>JANBXA010000405.1:3310000-5710000 GCA_030556225.1 Cricetiscus sungorus | reverse complement strand
TCTGTTCATTAAGTTCTTCAATTAATATTTATCAAGAATTCTGTGGAACTGGGCTCTGTGTTAAGTGCTAGAGCTCAAAAATGAAAGTGCAACCCTTGTTTCCAAAATAACTCAATATAAAGCCATATTCATTGAGCATTTTGGGAGCAGGTGGCAGGGCAATGAGTAGAGAAGGAGTTAGGAGAAAGAGAAGGGGAGAAAAGCAGGCAAGAGTAGAACATGAGGGACCAGGAAGATTAAGTCTGGGGACAAATAGAGGAGAGCAAGAAAAAAGATATCATAATAGAGGGAGCCATTGTAGTTTTGAAGAGAGAACTGACACTAGAGATATGTCCAGAGATGTACTGAAAGACCTGGAGAGTGTGGACCTTCACGCTCCCACTCAGGAACGGCACCCCCCCACACACACACAAATCACTCACAAGAAGCAGTCGTGATGCAAAAGCACGAGGTCTTTTATATTCCAAGTGCACTGGGGTCTGCAGCCATATGCCACACAGAGGTACAGGACTGGGGACCCTGGGTACAGAATTGAGACATCTTTTATAGGGTTACAACAAAGCCGGCGCATCATAAAGCAATCATCTCATAGCATCCAGTGTGGACCAATCAATTTAAACTAGCCAAGCCTGCGCTTAGCCCAGGAAGTCTGCTTTTGCACGGGCTCCCGGGTGGGGTGACAAGGATCCTTTCCTGTGTTCACTCACTCACAGGTGCTGTCGTAAACAAAGAATGTGACCTTTTGCCTACTCACTGCCAGGGGAGAGGGTCTGGGATTTAAATTTCTAGCTTCCTGGGGTCAGTGGAGAGTTAGGCTAAATTTTTCCATCCTTATATTCCCCACTTCTTCTCTTGATAATAGTTCTAATCTTAGAACTGGGAGGACTAAAGGCAGCCTCCTCTTTGCCTGGAAGGCTCTTGAACTGTTGTCTAAGTACCATAATCTGGACTGCACTCATTTGTTTCCTGGAAGCGATGTGGAACTTCCAAATCTCTTTTCGCTGAGTATGCCTCCGGGAGCCGCTTCCACATTCGCTGTCTCACCCACTCAAGTATCTTGAGCCTAGCGAACAGAGGCTTGAAGAACAGCACATCAGCACTATGTACAGAGACAATTTCCACCAGTGGAGGGGGCCCCCATAGAGTAATTCATAGGGGTGAGCCTAAACGGTCCAGGGGTGTTTCTAACCCTGAAAAGCACAAAGGGTAGGAGAGCTATCCAATCATTAATGCCAGTCTCTGCAGTCAATTTAGTGAGGGTCTCCTTAATGGCTTTATTTATTTATTTATTTATTTATTTATTTATTTATTTATTTATTTATACCTGCCCTGAGCTTTGGGGCTTCCTGAGGTCAGTGGACAGTTAGGATAAATTTTTCCATCCTTACAGCACAAGACTGACCCCAACTAACAATCTGAGCAACAGTGGAAAGGCTACCTTAAATGCCCTTCGCTGATAATGAGATTGATGACTAACTTATCCACCATCATAGAGCCCTCATTTAGTAGCTGATAGAAACAGAAGCAGACACCCATGGCTAAGCACTGAGCCGATCTCCTGGAGTCCAGTTGCAGAGAAGGAGGAGTGATGAGCAAAGGGGTCAAGACCAGGCTGCAGAGACCCATAGAGACAGCTGACCTGAACAAGGAGGAGCTCATGGACCTCAGACTGATAGCTGAGAAATCAGCTATCAGACCCAGCCCCTCTGAACATGGGTCTCAAGTTAGAAGGCCTAGGCAGTCTATGGGAATCTCTGACAGTGGAACCAGGATGTATCCCTCCCTGGTGCATGAAAGGACTTTGGGAGCACATTCCCCATGGATGTATGCTCCCTTAACCTAGAGACAGGAGGGAGAGACTAGGCCCTACTCCAAACGGCTTGACAGATTTTGATGATCCCTCCTGGAAGTTCTCACCCTCCCTGTTTGTGGGGTGGTGGAGAATGGGATGGGAAGGAGGGTCAGGGAACATGGGAGGATGGGAGGGAGAGGGAACTGGGATCAATATGTAAAATAAGAGATAATAATAATAATAATAAAGCTATATTCATATAAGACCTAATACTAACAATATACCATATGTGACTGTGGTAGTAGCTCAGCAACAGAGATCTTACCTAGCATGCTTGAAACCTTGGTTGTGACCCTTAGCACCACAGAAGTAAAACAAATACATGAGGTTTGAGAGACAGCTCACTCAGTAAAGCTTGCCTTAAAGCATGGCAGCTTGGCCTGAATCCTCAGAATCCACATAAAAACACCAGGCCTGGTGGCATATGCTTATAATTCCAACCCTAAGGGAATGAAAACATGCAGGTCCCTGAGGTTCACTAGCCAGCAAGCCTAGCTTAATTGGTGGCTGTAGGCCAATGATAAACCATACCTCAAAGTAAGTGGACGGAGGTCCTGAGGATGACACCAGAGACCATTCTCTGACTTCTATATGTGTGGGAACACGCTCACATACAAAAGTGCACAAACATAAGTATATACACACAAATAAATAAGTAAATAAAACCCTTAACTTTAAAAACCAAGAGAAGAAATAAAGCTTCCAAATTCATGTTTTAAAGTTGTATAATATGTGGTTAAGAGTATGTACGGTCTTCCTAAGAGCACATTAGTGGCATACACACCTTGGTGGTAACCAAAAGCTCTCTAAATGGACCTAAGACCCACTCAACAAGAGGGAAATCTCGCCTGGTACTGGAAACCTAGACAACCTCACAAGCCTAGTGAAGTCATGGATGTTGGCAGAGAACTACATACTCTACTTTATTAAAACCAAGTAATCCTTAACTGCATTCTAAATATTTGTCCATATGCCCAAGTATAATCCTCAAGAAAACTTCTCTATGTAGCAGATGGAAACCATTACAGAAAACTACAAGCCATCAAAATGGAGCCCAGCCCCAATGGATACATATACAAAACACGCCTGCACCTAAGTCTCAGGGAACATTGTGGAAGAGGGGCAAGAAAGACCATAAGAGCCAGACAACCAGGGAGCTTGCTGTGAGATGGTGTCTTCCAGTAATATCAGAAGCTACATGCACGTAAAGTCTCACCAGGACTACCCAAACATGTGCAACATGAGGATGACACCAAGAGATATGCCATAGTGGACATAGATCAAAAGGCCTCAACCCTACTCAAAAACTACAGGCAACTAAAATTGTATGTGAGGGAGAAATACTCTCCCTCAAGGAGTAACACACCATGTGGTTAGCCAATATTAAATGGTCAGTCCTGAAATCATACATATAGGTAACATACGACTGTATTTATGTATTTAGGAATACACAGAGCGTGTATATGTGTGTAACAAGAAATAATGAAAAATGGTGGCCATGGATTTGAGAGAGAGAGCTAGGAGGCATATACAGGAGGGGTTAAAGGGAGGAAAATTATGTAATTCAATTATAATCCCCCCAATAAAAGAGTATGGGTTTTGACAGCTTGAGTTGGGTCTATTGTTTTCCTTGATGGTTTTATTCTGGAGGTTGCACCCAGGCCCTTGTCTATCTTAGGCAAGTCCACTATATCCCTAGTCCTACTGCTTAGATCCGAACTTCAACTCTCCTACTCACTATCATTATGAACTTGGGCCTTAACCAAAATCCGTATTCTTACCTCACAGAACCTCCAAAAGTGTTTTATCAGGGGATCCCCGTTATTGTTTTTTATGATCATCTTAACAGGCATGAGAATAAAGGGAACTTAGAGCACAGAGGCATATTTAATCGGTTTTATGTTTTGTTTTGTTTTTACTTTATGAGAGTTTTTGTGTGTGGTTTAGCTTGCCCACTGAATTCTAAAGTCCTCCAGAGCAAATTTACCTGACTTCAGTGCTTTGCACTAACTAGCTTGTCAGCAAATAGGCACTAGGCTAGTGTGAATGAGTTTACTGGGATTTGGCTTAGCTCTTGGGCCTCTGTAATTGGTAGAAAATTAACAGGAGTCTCTTAGACCAACTCCTGAGAAGCTGCATAGACTGCCATCAAAGGGAAAGGCCACACACAAAAAAGAAGTAAATGTTGTCTCACTCAAAGGTGCCACATGTTCATTCAGGGCCTTACACTTGTACTCTCTCATGAAGGCTATCTGAGGTTTGATTTTTCTACTTCCATGATGGAAACATATTTTTACAGATTGATTATTTGGCTCTGGAGTTTATTGGGTATACATCAGTGCTCAAAAATCCATCCTGGGAGCTGTCAGTACTTCCCCACTCCCTAGCAATTTAGTAAACTAATTAAAAGAATAAGGGGAGATCACTTTTAAGGCTCATAAATGCAAGCAACTTATTTTTCCCCAAGGTCACATCTCTTTTATTGGAATTGCCATTGACCTACTATGCAATTTTCCAGAAATTCCTCAAATTTCTTAAGTTTTGAGGTGCATGGTTCTGAAAAGAAAATTCGTGATGCTGGTTTGAATGTTGAATGGTTTCCAGTATAAAGTCCTGGCAACTTTCTATTTTCAAAGCTGGACTTTGAATAAATTCTAATAAATGCTGGAGATGGATAGCTTGCCTGTTGCCAGCTTCACTCAAGTATGTCATATCAAGTTGTCTTAATATGTTTTTCTTTCCTACCTTGTGTATCACATGCCTAGCCATTACCTTCATTACAATAATTTTTAATATTCTGTAATCTGAATATGAAGTATTTAAAATAAAATTCTATTATATATGCAGGACAGAATTTGCAAGTTCCTTAAGTGACTTTATACTATAGAGTATAATTTTTAAAGGGGGAATGGATTAAAAGTGATTATTGGGGCTGGGGTGTAAATTAATGATAGAGTGATTGTATGCAGCCCTGGGTTCCATCCCTAGAAATATCCCTCAAAGTTAGAATTAAATGTAGGCAAGAATATAATGTGTGCTCATGAAATGAGCTATTTTTGAAAGTTAAGGAATAACAGAATTCAGAGAAGAAAATTAATTAGAAATCTTCCTACTATACAACTCCCAAGGATAAATTCTTTTTCTGCTTGATTCAAAACTGCTCAATTATCATCAGGGAGAAATAAGCATCAAAATCAGACACTTTTGGCCCTCTACCCATATTCACTTGACTTTTAGTTCTTTTCTTCTAAGGCTGTTTACTGCTTGAAGCATCCACTGTCTTCCTAGGCAAGGTGAGCCTTGAGTGCTTAAGAGTTTATGGGTCTGGCCCGCTAGTGTAATAGTGGTATGACTGTTGTGGGATGAACTGACTAATTTTTTGTTGCATTTGAGAACCTCTTCACAGAAGGGAATTTATGCCTGGTTCTGTAAACCTGGATTTGAGGGACACTCCACAGAAGGGAGCTCAGTCTTAGTTCTAGAAACTTGGTCATGAGCCCCTGGTTGAGGATATCGTAGGTCCTGGAGGAGGGAGTTACCCTACTACTACTTTTTTACTGAATGGTCACATCAAACCTCCTAGCCACACTTACCTTCTATTTGCTGTTGTCCGCAGCCTTTCATTGGAAAAACTTCTTACTGAAGCAGGTGGTGGGCAATGTAGAAAACCCATAACTGGCCAAACGGTTGAGAATAAGTGAAGGTGGAATGCTTGATTCAAAAAGGGACAGCTAAATCACCCTTTCCAAGCCTCAGGAAACACCCCAGAAGAGTAGACAGAAATAATCTCAGAGTCAGGGGATACGGAGATGTGCAGCAAAAAGATATCTTCCAGACATGACTTTATAGCTATTGCACTCAAGAACTCACTGCAATTGTGGTTGTCTGCACAATACCTGCACAAGATTGGGTCTGTGGACACTTCATCATGGGTAGGGGAGGTGCCCAAGAAACCCCACCTCTCCCTGAGGGATTATTGACAGTTAATGGTTCTTAGAGATGGGAGTACCATTTTCTTTAGTAGTATAGCCACTGATAAGTTGACTTTGTTCCCATAAATAACCTCTTACCCAAGCTCAGGAAAGAAACTTTACTTAAACTCAATGTGTTCAACACAAAGAGAAGACATGAAAATAGGAAGAAAACCTATGGAGAAGGAGGTTTCAGTGAGGGAGGTTGGAGGATGAGAGGGAGGAATGAGGGCAACTAAAATTCATTATAAACATATATGAAAAACAAAAGATTTAAAATGAGTTAGTGGGTCTAGAATCAGTTGTTTGTTTGTTTTTCAAGATGGGGTTTCTCTATATAGCTTTGAGGCCTGTCCTGGAACTCAATCTGTAGACCAGGTTCACTTCAAACTCACAGAGATCCACCTGCCTCTGCCTCCCAAGTACTGGTATTAAAGTCATGTGCCACCATAGCCTGGAAGCAATTCTTAACCAATAACAGAGAAATTATGGATGAATCTTCCACTTCCCTGGTCCCTTGCAGGGAGACCATTGAGGTGTGTTCACCATGGTCTCCCAGGGCATCTCAAACAGGAGGAGTGAGCTCCAGTGTAGTCTCAGTGTAATCCAAACCCAAACCCTAACCTTTGCCTGTTACTGGTTTCTTTTCTGTTCCTCCCCCCTTTTCTAGGCTTTAATCAGTGATCCTAGTGTCATTGCCTGCACCCTGTATGTTGCTTTACCTGAATCCTTTGTTGCAAAGCCTGCTACTGAAGCCACTCTAAAACCCTAATTTAAACCTTCTTTCAAAGCTTCTATTCTTGATGACTTTGGGCGGGGGGGGGGTCAATGCTGGTGCTAAAATCAAGGGCTTCACACACACTAGGCAAGCGATCTAGTGCTGAGCCACATTGCTGGCAATCATTTGATATGTTCTCCCACTAGCCTGCCAGACCACAATCTCTTGAGCTTTAATTTCTGGTCACACACAGCTCCCAGATCATCCTTCCCCCTCTCTGTTCAAAATTATTTGCAATTACCCCAGGATCTAAGTGAGAACAAAAGCCCAAACTCTGGTAATATAGCCCATTAATGCTCTTAGCCCTTGACTCACAACACCCTTGAATGTGGTGCCTGGTCCCAGCTGCTACATATCCACAGACTGAAGACCTTAAAAGGGAGGAAGAGAAAAATCATGTGAAATTAGACTTTTACCTTTATCCCACTTAAGAGAAGTTCAAAGTACTTCACTGCCCTTTCAAATTTACTGGAAATAGATTAGAAACAGCTTTGTTTCTCCAGGTCTTTCATTCCAGAGATAAGGCTCTTATCAGTTCAATTAGAACAAAATTCCACATATGAATGTCCTCCTATAGTTTTCTAGAACGGGATTTTAATTCCAGGAAGGAACTAAGCCACTGATTTTCCAATGACTTTTCGATTGTGTTTAAACTCAGCCAATAGACACTGTCATGATAAACCCAATACAAATGCACCCAGAGAGGGAAGGAGGCAGTATCCTGTGTTGAACTGAACAACAAAAGAGGCCTCGGCTCTCTCTGGATATATCCAAAATAGGCCAGTTGAGAATGAACAAATTGTTTATCTTTGCTGAATCTCAGGGGTTTTTTTTCCATCTGTGAAGCAGGTAGGCTGTCTCTAAGATCTTTTGCCCTGACCTGAAGGGGTAGTTGCTGGGAACAAATGGGTAGACAGATCGATGCAAATGTATGCATTCATCCCAATGTTTTAATTAAATCAGTCAAAAGTCTACTTAATCTTTTAGATCCCTAGTGAAGATCAGTGGATGGAAACCCCTTGAGCTCTACCCACACTCTGATTTCTCTAAGGCCCTTAAAGGTGGAGAGGCTATGCCCTACCTACAGACTGCCCTGACTACCTGGCCCAGCCCCTAGAGGCAGGAGAATGTCCAGACCCCATCCCACAGAAAAAAAAAAGCCCAAGATCAGATGACAATATCCCACCAAATCCTGAGTTTGCTCTGAGATCAGGCCACAAAATCCCTCCAATCCCAGGCCATCCTGAAAAGCTCCACCCTACCCCTCAAAAAACTCTATATAAATAAAGCCTGCTTTCTGCTCACTCTTCTTTCTCAAGCAGAGGCAGCCACCCTGTGTGTCTCTCCCAATAAATCTCTTGTGTGAGGTTTGTTATGCAGTGTGACTTTGTGGTATTCCTTGGTTCCTGGCTGCCAGGACACTTTTCCCTTCAGTGTTGTAACACTTAGAGTAAGTGTTCCCCATCAGGGCATAAGCTGAAGGCAGCTGCACAGTCCTTGCTTCTGGAAAAAATCCTTGCCTCTTCCCCGTCTACCAGTACCTTCCTGACCTTAAGTCTGGATGATTATAACATGCTTAATTTAGTCCTGGCCTCCTCCTGAGAAAAATAAATATTAAATGTGAACTGAAAACCACACATGTAATAATATTGGGATTAATGAGGTGCTGAATTGTATTCTTACTTTGCTGTTGTTGGCAAGTAAGGTAGTCAGCTGAATTCCAAACTGTGGAACCATCTGTAAAACAGAAACGCTAGCCCAAAGCTTTACATTCTCCATGTGGCATTTACCTTGCTGAAGCCTGTGTACGGTGTAGCCCCAGGATTTCTGGAAAACCTCCACCAATAGCCCCTATGCTTGAGCAGCCACAAAGAAAACCAAAGGGGAGGAAGGAGAGAACAGAAAAAAGGATAGGGACAGAAATGGGGAAAAGAGCAAAAAGAAACGATTGTTCTCACTTGGCAGCAATGAAGGTAGCCAGGCAGAGTTGTCTGTCAGATCATTATTGATAACTAAAATGTAAACTCTTGTTGGGTTCCAAAATCACCTGGTCCCCATGCCGTGTTCAAAGGGGATGTGCATCAACCCTCATGGGTCCTTTTTCTCCAGTACTTCTGTAGAGAAAGTATCTTTAATCCCCATTACCCATGTCAAGAAGCCATAATTTTGAAAAGTAAGTGACCTGGGCATGAAGGCTTATGCCTCTCATGCAAGCAAATGGTAGGCTAGAGCAAAGGATTGCTCCGATCTTGAGGCCAACCTGGACTACAGAGTAAGAGCTTGTCAGCACAGAAATAGGAGAGGGGAGGAAAAAGGAAGAGAGGGGAAGGGAAGAAGTGGTGTAGTGGTGAGGAGAGGAGAGATAAGGAGAGGAAAGGAGAGACGAGGAGAGACCAGTGATCCATTCCAGTCGCACAGTTGGAAAGCCAGAGTTTAGAGCAAGGCTTCCTGGCTCTGACTCTTGCTCCAATAATCAGTGCAAACATCACCCATTCCCACCCTTAAAAATTCAAGAACACATGCTAAAATGTGTAGTTTCTATTGTGCCTTGTGGTAGATGAAACTGAAAATTGGAACTACCCTTGTAAAAAGTAATTCATACTATGTAATAAGCCCTTTTGAACATTTATACTTTGTGATTATAATTTTACTTGTATGGCTCTTTTTGAAACTATTACCAGAGGTACAAATGATTGCTAGATATCTATACAAAAGATGCTTACTATTGTAAATTAGAACAGTGAAATGCTGTATAACCTGCCCCCTCTGCAGGGAACTGGCCTAGTCAGTACAGCAGAGGTCCAGTTAGGTCAACATAGAGACTTAATGAGTTGTGCATTCCCACCCTCTGAGTAGAAATGTGACATAACTGATGTACATGGACCCTGAAGTGATAAAAGCTTCAGCTTAAGCCCACAGCTTGAGATCTATACAAAATCTATACAGAGGGATCTGAGAAGTCCTGGGTTCGGTTCTTAGCACCCACATGGTGGCTAACAATGGTAACTGGAGGTTCAGGGACTCCAGGACTCCAATGTCTTCTTCTGGCCTCCACAAGCATCAGGCATGACTGTGGTACACATATGTATACTCAGGTAAAATGCCCATACAGATAAAATAAAAATAAATATTTTAAAAAGCTATACAGATATATCAGGCAGTGGATTTGCAGATAGGGAGAATTAATCAGAGAAGAGATTGAGAGTAAAAAGATTGGCTTAGCAATAAGGCTTGAGATTCTAAGAGAAACCACTGGTATAATATTATACAACACTAGTGATAGCAAGGTGGTGTTTGCGAATGCAGAGAACTGCCTCTCTGATTTCTGTGCAGGAGATGTTGCTATGGTATCTTGAATCTTTGATGATTGATATTGATTGCCAATTCAACTGATATAGAATCACCTAGGAGACAAGTGTCTACGAATGTCTGTGTGGGAATTTCTAGGTTAGGTAAGTTTAGATGGGAAGACCCCACACTAAATGTGAGCAGTACCATTTCATGGGGTGGGGCCCTGGACAGATAAAAAGTAGAAAGCAAGTTGAGTGGCAACATTTATCTCTGCTTCCTGTCTGTGGATTTAATGCGAGTAGCTGCCTCAAGCTCTTGCTGCCATGCCTGGCCATGCTGCACTGTACCTTCAAACTCTGAGTCATAATGAACTCTTGTTGCCTTTGTCCCATATATTGTATTAACAAGGAGAAATGTAACTAATACACAGCCCAGTAGAGAATATAGCAAGTGAGAACATGTTGCTGGGTGACTGACAGATATAAGGACTGGCCACACTGACTCTCTTAGAATTTTTCCTTCTGATGGTAGAGACTGACCGAGGCAGAGATTCTTCCCAAAGAGGACAACCAGGGCTGAACTAGAACTCAGAGATACAGAAACCAACAGAGTACTGTGAGCCAAACTAATGGTTGAAACCCACAAGGCGCCCTTTGCTCTTCTTCCAGTGCCCAAGGACACAAAAGACTAGAATTTCTAAATGGATCTTACAACTTACACAATATAGATATTCATATTAAAAATATTTTCATCAGTATCCATGGATGAGAAGGCCTGGGATTTAGGGTTTATGGGTTTATATTTATTTTCTTTTTCCTCCTCCTTCTTCTCTTCTTCCTCTCCCTCCTCCTCTTTTTTTGTCTTCTCTCTCTTTTTCTGTCTTCAGGGCCTTGCCATGTAACCCAGACTGGCTTGAATTTTTGATCCTCCTGCCTCAGGCTCCTGAGTGCTGGGATCACAGGGGTGAGCCATCAGGCCTTACTCCAGGTTTTAGCTCATATGGCACATTTTGCCCACTCTTTTCTGACATATTTAATCTTCTGAAACAAACTCTCTCCTCCCAACGTCCCTCCCGGCAGCTCAGCAGCCCACAGTTTTGGCTCTCTTCTTGATCTGTAGGGCTGCTGGCCACCTTTTATACATCACTCATCTGCCCTTAGCTGGTTTTTACACTACTCTCTTGGGGAGGTGTGAGTTCCAACATGCATGGCTAATTTTGTACTTCCTCTGGATACATGCAAAGAAAAATGTCATAGCAATAAAATAAATAATGTATAGAAGGACTTGTTAGTGAGCTGGATATAGTCTTAAGCAGGCATGCAAGATTTTAAAATCCTGCATATAAACAGCATGCTTTTCATAATCAAATGCACTGGTAACATCAGAAGAAAATATAAGAATGACATATGCTAAAACCTTAAAATAGGTAGTGGTTACTGGGTTATGCATGACTTATTTCATTTTTACTTGACTTTTTTCTATGAACTTGAAAGCATTATTTCACACTTACAAAAAAGAGAGCACTAAAATGTGCTCCTTTTTATCCCTCCTGGGGCTAACAAGTGAAAAAATCATGCTGTGCACACATCTATTAAATTTTGGTTGAAAAATAAGTGGAATTGGCTTGGATGTTGCTAACGCCATCCATCTGGTTTAGCTGTGCGGAATAAAAATCAGTAGATTTCATACTTTAGCCTTAGCTTGGATTGGCAGTACTTTTATACAGCCGCAGAGAGAGAAATGAACTGCTCTGTATCTGCAAAACTGAGATGATACTATCCTATACAGGCTTCCAAAGGGAATACTTTTATAAGATGTGGCAAGTTAATGTTAGCAGAGAAAATGCTGTTCTGTTCTTCATGAGTTCTCAAAAATAGACAGACATCCCCCCTCCAATTACAAAAGTACCCCCAGTTCTCATTTATGACAAGTGAACCTTGAGTCCAACATTGATCAGTAAGCCAAATGTGATCAAAGGGGGTTTTGTTAGATTAAAATATGAGCAAGAATATACATTTATACTTTAAAGACAGAATTTAGACTACAACCTTTTCTTTTTGTTAAGATGGAAGGAATTTTTGTAGTGATATTTCTGCTCTCGTTTTCTCTTTAGTATCATTTTCTCTTCAGCATTGATGTACGAAGTTTTGCATTGTTTCTCTGCATAAAGTTTAAAAATATTTCCATTTTCCCACCATTACAGGAATGCTGATTTTAACTGTACCTGGGTAGAAAATGGCATTGCTTCAGGTGTTCCTTGAGAATAGGAGAATCATCTGGCAAGAAGGCACTGCTACAGTTATCAGAACCTGACCCAGACAGGGTGCTACCATGAAAACAAATACATACAGACTATGAACAAAAGAAAAGTTTAGAATAGATCAAAGCATATAGGAGTCAATCTATATCTACTGTTGATTTATTGAGAAAAAACGCATTGGCCAAGAATTTACTCCAGTTTCTTGACACCCAAGCCTCTTAGCTTTTGGAGATCAAGTATTCCATAATTTCTCATGGACCATGAATGTTCATGAGGAGAAAGTGGTTTGAAAAGAGATTGATATTTTGACAAAAAAGTAATACATCACGAACTCACAAAAGAATAGCACCTGCAAATATATGACACACTGTATGTTATATCCCAAAATCTATCAACTACACAACTATTGATGACATGGGCTGTGAAGTTAAGCATGGAAATAAGAAGCCTGTAAGAAGTAGCACAGTTAAGAACAAATCCTCTTGCTTAGAAATCACCAAATCCTCCCATGTCAAGCCAGGTTAGACTACTCCTAATAAAACTCAGGAACCTGTCAGATTCTCAAAAGTCCCTAAGGACTGCATGCTAGTTCCACAAAGCTGGTAAGTCAACATAGTCCAGCCAGGAAGATTTCTCTAAATCACAGACACAGTACAAAGAGTGGAGGAAGTGGATGTCAAGTGCATGTAGTTGGACTGGTTGCCACCTTCCCTGTCCACTATTGGACCAGTTGCTGCCAGCCCAACTCCATTTCTACCATGTCTACCACAACCTCCTACAGTGGATTATGAAAATGAAGAAGTTTTAGTAGTTCAGTATTATGATCCACATACAGGTGGGGGCCCTGTAGAAACCCTTGAGAATTATACAAAGAACGTTGTTATAAGAGTCATAGATAAGCTATTTATATAAGGAGGATTTAGTCATTTATATTATAAAGGATAATAGCTGACATAAAGGGGTCTGCAGTAGGATGACTGCTGCATCTATTAAGCACCGTATTGATTAAGTTTTCTTTATTTTACTTTTATTTAAATTAGAAACAATCTTATCTTTGTTTTACTTTTAAGTAGGTTCTTTCTTACTATTAGTTGTACCATTATGAGTAATGGAATAAATGGGTCCATATCTTCAAGACATGTTGTTTTATTGGTATATTTGAAATATCTACTTAAAAGCATGGATGTTTGAGACAGCTTGTGATTTGCTAAACAGCAATTTATACAAGAAGTTGTATAAAACTGATTATGCTTGTGTACTTACACAGTGATAACTTTATAATCACCTTAAATATTCTGGGAGTGGAGTGTATTATTTTGAACAAATCAGGACTCAAGTTGTACATTAGTGCTAATGAATGTCAAGTTAATATTGATATTAATAAGAAAACATAAATCTTGGTCATACTTTTTATGTAGATTCTCATGAAAAAAAATTATTTGTAGGTAGGCCTCAGTACTGGAAAGGCAGAAGCAGGAGGATCAGAGTTAAAGCCCAGCTTTGGCTGCACAGTGAGTTCAAAATCAGTCTCTATTACATGACACCCTATCTCTAAATAAATAAATAAATAAATAAATAAATAAATAAATAAATATCAACATCTACTATCAAAATGTTGTATGAGCATATATAAAAACATATGCATTGAGGACCTGGAAAGATGCTGTGGCTCAGTTGGTATTAACTGTAGAAACAGGAGGACCTGAGTTTGGATCTTCACCCCCACATTAAAAAGTCAGGGGCAGCATGTACCTCCAATCCTAGCACCGGGGAGGCAAAAATGAGAGGATTCCTGGGGTTTGCTGCTAGAAAGCTTAGCTAAACTTCTAAGTTTTGGGTACAGGGACAGACCATGTATTACAAAATAAGGTGAGTGTCATTATTACTTGAAGTTCCCAACAAGATATCAATTCCTGTTGGTCAGTAAATGGGGTGGAGATACACCACTCTGAAGATTGTTTCAGGGAACAGTGTCTGCTTTATTGTACATGAGCAACCACTTATATAGTGGAAGCATATTGACTGTGATTGCTTGGCACACTACTTCAGATTGGATAGTGAGTGCTCATACCACCCAAGTCTCTATATGATGAAGAAGCACATAAAAGAAGATGTGGCGAGTACAGACTTGTCAGCAGGCCAGCTACCAGTTACTCACGCTAATTCAGAATTCAGTGTCCTGACACTGAGAGCATGGTGTGCCATACTTCTTATGTATAAGTGCTGTATGCCAAGTAGGCTGGCTGCCAAGTCATGCCTGCATTTTCTCAAGGAACAGGGGCTGGAGAGATGTCTCAGAAGTGAAGAGTGCTTGTTCTTGCAGAGAGCCTGAGTTTGGTTCCTAGCACCCACTCTGTGGCTAATAACCATCAGCAATTTCAGTTCCAGAGGATCTGGTACCCTCTTCTGATTTCTTACCATATCAGACATACACATGGTGCACATATATACATGCAGACAAAACACTCATATACATAAAATAAAATAAATCTTTTAAGAGTTCTCGAGGAATGTCAGGATAGCCCTTCAGTTTATGTTGGACTGTTGTACATTGGTTCAGTGATAAGCAATTATACATTATCTATATTGTAAAAACGGATACATTCTATTTGTGAGTAGGCACCACTTAATTTATTACATAGCACTAACAATATATGATTTTAAAATAACTGGGGCAACTACTTCAAATGACTTGACAGATTTACATGACCCCACTTGGATAGCCTAGCCCTACATGTGGAATGGGGGTTGAGGGGTGGGATGGGAGGGTGATCAGGGTGCATATGAGGGGGGAGAGAGGGTAAGGGGAGAAAGAAGGGGAAACTGGGATCAACATGTAAAATAATAATAATAATAATAATAATAATTCAAAATAATAACTGGGGCAAAAGATAAGTTATGCATCAGTGAAAAGAGATATAACTAATGTATCTGCATCATTTTTTACATAATTGAAACAACACACACACACACACAGTCTATCTCTTAATTGAAGGGAGGGTTAGAGGATTTGTTATCGTTCTTGTGTGTAATTCTACACTGTTTAGGATATTAAAGCAGAGCATTCAAGTGTGAGTTTGTCTACATTGAGCATTTCTTTGTATTATAGTTGTGTCTTGGGTATAAAAAAACTTTCAGTAGTATATTGAATGGAGAAACTAATGTAAAACATTTGTTTCTGAAAATTAAAGACACTTGTTGCCGCCAAATCAATATGCTGTTCTATATGCATGTTATCTTTGATCATTTTGAAGTACTGATGATCAGCTTGCTACCTTCTGCTTTTGTTTTTAATTTTTTAGATAAAGCTCTAGCTTAGGTTGGCTTCACACTCTGTATAACAGAGAATCATCCTCCTGTCTGTTGTCTCTTAAGCCCAGTACTTGTGGTGTCAGGGATCAAGCCCAGGGTCCTACGTATGCTACGCCAGCACTCTACCAACTAAGATACAATCTTAACCACTGCCTTTCTTTTTTGAAATGGAATATTTATTTGTTTGGTTTTTAATTGATTCATTTATTTTATGTATATGAATGTTTGTCTGCATGTATGTATGTATGTGCACCACGTGTATGCCTGGTATCTGCGTAAGTCAAAAGAAGGTATCAGATACCCTGAAACTGGAGTTATGGATGGTTGTGGGTGCTGGGCATTAAATCCAGAACAGCACACATGTGGAAACTAAAGAACAGTTTTCTCCTTCTATCACATAGGAACTAGGGATCAAACTCAGGTCCTCAGGCTTGGAAGCAAGTAGTTTGATCAGATGAGTCATCTAACTGGTCCAAGCCATTTGAATTTTAATGTTTATTGTTGCTAGTGAAATAGCTTTATGTGCAGATATTAACAGTGTAACTAGTGCCTCATGTATCCATGAAGATTATTTGAGAATTTACACAACTACAATGTTAATTTCAGGTGACTTATTTTCATCCTTTAAATATCTGGAAAACTTTATTAACAAAAAAATGGCCACTATAAGGAAAAAATAAGAAGGAAATATAAGAACAATAGGATTTTATAATCAGCATCTCCAGTTATACAGTGCCATCTCCTCTAAAATTTTTATATCTTTTCATTTCTCCACCCCAATCAGTTTCACTTGTAATAGTTTGTTTCACAGATTAAGAAAAAAATAACTTTGAGATGGGGTGTTATGTATCCAGGACAGCCTTGAACTTCTGGTGTAATCAAGGAAGACCTCTACTTCCTCTGTGCTGGGATTACAGGTGTGTGCCACCACACCCAGTTTAGGCAGTGCTGGAGATCAAACCCAGGGCTTTGTACATACCAGACATTCTACCAACATAGCTTCATTCCAAGCCCCCAAGAAGAGTAATTTAAGAAAAAAAATGTTCCATCAGATATTAACTCTAGTCTGTAAGCAGATTCATATCTCTACTGTCTCAAAGCAATACTAGAACAAAATAGTCTCAGATTAAAATGGTAACCAGATATTGCAAACTGAGGTTGAGTTTGGGCCCTCAAATCTTGAAGGGTGGGAGGGAAATCACTCTAGATGTTCCCAGCAAAAGCCACCCTTCAACATTTATATCTACACCCTCACACTCTGCGTTTTGTAAATTGTTGGGACTTACCCTTCCCATTTATATGCTGACTCAAATCTAATTCAAGTTCAAATACTGAACTTCTAACCCCCAATAGCTCATAATATAGCCATATTTAGAAATAAGGTCTTTATTGGAGATGATTAAATTAAAATGAAGTCCTTAGGGTTGACCTTAATCCATCCAGAAGAAGCACTACAAAAGATAGCCATCTGCAAGTCAAGAAGAGACCTTGGAGGAAACCAACCTTGCTGGCACCCAAATCTTTGACCTCCAACTTTAGGAACTGAGAGATGTTTTTCTGGTGTGGAATATTTATTTAACTATGCCAAGATGTGTTACATTTATTTAACCATGTAAAGGTGTGTTGCATTTGATTAACTATGCACCTGATTGGTTTAATCAAAAGCTGAATGATCAATAGTGAGAGAGGAGGTATAAGTGGGACGTCTGGGCAGGGAGAGTAAGTAGAAGGAGGAATTTAGGCTGGTGGAAGAGAGGGGAAAAAGAGACTACGGAGATACAGGGGCCAGACAGACAGACAGACACTGAGGAAGCAGGAAAGACATACAAAATGAAAGGTTAGCCTCAAGGCATAACATAGATGAATAGAAACAGGTTAAATTAAGTTATAAGAGCTAGTGGGACAAGCATAAGTTAAAGGCTGAGCATTCTTAATTAATAATGAATCTCCATATCTTTATTTGAGAGCTGGTTGGTGGCCTGAAGAAAGTTCCAACTATATTTTCCCATTGCTTAAGCCATCTAGCCTGTAACATTTTGCGATGGCAGCCATATCACTAATTTATCTTCTGTCCCTCTGTGAATAGGAAGCTTAGGACCCCCACATTAACCCTCTTCACACTTTCTATTTCTGAAATCATCATGCTTCCTTAATAGTGGGTTGTGAAGTCAATTGAGTTAAAGAATCTTGATCAGGATAGGGGTGAATGAAATGTAACAGAATATACAGAAGGGCTTACAGTAAATTAGAGAATATCACTCTTGTGAAGTCTTTATTTCTTTTATATATGTATAGATGTATATGAAACATACACATGAATATTTGTGTATTGTATCAGGTTATAAAGCTAAATTTCATGATCTTGATCATGAAAAAGTAAATGAAAAGCCTGTAACCTGATTGGACTTCAAAGTTGGTCTCTGTCCAACTTTAAATGACTTTGATTCTGGTTCATGCAAGGCTCATCGTGCACTTAATTCCTACTAAGTATTCTGCTTCTCTGCCCAAAAGACAAGTAAAAAAAATCTACAGGTTTCACAAACAAGATTTAATTTTTCCCAGAATAGGTACTGTTAAATATGCTTCAAGTAAAGAACCTGGTTTATCTTGACCTTCATTGAGCTGATATAAAAGTATTCATTCTCAGAGGAAAGAACAAAATATAAAACTATGTCTGAAAATAAACATGCAAAATTATATCTAAAACTCAAGTATGAATCTAAAATTTACCTGAACTTTCTCTTCTTTAACTTGTCATTAATTGTAAATATTTTGAATCAAGAAACAAATGCTTTATAGTTGTGCTAGTCAATATGGTAGCCACTAATCATATGTGGCTACTTAAATTTAAATTCATTAAAGTTAAAAATTCCATTCCATGGTCTCACTAGGTACATGAATTTGATAACTACATGTTCTGTACTATAGATGTTCCCATGATTTTACAAAGTTCTACTGGATATCATTGCTTGTGAAAATACTGAAAAACAAGTTCTTTTGGAGGAAATGGGTTTTAGTATGTGGTGCTTGGAGGTGGCAGCTGTGTCTGCTTATTTCAAGAGGAGAAAGTTGTGAAAGAAGAGTTTTACAGCAATAGGTATAGCAATATATAATAGTAATTATAAACATTTTTTATTGAGCTCAATGTTGCAGTGTGCTGAGTATTTTGCAGATGTCCTATATTTACAGTCCAAGGAAGAATTTAACCATTTTTACATATAGAAAATTTGAGGGGTGAGGACTGAGAAACTTCCTTAAGAGCTGATGAAAGAAGAGGTAGCACATGGATTTGAGGCCAGTTTCTAAGCCTCATTGCCCTTCTTCTATACTAACAGTTCTCAACTAGGGACTCTGTCAGAAGATGGAGGGGAGTCAAGAGGTGTTTATTCTCCAGCATTTATACTGACTGGAAATCCAAGAAGATGCTTTATTTCCAGGAGACCCTCACTAAAGGCCTTTTAAGCCAACCCCTCAATGCTCTCCCCTACTATATTCTCTGATCATTTCCAGTGTACAATTCTCAGAAAACCATAGAAATGAGGCCAGAGAGATGTCATGCAAAGGCTGTCCTAAACAGTTACAGTGAAAATCTCTAAGTGAGATGTAAACTGGATAATGAGGAACTGCCAAAATCTGAGTGATTCTCACATACATCTTCTATTTTATTTCATTAAAAGTTTATTTTATTGTGTTTATATCTAAGTGTGTATATGTCTGTGAATAAGCCACATGAGTGTAGGGCCCAGAGAGGCCAGAGAAGCATGCTAGATTACTTGGAGCCAGAGTTATAGCTGGATATGACTCATAGGTACTAAGAACCAAACTCATCCTTTCAAAGAGCAGCAACTGCTCTTAACCACTGAGCTCTATGAGCTCTATTTCCAGTCTTATATATTCTACCTTAAAATAAATATCATGTCATAAAAATCTGAGCACTAAAGTTGGAAGCCAATTAGATATTAGTTGCATGAAAATAAGTGTTTTACGATTCTCAACTGTATCACTAAACAGCAAATTTCAAACAAAAACACTATCTAAAAATGAACATTTTGAGGGAAAGAATTAATGAATCTCTGTCTGTCTGTCTGTCTGTCTGTCTCTCTCTCTCTCTCTCTCTCTCTCTCTCTCTCACACACACACACACACACACACACAGAGAGAGAGAGAGAGAGAGAGAGAGAGAGAGAGAGAGAGAGAGAGAAAATGTAAACCTCAAAATCTTGAACAGCAGTGTTTATATAATAAGTAGCATATTACTGGTCTGAGTTTTAACATTTTAGATTACATTAATGAAGACAGGAATTTGTGGGGAATAAAAACAAAAATAAAACCTACTTAATTGTTAGATTTTTCTAAAAAAATATG
Organism: Cricetiscus sungorus; assembly: GCA_030556225.1. Taxonomy (NCBI): domain Eukaryota; kingdom Metazoa; phylum Chordata; class Mammalia; order Rodentia; family Cricetidae; genus Cricetiscus; species Cricetiscus sungorus. The sequence continues at coordinate 5,690,171 of JANBXA010000405.1, read as the reverse complement.
CTTTTGGTCTTTATTTCAAAACTAGAGAAATAACAGATTGAAGGTTAAATTTCATAAGCTTAATGGTAATCTTATCAATACAAAGTTTAAGGAAGAGGTGAAAAAACCCCAAGACCAAGTTATAAGACCAAGTTCTTAGCACAAAAGATATTTATATACCCTAGAGGGACAGAGAGCAGGAATAAGAGACAAAGACAGGAAATGGGGGATGAGGAAGAAGAGAATGAGAGCCAGGGAAAGGGGGCAGGAGTATTTTTCCCCAAGGAACAAAGGACTGCCTCTGGATAGAGAGAAGATAGACATGGCACATAGGCAAATGACGATTTATAAAGGTAAAGGCGAAAACCCCTTGTTAGGATGAGGTGTTTAATTTTAATTGGACATGTTAATTAGGTGAGCCAAGGGGACTTTTGATTGTTAGACTTCAATGTTTTGATAGCTGAACCTTGATAGTCTGCCTCAGGAAGAGGAAGTGGCCAAATAAGGGCACAGACCATGGTGGCTAGCTTCAGGAATGTAATCTAACAGTTTATAGCAAGGCAGGGGGAGTGGGGGAGAAGGCCAAGGCCTGCCAGAGCCACAAGTTCAAGTGGGCTACTGTCCCTTCAAGAGTAAACAGTGCCAAGTTAAGAACCACTTTCTAAATAACCAGTGAAGAAAAAAGGGAAAGAAAGACAAAAGAAACAGGAAAATACCACACACAACGTAAATAAATCAGTTCTTGTACTACTTATAAAAGACCATCTAAAACAAAAATACACCAAAAGATAAAATTTAAAAGGAGACTTAAAAATATAACAACATGCACTCCCCTCCCATTCATGCACATACGAATCAATACATGTAATAAAACTGCACCAGTTAAAGGGGGGTCAAAGAAAGCACTGAACACAGAATTTGAAAAGAAAACTCTTACCCCAAAAGAGTATCCAACACTGGCATGGGACAAGAGTATTCACAAGCTTCAAACAATGTAAAACATTTGGGGGGGGGAGTATTTTTGATGAAAGGTCTCATATATCCCAGCTGGCCTCAAAATAGTTGTTAGGTTGACCTTGATCTCTTCTTGATCTTCTCTTCTTGCTTCCATCTCCTAAGAGGTACAATTATAAGCATGTAAAATTTTAAAAGCATTTGAATGCATAAAAGCTACATGAACCGATTGTCTAAGTAAGCTAAGGACTTTGAACTAGTGTGATACAAGATCAGTATCTTTGATACATGAAGTGTTTCTACAAATCTGTGAGAAAACCCTAATACAAAGACAGATAATTCAGAATTCAGGAAACTGGGTCAATGCAACTCAAAGAAATTCAGCAGATGAACAGAGCGATAACTATCTTCCCTGGCATTAACTGTTTTTGAAATCTCACTAAGAGCATTGGTAGAAAGCCAAGAGTTATGGCATATGCTTGTAGTCTCAGCACTTGGAAGGTTGAGGGGAGACACATGCTGTGAGTTCAAAGCCGGCCTAACCTAGTGAGTCTAAGACCAACCTGGGTATATTTATGTAACTCTCTCTCACTCCAACCCCATATGTACAGTTGGATGGAAGAATCGAATATGAACAAAACAGGTTAGTTGTTTGCATGAAAATGGAACAAATAAACCCATTATACTGTACAACTAATGCAGATTAACAAAAATAAAGAGTAAAAAGCATACTAGTAGAGTATAATAAATTGGCATTATCTTATTCAAAGATAGTTGTGGCAGTAGGTCTCTAGAGGTTTTAATGTGCTCACTGTTTTTAAAATGGTAACTACACTTCTGGGAATCAAGCCTACAGAAAGAATCAGAGCTGTCTGACAAAGATTTATGAACAAGATGTTCAAAATATTACGCATTGCTATAGAGCACTGGTTCTCAACCTATGTTATGACTCCTTTGGCAAACCTCTGTGTTCAAAAATATTTACATTACCATTCATAACAACAGCAAAATTACAATTATGAAGTAGCAAGAAAATAATTGTATGGTTGTGGGTCATCACAACATGAGGAAATGTAATAAAGGGTCACACCATCAGGAAGTTTGAGAACCACTGTTATAGAGGATTTTTGAGAGACCTAGAATATGAAATGTTGTTGGAAATTTTAGAGAAACACAGTATATCCATAAACCAGAACATTATGAATCATTAAAATTATATTTGAGATGTTATTAAAAGTAAAGAAATTATGTATGGCATCATGTTGTTATAAAAATACATTATGCCAATTTCTATAAACTGGATGCTAAATTGAATCCGCATCTCAGCTAAATAGTGTTTGTTTTTGAATGATAGGATTATCAGGTTCCAAAAATATGTCACTGCATTATCTTTAAGTCTTTGTCTAAGGTCTTACTTAACCGGAATTCTTGGTTGCACAAAGTACTTTGGTAATCTAGGGGAAGAGTTAACTTGTTGAAAGGATTTAGTAGAGAAGAAGGCTTGAGAGAGCCTGGTAAGCCAGGGCATCCTTTGATAACTGGCTTCTTTATCTGCCTTTCTATGATATCATTCAGGCTTTGGTGACCAGGGAAAGGGTATCCTGTCCTGTGGTTACATGTAGGATACCCACATCAAGGTGAGGGGGCTGTCCCATTAATGTCCTCCCAAAGAGATATGAAAGTGAACCCTACAAAATTATTAGAGTATGGTTAAGGTGTAGTACTTCAGTAAATTTGTTTCTGAGATGTCTTCTCCATCATTTATTTTCTCTCCCTTCCCCATCCTTTTCCCTCCCCTCTTACGTTCCTTTGCCCCCCTCTATCTCTCTCTCCTCCATTTCTAGCTCTCTCTCTCCTTTCTTTTTAAAAATTTAATTGTAAAACTTTAGAGAGAGAGAGAGTGAGAGAGAGAGAGTGTGTGTGTGTGTGTGTGTGTGTGTGCATGTGTGTGCGTTCAAGCATTGTATACATACCATGGTTCACATGTGGAGGTCAGAGGACAACTTGCAAGAGTCAATTCTCTTTCCAGCTTGTGAGTTCGAGGAAATGATCTCAGATCGTCTGGCTGACAGCAAGCCTTGCTCAGCCTTGACTCACTGAGCCATCTCACTGTCCACTTCTATTTTTGAATCGGGATCTCACACTTATAACTAACTCACAATCCCATCCCAGTCTCAGCCTCTCCCACTCCACCCCAGTGCTGGGATTACAGGTGTCCACCATAATGCCCAGTAACAGTGATTTCTTTCTTAATTTATGTGCTCATCAAGATTATAAGCAGGGACTCTACACATTAAAAGCACACACACACACACACACACACACACACACACACACACACACATGCGCGCGCATGCTCGCGCTACCAAGTCTGCCTTGTTAATGTCCCTTCCTGAAATGCAGCTGGCTTCCCCTGTTTCACCTTTCTCACTAAGAGCTTGGTGGAAGTTTCTGTTAAATCTAGTGGATGTTTCTCAGACCTCTTTTTTTCTAAAAATCTTAGTTTGAGTTCTCCTTTAAAATAAATCCTGAGACAAAAATAAATGGCTATAAGAAGTTTATTTGGAAACCTGGAGAAATGGCTTGATACTTAAGATCACTTGCTGATCTTCCAGAGGACCCCAGTTTGATTCCCAGCACCCACACGGTGACTCATAAATGCCTATAACTCCAACTTGTTGATTTGACTTATTTTTTTCTGGCCTTCATAAGCATACCACATAACACACACACACACACACACACACACACACACACACACACACACACACACACACACACACACACAAATACACATTAATATTAAAAACAATAGAAAAAATAGTAATGACATAGCTAGAGATTTAGCTCAAGGATAGACAGCAGGTTTAGCATAAGGCCCTGGATTTGTAACTGGCCACAACCTCAAACACATGACTGTATTAGATCATGCCACCTCAAACTGGTTTGGGGGAGATTTTACAAGCTGCTTATCCTGAAAATCTGCTCAGAAACTGAAGACACAGGACAGTACTTAGCAGAATAACACCTTGGGGCAGAGAGATGAGGCAGCTTGTGGCTGTAGGCTACTAGTGCTAAGAATCGGGCTATCCTGAATGCCATGTTTTGTCTCACTGACACCTGTAATCCATACTTCTCACTCACATTAGCATCTGTGGTAAGGAAGTCACTTTATACAACTAAGAAAAGGATGGTGTCAATATACTTACTGTTCAGGGTGCCAAGACAAGATAGAGAAACAATGCCTCAAGAAAGAACAATGCACCTTTTTTTCTGTTTTGTTTTTAATTTAAATAAAAAATCTTATTTTACATACCAAACCCAGTTCCCTCTCCCTCCCATCCTCTCATGCCCCCCACCAATTCCCCATCCCACACCCATCTCCTCTTACCTTTAAAACTCTTAATTGGAACATAAAAACAGAGAATATAAGTGTTTCATCTCCATCATGTGTATTCTACAACTGCTATAAATTCATTTACCATTCTGGCTTTACCAAGCACCCAACTTCTCCCTCCTATGTCTTTTGCTCATGTGAAGCAAATCTCTGTTGTCATGTCATTATCGTTTTTGTTCAGTATGACTCCAAGAAAGATAGAAGGATTTTTCTTGTGTAACCACAATGATTATCCTCACAATTAACACTTACAAATATATCTATTTTTCAGTCCACATTTAAATTTCTAGAGAATTTGGGAAATACAGGGATACAATCCCAATCATAGGGTGTTTTTTACTTATCAGCAAAGACTGACTTGGAATAAATTAAAGAAATATTATCGGAGTTTTGGCGGTCAAAGCAGCCTGTGGCAGCCCTAAGATTGTAGGCTGGACTTCTATCCGCAATATGCCAGTCACTATGGTCATTTTGGAAGGAAGAACAAGTCAAAGTGTTCAATGACTCCCCAAGTCTGTGTCTGTGGTATTAACATGAGGTTTAGCTTTATAGAGGGCAAGAAGAGGGCATAACTGAACCGTCCTGGTTAAGGTGTTATTAGCATTGTCTCTGCTCAAGTCTATCCTGCAGAGTGGTTTGATAAATTGTTGGCACTGTGTGAAGTCTCTTCCGGGTGGGGGGGGGTTCAGCATTTCCTCTTACCCAGCACAAGATTCCTAGGGAATATTTGTTTCTTTGGAGCCTATTATTTCACTAGCCTGGTGGCATTAGACTCTCTCTTTAAAATATCTTCTCCTGCCAGGATGGTTATGGAAAGAGAGCATGTCCTCAGACACTCAGAGAATATCTAGGTGGCCTGGGCTATAATGGGAGTCCTATTAATCTACAAAGGTAAATTTTCCCCCTTATACATTCTCCAGTCCAATTTTTTTTTTTTTTAAAAAAAAAAGGAAATCTTATTCTGATTTATTCCATGCTTCTAACCAGGATGTAGACTGTACTGGAAGGACATTCTCTACCCACCTGAAAGGACTCATATTGGTCTTCCTGTGAGGCAATCTGAATAAAAGACTCCCCATCCATTCTAAAGAGGAACATTACCACAGTGTCCACTTGTCCTTTATATCAAAGGCTCTGGAAAAAAACGATGAGGTCTTGTACATTTGTACATGAACCAGGAATTGTTCATTAACTTTTTAAATGATCTGGTCACAGTCTGTTGAATTTGGAAGAACTGTCAAGGATGAAACAGCTTTTCCTGCTCAACTGGAACTAAGGGAAAGTGGTTTGAGACAGAGAGTGACAAGTCGGGGAAAAATAAAAATCTCCACTATTTTTAAGAGATTGTTTAGAAGAGCCTTTGCTTTTATCTTATCTTGTCAAGCATTTCCTTGCTAGAAAATGAGGCTTTACAGTTATAACTCCCATTTCCCAACTTCCGCTACAACCTAGGCATTATCCTTCAAACAAGCTGCATCTTAAGTCATTTACTCCTGAGAACTCTATGTAAAAATTATGATTATTGTTCTCACTTTCGTTAAATTTGAAAACTGAAATGCACAGAAAGTAAGGTAACTCAGTAAGACAGAAGAGACAGAAGGGGCAGGAATCATCAGAAGTAGGGCTTGAGCCCAGCTCTAGCCTATATTTATGACTATTGTACAGTATTGCCTTAGGATGAAACAGTGTGATGTGTAGACATATAACCATATCTGCTATCATCATATCCTCACTTAATTTTATCCCAACATTTGTCACACTGCCATAATTCAAGTCTGTGGAACTTGCCTGTCTTTCCAAATGAGGTCTGAAGCTCCATAGTGCTTAGCATCAACTGATATTCATCAACTGTATCATAGGACCAATGGTCAGGCAAGGCAGAGGAAGCTTGGCATTCAGTGCTCAAACATCAGAAACCAAGAACATGATGAACAACATTTCAAGGCAATTCTATACAATCAAACTCAGAATTTGTAACAATGTTATGGAAAACCATAATAGAACCTGAGTCCAATGAGAAAAGTCATGGTGATCGTATCTTTATTTTAAATGTTGATATTTTGCTCAGCTCGGGTTTTCTTCTTTTTTGGTGGGAAGGAAGATCTTATAAATGACAAAAATATATGTCTTATCTTTTTAGAGTACTAGTTCTATCATCAGTATACTTGTCTGGGTTCTGTGATGCTCCCTTGTTGGGAGATGACATTCTGTAAATATGTTTTCCTTATTGGTTAATGAATAAAGCACTGTTGGCTAATAGGAAAGCAAGCTAGGTGGGACTAGGAAACAAAGAGGAGAGAGGGAGTAGTAAGGAGGAGTCAACATGAAGATAATGGAGAGAACAGAGTGCTTGAATGGCTCAGTAGATAGCCCTTTCCTACCCCAAAATTGAATCATTAATCAACTCTGACCAGGAAATTGGCAGTTAGAGACCAAAATATTATCTTTACATCAATATAGTTGTTATTGGAGATTGTAGTTTATATTTGTCAATAAGTGGGATTCCCAATGAAGGACTCATAAATTAGAATAAATCATTCTCTCAGCACCATTGCTTCAGGGAAGAGTTTGTCCACTGTAGGGGCATAGCTTGCCTCTGTAGCAGTGGAAGAGAATGGTGACTCTAGAGGAAGCTTGTATCCAGAAATAATAGATTAAACTAACAATGCATGGTTGCATACTATCTATGCCATAAGAACAGTGTGATATAAATGTGTGTGCACACATGAATAGGTTTTAACTCCTGCATGTAGATGTTCGACATCTGAAATACCTACTCAGAAATCCCCATATCAGAGATGTTAAAGAACTACAACTATCATTATCTGTATCTACTATAGTGGTTTGGTTCCAGGGGTCTCTGTCAATACCAAAATCTACAGACATAAAATTCTTTAAGTAAAATGGCATATTACTTTCATAGGACCTATACACATTCTCCTATATTCTTTAAATCAGCTATATGTTGGTTATAATTTAAGAGAATGAGGAGACTGGAGAGATGGCTTAAGTTAGTAAAGCACTTGCTGCCCAAGTATGAGAACCTGAGTTCAGATCCCCAGCACCCATGTATATCTGTAATCCCAGTGCTAATGCATGGCAGACAGATCCCTGGAGCTTGCTGACTAGCAAGTCTATACAATCAATGAATTCTGGGTTCAATAAGAGTCTTTTTTTCAAAAAATAAAGTGGAAAGCAATAGAGAATGACACATGGCATAGCATCATTTCCATGTTCAAGTATACATGTATACACATACCATAGAAAATCATTCAGTCTACAAATATAACTATACCTGGTATGTTGTATTTCCAAAGATGATTGCCACAAGCAAATTTACAAGTGTAAAATCCTTCGTTCTGGATTTAGGAACCAGGAGAGTTTCTTAATTGAGTAGATGATCAGCCTCTATTTGAGTAGTGCTTGGAATGTGATAGTTTCTCAAAAAAAAAATCTGCCCAAATAATGAGGGAATAAATTTAGAAGAAACCCAAAGCCCCCATGTATTATTCCTTCTTTATAATAAATTACCCCAAAACTTGGCATAATAAAGCAATGCAGAGTCTTTATCCTACAGTTTCAATGAGTAGAGAACTAGAAAGAATTTGGTTGGGTCATTCTGGCCCAGGATTATCTTGCAAAGCTAATATTAAGGTAGTGGACAGGCAGCTTGAGAATCTCTCTTCTGAGCCTATTCAGACAGTGTTGGCTGGAGTTCTCAGTGGGAGCCTCTTTCTAGGGCTGTTTATAGCTGGCAGTGGGCTGGCCCAGAGTAGAAGGGTTGTGATAAGAAGTGCGAGGATGCTCTTTTTGTTTTAAGGTAAAGTTCCTGTATCCCAGGAAAGTTTTGAATTTACTACAATGCCAAGGCTGGCCTTGAATAGATTCTACTTCCCCCACCTCCCAATTACAAGGACTAAAAGTCCGAGAGGACCTGGGGGAGGGGAAATCGTGATCAGAATATATTGTATAAAAATATATTTTCTTTTTCTTTTAAATGATTTGTTTGCATTGGTGCATCTGTGTAAGGAGTTTGGATCCCCTGGAACTGGAATTACAGATAGTTGTGAGCTGCTATGTAGGAGCTGGGAATTGAACCCAGGTGCTCTGGAAGAGCAGAAAGTGCTCTTAACCATGGAGCCATCTCTCCAGTCCCCCAAAAATATATTTTATTCTCAATTAAAAGAAAGTGTATTTTTCTACACCTGGCTCTGTGTATTTTGAAGCAAAAGACTGTTCCTTGACTAGGATGAACTTAGACTTGTTTTTCGTCACTCCATCTCCATCAAGCAAGTAAACAACAAGATACCAGATTGGATGTGAGAAAAGAAAAAGAAGCAATGGGTTTGGATAGCCCATTTTATTGAAACCTTTGTTCTGATCAAAGTGTAATAATGATCAGGGGATTTCCCCATGAAAATGATCAATGTTTCCCAAGATTTGCTTCCTGGAGGGAAGGAAAGGGAGGCATTTTCCTGGTTTAAAAACATTTTCTCTTTCATTAAAAAAAAGTTAAATAAGAAAATTTAAATGCTTTGCTTGCCAGTGAATTTTCTAGTGATTTGTTATTGCTGCTAAGCCTAGACAACCATTTGATGAGTCAGATATGTGTCTACTTTCAACCCTTTATTTCTAAAGCCTCAGAATAAGCAATTAGACAATCATAGATATACACAAGGAAAAATAGAGACAAGGTTGCCATTTACAGGACATTTAAAATCAAACTATCCCAGTAGGGAAATCAAGTCTATCCACTTTGGTATCAAACACAATGCAAAAGAAATTTCCCAAAATTACACTGTGGGTGTGAACATTTTCACATAGCCTTTCTCCCCAAATGGTTTGGCAGGGTGGCTGCCAAACCTGGCCCAGATGTTTTGCATCAGTCTTCCCTTGTGGCATCTTTGCCTCAGCTGATCAGCCCTCTGGATTTGCTCTAGCTGAGTTTTTGTAACTCCATACGTCCAAGACCAAAGGTATATCTTAGTCCTTAGAACTTTATCCCACCTTGGCCAGCTCTGACTGGCTGGTAACTATAGCTATAAAAATCACTTTAAAAGAAGTTTGTGTAATAATCAGATTACCATTTGTCCTTTGAAGTCTGTCTCACATTGGCATTTTGGATATCACTCAACAAACCTCAGATTCATTTTGTGCTCAACTGCTGTGCTGTGTGGCCAAGTAGGCTATTAAATTTTTGCTTTGAGGCTAGGTTAGTGGAAAGGAGAGAGCTTATTCCCATCCATACTCTTCAGAGAAAAATACTTTACTTCTATCAGGTAGCAATTTCTTCCTTACCCAGCAATTCTTTTTTCTACTGAGTACTTAAATAATGAGACATGATGGCACAAACCAGAGCGTCTAAAATAGTAATGTGCATGTGAATTCCCAGAATATTTTTTGATGGGACTGATTCTGCACTTTTAATGAGTTTCCACATGATGCTGGCCTGTGAGGTCCTTGAAGTCCTTCTGTTGATTTACTAATACAGAAACTCAAGTTATTCTTTCAAGTGAGCTTTTCTAGGTTTGGGACACTATAACTTCTCAGCTCAAGGTCTTCTTTTTGTCTGTCTGCCTGCCTGTCTCAGAGAAAATTCTCAGATTTCTCTTTGGCTAAATCAGTTTGAAGCAAGTAAATCGCATCTGAGGCACTTCAGATCGATGAGCCCGTTGCTTGCTTCTAATGACTTGTAGTAAGTAGTGGAAATTGGATGGGCATATTTAGAAACTGCCTTTTTTCTTTAAAATGTCAGCACATTAGCTGTGGTTTATTTACTTGATTTGAAATGACCAGTGCTGCTCAGGAAACACTCTATGAGCTACTAAAAGATAATTAATCACATTGAATTAACGATTGGTTTTTAAAAGCCTTCCTAATGCCTGGAAATACTCAAGGACGTTCATCATTGCTTTTTTCAACTTCTCACTTGTATTTCTCTGTCTCGCTGAATTCATGTCTTGCAGGTTTCAAAAGAAAACTCCTCAAATCCATTACTCACATCAAAATTGCAAGAGGTGACAAGGAAACACCATGGTTTTGAAGGATTGTTTTACCATTTTTGAGAAGCAAACTGGCTAAGAGAGAATGGGAGTGAGGGCATCAGTAAGCAGAAGGTTAGCTAGCATCAGGCGAGAATCCTCTCCTCTTCACTGGAGAGCTGCTGACTAATCTAGAGGACTGGTCATAGCATAACACCCTCAATCTAACACAACAGGTGGCCTTTGTGGGGATCTTTCTTGTCACCTGACAATTTGATGATTAGACTAGGCTGGCTTGTCAGTGAAACCCTGGGATCCTCTGTCTTTACTTCCCCAGCACTGGAGTTACATGCATCCCACCATGCCCCACTTTTTAACATGGATTCTGGGGATTGAATTCTGGTTTTCATGCTTACATGGCAAACACTTTACCAGCTGAGCCACCTCCCAGCCTTTGAGTCTCTCTGGGGTTGACTGCACTTGCCAGGACTTTGTCAGAGTCAATTCTCACAAGAGAGCTAATACAATTTCACAGTCTGTCTAGGTTGCTCCAATGTCAGTATGCCTGGACAGTTCTAAGGCCTTAGCTCTTTTTTGTTACTCTAGTAAGTTAGGGAGATATGTAGGTGACTGTCTTTGGGTCATAATTTCATGGTTGACAATGATATTATTTTTTGTTTTGTTTTTGGTTTTTTTATTTGCATATTTCTTTGTATTTTATATTTTTTCTTATTATACATATTGATCCCAGTTCCCTCTCCCTCCTATCCTCCAATGGACCCCAGAACCACCCTGTCCTATTCCCCACCCACTCCCCAGGGAGGATGAAGCCTTCCAGGAGGGAATCAACAAAATCTGTCAAGTCATTTGGAGTAGGACCTAGGCCTTCCCTCGTGACTAAGTATCCCTCCATGGGGAATGTGCTCCCAAAGTCCTTTTGTGCACCAGGGAAACATCCTGGTTCCACTGCCAGAGGTCCCTTAGACTGTCCAGGCCTTCTAACTGATACCCACATTCAGCGAGTCTGGATCAGTCCTATATTGGTTTCCCAGCTATCAGTCTGGGGTCCATGAGCTACCCCTTGTTCAGGTCAGCTGTCTCTGTGGGTTTCTGCAGCCTGGTCTTGACCCCTTGGCTCATCACTCCTTCCTGTCTACAACTGGATTCCAGGGAGTTGAGCTCAGTGTTTAGCTGTGGACATCTGCTTCTGTTTCCATCAGCTACTAGTGTCAATTTTCTCTTCAAACCTATAATGGGTCCCTCTATTATGGTATCTCTTTTCTTGCTCTCCTCTATTCCTCCCCTAATTCAATCTTCTTATTTTTATGAAAAGGTAAGTCACTAGTGTGTGGAGCTTGAGTGTTCATCTTTTCCAGTGTCCACATTGAACCTCAGTCTTTACTGTGGTGACACTACAGGCTAGGCTTTTGAAGAGGTGACCAAATTAAGAGTGTCTTAACCTCCTCAGTGGATTCATTCTTCCCTTGGAACAGAGGTTTTGAAGAATGTGAGTGTTTTGATTCTGTGTCCTTTTGCCATTGGAGATCAGAATATTTGTCTTTTATGGAGAATGCAGTGACAAGCAGCCATCTTAGAAGCAGAGAGACCAAGCCCATATGAGACTTTGAACCTGCTGGCACCTTGATCTTGGATTCCTAATCTCAAGAACTATGAAAAATAATATCCATTTTTATAAATAACTCAGTATAGATACTTGTTATAGTAGCACAAATGGATTGAGACCACACCTTTTAGCCACGTTTCCCTAGAATGAGAAGCCCCAGGTACTACACTATTCTTGGAACTGTTTAATTACTAGCTATTTGATCTTAAGTTAAAGCAACTTCAGTCACTTTCCTTAAGTTTCCTCATCTGAAAAAAAGTGTGTGTGAATTTTGCATGCATGTAGGCACACACACACACACACACACACACACACACACACTCACACACGTAATAAATGTTGACTCCTCTATAGGGATTACATGCTGTACAGGAGGTAGTAAATAAAGTTACTAATTTTTTAACACCATCCACAACAAGTGTGTGCTAAGTGCTCAATATGGACCATTTGATATAATTTACTACTGTCTTAGTTCATTTCAATGGTAAACTGGATTTAGAATTGCTTTAGAGACTCACCTCTGAGCTTATCTATGTCGGTGTTTCCAGAAGGTCTTAACTGTTGAGAAAGACCCACCCCAAATGTGGATGCTATCAGGCCATGGGTTAGGATGCTGTGTGGTATTTGTCTCTCTCTGCTTCCTAAAAATGCTAGCAAGTGCCTTCCACTCCTACTGCTCTGACTCCCCCACCATGGTGGACCATGCCCTCAAACTTTGAGCTACAATAAACCCCTCTTCCTGTCAAGTTATTTTTGTCACATATTTGTCACAGCAATGGGATAAGTAGCTATTATACCTACTACCAGGTTTTGCCTATGTCATTCAATTGTCTGCCTTCAGTGAAACAAATGGTTTGGCATTGTAACAATGAACTCATGTATGTATGTATGTATGTATGTATGTATGTATGTATGTATGTATGTATGTATGTATGTATTTTCCCTAAAACATGAATATGCTACAATCCTGGATTTTATTTAGTTTGGGTTTTCTAAAAACCTTGTATCATACAAGTCAACCAATATTCAAACATATATCAGACCCACTGCCATAAATTAGTGTACTCAAATTTCAGAGATTATACAAGATAAAGTTTCAGCCCTCAGAGATTTGTAAGTCTATATTAGTGAGACCAAATACTCATAGCTCACTAGGAAGACAAGGGTGTTCCAGTGCAGATTCATGGGGGTGTGCCAACATGAAATGTCCACCGATGCATCTCTATTTGCAAATAAGCTGTATATCCTAAGAAACTCTGGTTTGATTCTAAAATAGCCAGGAGGTGTGTAGTGCACATGTGTGTAATGCATGAGTGTGTGCTTGTGCACATGAGTGTGTGTACAGATTTGCTCTCTAGTCTAAAACAAATATTTTCCCTTTTCTTGTTCTTTTAGCAAACAATGGGAACATATTATGCATACCAAGGATTAGGCCCTGTTTATTTTAGGCAAAATTGTCAATACTCAAGCAGAGAGTCCTTCAGGTGGTTAACTACACTTTATGATAGTGAATTCTATCAAGGTAAAAAAATATTTTTTAATTAGAGAAACTATCCATGTCAGTCAATTTTAAATGGCTGGTTTAGTTTTACAGACACATTGAGAGGTGGTGGACAAATGAAAAGTTTAAGTACACATCAGTGAATTTTGCATTGGTTTTCTGCATTCCTCCAAGCTTTCAAAGCCATCCTTCCACTTAATACTTTTACTGCAAGAGATAGTGCTCTCTATTATCCTTTGCACATACATATATGAGAATGAACATCCAAGGTGCATGGCTCTTAGAAATGGTTTTCCATGTCTTTCACAGGATGAGTAGAATTTGACACCTGTCTTGGGTGTCAAATTACTTCATTGGTGTTCATGTTGTTATTATGGAATTAAGAGCTACCAAAGAAAATAAAACCAAAATACAATTAGATTTCCACACACTCAAATTGCCATTAGAATCTGTTTGTGAGCTGGACAGTGTTAGCACACACTTAATCCCAACACTCAGCACTCAGGAGGCAGAGGCAGGCAGATCTCAGAGTTTGAGGCTAGCCTGGTCTGCAGTGCCAGTTCCACTACACAGAGAAACCCTGTCTCAAAAAAAAAAAAAAAGGAATCTGTGAACCAAGGAATGAATGTTGGCTTCAACCCCAGGGTTGAAAGGCTCTGGGCTCCCTGAAAAATGCTGGAAGATGTGTTAAAGGAAATAGTTGAGAAAACTTTGAAATTGAAACAAATGACACTTCAGCACTGTTAGTGGGGGAGGACTTACTATTTTTACAGACAAATCTGCTTTTCTCTTGAAATCACTTTGGAATTTTCCTTGCCACTTAAAAATATCTTACCTGTCATTAAAAGGAGAATGAAAATATTCTGAGTTTATGTCCTCAAAAGACTCAATGCACAGGCAGTGTCATTACCTTTCCTGCTGACCTTCACATAGCCTTCAACTGTCACAATATTGAAAATTCTCTTTGTGGGTATCTTTTCTAGACATTTTCCTCATTGAGCAACAGTTGGCACTGTTAAAAAAACACAATAATATTTATTCATTGGATAAAGAGGGAGATAGTAGCAAGGATTACTTTAATTATCCTGGTTACATTCCTAATTCGAGAAACAGATGTCACCACACCTTTCTGCATTGTTGTGTTTAGTTTTTGAAGTCAGACATTTTTAGTGTCTCCCATAGTTGAACATAGGAAACCATGGACCTTAACTGTAATTAACAGGAGATGAAATAAGGTGGACAAAGGAGGAGGCTGTCTCTTGATTGGTTTCTGGTGGTTGTTTCCTATCTCTATTGCAAGCTTCAATAACCATCCTTATACAGAGACCATTTATTGAAAACAGAATGCCTTCTTTTATCCTCTGTACCTAAAAATATCAAATTGCACATAAAACATTAAATGTAAAAGGGAAAACAATTCTAATTTTTCTTTTTTCCTTCCTTCTTTCCTTCCTTCCTTCCTTCCTTCCTTCCTTCCTTCCTTCCTTCTTTTCTTTTCTTTTTTGTTTTTGAGACAGGCTTTCTCTGTGTTGACCTAGTTGTCCTGGTACTAGCTCTTCTAAACCAGGCTGGCCCTGAATTCACAAAGATCCACCTGCCTCTGCTTCCTGAGTGCTTGGATTAAAGGAGTGCAGCACCAACTCTCAGCAAGCTTGTGTTGTTTACTTGAAGTGTTTTCCTAAATCCTACTTGCAAATGCATGCTTTTATGCCTATCTACCTGGATACATATGTGTATATATACATATATATACATGTGTGTATATACATATATACATCTATATGTATAAAAGATACATATATCTTTTAACTCTTTCAAGAATGGAGGCAATGAGCTAAGACACCCTAATAAAATAATCTTGGTATCTAATCACATTCTTACAAGATGATCTAAAGGCATTTTGTTTGATTGAAAAGCAAGGATGTATTCAAAAAGAAAAATTAAGGGGGGGATCTGTCAGTAAATTACTTCCTGTGGATCAAATCTGGGACAATTTGGGTATTAAAATAAGGAAGTAGAATGGTGAATAATACACTACTGGATAAATATAAGAATTTGAGTTCATACTGATCAAATAGATATATGATAGACAGGCCGATGATTAAGTGGAGCAGGGGAGAAAGCTTCTACTTATAATCAAATCAAGAATGTCTAACAGAGGGGCCAGGGAGATGGCTCAGGAGTTAAGAGCAGGCTGTTCTTTCACAGGACCCAGGTACAATCCACAGGACCCATATGACAGCTTACAATTGCCTGTAACTCAAGTTCCAGGGACTGTGACACCCACATACAGACACACATGCAGGCAAAAACACCAATGCACATGGAATGAAACGAAATAAAATTTAAAAAAGAATCTCTACAGAGAACACTCCTCCTTCTATCTCCTTCAGTCAGCATTATGTTTGAGATCCACCCCTCTTGTGCTTCATAATTATAGGCCATTCATCCTCACTGCTGCATAGTGGTATGAACCCAATAGGATTGATTTACTCATTTTCCTGTGGATGGACATTTAGGTAATTTCCAGCTTGGTGCCTTTACCAGTAGTGCTACCATAAACCTTCAAGTTCATATTTTATTTCATCAACATGTGCGTCCACTCTTGGTGGGTAGATGTTCTGGAATTACTAGATCACTGTAGACATGTTCAGCTTTACTAGATATTGCCAAACAATACTGACTATACTAATTTACATTCCCATTAACAATTATGAGAGTACTGGTACTTGCACATCATCTCCTAAATCTCACCTGAACAGGTACCCTCCCTACTGAGGGATGTGGTATATTCTAAGCATGAAAGTACAGATTCTAGAACTAAACTACTTGGGCTCCATTTCCAACTTTACCACATAAGCTGCATTTAATCTTGAGCATCTCTAACTGCTCTGTGTCTTAAGGGCTTTTTTAAAACTGTAAAGCAAGATAGCAATTATTGGTTTAAGGATTAGATGAAATGATGCACTGAGAATGGTGTTAGGCACATAGAAAGCCTTTTGTAAATGTTAGCTGTTACTCTTATTTTGTCTTGAGATTGTTTGCTACCAGTATTGTTGATTAATTGGGAATGGAGCACATTGACATGAAAGAAATGGAACTTCCCATACTACCCAAAGAAGCAATCAGGTAGCTGCCACAAGAATATGTGAACAAATTTTACCGCCACATATCTAGTTTTGTAAATCAAAACTAATTATTAGAATTTTGAATGTGTAATTAAACCAGAATGTCTGTACTCCAAAATACATGGAGGGAAGGACCATATGTAAAAGCAGACTTTATTTTTTTTGTCTTTGCTTATAATAAAATGCATAACTCTTATATGTACAGTTATGTGAATAAACGTAGATAATAGTGTAAGAGCCAATCAATAAATGTGTGGACTTTTGCTATCTATGATCACACACAACTCCTCACTGTCCTGTCCAATCAAACTCTTCTCTGGCCGAGGGGTCTGTTAGCCTGATTTCTATCATAGTAAATCAAACACATATTCTACAACTTCATACATTAAATTATGCAGTATACAGGTTAGTGTCTGACTTTTCAAACACAAGATTAGATATTTGAGATTAATTCGTGTCAATTATCTATTTTCATTGTATAAAATGTTCTACAGTAAAAGCAAATGAAATTTGTTCACTCATTTGCCTGTTGATGGGTGTTGGAGTTATTTTAAATATGGGTTACTATGATATTCAGCACCCATCCATGATGGCTATTCTTGGTTGTCCACTTGACTATATCTGAAATGAAACATGCTTGATACTTGAACATGAATCCTTAGTGTTGGACAGGGTGGTGACAGGAAAATTCAAATTTCACCTTGCATAGGTGTCTATTGTTGGTTGAATTATACAAAGCTCAACCCTTTCAGATGTAACACAGAACTAGTAAAATGTGATGTCACTGAGAGTTGGCATTCTGAATATAGAAGAAGGAATGAACACAAAATATGAAATGGGAAAAGTGAGGACTAAGAGCATCATGAAAACTGGTACTTTCTAAATTACATATAAGTATATGTATATGCTTGTTTGGTGCAGACATATCTGGATATGTATGCATATGGATATGTATGTGGAAATATATATATATATATATATATATATATATATATATATATATATATATTGATACATACATCTCTCAACTTTTTCCAGTGAAGGAGCCAACAAGCAAAAAAGCAAAAATACCTCAATAAAATGAACACATCTAGTACTGAGATTGTGACATCTAAATATTCATATAAGAGGAAGAAAGTAAAGGTGTGCTCTGTAGTAGTTAGTCTTTATGGTAAGCTTAATGGGATCAGAATAATCTAAAAGGCAAGTCTCTGGGCATGCCTGTGAGGGCTCATCTAATTTAAGTAAATTGAGGTGGGAAGAACCACCTTAATTGTGGGTGGCATCATTTCCTGGGCTGGTGTCCTGAACTGAATAAAAGGGAGAAAGTGAGTTGCACACTCGCACATCTCTCTGTCTCTGTCTCTCTGTCTCTGTCTCTGCCTCTCTCTCTTTCTCTCTCTCCCTCTTCTTACTGTAGATGTAATGATGTGACCAGTTACTTCCTGCTCCTGATGCCATCTCTTATTATGGGGTGTATCTCCTGGAATCATAAACCAAAATAAAGCTTAGTGACACTACATTGCTTCTGTCAGGTATTTTACCTCAGGAATAAGAAACGCAATTATTTGAAAAAAGAAAATGATGGGGTCTGTCACAAAGATGCATGATTCACCCTGACCAAATCTAGGACAGTTTGAGCACCAACATAATAACCAAACAGAATAATGAGTTACAAACTGTTTACCACTATAAAGGCAGTTGGGCCTGGGAGAATGGAGGCCAAATTAAAGCAAACTAAAGCCAACTTTATTCAAATCATCACCCAATTCATACTCTGAAGGTTAAGAAGAGTCACCTGGATAAGTTATCCAATCAGAAAGACAAGTCACACGTGGCAAAAACATGTCTTCCATAGATGCATAAAACAACAACCAGTTGTAATGAATAATCTGAAGTGAACTTACTCCAAACTGCTACACCTGAGGGGGGTGTAAGTATGAAGCATAATCAAAAACATTTCCATGATTTGAAGAAACCGAGGCCACAAGACTCTCGTTGTCTTGGAGTTTTCAAACAAGCATTGTCTTGGTTGGAGTTTTTATTGCTGTGAAGAAACACCATAATCACAGCAACTTTAATAAAGGAAAGCATTTAATTGAGGAGGCTGGCTTATAATCCAGAGGTTTAGTCCATTTTCATCATGGTCGGAAGCATGGTGGCATGCAGGCATATATGGTGCTGTAAAGGAGCAGAGTCCTACATCTTGCAGGCAACATGAAAATGGTCTGAAAGTCACACTGAGGAACCTAGAGCAAGAAGCCTCAAAGCCCATCCCCACAGTGGAACCCTTCTTCCAACAAGGCCACACCTACTACAATAAGACCTCACCTCCTAATAGTGGCACCCCTATGAGATTATGGGGGGCAATTATATTCAAACTACCACAAAAATAGATAGGTAGACCAATGGAATTGAATTGAAAATCCTGATATTAACCCACACACCCAAGAACACCTGATTTTTGACATAACAGTTAAAATTATACAATGGAATGAGGAAAGCATCTTCAACAAATGTGCTGGCACAACTGGATGGTGGTGTGTAGAAGACTGCAGATAGACCCATGTCTATCACCATGCATAAAACTTAAATCCAAATGGATCAAAGATCTGAACATAAATCCAGCCACACTGAAACTCTTAGAAGAGAAAGTGGGAAGTACCCTTGAAAAAATTGGTATAGGAGACTGCTTCCTGAGCATAACTCCAGTACCAGAGACACTGAGACTGGCAATTAATACATGGGATCTCCTCAAACTGAGAAGCTTCTGTAAGGCAAAGGACACAGTAGAAAAGACCAAATGGCAGCCCACAGACTGGGAAAAGATTTTCACCAACCCCATATCTGACAGAGAGCTGATCTCCAAAATATACAAAGAACTCAAGAAACTAGTCAATAAAACACCAAATAACCCTATTTTTTTTTATAAAAAAAAATAGGGTACACAACTCAAGAGAGAATTTTCAATAGAGGGATCCAAAATGGCTAAAAGGCACTTAAGAAAATGCACAACATCCTTAGCCATCAGGGAAATGCAAATCAAGACAACTCCTGTCAGAATGGATAAAATGAGAAACACCAATGACAACTTATGCTGGAGAGGATGTGGAGAAAGGGTATCACTCCTTCACTGCTGGTGGGAGTGCAAATTCATACAGCCATTTTGGAGATCAGTATGGTGGTTCCTCAGGAAAATAGGAATTAGCTTACCACAGGACCCAGCAATTCCACTCTTAGATGTATACCCAAATGACCCACATCCATGCAACAAAGACAAGTGCTCAACTATGTTCATAGCAGCATTATTTGTAATAGCAAGAACCTGAAGCAACCTAGATGCCCCTTAACTGAAGAATGGATAAAGAAGATGTGGCACATCTACACAATGGAATAATACTCTGCAGAAAAAAAAATAACGGAATCTTGAAATTCGCAGGCAAGTGACTGGAACTTGAAGAAACCATCCTGAGTGAGGTAACCCAGTCACAAAAAGAGGAACATGGTATGTACTCGCTCATATATGGATTTTAGACCTAGAGCAAAGGATGACCAGCCTATAATACATGCCACCAGACGAACTGGGATACAAGGTATATTCTAAGAGATTCATATATGGTCCCTCACAAAGGGGGAAGGGAAAAGTCCCCCCAGAGTACATGGGAAATGGGGGGGCAGTGAATGGATAGAGAACTAGGAGAAAGAGAAGGGGAGGAGAGGAAAACACGTGTGACTAGATAGGTTGAGTCAGGGTGAGAGGGGGCATAAAAGAGGGAGCCATTACTGATTTGAAGAGAAAACTGAACCTAAAGAAAGGTCTAGAGAACTACAAGACCGACTCCAACTAATAATTTGAGCAAACATGGAAAGGCAACCATAAATGCCCTTCCCTGATAGTGAGATCATCAACTAAATTATCCACCATCATGGAGTCCTCATCTAGTACCTGTTGA
Source organism: Cricetiscus sungorus (assembly GCA_030556225.1). Classification (NCBI taxonomy): domain Eukaryota; kingdom Metazoa; phylum Chordata; class Mammalia; order Rodentia; family Cricetidae; genus Cricetiscus; species Cricetiscus sungorus. The sequence continues at coordinate 5,669,654 of JANBXA010000405.1, read as the reverse complement.
AAACAGAAGCAAACACCCACAACCAAGCACTGAGTCGAACCAGAATCCAGATGCAGAGAGAGGTGACAAGACCAGGTTGCAGAAACTCACAAAGACAGCTAACCTGAACAAGGAGGAGCTTGGGCCTCCCAGACTGATGGCTAGGAACCCAGCATGGGATTGACTCAGACCCCCTGAATATGGGTCTCAGCTAGTAGGACTGAGCAGTCTGGGGAACCTCAGACATTAGAAACAGGATCTCTTTCTGGTGCACAAAAGGACCTTTGCGGACACATCCCCCATGGAGGGCTACCCCCTTAACCTAGAGACAGGAGAGAAGTCCTAGTCCCTACTTCAAATGACTTGACAGACTTACATGACCCAACCTGGATAGCATAGCCCTAGAAGAGGAATGGGGGTTGGGGGATGGGAGGTGGAGGGTGGCCAGGGTGCATGTCACAGGGGAAAGAGGATAAGAGGGAGGGAGGGAAGGAGGGATGGAGGGAGGGAGGGAAGTTTGGAGGGAGGAAGGGAGAGGAAACTGGAATCCACATGTAAAATTTTAAATTATATTATTATTAAAAGAAGAAGGAAAAATGCTGCTGGATTAATTCAATATATATATTCTAATTTTGTTTCCACAGAGAATGAAAAGCTCTGGATTCCTTCCAGAATAACGTGGTTTGATCGAGCAAGACCCCCTGAAGCAACGTCAATGGGACAATGCAGCCTTGCAGACCAATACAGCCAGGATTTCTGTGTCTTCTTAGGATTCTCCCTTGACAGCGTCCCCTACCAGCAGGAAGCAGCTTGGAAAGAACGACGCCCAAATTTCCAAATATGGTTTATAAAAGTTTGTTTTCATTTTTAAAAAAGGCATGTATAATTATGTCCAGCATAAAATACATAAATGTTTTTTAAAAAAGTAAAAAAATAAAGAAGTAAAAAAAAAATCAGAAACACCAATGACAGTTCATGCTGGAGAGGATGTGAAGAGAGGAGAACACTCCTCCACTGCTGGTAGGAGTATAAACATGTACAACCATTTTGGAGATCAGTATGGCAGTTCCTCAGGAAAATGGGAACCAGTCTACCACAGGACCCAGCAATTCTACTCTTAGGCATATACCCAGATGATCCACATCTATGCAACAAAGACATCTGTTCAAGTATGTTCATAGCAGCATTATTTGTAATAGCAAGAACCTGGAAACAACCTAGATGCCCCTCAACTAACGAATGGATAAAGATGTGGTACAGATAAGCAAACAACTTCTAATCAGTTAAAAAGTATTTAAGGAGTTGTGAAGCCAGATTTTTACAGGGCTGTCTCTTTCAATAGAGGCAGCCTTGACAAAGGCTTGCACCTAATCCTTACAAACATGGTGTTGGAATCATTGCTCAGAAGGCCTGACTGAAGTACAATCACAAGTCCAAAGCAAAAGCTCCTTTGTAAAGTTGCTATTAGTTCCTTTGTATTGTCTTTCAAAGAGAATGTTTGATTCTACCTCATAAAATATATAATGTAAAAAAAAGAGAAGATGTGGTACAATTACACAATTGAATACTAATCAGCAGAAGAAAAAAAAACAGTGAAATCTTGAAATTTGCAAGCAAATGGATGGAACTTGAAGAAACCATCCTGAGTGAGGTAACCCAGTCACAAAAAAGGAACATGGTATGTACTCACTCATATATGTATTTTAGACATAGAGCAAAGGATCACCAGCCTACAATTCACACCATCAGAGAAGCTAGGATACAAGGAGGACCATAAAAGAGTCATAAAAGGCCCCCACATTAGGAGAAAGAGACAAGATCTCCTGAGCATATTGGGAGCAGGGTGGGAGCAGTGAGCAGAGAGGGAGTTAGGAGAAAGAGAAGGGGAGGAGGGAAGAGGAGAACATGAGGGATGAGGAAGATTAAGTCAGGGGCCAAATAGATGAGAGCAAGAATAGAGATACCATAATAGAGGGACCCATTATAGGTTTGAAGAGAAAAATGACACTAAAGAAATGTCCAGAGACTTACAAGGATGACCACAATCTGAGCTATAACGGAGAGGCCACCTTAAATGCCCTTCCCTTATAATGAGATTGATAACTACCTTATATGCCATCCTAGAGCCCTTATCTGGTAGCTGATGGAAACAGAAGGAGACATGGACAGCTAAACACTGAGCAGGAAACCAGCTGCTGAGAGGGATGAGTGATGAGCAAAGGGGTAAAGATCAGGCTTCAGAAACCCCAAAAGACAGTTGAGCTGAACAAGGTGGAGCTCATAGACCCCAGAGCAATAGCTGAAAACCAGCATTATACTGACTCACACCACCCAGGAACCTCATGCACCTAGGCATAGAGCAGTTAGGTATGATAATGATCCCTTTGTCATGAGGAAGCATGGCCCAGTATACCACCAGAGTTACCTGAATGGGACATGCAGGACTGTGACTATCCACTCCAGATTTTAAGAAGGAAACACAGACCTACCTGGTACCTTGCAGGACCAGGCAGATGGATAATATTAGTGTGTGAGCAGACATATTGGCGGGGAGAGAGAAGAGAAAGAGGAGAAAGTGGAGAGAGAGGAGAGACAGAGGAGAGAGAGGAAAGAAAAGAGAGAGAAAGGGGAGATAGAGAGGAGAGAGGTGAGGAGAGGGGGAAGGAGGAGAGAGGGATGAGACAGAGGAGAGTAGAGAGACTTCTGCCATTCTGAATCACTGTAGCATAAAACCTTAGGACTTCCTCTAAACCCTCTTTACTTCCTTCCTGAGAAAGTGAGCATCCACCTGGAGCCAATGTATGAAATTCTAAAGGTTTTTGGATTACAGCACTGGGTTTGTTTACAAAAACATCCCTATTGACATGCAATGAGCTGAAGAAGATTCCATCTTCATTTTCCTGAAGGAATGATTCCATGAAGCTTGCAGATGACACTCAAGACTGGCAATACCAGACTGTCCTAGGGGTAATATGTGCTGTTGTTAATTTTAGAAGAAAATCTTCACAGCTCCAATGCCCAAATTTATCTACAAATATTTGCTGATGTCCTGTGTTAGGCACCACTTTGAACACTCAGAATACAGAAAAAAAACCTATACAGTTCCTACTGGAATAGTGGGCAAGGACACAAATGGATGTCTACTGAAAATCCATTTTACAAGATGAATAGATGCTCAGCTGAACTATGTTTCCTGGGACTGGGAAGATGGCTCAGTGGTTAAGAACACCTGATGCTTTTGCAGAGGCCCTGAGTTTGGTTCCCAGCACCCACATGGTGGCTCACAAATCAACTTCCAGTTTTGGGAGGGGTCTGACAACTTCTTCTGGACTCTGCAGGCATGAGGCATGCATAAGGTTCATGGACACACACAGGCAAATTACCTATACACAGAAATAAAACAAAATCCCTGTTTCCTAACCATGGTTATTATGCTAATAGGACTAAGCCCTCATTAATGAAATGTGAGTGTAAGTGAATTGTATTTCTCCTAGTCTGAACTTGCCATGGTGCTTGTGCTTCTCCTGTGTCCTCTTTCTCTTCTGCAAGCTGCAATGCAGACCTCAAGGTGACTCAGATTAAGTGTGCACATGGGAATCCAAGGGAACCTCGGGTCTATGAATGATGACGCTGGGGACCTCACTGGCCTGACTACCATATCTGTATTCTTCAAGCCACAATTATTACAGGATTTTAATGGTCACATACTACTATCCTAATACCATAAATATTTAAAATCTATTTTAGATGGGAGACTCTACCTTTCTATAGTCACAAAAAGTAAGACTAGTACCAAGGTTGGGTGTTGTACATGTGTACATAAAAAAGAAAAAAAAGGTCTCCTCAGATAATGTTTGAGAGGAGATGATGTGAAGGAGCGATAGGAATCCAGTGCAGAAGCTTAGGAGAGAGTATTCATTCACAGGAGAAGGGATGACAACTGTAAGGGCCCTGAAGTAGGCAGATGCCTGACATACTTGAGCACCAGCAAAAAGGTTACCGTGCTGGCACAGAATGAGAAACCCTGCAAGAGACAAAGTCTGAGAGGTGCTAAAGGGAAGAAGGCAAGGAAGTAGATGGCATATAGCCTTTCCTGTGCCGTTGTCAGGGTATTGTCTTTCTTTGTTGCAGTAATAGGGGAGGCAGGGATGGAACCCAAGGTGTTGCAAAGGCCAAGAAAGCAATCAGCCACTGAGTTGATTCCTATGAGGACACTGGCTTTTCATTTAGGTGAGAAGGGGATTGTTATAGTTACTTTTCCTTAGGCTATGATAAAATAAACTGGCAGAAGCAACTTGGGGAAGAGAGGGTTTATTTTAGCTTAGAGTATCACAGGGGCATATTTCATCCACCACAGTGGGGAAGACATGGCAGCAAGCAGGGAAGGTGTGGTGGCAGGAATAGGTGACTGGATAGTCAGTCACACTGCATCCACACTCAGGAAGCAGAGAGTGAACAGAAACTGGGACCAGACTATAAAGCCTCCAGGCCCACCCTCAGTGACCCACTTACTCCAGTGAAGCTCCATGCTCTGGAGGTTCTACAACCTTTCCCCCAAAGCACCACCAACTCGAACCCAAGTATTCAAACATTAGCATATGGAAGACATTTCACATTCAAGCCACAATGAGACTATTATGGAGCTCCATCCTCTGTCCATGGCATGGCTCTATTCATTTTGGAAGAACAGCTGATATTATATGCAGGGGACTCTCACAAAGACAAGCCTATATTCCCTTGGAGAAGGTGTGGCAGATCATGACACCCTCAACTAATATTATAGCCACTGAAGCCATTATCCCACTCCAGTTACAAGGGTCCCTGTAAGCATCATGGCAGATAGGGAAATGGACCATGGAAGAGGTGAGAATGAAAATTTGGTTGAGCCTGACTTCATAGGTCTGCATCAGACTCTAAAGAATCTGATGTCAGGTGGTTTACTGCCAGCATTTTAGACACAGTAGACTTGGGGAAAACGGTTCCAGGCAAACAATCATTCCAGTTCCAGGTGCACAACAAAATTTAAGGCATGACTACACAGAAACTACTGTGCAAAATACATATGACATGAAGATGGGTTCTATAGCTTAAAGGCCTAGGATATGGTGTGGTCTCTGACTGAGATAGCATAGAGGTCAGCAGATTATAAAGTGTATATGACATCTCCCTTAAGGATTGGGTCTATTGTTGACTGGGAGCTAAAGTCTAGGGAAGGAGAGTCTGGAAATAAATCTCCTGGTGATTTGGGTGAGGTCTGCCTCTACAAATAGCAAAGGTAATCATGTCACTAGAAATTTCCACCCCCATCCTTCTGGGCAGAAACCAGATATTTCTTCCTTTGAGGAGACAGACACCCCTGTGTGATTAGCATCCCTTGTTTCCCTTATGATCTGTGGAGGCAATGACCTTCGTGACCCCAACACCCAGCCACATATAATGCTGTCCAGCTGCACAAAGATTCAGAAGGTGCTAACAGGCATGTCTAGCTTTCTGGCACTCCAAAATGACATTGCCATCTATAACGTTCACACTTCAGAAATTTATATTTGACTTAAAATAGTCCATGTTTTGATTAAAGTTTCTGATTTTGTGTTGGGTTTCACTGGTATCTATCCTGGAGTACATGCTGCCCACAGGCAACAAGTAGAAACTATTGTGAGTTACAAAGTTAACTAAGGGTAGACTCCATATAGTCAACTCTCAGGAGGATGTCACTTATGCTAGGATGAGATTTTTTCTCACAATTCATGTGTTTTGGGTCATCCATGTTTCTGTAAGAAATCCAAATAAATGTATTGGTTCACCAAAATGTCCTTAAATGGGATAATTTCTCTGGTATAGCATTTGTACCCTATCTAAGGTGAGTAAACACATGCGTGTTTATATCTCTCCATAAAAAGTAATGCAAAATGAATCAATACAAGACTGAGCCAGGGAAGGATTATGATCAGCTTTTGTTTAAACAATATCTTCTGGCTTCTGTGTTAAGGTGACCAAGAGTAGACTTGAGAGACCTGTTTCTAAAGCTACTATTTGGGAAGTGATGGGGTCTTAGTCTGTGATGGCCCATTAATAGTGATGAGTTCTTTTCAGTCAGAGTTTGAAAGGAATGCCAACAAAAGCTGCTGATGCAGTGGATGTGAGATATAAGAGAGATGGAGAATCAAGAATGACACTTACGTATGTTGATTGGTTTTCATCAACTTGACACAAGCTAGAGTAATTTGAGCATAGTGAACCTCAACTGAGAATATGTCTTCTTTAGACTGGCCTTTGGGCAAGCCTGTGGAGCATTTTCTTGATTGCTGTGGAAAGGCAGAGCCCGTGTGTGCAGTGTCAGTGATTCTAGGGCGTGTAAGAAAACACAATGAGCAAGCCAGGAGGAGCAAGGCAGTAAACAGCACTGCTCTATGGTCTCTGCTCCTGTTTCTGCCTTGAGTCTCCAACTTCCCCTCATGACAGTTCACAACTATAAGCTGAAATAAGCCCTCTCCTCCCCAAGTTGCTTGTGGCCACTGTGCCTATCATGCCAGTTATTTAAACCAGGACACCAAGGTTCGCTTGAAAAGGAGGAGAATTGAGTTTCTAGTTATTGAATTGAGGAACATCTTGTGCCATGAAGAATTATGACAAAGAGAAAATGTAATCATGAGGTGCCTCTTAGAAATCCACAGAAATGTCAGGTAGGTAGATGGACATACATTTCTGGAGGGAAGATGATGAATCATTATACAGATGAGAGCAAAAGCTACACATTGGATCGGATCACTGTCTCAGTTAAATTTTCTATTGCTGTGATGAAACACCATGACCAAAAGCCAGTTGGGGAGGAAAGGCTTACACTGTACTTGAAGCATCACTGAAAGAAGACAGGACAGGAACTCAAACAAAGCAGGATCCGGAGTCAGGAGTTGATTCAGAGACCATGCAGGTGTGCGATTTCTTGGCTTGTTTCTTCTGGCTCGCTCAGCCTGATTTCTTATAGCACCCAGGACTTACAGCCCCAGAATCATCTCATCCACAGTGGCCGGACTCTCCCACATCAGTCACTAATTAAGAAAATGCTCTAAAGCAGTGTGTCTCAACCTTCCTAATGCTGTGACCCTTTAATACAGTTCCTCATATTTTGCTGACCCCCCAATCATAAAATTGTTTTTGTTGTTACTTCATAAGTGTAATTTTGCTACTGTTATGAATTGTAATGCATATATTTGATTTCTGATGGTCCTTGTTTACCCCTCTTGGGGGGCCATGACTCACAGGTCCTACCCACTGAGACTGAATTTGTTGCATAGTTTTCTGGTTATAGTCAGATGGAGAGACAGAAGTAAAAGGCAGTAGAAACCCGGTTCCTAGCATTTTCCCTGCCTCTGTGTACTGGAAATCAATGGCTGGGCTGGGAACTTTGTACTGTCAGTGTTTTCTATATACCAGTGCAGTCAAAACCCAAAGATCCTCATCTCAAAGTCCTGTGGAAATGGTCAATTAAGATCTAAATTATCTACATCACTGGTTCTCAATCAGGGGTTCGGGGCAAAGCAGGGCCTGTGCTCCCCAGAGTATTTTATGGGACATAGCTACTAGTGTTCCTTTTTGAGGCTTGCAGCACAATGGGTGGGTTCTGCAGACAATTTAGTAGGCATGGCCCTCTAGCCTACACTATGCTAGATACATAGATTTCAGTTCCATGAGGGTTGATCATGGGTATAGTGGCAAAGGGTTATGGGAAAGGGCTTGACTTCCACATCTGGGTTAGGATCTTGAATGTTGGTGCAGTGGCTGGTGAGAGCAACCTGGAAAGTGAAGAACCATGTATGTTAAATCCCAGGATGGATTCTCAAGTGCCTATGGAGGGTTAGTGTGACATTAAATAAGAAATAAGATCTAAGAACTCTGCTAGGAAGAGAAGAGGGATGGGATGGGATGAAACATTTCATTTTTTCTGCTTATTATTTTTATTTGTGTCTATGCATATTCATGTCTGTGAACTCTGGGGATCTTTCTATCTTTGCCTTGTTGGCACTCAGATTACAGAATTAGCTTTCATGCCTGGCTTTGTCCATGGCTGCTGGAAAGACACACTTAAGTTGTCGTGCTTATACTGCAAGCACTTTCCTCACAGATTCATCTCCCCAGTCCCTTTTATGATTTCGAACATGGGATTTTTAAACATTTAGTCCTGCCAATTATGTAACCAATCTCAACTACAGAAAACATCTACAATAGTTAGAAATAAGGTAAATATGTACCATCTTGCCAATGGCTGTCCCAGGAAGTGAGGCAGCTTCCTTTTGCCTGCATACATACCCAGCAAAATTTCAAGCCACCCCCACTCTACATATTTTGCTCCTGTACTCTGCAGGCCCCTGTAAGATCTGGGAGAAAGGATTTGGAGTTTTGCTTTCTGCTGTTTATACTCTTAAAATTGAAAATCTAAATCTCACTTGGGCTTCTTTCCAGCTCCCATCGGCATGCCTGTCTTGAGTATGTATTGTGCTTTGCTTGCCTGCCTCTCCTAACCAGCAGAAAACACATTAGCTAGCATTCTGGCTAACTATCCACCTAATCGTAAATGAAAACTCACACTTCCATAGACAAGTTGAAACAACACCTGATGAGGTCAGGCAGTGGGGGGTGTGGGGAGGGAGTCTTGTGCTTGATGCATTTCTCAGTCCAAATTTTCAAGAGTAAAATAAACTCCAAATGAACTCCTGCTTCAGGGTTTGTGAGGAGCTCAGGAAAGAACTGTTGGGTTATCTCAGCTGTGCTGAACATTTTCTTCGGCTACTCCCATCAGCAGCTGAGCTCACCAATCCTGGAAGACAGCCCTAGTATATCTCATTAGGCTGTTTGAAAGTGTTGATGTCAGAATGCATCACTCTTATTTTTTCACAGAGAATTAATGGTTTGGAAGTCCACTGTAACAGCATTACAATCTACAGCCCAAGAAGAAGTTGGTTCTGGACAGTTGCCTGGCTGTATCCAACACCCTCCAATGTCCCCAGTGCTGGCCCATCAGTGTGCATTATGAGGGAGACAACAAAAACCCACCAATGATGCATTGGAGTGCTTGCTAAGTTTAGAGGCATCCATTAGTGGATTCTTGTCTTTAGTGAAATGGAAGTTTGTTATTTAGATATTGCTTTGAATTATTAATTGATGTAGAAATGAAAATTGCTTGGGTTTGAAGCCAGATCATCTTTGGTCTGCAAAAATCATTCTGCATGTTGTAAGGAGAGGAAAGGCTCTCTTTCTGGAAGAGAATTAACCAGCTCTTAAGTACCTTAAGTGAGGCTGGTTTAGTTAATCTATAGCACTATGCATAGTGCAAAAAGATCTTAAATCTTATTGCTGGGTAGCATACCTTTGCCTGGTACCTTTACTCTAACAGTAATAGCTTCCATTTGCCCTGTACTTGTTACAAGCAATGAATCACATAAAACAGCAATGAGCTAAATATCATTATTCCCATTTCACAGATTAAGAAACTACCATCTAGATTTTCAGGACTTAAGTAACCCTTCAAGTCTCAAAGTCATTTAAGAATAAAGATATTTTATCAATCTCACTGGTATTTTTCTTGTATATTGTTATCAATTTTGTGTTTGTATAGATTGTATACTCGTGTTTCTTGTGATTTTTATTTTTTTAATTGTAGTTTATTTGCTGGTTTTTTAAAGAGAGAAGGAGTTGGATGGATGGGGAGGTGGGGAGGATATGGATGAATATGGGGGAGGGGAGACTATATGAGAATATATTGTATGCAAAATATTTTCAATTAATATAAATGCTCCATAGTCTTGCCTACAGGCCAGTACAGGAACTATTTTCTCAATTAAGGCTCTCCCCTTTCATATGGCTCTAAGAATCTGTCAAGTTAAGGAAAAAACTTGCCAGATCAACAGGTATTTGTTTTCAACTTAGGAAGTCCACCCACGTTTCATTTATTTAGGCTATTTTATTGTCTATATTTAAGCTACCCAATATTTTAACAACGTTAAATAATTTCCACAACAAACCAATTAATGGCCTTTAGAAAAGCCAGGTGGTGGTGGCACACACCTTTAATCCCAGCACTCAGGAGGCAGAGACAGTCAGATCTCTTCAAGTTCGAGACTACCCTAGTCTATAGAGCTAGTTCCAGGACAGGCTCCAAAGCTACAGAGAAACCCTGTCTCAAAAACAAACAAACAAAAAGCCACAGATTTATCTTTACAACATCTATAGATTCCTAAATCCAGGCTCTAGAGCTTGAATGATAAAAGGGAAAGGTCAGATAAAAATTAATTTACAAATTCACTCTCAAATAGTAAAATATGGGCAGCCAGGAGTGCCTCCTAGCACTCGGCAGGGGGATCTCTGTGAGTTTGAGACCAGCCTGATCTACAAGAGCTAGTTCCAGGACAGCCTCCAAAGCCACAAAGAAACCCTGTCTTGACCCCCCCAAAAAAGGGGGAAATCTCTAAACCCTGCAGACTGCACTTATTTAGGAGACAAACATATAAACATAAGGGGTGGTGATGAGATACATACTTTCATACACAAGACCCAACAGCCTTTGGTCATTCATAACAAGTCAGATCAGAACCCTTCATGCTTAGATCCAGGTTTAAAAATTGACTAGGGTGGGAAGCAACTGGAAACATGGTCCATGTAAGAAGTTTACAAAGGCAATAATCCACTAGATTACAAAATATCTAGTGGAAATCAGATATGTGGAGCTATTTAATTCCAAGTTCTGCTTGTGACTATACAACTATGTCTAAACTCTGCAAAATATACAGCAGATTTAAAAAAAAAAAAAAACCTTGTCTTTGTGCCAATTCTTCTCCCTCACTAAATAGCTGCTGTGTTCATGTTGAAAGGCTATCTTCAGAAGTACCCTAATCATTTGTCTGTCTTGACCTCTTGTATGTTCAGACCTGCTTGGGCTATGGACTCCTGCTTGGGTGGTAGTCTCCTCGTATCAGAGCGCTTTACACTGTGCCTAGCTTTACTGGTCAATTACATGTCAATTTTCTCTCCCACGTGGAGTTCAGTGTGTAGACTTGTCTCTGCAGTTGGACTCACTCTCTGATCTACTTAGGAATGTGGAGCGCAGATTTTGATTGTCCTATAGACCTGGAAGCACCTTTAAAGTTCAATTTCTACACCCAATTTTGATTTTTGAATTGGGGGACTTTTTTTTCTTATTGCATGGCTAGCAGGTGTGTCATTGAGTCTATCTGGGCTGGACCTGGTCTACCCCAGCCTTTGCTCACACAGGGCTAGCAGCTTCCTCTTCTCCTCCTTCCCTGCCTGTTGCTTGTCCGGTATCTCCCTTCTTTTTATATAAGCTCCTTGTTCACCATTATCCTCAGCACTTGCATAATGCCTGGAGTATAGAAGGTAGCAAATAAATGCTTGTTGAGAGAATGATACTTATTACGTTTCTGGGAATGTAAAATATTGTGCATATCAACCTCATTCTACGGCCCTCCACATAGTTAGTTATCTTTCTCTCACCTTATCATATGATCCTTGAGAACAGACAATGTGTTCATCTCCTGTACAATGTTTAGCACAAAGTACATATTGATTACATGGAAGATACATATGGCTTTTGGTTTTTATTTTATTTGCTAGTTTGTTTTAAAGCAGTGGTTTTTAAAACAAAGATAGTAAAGTTAGAGCATCTGAAATGTTTAACCCTTTCTTCATGGGTTATACAGGCTGCTTCTGAATAAGGAAAACTCTGGAAAGTGACTGTTACAAATAAATGACAAGAAGTGGCACATGTCAAATTTTCAGAGTTCTGCTTTGGGGATGTGTCTGAATGTAGTGCTTGGGGTCTTTGTTCACACTTGCTGGAATCATTGTCAGCATATTTTAGCCCACAGGTCACCTTCCCAATATGAATCTACATTCTTTAATCTTCTGAAGTTTTTTTTTATAGCATTCAGTGCAGCTAGTTCAGCCCGGAACAGGTGCTCAGGCTGGGTGTCTCTCACCAACGCTGAGAGATGGCTTTCAGTTCTCAGCACTAATTGCTAGAAGTCAGACCTGTCCCTTTTCATCAATATTAAAAGATAAATATTTATCATAAATGCGATCTTAGGTGGTTTGAATAGACACCTTGCTTGGAAGCTTATTTCCATTCTGGAGGCTCCCTTATTGTTATGAAATAGTAAGCTCTTACCAAATGCATATGTTAGTTACATCCACTTAGATGTTATGGCAGTTATGCATTCTGCATTTGCAGATCTCTTCAGGCCCTTTTATTATTCTGCTGGTTGCCATTTTGGATGTGTTCCAGGACTAAAGTTTTAATCCTTAAAGTCATATTTCTGAATCTGCATGTTAGCATAAAGATTTATTTTTCTTAAGTAGAAGGATCTAGGTCCCATATTTGAAAAAAAAGAAAATTCTCACATTTAAGTGAGCTGCATTAGACCAAGTTATTGAATTGATTTCCTTTCATTAAAATACTACTATTGCTAAGTTTCATTTGTTTTGTTATTTTGGTGGGGCATTTTTATAATAGCCTTTGCTTTGGGTCCTACTTACTTTGAAAAATGTAAAATGAGCATTTGCAGCAGCCAGCTGTCAGACATTCAGACACAGAGAATGGGACTTCAAAAGATGCCAGGCTGTCCCATATTTTATTTTCAAAACTATTATATACAATTTCTAGGCCACACTGCTATGGAAACTTCATACTAGAGCAACTTCTTTACTGACAACACACACTGTGCCCCATCATAGGTCTGATGTATTCAAAGTGTAGCATTTTAAGTGGGTTACTAATTAAACACCAGTTTGCTTCTCTTTCTTGTAACATGTTTTCATAGAAAATTCAAATACGCTTTTATTCTGTTGAAGTCAGAAATTCCCTTCCTGTTTCCAAAGAATGATGTCTGAGAGATTATGGTAACAGTATTTTCTAGCCAGTAGTTTGAGATATTTATAGGTTAAAACTTGAAAAATCAAGGGCTATATTTTTGGAAGAGTCATGGGAATCTGCATTTTCTTTCTCTTGAGGAAGAAGATTTTGAAAGGTTTTGATGCAGTAGATCAGAAATCTTCTAGTTTTGCTAAACAACAACAAAAACATTCTAAGCATCTTTAAAATTCTACATTATTTAATTTTCTCCCCCTTTTCTCTCCCTCCCTCCGTCCTCCCTCTCCACCCCCACACCATTCTAGTTACACATTGCTACATTAACAAATTATCCCTAAACACAGGGACTTCTTAACACCATCAATTTGTTTTGCTTACTGTTGAGTTGATTGGAAACACAGGGAAAGTCCAGTTAATTAATCATGCCTGTGGTGATAACACTCAGACATCTTCTGTGGCTGCTCCAGCTATCAGAATATCAGAATCTTAACCAGAGTTGACATCCATGATGACTTGCTCATAGGTTTAGTAGTCGACATTGGTCATCATCCAGAGTTTAGTCAGGGCTATCCACAGGAGCACCAACACTAGGTTTTTCTCTGTGACCTTGGCTTCTCACAGCCAATTGATTTGTTCTCACAAGGGAGGCATTCAGAGGACAAATATTCAAACAGACCAAGACCAAAGCTGAAAAGTTTCTTCTGATATAGTCCATAAAAGTCAATAGAGCATCATTTCCAACTCACACTTACTTCCAAGTATGGCCAGACCATATTCAGGGTGGTAGGAGTGAACAATTACCAACTGATAAGAACACTGAAGAAATTGTGGAACCTTTTAAAACTACACCAATACCCTCACTGGTGGTGCACATCTTTAATACCAGCACTCCAGAGGAAGAGGCAGGTAAATCTTTGTGAATTCAAGACCAGCCTCATAAAATTCCAGGATGTCCAGAGCTACTCAGAGAAACCCTATCTTGAAAAACCAAAACCATGCAAACAAACAAAATCACTACAGTAACAAAGTTAACCATCAACACATGAGTGAATGAGTGAATTGATGATATGTAACTAAGCATACCTGGAAAATATGTCCCCCCAAATCCCTGTTTCTTACTAAATTCTGAGAGCAGAATTTGTCTTCCTCAGGGAAGAGCACACCAATTGGTTATCCAATTCTGAATGGTCAGCCTTGAACACACATACAAGTAACATTATACAGGTAGAGCAGGTTACAGTTAGGAATATATAGGTATATACATAGTTGCATACAATAACAATGGAAAAAGAGCCTGTGAACTTGAAAGAGAGCAAGAAGGGGTACATAGGAAGGTTTAGAGGGAAGAAAGGGAGAGGAGAAATGTAATTGCATTATAATCTCCAAAAATAATTATGAACATATGTCCAGGAAGATAATAGCCTATAGTTTTCTTTGTTTAGATGTTCTGGTCTGATTGTATTAATGCTGACTACATAAAACAAATTATAAATTGATTCTCTCTCTTCTGCCTTCTGAAAAAGATTGTGTATTGATAAACTGTATCGATAAACTTTTCAAATGAGGTGAAAAACCTAAATGATATTACTTCTAAAGTATTCTTGAATCTAAAATTAAAGGCTGGAGATGTAGCTTAGTTGGTAGAGTGTTTGCCAAGTATATGATCCAAGCCCTGCAGAAACTGAGCATGGGCAGAATATGCCTGTAGAGGCAGCAATGGGGTCAGAAAGAAGTGAAAGGTCAGCCTTGGTTGCATAGCAAATTCAACATCAGTTTGGAATATGTGATCCTGTCTCAAAAACTAATCTGATTTTATCAGGAGAGTCTATACTAATTTCTTGGCATAAGGTAAAGGAAAGGAAGAATAGAATTGGAGCTAGAGCTGGCATGTGCCCACCTGGCAAGGACCTCCCTTTCCAAACTGCAGTCATTCTACCTATTTCCATGCTCAAACTTGCTCCCCCCAAAAAGGGTTTCCTTGTATTGGGCCTTCTGGGACTTGATATAGGAGGCGTTTTTTTGAAGAATATCTTATTCTTTTTATATGATGGAAACAAAGAAAGTCAAAGTGGAGAAAAATTGAGAATTTTAGGTGGTGGGAAAGAATGAAGGTACTAGAAACTTTCCAATTTCCATGACTGAAAACAAGGGTCTCCTTCCCCCCAAGACATAAAGCAAGCTAGAAGTGAAAGGGCAAAATTTAATGGGGTAGTTAAAAGTTCCAGAAAGTTTCATTGGGTAGCTCACAGCAGCCCATACTTCCAGCTCCAGGTCACCTAACACTCTTGGAGCCCCCAAGGAAAACATCACACGTGTGTAGCACAAATGCGCGCTCGCGCACACACACACACACACACACATACACACACACACACACACACACACACACTTTTTAAAAGATTGTAAAAATGAATTTAATGTTTCAAAATGCATCGATAGGCTAATTGCAACACAGGCTATCAAGTTTATCCCGACTTACCAGGGGAAAAGAAATACAGACCACTCAATTTGTATGTATCAGGGAGTGTGCTGACTTCTTGAACTGAATTGGTACTCATGCACATGTCTATGCACACATACACATTCTCTCTCATACATACATACATACATACATACATACATACATACATATATAAATATATATCATAGCAGCCCTTCATCAAAATACAAAATCACTGTACCACTCTAGTGATAAGTGCAGAACCATAACATGGAAGAACCTTGGGTCTCTGAATAGGAATAGGAAGCTGTTCAAGAAGGAACACCAACATTACCCTATGATGTATATGCTGAGGACTCCAGGCTTTTTTCTTAGGAAATCAATGCTATTGCTAACTAATATAGGCTTTCTGAATT
This sequence comes from Cricetiscus sungorus, assembly GCA_030556225.1. Classification (NCBI taxonomy): domain Eukaryota; kingdom Metazoa; phylum Chordata; class Mammalia; order Rodentia; family Cricetidae; genus Cricetiscus; species Cricetiscus sungorus. Next base: position 5,653,939 of record JANBXA010000405.1, on the reverse strand, counting down.
CTGCTTCTTCACCAGCCACATATACAACATTTCCCTATGGGTAATGACCACATTACATGCAGTTATTCTCCATGTATGAAGAGAACCAGAAAGAAGATGTGAAACACAAAATATCTAAGGAAAAGTATATGTGTGGTGTAGTCTCCTATGGTTTAGCAGCACCTTCTCAACCTCTGCCTTCATCCCAGATAACACACAGCCTTCTCCACTCCCAGGGTCACAGGCCATTTTATTCAGGGTATAGATATTGGTGACTCAAAAGTAAGGTGGTGGAGTGGACTATGGATACAAATAAAAGGAGGAAAGGATTTCAGAAGATCTCAAGAGCCAGGATCTGGGTGAGGGCGGGCAAATGTAGTAAGGACCATGCAGGTAGCGGAACATATTGGAGTATGCCCGTGGACTGATAACAGGACATCTGCAGAGAAGGACCTTTGGACTTCAGGAATGGGGAAAGGGTAGTATAAGAAGGAAAAGAGGAGGTATTGACTGATTATATTGATTGTGTCATTCATAGATGATTAGGGAGACGGGTTTTTTTTTCAAAGGATTAGATTAAAGAGAAGACAACAATTTACATCAGGTGAAGGAAATTGGGCTTTTTTTCGTCAACATGCTGAAAAGGCTTCTCTCTTCCATACTAGGAAGTATAGTGGTACAAAAGTGCCAAGATAAGCCACAAGCTTCCCATTTAAGCCCTAAGCAGCCCTCACATATCTCTGGACTTGACTACGTCTGGATTTTAAGCCCATCCAACAGAAGAGAACCTTCCATACTCAGTTCTCAGAGCAATTATCCAGCCCTTGTCTGCTTTTCTAAATATTCAAGGCCCAGCTCTCCACATCATGTTCCTTGGGCAAACTGTTTAGTTAGGTATCTGTTTAGTTAGGCTGTTTGTTTGTTTGTTTGTTTGCTTGTTTGTGGTTGGTTGGTTGGTTGGTTTTTGTTTAGACAGGGTTTCTTTGTGTGGCCCTGGCTATTCTGGAACTTTGTACAACATTCTGGCCTTGAACTCACAGAAATCTGGCTGCTTCTGCCTCCTGAATGCTAGGATTAAAGGCATATATCACCATCACTCTGCCTTAGTTAGTGTTTCTATTGCTGTGAAGAGACACCATGAACATGGCAACTGTTATAAAGGAAACATTTAATTGGGGCTGGCTACATCACCATCATGGTGCATTGTGGCATACAGGCAGACATGGTACTGAAGAGAAACTGAGAAGTCTTCATGTAGATTGGCAGGCAGCATGAAGAAAGAGTGAAACACTGGGTCTTGCTTGAGCATCTGAGACCTCAAAGCCTCCCCCCCCACACACACACACACACTTCCACCAGCTAGGCTACACTTACTCCAACAAAGCCACACCTCCTCACAATGCCACTTCCTATGAGCCTATGGGAGCAATTGCATTTGAACCACCACAGTATCATTCTCAGTATCTCTGTAGAAACACATTTCACAATTCCTATGAAGCCCACCAGAAGTTTCCCTCACAAGGATGAAAATGAAGACAGTTTGTATCCTTCCATTCTTGAAATATAGTAAGAGCTCTCTCTAGAGAAGCATCTTCACAAATGTCCTTCTTTCTCCCTGCATTGATCTCTTCTGATGCTCTTGCTCCAGTTAAGGGTCCCAGAGTCATAGAAACAAAATTTGAACCCTGTTGCTTTCCTCTGCCTGTAGCTATTCATCTCCTACTCATGAAATGTCTGGCTGTATTCACACCTCAGCTGAAACTGAGATAGCAAAATCTTCATTTTATTCAACTATGATACAGATGATGACACTGTTGTATAAAAGCTAGACCAAAAACAAATATTTAAAAACATATTTTCTGCATTCAGAAAGCAATCATAGCTACCATTTTACCAAGGTTCAATGTTACTTACAATGCCTATTTCAACAGATCAAGTCTCATAAGCATGCTGACTGCACTTATCCATTTTCCTTTCATCTTGGCAATTCTTTTTAGACAGAGATCACTTTTAATCAAATAACTGATGATAATCAGTTTCAAGAAAGCCTTGAGATTTGCCAAGCTAAGTACAATGGCTTATATCTTTTACACTTCTCACTCCAACAAAAGTAATCCACATGGAAGAGAAAGCCATTTGGGAAGCAAGTCTTGAAGAGCAAAGCCAATTTTCATGAGAACTGCCAGAACCACTTCCAGTACCAAAAATATTTGTGTGGGCTTGCTTACTAATGGGGCAGTTGATATAAATGGGAGTGTGTTCACAAAAGTTGGTATTTTTCTTATTTAATTTGTTTTCATGAGATGAGGTCTTTCTATGTGAGTAGAAGTCTGAATTTGAGGCCAGCCTATTCTTCCCTCATTCTACCAAATGCTGGGATAATAAATATGAGTCACCACACCTAATTGATGAAAGTTGTCTTGAAAACAATACTTGCGTTGTTGAGGTGCTTCTTTGTTGGCTTTCCATTTTATACCCTTAAAAAAAAGAACACATATTGTTTTGATCATTGGAATATGTTACCTATATTTCCATTTTACAACATTCACATTTAAGGACTAAGATGGCAGACAGAGGATTCAAATGGTCTTTAATTTAAAAACATGAAAACCAGGTATCTTTGATAATATATTTAACCCAATATATCCAAAACATTTTTAACATGCAACCAATACAACATGATTTTTAAAGAAAGGGTCTCATGTAACCCAAGCTGGCTTTGATCCTGCTATCTCACTTCCAAAGTGCTAGGATTAAAGATGAGTGCCACCATTCCTGGCTTATATAAAATTATTCATGGAATAACTCATATTTTGTATAAGAAATCCTTGAAAGGCATGAATTTCTTCTGACATGCTTGATCAAATTTTAGAAAATTCAAAAGTTTGTATAAAAAAGACAGAGGTCAGCTATTCAACAGAGCATTCTTGAATTTGTCACCCTAAAAAATGTTATATTTATGAGCAGAACCTCCTGTTCCCTTTTAACGATTTGTTAAGTCCCAAAGCAGTAACTAGGTAAGCAATAAACTGTGTCTCAGAAATGTGAGTAAACCCCAATGGAGAATAGATTAGTTCACATCAGCATTGAAGGTTTGGGGACCAGGGCTCTCCAGTATTTATTGGTACTTATCTCTCAAATCAATAGTTCTCTTCTATTTTTAATGTCTTTCTGCCATTAATCTCTTCACATCTCCATTTTTCTTGCTCAACCAAAAATTGTGGAGGGATCTGAGTGTTTTTTCTGGGGCCCTTTTCTCTCTGTAGAAGCATATTGTATTTCATTTGGAGGGTAAGCCATGCCAGGATTTAAAGGCTGGCAGTATGTAATATTTTTAGACAAAGGGGGAGATTGATTCTCTGGTCCATTGCACAGAAAAGAAAACCTGAACATTAAGGTAGGCTGTGGTGGTGCACATCTGTAATTCAAACATTTTGGAGAGGGAAAGTATGAAGATCAGGAGCTCAAGACTATCCAAATAATTTTTTATGATATCAACAGCAAAAAATAAAATCAAAAAACAAAAACAAACAAAACAAAAAACACTTGAACTATATGCCTTTTTATTGTGGTTTTAAAAAACAACAAAACAAAACAGCAAACTTGTCATCTTAACCATTTCAAGTATGTAGTTCAGTTACATTATCATTGTGCAACCTTCTTGGTATACTGAAATACACCACAAGGAAGACAGGCCCGTATATGGGCAAGCCTCAGAAACCATTGGATCCAGATTCAGAACTAGTGGGCACATAAAGAACAGGGACTGTGAACCCTGTCTGGTATAATGGAGCATACACACCATCCTTTTATCATCCTGAGGTTACAGAAAGCCTTGTAATGTTTTCTACATTAATGCCTAGATGTCAGAACACTCTGTACAAAGGTCAGCATAGTTACCACAGTCCCTGATGTCTCTCATGTGACACTGGCAGCTTGTATCTTCTTGCTTTTAGTCATCTGTAAGACACATTTGATGGTAACAATGCCCAAATATGCTCACCTATTTTCAAAACCTCAGACCATTAAGCTGAACCAAATGTAACTGCATGTTCAGAGGGATCCAGTAATATTTCTTAGCTATAATGCAGAAGTTCACAACTTAGTAGGCACCTATGTTAGATTGTGACTCTCCTAAAAACAGCAATTTTTACTGCTAGAAATATTCTGGCCAGAAATTCAAGTTGCTCTAAACACTATATACTCCAACTTGATGAGTTTTAGGCTACAACTATTAACCTCAACTAGCAATATAAGAAAATTATTTGTTTCCAGAGATACTTTTTAAAAGGAAGTAAATTTTTGTTGGTTTTAGTTATTTTTATTTGGGGGGGCAGGGTACAGAGTTTCATATATATCAAGCTGGCATTGAACTCTCTATATAGCTCAAAGATGTTCTCAAACTCCTGATCCTCATGCCTTTACTTTCCAATCACTGAATGGAACCTGAACTTCACGTGTGCTACATAAGTACTCTACCAAGTGGGCTGTATCTTCCACATACATAGTAAATTTAATCACCATTTTGTCTGAAAAAAATCTAAACTTAAAAGAGAAATTATTTGGCAGGTGTAATGAGCTTCTGAATAGCTTGTACCTCCACCTACCCAGGTGTTAACACTATTTCCAAAATATTTTATTGCCCCATAATAAAAATCCTTTATCAACCATGCAATCGCTCTCTACTTCCCCTCTAGCCCCCTACATAACCACCAGTTTGCTTTTTGTATCCATAATTTACCTGGGTATTTCATAGGAATTGAAATATACACAACATGACTTTGGCAATTTGACTTCGTAACATTGCTTTCTCAAGCAAGACTCATCCACAATATAATGGATTATATTAATATAATATAATAATATGGAGTGTGTTTTCACCAAGCTGGCTTAGGTCTCCTCTCCTCCCCTTCACTCTCTTTCCTCCCCTTCTCTTCCCCCCTTCTCTCCCCCCTCCCTTCCTCTTTCCTCCCTCTTTCTGACAATGTCTAAATGTGTAGGCTAGACTAGCTTTAAACTTGTGAGCCTCCTGCTTCAGCCTTCAAAGTACTAGTATTAGAAACATGTATCATCACTTTTAATTAGACACTGTACTTTTTATAGCAGCTGTGGATTGGCCATGGGGAGCATTTCAACTCATCCCTTTCTCCGTTCCCACTTAACTCTCAAAACAGTCTTGGGAGGAAATCTTGTAATCTATTAAATTCAGTATTTCTTTTAAATACAACACCTCTTGGAGGGAAAGACTGGATGTTTATACAAGTACCTGTTGTTCACATACCATAAGCTTATTTGATAGTTTAAAATGAACAAGAAGAAAAGACCATATGAAATAAAAAAAACAACCATAATAAATAGCTACATCACACAGGATGAAGCACGTAATCTCTCTCAATTTCTCCATCTGCAGCATAGCCAGATTGGATCCAGGCCCTAAGAAATATTGAAATGAAAATTGTATGATTCAATTCCCCAGATTGATAGAAGTCTATTATTCCAAAGGGCTACTTCCCCTTAATGGTTTATTAGAGTACAACTGATATTGAACCATTGAGGGTGTAGCCCTGGGGATGATAAACTATAGATTACTATTGAATGATGCTAAGACAGATGAGCTGCACCAATGAACATACTCATAACCAGAAGATAAATCTTGTTAAGTGAGAGAAAATATTCAACATCCAGCATTGAACACACCTGGTAAAATGCCAACAAGAAATAGCAGCCAGAACCCACTCTTCATGAATCACTGGCTTCTTTGATTTGATCAGTCATCTGTGGGTCAAATGGCTACAGGATGTTTCTGGAAAGCAAAAGCATTTCAAGATGAAAGGAAGCCTAGCTGGCTGTGCCAGACAGAACATTCTCTCTTGAACTTAATTTTAGTGCTGTATTCATTTTTATTTGTGCCAACTTTTTATTATAAAACTTTTCAAGAATCATAAAATTGGCAGAATTTTACAATGAATACTCAGATACCCACCTTCTAGATCCCACCGGTAACATTTTCCTATACTTGCTTGATTACATATTTACCTATCTTTAGGTTAATTCGTTAATCTATCTTTTTCTTCCATTTTTGTGACTATAATTATTTTATTTCTCTCTTCCCTTTACTCACTCTAAAATCTCCCATATACCCCTCCCTGCTCTCTTTCAAATTCAAATCATACCTTAAATTAATTATAATTGTGTGCATATATATAAACATAATCATAACTATAAACTGCTCAATCTGTATAATGTCACTTGTATGTATGTTTTCAGGGCTGACCAGGTATTGGATAACCTGTTGCTATGCTCTTCCCTGGGGAAGACTACTTTTCCCATTCTCAGCTTTTCTTAGTTGCCTGTAGTTCTTTGTGTAGGGTTAAGGTCTTGTGGGCTTTCCCCTGTTCACTTTGAAATTTCAGAGTAAATTACAGATATCAGCATGTATTTCATTAACTAGCCCTTTTTTTACTGGATAATTTTATTTAATAAAATTTGCACACAATGGAACATACAAATCTTCAAGTGTGTATTTGTTGAGTTATGAACAATACATACCAGTGGCAACTCCTATCAAGATAGTACATATTGTATTTAGTAATTTAATTTTATATAAATATAGTGGGTTAAGATAATGTATTTATGCATGGTGGTACAGGCCTTTAATCCCAGCACTCAGAACACAGGCAGATGGATCTCCATGAATTAGAGGCCAGCCTGGTCTACAGAGTGAATTCCAGTTATTTTAACTAGGCAAAGTTGTGTCACATTTGTTAATACTGCAGAATATTACTTTAGTTGTGTAAATGTGTTACTTTTGTTTATATTGCATTTGTTTAATGATGTAAGGATGTGTGCTTAATTATGTAAAGATGTATTGCATCTGTTTCACCGTGCATGCCTAGGGCACCCTGATTGGTCTAATGAAAAGCTGAATGTCCAGTAGGTAGGCAGAGAACGAATAGGTGGGGCTAGCAGACAGAGAGAATAAATAGGAGGAGAACTCTAGGCTCAAAAAGAAGAAAGGAGAGAAGGAAAAAGGAGGAGAGAATGAGGGACATGCCCGGGAAAGAAGCCAGACAGCCTCCAGCCAGTCCGACACAGAAAAAAAGGTAAAAAGTCCAGAGACAAAAGGTAGATGAAACAGGTTAATTTAAAATAAAAGATCTAGCCAGAAATGAGCCTAAACTAGGCCGAGCATTCATAACTAATAAGTCTCTGTGTCATGATTTGGGAGCTGGTTGGTGCCCCCCCAAAAAAAAGCCTGGTACAAGTCAGAGTCATTACACAGAGAAACCCTGTCTCTAAAAACCAAAAATAAATAAATACTTACATAATTTGTTTTGACAAAAAAAGCTGTAGTTAACTGCTTCTTCCTAAAGTGAACTACTTTTAATTTTTACAAGTTTATTTTAAAATTTTGTATTTATATTTAAAAATATATATTTATATTTATATATAAAATTATATATTATATATAATTATATATTAAATTATATATTAAATATAAATATATATTTATATTTAAAAATAAAATATATTTTATATTTAAAATTTTAAAATATATTGTGCATGGAATGATATTACTGCTATTTCTTAAGACTTGTACTTTCTAATTATTGGATAGTTTCTATGGGAGAACAGGATTGAGTGATGTCAACTGCCACAGTTTCATTTAAATCAGGTTTCAACATTTACATTAACTATGAAAATATCATTCACAATAGTAGGTACTGATATCATTTTCATAGCCAGTTTGATTTTTATCAGTACTACTCATTCCTTTTTATCTTTAAATGTATTTTTAATATTTTTAAATTTAAAAAAGTAACACAGTGCTAACTAATTTGTCTCTGGGCACTTTAAGAAGCCATGAAATGCCTTTGAATGTGGTTTTTGTGTTGTTGTTGTTTTTTGTTTGTTATTGTTTGTAGACAAAGTCTCACTATGCATCCTAGGTTGGTTTCTAATGCTTCATCACTGTGGTGGTTTGAATTAAAAAAAATGCACTCATAGATTTGGGCGCTTGAATATTTGGTCCCCAGTTGGTGATGTTTGGAGAGGTGTGCAGCCTTGCTGGAGGAAGTAGGCCACTAGAGGGCAGGTCTTGAGAGTTCATTACCTCACTTTACATCTACTTCACTATTTTCATGGTTGCATTTGAAGTTGTGATCTGTCAGCTTCCTGACCTGGCCGTTTGATGATGGCATCTCTGCTGCCATTATGGGCTGTCCCCTGAAACCTTAAGCCAGAATAGATTCTTTTATACATAAGTCACTTTTGATCAAGGTGTTTTATCTCAACAACAGAAATGCAACTAATACTGTCACCCTGCCTTCACTTCCTCAGTGTTGGGATTATAGGTATGTGCCACCACTCCTGGCTCCTTGTAGTTTAAACCAGTAGACACTGAATCTGTTCCATTCTCGCTTGGAGACATCACTCTAACCTGTGTTGTTAGCTTTCCAGCAGGGCAGTTCCCAGGGTTCTCTTTCATCTTACTCCTGTACTAGATTTCTGTTTCTGGATTACATACCTTCCTGGTGGTATCTTCCTTCTTCTCACCAGATTATATCCCCAGCAGTAGTTTCTTGAGTCTTTATGTGGAAGACAAACTTTACAAGATCTTACCTCGCTAGAATTAATGCTTGTCCTACCATTATATTTTGTTGATCATTTATTTGGCTATGTCAGGATCACCATTACTTTTCCTCAGAATTCTGAAGATGATGTCATTTTGTGGCTTAGCTTTCAGTAATGCCATACCAGACAATTCTGTTTCCTAATACTTTAGTTCTGGAATGGGCTCTGTATCCCAGTGTTTTGAACATTTATGATTATAGGCTTTGGCATACCCATTACATCTAGGTAATGTATTCCTTTATTCCTGGATGATGTACTTTTATTTTATGTCTTTGATAATTTCCTCTGAAAGAACATTACCTGTTTTCTCTTCTTGTAATCTCTATTAGCTGAATGTCTGACTTCTAATTCAAACCTTTAGTTTTATCTCTTTTTTGTCCTATAAACATATCTTACCAAATATTAGCTAGATTAAAATCATCTTCATTGTTTAAATAATATCAATGCTAACAGTACCACTATCAATTTTATGCATTTATTTTAGATGGGCTAATCCAATCTTTCCCATGTTGGTCTCAAGATCACAATCCTTCTATCCCAGCCTCCTGAGTGCTGGGATTACAGGCATATACCATTGTACACAGTTGTACCATCAGCTTTTTGTTTTGTAACATTAGCAGTTGAACCCAGAGCCTTTTTACATTTTTATTTTGAGACAGGGCATCAGTATATTGCAAGGCTATTCTTGAACTCACTCTACAGTCTGGGCAGGCCATTAATTTATAATCCTCCTTCCTTTGTCTCCCAAGTAGGCAGGATTACAGCACCACAGTAGCCCCCGCTGACATTAACTTTAAAAGAGCATCATCAATGACTTTCAAGCTCCCGTGCCACTTTCTAGATCCAGTTGCCCTCATTTCTGTCTTAGAGGTAACTACCACCTTGAATTTCATGTTTGTGGCATATTTTTCTTTGTAGTTTTGTTGCATACTTCTGCATTTCTAGAGAAGATATTGTTGAGATTTTAATGTTCTTCAACTTCGCTTGAATTAAATCATTGTATATTGTTTGATACTTGCTTTTTCCCCATTTTATACCAAATGCCTGAGAATCCCTCGTGCTACCATATAGTTTTTACTATATGCATAAAACCCTTACTTTATTGATGGACGAGCATTTGGATTTTTCTGGGTTCTTTTTAAATATTGAAGAAACTGCTATTCTGACTATTCATCAACAACTCCTCTAGTTCTAGCATTTATGCTAAGGAAAAGGATTGTTCAGGAGAGGAATGCATCTTTGATTATGTAATACCAAATTGTTTCTCAAAGTTGTCACAACATCTGATACTCCTGCTGCTTCACATCCTTGCCAAGACTTTTCATCATAACTTTAATTATTGTTAATCAAATGTAGGTGAAGTAATAGACCACAGCTTTGGTTTGCATTCCCCTGATTATAAATTAGGTCAAGTCAAGTCATACTTTATTGAAAGCTTATAAAATTATTTTTCTTACTGTTTAAGTCATATATGCCCCATTTTTGGTTTGAGTTTCTTGGTTTTTGAAACAGAGTCTCACTGTGTAACAAAAACTGGCCTCAAATTATCTTTCTGCCTCAAATCTCTGGAGGCTGGCATTAGACATACATACCACCAGTCCCAGCAAATTTGATTTAGTGATTATAAGTCTATCAGGCTTTCTATTTATTCGTAAATATGACTTTGTACTTTACAAATTTCTAGGAAGTTAATATTTTGTTCACATTTCAAAATTTATCACCTGTAAGTAATTTAGAATATCATTTTGTTACCTTTTAAAATCCTATAGTATCTATGTTACATTCTTAAAATAGTTCATTCCTGTCATTTTTCTTCCTGATCATTTTGTTTTGTTTTGAGATGGGGTCTTTTGTAGTTCAGGTTATCTTTGAACATGTGACCTTCCTGCTTCTACCTTCTGAGTACTGAGATTATAGAGACAGGCTATCATTTTCACATCACTAATCTTATTTTTTTACACATTTATTTATTTTATGCTGCACATAATTATACTTGCCTTTTTTAATAAAAACAAACATTTATAAACAATTTATAAATTTGGGAATTTGGGCGTCATTCTTTCCAAGCTGCTTCTTGCTGGTAGGGGATGCTGTCATGAGAGAATCCTAAGAAGACGCAGAAATCCTGGCTGTAGTGGTCTGCAAGGCTGCATTGTCCCATTGACGTTGCCTCAGGGGGTCTTGCTCCATCAAACCACATTATTCTGAAAGGGATCCAGAGCTTTTCATTTTCTGTGGAAACAAAATTAGAAATCCTTTTCCCCAGTAACTTGTCCTTAGGCTTAAATTTTGAAGTCAAAGCATATATATATTGAATTAATCACCATATATATATATATATATATATATGTGTGTGTGTGTGTGTGTGTGTGTGTGTGTGTGTGTGTGTTGAATTAATCCAGCAGCATTTTTTCCTTCTTTTAATAATAATATAATTTAAAAATTTTACACGTGGATTCTAGTTTCCTCTCCCTTCCTCCCTCCAAACCTCCCTCCTTCCCTCCATCCCTCCTTCCCTCCCTCCCTCTTATCCTCTTTCCCCTGTGACATGCACCCTGGCCACCCTCCACCTCCCATCCCCCAACCCCCATTCCTCTTCTAGGGCTATGCTATCCAGGTTGGGTCATGTAAGTCTGTCAAGTCATTTGAAGTAGGGACTAGGACTTCTCTCCTGTCTCTAGGTTAAGGGGGTAGCCCTCCATGGGGGATGTGTGCACCAGAAAGAGATCCTGTTTCTACTGTCTGAGGTTCCCCAGACAGTTCCCCAGACTGCTCAGTCCTTCTAGCTGAGACCCATATTCAGGGGGTCTGAGTCATTCCCTTGCTGGGTTCCTAGCCATCAGTCTGGGAGGCCCAAGCTTCTCCTTGTTCAGGTCAGCTGTCTTTGTGAGTTTCTGCAACCTGGTCTTGTCACCTCTCTCTGCATCTGGATTCTGGTTCGACTCACTGCTTGTTTATGGGTGTTTTCTTCTGTTTCCAACAGGTACTAGATGAGGACTCCATGATGGTGGATAATTTAGTTGATGATCTCACTATCAGGGAAGGGCATTTATGGTTGCCTTTCCATGTTTGCTCAAATTATTAGTTGGAGTCGGTCTTGTAGTTCTCTAGACCTTTCTTTCGGTTCAGTTTTCTCTTCAAATCAGTAATGGCTCCCTCTTTTATGCCCCCCCCACCCTGACTCAACCTATCTAGTCACACGGGTTTTCCTCTCCTCCCCTTCTCTTTCTCCTAGTTCTCTCTCCATTCACTGCCCCCCATTTCCCATGTGCTCTGGGGGACTTGTCCCTTCCACCTTTTGTGAGGGACCATATATGAATCTCTGAGAATACACCTTGTATCCCAGTTCGTCTGGTGGCATGTATTATAGGCTGGTCATATGTGAGTGAGTACATACCCTGTTCCTCTTTTTGTGACTGGGTTACCTCACTCAGGATGGTTTCTTCAAGTTCCATCCACTTGCCTGCGAATTTCAAGATTCCGTTGTTTTTTTCTGCAGAGTAGTATTCCATTGTGTAGATGTGCCACATCTTCTTTATCCATTCTTCAGTTGAGGGGCATCTAGGTTGCTTCCAGGTTCTTGCTATTACAAATAATGCTGCTATGAACATAGTTGAGCACATGTCTTTGTTGCATGGATGTGAGTTATTTGGTGGAATTGCTGGGTTTATGTATGTATAATTCATTATCTTTGTCAAAGAAATAAAACTAGCTTGATCAAAACTTCCCATTTTATGTTTCTATTTAATTATTTAGCCAGTATATATTTTTATTTATCCCTGTTAGCTTTTTTGGTGGTTTATTCTGCTCTTTTCTCACTAATTAAGTTGGATACATTGCTCCTTGTTTTATAAATGAGTTCTATTAAATAACCAAAAAATACTAGTCATATAATACATAAATAAAGCATTTTCCAGCCAATTTATGAATTTAACAGAACCTTCATATTAAAAATTGATGGAGGGATCCTGCTAAAGAACTACAAACCTTCTTCCTTCTCAGACATGGAAGTGCAAAAAACAAGAAACAAAACCTAAGTAGGATATAACAACACAGAAACATGACAAAATGTTCATGAAAAACTTTCTTTAGTAAAATAGGGTATGATTTATTTGAAAAAGAAATCAATCAGTACAATTTTCCATAGTATCTAAATGAGAAAAAAGGCATAGGGTAATATTTACAGATGTAGTAACACATTTGTTAAGGACATTATTCAATAATTATAAAATCTCTTATCATCTTAAATGGAAGTTAAATTCCTTTGCCTGGTGCAAAATAACCACAAAAACTACACAAAGAAATTCCATGAGAGTGAAACATTGAAATCATCTACACTTAAGAACAGGAAAACAGAGAGTGAGAGTCATAATTACTTCTTTTTTCTGTTTTATATTTGTTTTTAAAACAATCTTGTTTTACATACCAATCCCAGTTCCCTCTCCCTCCCTTCCTCCCACTTACCCCAGCCTCTCCCCCACTCTCCCCACCCACCTGCATCCACTCCTCAGAGAGGGCTAGGCCTCCCATGGGGAATCATCAAAGCCTGTCACATTATTTGAGGCAGGACTAAGGCCCTCCCCCATGTATGGAAGCTGAACAAAGTTTTCCTCCATAGGGAAAGGGTTCAAAAAAGCCAGTTAATGCTCTAGGGATAAATACTGGTTTCACTGCCAGCAACCCCATAAACTGTCACAACCCCAGAAAAGCCAGGAAAAGATGGTCACTAAGAGACATACATGGACCCTTACCCCACACACACAGAAAGGGAAATAGACAAGATCTCCTGGGTAATTCCTTTGAATAACCCACTCCAGTGAGTACTCAGAGAAACAATGATTAATAAGCATTTGGGTTTTTTTGTTTTGTTTTTTCTAGTTTAACTTTTTCTTGATTTTTGGTGGATTTCACATCATGCATATCAATCTCATTAATCTCCCCATCCCTTCATATCTGCCTTCTGCCCTTGCAACCCCTCAAAATAAAATAGAGTACAATTTGAAAGAAAGTAAAAATCTCACTGTGGAAGTTTTGGTATAGCAGAGTGAGTCACACAGTGGGTATAAGTATTGGAAAGAAATAAACACAATTCTATTATTCACCAATGATGGTACAAGCCACACAAAAACCTCAAATATCAGTTGTGTGTGTGTGTTTGTGTGTGTGCATGTGTGTAAAAACATCTTTCAGGGAGCAGTTGCAATAGCAATTAGAAAACATAAAAGAATTATGTTTCATAAAACTATAAGATTATAAAATAAACATGACAAATGTTATGTCAGGTTCTGTTTTAATGAGAAAGTAAAATACTTGGCATTTTCAGTAAGTAAATTTGACTAAAGGCTTTGTAGTTGATCAGAGAAGTATGAAGTAAACACATTTGTAATGAAGGAGAGCCAAGAGCAAGGACTTGACCATTATTGAGAACTGCTTGAAGCTGTTGGTAACTGATCACACACACACACACACACACACACACACACACACACACACACACACACGTCAATGGAGGAGAAAGAGCTCAGGGACAAGTTTCTGAGGAGGGAGAACCATTCCAGAGACCTCTTCAACTGTTCCCAACTGTCACAAGGTCAAGAAATACCATTCCAAAAAAAAAAGAATGGAGGGAACATAAATCAGTATAATTAATAGTACGAAGAGTCATAGTAACTGTCAATCAAAGTATAATACAATATAATTATAGTGAAATGAGTTACAGGACCCATCAGAATGGCTCCACTTTATCCTGACTTAAAATCAGAGAGTTCAAACCCACTATTGTTCTCTCAGTGTTAAACAATAAAATATTTGTCCCGGTGTGACTAAACTAATGGATGTCTTACTTGACAACAGGATACTTGGTTTAGGGTATACTTACTTGATGTTTGGGTATTGAGAAAGTAACCACACTTGCTTGTTCTTTGTATCTTGGTAAGGAAGTCTCTTTGCCTTCCCACAGTTTTGATTGGGATATGTAAAGACTGTGTTAATAAACTTGGAGTTTTTCTCCCAGTATTTACTGGAGTGCCCTTCAGACTCAAAAAAAGAAAGAAAGGAAGAAAGAAAGGAAGAAAGAAAGAAAGAAAGAAAGAAATAAAGAAAGAAAGAAAGAAAGAAAGAAGAAAGAGAAAAAAGGGAGAGAGAAAGAGAGGGGGGACATAAAAGAGGGAGCCGTTATTGGTTTGAAGAGAAAACTGAACCTAAAGAAAGGTCTAGAGACCTACAAGATTGACTCCAACTAACAATTCGAGCAACCGTGGAAAGGCATAAATGTCCTTCCCTGATAGTGAGATCATCAACTAAATTATCCACCATCATGGAGCCCTCATCTAGTATCTGTTGAAAACAGAAGCAAACATCCATAACTAAACACTGAGTCCAGATGTAGAGAGAGGGGACAAGACCAAGTTGCAGAAACTCACAAAGACAGCTGACCTGAACAAGGAGGAGCTTGGGCCTCCCAGACTGATTGCTAGGAACCCAGCATGGGACTGACTCAGACCCCCTGAATATGGGTCTCAGCTAGAAGGACTGAGCAGTCTGGGGGACCTCAGACAGTAGAAACAGGATCTCTTTCTGGTGCACAAAAGGACCTTGCGGACACATCTCCCATGGAGGGCTACCCCCTTAACCTAGAGACAGGAGAGAAGTCCTAGTCCCTACTTCAAATGACTTGACAGATTTACATGACCCAACCTGGATAGCATAGCCCTACAAGTGGAATGGAGGTGGGGGGATGGGAGAGGAGGGTGGCCAGGGTGCATGTCACAGGGGAAAGAGGGTAACAGGGAGGAAGGGAGGGAGGGAGAGGAAACAGGGATCAACATGTAAAATTTTTAAATTATATTATTAATAATAAAAGAAAAAATTTAAAAAAAGAGAGAATTGGGGAAAAGTCAAAAAAAGAAAGAGAGAGATACCTTTCCATTGTGTTTCAACCATTTTCTGTCTGAGAATCCATTCTACTATAATTTTTATTACTTTAGTAGTCTCTCTGTGAAAATATCAAAAATACCAATCAATATCTAAATTAAGACATTTACTTTCCTGTTGACAGATACAATAACTTTTGTTGCTTTAAATTTAATAAGCATCTGCCTGACTTAGTCATACTATTACTGGATACCATGGCTCTATTTTTTAGATCATGTATTATACTCAATGTTTTAAATTACCTACATATTTATTTTACTTTTACTACCTCTTCTTCCTCCAACCTTGCATCTTCGATCATATCTTTTCTGTCCATATCATTCTGTACAAGCCCGTTTATGGGGAACTCCATTAGTGCCAAGTTCTAGATATTTAGAAATTTATTTTGCCTGTAGTCTTTTTTTGAGGCTGGGAGTGGGAGTAGATTCAATTAACCATAGGTTTTTTTTTAATTCGCAGGAAACTAGGGGCAATAAAATCAAGATGAAATGAAGTTTTCATTGTTCTACCCTTTATGAATAGTTTTCCTGTAAGTAGGTATGGGAGCTCATCTGAGCTGGAGTTTATCTCAGCACAAAGTCATCTCTCCTCACCAGTTGAGGAGAAGAGGTAACACTGCCTGTCATATGCCTCCAAGACAAGCCAGTAGTGCAGCTGGAGCAATGGACTGAAGGACTGTTCAAGCTACCAATGGGGAGAACTCCTATTGAACTTTACTTTAAAGGGCAGATGAAATGGAGTTCCCCGACAAAACCAGTGGGGCTTCAGCATCTGGTATCTTTGGCTTGTCATTCACCTCGACAACAAACTAATGTAGAAAGGATCTGGAGGAGAAAGTCTAGAGATGCCACACAACATTTTCATAGTATTCCTGTCTGGCTTCTTGCCTTTGTCAATTTATGCTGCTGCTGCCACCTAGCTTTAACCAGCTATCATCCAAAGACACAGACCACCCTGTTGGCCTGGAGAAAAATCAGTTATGGCAGAGAAGCAGTAGGAACATAAAGGTCACAAAAGATAAAATATTCCTTGTTCTAACCTCTTCCATCTGACTTTTCTCTATTTTAAAAATTATACATAGTAACTCCACAATAGCACAAAGTCACTAGCAGAGTTCTTCAAACCAAAGTGGAAAAATAAAGCTTATACCAGATCAATGTGATTTTTAGATAATTTCTTCATCTGTCCAAGGGATCAGAGTTATTAATAAAAATTGCAAGCTTTGTTTTGTGCTACTGAAATGTTTTATCAAATAGAAATGAGCATGGTCATCAACTGGAATTCGAGTTAGAGTTGTAGATTGTGTTAATTTTACTATACATATTGGAATTTTACCTTTGTAGAAATGTTAATGTTATTCAACAGAGATTGAATAGAAGCCATGTATATAATCTTGTTTTCTAATAGTTACTGCTGTATGAAAAAAGAGAGGATTAGAGATGTAGTTCAGTGGTACAGCATTTGCCTGTCACTGATGAAACTCTGAATTCTTCCCTCAGTACCAAAGAGAAAGAGAAAGATATGGGATGAGTGGAATTTTGCTACTATATATTATTTAACTAAAATATTTAATTTTAATATTTTACTAGATAGACTTATTCAAATGTTTTTGTCAATTTTAATGATAAATGATACCTTTATCATTTTTAAGAACATAATATATCTGCCTTGTGCATATGCACAATGCTATTTAAACATAAAAAACTTTACTGTTGACATATCTTAAAATTCTTTATGTATTTTATATCTACAGTGCCTCTCAGTTTGAACTAACCATATTTAAAGTACTCATCAGTCATATATGATTAGATGGTTACTGGGCTACTGTTCTGTATGCAACAGCTCTGAGGGAAGGCCTAGGAACCTATAGGATTAAAAATATCCTACATAATACTATGGAAAATGCTGCTTTATGAAATTGTGGACAGGGGCTATGGAGACAGTTCAGTGGGGAAAATGCCTGTTGTGAAAATATGAGGATCCAAGTTTAGATTCCTTAGTACACACATATAAGTTAGGCATGTGATTGTAACCCCAGTGTTGGGGACATAGAGATAAGTGCATCCCAAGGACTGTCTGTCCAGCCAGTCTAGCTGAAACAGTGATCACAACATGCTTAGAAATTAGCTCTGTATCAAAAGTAAGGTGCAGAATAATGGAAAACAGAGAAAAATACCCCAAATCACTCTCTATCCTCCACATCCCTACCACACACAGAGATGTACACACAAGTATATACCATATACATACATGAAAGGAATGATTGAACAATAAACACTGCTATTTTTGAGCTGCTCTGACAGCTTCATAAATGTGCAATGTTTGAATAGAAGTGGCCTTACTGGTCACAGTCACCCCTTCTACACACAAAAAACAGTAATTTACCATTTACACACACTGCTAGAACTAGACTTCAAACCCCCAAATATCCATTTCATTCTTTCTACTGCTTTAGGAGGAACCCTTAGACTGTCTGGATTTTAGAAGAAATTTGTCAAATATTATCAGTCTGGTATATCTTCTATCTCAATACACAAGAAATTCTGAGGAGATAAAATACTAAAAATGAAAAAAAACTAATAGCAAGTATGTTTGCATTATAATGTGTATTTTGTATTCACCATTGCAATGAAGTCAGAAAATTATACCCATTTTGAGGATGAGGGGAATAGTCCACAATGGTTAATTGACTAGGAGAATGCTGGGGACAGGAGTAGTTACTAGGCCATGTCCGTCACAGGCCATTCTGTGTCTACTTGCTGCTCAGGCAAGGACTGTATATTCCAAGATTGTGCCAGGGTGGCATGTGAACTTGTCACTACTGCCATAGCCCTTCCTTGTAGATGAAAACATTTCTCCTCCACAGCATACCTCCTCAGAAGTGTTGCCACTCCTCTTCAAGCCCTTCTGTGGATACAGTCCTTTAATTCACTCATACACCAAATAGGAATGGAAAGCATTATCCTGCCTTTCTAGTTCCTTTTATTGTAAATACCCAACAAAAAGAAGTGATGAGAATAAAGGTTTATTTTGGTTCGCAGTTCAGGGACATAGAATCCATCATGGCAGGAAAGGCAAAGCAGCTCTTCAGACTGTATCT
Source organism: Cricetiscus sungorus (assembly GCA_030556225.1). Lineage (NCBI taxonomy): Eukaryota > Metazoa > Chordata > Mammalia > Rodentia > Cricetidae > Cricetiscus > Cricetiscus sungorus. The sequence continues at coordinate 5,635,293 of JANBXA010000405.1, read as the reverse complement.
GTAGTTAGGAAACAGAGAGCAGACAGGAAGTGGGCCAGGCTAGAAAAATTTAAGTCCTACTCCTAGGGACCTACTTCCTCCATCAAGATTTCACGATGTTCTAAAGATTCCACAACCTTCTAAAACAGCATCACCATCTTGGGACCAAGTATTTAAGCACATGGCTATGGGGGACATTTCTCATTCACGTAACGTAACACCAGCATTCAATTACTTACCTAGCCATGTCATCTTTCCATATAGACATTCAAGCTCTCATGGTAGGATTCCCTGGTTCTGGATTCAAATCACAGCTGGGGAAGAGATCTTCCACACCAATCTGTCATTAAGTAGATTTAGAAATCACATCAGTTGGAGGATCAGGGTGAGATTGCTATGCCACCTTATTTGGTTGAAAAAAATATCTAGGTGTTTGTGGAATGCATCATTGTTTGTAATGCTTTTGTGTAGACAACTGGTATTTTATTTCCTCAGAGTTTTTGCTGTTGTTTTTTGTTTGTTTTGGTTTTTGGTTTTTGGATTTTTGTTGTTGTTTTTTTTTTGAGACAGGGTTTCTCTGTATTGCTTTGGAGCCTGTCCTGGAGCTTGCTCCTGTAGTCCAGGCTGGCCTCGAACTCATAGAGAACCATCCACCTGCCTCTGCCTCCCAAGTGCTGGGATTAAAGGCATGCGCCACTAATTTCTCAGAATTTTCTACTGTGGGTTGAGATATGTATACCAGATGAGTATACAAGGGAAGTAGAGAGAATGAAATGAACATTTGGGGGTTTGAAGTTCAGTTCTAGCAGAGAGTATAATTGGTAAATCAGGTGTGGCTCATATCTGTAATTCCAGTACTAGGAAGGCTGAAACAAAATATATAGTGTTACTCTGCCTCAGATGATATAAGTATAATCTCAAAAAATTTAAAAAGTGAAACCAAAACAAAACTTAAAAGAGTACTGGGAAGACAGCTGTTAATGATCTCAGAGGCCTCTTTCAGCTTTAACAAGCTTGGAGACATATACCTGTGCTAACCCTACTGCTTCCTGCTAAATCTCTGACTAGTGATAGTGATGGAGAGAGAGAAGCGCCCTCCTAGTGTAGGGTGGAAGGCAGTCCTCCAGTTGCCATCCAGAAATGAATCATCTGGCTGCTTCGAGCTGGTATCCCTAAGGAACTAATGTGACTATTGAGCTTGCAGTGATGAACACCCATTCTGGGGATCCTCAGAAAAGGCCAGCATTCTTTTCCCTATGACAGACTTATAGTTTCAACTGCAGTCTCAAAAAAAAGGTCTCTAAATGGGGTTAGTGTTTCCCTGGGGAGAAACTTGCTCACCAAATTCCAAGTTATTCGGAGTGATGTGGAGGTAGAAAACACGCACAGTGTATAAAAGTAGATGTAATAGAACCTGTTTAAGTGCAGGTGGAATCCAGCTTAAATGTGCTTTTGGCCAAAGGCTGAAAAGGGAAAGGGAATGCCCTCCTACTCCAGGTGCAATAAACTAGATAAATTGCATCCCATCATGGTATAGAATACTACACAGCTGGGCCACTTAATATGTCTTAGAGCAAGCAGCTAAACATCCAAGAGTGGGGAATGAATGTATGTGCCCTTGTATATGCATAGAATGTTTCTGGATGAATACATAAGATTAATTGCCTCTGAGGGGGCACTAGTAAACTAAGTAGAAGGAAGTGTTACATTTCATCATATACCTTTGTGGTTTGTTTAATATGTTATTTTGGATATACATCATGTTTTGAATCTAAGTGCATGTGGAAATGAATAACACGAATGAGGTCCTAGGTTCAATACCTAACACAAGGAAGAAAAAAGGGCAGTGGTGATTCACACCTTTAATACCAGATTTTGGGAGGCAGAGACAGGTGGATCTCTGTGAATTTGAGGTCAGCCTGGTCTACATTGTAAGTTTCAGGACAGTCAGGGCTACACAGGAAAACCCTATCTTATAAAACAAGGAAGAAATGAAGGAAGAAAGGAAGGGAGGAAAGAAGGAAGGAAGGAAGGGAGGAAAGAAGGAAGGAAAGAAGGAAGGAAGAAAGGAAGAAGAGAAGGAAAATAACTCTAAAATTTTCATGAAAATAAATAAAACCTTCAAAGTTCAGTCCAGAGCTTAGAGCAAAACACAGTACCTAAGCTCCTTCTGGACCAAAAGGGAGGAAAACAATTATCCCTTGTCCCCCTGCTTACTCTCTGTGGCTACCTTCCCTGCCTGTGGCGGCACCCAAAAGGTATACATATCATCACAGTGATACCTGTTTTCTTAGCAGGCCTTTTCTCTTCAGTGTCTAACCAATACTTTTTACAAGTTGGGGGCTCCATGACTGCAATCACAAAAATCACCCTAAGCTAGTCCCTTAGCCACACAACCACCACCCTAAGCCTGAGCCTATCCTGGCTTCTCTCTCTATGGGTTCAGTGTGTCTACGTGATCCTTTTCCAAACAGATATAAGAAGCTCTTGAGGATTCGAGAGCACAGCCTCACCAGCCACAAACCCCAAGAACGCAAGGTCTTAAACTGGAAATAAGAGACAATTAAAGCATCCCGTCAGAAGCCTAACTAGCTATTGTCACCATTCCCTATGTTAACACTCTAGGCTTTTTCTTAAGCAAGTTGTCCTTAGATTTGAATCTCCTGTAAATCTCTTCTGAATCTCCTGGAGAGCTGGGAAAAACACAGGTGACTGGAGCCCACCTTTGGAGGTTCTGACCCAGGAAACCAGGAGCCTAATATTCAATAATATCAAGTTCCCAGATGAAGCTCCAAGTCTGAGGACCACAATTAAAATTCAGAAAGCCCAAGGAGTTGGCTAAGGCACTAACCTTCACACACAGCTAATTAAAATGTGGGCATTCTTAAAATCATTATCATAAAAGTATGCATATTGGAGGGAATAGGCTTTAAAAATGAAGAGTAGATAAGATACAGGGGACTATTCCAATTTTTTTGTATCTGTTGAGGTTTGTTATGTTGCCTAGTATGTGGTTGATTTTAGAGAAGGTTCCATGTGGAGCTGAGAAGGTAATTCTTCTGTGTTTGGATGGAATGTTCTGTAGATGTCTGTTAAACCCAATTGAGACATAACTTCTGTTAGTTCTTTTGTTTCATTAAGTTTCTGTCTGGTGGTCCTGTCTAGTGGTGAGAGTGGGGTATTGAAGTCTCCCACTATGAGTGTGTGAGGTTTTATGTGAGCTTTGAGTTTTAGTACCATTTCTTTTATGAATGTGGGTGCCTTTGTAAAACCAGGCTATAGAAACCCACAGAGACAGCTGACCTAAAGGAGGAACTAATGGGTCCCCAGATGGATAGCTGGGAAACCAGCATTGGACTGGCTCAGACCCCCTGAACATGGGTTTCAGTTAGAAGTCCTGGGCACTCTAAGGGACCTCTGACAGTGGAACCAGGATGTATCCATGGAACCAGGATGTATCCGTGGTGCACAAAAGGACTTTGGGAGCACATTCCCCATGAAGGGATACTCCCTTAACCTAGAGACAAGAGAAAAGGCCTAGTCCCTAATCTAAATGACTTGACAGATTTAGATGACCCCTCCTGCAAGGCATCACCCTACATGTGGAGTAGGTGGGGAGTGGGATAGGAGGGTGGTCGGGGGGGCATGGGAGGGAGGAAGAGAGAAAGAGAGGGAAGGAGGGAAGGAGGGAAGGAGAGGGAACTGGTATCAATATGTAAAATAAGAATAAATAAATAAATAAAATATTAAAAGAAAAAAATGAAGGGTAGATATACAAACATCCTCCACACCCAACCATTCAATTTTATTAGCTCTTCAATTCCTAATAAGTCTAATTATTCTCCAAACCTCCAGGCACTACAGATGAATTAAGCACTACTATCTAGAAGGTCTCTGGAGCTGGGAAGAATCAATTAAAAGTGTGCTTCAAATGGTTTTGTTAAGTGGCATCGGAGGAAGTAAAAATAGGAACTGTAAAGTATGAGCAGATACTGAATGGACTATTTCACCATTGAGACAGAATGAAGTCTGTTGTTTACCTGGATGCCATCATGTTCAGGGTATAGTGGGACTTCTAAAAAGGAATCCACTTCAGCTAATGAGCATGGTATGGAAGACTGAGTGCTATCTTAGTCACTGTTCTCTATTTCTGTGGAGAGACACCATGACTGTAGCAACTTTTAAAAGAAAGCAATTAATCAGGGCTTGCTTACCATTTCAAAGGCTTAATCCATGGGAAGCATGGTGGGAAACATGGTGGCTCAATGGGAGGCATGGTGCTGGAAAAGTCAACATCCAGATCCCCAGGCAATAGGAAGAGAGAGGAGCCTCGGAGCCTGGTTTGGGCTTCTGAAAACTCAAACCCCACATTCTTCCCCAAACATGTCCATATCTCCTAATCCTTTTAAATCATACCACTCTCCAGTGACCAAGCATTCAAATCTATGAGCCATTCTTTTTCGAACCACCACAAGCATGTTTTGAAAGAAAGGGTGCACTAGCTAATTTTATGTCAACTTGACACAGGCTTAAATCATCTGAAAGGGGGAAACTCCAATGGGGAAAATGCCTCCATAAACTTGGGCTGTAGTCAAGCCTGTAGCACATTTTCTTAATTAGTGGTTGATGTGGGAGGGCCCAGCCCATTGTGAGTGGTGCCACTCCTGGGGTAGTGGTCCTGGGTGCTATAAGAAAGCAGGATAAGCTGAACAAGGGGGAGCTCATGGACCCCCAGTCTGGTAGCTGGGAATCCAGCATGGGACTGACTCAGACCCCCTGAACATGGGTCTCAGTTAGGAGGTCTGGGCAGCCTAAGGAAACTCTGATTTTGGAACCAGGATGTGTCCCTGGTGCACGAAAGTACATTGAGAGTACATTCCCCATGGAGGGGTACTCCCTTAACCTAGAGGCAGGAGGGAGAGCCTAGTCCCTACTCCAAATGACTTGACAGATTTTGATGATCCCTCCTGGTAGGCATCACCATCCCTGTAGAGTGTGTGGGGAATGGGATGGGAGGGTGGTCAGGGGCGGGGGGGGGTATATGGGAGGAGGGAGAGGGAACTGGGATCCACATGTAAAATAAGATATATGTGTGTATATATATATGAAAAAAGAAAAAAGAAATATACATATGTGTGTGTATATATATATATATATATATATATATATATATATATATATATATATATATTGAAAGAAAGCTAAGCAAGCCTATGGGAGCAAGCCAGTAAGCAGCACTCCTCATTGCCTCTGCATCATCTCCTGCCTCCATATTCCGGTCATGTTTCAGTTCCTTGATTAATAATTGTATGGATCAGTCCATCCCACTGTGAATTGTGCCATCCCTGAGCAGGTGATTCTGGATTGCATTAAACAAAACAACAAGCTGAGTAAACCATGCAAAGCAAGCCAATAATTGGCATTCTTTCATTATCTCTGGTTCCTGCCTTGACTTCCTGCTTTGGCTTCCCTCACTAATGGATTGTGACCTGAGAACTATAGGATGGGTGGATCCTTTCCTCCCTGTTTTGTCAGTGTTTCGTCACAACAGAAACCAAACTGGAATATCTGTGATTGGTGAATGGTTGTAGGCATGGAGACAATGACAGACAATTGCCCTGAGGACAATTTAGAAAAATACTCAGGGAACAAGTCTTCAGTGGCAGGTGGGAGGTGTGAAGCACTAGAAGGGTGTGGTTGGTGGCACCTGCACCCGTGGCAGAGGGGAATAGAAATCTGAGCTTGTTCAAAGGTGAGATTCGTGCAAGGTGAAGCATGATAAATGAAATCCTTTTCCAATTTCTCTACTAAAACAACCCACATATCACACACTTGGGAATGTTGTTTTAGATAAATAAAACTGTTGAAATAAAAGCTCTCGGTTCCCAAAGGAATTAGCTTCAATTTTCCACTACATGATAGAATATTTGCTTGTTTCATAAGTCAGGGGAATGAGGAATTGCCCCAATGCTACCATGCCTTCACATACAATGTGTCTCATTAGTCAGGCAGCTTGTCCATCAAAAGTGTAGAAGAGGCTTTGGGGACTCCAGAACTGTTTGTTTTCTATGTCTGAGTCGCTACAGAAGTGTTCTAGAGAAGCTTCTCCCCTGGCAGCGGTCAATGTAATCATCTTCTTAGAACACAAGTGGATTTCCTAGAAAAAGAGCAGCAGGGAACACTGTGACCAGAATTGCCTCATACTCTTGAGACCATCTCTACACCACCCAAATCACTTGAGGAAAGAAACCAGAATACCCATCCAGAAAGTGAAAAGAGATGGAAGAGAATTACCAGGGCCTCAAAAAAGCTGTCGCTGCCTGGGGCCACTTCAACATTTACAAAGAAACACAATGAAAAAGAAACAGGATTTACTGAGTTGAATTATTATGGGATGCAAAAATTACTAAAGGAGCCTTAGCTTGCTGCATTTGATAACTTTACGTGAAGGTATACTAGACCTCATCTGCCTGATGGCAGATTCCCTTCCAGAGGGCCTCACCTTGTTAAAAAGTGGGAAGACACACATTAGAGCCATTTGGGGAACTTTAGAGGGGGTCCAGTGCTGGGCCTTATTTCTTCTTGTTTGTTTGTTTGTTTGTGTTTTTTGTTTGTTGGCTGGTTTTTTAGACAGGGTTTCTCTTTAGCTTTGGCTTCCCTAGAGCTCACTCTGTAGACTGGGATGGTCTGGAACTCACAGAGATCCACCTGCCTCTGCCTCCCAGTGCTGGGATTAAAGGTGTGTGTCACCACTGCCCAGCTTGACCCTCATCTCTTAAGAGACTAATGTAGTTATTGATATGATGTGTGATGTGTGCATCAGGAGTTTTCTAATCTTTTCCAGGCTTCCCATGTATAGAGAAACGCTGACAACACTTTAAAAAGAGGTGATTTGATTTGGTTTGTGTTTTCCAGTAGTGACACTTTAAAATAGTTCATCTTACATGCTTACTTCTTTTTGAGATAGGGTCTCATACAATCCAGGCTGTCTTCATGCTCACTATGCAGGCTTGAACTTATTCTCTCTCCTCCACCTCCTGAGTGTTGGGATGATAGGCAGGTATCATCATGCCTGGCCTATGTGGTGCTGGGGATGTAACTCAGGGATTTGTGCATGCTAGATAAACATGATACCAACTGAGTATCATCAACTTTGGCAGATATACATGGCTTTATTAAGAAGATTGAAAACATTTGAGTTAATATAAAAAACTAAGTAAACAAATAGAAAGAAAGAAACTTTAAAAAAGACGAAACTCCCAGTTTTTGTTCAAACATTCATAACTGTTCTGAGTCCATTAGACAATCAAACCACTGGGCCATCCCAATACACATGCCAAAGCTGACATTAAAGGATTTAAAGGGTGTTCTGTCAACACTATCTCTTCGCTATCATTAATTGATTGAAAATGTATTAAATTTCCATATGGTTATAGCTGGGTATGGAGCATCGAAATTTCAAGGTCACCAACACATAGTTTCAATTACTGTTCCAATTCTTCCTCTCTCTTGTTTTGAGACAGGGTTGTTTTTCTGTGTAGCTTTAGAGAAATATAGAGTCCTGGAACTCACTCTGTAGACCAGACTGTCTCTGAACTCACAGATAGCCTCCTGCCTCTGCCTCCCAAGTGCTGGGAATAAAAGTGCATGCCACCACCACACCAGCCACTGTTCCAATTTTTTATCCCCCTTGTTCTTTCTATCAAAGGCTATACAATGCCTCCTAGTAGAATAATAAGTCTTCTTCTATGTCCCTGTTGATTTGGACCTTGGTCACATGACTTGCTTTGGCCAATGTAATGTCAAGCTAATTGACCTAAGTGGAAGCATCTAATTTTCTGGATGTCTGGCTTGCATTTTCTACATTTTCTTACTCTTTGTCTTAGTTAGGGTTTCTATTTCTGTGACAAAACACCATGGCCAAAAAGCAAACTGGGAAGGAAAGGGTTTCTATAGCCTACACTTCTACATCATAATTCATTGCTAAAGGAAAGTTAGCACAGGAACTCAACCAGGGCAGGATCCTGAAGGCAGAACCTGAGGCAGAGGCTATGAAAAGGTACCACTTTAAGCTTTGTTCCTCATGGCTTGCTCAGCCTGCTTTCTGATCGTCCAGGACCACCAGCCTGGGGATGGCACCACCCACCATGTGCTGGGCCTACCCTCATCAATCACTAGTTAAGAAAATGCCTTACAGTTAGATCTTTTGGATGCATTTTCTCAATTAAGTTTCCCTCCTTGCAGATAACTCTAGTTTGTGTGTCAAGTTGACAAAAGACCAACCAGCACACACCCTTTGTGAGAATAACATAGCCTTTGTAGCTTTTGTTCCAAGCATGAGGAAATGTGTCTATAGGTATGATTGTCTTTAACAAGCTGTGCTAGTTAGAGACAAGCCAAGCTAAAGCATAAACAACTTATACAGTCCTGAGCAAGAAATAGAATTTTTCTTTCATGGTAAGCCATTGGAAATCTGTAGGATTTGGGGAAATAACTTTCTAACACATCCAGATAAGGACTAGACCAACTAAACAAAAGAGATCCTCCACCCCAATGCTCACATGCACTCATGCTAGCTCGCATGCATACATACCACCATACCATTTGTTTTCTTTTTCAACCATTACATTTCTCAAATTCTAAGTAGAATATACTCTCTTCCATGTTCAGTTTGAGAGCTCAACCAAATGGAAGAGCTGTGATAGTCACTTTTTGGTGATGGCTATTTGTGGACTGCCAGGAGTATCTATGCATCCTATGACACACGGTGTATGTGTGTGGGGGGGTCTTATGCTCATTTGGCACAAAGACCAAATTAGCCATATAACAATCTGTATATCTGATTTTGATATTGATGCTCTACCTGAAAGCTTCCCATGACTTTCCATGTCTTCCAAAGGCTGACTGACTCATACGCATCCCCACCAACTTTTCACCTTTCCTTTAGTGAATACAGTGGGCCTTCTGCATAGTATGGAATCTAAACTGTTTACTTAATATTGTTGCTACACATAGCAATTGAACAATGAAAATGCTTCTATCTCTTTCTGCAAAACAAAAATATTTCAGGATCAGGAATTATATTATCAATATTATATCATGATTCTTTCCATTGAAATGAAGGCAAACTTCCTATTTAATGACTTTTTACTTAGCAGCAGGGGTTGAGGGTATTCCAGACTATTATGTATTTTGGACTTTTAATGGGAATTTGATACATTTGCAAATAGGCACATACACAGATGAAAACAGTAGATGCTTCAGTGTCAGGATGGTAGAAACCTGCTAGAGACACTGTACGAAGATAATGCATACACTGTGCAGTTTTAACTTTCCTCTCACATTGCAATTTTTTACTAGCTACTTGGAAGTTGTCTCATTTGGTTTTTTTAAACAAGATGATGGGGCATACATGGTGATGCAAGTGTTTAATCCCAGCACTTAGGAGGCAAAGGCAAGTGGATCTCTGAGAGTTTGAAGCCAGTTTGGTCACAAGCAAGTTCCAGTATAGCCAGGGCTGTTTCACAGAGAAACCCTGTCTCTAACCACCGTCCCTCCAAGAAAAAACAAGATGATGGGACTTAGAGATGATACCCTTTGTATTGTATGCTTTCCTTTAGAAATATTAGGGCAACTAAAATCCACTTTCAGGTCTACTAGGATAGTAGGTCTTCCTACTATGTCTTCCTCATGAACAAGGCTAGTCCACAAGACTAGATTATATGGTGAAGGCATTTATAGAAATGGGGGCATTGTTTTGGAAAGGTACAAAATTGATCCATTGGAAGCCATTACCATGTTAGCACTAATTAATGCCCTAAGGATGAACTATTCTCTGTTCCACTATCTGGAGTGTGAAAGTCAGCATGGAGACGTACATGCAGTTGAAAAGAAGCCCCTGGGCAGATAGGAGAGGTTATGTGTATGCCATGGATTTCTGGACTTGGAAAATGGGTTAATGTGAGGCTATTAAATGGGCAAGCATGCTAAGAACAAATAATTTACCTCACTGGTTTCACTAGAATTGGCCCTCACCATAGCAGTGAATGTTGTTTAGATTGTGTTACTCATTGGCTGAAGATTAAACACAAGGTTAAACAGAATTTTTTCATCACAGTGACATTGTGAGGTAATTTGATTCTTTCACTGCCCATGTAAATTAGAAGTCTAGCTCTGGACAGTGCCTATGATAGACACTGGGCTGCTTGCCTAAGAGCCCTGTCATCCCCTTTCTCCCTAACAACAGCACCCTGGTGTTTGCTTAGGTTTCAGATGGCTATGTGTTTCAAAGAAGTGCAGGATACCCCTTCAGTCCCACAGGATGAATCCTGAATAGAAGACAATCAGAACAATGCTTCTTGCTGGTCATTGGATCGGAAAAGAACTTAAGAACACCCAGTTCTGGCAAATAGGACATAAAGGAAGATCTGTGAAAGTATTTTCTTTACCCAAATAGAGAGAGAAAGAGAATGAGAAACTGGCCTTTCCATCTCTGTCTCTGGATGGTTGAAGAAGCGATTATAAGATTGCTACATGCATTTTGTAACCATGAGGGAAACAAGCACACAGACTAATACCAACAAACTCAAGATGGAAGATCTGGAAAACAATCAATTTGTGATGACCTCATGAAACTTCTGGGTGAGCTTATTGGAGAGCTTTTGGCCTTTGGACTTGTTCCATGAGACAATTAATGATCTTACTGTTAAGCCCCTGCCACTCATGATGTAAAATGATTCCCTGTGTCATCTGCATGCCTGGGATCTCATTAGAGAGTCAAGATTTCACCCTGCCCCAGATCAGTGGAATCAGAGTCTCTATTTTCTCAAGAGCCCAAGGTTCCCAGCCACATTGAAGTTTGGGTAAACCCTGGTTAAAGCTGTTTCTGATTATGCTTTCAGTATTGGCAGTTAGAAAGCAAACGGATACCTCTGCCTTACAAATCGATGGCAAGATCTCACATCCTTCTTGGTAATCATATGAAAACAAAGAAAAGACAACTGTTCTTATACTTATGTAATTCTTTGGGACCTATTAGAAGAGGTTCCCTAGCTATTTCTCCTGCTTTATTCCCAAATTGAGAGGAAACAACTCATAGTCACATGCTGAATGCACTTTTTTTAAAATCTACAAGGAACACCTAGTACAGACCTGAAGCCCATCAAAAGCACAGGCTGTGAATATCCCTTTTGAGTTGGTATCTCCAGATAAGCAAAGGCAAAAGGGGCCCAAGCAATGGAAAGAGAGCAAGCCACCAAGAAAGTGGGCAAACTGTCAACTGTTGACTTGGTTTTGGTCAGTAGAACATCTTGAATTTCCTCATAAGTGTAGTTGCTCAAGAGTGACTACTGCGCCCATCTAGATTGCAAACATGTTAATAACACACCATGAAAATAAGCATATATTGTCAGAAAGAACCAGACACTCTAGCCAGCATTGTCATTCCTGAAAAGACTACTTGAGTTTTTCAGTTTGTCCAAATGAGGTGATTTCATAATCTGTCCTGTTTACTCTGTTTAAACAACTGTTAAAAGGCTGATTTCTTGATGGTCTATCAGTAGACTCAACCAAACCCAACTACAACAAACAAACATAGTGGCAGCAATTTTTGCCCCTTTCCCTTCCTTCCTTCCTTCCTTCCTTCCTTCCTTCCTTCCTTCCTTCCTTTCTTTCTTTCTCCCATCCTTTCCTTTGTTTTTGGAAGTGTTGCTGTTCCATTTTGTCTTTTGACAACAAACTACTGAGAAAACCTTTAGTGTATATGATAAAAGCAATGAAGTTTTTTTTTCACAGCCAGCCTTCATTTCTAAAATCTCCTATTTTTTTTCTAGTTGAGAAGCTGAGGGGAAATCATACTGAAGATTAAAGGTTAAACCAATGTACAATGATATTGTTATTTAAAACAATATGACCTCTAGTTCACAAATTTTATTGGTATTTTACCATATAAAACCACTGGGAGAGAAAAATTGAGTTATCTACTCTATCGAGTGCATAAAAGCAATCATATAGCATGGCACCAACACAAAAGGACTGAAGATATGACTCAGTGGTAGAGCAAGTGCTTAGCATGGCTAGTGGCTATGTTCAAACACCAACAGGATAAAAAAGAAATAGATAACACAAAAGGACTCAAGAGAAAATAAGCCATCTCCAAAACTTACACCAGTCAGTTTAAATATCTATAGTTGAGTATTGCCAATGTTCATCAGAAAGAACTGGTGAACTGAATATTTTCACATTCCCAGTAAATAAACTAAAAGTAGACTATTCCCAATGAGTCACTTCAGAGTTCAAGGCATTGTTTGTACAATTGTGTCTGAAACACTTACCATTCCAGCTGCCTGCTTTAAAGTCCTCCTCAGCATTCCCAAATGGATGGAAAAGAATGAAAGAGAGAAGAAAACCTTGAGATTCATCTTTGAATGGCTTTAAGAGTTGATGAGGATATTTACCTCAAAACACTGACAAGAGTTGAGTGAAGTTTATGTATGTCACATAGATCTGGTAGATCCATTTCCTCCTGGGTTCTGTTCACATGATATCTCTGTCAGTTGCCTCATCCTCAGTATTTAGACAAAAATGAGGCTGGAGAGTTTCACATGTAATAATCATATTCATGCTGAATATATACCTACTATGTGATCCTTGAAATACTATGTGGTTGTAAAAGGAAAGAAACAGTATCTACCCTCAAAACAATCCTTACCAGCCAGGCATGGTGATAAACACCAAATCCTAGCACTTGGGAGATAGAGGCAACAAAGGTTGAAAATAACATGTGGGCATTTTGAATCTCAGAACAAGGTTCTCATTCTGTCTCTGTGACTTTCAGTGATGAATGTCATTGAAATTATTTTTGATAAAATTTCTAGAACTCCATACACTGTCATCTTTTTTTTCTGTGTTGATAGCTTTTTCTAGATCACGTTTGCTGGTATATTTTTAGTTCCCCACACTGTAAAGGGTGGTAGAGCCCAATACCTCTCACCACAAAATATTTCTCCATATGCCAACAGTCCATTGGTAAATGTACTAGCCAGTTGACACAAGCTGAAGTCACTTTAGAAAAGGGAGCCTCAATTAAGAAACTGACCCCATAAGATCAGGCTGTAGAGAGTGGATCTCAACCTGTGTTGAGACAATTTTGGGGAACATATCAGCTGACCTAAATATCAGATATTTGCAATTCATAACAACAGGAAAAATAAAGTTATGTAGTAGCAACAAAATAATTTAATGGTTGGAGGTCACCACAACATGAGATTCACAGCATTAGGAAGGTTGAGACCCACTGCTTTAGAGCGTTTTCTTAATTAGTGACTGATGTGGGAGAGTCCAGCCACTGTGGATGGAGTGATTCCTGGGCTGTGAGTCCTGGGTGCTATAAAAAAATCAGTACAAGGAAGCCAGGAGAAACAAGCCAAGAAGCAGCACACCTGCATGGTCTCTGAATCAACTCCTGACTCCGGGACCCTACTTTGTTAGAGTTCCTGTCCTGTCTTCCTTCAGTGATGCTTCAAGTACAGTGTAAGCCAAATGAACTCTTTCCTCCCCAACTGGCTTTTGGTCACGGTGTTTCATCACAGCAATAGAAACCTTAACTAAGACAGTAATCCAATCCAATGTGTAGCTTTTGCTCTCATCTGTGTAATGATTCATCATCTTCCCTCCAGAAATGTATGTCCATCTACCTACCTAACATCTCTTTAGATTTCTAAAAGGCACCTCACACTTACATTTTCTTTGTCCTAATTCTTCATGGCACAAGATGTTCCTCAATTCAATAACTAGAAACTCAATTCTCCTCCTTTTCAAGCGAACCTTGGTGTCCTGGTTTAAATAACTGGCATGATAGGCACAGTGGCCACAAGCAACTTGGGGAGGAGAGGGCTTATTTCAGCTTATAGTTGTGAACTGTCATGAGGGGAAGTTGGAGACTCAAGGCAGAAACAGGAGCAGAGACCATAGAGCAGTGCTGTTTACTGCCTTGCTCCTCCTGGCTTGCTCATTGTGTTTTCTTACACGCCCCTAGAATCACTGACACTGCACACACGGGCTCTGCCTTTCCACGGCAATCAAGAAAATGCTCCACAGGCTTGCCCAAAGGCCAGTCTAAAGAAGACATATTCTCAGTTGAGGTTCACTATGCTCAAATTACTCTAGCTTGTGTCAAGTTGATGAAAACCAATCAACATACGTAAGTGTCATTCTTGATTCTCCATCTCTCTTATATCTCACATCCACTGCATCAGCAGCTTTTGTTGGCATTCCTTTCAAACTCTGACTGAAAAGAACTCATCACTATTAATGGGCCATCACAGACTAAGACCCCATCACTTCCCAAATAGTAGCTTTAGAAACAGGTCTCTCAAGTCTACTCTTGGTCACCTTAACACAGAAGCCAGAAGATATTGTTTAAACAAAAGCTGATCATAATCCTTCCCTGGCTCAGTCTTGTATTGATTCATTTTGCATTACTTTTTATGGAGAGATATAAACACGCATGTGTTTACTCACCTTAGATAGGGTACAAATGCTATACCAGAGAAATTATCCCATTTAAGGACATTTTGGTGAACCAATACATTTATTTGGATTTCTTACAGAAACATGGATGACCCAAAACACATGAATTGTGAGAAAAAATCTCATCCTAGCATAAGTGACATCCTCCTGAGAGTTGACTATATGGAGTCTACCCTTAGTTAACTTTGTAACTCACAATAGTTTCTACTTGTTGCCTGTGGGCAGCATGTACTCCAGGATAGATACCAGTGAAACCCAACACAAAATCAGAAACTTTAATCAAAACATGGACTATTTTAAGTCAAATATAAATTTCTGAAGTGTGAACGTTATAGATGGCAATGTCATTTGGAGTGCCAGAAAGCTAGACATGCCTGTTAGCACCTTCTGAATCTTTGTGCAGCTGGACAGCATTATATGTGGCTGGGTGTTGGGGTCACGAAGGTCATTGCCTCCACAGATCATAAGGGAAACAAGGGATGCTAATCACACAGGGGTGTCTGTCTCCTCAAAGGAAGAAATATCTGGTTTCTGCCCAGAAGGATGGGGGTGGAAATTTCTAGTGACATGATTACCTTTGCTATTTGTAGAGGCAGACCTCACCCAAATCACCAGGAGATTTATTTCCAGACTCTCCTTCCCTAGACTTTAGCTCCCAGTCAACAATAGACCCAATCCTTAAGGGAGATGTCATATACACTTTATAATCTGCTGACCTCTATGCTATCTCAGTCAGAGACCACACCATATCCTAGGCCTTTAAGCTATAGAACCCATCTTCATGTCATATGTATTTTGCACAGTAGTTTCTGTGTAGTCATGCCTTAAATTTTGTTGTGCACCTGGAACTGGAATGATTGTTTGCCTGGAACCGTTTTCCCCAAGTCTACTGTGTCTAAAATGCTGGCAGTAAACCACCTGACATCAGATTCTTTAGGAGTCTGATGCAGACCTATGAAGTCAGGCTCAACCAAATTTTCATTCTCACCTCTTCCATGGTCCATTTCCCTATCTGCCATGATGCTTACAGGGACCCTTGTAACTGGAGTGGGATAATGGCTTCAGTGGCTATAATATTAGTTGAGGGTGTCATGATCTGCCACACCTTCTCCAAGGGAATATAGGCTTGTCTTTGTGAGGGTCCCCTGCATATAATATCAGCTGTTCTTCCAAAATGAATAGAGCCATGCCATGGACAGAGGATGGAGCTCCATAATAGTCTCATTGTGGCTTGAATGTGAAATGTCTTCCATATGCTAATGTTTGAATACTTGGGTTCGAGTTGATGGTGCTTTGGGGGAAAGGTTGTAGAACCTCCAGAGCATGGAGCTTCACTGGAGTAAGTGGGTCACTGAGGGTGGGCCTGGAGGCTTTATAGTCTGGTCCAAGTTTCTGTTCACTCTCTGCTTCCTGAGTGTGGATGCAGTGTGACTGACTATCCAGTCACCTATTCCTGCCACCACACCTTCCCTGCTTGCTGCCATGTCTTCCCCACTGTGGTGGATGAAATATGCCCCTGTGATACTCTAAGCTAAAATAAACCCTCTCTTCCCCAAGTTGCTTCTGCCAGTTTATTTTATCATAGCCTAAGGAAAAGTAACTATAACAATCCCCTTCTCACCTAAATGAAAAGCCAGTGTCCTCATAGGAATCAACTCAGTGGCTGATTGCTTTCTTGGCCTTTGCAACACCTTGGGTTCCATCCCTGCCTCCCCTATTACTGCAACAAAGAAAGACAATACCCTGACAACGGCACAGGAAAGGCTATATGCCATCTACTTCCTTGCCTTCTTCCCTTTAGCACCTCTCAGACTTTGTCTCTTGCAGGGTTTCTCATTCTGTGCCAGCACGGTAACCTTTTTGCTGGTGCTCAAGTATGTCAGGCATCTGCCTACTTCAGGGCCCTTACAGTTGTCATCCCTTCTCCTGTGAATGAATACTCTCTCCTAAGCTTCTGCACTGGATTCCTATCGCTCCTTCACATCATCTCCTCTCAAACATTATCTGAGGAGACCTTTTTTTTTCTTTTTATGTACACATGTACAACACCCAACCTTGGTACTAGTCTTACTTTTTGTGACTATAGAAAGGTAGAGTCTCCCATCTAAAATAGATTTTAAATATTTATGGTATTAGGATAGTAGTATATGACCATTAAAATCCTGTAATAATTGTGGCTTGAAGAATACATATATGGCAGTCAGGCCAGAAGAGAAAGAGGACACAGGAGAAGCACAAGCACCATGGCAAGTACAGACTAGAAGAAACACAATTCACTTACACTCACATTTCATTAATGAGGGCTTAGTCCTATTAGCATAATAACCATGGTTAGGAAACAGGGATTTTGTTTTATTTCTGTGTATAGGTAATTTGCCTGTGTGCATCCATGCACCTTATGCATGCCTCATGCCTGCAGAGTCCAGAAGAAGGTGTCAGATCCCTCCCAAAACTGGAGGTACAGTTGGTTTATGAGCCATAATGTGGGTGCTGGGAACCAAACTCAGGTCCTCTGCAAAAGCATCAGGTGTTCTTAACCACTGAGTCATCTTCCCAGTCCCAGGAAACATAGTTCAGCTGGGCATCTATTTTCCTGGTAAAATGGATTTTCAGCAGACATCCATTTGTGTCCTTGCCCACTATTCCAGTAGGAACTGTATAGGTTTTTTTTTTTTTTCTGTATTCTGAGTGTTCAAAGTGGTGCCTAACAATCGGCAAATATTTGTAGATAAATTGGGGCATTGGAGCTGTGAAGATTTTCTTCTGAAATTAACAACAGCACATATTACCCCTAGGACAGTCTGGTATTGCCATTCTTGAGTGTCATCTGCAAGCTTAATGGAATCATTCCTTCAGGAAAATGAAGATGGAATCTTCTTCAGCTCATTGCATGTCAATAGGGATGTTCTTGTAAACAAACCCAGTGCTGTAATCCAAAAACCTTTAGAATTTCATACATTGGCTCCGGGTGGATGCTCACTTTCTCTGGAAGGAAGTAAAGAGGGTTTAGAGGAAGTCCTAAGGTTTTATGCTACAGTGATTCAGAATGGCAGAAGTCTCTCTCCTCTGTCTCATCCCTCTCTCCTCCTTCCCCCTCTCTCTTCTCACCTCTCTCCTCTCTATCTCCCCTTTCTCTCTCTTTTCTTTCCTCTCTCTCCCCTGTCTCTCCTCTCTCTCCACTTTCTCCTCTTTCTCTTCTCTCCCTCCCCCCCAATATGTCTGCTCACACACTAATATTATCCATCTGCCTGGTCCTGCAAGGTACCAGGTAGGTCTGTGTTTTCTTCTTAAAATCTGGAGTGGATAGTCACAGTTCTGCATGTCCCATTCAGGTCACCCTGGTGCTATACTGGGCCATGCTTCCTCATCACAAAGGGATAATTATAGTACCTAACTGCTTAATGCCTAGGTGCATGGGGCTTCTGGTTGGTGTGTTTGGCTGTACAGCAAGGGGTGGGGGAGTTCTCTGGAGTTCGGTGGCAGGGGGACAGGGGCTAGGATGCCTCCAACTGGTAGTTGATTGGCTTTGTCTACTTCAGCCATGGGGCAAGGAGTAGGGGTTTTCTTATCAGTAATTTTTTGAGCAATGTAGGAATGTTGATTGAAAGTTTTACCTGTTTCTTGTTAATGATCTTGTATTAGAATCACCATTCACTTTCATTAACTATGGGGGATATTTGCTCTGCTAATAGGCAGTGGTACCATGAAGTCTCTGATCGTCTGTGATGTTAAGCATCTGTGTTTTACATTCCCTCCATTCCCCTGGTAAACAGAAGCCTTCCTCCACTCACTCCTTTCCCAAATAGAGCTTAATCCCTGACCAGATTCCCTCCAACTAGTCAAAATATAGCTTTTAAAGACTTACTGACTACCCCAACCTCCTTGTAACAAACTTATAGGGCCAGTTGTATTTTACCAGAAGTTTCCTAGTGCAAATAGGTGCCTCTGATGTAAGGCTTGGCTCTGTTGGGCCCCAGCAGTGCAAGAGAGGAAACAACCATGAAGCACAGGAACAAGAAAAAGTTTCTTTTCTTCAACAGAAAAAAAAAAAAAACAAAAAAACCCAAGACTACAACTTAAACTAAGTACTGCAATAAAATGGAGAACTGGGAATTTTGTGTCTCAATAATCTTTATCTAAAGTATGCATTAACACCCTTGTTTAAAGATTTTATTTCCTGGTGTGGTGGCACTCGCCTCTAATCCCCACACTTTGAAAACAGGAACAGGTGGAGTTCTAGGCCAGCCTAAACTATATATTGACTTTCAGGGCAGCCTAATTTATATATTGAGTTTCAGGCCAGCCAGAGTGACATAGTAAGACCCTGTCTCCAAAAAAAGATGTTTATTAATTTTAATTATGTATGGGGATGTACATGGGTGTCAATACCTGTGGAGAGCAGAAGATGTGTCAAATTTTCTGCAGCTGGAGTTACAAGAAGTTATGAATTGCTGGTTTGGATGCTTGGCACCAAATTCAGCATTACTGTATATGCTCTTAACTGCTTCCAGTGTGAACATGAGTATTAGAGAAGAAAGCAGCATAAATGGGAAGAAATTCAATTTTTTTATCAAAGAAAGGAGAGGGTCTAGTGAGATGACTCATCTAGTAAATGTGCTTGCACCAAAGCTTAGCAACCAGAGTTCAATTACTGAAACCTTGTGTAGGGGTTTGAACGAGAATGTTCCCCGTAGACTTAGACATTTGAACACTTGGGCTCCAATTGGTGACACTTTGGTGGGAGGTTATGGGAAGGTATAGACTTTCTGGAGTAAGTATCTTACTCAAGGGAGAGTTTCATAAGTTTATAAAATAACTCCTGCATCTAGTTCTCCTTACCCTGGTGGGGTGAGCTCTGCTTCCTGCCTGTGGTTGAAGATATGATCTCTCAGCTTCCTGCTTTTGCTGGCTGCTATGCCTACCTCTTGCTTCTGTGCCTTGCTGCCGTGTTTGACTTGTATCCCACTGAAACCATAGGTCAAAACAAACTCTTCTGTGAGTTCTTTTTGGTTATGGTGTTTTATCACAGCAACACAAAAGGAACTAATATACCATGTAAAGGTATAAAAGGAGAACTGACTCCACAAAAGTTGTCCCATATGTGCTCTGTGGCATTCGCTCAATACCCTCAATACCCCCACAATCATAATAGATAAAATTGAAAGAAAAACACACACATCATGATTGTTCCCATCTACATCTAAAAGGTTATATTGTTCTTACATTTTTGTGTTTAGTTACCTAATATCTATTGCATTTCATTTGTTTTCCAGATTTTTGAAGAGACATATTTGGGAGTAAAAACCTTGTTTCATTTGCCCTCTCGATGTGTTAGAATTTCCTGGAGATTCAGAGTGATATTCCCCAGTCTCGGGAAGCTGAAAGCAGAACCAATGAGAAAGTATTTTACATGTGTTTCGTGTTTATGTATAAATCCATTAATATTATTCTAAATGGAAAATATTAACAACTTACATTGAATCTACATATTTTTTCTTTTTCACGCTCTAGAAATGCATTGATACTTTGGGTTTTCTCTTGGAAATGCTGGTTTAGATATTAGGTAGCAAAGACTGAATTTTCTCGATTAATGGAATGTCAAAGTTCCCAACTTCCAAAAAACACCTGGAAGTTGAGACATGAAAAAGTGGGGCAATGATCACAAAATGTCCAGAATGGGTGATCTATAGCATATAAGAACAAAATACTCCTTGGCCATACCACTTTAAATCATCCAATCTTGTCCGTTCTAAAACCCTTGGGCTAGGCTTGGGCACTATTTAAATAGGAAATACAAAGTCTTTACCTAAAAGCCTGGGATGAGTGGAAATTGTAATGACACTAAGAGTTCCTGCTATCTCTTGAAAGGATAAAAATATCTTAAAATTGCAGAGATATTATGCATCTATGAATACATTAAAGCCATTGGATTGTATAGTTTAAGAAAGTAAATTATATATTAATAAAACATTTAAAAGCATGACTGGCTTAAAGCAAAGCTTGAAGTGTAGAATGAAAATGCCCCAACCCCACTACCTCTAGCACAAACATGCATGTAAGCAGGGTCTTTGTTGTTTTCGTATTTATCAATGCATTCTCCAGCAGCTCCAAAGAATCAAAACATCTGTAAATAAGTAAGGAAAATGGGAATGACACATGTTGCTTCTATATGAAAGAAAACCATTTATTTCCAGAGTCCCTGAACACATAGTTTAGAAAACTGACCAGAATCTTGAAGCAGATACCCTGGTCCTCTGGCTCTTACTGTCTTTTCACCATCTCTAAGATGTTCCCTGAATCTTCAATGTAGGAATTGTATCAGTATATTATTTGGGGTTGGACACCCCAAAGCCAGTTGCTGTCTGTATTTTTTGAGTAGTTGTTATCTCTGTGATGGTCTCCATCTGTTGTAAAAAGAAGCTTTTTGATGAGGGGTGATTGATACACTTATCTGTGAGCATAGAATAAATATTTAGAATACAGTGAGAAATTCTACTGGTTTAGGAAGCTTGCAATAGTATGTTCTCCTCCAGGCTCCATGATCACCAACCATGGATAGTTGGCTAGGTTTACAATACCAGGCATGAATTTCCTCCCACTGAGTGGGACTTAAGGCCTATTAGACTGCTGTTGGTTACCTCCAAGATATAAGTGCCAAAATTGCACCATAGGGAATGTTTTGCCATGCTGATCATTTTTTGTGGTTTTCCCGAGTCTCACCCTATGAGATGAAGAACACAAGAAATTATGGCTACTAGAAGAAAGACAATTAGTCTCTCCCAGAGATGAGCCCCTAATTGATTATCTAATACAAAGTGGTCATTCCTAAAACCATAAATCTATGATAATACTAAATGGACTTAGGATATTCTATTTATTTATTCATTCATTCATTCATTCATTCATCCATTTATATATGAGTGACAATTGTTTTTTTGTTTTTTGAGACAGAATTTCTGTGTAACTTCCTGGGCTGTACTGAAGCTCACTCTGTAGACCGGGATAACCTGAGACTCACAGAGATCCATCTGCTTCTGTCTCCCAAGTGCTGGGATTAAAGACATGCACCACCATGCCTGGCTGACAATAACTTTTAAAAGACCATAAATTTGAGAAACAGTTGGGGGACATGGGAGATTTTGAGAGAGGAAATATATAAATACAGTAACATATGAAATTGAAAAAAATAAATTTCTGGGAGGTTCAATCTCACAGTAGACTTCCTTTCCTATGGCCCTTGCAACCCTCCCACAACTATTTTCCCTGAGCCTTAGATGTGAATTGTGTTGTGGATATACCAGTTAGGGTGGAACATCACAATATCACTTCTTCTCTGAATATTAACCAGTTGCAGCAGTTGTAGTTTTCAGTAATAGTCTTTTTCTATTGGAAAGAAAAGTTATATAGTGAAAAAGAGACCATAAACTTGAGAGACAGCAAGGGCACTATGTGGGAAGCATTGGAAGGAAGGAAGAAATGTTTTTGTACTTTAACTTCAAAAATTACAAAACCAAAAGTAAACAAATTTAATCAAAAAGTATTTTTAAAAATCAGTGAAAATATCTGGGTGATGGTAGCACACATTTTTAATCCCAGAAGAGGCAGGTAGATCTGTAAATTCAAGGCCAGTCTGGTCTACAATGCAAGCTTCAGTACAGGCTCCAAAGCTACACAGAGAAACCCTGTCTTGAAAAACAAAAACAAAACAAACAAAAACACAAACAACAAAAACAAAATCCACTGGAAATAAAAATCTGTTAATTCTAATGGTAGAAACATCAATGGTTAAAAAAAAAACCCTCACTTGATAGACACTATGTGCCACTGCCTAAGGAAGTACTGCTGTGCCATTCATCTTCAAGGACAGCTATTCAACAACATATTGGGAATATGGGTGTGTGTGTGTGTGTGTGTGTGTGTGTGTGTGTGTGTGTGTGTGTGTGTGTGTGTGTGTTAGAAAAGAATTGTATGAATGGAGAGTGAGTCTACAAAGACTCCTTGTACAAAATGAGGCAAGTCCAGGAGCAAAAGGAAGCCTTACTATCTTCTCTAATTAAACTTAAAAGAAGATCCTGTTGACACCTTGGCATCCCAATCCTGTGTCTTTTCTGATGTGCTATTGTTTGCTGGGGAGGTGGGGAATTATTGAGAGAAGACTGATATTGAAGATGGTATGATTACCTGTCCATACTTGAGGCTTTTCTCTGTAGTTTGCCTCAGGGAGAGAATGAAATTCACAAACCACCAAAAATATCCAAATGTGACATAACTCTCAAAATGCCATTTCTGTGAGTGCTGAGTACTTTTGCATGAATTAGTTTGAAAAAAATGATAATGTGATTATAGCTGTGTTATTTTTAAGAAGTGACTGTAGTTTAACTACACCTTTCTGAGACGGAGTCTTACTGTGTAGCCTTGACTGTCCTGGAACTCACTATATAGGTCAGGCTGACCTCAAACTCACAGAGATCCACCTGCCTCTGCCTCCTGAGTGATAAGATTAAAGGCATGCATTACCATGCCTAATGAGTTACATATTTTTTCAGCAGTATTTATTTATTTTGCCACTAGAGATTAAACACCAAGCCTTGAGCATGCTAAGCACATATTCTACCATGGAACTCCCCTCCTAGCCTATATATCTTTGCATTTCTATTTTGTTGTTCTTGTTTTGTTTTGTTTTGTTTTTTGGGACAGGGTTTCTCTGCATTGCTTTGGAGTCTGTCCTGGAACTAGCTCCGTAGACAAGGCTGCTCTCGAACTCTGCCTGGCTCTGCCTCCCGAGTGCTGGAATTAAAGGCATGCACTACCAATGCCTGGCACATTTTTAATTTTTATTACATTTATTTATCATATGTACATGTGAGTAAGGGCATTACATGTACATGGTATGGCACACATGTGGATATCAGAGAACAATTTATGGGAATCAGTTCTCTCATTCCAGAATGTGGGTCCTTGAGATCAAATTGAGGTTGTCAGACTTGGTGGCAAGCATCTTTACCCACTGAGCCATCACTAACCCATTAGCCTGAATATAAGGCTATTTTAGTCACATGATGAAGTAATTACAGATGAAACAATATGGCTGGGATTTGCTTCAAAACCTTTAGACAAGGGACTGGAGTGATAGCTTAGTTAAGAGCACTTACTGCTATTCCAGAGGACCTAGGTTACATTACCAGCACCCACATGGAGGCTCACAACCATCTGTAACTCCATGTCCAGAGGACCTGACAACTTCTTCTGGCATCCATTGTCACTGCATGGACACAGTGTATAGAAATACATGCAGGCAAAACACGCAAGCATATGAAAAAATACAATTTGCTTTAAAAGATTACAGGAGGCAGTGGGTAAATTTAGAGGATTAAAAAAGATTAGCCATGATTAGCTCTGTGTTGAATTAGTGGAGGGTCAAAGTGGCTTTGTTCAATTCTTCTGTCTACTTTTCTAAGTGTTTTTATATTTTCTACAAGAAAAAGCATAAACATTTTAAGACAATGATTTTTTTTTAAACATTTAAATTAAAATTTGGGCCCCATGGCCAAAAATACTAAGTAGAGGATTAGCAAAAATAAAACACTTTATAGAAAATCATCCTGTAATACTAGTTCCGATTTATAAAGAAGTCAGAATGATTGGAAATGTCACTCTCTGATCAAGTTCAAGCACCTGGAAGACACTATTCCAGAGGTACCTATGTCTATCACCTATCTCAGAAGGGGGGAAGAGAAAGAATATGATCAAAATATATTGTGTGGGAAAAAACAAATAAAAAGAAGAAAGTTTTCATAAATAAAAATGAAGGGAGGTGACCCAATTAAGAAAGTGGCCCAGCTGTGGTTAATTGGGAGTAGCTGGCTGGCAGACAAGGCCAGAGCAGTGTGCTGGCCCTCCTTCCTCTTGGACTAGACATACTGCCAATCCCAGGAGTTCCCCAGCTGAGAGCAAAAGGGGAGCTTATGAAAAGAACAGAAAAACAGCCTTTTTAAATAAGAGCTGGAAATCATTCCGGGTTTCATCTTAGGGGGATTAGAAGTAAAATTAAAGTCGTATGTACTGCAAGAACATAAATGCCCTGTATTATAAAGCTTTTATTCTTTAACTTAACAATCAGGCAACTTGGTCCTTCTAGCCTGTTATACTGATGTCCATTCTAGTTACCAGTTTTCTATATTTCCTACCAGAGAAAGTTTAGACTAATAAAATTTAAGGAAAAGAAATCATTTTTCTCAAAAAAAATCTGTGTGGTTTTACTTTTATTTTGCCTCCATAGTCAGAGTGTAATATTTATAATTATAATCTATGTTAGGA
The DNA here is from genome assembly GCA_030556225.1 of Cricetiscus sungorus. Taxonomy (NCBI): domain Eukaryota; kingdom Metazoa; phylum Chordata; class Mammalia; order Rodentia; family Cricetidae; genus Cricetiscus; species Cricetiscus sungorus. Next base: position 5,610,468 of record JANBXA010000405.1, on the reverse strand, counting down.
GCCAGCAAACTTTCCATTAAGGGTCAGTGAATGTTTTAGGCTTAACAGGCTCAGCATTTTCTGCTGCACCTGTCATGTAGCTGTCAAACAATATATGAACAAACGAGCTTGCCTGTGTTCCAATAAAATTTTATTTACAATAACAGGTGCCAGTTTAGATTTGCAGGCCATTGTTGCTGACCTGTAATAATAAACTATCAATAAAGGAACTGGATTAATTTCCTATCACTTTTGTAAGCAACTGTCATAAACATAATGACTTAAAACAACACAGATAAGAAGTAATGTGTCCACCTCCATGTTCTGATTAGGCTTTGATTCCTCTAGGCAGTTGGCTGTTGTCATCAACAAGGACAAGATTACATCAGCAGCAAGAGAAGACTATTCTCAGTTTTTGCTTTTATATATTCTTTTGTTTATTCTCACCTTGGAGTGCTGCCATTCAATATGTATGGTGTTAGGAGTCAAACCCAGGAGCCTCCCACATGTTAAGGAACAAGTCTGCCAAATGACTTACAGCCCTACCTCCACTCCCAGCTTTAAAAGTGGGATGGGAGCTCTCAGCAATTCAGAGCACTGAATGAATCTCGGTGTAAACCATGATGGTACTGTGTGGAAGTGGCACTGATGATAACACAATCTCTGGAGTCCAACAAGTTCCATTCCTGCCCCAACACTCAGTGGGCTTGGAATCTCTTACTTTCTTTGCAGTATCTGTTACTTCCCCTATGAAATAGGTGTGATCACAGCTATGTAGTGTGTATTAAATGAGGTAACAGCTATGTATAGGATATTATTAAATGAGATAACAAATGGGAAGCAGAAAAGTCAATGCCTGGCCCATCATCAAGCTTGTTTTTACAGAGCCATGGGATTCTACTAAAAATTTTACTGTGCCCCTTTGAGCACAACAACCACATGGAGAAAACATGTTACAGCCTAATTTCCCTGCAAGACAAATTTTGCTTCTACCCCCGCTGTAACTTCATAATTGGGCCCTAATTATAAAGTCAAAAGCAGCAGCATTTAGATGGCCTTCAATTGCACTATGGATAAGGAGGTAGTTCATGAAAACCTTCAGGGAATGATAACACCTCAAAATATTTACTCTCAAATTACTCTGGCAGGCCATTCACTGGGGACACTGCTGAGGACTGGCCAAGAACAGCACTTGTCATATGTTAAAAATAGATGTCAGAGCAATTCAATAAATGCAGTGGCTTTTATAGTCTTAAGAAATGGTATTAAATTGTTCTTGCCAGGTTATGGAGCAAAGCTTGCTCAAGTATAAAAGCAGAATTTTTCCCCATTTTTAAGAGAGTCAATCATCATATGTTTTCAATAAACAAATTTTTACTGCATCATACATGGCCTGCAGCCAGGATTCTTAAATATCTACTTGGCATCTCTTATTTTTCTTTTAGCATCTTGACAGAACTTTGAAGAAAAAAACCAACATTAGTTTCTCAAGGCCATCAAGGAAAGCCTATCAGAAACTATGAGAGAGGTTTGCTACTCAACCAGACACACTCATTTGTAGTATTAAATAAAAACAAATAGTTCCTTCATAGAGAACTTCTAGAATCTCAAGAGGAAATAATGACATATCACATCTGAGTCATTCTTCTGTGGTCTCTTGAATATCTGATTCTGAACCCCTCCAAGCCAATACAGATGCACACCTACTTTGCATTTATCCAAAAGAGTATCTGGGGTGAAAAGAACATTCTCAAATGCATGCTCATTTCCACTTTCACATCTTTGTTTTCATGGCAGTTCATATGGAAATGAATTATTTACTTCGAAGAAAATTATTCTGATGACTATTAACTTTCTCTTCTCAAATCCCTAAGGTTTTTTTGTTTTTTCTTTTTAATTCACCACTTCAGAGAAAATCCTTAAACTGGCATTGACTCATGAGTCCCATGATCAACAGTAATTTCTTTCCTTTTAGTCTTTTAGGTCCTTTCCACAATGGGAATATTTCCTGTGCCTACCAGCCAAGATTCCTCGGTCAGTCTAACCAAAGGCAAGATGACCACGTTTCCTTTTCAGTAAGTGAAAGGTCTTTGAAGGCTGCTGCCAGAGCTCCACTCCATGTAGATAGAGATAGGCTGCTAGTTGACTATATTTTGAATAAGCTAATTCTGAGGATGGTAAAATTAGGAAAAGTCACGGACTGGGTGTTGAGTCTTTCTCTAGCCTATTTAGTTCTGCACAATGGATTTGATGATTTCCTTATCAAAACTGATTTTTAAAATATATTCTTAAATGTATGCCCAAGAAGTATATTTAATCTAAACAGAAACCCCACTGAAGGGATAGAGGATGGATGGGAAACAGGCATAAAAAATTTCATTGCTGTGAATATTGAAAAATTTGGACCTTTTTCATATTTATCATGAGTGTTTCATGACAATGTCTGATTTGTGTTTCTTTCAGATGGTTTAGAAATATAAAAATAAAAAAAGAAATCCCATGCATTTAAATGATCATACCCATTGAAAGCAAAATACAAAAAGAACCCCAGAAATTTCTAGGTGGAAATGTGATAGCCTTTCTACTACCTGATAATAAAGCCCTTAAAGATAGGCATCACCTTAAATCCAGAAATCCTTTTTCTTGGCCCACCAGCAAGACATCTGAAAATGTATACTTTTATACAAAGAGGGTCATCACAGTATTGTTTACAATAATTTTTAACACTTGAACAACCCTTCTAAAAATAGAGAATTTTGACATTATAAAGTATCTATATTATGGGATATATCTAGCCATTACAGTTTTAAAGGAAATTCATTAAAATATAATATTTAGCTAAAAATAAATTACATAAGCATGAAGCATTTCAGTACCTACATACCTTTATATGTAAAGAGTATACAAAAGAGAAAATTATGCAGAAATGTATTCGTCAATATAACACATTGATGGTGATTTTCTGTGGGACTTCCCATGCTTACTATCATCACCACAATCAAGACATACTGCTTTTGGAGATCATAACACATGTTGGTGTTTTCATTTCAGAAATGGGATTCTACAAAAAAAAATCTCTATATTCCTAGATGCATGCAATTGGTAAATTGCAAAATGAGGCAATTTACCATGCTGATGCTGTGGCTGTTGCTTCAGAGCCTTTGTTTGCCCGGAGAAACTCATCAAAGGACTTTCTCAAACAATGGTGCTTCCTTCTTTTAGATAAACTTGAGTACCTGGCAGCAAACAGGATATGTTTGCTCAATTCCCTGAACATAGATTTGAATATCCTTTGTTTCAAAACCTGTCAAGAGGGCCATAGTTCAGTGAGAGAATGGGTTCATTCCCAGTGTCACCAAAGGCAAAAAATAGGTAGGTAGGTAGATGGATGGATGGATAGATAGATAGATAGATAGATAGATAGATAGATAGATAGATAGAGTAAAACCTACCAGAAACCCACTAATGTTGATAAAATAAAAATAACTGACAGTGCAAAGTATTGAAAGACTAGAACAAAACTGGAAGTCTTATAGGTGCTGGTGGATGCATAGGAAGCTCTTTATACATTTTCAGTAAAATTTTACACATTGAAACAGTTCATAGGTTTTACATTGTCATTCTGAGCAGCATGACAAAACCCTCATGCCATTCCAATGATTTTCAACATGTGGCTCACAACCCCTTTGGGAGTCGAATGACCCTTTCATGGGGATCAGCTAAGACCATTGGAAAACACAGATATTTACTTTGCAATGCATGACAGTAGTGAAATTACTGTCCTGCCTATAATGCAAGTCATTCCTGTGTCCAGCATATATATATATACATATATATGTGTATGTATATATATATATGCTAATGTATACTGCCTGAACCAGGAAGTAAGGAAACAAAAGGAAAGAACACACTCATAGAACTTTTATTACTGAATCATGTTAGATTCAATTTCATCATTATTGTTGTTAATCTTAAACATCTATTATAGAAATTAGACTTTGTCATTGGGATCTTGTAATGTATTTCTAATGGCTGAGAAAGGACTACTAGGTTGATTCAGAGCTATCATTCAGTGCCCTTGCTATGGCTTCATGGTAGTCAGAGTAGAACTCCCTGCCCCTTGACTTTGATATGAATAGGAAAGATATAGCATATATCAATGCTATATAAAAATCATTCATGATCACAAGCATCCACTAGGAGCTTTAGAACAGTATCCTCCCCAGATAAGGGGACAGGGTGCTACTATATATCTCACTTCTTAAATTTTTTACATTGTATTTATTTTATGCAGGGCATATGTGCATGGCAAGGCATATGTGTGGAGGTCAGAAGACAACTTTGTGGAATGGATTCTCTCTTTCCACTTTTACACGAGTCCTTGGGATCAAACTCAGGCTTCTGTTGTATACCATTTTAACCACTGGACCACCCCATCAGCCCCTATATCTCACTTTTTAACGAGACGTGAAGAACTACCCAAGAATATAGTTAAACCTTAAAATGTGCTTTTTACATCTATTGGGAGAAAGGTGGGAATTCATGGCTGTGTCCTGGTATGTACCAGGCTCCTTAACATAAAAGAATCAGACTGCCCCATGAAATATTAGCCTATCCTAGGAAACAAATGCAACTCTGCAAAATCTCTTATCAGACCCTTTCAAAAGCAAGCATTTCTGGCATTTTAATGGCAGATGGAACCTCCAAAGAATTTCCATTTCTAGGTGAACTAAGAATTTTCACAATGATTCATTTTTAAAATGATGGCAATGCCCACCTAGTTTAATACCATAGTCAAGAAAGTGTCTCTTTCTCTTTTCCTAATACTTGATGAATATGGTGTTAACAAGATTATACTTTCCAGTTAAAGGGATGAAATTGGGATTGAAATTCTAAATGTATCTTCAACAATGATAAGCATTCCACTAACTTGAAAGAAAACAATAAATTATCCTTTGAGCCACAACAAATCTTTTAATAGAATTTTATTTCAAGAATATAAGCCCAGGAAAATTCCAGATGTTCATTTTAGAGAGCCAAAATGAAGAATAGAACAAGAATAATCTATAAAACAGAAGCTTCTAGTTGGAGGAGAAAAATGAAGTGTTCGTGAAAACAAAAAACAAATGGACTTAGATTTTCTTATTTTCTTATTTTTTCTTATTTTACATATCGATCCCAGTTCCCTCTCCCTCCCATCCTCCCATGCCCCCCGGACTCCCCTCCCATCCCATTCCCCACCCACTCCACAGGGAGAGTGAGGCCTTCATGGAGGAATCATCAAAATATGTCAGGACTTACATTTTCTTAAGAGTGTAAAAGATAAAAGGCTTTTGGGGAGTAGAAACTATTATTCTGCACTTAGTTGATTAACTAAGTTGATATGGTCCTTGGCAGTTTATGTAGAGATACCCACAATCTCAAGGATATATTTTCTACCATCACCCCATTATTTGTACTATATATTTTGGAAAGAAAATTTAAAAATTCTTCACTCTCAGTTGCCAGGACCTCTTTCTTACCCATGAAAGGAAAGTATAAACTTGAGACAGAATTTGAAGATTGTGTAATAATCTAACCCAAAGTTACCTTACCATATCTTTTAGGCATCTATACTTGCCCTTTGATCCAACCAGCCCTGTCTTAGCTGATAACTCCAAAGTAGCTTAAAAATTCTCACCTCCCTCTTTTTGTTCACATATATGTGAATTATATATATATATATATGCATACATACATATATTCATACACATACACATACGTGTGTGTGTGACAGAGAGAGAGAGAGAGAGAGAGAGAGAGAGAGAGAGAGAGAGAGAGAGAGAGAGAGAGAGAGAGAACCAGGGGCTTAAATTTTCTGGCTAGGTTGGCAACCCACAAGGCCCAGCAATCTCCCTGTCTCCACCCATCTTGGTGCTGGTGTTACAGGTATAGACAATACCATGCCCAGCTTATTACATCAATGCTGGAATCTGAACTCCATTCCTCCTTCTTCCATGGCAAGCACTCTTAACCACTGATCTCTCAATCCCTGCCTTCCCTCTCCAAATGTTGTGTATGCTGATGGAGTGTTAGCATAGAAAGAAAATGAATTAGATAGATGTATTCTCATTCTCTCATGGGCCATTTATTAACTGTGCAATCTGCTCACTAGCCACATGAGTTAAAACAAGGCTCTCAGTCTTCCTTAAGATCATTTTCCCTGTCTGTAAAGTGAAATACTAGTACATTCCTTTAGTTCAATATATTAATGCTCTATTTTGACTATGAAGTGAGATTGCCAGGCACATCAAATATGGTATCTATCATGTCTCACCCTTACTTCTGCTTTGAATTTCACTAAGTTCTATCCTTCATTCTGAGTCTTCTCAAGTCCTACATCTTGAAACCATAGCAACACCCATCCCTACCACTCAATTGTCCTTTGGTATTGTCTCATGGTGCTGCTTAACTTTTTACTGGAATATCTTGCCTTCTCAGTGGTCTTGTAAATTCCACAAAGGGAGAAAGCATTTTTGTAAGTCAACCACACTGCAGGATTATATTAGATTTTCATGCTGTGTTTATTCATTAGAAAGGGAGACCCCAAATAGAACTCAGTAGCAAAACTATCTACATATTTGTATAGTTGCAAAGGTCTCCATAAGAGAGTGCCAAGTTTGTCTTAATGCTTATCTATCACTGTCTTAGAATAATTAGTAATTTGTGAAGGATTTTTATTTACATTTTATTTTATTCTGTGTGCTGCAATCATGGAAGCAGTTCTGTCTTGGAAGAGAATTGAAGTGTTTAGAGTATAGGATGACTGGGAAGGAGAGAAGAGAGGACTGAAAAAAACTACATGGAAAGAAAGCTCCAAATGCTTGCAGGATTTCATTCAAATCTTCACCTGTATACCTTTCAGGACTCACATATATATGATCTACCCAAGGGTAGAGAAAGAACCACTGGAAGGGAAATGGCAGAATAGTTATATTTGTTATATCAATATCAAAGTTAGACAGCTTGCAAGAATAATTTTCTCCTTTCATCATGTGGATCCCAGAAATTCAACTCAAGTTATCAGGTTTGGTGGCCAGCACCCTTCTTTGGTGAGCCATTTTGGCCTCCTTCATTTATTGTTTTGAGAAGAGTGTTGCTGTGAAGCCCATCCAGAATTCACAATCTTCCCAAGAGCTGAGATTACAGGCATGTATCAACATACTTAGGCCCATATCTATTAAATACATTAGCATTGTAGCTAAAATCACTACCACATCAAAAACTCCAGATCCAGATGGCATAAATGGAGAGCTAAACACAAATAGTACAGAAAATAATGATGAGAAATACATTTTCTAGTTTATTTTGTGAGGCTAGCATTTCCTTCATGTCCAAATCACACAAAATCATTATAAAACAGGAAAGAAAATATCAGTAGCTCTAATGGATACAGATAAAATCCTAAAATTGTATAAAATTTAACCCAACAGCATAAAAAAGGATACAAAATATGTTGGTAGGATTTGTTCCCCCAGAAAGCAATATTGGTCAAGAGCCTGAAAGAAAATTGTAATTGTATTTTATTAAGTTTTCTAGAGAAAGAGAACTGACAAAATGAATGAATAAAAGTTGTCCTCTGACTGCCACTTGCATTCCTTGGTATATATGCCCAACACAGTGAAAGATACATATTCACAAATAAACATAAAAAGTTTTGAAGGTTATAAACAAGGTGAAGATGAGCTCCCCTTACCATTCTTATTCAACAATATACAAGATATACTGACATCAAAGCAAGGAAAGGGAAATCATAGTTCTACATATTGGAAATAAAACACCAGGTTTTCTTTATTAACAGTTGTCTATTTAAGTGATATTAGGGGACATACAAAAAAATGTATGCTAGAAGTGAAAATTAAATCACCATCTTATTTCTGTATACTAGCAGTTAGCCCACAAAAAAGTTGAAATTTACAAGAGTCCATTTACAATACAACACAGATAGGAAAAACGTACTGATATACCTGACAAGAAATGACAAACCTGTTACAGTAAAAATTATGAACCAGTTTCAAGAAGAATAAAAGACTTGAGTGAAAAACAAGATACGTTGCACCTATAGAACCAAAGACTTGATATTGTGCTGATTTTTCTTATTTCTAAATTCACATCAAGATTTATGATAATCTGAATGTCAATCAAAAACTCAACATAAGAAGGAACTGATGAGCTGATTCGAAATTTACCTGGAAATAGGACTGGCAGCGGTGGCACAATCCCAGCACTTGGGTACTCAGAGGTAGAGGCAGGTGGAACTCTGTGAGTTCAAGGGCAGCCTGGTCTACAGATCTACTGAGTTTCAGAACAGCTAAGAGATACACAAAGAAGCCCTGTCAAAAAATAAACCAAAAAGAGAGAAAGAGAGAGATGCCAAAGGACCATGTGGATGTGTTTCAGTTGTGCTAATAGTTTTATGAATATATATACACATAAGTACACATGCATTTATAATACATCAAATCCTACTTCTGGAGTATGTGCAAGTGTGCATCATTATATTCCTATTAAGCTAAAAATAGAGAGTAGTTATTGTGTTTAAATTGTTCAAAACTAAAATAAAATTTAAATTAAATTTTTTCCATTGGTAATAAAACTTGACAAATATTGTGCACATATAATACTGTGATCCAGCCCCAATTATTTTTGAAATAATCATTCTAAATAAACTACTTAACAAATGTGCTCAGCAAAAATATTAAACAAATTAATACCACTAAACTAAGTATAATTGACTAGGGATTAAGGAACATTCAACATTAGCACACTTTGAATACTGATCATATTAATAGATCTAGGAAAAGATGAAATTGCCCTTTCTGTACACACTGAAAAACTTATTTGGCAGAAACTAAGAGTTTTTCAGACTTAAAAAGCATTGTGTGGGAGGGTAGCTATATAGACATGCACATACAAGTGTGCATATCTATGTGTGTGCATGCATGCAGAGTCCAGAGAACATTGCATCTTCCTCTAAGGTCCTCCAGCCTGGTTTTTGAGACAGGATCGCTTGCTGTACCTGAAGCTTGCTATTTCAGCTCAGCTGGATGGCCAGCCAGCTCTAGGATCTGCCTGTCTCTGCCTCACAATGCTGTGTTTAGGACATTCATGGCTATGCCTGGTTTATACATGGATGATAAGGATTTAAGCTCAGGTCTTCTTATGTATACAAAAAGTACAGAGTCATCTCCTGAACCACCAGTTTTGTAGGAAACTGATTATTTTAAAATATATGCATATAGATACAGAGGTACCTTTGGGTGAAAGTCATTATGTTATTATATGGAAAAGCAATAGTGCCCATCCCACTAAATTCAAGATCATGACAAAGACAGTCACCATTATTTCTCAACAACACAGCTGAGAAAGAGCAAGAAAAAAAATAAAGTATAAAAATTGGAAAGGAGTAGGGAGTGGTGATGTACATCTGTAATCCTTGTATTCGTGAGGCTAAAGCATTAGGAGCATCACATGTTCTGGGACACCCAGATCTATGTAGTGATATCCTGATGGGAGATGTTATTCTGTATATATGTTTCTCATACTGGTTAATAAAGCACTGTGGCCAATGAGATAGCAAGATAGGCGGAGCTAGGAGACAAGGAGGAAAGAGGAAGTAGGAGGGAGGAGTCGAGAGGTAGACCTGAAAGAAGGAAGACGCCTGCAGTGGCTCCCTGATAAGATGACCACGTGGAAATACTTAGATAAGTAGAAATGGGTTAATAATTAAGACAGAGCTAGCCCATAAACAATAATGGTAATTGGCCAACAGGATTGTATCAAATACAGAGTCTCTGAGTGTTACTTGGGGCTGGTGCAGCTGTGGGCCCAGACTGGCAGCAGGCGGGATAGAGCTGGCGAGCAGGAACAACCTGCCATAACATAATTGTGTCAGAAGTGGAACTGAGAACTTTCACTTAAAACTTAACAAAAGCTTAAAAAATAGTTTTTAGAAACAAGGAAACAGAGACTAGCAAGACTTCTTAGTAGCAGCATTTTCTCGGTTGGATTTGTTTTACTGTAGACAGAGAGTTGCATGGCTCCTTTAAGGGAGGTTTCCAAAATTAGCATAAGCGGCAAGAAACCACCTTGCTTTTAAAGAGCTCTGCTAACAATTCATTGGTGTGTACGAGAGCTGCAATGAAAGTCTACACTGTTTTTAAAAAATGCGCTGGCTTGGGAGAGAAAAAGAAACAGGATACAATGGTTTAAAAAAGAAAAAAAAGAAGAATGGATGGGTGTGATGGTGCATGCCATTAATCCCAGCACTCGGGAGACAGAGTCAAGCAGATCTCTGTGATTTCAAAGTAAACCTGATATGCAATGAATTCCAGGTCAGATAAAAGTTACAAAGATAAAACCTGTCTCAAAATATGTAAAAATAGAAGTAGAATAAATAGAATAATAAAAAAAAGCCACGTAAAGATGGAAAACACAGAGAAATTTTGGATACTATACACGCTTCTATTGTCTTTAAATTATTTGATTGCTGAGAAAATAACTACTGATAAAAGAAATGCTGCTGGATTAATTCAATTTATATATTTTAAAAATGCTTTGACTCCAAAATATAAGCCTAAGGACAAGTTACTGGGAAAAAGGATTTCTATTTTTGTTTCCACAGAAAATGAAAAGCTATGGATTCTTTCCAGACTTATGTGGTTTGATCAAGCGAGACCCCCTGAAGCAACGTCAATGGGACATTGCAACCTTACAGACCACTACAGCCAAGATTTCTGCATCTTCTTTGGACCCCCATGACAAAGCCCTCTACCAGCAGGAAGTAGTTTGGAAAGAACGATGCCCAAATTCCCAAATATTGTTTATAAATGTTTCTTTTCATTTAAATGGGCTTGGTTATAAATGGCTATAACCACAATCAATCTTTTTAAAGGTAAAAAGGGAATTATGGTATAGAAATGAATACTTTGCTTTGGAATGGATTTTCTTTTATTGATACAATTTAAGGTCAATTTTGTGATATGTATATTTCTCTTCTTGTTTAGGTATTGTGTTTATATAGCTCATTGGAAAATGTAATGTATAATTTAGTACAGATTATAGAGAGTTACCTATGATAGTTAAAACTTGGAGTTAAATTAGTTAGGATTTCTAGATATGCAGAGATGTATTTGAGATGAATAGACATTCTTCAAACCTTTCAAAGACCAACAGAATATGGCATTTAAAATGGTTTAGGGTTTTCTTGACAGTGAGTCACAACTGCTCCTGGTAACACCACCTACAGAAGAAAGGAAGATGGACATCGAAGAAAAACATTATGGAGTTTGCTTCTAATATGGCAAGACTAGCCATTTGAGCAAGGTACTTCTCTTGTCTAGACTGACTTTATGTTGTAGAAACTGGACATGCAGGACCCACAAAAAGGTGACTGCTGATTCAAGATGGGTATTGCTACAGGATTCCTGCTTCATGGAAGAGGCTGCTAGACAGCCAGACAGTCTACAGGACACAGAGAAAAATGCCTGACAAACTGTCAATACAGGTGGATAATGTAAAGTTTCCTGCTTTGCTGAGGAGTCTGGAGACACACTATGGCCTATGGGCTGAAGATGGAACATTACAGAAGAACTTCGGGTGACTGACCAGGCAATGAGTTTTCTCTGTCATTTCTAGAGTTTATATATTATCCTTCTGTGGTCTTTGATGGAGTTGAAGACAGATAGTTATGATTATAGTTTTCCTTAGTAAGGATTAAAGATAAGTTACATATAGGACTTTAGACTCACAAAGATAGGATAGATGATATTTCCTTTAAGTCTTACAAAATGTTAATGGACTAAATATTGTTAACTGTGATTCTTATTTGATAACTGTTATATATTTTGCTATGTTAAGGTTAAACCCCTTCTTTTACTTTAGACAGAAAAGAGGAGATGATGGGAGATGTTATTCTGTATATATGTTTCTCATACTGGTTAATAAAGCACTGTGGCCAATGAGATAGCAAGATAGGCGGGGCTAGGAGACAAGGAGGAAAGAGGAAGTAGGAGGGAGGAGTTGAGATGTAGACCTGAAAGAAAGAAGATGCCGGCTGCGGCTCCTGGATAAGATAACCCCGTGGAAATACTTAGATAAGTAGAAATGGGTTAATAGTTAAGACAGAACTGGCCCATAAACAATAATGGTAACTGGCCAACAGGATTGTATCAAATACAGAGTCTCTGAGTGTTTTTGGGGCGCCTGTGGGCCCAGACTGGCAGCAGGCGGGATGGAGCCACCGGGAAGGAACAACCTGCCGTAACAATATCCTGTCTTTTATAATTAACTGAACATGGTTAGAAGAACAAAGAAAGTGCTTCACAAGTTAGAATTGGAATTATTAAGAAATAAACACCACCAAATAACCCTATTAAAAAATGGGGTACAGAACTGAAGAGAGAATTCTCAATAGAGGAAATCAAAAAAGCTGAAAAACGCTTAAGAAAGTTCTCAGCATCCTTAGCTATCAGGGAAATGCAAATCAAAACAACTTTGAGATACCATCTTACTCCTGCCAGAATGGCTAAAATTAGAAACACTAATGTCAACTTATGCTGGAGAGGATGTGGAGAAAGGAGTACACTCCTCCACTGCTGATGGGAGTGCAAACTTGTACAGCCATTTTGGAGATCAGTATGGAGATTCCTCAGGAAAATGGGAATCAGCATACCACAGTACCCAGCAATCCCTCTCTTAGGCATAACCCAAATGATCCACATCCATGCAATAAAGACATGTGCTCAACTATGTTCATAGCAGCATTATTTGTAATAGCAAGAACCTGGATGCAACCTAGATGCCCCTCAACTGAAGAATGGATAAAGAAGATGTGGCACATCTACACAATGTAATACTACTCTGTGGAAAAAAAAAAACAATGGAATCTTGAAATTCGCAGGCAACTGGATGGAACTTGAAGAAACCATCCTGAATGAGGTATCCCAGTCACAAAAAGAGGAACATGGTATGTACTCGCTCATATATGGATTTTAGACCTAGAGCAAAGGATCACCAGCCTGTAATTCACACCACCAGAGGAAGTAGGATTCAAGGTGGATTCTAAGAGATTCATATACGGTCTCTCACAAAAGGGGGAAGGGACAAGTTCTCCAGAGCACATTGGGACATTGGGAGTGGAGTGGAGCAGTGAGTGGAGAGGAAACTAGGAGAAAGAGAAGGGGAGGAAAGGAAAGCACGTGGGACTAGGAAGATTGAGTCAGGGGAGTAATAGAAGAAAGAGAGGGGCAGGGAGGAAGGGAGAGAGGGAAGGGGGAGAGAGAGAGAGACAGAGAGAGAGAGAGACAGAGAGAGAGAGAGAGAGAGAGAGAGAGAGAGAGAGAGAGAGAGTATAAAAGAGGGAGCCATTATAGGATTGAAGAGAAATGTCTAGAGACCTACAAGACTGACTCCAACTAACAATTTGAGCAATAGTGGAAAGGCTACCATAAATGCTCTTCCCTGATAGTGAGATCAACTACTAACTTCTCCACCATCATGAAGCCCTCATCTAGTACCTGTTGAAAACAGAAGCAAACACCAACAACTAAACACTGAGCCGAACTGGAATCCAGATGCAAAGAGAGAGGACAAGACCAGGCTGTAGAAATACATAGAGACAGCTTACCTGAACAAGGGCGAGCTAATGGGCCCCCAGACTGATAGCTGGGAATCCAGCATGGGACTAACTCAGACCCCCTGAACATGGGTCTCAGTTAGAAGGCCTGAGCCGTCTAAAGGTCCTCATACAGTAGAACCAGGATGTATTCCTGGCACACAAAAGGACTTCAGGAGCACATCCCCCATGGAGGGATACTCCCCTAACCTAGAGACAGGAGAGAAGTCCTAGTCCCTACTCCAAATGACTTGACAGATTTAGATGACCCCTCCTGGAAGGCATCACCCTATATGTGGAGTGGGGGGGGGATGGGAGGAGAGGGTGGTCGGGGTGCATGTGAGGGTAGGAGAGAGGGAAAGAGGAAGGGAGGGAGGGAGGGAGGGGGAACTGGGATCAATATGTAAAATAAAAATAAAAAAATCAAATAATATAAAAAGAGAAATAAACACAATGCTTATGGAAACAACACTGAGAAGAATACATGAGATATAACATGTTCTTGGAAATAACCAGAAATGTGCAAATTATGCCTAAGTAAGTATATAAATTTAATATAATCCCATGGAAATTAAATTTCTGGACTTTGTTAATTACCATTGTTTGTTCTCCATTTTTGCATGCTTATATTGACTGTCCAGTTGTTTTCCCATTTATTAACATTTATTATTATTTATTAATAATCTTCACAGATTATTTTTTCTTAAAAAGGGGGCAAACTTTCAAAAACTGGCAAAAGACATGGATAGTCTGTTAATGAGAGGAGGTATACCAAATAAAGATATGTAATAATGAACAGGTTCATTGGTTATTAGAGAAATGGAAATGTAAACCAAAATTAAATACCACTATATACCCATAAATTTTGCAAAAATTATATCTGATTATATTATTTTCATAAAACCAGAGGATAAGGTGAACAAACTCCTTTGATAAAGCAGCATATCACTTTCTCATAAAGTTAAAGTTGCTTATTTCTCTAAGATAATAAACGAACCTTTAAGAAACTTGACTATTCATATACCAGGACACATGTATAAAAATAGCGGCATTGTTCTTTTTTTATTTACTTATTTTACATCTTGATTGCAGTTTCCCCTCCCTCCTCTCCTCCCAGTCCCTTCCCCCAACTCAGTTCTTATCCCTCTCCACATCTACCTCTCTTCTGTTTTCGTTCAGAACAGGACAAGCCTCTCACAGGTGTCAACAAAACATGGCATATCAATTGCAGTAAAACTGAGCACTTTCCCTTGTATTAAGGCTGGGCAAAACAATCCAGCATGAAGCATATTATGAATAGCACCTGCTCCCATTGTTAGGAATCTCACAAATAGACCAAACTACAAAACTCACAAATCTCTAGAGGCTGTAAGTCAGTCCCATGCAGGCACTCTTGTTGCTTCAGACTCTATAAGCCCCTATGAGCCAAATTAGTTATTTCCTGTGAGTTTTCTTGCGATGTCCTTGACCCCTCTGGCTCTTAAAATCTTTCCTCCCCCTCTTCCACAGGATTCCCTGAGCTCCACCTAATATTTGGCTATGATTCTCTGCATCTGTTTCCATCAGTTACCAGATGAAGGGTCTCTGTGATGGCTTGAAAGAAAATCGCCCCCAAATTGACACTATTAGGGGATGTGGCATTGTTGGAGAAAGTGTGTCACTGTGGGCATGCTTTGAGGTTTCTTTTCTCAAGCTTCACTAATTCTGACAGTCAATCGACTGTCAACAGTCAACAGTCAGTTCCTGATGCCTACAAGATGTAGCACTCTCAGCTCCAGCTCTGTGTCTGCTTGTACGCTGCCATGCTCCCTGTCATGATGATAATTGACTGAACATCTGAAACTGGAAACAAGCCCCTAATTAAAAGTTTTCTTTATAAGAATTGCTGTGGTCTAGCCGGGCATTGGTGGTATGCATGCTTTTAATCCCAGCATTCAGGTGGCAGAGGCAGATGGATCTCTGTGAGTTCAAAGTCAGCCTGGTCTACAAAGCTACACAGAGAAACACTGTCTCAAAAAAAAAAAAAAAAAAAAAAAAAGAGTTGCTGTGGTGGTGGTTCTTCTTCACAGCAGTAAAAACCTAAGACAAAAGTTGTACCAGAGAATATTGTGCTGATAGGCCTGACCATGCTTTTGCTTGGAGTAATATGGACTTTAGTACTTTGGGTTAGGAAAGCAGAGGAATGCTTCAAGCACTGCTTAATGGGGCAATTGGGATAGTCACCAATCTGATGACAGGAGATGGCCACTTCAGGCTACATATCCACTATTGCCAGGAGTCTTAGCTGGCGTCATTCTCGTAGACTCATGAGTTTTTCTGACCCTGAAATTCCCCCCAATATCAATACATCCCTTCTGGTACTCTCTCCCTCCACCCACCCCAACCCTATCCCCCAAGTTCCTATCTCTAACCCACCCCCAGTCCACCCAGGACATATTTCCTACTTCCCCTTCCCAGGGTAATCAATGTATCCTCCCTCCCCCCACTTGGATCCTCATTACTAGCCTCTTTTGAGTCTGTGGATTTTAGCCTGGTTATCCTTTACTTTATAGCTAATATCCACTAATAAGTGACTACATACCATGTTTGCCTTTCCAGGTCTGGGTTACCTCATTCAGGATGATTTTTTTTCTATTTCCATACATTTACCTGAAATTTTCATTATGTTAAATTAACTGCTGAGTCTTCAGTGTTTAAATGCACCACATTTTCTCTATCCATTCTTCAGGTGAGGAACATCTAGGTCGTTTCCAGGTTCTGGCTATTACAAATAAAGCTTCTATACTCATAGTTGAGCAAGTGTCATTATTATATGATTATAGCATTGATAGACCTGGATTGAAAACAATTCAAATCTCTATCAACAATAAAGTAACTTATTGAGGGCAGATAGTTTTATACTGAAATACTATGTATCAATGGAAATGAATGAATGAATTGGAGCTACACAGGACACAATGAACTACACAAAACAAGGTCTGGATTTGCTGTAAAATATATTTATTTGGAAGTGTATAGCAAGTCTAGACATAGATACAACTCTGTGTGTGTGTGTGTGTGTGTGTGTGTGTGTGCACGTGCGCACGCGCGCGCACGCGTGTGCACATGCGTGCATGTGTGTGTGCCTGTGCCTGTGCCTGTGCCTGTGCTGCCAACATGTATGTCTATGCAGGACATGTGTGTTTGGTGCCCACTAAGGCCAAAAAGGGTGTCTCATACTCTGCGACCAGAGTTACAGACAGTTGTGAGCCACCACGTGGGTGCTGGGAATCAAACACAGATCCTCTATAAGAGCTGCCATGATCTTAACAGGTAAGCCATCACTTCAGCCACCATGTACAAAACAAAGAAAACTAAACTACAACATAGATCATAAACTAGATAAAAGTGATTAAGTGCTTACAATTGAAATTATTATAGCTGGCACTAGAAAGATGGCTCAGCAATCAAAGGTGATTACTACTCTTGCAGATGACCCAGATTTGATTTCCAGTGTCCATATGAAGCAGATTACAACTGCCTGTCACTCCAGCTCTAGGGGATCAAATGCTGCCTCCCCCTCCTCCTCTTCCTTCTCCTCCTCCTTCTTTTGTGTGTGTTTTTTCTTATTTTACATATCGATCCCAGTTCCCTCTCCTCCCTCCCTTCTTATCTCCCTCCCTCCCATGCCCCCCGACTATCCTCCCATCCCATTCCCCCGCCCCCCGACAAACTCCACAGGGAGGGTGATGCCTTTCAGGCTTTCAGGAGGGGTCAACAAAATCTCTCAAGACATTTGGACTAGGGACTAGGCCCTCCCTCCTGCCTCTAGGTTAAGGGAGTATCCCTCCATGAGGAATGTGCTCCCAAAGTCTTTTCGTGCACCAGGGAGACATCCTGTTTCCACTGTCAGAGGTCCCAGGCCTTCTAACTGACACCCACGTTCAGGGGGTCTGAGTCAGTCCAATGCTGGTTTCCCTTCTATCAGTCTGGGGGTCCATGAGCTCCCCCTTGTTCAGATCAGCTGTCTCTGTGGGTTTCTGTAACCTGGTCTTGTCCCCATTTTCTTATCACTCCTCCCTCTCTGCATCTGGATTCCAGTTCCGCTCAGTGTTTAGCTGTGGGTGTCTGCTTCTGTTTCCATCAGCTACTAGATGAGGGCTCTATGATGGCATATAAGTTAATTATCAATCTCATTATCAGGGAAGGGTATCCAATGTCCTCTTCTACACAAATACAATGCACAAAAACTCATGCCGGTGCACACACATACACACCAATAAAATAATATTTATAAATTAAAACTTGATTCCTTTTAGGGGAAAAGAAAGATTATCAAGGTAACTTGTATGCTATGTTTTCCTTTTAAACTTAATGATGTTTCAGCAGGTGTTCACATAGTTCACATAATACTTCCTGATTACACTTTATGTAAGTTCTACAAAGTCACTCCACAGTTTTGAGGAGGAGGAAAAGCACTACTGCAATAGTAGATGCAGTTAGCACATAAGAAAGACTGAAGGGAAAGGAATAGGAAATGGCTCTTTAATATACAAGATGGGGTGTCAAGACAGATCAGTGGGTAAACACTCTTATTGCACAAGTCAGATGACCTGAGTTTGAGTCTCAGAACCCATGTAAGACAGCTGGATGTGGTGGCCTGTATCCATAATCCCAGAATTCCTCTGGCAAGATGAGAGAACAGGCTAATTGTCCACAAGCTGATGGGCCACCTCGCCTGAAGTACATAGCATAGCAGAAATAACAATAAAGACTCTGCCTCAGGAGGGAGGGCCTAGTCCCTACTCTAAATGACTTGACAGATTTTGTTGACCCCTCCTGGAAGATATTACCCTCCCTGTGGAGTGGGGGGGATGGGATGGCAGGGTAGTTGGGGGCATGGGAGGGAGAGAGAAAGGGAGGGAGGCAGAGAGGGAGGCAGGGAGAGGGAACCGGGATCAATATGTAAAATAAGAAAAAAATAGAAAAGGAAACTGAAAAAAAAGACTCTGCCTCAAAACAAGGAAGGTGAGAACCAACTTCTTAAAATTGTTCTCTGATGTTTATTGGAGCACCTTGGCATAAGTGTACCTGTACCCACTCACCTGCACATACACACACTGTAATAGAAGAATACTGCACAGAGATGACATGGGTAATGTGTCTGACATAAGGAATAGGAAGCATTCCTCTAGTCCCTAGTCCAGAGGAATGGTAGATGGATCCTTCCCATGTTCACAGGCTTCAGGGTCAAGTGATATAATAGGAAGTTAAAGGTAGGAGATGTTGGCTAGCTGGTAACTATGACTTTGTGAACCTATAGTTTGGATCAAGTGGCTATAAATTTACACTTTGATCCAAAGGACAAGAATTTTACCTTCATCTCAGGCACTTGTATTCTGGTTCCCTTCTTTTTGTTCTAACTAATGCTACTAATTTTGGAGAAAGTTTCAATTGTTTTCAGCAGGTCTGCCAACTATAACAGCTGTCGTGGGCCACGTACCCCAGGTGTGCAGCAGAAAGGAAAGATTTCGGGATCATGGCTGCCAGTGCCGCCTCCACCACTGAAGCAACAGTCGCTGCAATAGCCCTCTCCCAATCTGTAAATACTGCAAGCACAGTGGATCAACTGTCAGGTGATTTGGCTGTAGCCTTAGCCACCCAAAACACACTTGATTATCTAGAACAAATTGGCATTTTTAAACTAAATCTACAAACTAGGCTTTTATTTGAACACTTGAATTTTTTGTGAAAAGCTCATATGGCTTCTTGTTCTCTGTCTTTCACACATATCTGTGTTAATGCATCATTTTTCTCCAGAAATCCTGGAGTGATCAGTTTTTAAATTATACACATGATTTAGCCATGCAGATCATTAACATCAATGAAACCTGAGTACCACTTGCCAATGCAGAAGACCTTTTACAAGGACTTCAGCAGATTATTTAGAGATTGGGCAATCTCTCTCATTGGGGTTCGTAGCCCTTGCACTTGGTGCTACTTCGCCACAGCATTATACAGGCCCAGGCCAACTTTCAAACAAGACAGAGTCTATTGTCTTTGGCTCAAGAGAAAATGCCTCTACCACATGTGGCTGACAAACTATTCACCAGTGACGGGTAAGGCAGAGGGGCAAATTTCCAACCTAAGACAGGAAGGTTACGGGCCTGGGTGACCTCTCCGATGATGGGTAAGGAATTATGCTGATGTCCTCTGCCACCTAAGACAGGTGTTAGTTTATATTAAAAGAAAGGGGGACATGTAGGGCCCTGCATGGACCCCTAAGGCACCTTGAGCAAGCCTGAAGCTGCTGGCTGGAACTCCTTGCCCCAAGGCTGTTGTTGGTACTCTTCCCGTGTTTGATAACACATACCTTGTGACAACATACACCTCGCGACAACACACACCTCATAGGGAGGAGCTAAGCCTAAAAATCCTGTAAATTTTCCACTGTGCTGTAAGTCACTATTTAAGCCTGTTCCATCCCCTCAATAAACGACATTTGGCATTTGGTGTTCCAACATTGCCATTGAACGGGGAAAAAAAAAACAAGTGTCTGTAGCTAAGAAATTCCAAAAGAATGTACCAAGGAATTATAACTGATAGCATGCTCAGGCCTTGGGGATGTCTACCAATGAAAATTGAGTCAAAACATGTGTGGGGGGGGGTCTCTGTGACCACCACAACCAGTAGAGTAGTGATCTGTGGGAGACAAGAAGATAGTTTGGTTCACCATGACTCAATAGCCAATGTTGGTTCAAACTTCAAGGGTCTGACCCCAAAGTAGTTTATTTGGGGCATATTTAAACATAACACAATTTGATGAAGTTTCCTGGTGATAAATACCTCAATCTCACGTGCACAACGTGATATACCAAAACTCTTTGTAAAGTGCATATACCATCTTCCGTATAGATAGGTTCTATAGATGTACTGAGGAACAAAACATGCTCATGGTAAGGGTCTGGTGGAGATTCAGTGTGATCTTGGCAACACGGACAGTACAATGGTCACCAGGCTATTAACCACATTTGTTCCCATCCCTCTGGGTAGAAAACAAGTTTACATCTCCCCTCTCCAAGAGATGTTCCTGTGTGTTTAACATTCTTACTTCCTCTAGTGCTTGTATGTGAGCATGTTAATCCCCATGCCTCCTTGACAGGCAGAAGTCAAGAAAGAAATACTGTTAGAAACCTGCAGTCTCACCCTGTTGGTCCATGCCCAACCCCCACCTTTTTAATAGCAATAAGAGGTGGGAATGTTGGGGCTCGGCAGTCTGGACCCCACCTCTGAGGGGTGGGACGCCTATGGCCACACGTAATCACTACGTCAGGCCTTACCTAGCTGCTCAAGCTACCTGGCCGCGCGCATGCGCAAGCTCCCCTTTTAAAGCAAGCACGCCAAACGCACCTCTCTCTCTTGCTCCCTCTCTCTTGCTTTTCTCTCTCTCTTGCTTCTCTCTCTCTCTCCCCGCTTTCGGTTGGCCACCAGCTACCCCCCTCTCTTTCCTCTCCCCTCTCTCAATAAACTCCACGTGGGCGCTGAATCTCGTGTTTGTGTTTCTTAGGCCATAGCAACTGCAAAAAAAGAACAACATTGTGAACATAGATGTAAGAATAAATACTCAATAAAATACTTACAAACCAAATTCAAGAGCACATTAAGATCTACCATGAGTAAGTTAGCATCCTTTCAGAGAAGCACGGATTGATGGCTCAACATACACAAATCAATAATGTAATCTACCACATAAACAAACTGAAAGACAAAAACCACATGATCATTTAATTAGTTACAGAAAACAACTCTGACAAAAATCTAACATTTCATTAGGATAAAAGTCCTGGAGAAACTAGAGACAAACCTCAACATAATAAAGGTGATTTACAGCAAGCCCACAGCCAACACCAACCTAAATGAGAGAAGAAAGTCAGGCATTTCCACTAAACAGGAACAAGACAGCACTGATCACTCTCTTCATATCTATTCAATATAGTACTTGAATTTTCATCTAGAACAATAAGACAACAAAAGGAGATCAAGGGAATACAAATTGGAAAGGAAGAAGTCAAACTTTCACTATTTGTAGATGATATGATTGTATATATAAAAGACCCTAAAAACCCTACCAGAAACCCTCTACATATGATTAAACACTTTCTCCAAAGTATCAGGATACAAAATTAACACACAGAAATCAGTAGCTTTCCTATATAAAGATGATAGACTGAAGAAGGAATCAGAGACACACCTTTCACTATAGCCTAAAAAGTAAAATATCTTGGTGTAACTATAAGCAATCAAATGTATAATAAAACGTTTTTCTTTTTATTAATTAAATTTTTCATTTATTTTACATCCCAACCACAGTTCCCCCCTCTTGTTCTCCCGTTCCCTCCTCTCACCTCCACTCTGCCTCCCACATCCACTCCTCCTCTGCTTCTGTTCAGGAAGACTTTTAAGACATTAAAGAAAGCAATTAAAGAAGACACAAAAAGATGGAAAGATCTCCCATGCGTTTTGATCAGTAGGATTAATATAGTGAAAATGGTCTTCCTATCAAAAGCAATCTACAGATCCAATGCAATACCCATCAAACACAAGAAAAAACAAACAAAAAAACCCTACATTATCTAAAATAATCCTGCATAATAAAAGAACTGCAGTTCTCACTGTTCCATATTTCAAGTTGCACTACAGAGCTGCAGAGTTGTAGTAATAAAAGCAACATGATATAGACATAAAAACAAACACATTTATTAATGAAATTGATACAAACATAAGCCCATATGACAATGGAAAGTTTTTTTTTTCAAAGAAACCAAAACTACACACTGGAAAAAAGACAGCATCTTCAACAAGTGGTTCTGGTCAAACTGGCTAGCTGCATGTAGAAAAATAAAAATAGATCCATATTGATCAGTTCAAAAAAATCTCAACTCCAAATGGATTAAGAACCTCAATATAAAACCATACATTGAACCTGACACAAAACAAAGTGGAGAATAGGTTTGAGCTCATTAGCATAGGAAAAAACTTTCTTTGTTTTGAGATTTATTATGTACACAGTGTTCTGTTGCATGTGTCCCCGTAAGCCAGAAGATGGCATCAGCTCTCATTACAAGTGGTTGTGAGCCACCATGTGGTTGCTGGGAATTGAATTCAGAAGCTCTGGAAGAGCAGCCAGTGCTCCTAACCACTGACCCATCTCTCCAGCCCAGGAAAGGACTTTCTTAACAGAACACCTATAGCACAGGCACTAAGATAAACAATAAAAAATGGGACCTCATGAAACTGAGAAGCTTCTGCATAGCAAAGGACACTGTCATTCAAAGTGGTAGTCTACAGAATGAGAAGATTCCTTATAGATCTACTAGAGGGTTAGCATCTAGTGTACTAAAAAACCAACAAAAATATCTGAACATCAAGAAAACACGTAACCTAATTTAAATTTGGAGTATAGAAGTTAGCTAATTCCCAAATGATGAATCACAAATGGCAAAGAAACACTTAAATATTCAACGTCCTTAGACATCAGGAAAATGAAAATTAAAAGTACTTCGAGTTTTCATCTTATCCCAATTAGAATGGCCAATATCAATAAAACAAATAGCAGCACATGCTAGTGAGGATTCAGGGAAAAAGGAACAATTATTCATTGCTGGGGGTGGGTGCAAAATGATAAAGCCAATATGGAAATCAATGTGTTGGGTCCTTGGGAAGCTGGGAATAGATCTACCTAAAGTTCCAGCTAACTCCTGGACATATGCCCAAAGAACTCTACATCCTACTACAGAGATACTTGCTCATCCATGTTCATATCTACTCTGTTTAAAATAGACAGAAATTGGAAACAGTCCAGATGCCCATCAATCAATGAATGAATAATGAAAATGTGGTAATTTACACAATGTAATGTTATTCAGGTAAATTTGCAGGATGGAGTCAGAAAAAAATCATCCTGAGTAAGGAAACCCAGACCCCCAAAATGTTATATTCTCTCTTATATGTAGGTGTTAGTTATCTAATAACCACTGTGCAGGAGAGAACCTTCTAAAAAAGAAGAAATAGAAGAAAGTGATATGGAGAGACAAAAAAAGTACCAGAATAGAAGGGTTGAGGTGACGAGTAAAGGAGGGAATGTATAGAGAAATTAGTAACACAAAAGGACATTTGAAAACCATGTGGAAATCTACTACTCTGGAAGCTTCCTAAATTTTATATATATATTAAAGCAATCCAAATGAAGTCACTAAAAAATAGGGAAGACATGCCCCAACTAGACATCTTATGTCACCAAGTAAAACCTCCAGTGCTGGAAATAGATTACATCCTTTCCATCATTGGCTTAAAGGACCCCATGGAAACCTCCAAACATCATAAAGGTATTCCCAAGGCTATTGGCTACTCTCCACAACCAGATTGTTCTCCACAACTTGATGGTATAGCCCTATTGCTAAAGAAAACATATACGTATGCCACCAAACACTGAGAAGTCAAGCTAGTGCCTAATTAGAAGTTTCACATATGCTGACTAGCATGCACAATATTGGAACACACTCTACATGCTGTGGAAGGAATAAGTTAATCACTAATATCACCCAGTTACAAACCCCATGAGCTACAACAGTGTCCTGCCTGTAAGATATGATGGTACAATAGTGGCATAAATGTTATTGGAAGAACCAGCAGCTTTTTAAAACTGGGTTTATGACTCATTCTATGAGCTGAAACCCATATCTGACACTGCCAAAGTGGCCAAGAACCTGAGACTAGATACATCGTGGGCTTATGGGTAACCTACTACTATTAGTCTGTTAAAAGGACATGGCAATAAAATTACTCTTAATGTCAGACTGCTATGCCTATAGATCATTCCTTGCCTAACCCATATCAGAGAAGCTTCTTGCAGTAGCTGTGAATTAACACAGAGACCCACAACTGGATAATGTGTAAAGAATGAGATACTTTAAAGCACTCAGACCTACATGGGATGACTTTGTCAAACCTCTCCTCTCAAGACTCAGTGATCTATATGGAAAAGGAGGCACCATGCTTCCCACCATGACTAAACCTCTGAAACTATAAGCAAGCCCCAATAAAATACTTTCCTTATTAAGAGTTGCCACTATCATGGTGTCTCTTCGCAGTAATAGAAACCCTAAATAAGACATATACCTTCATATAACCTGACTGTAGTGATTTAACCAATAAGGACTTAAATTTCTCACATCAGGCATTTCATGCCAGCTTCCCTTTCATCCCCAGCAGATGTTGAGCATGTTTCCCTAGCCTATGCTTAGTATACAATGGACATACAATAGTTTCTCTACCAGCAATGCATGTCAAAATATCAAGCCCATTCCCAGAACACTCTTGCTGACATATGTTCTTGCTTGGAATATGTCTCTGGTCTTAGCTGCAGGGAATGTGTTTGAATCTTTTTTAGGTAGGCATGTTGCCTTCTAGAACAAAAATCTATATTGCTGGGCCTTTAACCCCAGCACTCAGGAGGCAGAGGCAGTTGGACCTGTGACTTCAATGCTAGCCCCTGGTCTACAAAGCAAGTTCCAGGACAGCTAGGGCTGTTACATAGAAAAACTCTATCTTTAAAAACAAAAAAAAAACTTTTTTCTATTTCATATATGAGAGAACAATCTTTAGGCAGGTGTCTAAGTGTTTGGCCTGCCACCCACAGGTTAAGATAAGCCAGGTTATATTTTCTACTTTCAGTTGAATATATCAAAACGTTTCAGGTACAGGAAGCTAAAGAGGAAAATGAAGACAAGTAGAATATATTCATTTAATAATGTTTTTTATCCAAAGTGCTAGTGGATTTTAGACATACAATTAGCTCCTGTGTTTTTAGCAAGCAGAATCCTGCCATGATTCTGGACCACAAGTGCTTATTCAGGATCTCTGGGAACTATATTCACTCTACTATTATTATTAGTCACATTATCTTTCATACCAACCACTATAGTGGATGGCAAGACAGACATATCTGGTGGTTCACTGCCCTGCAAAAATATTTCCATAATGGTATCAAGTAGAGCTAATTGTCTCTGAAAAACACCATTATCTCTGGAAAAATAATCTTAGCAAGTGATAATCTTCATGGGGTCTGCCTTGTTAGAGTGTCAAGGACCACAGGATGGTTCTTTTAGTCCTATATATAAAAGCCACAGACTTTACCATGGTGGTATTACATCAACTCAGTTCAGTGTTCTGGATTTCTGAATGTCACCATTCAAGAAAAATGACTTTCTATCTAACTTACAAATATTAGACCAAGATAGCAGACTAACTCTAAGTGCCAGTGTTCCCCTTCCAGACTCAAAACCTTTGAAATGACAAGAAAAATAAATACACACACTTCCAAAACTAGCATGCTAGTGCTAGAAAGTAGTTCCTGTTAGGGAAAAGTGGAGTCTGGATAAAATTTGTAAAGACTAGAGATTTTAGAAATGAACTTTTTAAAGTTTTAATGTGTATATATAATGTATACATGGCTGTGCATATGTATATGCAGGTATGCTCAAGTGTGGAAGCCAGAAATCAATGTCAAGTGTCTTTTCTGTTGACTTCCACATTATTTTTGGAGATAGGGTGTTTTGCTGAACCTGGAGCTGTTCAACTAAGCAGGCTGACCAGTGAGGCTTAGGGATCCATCTGTCTCCACCATCCATCACTGGGATTACAGATGCCCACTGCCACATCCTGCCATTGATGTAGGTGCATGGGTCTCTATGGGGCTCTGAACTCAGGTATTCATACTTGTACAGTAAGTGCTTTACCCACTAAGCCATCTCCCCAACCCTAGAAATGAACATTTTGACTGTTTCCTTTTTGCCTGATGATTCCTAGCTACTCACAAGAAATTTTGGTATGAGAGAAAAAACAAAAATCCTGTCTTAATAATCCCTACATTCTAAGTACTTTTTAAATCACAGAAAGGCTAGAGATGACTCAGTGGTTAAGAGTGCTTGGTACTTTTTCAGAAGACTCAAGTTCAGGTCCTTGCATACACATGAGGTGTTCATAACTATCTATGACTCTAGTTCCAGGGGATCCAACACCCCCTTCTGACTTCCATGGGTACCCACACACATATGACATACACTAACATATACACATAAATAAAAGGAAGATAAAATTCCATTAACAAATACATAAATAAATCACAGAAAACAGCACTTTAAAGAGAAAAATAAATCCTTTTGCATGTGAAAAAAGGGTCTTGAGTGATTCTGAAAGGCCAAGGCAAGTCTGACCAATTTACAAGCCCAGAGGAAAGACAATGCTGCTGCCTATAAAATGCCAGCAAGTTACTTTTCCTCCTAGCAATGAAGAAATGCAATCAGACTCCATGGGTCCAAACAAGGCTTAAGTTATGACAAATGCAAAGACTGTACTAGAAGCTTTGACAGACCACCTGACTCTTTTCATATAGTTTCCAACCCTTGGGCTTTCCAAGTCTCCACTGGTAATTCTAGAAACAGAATTTCTCTCATAGTTTTGAAGTTTATCTGCTAAAATCAATCATGTGAAGTGACTTAGTGTATAATAAAATTATTTAAAATAATCTAGTATATTCATTACCTGCCCATAATATTTGGCACAATTACAATGAAACTGGATTAATGTGTGGGATTCTTTAGTGAAATCTGAAATGGTCAGGATTTAGAATTACCTGATTTCTTAATGAAGAACAAGAGAGAATTTAGGGTTGAGAAACAATAGTTCCTTTGAATTACATATTCACTTACTATTACTATATGGTAATTTTAATGTATCTAATAGTTTTATTTCCTTTTTGTTTTGTTTTTGATACAGTCTCATGTATCCCAAGCCAACCTTGAACTTGCTGTGTAGTCAAGGATGATCACCCTACCTCCACCTCCCAAGTGCTAAGATTACATGTGCACATCATCATACCCAGTGTATGTAGTCCTGGAATGGAACCCAGGACTACATACATGTTAGACAAGATCTCTACCAACTGAGATAGATCCTCACTACTTACTAGTTTATCACAGTGTGAAAAACCTGTTAATCTTAAGATAGGACATTTTAATTCCAGATCCACTTATAACATAGTGACTTTGAATAAACCATTAATTCCTTTGAACTTCAGTTTCTTTGTGAATATTACAAAAAAAAGATTAGACTGAAATATTTGCAATGTTTTTTTTCTCTACTACCTCCAAAATATTGTAGCTTCACTTTTGGCCAGGGTTCTTTTTTATTTTATTTTATTTTATTTTAAGTGTGTGTGTGTGTGTGTGTGTGTGTGTGTGTGTGTGTGTGTGTGTGTGTGTGTTGTCTGCATACTTGTCTACACATAACTTGCATGCCTGGTGCCATAGAAGCCAGATAATGCCTCAGATACTCAAAACTGAACTTACAGATTTACTGAGTCACTATGTGGGTGCTGGAGATTGAACCTGGGTCCTCTGGAAGAGCAGCCAGTGTTCTTAATCTGTGAGCTTACTCTTTAGCTCCACCCTAGGTTTTTTTTTAAATACCCATACCTCCTCCATCAATTCGAAATTCTCAGCTACTCCTGCATTTACTTCTCCTATGTTCACTGTTACTCTCTGATGTATCTGCTCACAGAAGTAGACACCAGTATCTGTCCTAGGAACATAAATGGAAACTCATCGTCTTGTTTCCTCAAAGCCAGTCTACTTATGGAAGGCACTCCCTTTGTCAAAAGTGAGAAAACGATGCTGAGTTTGAGCTACTGTGGCCAGACCAGGACAGGGGACAGATCAAATTCTGCTGTTTATGTTTCTTTCAAATTTTTTATTTAAAAATTTTTATGCAATATATTTTGATAATATTTGTTCTCATTTCCCAACTCCTCTAAGATCTACCACCCCAAAACATTATAGCTTAAAAAAAGTCTGCTGTTTCTCATATGCTACCAGAGCCTCCTCTGCATGGTACCACATACATACATCCTACAAACATCTAGGCACAATGCCACAAAGCCCATGTATAACACTCACAAGCTCTTTTGAAGCCAAAATCTCTCCACAAAACAAGTTACTGAGCATTTCTACTGACTGGACTGACTCAGCTGTAGCTATTTAAAGCCCCAGATCCACTATGCATTCATGCAAGTGTGTTTATGCTACCGGTTAAAAGATCTAGCTTCTTTGAGCATGTTTTAATGTGTTTCTTTTAACATATTAAGTGAGAAATATCTCCAACATATTGTCTAAACCTGTGTATTTCATCTCCATCAAAACATTATCTCTCACCTGTCAATATCTTGGCCCGTGTGGCCCGTGTATTGTCAATACCGTGATAGAAAGCCTAAGTCTGAGAAAAATCGGGCAAAGAAATTCTGTATCATCTCCCTTGGTGTTCCACCTCCCCACCCCCACCCTTGTGTCTAGACATTGCAGCAGGCTTCACAGTTACCACCCATTTTTCCACATTTCATTAATAATCGTACAAGTCAAACAATAGCTAATCTGGCAATTATGTGCAAGTTAAAACACTGGAACATGTTAGCCTGCAGTGCCTGCCAAATCACACTGAAATCTGGATCAATGAAGGCAGTGAAAGATTTTTCAAAAATCCCTTGTCATCCCTTTCTTCCTGCATTTTGAAAGCAAAAATTTAAAAGTGACCAGATATGTTTCAAATGCAAATTAACAACAGCATGAATCCTGCCTCCTTTTATCACTGTTTTTCACAGTTAACTGAAATCCAGAGTTTCGGGGTGGGGGAGAAAAATGGGGAGTGAGGCAGAGTGTACCCACACCCTGAGTTCATTGCATCAGGCTGGAAAAATGAGTACCACACCCCAAGCAGTCAGATTTCTGGGGTCACTTAATCATATGCTGTACACCTGTGCTCTGAGTGCAGCACAGCTGCAAAGAGACCAAAGTTCATGCTCACCCCCTCCCCAGGTGGAGCTACTTCCAAATGTTCTAAAGATTGACCCAAAAAAAAAAAAACTGTTTGAAAGGTGAAGTAGAGCCAGAGCAACAATGGATCCACGGTACGCTGCTTCAGACTCAGCTTTTGTGCCTCTTCAACCTAGGCTCCAGCTGCCCATGGCCCACAGAACCTCAGTTTCCCACGACCACAGTGTCTTATCCATGTCCAGACTGTATCTGTGGGGGTCACTTGCAGCTTTCAAGAGTCCCTTCAGAATTAAGGCAGTGCCTAAAAATAACACTGGCTATCCAGACGATTTCAGCCTTGGTTTCTTTGCTTCTGGTATTCCCAGGAGATGTTACTAAGAGGTGAGAACATGAACACTCACAGGAAGCGGAACATCAATCATCCCTGAATCACAGATTCCTGTGGAAATCTGGAAAAGCAGCAGGTAGGAATTTGGTGGAGGGACCCTTTAGGCTCATGGTCCAGTCTTTTGGAAAGTTCTGTAAGGTGACTGGGTTACCATAATGGCCATTTTAGTCTTGGAATACTTCAATTCCTTGTCAACATACTTGACTGAGATTTGAATCTGGATTTGGACCAGGAACCTAACATCCAGATGGTCTCCAATTACAGTAACTTACTTTCCTTGCATCAAAAAATATTATAGTTCATTGTGCATACCTTGAGAGAGCTGGTCTACCTTACATCTAGAAACAAGGACTCAGTGTCTAGAAAGAAATCCTGGGATGGTTCAATATTGCCATTTTATAAGCCTAAATCTACCTTGAAAGTTTCTAAAAAGATCTGTCCACCCATTCTCCATAGAACACATGCATAGAGAAAGATGTGGGGTCAGCCTTGAGTCTCTGAAACAATTACCAACATAGAAATCTACCTTGGTGTCTATATACACTCACTCAGAGCTGACAGATAATAAAATAGGTTTGCCTTGATTATCCACTACCCACACCTTGTTCTTTCTCTTTCTTTCTTCCACCTGAATACACTCATAGATCACTTGGGTAGCATAGGAAATTCAACCCCATGCGGCCTGGCTGGGTGAACTCTGGTACTTTCCCACCACTATCACCTCTCATTTGGATTCTGCAGTAACCTCAGATCTTGAACCCTTCTACAATCCATGTTCTACTATAAAATGCAAATTGTGTCATAGTCTTGCTTATAATCCTTCATTGGCGTTCCACTACTAACATTGGGTTAGAGCTGGGTATGGTGGCATACACCTTTAATCCCAGCACTGGAAATGCAGAGGCAGGTGGATCTCTATGAGTTCCAGAACAACCTGGTCTACAAAGAAAATTTCAGGAGAGTCAGGGCTGTTAAACTGAGAAACCCTGTCTCAAAAACAAACAAACAAACAAACAAACAAAAACATTGGGTTAGACCCTGTGTTTCTTTTTGTGCTGCCGTGTTCCTTTAGATCCAATCTATGCTTATCTGTCTAGCTCCATTTTTTCTTTTCTTACCTGTTGACACCATCTACAGAACTCTCTTCAGTGCTTGTACTGCACCATGCTAACCTTCATACCTGCTATTCCTGTTTCTTTCCCTCCTTTGCCCAGGAAACCTTGGATATAGGACCACCCTCATCTTTCTCTCCCATGGAGCCTCCCTAGTTACCGTAGGGCCAGTTATATTCTTTTATAAAAATCCTCAGTCATACTTCTATGTCACTGTTTGGCTCATTATCTATTGTATCCACTGAACAGAATGTTCCCTAGACATAGGGAATGTATCTGTATTATCACTCCAGACACCTGAACACACTCTAACTGGCATGTTTAGGGATTTTAGCTTAAAACCTCCCAACTCTGTATCCTAATGTATCTTAAAAGATAATAATAATACCTGATAATTCCACTTAAGAGCCTACAGAAGTTTCCACATTTGAGACATTACAGTGAGAGACAATAACAAATCTTAACATAACCCTCAGTTTGTTCTCTCAGTGGCAATTACTGTCTACTATAGAAAAGGCCTCATGACATTAGCTCTCAACCTATGGGTTGCATATCAGATATTTACATTACAATTCATAACAGTAGCAAAATTACAGATTTGAAGTAGCAATGAAAATTTTATTGCTGGAGATCACCCCAACATAAGGAACTGTATTAAAGGATGTCAGCATCAGGAAAGTTGAGAACCACTGGGCTTTCAAGTCCGCTTGGGAAAGCTGAGAAAGAACAAGTCCGCTTTTTCTTCCTATGAGCTCCTACTTGTCCTTTGACACTAACTCACCAAGGACATCTTCCTTGTCTTCTCTCCATTCCTTTCTGAAGCTCCCTCCACCCTACTCAAAGACAGAACCAATTCAACTGGGTTAAAATGGGATTCTTATTTATAATTCCATCAGCATCCTTGAATCTGTGGAAACTTTTGCAAGTCCAACAAAGTAGGAATTTTGGACCCAAAAGGTATCTGATACACGTGAGCTACAGAGTCTCCCAAGAGATAAATTAATCCTAGACGCAAAGAACTTGACTTAATGGGAACCTTCTGTTATCAGCTAGGAAAGCAATTCAAGAGAAAAAAGATGGGATGCATTTCTGGGCACAGTGTGATGTCTGTCCAAATTTGCTCCTCTTTCTTTCTCCTTTACCCCTTCCTCTTCTTTTTCTTCCTGTCTTTTCTTTTCTCATTTTGTGATTTTTAAATTTTTTAAAAATATATTTTCATTGTGATGGTACAGTTAGATGGCTCAGCAAGTAACAAGCTTTGCAGGGCAAGTCAGACAACCCGAGTTCAATGAGCAGAACTAGCAGTAGAAGAAAAGGATTAACTCCCAAAGTATGTGATTATGAAGTTTGTCTTGTGCGCTGTTAATACCATCCTAAAAGATGTCAGTCTTGTTTCTCCATAATGTTCGTCTTTCCATATTTTTCCTATTCCCTTTATACTATGAGCTTGTTTTTTGTTTTGTTTTTGTTCTGTTTTGTTGTTTTTTTCCATTGAATGGCTGGCTAGAATTTTGAGCTGTATATACCATGGCTCACTGGATAAGGCTAATCAATCATTGAACAATCATCAAACATGCTTAATTAAAAATAGTTCGGTTTCACTATGTGCAAAGAAAACAATAGAACATTAAAACATATTACTCTGAGAACACAGATGCAAAAGATCCAGGCTTAAGAGCAACTGTAACTTGTGACTTAATGGTAAATCTAAAGAACTCTGATGTCTTGTGTTACTTGGTGTTGTCAAGGCAGCCCCATAGCTTTGAAATTTTTGGCAAAGCAATCCTTGGCCAACAGAGAAGCCATCTCTCAGAGGCCTCTCTTGGCCATTACCCACAATGTTAATCAGTTCCTTGATGCTATTCTCAGAATATATTTTTCCAACAGATGCTAAGTTAATGAAAACACACTGATGATTGTAAGAGAATTTCTTTTCCATTTGCTTACACCTGTACTCAATTGAGAATACCAGATCATAGCCTAGGCAATATATGACAGAGGCCAAAGATCACTCCACCCATATTTTATAAAGTGCTCATGGTGCCAATTTAACATTACAGCTGTAAATAACAAGACTCCAGAGTCCTAAGGAGTGATCTCACTCACCAACATACATCTGAAGCTTAAAGAAGACCAATGTAATGAATGTGGCTGAGCTCATCAGCACTCAGATGGTCCAGCTGCATTTCCTAGGGTTCCTCTGTATTCCTCCCCTCCCTTCTCCATCTAGGAATTTCACAAACTGTTTCCCAGGGATTCAAATGTAAGTGCTAGATACTAGGAAGTTTGGTAAGAAGTGGGACAGTCACATCATCACTACATAGCCACTTACTTCCCTATTTGTGTTACTGAGTGAAAAGTTTCCTAATGAAGTATCACAGTTTAGATTGCAAGTATTCCCCCAAAGGCCCATATGTTGAAGTCTGTCCCCAAGCCTGTGGCACTCTGAGAAGTGGTAGAACATTTAGGAGACATGGCCTAGTGAAAGGATGTAGGTTGCTGAGGATATGCTGGGATACCAACTCTTCTTGGCTTTTTATTTGTTGTTTTGCTTCCTGGCTGTCATGAGGTGACCAGTTTTGCCCTATGGTATAGTCCTTCCCTTCAAAGACAAAAGGTCCAAGTAGCAATGGACTAAACTTTTCAAAAATGTGAATCCAAATAAATCATTTCTCCTTTGTTTTGTCAGGTATTTGTTGTAGTGAAGAAATACTAACACACAAAACATACCTGGAGGTGGCAGCTGAGAACTTCTTGTTAGAATAGGTCATCAGCTTTCCCTGGCCTTTAGAATACTGATGAAAGTCCTGCCATGGCTAATGAGAACTTTAGAGTCCGAACACCCCTTCAACATCACCAACACCCCTTCAGCATCACCCCCACCCCTCACCACCTCTCACATAGCACACTTCTCACTGTCCTCTGATTCCTTGGCCTGAGGAGGTTCTGGTCCCCCTGTCTAGAATCCACTCCACATCATACCTACTTTTCACCTAGGTTGTTTTTTTTCTTACATCTATTTACTTGGAGGGGGTCAAGTGTGTGTCACAAAGCAAATGTGGAGGACAGAGGGCAGCCTGTGGGGGTTGGCTCTCTCTTTTACCATGTAGGTCCCAGGGAGCAAGAGCAGTCACTGGGCTTGATGGCAAGTTCCTTTACCCATTGAGCCATCTCACTGGCCCTTACCTAGTTTATTAAACCTCAAGCACTCAATTCTATATGACTTCACTGCTAGACCCTTCCCTTCCTGTCTAGATTAGATTAGGATCCTCCATTACAACTTTTCCTACTGTTTGCATTTTTTGTCTACAGAGTCCACCCAGCTATGTAAGTCTTTAACTTATGTTATTCTGGGAAAGTCTAAGAGTGTAAGTATTCTGAGTACAGTGACACACTTGTTTGGTTCAATATACTCAATGCCCATCTCAGTGCCTGGCATGTGCTAACTCAGTGAGTGTTTTAGTAAGATTACTGCCTGATGAATTGCTGTTGCTTATCCCCACTTGAGCTGAAGTGGGGTAATTCTAAATCCTATCCTAACTCAATAGGTTTTGCTTTTGTTAATTATATTCTGTGCTCTTTATTCCCCTTTTATTCAAGCAGCTTTTAAAACTTGGTTTTTGTTTGTTTGTTTGTTTTTGTTTTTGTCTTTGGTTTTGGTTTTGTTTTGTTTTGTTTTGTTTTGTTTTGTTTTGTGAGACAGGATTTCTTGTGTAGCCCTGGCTGTTCTGGAACTCATTCTATAGACCAGGCTGGCCTCCAACTCAGAGATCCACCCAATTCTGCCTCCCATGTTCTGGGATTTCAGGTGTGTGCCACCATGCTCAGTTTAAAACTTTTTATAAAGATGTAATACACAAGTAGAACAGCATTTCTCCATAGTGCACAAATGGATATTGGAAGCCCATTCTCTATTGAGGGATACTCTCTCAGCCAAGACACACAAGGGTGGGCCTAGGCCCTGCCCCAAATGATGTAACAGATCCCTCATGGAAGGCCTCACCCTTTCTATGGAGCAGAAGAGGGATGGGATGGGGTCTGCGGGGGTTATGGGAGAATGGAGGGAGAGGGAATTGGAATTGATATATAAAATAAGATTGTTTTTAATTTAAAGGAAAAAGGTGTTTGTAATATGCATACCACATAACTGGTCCATTTTAAGACACAATTCAGTGGGGTTTCTTTTAGCATATTCAGTTATTCATTCATCACCATAGTCAATTTTAGAATATTTTCATCTAAATATTCTAAAATTTAGAATATTTTTCATCATTTCATTAGAAATCCCATGTACGTTAACAGTCATCCCTCAATTTTTCCATCTTCAGCCGCCATCTATACTGTCTAGTATTATGTCAACTTGACACCAAGCTAGAGTCATCAGAGAGGAGGAAACCTCAATTGAGAAAATCCCTCCATAATCAGGCTTTAGGCAAGCCTGTAGGTCATTTTCTTAATTAGTGATTGATGGGAAAGGGCCCATCCCATGGTGGGTGACGCTATCTCTGGGCTGGTGGTCCTGGGTTCTATGAGAAAGCAGGTTGAGCAAACCATGGGGCACAAGCCAGTAAGCAGCATCCTCCATGGCCTCTGCATCAGTTCCAAGTTCCCGCTCCTTGTTTGAGTTCCTATACTGGCTTCCTTTGGTAATGAATAGCAATGTGGAAGTGTAAGCTGAATAAATTCTTTCCTCCCCAACTTACTTGTGGTCATGGTGTTTCATTGAACCAATATTAACCTTAACTAGGGCATCCAGATTGTTTTGGTTATTCTGAGTCCCTTGAATTTCCATGTGGACTTATGGGTCAGTTTATCTATTTATACAAACAAGATGGCTGCTATTTTGGTAGACTACTGAATTTGCAGCAATTTGGGAATCATTTCATCTTAAAAAATATTAATTCTTCTTGCCTATGAACATAGTGTGGCTTTCCATTTATTTAGGCCTTTTGAAAGTTTTTCAACAATATTTGATAATTTTCAGAGCATATATGTTTTATACTTCTAACATTAAATTCATTCCTAATGAGTATGTTATTATTTTCAGTGTTAGTATAAATGGAACTTTTTACTTATTTTTTATTATTATATTGTTCATTCCAGTGTAAAGAAATAAAATTGACTTTTGTGCATTGATCTTGTACCATATAATCACCATGTTCAAACATCTTTAAAGTTGTCACAACCTGAAAACTGAAGTGTCAGTACTATTTCATCCAATTAATTGTTATGTAGTCATTCAATGTTTCTATTTGTGTAAAGGCCTTCCTTTATTTGTTTGTTTTTATTTATTTTTACAGTGTTATCAATGGAACCTGTGAGTGACCTCAACCCAGCTATGTAAGTGCTGTACTACTAAACTACATGACTAACCACCTAAACTGATGTATTTAAAGAGCGATTAGACCAAATATGAAGTAGACAGAGCATCCTTTAGTTTAGTAAGATTGCTGAAAACATTACTCTGTTCTCTTTTGGCTAGATTTGGCTGTAGAGATTATTTAAAGCTGCCATTTGACCGTTTCCCCCTTTTGTGATTGCTTTATATTTTTCTGCCAAGATGTTTGATTGAAACTCAATTTCTTATTAGTTCTGTAGCTTTTTCCTAGAATGGAGGAGGGTCCCTTAGATCCATAGCAGTTATAAATCCCAGTAAATGTAAGGTTAACTATACTTTAAATCTTTTGTGCACATTGCAGTTTGCCAGTTGACCCAATAACATTCTTTAAAGCATTTTTCCCATAACACATGGTCTTCTGAATGCTCATATTTGACATTAAGTTGTTATGTTCTTTAACCCCTTTTAATATAAATTATTTCCTCCATACTTATGACATTGATATTTTAAAAGGATGTTTTCTGTTGCTTTTGAATTGAATGTTCCTTAGTTTCCACTTTTATATTCCCAACTAGAATACTATGTGTTGTGTTCTACTCCAGGTTCCATAAGCATCTGATTCCCTTTTAAGGTGATTCTGATCCCTTAGTTGAGATGTTACCCAATTGTATTTAGTTATTAATATTCTAAAAGTTTTTGTACTTACCTTTTTCTTCTGCTTTAACTATATAACTTCAAGCTTTTGCTCTGTTATTAATTTGATAAGGTACTTTTAATATATTCCATTTCAAGTGACTTTATTCAACCTCTAACAGTATGATGGTGGTTCTCAATTTGTTTTCTTGACTCTGATATGTCACCTTTTAGGCACATTAATTATTTCAGCAATCATTCTTATCTTTTATTTAGTTCCTAGTTTTACATTTTTCATATATATTTTAACATATTCCTTCCCTTCCCCCTACACCTCCCAGAATCCCCCTTTCCTACCCACCTAACTTCATATTCTTTACTCTTGAAAAAGAAAAAAAAACTTTAAAAAGCTCACATAAAAATTAAAAAAAGAAAAGAAAGAAAAAAAAAAGCATGGAGTCCATTCTATATTGGACAACCGTCTTTGCACAAGGCCTCTTCTGGGGTGTGGTTGATATACCCATTAACACCCATTAAAGTAAACTGATATTCCCTCTGCCAGCAGCTATCTTCCTCTACTATTTTAACTGTGTAACATCACAGTTAAAATAATTATCTGTCATTAATTTGTTATCACCCTTCTTATTTTGCTGTTTCTTGTTTGTTTGTACATTTTGTGAATAAACTCTTGATCGTCTTCTAAGGAACCTAGCTTTCTCTTAGAGCTCACATTTGAAGTCTGAGTCAGAGTCAGGTATTCTATATACTTTTCTTTACCTTTATAATACACTCACAGGAATGGAACTAGAGATGCAGTTGTGTGCTCCCCCGCAACTTTCAGAGGCATGGACTCTCTTTACAAAATATTGTCTGTAATGTGGTAGAAAATGGGTACAACTGGCTCCCAAAATTATAAGTCCATGGGCTTGAGGGATGGTTCAGATGGTGGTTAAGAATGTGTGTAGTTCTTGCAGGCAACACTCAGCACCCACAGATGTCCATAAGTCCAGTTCTAGGGGTATCCAATGCTCTCTTCTGACCTCCACAGACACCAAAAGCACATGTAGTGCACAGACACACATGCAAACAAAACAAAATTGTACATATAAAATAAGAAATAAATTTATAAATATATATGATATGCATATATATATATATATATCACTAATGTCTAAAATATGCTAGGAAGTACTCTCACTATATCCAAATTCAAGCTACCAATAAGATACACTACTAAATGTGGAGTTGGTACATCTCTAATCATGTAGTGTCATTATGTGGCATTTCCACCATATGCTTATAGTGGGTATAAAAAACTTCAAGAGCAGGTAATATCAAAATGAGGTTAAAAAATTCAAAAGTGGTGTTTCTGAGAATTCACTATCTTTACTTTAGATGTAACTTGTTTCTAATAATTGTTGTACATATTCACTGGTCTGGAAGATCCCTAACAATTGGGCTAATGATTTCTTTTGTTTCACTACTTTTTAAAGACAGACTCTCACCATATAAACTAGGCTGGCCTTACACTTGCAATGATTCTCTTGCCTTTGCCTTTCAAGTTCTGAAAATACAAGAGCACATCATGCCCTGATTGAACTAATATTCATGCAAGCCAATGTGAGCCTACTTCAGCACACCACTGAGCCTAGAATAAGAGCCCAGATCATGCATTTCTTCCCATACCCACCTACTTTTTATTGTTTATTACATTTATTCATTTATTTGTGTGGAGTAGGGTGTGTACATGCCTCAGTGCATATGTAGAGTTCAGATCATGACTTACAGTAGTTCTATCCTTCTACCTGGTGGGTTCTAAGGATCAAACTCAAGTCATCAGGCTTAGTGACAAACATATTTACCCACTGAGCCATCACATCAACCTCATTTTGTATTTTTTTAGCAAAGGGTTATATTTCTTCATTTCTATGGTTTTCTGTTGATAATTTTAGCCATTCTTTTTAAATTCTCTTTTGTTTTATTAAAATAAAAAACTCTATATTTAGCTTCACTCTTCAATTTCTTTTATTAAATTAAATTATTTTAAGAATTTCACACATGGGTTTTATCATTTTCATCTCTTCTTCCCTTAATTCCTCCCATGTCTCTCCAATTTCCTCTCAAATTATTGGCCTTTTCTAAATTGTTACTCTCTCTCTCTCTTTCTCTCTCTATCTCTCTCTCTCTCTCTTTCTCACACACACACACACACACACACACACACACACACACACACAACCTGATAAGTCCATTTAGCATTGTTCATATGTACATGTGCTTAGGACTGGCCCCTTGAGAATGGATAACACACCAGGAGGCTCATCCTTGAAGAAGAATGACTTTCTCTTCTCAACCCTCAACAACCATGTAGCCCTTCTAGAGTACTGTGACATTTCCCCCATTTGCACTGGCATGTCAACTGTTGTTATTATCATGCAGGTCTTGTTTATACTGCTACCATCTTGTTGAGATTTTTGTGGGTGCAGGTCTCATGTGAAACAGAGAAGCCAATATGCCCCAGCAAGCTTCTTAATCCTCTGGCTCTTAAAGTCTTTCTGCCCCTCTTTCTTGAAGTCCCCTAAGCCTTAGGTGTAGGGGTTGTGCTGTAGATGTATCCATTGAGACTGGGTACAACATGGCCAGTTGTTCACTGCAATTTGACCAGATGTGCCCTTGGATAATGATCTCTGACTGCTACAAGAAGAAGTTTCTTTGGATAAGAAATGCTAGCTACATGTATTTGTGGCTCTAGGGATAAGTATTAAGAATGTGGTTAGAAATGGTACTGGTTTTGGTAAGTGATAGTGTAATAAGTTCTCCTCCCGTGTCCCTGATCTAGCCAGCCATGAGTACTTAGCTAGGCTTACAGTACTAGGCGTAAGTTCCCTCCTATATGAGTCCAATTAGCCATGTGTTTGTTGTCCCCAAGATAGAAGCACAACTGGGCATATCTTGCCATGCCACAGCAACGACCAGTTGCTGTGGTTCCTAAGGCTTTACAGCTGGTTGCTTTTCTCCCTTGACAGCTTGCATGGCTCCTTCAGCTCCTGTAGGAGTTAGGTGGCTTCCAGGTCAATTCTAGCTCAATCCCTCCCAGGTCATGAAACTATAAAATATTCTAAGTGAGGTAACCCACACCAGTAAAACAAATGCTACCTGTTCTCTATTATGTGTGAGTTCTAGCCCGAAATCTTTAGGCATGACTGTACAACCTGGAGTAAACACAGAAAGCACTAAAATGAAAAAGGGCCATATGAGGTGAAGGAGCTCTAGACGAGGTGGCAGTGAGATGGCTGCTATGAAGGATGGGAGATTTTAACTGCAGAGGGGAGAGGGTGATCCAGACAGAGATCAAGGGAAGAGATATTAAAAATACAAAAGATAATTAATTGTAAACACCACAAAAAACACATTATTTTATGTTTACTTAAAATACACATAGGGGCTGGAGAGAGCTCAGAGCTCAAGAGCATTTGCAGCTCTTTCAGAGGATCTGGGTTTGGTTTGCCACATGGCAGTTCACAACCATCTGCAACTCCAGCTCCAGGGAATCCAACACATTCTTCTGGCCTCCACTAGCATGATACACACATGTAGTGCACAGATATACATGCAAGAGAAATACCCATATACTTAAAATAATAAAGTTTTTTAAAAAATACTTAAATTAAAAACCATTCAATATATACAAATCTGTGCGTGTGTGTGTGCATGTGTGTGTGTGTGTGTG
The DNA here is from genome assembly GCA_030556225.1 of Cricetiscus sungorus. Taxonomy (NCBI): domain Eukaryota; kingdom Metazoa; phylum Chordata; class Mammalia; order Rodentia; family Cricetidae; genus Cricetiscus; species Cricetiscus sungorus. The sequence continues at coordinate 5,569,771 of JANBXA010000405.1, read as the reverse complement.
TGTGTGTGTGTGTGTGTGTGTATGTGGTTTGAAAGAAATGACACCGAGCCTCCATTGCATCCTTTCCCCAGAGTCCTCCTGGTCTGGTAACCCCACCTACACTTCCTGCCCTGATATTGGCTAATCAGTGTTTTATTCATCAACCAATAAAGGAAACATATATACAGAAGGACATCCTCCATCATCCTCTGACCTCTATATGTGTATGTACACATAAACAAACATGCCTATATGCACATATGCACACACACTTGTGCACATGCATATGCTCACATATGAATGAATGAATGAAAGAATGAATGAATGAATGAATGAAGACTTGGAAAGGTGAAGGATTTGGTGAAATTTACCTAAGTGTGCCTAAGAGCGTGGGAGCTGCTCAGATTGCAGCATTCATTTCATATACGTCTATATGTATGGTTTTATGAGATTCTATTTGGGAAAGTTGTATTTTATCTCCCTTCTATTTCTTTAATTTAATTTTTTTTCATTTTACATGCTAGGCCAAGTTCCCCTCCCTCTCCTTCTCCCTTCCCCTTACCTCCACCACCTCACCACCCCATCCTCTTCTCAGAGGGGATAAGGCTTCCCTTGGGTTGTCAACAAAGTCTGCTATACCAAATTGAGGTAAAACCTAGCCCCTGCCCCCTGCATCCAGGCTGAACAAGGTATCCCACCATAGGGAATGGGCTCCAAAAAGCCAGATCATGTGCCCAGGATAAGTCCTGGTCCCACTGCCAGCACCCCCAGCAGATCAAGTCACATAACTGTCACCCACTTTCAGAGGGCTTAGTTCAGTCCCATGCAGGATCCCCAACTGTTAGACCAGAGTCTGTAAGCTCCTACTAGCTCAGGTCAACTGTCTCTGTGGTTTTCCCCATCACGATCTTGACCCTCCTTGTTCATATGATCCCTCCTCCCTCTCTTCAACTGAACTCCAGGAGCTCAGCCCAGTACTTGGCTGTGGATCACTGCATCTGTTTCCATCAGTTTCTGCATGTAGGTTCTATGATGACAATTAGTGTAGTCCCTAATCTGATTGTAGGGGAAGACCAGTTCAGGCACCCTTTCCACTATCACTAGGAGTCTTAGCAGAGATCATCCTTGTGGATTCCTGGGAAATTCCCTAGCACCTGATTTCTCTCTAACCCCCTAATGACTCCCTGTATTAAGATATCTCTTTCCTTGCTCTCCCTCTCTGTCCCTCCCTCAACTCAGCCATCTGGAGCCTTCATGTTCCCATCCCTATCCCCTCCTTTCTACTCCCCTTCCCAGTTTACCCAGGATATCTTAACTATTTCCCTTTCCTAGGGTCCCTATGTGTCCTCCTTTTTACCTAGCTTCTCTGGGGTTGTGGATTGTAGCCTATTTGGAGAAGTTGTTTTTAAAAGATTACTTACTAAATGATTCATGGCTGAACCAAATCATACATTCTAGTCAATATTTCCAATAATGTAATTGTTCAAAGCTCTGTCTGGACTTTAAAAGTCACCTAGGGAGCTTTTAAAACCTCCAATGCCAGGACCCCACTCCAAAAACGTCTGATGGAATTGCTTGGGGTGGGGCTTGACCATTAGGAACTTTGAAAGACTCCCAGGTGATTCTAATTGGCAGCCAAGGTTGTGAATCCCTGTCCTAATGTAACAGTTCAATATTTTATTGATACTCTGGAGAACTGTCTAAAGTACATATATTAGCCCCTAAGATAGAAGGAATAGGAAGATCTGCAAACTTCCTAAAGATGTCTAGAGCAAAACAAGATCATAACCATCATATCACTGTTTTTTTGTTTGCTAAACCACTGAATGTTTCTCAATTAACAACAAAAGCCTATGTGATGGCTTATGGAGCATCAGAAGGTTATTATATGTCATCATAGCTTGAAGCTGAGTACTGAAGCAAGATATGTGGATGTCACTACATCCAGATACTCATCAGGAAGAATGTGTCTTCTATGATAGATAGAATCCCATGGGTGTGCTTCAATTAACACTGGAGTCCAAATATATTCTTTCTGAGCTAACTGTTTCTCAGGAGCACAAATTAAAATCATAAGTAAGATTGTAAGGGGGAGGTTTCAAACATATTTAAACAAATAAACTTTCCTCAAGGGCTTGATTACAACAGAGCTCATTAGAGGCTGTGATCATCTACTCACTCAAAACGGGATCCCTGAAGATCTCTTCTACTTTTTAAATTAGATTTAATTATTAACCATTTAAAATAAGATAATCATATTAATCAGGACTTCTTGATTTGTATACAAGTCCAATTAAAACTAAGGGGAAAGGAAATTTATTTGGTAAAATTAACTGAAAAGTTCAGGGACACCCTCAGGGCAAGGCTGAATCTACAAGGATACTTGTTTGGAGATGTAGGTTAGTGAAAGAGCTCCCATCTAGTAAGTGCAAGGTGTTTGGTTCTGCACCTAGTATTACATACAAATAAAGACGTTCTATTTTCCTCCTGACTTCTGATTTCCCTGTAAGTAAACTCCATTTTTAGACCATTATCTCCTCTGTGCTAGCAAGATGGCCAAAAGTAGTGTTAGGTTTTCGTACAACTATTCAGTTACCTTAGTCAAATATTATGCCATCTCCAGATTAAAAAAAAAAAAAAAACTCATAGACTTGAGTTTCAGTGGCCTAAGTTGGCAGGACCTTAGACAAGTGTTTATCCCAAAGCAACCCCAACAGCCACTGGAATGTAATAGTCTTTATGGTCATACTTGTGTCACATGCTCACTCCTGGAACAGGATTGGTGTGAACTGTACCTCCATGACTGAAGCCAGTCAAGATGACAGGTACCAACCAAAGAGAGCACTGCCACAATGTTTGTGAGCAGAAGGCAAGCAAAGAAAAACCGGGTTTCACTATAATTTAGAAAGAAGTATTTCAAATTTCCTTCCACTCGTCTAACTTTGCATTTACCTGTAAGATGGCAATTTATAATATTTTTAAAAGTATTATTCCAAATGTCCTATTTCCCAGTAGTATTGTGAATAAACATCTTCTGATATTCAAATAGTAAATGCTGAAGGGTATGGCCATAAGTAAAATGTGGCACATGACTTTTTAAAATTTGCCTTAAGTGGAGATACATTGTAGTTTGTATGAGAATGGAAGTTTTTAAGAATAGAACAAGGGGGCTGGAGAGATGGTTCAGAAGTTAACAACACTGGCTGTTCTTCCAGAGGACCTAAGTTCCATTCCCAGCAACCATGTAATAAATAAATAAATCTTAAAAAAAAAAAAGAATAGAATAAGGATATAGCTCTGTAATAGAACCTTCACTTAGCATGCATGAGGCTCTGGGTCCAAATTCTGATGCTATGAAAAAAGAAAGACAAGTAAAGGAAGACAACGGAGCTAATTAAAGAACAGAATAGGGGCTGGAGAGATGACTCAGTAGTTAAGAGCCCTGACTGCTCTTTCAGAGGATGGAATTCCCAGCACCCACAAAGTGGCTCTAAGGCCACCTGTGCCTCCAGTTCTAGGGGGATCTGGCGCCCTCTCCTGGCCTATTTGGACACCAGGCTGTCAGGCAGTGCATAGACCTGCACACAGGCAAAATACCCACACACATAAAATACTACTTTCTAAAAATTGAAGAATATAACAATATGACCAAAGACACTGCTTTCTAAACATTCCTTAGCAGAAGTCAAGTTTTTCTGGAAGAGAAGATTTTCAAACTGCCAGCAGTGGATGAAGATAAAAACGTATAGTAACTCAGAAACATCATCAGCTTCCACGGTTCTGAGGTGGGCTGTTAGAAGCAAATTAGTGACCGATGTTGAAAGAGTTCATGGTTTGTATTTTGTTAGTCTCAGTTGCCATGACAACCCACAGGCTCTGCATAAAACGCCTGAAGCCAGCAGACATGTAATGGAATACATTCCTCTGAGTGAGTCAAAGCCTTGTTGAAAAGGAAGCAATCACACTGTTATGGAAATAAATTATAACCTCCTATGAATGGCTCAGGATTTAAATAAGCAACTTTTTTGGAACCCACTTTCTCCCTCCTCCCACATATTTTTGGTGATAAGTAACTTGGCAATGCTTTGTTTCTGATGGGACTACCTACCACATCTTTAAAAGGGGGCATGGTCATGCATGACTTGCCTGCCTACCTAACAAGGTTTGAAAGAGGATCCAATGAGAATGTGTGAGAAGTAACTTTGAAAATACAAGGAGCTGCACCAGCATGACTAATGCTGTCCATTAAGTTTCCTTAACATGCAGAAACGGAAGTTCCAAAGCAAAGTTTGAACATATTCCTGAGCCATTAGAGATGACTTTCTATGACACGTATGCTGATATTTTGCTTCATCTACTCCCCACCCCCAGTGATGAAACTGCAGATGCTCCCCAGTAGTATCCTGAGACAGAACCAGAAAGTTTATGCCAACAGAATATCTTTGTGAAGCAGACACCTGTTCAAATCCTAGCTCTGCTGCTTCAGAGATATGAGAACCTGAACATGTTACTTGAGTCTGCGTTTCATTTCCTCATTTATAAAGCTGATAAAGGAGGTAATAGTACCTACCTACCTGTAGAGATGTGAGGAGAATCTGGGAGCAGAACAGCTTCCTGCTCATAGTTAAATAACTGTTAATTTCCTTCTTCTTTGGGGAATATTAATGTTGGAATTACTTCTACCACAATTCTTTTTCTCCTCTTGATTTCCTCTCTAACTTTCAAATACCAATTTGATACTTTTGCTGTCTTGATCCCTACCTTTTGTCACCATCACATTTATAAACTATTTATAGCATAATCCTCAGAAAATAGATTCCACAATGAAGGCTAATGGATTTTTAGTTCTATGTTATCTAGTCTTACCATTAGTGAGGCTGGAATATGATGAGTCCAACTTACCTCCATATTCTTATGAAGCCTCACTAGCTTGCCGATAATGAGGCTCTTTAAGTGTCCATGGGAGAGCCCCATTTGGAAAGCCAGTTGGCTGTGGTCAGCCATGATGGCCATCCACTGCCCAGCATTTTCACCTGGCAGACAGTTGAACTTGGATGATCCACAAATTTCATAAACTTGGCAGCAGATCTTGATTATTATTTATCCATCACTTGGACAACCTGGGTAGATTCCTGCAACTCAAGCCTATCTGGGCTCTTCATTTTAGCACTGTCAGTCTGAGCAGACTGATGTGGGCTTCTGGGAACATTCCTTTGGAGAGCAGCAGAAATGTCATCAGACTCTCTAGTGTGCTTTCCAACTCCTACATTGGTGAGGCCCACGAACCACTTCTCCTAATAGACTCAGAAAACGGGATTTGAAGCTTCAAATTTGCATAGGATCAGTTTTTCCGAGAAATGCAGTCTCCCCTTGGGATACTTAATTTGGAAATGTTGGCATTTCTTTCTACCTGGTCACATGTGTTTTCTCCATCTTCTCGGACATTGACCTTAAGTAGTTTTTTTGTATCTGTCTTTCCAGAGATTCCATGTACTCTTTTCCAGCATCTTCATTAGTTTTAATACCAGGCTGATTTTCCTTTTCCATAAAGGGATTTCAGAGTCTTTCATTGTTCTATGATTCCTCCTAAACCTACCTCTCCCACATAGAGTAAACTTAACAAAAGGGAGTTTTATAAGCACACCTTGTGCCTTATGACAGACAAGATAAGTAATACAATCTCTTGGCCTCCTCTTTCACCAGTAAACCTTAATAGTTGGGGGAAGGTTACAGTAGTCAATTCCCAGAAGAGATTTTTTCCTTCTTACTCAAAGCCACCTTGGGAACCTCCTGTTCAAGCCAGAGCTATTTTGGGTAGAAGAGAAGCCGCACATTTGATGCCTTTGTGTCTGGTAAAATTCTTCCCAAATAGCACCAGATCTCAAGGCTTCTTTGCAGTAGCTAATGGTTCAGATGCTAATTCCAACTACTCTTGTCTCACTCAAACTCTGTACTAAAGACCACTTCCTTTTGGGCTAGGCATCTCTTTATTTAAAGCCCTAGTCTGAAGAGAAAATGTCTTTGATTAGGGAGGTATTAGAAAGACAGAAGCCATGTGCTCCAAAATTATTTTATTCTATCTGACCAAGTGGCCTGGTTTCTATTTTGGAAAGCATCAATTATGCACTGCAATAAACTTACTATTTTCAAAATGCAATAAACTCCAAGACAGTGATGTGTACTGAGTAATTTCCAGTGGTATCAGGAACTAGGGATACATAACTTAATTGGAGTGTGGTTTTCAAATTGCAAAGTTATGGATGGTATTTCACACCAATTTCCTCACTAATGGAGCTCTAATTAGGTGCAGAGAAGGGTTCCTCAATTTCAGCACTACTAGCATTTGAGCCAGATAATTTTTTGTTTACAGCTGAAAGAGAAGCTCTCCTATATATTAAATTTAGCAGCATCCATGTTCCCTACACACTTAATGCCAATAGAAATTTTATTCTACTACTGACAGCCAAAAATGTCTCCAGACATTGCCAAATGTCCCCAGAGAGACACCCCTAGTTGAGACTCAGTGGTGTCTTTCCTTTGCTTACTTTTCTAAACTATAAAAATCTTTGAGGCCAATGAAAACTAAGCACATTGGGCCATGGAGCGTACTGTTTGGACATTATTATCATAAAACCCTTAATTTTTCTTACTTGAGATTTTTAGAAAGACAATTAAGTTTCCAAATATAGTTGCAGTATATAAACACTGGTACCTAGCAGCTCCTAGCCCTCTGTTCTCTGTAAAACTTTGCAGGAGATTTCCCAAGAGTTTGTAGGGCCTCTCTCTGGCCTAGTTCATTGAGGGCCAAAATAAAACTACTCATTAGCAAAATGACTAATCCACTAGCCTATTAGCTGAAATAGTCAGGGAGGGGAAAGACAGTGTCATGTTTCCTGTACTCAGCCTTCCCTCCTAAAACATAATATACAGTCGTCTGAGTGGCCACATCCAGGTTTTTTGACAGATTGGCAAACTTGGCCTTTGCTATCCAGTACCTCAATGAGATCAACAAACCATTCTCACTGAAGGATGATCATCAGGGTGCCAGGCAAAGAAAAATGTCACACTCAATGAGCATGATTTGAGGAAAGTTGAGTAAAGGAATGTTGTATAATCTAATCAGAACTTCGAGTAGAGTATGATCCCACCAAGCTATTTATACCAGAACCTGATACAACCCTAGCAAAAACAAAACCAGAAGTTCAGAAGGGAAGCTGTGGTGGTGACCAGTTCCAAGGGGCTGTTTCTTGCACCACAATCCAGCAATCCTTGGTAAGCAGGGGTTTGCTGAAGAATAAATACCACAACTTTCCTCTCTTGTGCCTTCAACCCGCCTCTTGATACAGTGTACTCAACAAACCCAACCAGATGAGACAGGACAAGAGAATCTAGTGGTAGTGTATGCAGGACAACTTTCCCGCACATAGAGCTGTGTACATGGGCATTGAGAATGGATATGTAGAGAAAATGGAAGCTATACTGCAAGTCCAAGGAATATCAGCTACCCTCTGGGGTATGGAAGAAAATTCTCCCCTGATAATTTCCCTATGTCTTTTGGAGTTGTGAGACTGGTTGCCTTCAAGCACAGTGAAATTTCTCAAAGTTCTATAGTTCCACATGATTTTGTTGGGAACCACTCAGCAGACATGACTTCTATGACTACCTTTTCTTCCCTGTCCATTACCCACGAATTCTGATTTGTGCGTGTGTCTACAGGAAAGTCATTTACCAAACTGCTTCCTCCTCACGTTTCTATTCATGGCCACCTCATGCTCTGTGATAATTTTGTATGACTAAATATTATTTTCAGGTTTGTTGAGGATATATTGACAAAGAGCAAGCATTTCATTTTTTGCAGGAATGGTCACATCTATTACCAGATTACTACCAGGACAAGCTGTATGGAGTAAGCCATTGAGAGTGAGAAAGCTGAGGGACAGATATCAGAGGAGGCTTGAGTAGAAGTCAAAGCTCTTTCACTGTTCTTTTCTGCATTGTCAATGCCTGGTAAAACTTGGTGTCGGCTTCTGGGGGCTTTGCTGATTGACTTGTTGGATTGGGAGTGGATTTGTTACTTTTAGCCTTGCTATAACAGAATACCTGATGAAAGTAACTTAAGGAAGGATTTCTTCTGTCTCAGTTTGAAGATACTAGAGGGCAAGCATGGCAGCATGAGGGGGAAACAGCTACTCATATTGCATCTGCAGCTAGAAAGCAAAAAGTGATGGATTCTGGGGTTCACTCCCTTCATACTTTGTATTCAGTTCAGTGCCCCAGCCCATGGAATGATGATTACCACATTTAGAGTGATTGTCTCTCCTCAGTTGGTCCAATCTGGAAACTCCTTCATAAACATGCCCAAAGGTCTCTCTCCTAGTTGAGTCTTGATCCTCTCAAATTTATAGTATTATCAATTGCATGGGACATCATTTGGCTTTTTCCTCACAATAGAAAAGTTATTGTTTCACATTAGTAGCATTGCAAACATGTGAAATCCAGAGAACAAGAAGCCTAGTCTATACACACACCTAAACTACAAAGGCATCTTTCAAGGCATCCCACCATTCAAAAGCAGCAGTTATAGAATGTGTTCTAATTGGTGGGAGGAAAGTCTCACCAAAGAGAGAATGTATGGACAAATATAATTGGGTTGAGAAATAAAATGTGAACATGCACAAAGAATGTTCTTTGTGGAGAAGATAACATGTGCAACAGACCTGAGGTGGGACTAGCCTCAATGTACTCCAAAAAATAACCAAAAATACCAGGGTGCTCATCTATTCTCCAATTTGGGGAGGTAGAAGTCAGAGCATAAGGAGTCCCAGTCCAGCCTAGGCTGCTTACTGAGTTTGTAGCCAGCCTGAACTACATGAGATACTGTCTTAAGATAAACAAGCAGCAAGAAGGCCAATATGACCAGCCTGGAATGTTAATCAGACATAGAGTCCAGTTTCATGCTGGGCTTCACAGACCTGAGAAAACATCAGAATTTTATTACAATCAGGAAGAAAAACTAAGAAAGGAGTTTAGGTAGAAGAATATGAATTCATTTAATCAGCTTATTCTAGTGGCAGTATGGAGAATGGATGACAAAGGACAAAGACTTAAGCACAGAAACAGTAGAAAAGAATGATAATGGCTTTCTACAAGAGAATTTGGAACATATTGGGAAAGTTTTCTTATCATAAAGCATCTTCCCTTTTAACCAAGGTCACCAAGCTGCTAGTTAGCACACCATTACTGCAAAACTAAAACTCAGTCCCTTTACATAAGCACTTCCCAGTTTCCTTCACCCCTAGTTCCTGGCACCACCATTTTCTTAGTTTTATTCTTAGATCCCACATATTAATGATATCATGAAGTGTTTGTCTTTCTCTGCCTGGCTTATCTCACTTTCCATACTGTATTTACCATGCCCTTTCTTTCTCCTTTTATTATAATTTTTTTTCATACAGTGTAGTCTGATCAGTTTCCCTCCCCCTCTTCCCATATTCTGCCTCCCCACCTCTCCACACATCCAACTTCCTGCTCTCACTCTCAGTCTTGCTATATTGCTTAAGAAAACAAACAGGAAACAAGAAAAACTGAAAAAGCACAAGAAAACAGACAGACAGATATGTACACGCATACACACACACACACACACACACACACACACAAACACACACACACACCATAAAAACATAAAATCCGAAGCCATAACAAACAAGGAAATGGGGAACTAGAGAGATGGCTCAAAGGTTAAGATCACTGACTACTCTTCCAGAGGTCTCGAGTTCAATTCCCACAATCACTTGGTGGCTCACAACCATCTATAGTGGGATTTAGTGCCCTCTTCTGGCTTACAGGGATACAAAAAGGCAGAATGTTGTAAACATAATAAGTAAATCATAAAAGAAAAAGGAAAGGACCAGTAAGGTAAAACATGCCCAAATAAAGCAATACAAGACAAAAAAAAAAACAATCTACAAAAGCACCATTGAGTTGGTTTTGTGTTGCTATCTACTACTGGGCATGGCACTTACCTTAAGTATGGTCGATATACCCAGTGAGGCTCAATTGGAGACCACAATTTTTCTTTGCAAGCAATTATCAATTATGTCCTTCACTTTCATCCATATTTTTACAAATAGCAGTTCCTTCTTTTAAATCTGAATAATATTCTGTTTTGTATGTGCTTGTGTGTGTGTGTGTGCACAAATGCATGTGTGTGTGTTCACCTATTGATAAACACTCACATGGTTTCATAGGTAAGCGATTGTGACTAAATCTGCCATGAACATGGCAGGACAATTGTCTCTTTGGGATACTGATTTTACCTTCAGCTATGACCCAGAAATGGGATTACAGTATAATGGTTCTGTTTTTAGTTGTTTTAGAATTTTTCATACTGTTTTCCAGAATGACTGGACCAGTTTGCCTGCAGTGTATTGAGTTTTTTCCCCCACATCATCAATATTTTAATATAATTAAACATTTCCCAAATCCCTTTCCAACCTCCAAACCTTCCTACATTCCCTGACTTGCTCTCCTTCAAATTCATGGCCTTGGTCAAGACAAAGCTTATTAAAGAAAACATTTAATTGTGTGCTTGCTTGCAGTTTCAAGTCCATGATCATCATGGCAGGAAGCAGACAGACATGGTGCTTCAGCAGTAGCTGAGTGCTTTACATCCTGATCTGTAGGCAGCAGGCAGATAGTGAGACTGAGCCTGATAGGGACTTTTGAAAACTCAAGGCCCACCTCACCCCCATTCCCAGTAACACACATCCTCTAATGTGGACACACACCCAAATTTTTCCAAACAGCTCATTAACTAGAGATGAAGTGTAATACAGCCCCAAACCTTACTAGGCCCCAAATCTTAGCATAACTGACTCCACATGGAAGTACCACTTAGGCTGTAAAACTCAGCACATAGACAGCACCACCTGCCAAAACCAAAACAAAGGCCTAATCCATCAAAGTCTATAGTTCTGGGACAGAATCTAAATCTAACTTTACTTTTTAGCTCCTGTAGCTCCTGTAGTTCCACTTCTGGCTAGTTCTTCTTGTTAACTGAAGTATGTCAACCCAGAACATGGTTGTTGTGCTCACCCTGACAAAGGCTCAGGGCTACAATAAGATTCTAAATACCCAGTGTAGTCACTGGGCAACTAATAAATACTTTTCTGTTGGTTTAAACCCATGTCCAAGCAGGCTTCTCTGGTGAATATCCCACAACACTAAGTATGCAAGTATATGAGCCTATAAGGATCATTCTCATTCAAGCCACCATACCACCCTTCCTACTCCCAGCTTTCTTTAGTTGACTGTAGTATTTTGAGTAGGGTAGAGGTCCCGTGGGTTTTCCCCTATCAAGATTAGCATATTCATTGTTGTCTTCCTTATTCAGTTCACATTTTGGACAGTTATGTTGATGAGACTATATGGGTATAGCTTCTGGTGTTACTAGGAGATATAATCTCACAGCAAACTCCCTGATCCTCTAGCTCTTAGAGTTTTTCCATTCCCTCTTCCAAAATGTTCTGAGTCTTAGTGCTAGAATATTTTATAGCAGGCTTGGCTTTACCTTTCCCTAGTGATGTGTGATATTGATCACCCTTTTATATGCCCAAGGTGCATTTATAGGTCTCCATTGTATAAATGTCCATTCAGGTCCTTTGTTTTTTGTTTGTTTTTGTTTTTACTTTTTAAGTTGGGTTGTTTTTCTGCCAGTGAGTTGTTTGAGTTCCTTATATATGTTAGATAAAAATCCTTTATCAGGTATAAGGTGTATAAATAAATTTTCCATTCTATAGTTGTCACTTCACTCTGATAGTTTTAATTTTCTTTAGTATAAAATACTTTAATTATGCTTATTTGGTATGTGGCTGTCAGAGAATAAATTGTAGCAGTCAGTTTTTTCCTTCCAATATGTGGGGCCCAGAGATCAAACTCAGGCTGTCATACTCAATAGCTTTTGCCTTTACCTGTTGAGCCATCTCATCTCACCAGGCCAGGGAGTTCCTTTTTCTATATAGAGACTTTTTAGTTTGAAACCCATTTGTTATGTTTGCTTTTCTTACCTCTGACTTTCATGTCACCAAAAAAAATTGTTGCCCCAACCAATGCCAAGATTTGTCCCTATTTTCTTCTAGGAGTTCTAAAATTTCTGATCTTGTTGTTGTTGTTGTTGTTGTTGTTGTTGTTGTTGTTGTTGTTGTTGAAGACAGGGCTTCTCTGTGTAGCCTTGGCTGTCCTAGAACTCACTCTGTATACCAGGCTGGCCTTGAACTCACAGAGATCTACCTGTCTCTGCTACCCAATTACTGGGATTAAAGGTGTACGGCACCACTGACTGCCTATTTTAATACATGTTATTTACCCAAGTTTTTTTTAAACACTATTCATTGAAGAGACTATCCCTTCTTCATCATGCAGTCTTTGCACCCTTGTCAAATAATAGTTATTGTATGTGTGTAATTTGTTCATTGGTACCATGATGCATTGATTACTATAGCTTGGTGTGTGTGTGTGTGTGTGTGTGTGTGTGTGTGTGTGTGTGTGTGTGTGTTTGTGTTCACCCATTGAGAAACACTCAAATAGTTTCATATCTAGGCTATTATGCTTATATATGATTCCCTTAGAAGGAAAGATAGGAGGGGTATATGGGAGGGTTTGGAAGGAGTAAAGGGATTTGGGAAATATTTAATTATATTAAAATCTCAAAAATAAAAGAAAAAGGTAAGCATTATTGAGGATGTGGGGGAAAGGAACTCAATACCCTGTAGGCCAACTGGTCCAGTCATTCTGGAAAACAGTATGAAAAATTCTAAAACAACTAAAAACAGAACCATTATACTACAATCACATTTCTGGGTCATAGCTAAAGGAAATGAAATCAGAATACCAAAGAGACATTTGTCCTGCCATGTTCATGGCAGATTTGGTCACAATAGTCTAGATATGACTTGGTAGGGATTACATTGAACCTGTTGATTACTTTGAATAAACTGACATCTTAATAACATTTCTCTGAACGATGAACACAAGTTGTCTTTCAAATTCTTTATTCATTATTTTTTAAATTAATATCTTACAATTTGAACATACTGGTTTTCTCCTCCTTGATTAAATTTATTCCTGCATATCTTTTTCTTTTTTATATGGCTGGCTATACATGAGATTATTCCCTTAATTTCTTTTCCAAATACTTTCCTGTTATTGTATAAGATTACAACTGATTTGGCCATATTCATATTTTGTGTCCTATAACTTTATGGACACAACTACAATTTTGGTAAACATTTTAGGGGGAGTATTCATGTGTATGCAGATGAATGTGCACAAGTGTGTGGAGGCCAGAGGAGAGACAACCTTGGATGGCATTTCTCAGGTACTGTCAGCCTTTGTTTTAAAACAGGGTCTCTCACTGATCTAAAGCTCACCAAATAGTCTAGACTAGCTGGCCATTGGGCCCCAAAGAGCCATTGTCTCTAGCTCCCCTGCACTGGCCAGAGTTGGCCTTCTTATCTGCTTGCTTCCCTACTTTATAAGAAATGTTTTCCTTTCTTTTTTCTGGTTGTTTTTCTTTTCTTTCTTTCTTTTTTGTTGTTGTTTTGTTTTTGTTTGGGTTTTTTTTTTTGGTTTGGATTGGTTTGGTTTTTCAAAACAGGGTTTCTCTGTTTAACAGCCCTGACTGTCCTGGAACTTGCTCTGTAGACCAGGCTGGCCTTGAACTCACAGAGATCTGCCTGCCTCTGCCTCCCGAGTGCTGAGGTTAGAGGCATTTGCTACCACCACTGCCTAGCATCAGATTTTTACCTTTGAGTATGATGTTAGCTGTAAACTTGTCATATATGGCTTATAAATATGATTGTATATATATATATATATATATATATATTCCTTTTATAATTCCTTTTATAATTTGTTGAATTTTTTTATCATAAAAGAAAATGTTCAACTTCATCGAATGCTCCTTCCTGCATCAATGGACATGATTGTGTGATTTTTATCCCTGTCATGGTGCTACAATTATTGATTTACATATATTGAAATATTATTACATATAGTGAAACCTTATTGCCTCACAGAAATAAATCTCAGTTTATCATGAGGCACAATCTTTTCACTTTGTTGTTTAATCTCTGGCTTCTAATATTTTATTGAGGATTTTTATATCTATGTCTATCAGGAATATTGACCTTTAATTTTCTGTTCTTATAGCAGAGTCCATGTCTAGCTTTGGTATCAATGGTAATGTTGGCCTCATAAAAAAAGTTTGGGAGCGTCTTTTCTCATCACCTTTTAAGAAGTCTGAACAGATTTATGTTAATTCTCCTTTAAATGTTTGGTAGAATTTGCTAGTGAGGCCATCTGTTCTTGGGCTTTTCTTCACTGAGGAGTTTTGACCATTCTATCCCCAATACTTATTGTTGAGCTAGTCAGATTTTCCATTCTTTCATGATTCGGTCTAGATATGTTACATGTTTCTAGGAATTTATCCATTCCTTTCAAGCTATCTAATGTGTTGGTACATAATCAAATCAGTTGTAATGTCTCCTCTTTTACTTCGATTTTAGCATCCCTTTTTTTAATCTTTTCTCCTAGAGCTGGAGAGATGACTCAGTGGTCAAGAATACTAGCTGCTCTTGAAGAGAACCATAGTCCTGTTCCAAGAACCCACACTGAGCAGTTCACAACCATCACAACTTGGCATCTTCAATGCCAAGGAAATCTGATGACTCCTTCTGGCCTCTGTGGTCACTGCACTCATGTATACACACACACACACACACACACACACACACACACACACACACACACACACTTAAAAATTGTTTAAGTCTTTTAAAAACACTCTTTAGTTTTATTGATCATTTCTATTTCCTCCTTTAATTTACTTTGGGTTTAGTTTGTTATTCTTTTTCTAGATTGTGGAGGCACACAATAAAGTTGTTTAACTGAGATTACTCTTTTTTCTTAATACAGAAATTTTCCTCTTAGAAATACTTTTACTAAATCCAATAAGAGTGGCTATATTTTTATTTATTCTTTGAGAATTTCAAACACTGTGCAATGTGTTTTGATTGTATCTTCACCACCCATTTCCCCCTCCACCTCCTGTAGAGTCTCCCTGTGTGTCCCCTTCCCAATTTCATCTCCTTCTCATGAACTCCCAGCAGTTCACAACCTATGGGTCAAGACCCCTATCAGATATCCTGCATACAAGGTATTTACATTATGATTCACAACAGTAGCAAAATTACAGTTATGAAGCAGCAATGAAAATAATTGTATGGTTGGGGGTCACCACAACATGAGTAACTATATTAAAAGGGTCACAGCCTGGAATCCAGTTGCAGAGAGGGAGGAGTAATAAGAAAATGGGGGCAAGACCAGGCTACAGAAACCCACAGAGACAGCTGACCTGAACAAGGAAGAGCTAATGGATCCCCCAGACTGATAGCTGGGAAACCAGCATTGAACTGACTCAGACCCCCTGAACACGGGTCTCAGTTAGAAGGCCTGAGCAGTCTAAGGGACCTCAGACAATGGAACCAGGATGTATCCCTTGTACACAAAAGGACTTTGGGAGCACATTCTCCATGGAGGGATACTCCCTTAGCCTAGAGTTAGGAGGAAGGACCTAGTCCCTACTCCAAATGACTTGACAGATTTTGATGATCCCTCCTAGAAGGCATCACCCTCACTGTGAAGTAGGGGGAAAGTTGGGATGGGAGGAGGTCGGGGGGCATAGGAGGGAGGGAGAGGGAACTGAGATCAATATGTAAAATAAAATAATAATAATAATAATATATAAAAATAAAAGGGTCACAGCATTAGAAAGGTTGAGAACACTAACCAGTCACAATTCCAATATTGATGGGGGAGGAGTTAACAAAGCCCCACCCCTGTGAAGCTACTAGTATAGTAGATAATGGTGCTAGGGAAGGTGGAGTCTGTTTTCTTCTGGAGTGTGACCCCCTGGTAGCTTGCCCATGCTCTATTGCAAAGCCCCAATGCTCATATGGGCAGCACTAATTGAGTTCATTGGGCTATTTAAAAACTTAAGTCGACAGTTGGTGGTGCTGCACACCTTTAATTCCAGCACTTGGGAGGCAGAGGCAGATGGACATATGTGAGTTTGAGGCCAGCCTGGTCTACATAGTGAGGACAGCCAGTACTATTACACAGAGATACCTGTCTCAGAAAAAAAAAAATAGATCTTGGTATTATTTCCTTGTCTTGGTTTTGTTTTATCTCAAGATATTTTTTATTTCCCTTTTTATTTCTTCTTTTACTTGTATGTTAGGGAACATATTGTTTACCAAATTTTCTTCCTGTAATTGATTACTAGTTTCATACCACTGTGGTCAAAAAAATACTTGATTTGACTGCAATGTTTTTATGTCTGTTAAAACTTGTTTTGTGCCAGATGAGAGTGGTGTCTGCCTTTAATCCCAGGACTCAAGAGGCAGAAGCAGGCAGATCTAAACTGGTCTAAAGAGCCAGTATAGGACAGCCATGGCTATATAAAGAGACCTTATCTCGAAAACAAAAACTTGTTTGTGGCTCATGGCTCAGTATACCTTATCCATAGTTCCATATGCATTCTGTTTCTATGGGTGTGTGTTCCGTATGTCTATTAATGTCCTTTGGTCTGTAGTGTCAATAAAGCCTACTATTTCCTCATTGATTTCTTATCTGAGTAATCTATCCATTATTGAAAGTGATGTGCTAGGGCAGGGAGGTGGTGGTTGCACAGGACTTTAATCCCAGAAATTGGAAGGCAGAAGCAGTTGGATATCATGAGTTGGAGGCCAGCCTGGTCTACAAAGTAAGTTTTAGGACAGCCAGAACTATTTCACAGAGAAACCCTGTCATGAAAGCCCAAAAGAAATAGAAGGAAGGAAGGAAGGAAGGAAGGAAGGAAGGAAGGAAGGAAGGAAGGAAGGAAGGAAGAAATGAAGGAAGGAAGGATACTGAAGTCCCCTTTTAATCTCTGTTTCTGTAAATATTTGCTTTATATATTTTTGATGATCCAAGGTATGCTACATGTATATTTGTGTTATATCCATTTGTGCACATTTACCCTTTTATCATTATATAATAACCTTGGTCTCCTGTGACATTTTTACTTGAAATGTATTTTGTTCACTGGAACTATATCCACTCCTACTCTCCTTTAGCTACTAGTTGCCTTGGGGTTTATTCTATCCTTTCTATTTTAGCTCATGTGTATCTTTAAAGGTAAAAGAGTCTTTTGTAGGCATGATATTGTTGGGGCTTGGTTTAGAGGGGGAGGGCTCAGGGTGTTTTAGATTTGTTTTCATTTGTTTATTTTGGGTGGTGTTTTTGTTTGTTTTTATTACACCTTGAAGTCTTTTGATGCTAAATGCTGTGATTCTGTCTGAGCTTTCCTGTAGATGTGCCCACTTTATTCTTTGAAGGTAAAAAGGGCTATAAGCCTTTGATTTATTTCCTCCGAGACAGTACCCTGAAGTATTCAAGTTTAAGATTCCCATAGAGTCAAGATCACTGCGTGTGTGTGTGTGTGTGTGTGTGTGTGTGTGTGTGTGTGTGTGTGCGTGTGTGCATGCATGCGTGCGTGCGTGAGCATGCGCATGCATGCTAACTGTATTGTCCTCAGGGACTTGATGAGACTATTGAGTCTCCTGGAGCTGGAGGCACAGGTTGTCATGAATTATCCAAAACAACTTTGTGTGCACAGTTTTGTTACAAGCAATTTTCTGCCAACCTGTTCCCAAAATAACAGAGAGACTATTAGTTATAAAGCTGTTGGCCTATTACCAGTGTTGTTTATTGGCTAGCTCTGTCTTAAATATTAACTCATTTCTATCAATCTAAGTGTTTCCACATGGTCTTACCAGAGAGTCCGGACCTCTTAGTCCTCTCACGGCCTACACAGTTGTACATAATATGCTAGAACTGTGTGCAAGATGCAAGCTGGAGCCAAGGAGCTATATAGTGCTAGAAAAGCATATGGTTGGTCCCACACGACATTGAAATGTGCCCCATTGGGAGTAGAGTGGAGCAGGTACAATGAAGCTTTTCTCCTTCCCTGTTCAGTATGCTTATTTTGTTGTTTGTTTCAATGGGGTGTTGGACTTCCCTGCTCAACTCCTACTAATCTCCCACAACAGTCTGTAGATGAGTGTCAAAGTCAGTGTACATGGGGGTGAAGGATGAGTGCTGAAAACTCTTATGCTGCCATCTTGCTGATTTTATGCTTGCAAAATCTGAATTAATTTTAGCATCTACCCTTAATGTGTATCAGCATACTTTTTGTATTTTAATGGTTTCTTAATTTAATTTTTTAGGTTAGCATAAAAAACTACTGGAGTTTATTATGGTATGGGGGGGCAATCTTTGGGTGTCATTCCTCATCTTTCAACCTTATTTGAGACAATCTCTTTGATGATACATAAACCAGACTAGTTAGCCCAAGACCTTCTGGAGAATTTCTGTCTGTCTCTGCTTCCCATCTCCTAGTAGGGGCATGCTGGGATTCCTGCCTCTTACATGGGTTCTGGAAATCTGACGTCAGGTCATCAGACATGCGCATCAAGTGCTTTTACCAAGTAAGCCATTTCCCCAGCCTTCACTGCAGTGTTGTGTACCATTATACGTTGTTCTTATTCATTTTTCTCCTGCACTGCCTTCCCCATACTGAGTGATACCTTCTGGCTCATCCCCTCTTTCCCCCAGATAGCTACCACTCTGCTTTCCTGTCATACTCCAAAACCCTCTTCTCCACCACTCTTAAAAACTCTTCATTTCTACCGGGTGGTGGTGGCACACACCTTTAATCTCATCACTGGGGAAGTCAGAGACAGGCTGATCTCTGTGAGTTTGAGGCCAGCCTGGTCTACAGAGCAAGTTCCAGGACAGCCAGGGCCGTTGCACAGAGAAACCCTGTATCCTGTCTCACACCCCACCCCCCAAAAAATCTCTTCATTCCCCCATTTCTAGTTTAATTATATACCTACCTACCTACCTACCTACCTACCTACCTACCTACACACACACACACACACACACACACACACACACTGCATTCATGTGTATATCATGTTAAAAGCTAGATTCTGCACATTAAAAAGTGGGTCCCATGATAAAGCTCATGTCATCAAGCTTGCTAGTGCCTTTACTCCATCGTGCATATGTTTCGTGTGTCCTCATGACTAGGATCATGCATTCTCAGTGCATGCCATACATAAAAGATGTGCCCTAAAGGCATCATGTTTGAAGGTCCATAAATGCATTTACTTCCCACTGTAAACATCAGGTTTGACCACCCAGACAAGGTGCTATGCTGCTAGTTTTATGCCCACTTGCTATAAGATACAGACATTTCAGAAAGGGGACCCTCAACTGAGAAAATCCTCCCACTTCATTGGCCTGTGAACAAGCTTGTGGTGCATTTTCTTAACTGATTGTTGATGTCAGGGGTCCAGCTCACAGTGGGAAGTGTCAATCTTGGGGTACTGGTCCTGGGTCCTATAAGAAAGAATGCTGACAACCAGCCTTGAAAGCACACATACAAGTAGCATTATATGTACTGAAAATATTGTATTTAAGAATATATGTATATACATATGTGCACTCAATAACAATTAATAGAGAAAAAGAGGCCATAAATTTGAAGGAGAATGGGGAAGGTTATATGGTAGGGTTTGGCAAAAGGAAAGGGAAAGAAGAAATAGGGCACTTACAATCTCAAAAATAAAAGATAGAGGAAACATAATTGTGAAGGGAAATAAATGAATCTGAAAATGAGAAAGAAAGAAAACAAGGAAGGAAGGAAAGAAGAGAGAAAGAAAGAAAGAAAGAAAGAAAGAAAGAAAGAAAGAAAGAAAGAAAGAAAAGTAAGTTTTATAAGCCACAAAGAACAAGCAAGTAAGCTACAGCCCTCCATGTCCTCTGCATTAGCTCCAGCCTCCAGGTTCCTGTACTGTCCTGCCTTGGTTTCCCTCAATATACTGTGACCCAGGATATGTAAGCCAAATAGTCCCTTTCCCCCACAAGCTGTTTTCATTCATGGTGTTTTGTCACAGCTAAGACAGGTATTATCATGTTTCTCCACTTTTACCTAATTAGCAGATTTTATGAAGGCCATATACATATCTTGCTTCTAACCCAGTTCCAGATTAAAGAGTAAGAATCATGACAACTGAATGCAGTGGCTGATCCTACACTGAATCTTGTACTGCAAGTAAAAAAATATTGCAAAGGACATGATTAGATAATCTGATAAAAATGGAAGACAAGTGGTAGTTAGATACAAAAAAACATATGACAATATTAAATTTCCCAACCTTGAAAAAATGACTATTAAATTGAAGTCTATCTTTTGGTGGGGGGGGGATGAATGTATCTGTAAGTATAAAATATGTTAAATAAAGAACTCATTTTTACAGGGCCCAAAACTCCCAGAACCGGCTCTAGGACAGACCTAACAGATCTCACAGAAGACAGTAGAGCCCTAGTGTTTGGAATTTGGCCACTGTTTCCTGTGAAGAAAAAATTATTGCTAACCTTTTCATAGTACCTACTCCCATGAATTCCTGACCCTCATCCAAGTATCTTTCACACACTTGGTGGGAAGAAGCTGTACAGTTACAGTGAAAAAAATTATAGGATTCTAATGTTTTTAAAAAGTCAATATCCAGCCAGGTGGTGATGGCACGCACCTTTAATCCTGGCACTTGGGAGGCAGAGGCAGGCAGATCTCTGAGAGTTCAAAGCCAGCCTTGTATACAGAGTGAGTTCCAGGACAGCCAGGATTATTTCACAGAGAAACCCTGTCTTGAAAAACCAAAAACTAAATAAAAAGTCAATATCCACACAGGAAAATCTCCAAACATAAGAAATGTGTCCAACACTTCAGAAAAATTATCCACCATGGCCAAGAAGGATTCATCCCAGCAATGGAGTACTACTCAGCACTAAGAAACCATGAATCCTAAAATTCAAAGACAAATGGAAAGAACTAGCAAATAGAATCCTGAGTGAGGTAACCCAGAACCAGAAAGACAAATATAGCATGTACTCACTCATAAGTGGATACCAGACATAAAACAAAAGACACCCAGCCTACAATCCACAACCCTAGAGAAGCTAGAACCTTGTTCCAGAAGCAGATGGAAGCAAATGCAGGAATCCACAACTAGCCATTGGGCCAAGCTCCTGGAGTTACAATTGGACTGAGGGAGGAGCGATAATATGAACAAAGGAGTCAAGACCATGATGGGGTTTTATGTGAGCTTTGAGTTTTAGTAGCATTTCTTTTACGAATGTGGGTGCCTTTGTATTTGGAGCATAGATGTTCAGAATCAAGACTTTGTGTTGATGGATTTCTCCTGCGATGAATACGAAATGACCGTCTTCATCTTTTTTGATTAATTTTGGTTTGATGAAGCCAGTGATGATAAACAAGTGGCAGTATTTAATGCTATTGGACTTGAGGATTAAGACTCCTACAATGACATCACAAGTGGCAGTATTTAATGCTATTGGACTTGAGGATTAAGACTCCTACAATGACATCTTTTTTGATGCTGTTGCTGACTTCGAAATGTTGGAGCATTGAGGAAGATAGACACATCCTCCACTTTTGCCAGAAAAAAATTTGTCCTCCCTTAATTCATTCCTTTGTAGCATTCATGAACAATTTGTGTCATTTTAATATATACATTCTTAACACACACACACACACACACACACAGACAAAGACCATGATGGGGAAACCCACAGAATTAGTTGACATAAGCTAGTTAGAGGTCACTGACTCAGGTCTGACAAACAGGGAACCTGCACAAGACTGAAATAGACTCCCTTAATATAGGTGACAATGGTGCAACTGGGACAATATATGAGGCCAATGGCAGTGGGTCCAAGATCTAACTCTAATGCACAAACTGACTTAGTGGAGCCCATTCTATATGGAGAGAAGAGGTGCCTTGGTTGTGCCTCAATGAGATGATGAGACAGACTTAGTAGACTTCATAGGTGAAGCCTTACCCTCTCTGAGGAGCAGATGGTAGGGGGGCAGAGAGCAGTGGGATCGGGAGGAGAGGATTGAAGGGGAATGGGGATTAGAATGTAAAAAATAAATTAATAAAAAAGTGCGTTCAATAATGGGCCCCCAGTCTGATAGCTGGGAATCCAGCATGGGACTGACTCAGACCCCCTGAACATGGGTCTCAGTTAGAAGGCCTGGACAGTCTAAAGGACCTCTGACAGTGGAACCAGGATGTATCCGTGGTGCACAAAAGGACTTTGGGAGCACATTCCCCATGGAGGGAATACTACCTTAGCCTAGAGGCAGGAGGGAGGGCCTAGTCTCTAATCCAAATGACTTGACAAATTTAGATGACCCCTCCTACAAGGCATCACCCTACATGTGGGGGGTGATGGGAGGGAAGCATGGTCGGGGGGGGGCATGGGAGGATGGGAGAGAGGGAAAGAGGGAGGGCGTGGGAGAGGTGAAGGGAGAGAGAGATCCTGTAATGATGACTTTTGTGGAATCGCTCTAGCCTGTATCTCAGGAGTCTGCCATGTTCTCTTCTACTTCCTCATAGAAGCAGCTACCAGAGGCTGGCACTGGAACAACAGGCCTGACCTATTTATTGATCACTGCAACCTTCTGCAAAAAATGTCAATAGAACTCAGCATGGTGTCATTACACACTCACCAGTATAGTATAAACACACAAAAGCTACAACACCAAGTAATGGTAATCTGAAGAAAGCTAGGGCTCACTTGTGGCTAGAAGTTCAGATGATAGGAACAGTTTGGAAAGGCTGTTTTTAGATATAGTCTGTGTCTAACAGTTCCATTCCTGACTAATAGCTGTGACTTTCATCAGAATATATATATATATGAAAATATTAATGGCATTATTATTCATAATAACCCAAAAGCTGAAAATGACACAATGTTTATCTATAATAGAAAGGATAAACACTGTGACATGTGCAAATAAAATACTATACAGCAATTAAGAAAGTCTTTGAACTAACCCTATATACAAACAAGGATGAATCTATCCAACAATGCTGAAAAAAAAAGTCAGATACAAAAAAAATTACATACAGTATGATGCAATTGATGTGAAGTTCAGGAATAGGAATACAATGCCATAATACCATATATGACAAAAAAATACCATAACAACAGTTTTCTCACAATAACAGTGAGTGTGGAAGTTACTGACAAGAGACATGACAGAGGCTTCTTGGGGTGATGGGAACAGTCGTTAAGATCTGTGCATTTTACTCTAAGAAATTTATACCTCAACTGGGGGCAGGTAAAATCTAGAAATAGAATCACAGCTCCTCAATAGTTAAGAGATCTTTTCTGTAGGGTGGTGGTGGCGCACGCCTTTAATCCCAGCACTGGGGAGACAGAGGCAGGCAGATCTCTGTGAGTTCCAGGTCAGCCTGGTCTACAGAGTGAGTTCCAGGACAGCCAGGGCTACACAGAGAAACCCTGTCTCAAAAAAACAAAAAAAGAAAGAAAGAAAGAAAGAAAGAACGAAAGAAAGAAAGGAAGGAAGGAAGGAAGGAAGGAAGGAAGGAAGGAAGGAAGGAAGGAAGAAAGAAAAAAGGGAGGGAGGGACGGAGGAAGGGAGGGACGGAGGGAGGGACGGGGAGGGAGGGAGAGAGAGAGAGAGAGAGAGAGAGGGAGAGAGAGGGAGGAAGGAAGGAAGGAAATTATATGTATACAGATGGTGAAAAAGCAAACGTGTAAATGTTAACAAAATGTGAATCGTGCACAAGTATTTGTTGGACTGTTCCTATAACTTTCCCATAAGTATTTTTTAAAGAAAATATTGAGGAGGGGCCTAGAGAAATGGCTTGCCAGCTAAGTGCACATACTGATTTTGCAGGGCACTGGAGTTAGTTCATGCAGCTCACAACTGCCTGTAGCTCCATCTCCAGGGCATATGGTGCCATCTACTGGCTTCTGTGGGTACTGCATGCATATGCATAAACCACATAAAATTACATAATACATAAAATTACATACATAAAATTAAAACAAAAAACAATTCTAGGAAGCAGAAAGGGGATGGGCTGGGGTTTGGTGGGGGTGATAGTGAAGGATGGGAGGGTGATGCAACTGATACTGGCATGTAAAACAACCTTGTTTCAAATTTAAATTTAAAAAGGAAAAAATTTGAAGTATTCTACTAGCACATATTAGTTATATACGGTGGCTGGCTTCATTATGAGAGTTTCATAATATATACAATGTATTCCGATCATATTACCCCCTCTTATCCTCTGTACCCAACTCCTGCTGGTCTCTTTTCTCTTCACAACCAGACCCCCTTCTGTTTTCATCTATTTATTTTTGGTGACACATTGAGTTTGATGAGGGTTTCTTACAAGAACATTCTTACAGGGTCAGGGATTATTTACAGTAGCATAGGCAACTTACCATTGACCACACCACTAAGGAAAATATTTCTCCATCCCAGCAAAGGTTAACTGCCTGTAGATCCACAGAGAGGAATAGAGCCTCATTGGCCCATCCTCCTTAGCAACATAAGCATTACATTTTTCTAAGTAGAAGTTTTAAATCTAATAAAAACAGAACTTTCAGACAAAAATCTCTCTGTGCTTATGTTGGGCTCAAAACCATAATTATCTCAGGCAGAGTGTAAGAAATGATGGAACTCTTAATTCCTAGCAGATTTAGTAGTCATTTCATTTCATCAAAATTATCATAAAATGGAAAAAGTGAAAAAATACTGGAAAAATATTGCTTGCATTTTTCAGTTAGCATGGTCTAGTGAATTTAATAGAAAGGCTTAGTCTTCCAGGCCAGTTGGAGTTTTCATATTTTTAAATACCACAGTGTTTGATTGTGAGTGCTTCAGGGAGGGCAAGAGTCAGCACCCTTGTTATCCCTGGTGCTTTATCAAAGTCCTGGGAAGGTAGCAAGACCTTGGAGGACTTAGCTACATGGTACACAAGGGACCTGGGATCCCAGAGACAAGGGTTCCATCTTTACCAGAACTCTATGCTCCAAATAGGTCTTGGAAGCAACAGAACTGTTAACTTGAGAGAAAGGTAGGATCCTCTCCAGTGTGGAAACATGATCAACAATCAATAAAGAGCCCTGGGATGCAGAAGACTATACAACTGAGTTTGAACTTCCCCCACTGTATCAAGATGGGTACCCCACACTGAATTTAAGTAAAAGTAGATAAAAACTTGTTTGAATGTTTGGATTGACTCATTCATATCACATAAAGCAACACACATTGAAATATGTGCTAAGTACCTTCTGTTGATTATCTCATTTTGTCCTCACAATACCTCTATGACATAGCAATAACAACCCCTGCATCATTATAGGACCTCATAACTATCTATGTGATGTCACAATGTAAGTCGCTGGTGGAGCCAGCATTTGAATCTAGGCAACCAGACTACAGGATCAATGCTCCTAGCCCATCTGCCATGTTTGTGGATGGTTGCCCATTTTCATTTTGTGGCCATTTCTCTCATGGGAATTCTTACCTCTAGCCTCCAGTCTGTAGAAGATGGGTTTATTAAATAAAGTTGCTACTCTGTGGCATAATAGCAATGGAAGAAGCCTATCCAAGCTCAGCAGAGCCCAAGAAAATCACTCCTTCCATCCCTTTCAATAAGCAGCCAGACTTTCCATAGTGCAGATGACTAAAAGATGAGCTGATTGTACCCAGGAGGGAGTGACTCTTCTGCCAAATGTCCTGGCTGGTGGTGTGCTGATCTCCTGCAAAGAGTGAGGTCCTCCCAAACAACTGGTATTCTCCATTCCCCCCATGGATGCATAACTGAGTCAGGTTAGCCTGCCAAATCCAAACACTGTTCCATATCCAGTGCCTGAAAAGAGCTGGTCCTGCATCAACAGCAGTCTGTGAGGCATAATTAGTTGCAGATTCCTCCTGGAGCTGCTCAAGCTCCTTGATGTCTCAGAGATGTGGCTAGCGTGTAGCTCACTTTGGCAGTGAGGGACTAGAGAAGAGGTCCAGATGTCAGAAACCAAGGGCATCATTCTGATCCAGCTTGGTGTTTCCAAGACATGGTGGGGCAGGCTCACATGCATGAATGGGGCTTTGGGGAACACGTACCCTTTCAGCAGATCCAAACCACAAAGATCACAGAAATCTATGGGAAGTAATGTCTTCCTCATGAGCTGGCCAAATGTTAGCAACAGTCTCCATTTGGCTCCGTGGTACCCAGAGTGGGAAAAGGATGTAATGCGCCTTTTCTCCTAGAAAAAGGAGCAATATAGTCAACAAAAGACAAGCCCAGTAACAGGAAATAATCTACAATCACACAGAGGACAAGCCTTTGGGCATGTCAATGATGGGGTTTCTAGATTAAGTTAATTGAGGTGGTAAGATTCATCCTAAATATGAGTGGTATCATTCCATGCAGTGGAGCCTTGGATTAAATAAAGAGAATACAAGTTCATCACCAGTGCTCATCTCACTCTACTTCCTCACTATGGATTTGATATGATCAGCTGCTTCATACTCTTGCTGCCATGACTTCCCTAGCATGATGGACTGTAATCCCCCCAACTGTAAGCCAAAACACCTTCCCTCTTAAGCTTCCCTCTTGTCAAATATTTGGTCACAGCAATAAATAACTATTATATCTAAATGGTATTTCATCTGTGTCCAGACATCTATCATGGACTTTGGTTTTGATACTGTATGGTTTCCAATTGTATGTACTATTATCATCAAACCACAAAATTAATATGAATGTGAATACCTTTGGCTTGGACTTTTCCTCTGGCTTTAAGAAAGAACTATCAGATATTTCCTTTTCAAATAAATAACAAGTCAATATAGACCTAAATCATTATCTTTTTTTAAAAAATCCATACAATTTAAATTATACACAATTCCAGTACCATAGTGAAATTTTTCATTGTTTTGCTCCACCCTTCCCAAAATGTGAACCATCTCTCTGTACATGTATCCACGCTATATATAATACACCCCCCCCTGCACCACCATTAGTCATTTGGTACAATCTCTGTTGTCAGACCACCTTTGCAGTCAGTATCTCTGTGCTTGTCTTTTAATAAACTTTTCAAACATAACAGGCCCAAAGTGCAAGAATAGTGATGCTTGACAATTAAAGTATATAAACAACTTTCAAAGTGTTTCTTCAAGTGTGAAAGCACAGGAAGGTATATGATGAAATGGAGACTACATTCACATAACTGTCGCAGTATAATATTATGACTGCTCTATTTTTATTGTATCATGCTGGTACTTTAAATAGCTTACAAAGAAATAGGTTTCCACATGAAATTTTTATACATACTTCTTTATAAGCAATTCGTTTTCTCCACTCCTCCCTCATCTCCCTGCCCCTCTTTGCCCATTGTATCCTTTCATTTCTAGTTTTACCCCATTCCACTTTTATTCTATTGTCTTTCCTGCCCCCCCCTAAAGCCTCCTTCTTCCAGTCTTATGGCCTCCTTTCTAGTTTTCTGGTCTTTATCCATATTTACTCCTACCTGGACTTGCATACTTGACAGAGTCTAGGACCCACATATGAAACAGAATATACAATATTTGTTTTTCAGAGCCTGGATTGCCTCTCTTAATATATTTTCCGGTTCCATTCCTTTTCCTGCAAATGTTATGATTTCAGTTTTCTTTGTGGATAAACAAAATTCTCTCAATGTATGTGTCACATTTTCACCATTCATTCATCCATTGATGGACATCTAGACTAATTGCATTTCCTTGTTGGCAAAATGGCTGAGCAGGTGGATGCACTTGCTATGTGAACCTGATTTCCTGAGTTTAATCCCCAGAACCAGTGGGAATGTGGAAGAAGAGAAGCAACTCCATAGAGCAGTCCTCTGACTTCACAAGTGTGCTGGACCCCACACACATATGGTTACATGCAGAACATTGTATTAAAGTCTCCATAATTATTACGTCTGAACCCATGTGGCCTTTCACACCTTTAGTGCTGATTTTTATTAAATTAGGGGTTGTGAAATTTGTTGCATAATATTTTATAACGGGTCATCTTGATAGCTTCCTTTATCAATATGTGGTGGCCTGCCTTATCTTGCCTGATTAGTTTTGGTTTGAAATCTACTTTATCAGCTTTGAAAAGTGCTACACCAGCTTGCTTGTAGCTTCCATTTGCTTGGCATTTTGATCTCCAATGTTTGATGCTTGGTTTTAGATGTCTTTCCTGGCTATGTATGTTTGTTAGAGACAGCAGATATTTAAGTCTTTTTTTTTAATCCAGTCTGTGTCTTTTAAGTCATTAATTAAGGCTGTTTGCATTCAAGGTTATAATTGAGACGTGTTTGCTATTGTTCACTATTTTTCAGCTGGTTAATTGTTATTTCTTTTCCTCTCTGCCTAATAGTGCTGACTTTTGCTTGCTTGCCATGTTGAACACAATTGTTTCCTTCCCAGTTCTACTCTATTAATCTGTTGCCTTTGCGGATTGTATTCTGCCCTGCATTCCTATGTGAGAAATTGTCTTTCTTTTCCTTCTATGTATAGAATGTTTTTAAGAATTTTCTGCAATAATGGCTTAGTTATCATGAGTTACCTTAGCATTTTTATCTTGAATAATTCATAGTTATTCATCGATTTAATAGACAATTTTGTTGCATATGACAGTTTTGGCTGACAAAAATGTACTTTCAAGGCTTGGAGTATAGCATCCCATGCCTTCTTTTAGGGTTGCTGATGACAGATCTGCTATTATTCTGATGTTTCTGCTCTTCATATAATTCAACATTTTGCTCTTTACTGCTTTTAGGTTTTTTTCTTTGCTTTATATTTTTGACATGTTCATTGTATGTGTGTTCAAGTTTGACACATTCATTTGTGTATACTAAAGTCTGGTTCCTCCGGTGTCACCCCCCTTCCTTCCTTCCTTTTTTTGAGACAAGGTCCTGCTATGCAGTTCTGACTAGCCTAGAACTTCATATGTAGACAAAACAAACAAACAAACAAACAAAACTCCTGCTTAATGCCTTTTTTGACAGGGTTTTTCTGTGTAGCCCTGCCTGTCCTGTCCTGGAACTCTATAGAACAGGCTAACCTTGAACTTAATGATTCACCTGCCTCTGCCTCCTGAATGCTGGGATTAAAGGCATGTGGCAGAATGTCTAGCTGAGATAGGGTCTCTCACTGAACTTGGAGACCATCACTTCAGTAGGACTATCTGAGCATCATGCTCCAGGGATCCTCCTGTCTCCTCTCCATCACGTGGACTGGAGGCCTGTGCTTCCACATCTGTCTTTTTACATGGAATGCAAATTCATCATGGTTATGCCACAAGCACCTTACAATTGAGTCCTCTCCTCAAACCCTAAAGCTTCACTGCCATGATTGCATTTATTCCACTGTATTTAAATTGTCTCCCCCACAAAGAGGTCATTACTTTAACAGAATTGGAGGGGATTCTACTTGTTCTAACATGGAGCTACATTGCTGTCGTGGAAATCTTGGAGAAAATTTCATTGGCTTGGAATATAGCTCAGCTGGCAGGTGCTTCCTGGCATGAACAAAGCCCTGGGACCAATCCCTAGCACTACACAAATTCGGCATGGTGCTGCACACCTGTAGTCCCCAACACACAGGAAGTAGGGGCAGGAGGATATGAAATCCAAGATTATCTTCAGACACATAAATTTGCAATCAGCCTGGCATGAATGAGGCCCTGTCTCTAGATACAAAACAAAAGCCATTTCAGAAGACTTTCTGAATATACAAAACTTGAAATCATTTTTTTTTAATTTAGCTAGATGTGAGCAAACCTATGGCTTCTTTCCAAATCCCATTTCGTATTTAAAACGGAGCTATTCATATAAGAAGCTCTGCTTCTGGATAATAAAGTTAAAGAAGAAAAGAGGCCCCAACTTCTCACCTGGAAGCTTAAAAACACTTTTCTGACTGAGCATAAAATAGATGGTGTATGTGTTTCTTCCAGCATTCGGCAGAGATAGCTGGATCCCTGAGAGTTTGAGGACAGCCTGGTCTACATAATGAGACTCTATCTCAAGAAAAAAAGAAAAGAAATGGCTAAAGAAATGACTCGATGGTTAGGTTAAGTGGACTGGCTACTCTCCTAGAAGACCCAAGTTTGATTCCCAGCACCCACATAGTGGCTCTAGTCTCAGGAGATCTGACACCATCTTCTGGCTTCCAAGGACACCAAGCATGCATGTGGTACACAGACATATTTGCAGACAAAACACTTATACACAAACATTAAGTTAATCAAAAATAACCTTTCACGCTGGACACTGGTGGGGCACTCCTTTAAACCCAATACTTGGGAGGCAGAGGCAGGCGGCTCTCTGTGAGTTCAAGGCCAGTATGATCTACAGAGTGAGTTCCAAGACAGGCTTCATAGCTACAGAGAACTCTGTCTCGAACCACACCCCACCCATCACCACCACTACCACCTCCCTCCAAAAAAAAAAAAAAAGAAAAGAAAAAACCCCTTTTCTCATGAATTCTTGACTTATTTCTAAGTATGTGGCCAGGAACGCTGCAGAGCAAAAGCTGTAGAATATGACCAAGTCAATACTCAGACCATAGTACATTATAAGTGAGATAGACAGACCCATGTGTTGGAGCAACAGAGTGCTTGTTTAGAATACATGCATCCTAGGTTCTAGTCCCAGCATCAAATATAGATATATTTGAAATGTATGCTACATTTTGACTCCAGAAGCAAAGAAATGAAAATCAGGCTAAAGAAAGAAAGGGGTGCTTTGGCTATAATTTTTAAAAGGAAATACACTAAAAATCAGAAACAAAACAAAACAAACACAAGGTCCTTGGAAGTCCAGATACATATTTGGCGATCATGCCCTAAACCCACAAGCAGCCTCATCTTGCACTGGTGGGACATTACAACAATTCCAGTCTTCCAGGCTAGGATGCTATAGATTGCAAATAAGAAAATTCATCCGCCTGGGTGTTTTTTTTTTTTTTTAATAAAAAGTAGGGCTGGGGGTATGGATAACGTAGAGTACTTGCCTGATATTCATGCAACCCCCGAGTTTCTTCCAAGATACAAAGATATAGGAACATATTTTTGCTTTATGAATTAAGGTTATTTGTGTGTTTGTGTTTGTGTGTGTGTGTGTGTGTGTGTGTGTGTGTTGAAAATGAAACCTAGGGCATCATGTGAACTAGGGAGGCACTCTGTCACTGAATTACACTCCTAACCCTGAATTAGGGTGCTTCAGAGAAATGGACTCCACAGGATATCTTTGTATACACAGTTTATGTATAATTAAAATCTCACCAGTCCTTTGCCCAGAACTATTAGATGTGTATTCTGATCCTAAAACACAAACACATGATGTAGACTTAGTAGTGCTTATTCACTATAATATAAAATTAAGGTATCTTGTGTTAAATTAGAAGGGAAGTAAAATATAATGTATGCACACACTATTTTAAATAAATCTCTGAGACTTTTGTCCCTTCTGTATTTACATGGTAGCTATAGTCTCACACAAAGAGCACTGTCAAGAATCCACCTATATGGGTCCTTTCAGGGTGACCCCACCACCAGAAATCAAATTGGGAGTGCAGTTTCTATGACAGCTTAAGAGGTTTAGGTGTTTATGGTTCCCAAAGCTAGAGTATACATCCAGAGAAAGGGAAAACAACAATGCCCCATCCCTGTGACTACAGTCTTCTTGTTGGGAGCTAGATCTAGAGAGTGATATTCTCGTTAATTATTCTTGAAACATAGCCGTATCAACTACTGACATAGAGTGCGTGGCCACATAGCCTTTACAGTGACAATGTTGAATAGTTGTGACAAAAAGGCTGATTGCCCCCAAAGCCCAGGGTATAGACTATCCTAAACTTTACAAGAAAAAATCCAGATCACTTATCTAAGATTTTGTAATATAAATTATAAGTAGACAACGCGTTCACATTTGTATAATTTATTTATTTGTTTGGGTTTTGATATTTTATTTATTTTTAGTTTTTATTTTTAGTTTTAGTTTTTATGTATGAGTGTTTTGGCTGTATGATCTTTGCACTACTTGCATGCAGTACCCACCAAGGCCAGAAGAGGGCATCAGATCCTCTGGAACTGGAGTTAGTGCTGTAAGTTGCCATGCAGGTGTTGTGAATTGAACCCACGTCTTCGAAACAAGCAATAATTGACCTTCCCCTCTTTGCCATCACTCCTGTTTGCTTGTTTTTGAGGCTTCAAAATTCCTATGTAGTTAAGAAAGACTTTGAACAGGCAGCTCCTGCTGGCTCCACCTCCGAGGTCTGGCACATTTATATATTTTATTTATGGAGAGCATGTGTACCAACAGCAAGTATGTGGAGATCAGAAGATAATTTGCAGGAATCAGTTCTTTCCTTATACCATGTTGGTCCCGGGAATCAAACTCAGGGCCCTATGCTTGGTGGCAAGTGTCCTTATCCAATGAGCCATTTTAGCGATCCTCACATTTGCATACATTTTCAATCCTTAAATATGTATAGTAAAACAGTAGCTATTCAAATTGAGAAAAGGAAAAGAAAAAGACATGCAAAGATGTACTGTATTAATGAGCAATGCTTGTTTACATAATGGTTTTATCATTTTGTGCATTTTATCGATCTGATATATACACATATTTTTAATGAAAAAATTGCATATATTTGGATCATGTTTTCCCATCTCCCAACTCCTTCCGGGTCCTCCCCACCTCCCTATCCACCCAAATTCATGTTCTTTTGTTCTCTCTCTCTCTCTCTCTCTCTCTCTCTCTCTCTCTCTCTCTCTCTCTGTCTCTCTTTCTCTGTCTCTCTCTCTCTCAAACAAATAAGCAAATAAAATATTAAACAAACCATAATTTTAAAAAAACACACACGATGCCAGGTATGGTGACCTACACCTTTAATCCCAGCACTCTAGTGGCACAGGTAGGTGGATCTCTGAGTTCAAGTCTACAGATCAAGTTCTAGGACAGCCAGGGCTATACAGAGAAAACCTGCCTAAAACCAAAAAAGGAAAAAACACAAGAAACACACACACACACACACACACACACACACACACACACACACACACACACACACACATATGATTTTAAGGAAACACACAGGAGTGACACATATATGAACTTACAGAGACTGACAGTATGCATGGGGCCTTCAAGGCAGATAGGGTCCAAGCACTGAGAAGGAGAAGTGGACACAGGATCCCACCAATAACCAAGAAGCTATCTCCAATTGACATCTGCTTGCAAAGAAGAAAAATTAGTTTTCTCCAATGGGGTCTTACTGAATATATTAACCATTAAGGTCAGGCCCCAGGCCCAGCTGTAGATGGCCAATGAAGAATCAATCTTCATTGATTCTTTGGAATTTCACCTCATCATCTCAATCCTGCTCACCTCCCACCCCTCATACCCACCCCTCACTCCTGCAGCATCCCCCCAAGTACCCCCCAATTAGCTAAAAACAAAACAAACAGAAAAACACCTCACTCCTCCATCTTTCTAACACCTCTCATTCACCCTAGTGGCATCAGGAGCTGTGGTGTGTCATGCAATATTCCGTTTTGTCCAAGCATCCCCACCCTCAATTGTTCACTGCAATGAGTCACTGGTCTGGTTCAAGACCTCTGGCACACCATCATCACTGGGCCCTCACCGAAACTCTTCTCAGATGTGCTGCTTTGCCTGAACTCATGGAGATCCTGCAGCTATCACTCTGTCTCTTACACTGCCCTCTGGCTCTCACACTCTTTCTGCCCCTCTCTTCCTCATTGTTCCTATTGCTCCCTGAGCACCGAGGGGAGGGATCTAATGAAGTCATTCTATTTAGGACTCAGTGCTCAATCCCTCACTCTGTACACATTTTCCAGTTGTGGGGTTCTGTTAGTTCCCATCTACCACACTCTGATGATGGCTGGGTATAGCAGAATGTCCTTAGGAGTCATTCCTTTAGCAGAACAATAGCATTTGCTTTTCCCTTATAGTGTGTGTCTTTTTTGGTGAAGAGTCTGCCCTATAGAAACTTGAACTACAATTTAATGTTTTTAAAGATTTATCTATTTTTATGTGCATTGGTGTGTTGCCTACATGTATGTCTATGTGAGTGTGGTGTCAAATCCCTGAAACTGGAGTTACAGTTGTAAGCTTCCATGTGGGTGCTGAGATTGAACCCAGGTCCTCTGGACAAGATCAGGTGCTTTCAGGGTGGTGTAGCCATAGAGTAATCAGGGTCCTCTGGAAGAGGACCACTGAACCACTTTCCCAGCCCCAGCTACACTTATCTTAAGGCCCTCCTTTCCCTGCAACCTCCCATCTGCTTTATTAGTCATTCTCCTTCCACCTAGTGGCCTCAGTCCTATGTCACAATGAACTGCCTCCAAGCCATGTTCCCTTCCAGCACACCCTCCATGATATGGCTAAATTAACCTTGCTAAAAGGGAAATCCAACAATGTTATCACTAGCAAAAACAAAAAAAAAAAAAAAAAGAACTACCACTAACTGGTTCTACAGTGTTAAAGTCCAAATTCCATAGTGAAGTAAAAGCCACAGCTTTCATCTTAAAGAGAATAAGAGATAGATTATTTTGGAACCCTTTTGAATGACTGTGGTCTGGGAATCCAGATTTAGGTTACCCTAGTTTCATGTTCTAAAGTGGAAGCAGTTTCATGAAGTTTTTGTGGTTTTACAGACCCAAAAAATAAGTCTTAAGTCAAGGCAAATTTAACATACATTGGTGGCTACATCAGAGAGAGCTTTCTTTGTAGGCCTAAAATGTTGCCTGATGACATCTTAGCTCTTGGATTGGTGGAAGTTTGGGCTCTAAGTTAATGGCTTTTAATAGAACTTTTGTTTGTTTTATCACGAGGTGTCACTTCAGATAACAGAGTGGGGCAAGGTGTGGCTGTTCCAGAAGGCCCAAATGAGCCCAAGATAAACCAGTTAGCCTCACAAAATTCCAATCTCTCTACAGGACTGAAATTCCAACGGGTCCATCAATCTCTGCAGACACAGACTCCTCCTGGGAGTTCTTTGTTCACAGCCAGACACAGTTTCTCTTCAGGAATCGTTGCTCACAATAGGCTAGGATTTGATTCCCCAGCCTGTTTTCTCCAGCTCCTCTCCAGTGTTTCCCTACTCCATCTCTGCTCGTTCTCAAATCCCCCAATCTGCAGCTACAGAGAGCTGTTAATCTTTGAAGCCTCCATCTTTTGTCAGCTTTCCATGTACCTTTGCATATACTGGCCCCTCTTTCCTGGGATGATCTTTCCCCTCCCCCTTCCTAGTGAATGGCTTAGGCTCCTTCAATACCTACCATAATTGTCACTTCCTCAAATGAACCTTTCAGAGCACCTCAGGCAAAACAGGCTCCCCCTGCTGGGTTCCTCATACCTTTAGGTAATTACTTATTGATGCTTAACTCTCCTGAACTGTGAGCAACTGTCAGAGGCTGTGAGCAGCTGTCACATATCATGATATAGCTGCCTGTACCATGGTCTGTTCTCTCTCTAGGGTACAGCTTATTATAAGTGATCAGGAAACGTTGTTGGATAAGTAGGATAATTTTCTGGAGTCTCAATCAGATCAAGAGCACAGAATCAGGAGCTGGAGAGACCACTCAGCAGTTAAAAGTGTATACTATTCTTGCAAAGGAATGGAGTTCCCAGAACCCATGAGAGGCAGCTCACAACTGCCTGCAATTCCAGCCCTGAGGTATCTGATGCCCTCTTCTGGCCTCCCCAGACACTGCATACACATGCAATTACCCATGCACAGACACACACACACACACACACACACACACACACACACACACACACACACACACACACGTGCACACAATTTCAAGTAAATAAAAAATAAACTCTTTAAGGGCACATAACAGTAAGTATATTCACAGAGAAGAGACAATGAGGGACCAGCAGATGACTACTCCTAACTAACTATGACTCTGTGAGGCTAGGTATAATGGTTGTCTTTCATTGCCAACTTGACACAGCCTAGAATCACTTAGGAAGAGTCTCAATGAGAGACTGTCTACATTGGGCTGGCCTGTGTGCATGTCTTTAGGTGATTGTCTAAAGTTACTTGATGTGGGAAGACCCAGCCCACTTGGTGTTAGGAATAAAGCATAATGGGTTGGGACCTCAGGTGGCAGGTAACTGGTTCCATGTTGGTAGCAGTCCTGTGGTGTGGGTGGGAAAGAGAGACCTGTAGACATGACTCATATTGAAAGTTTTATTGAGGGGGAGGTAAGAAAATAAGGGAAGGAACAAGAAAAGAGGTAAAGAGACACAGACAGGACAAGAGAAAGGGGGGGCAGGAAAGGTCCTGTCTGCCCTCCAGAGAAACAGCAGGAAAAAGAGAATGGAAATGGGTTGAACCTTTCTTTTAAAGAGCCCAGGGACACACACCTGCCATGCACAGGTGGGTGAGAGGCAGGGCCAGGTGTGCCTAGATTACAACACCTGGGTAGCACCATTTCCAAGGCAGGAAGTCTGAACTGTGTAAGCGTGGAGAAACTGAGTTCAGGACAAGCAAGCAAGTGGGCATGTATGAATTCATTTCTCTCTTTTCTTGGCTTAGATGTGATGTGACTAGCTATTTGAAGTGTTTGATTTGACTTATCTACACTGATGGGCTAAAACCTGGAATTACAAATGTTACCTGTAGGGTAACACCATTACCCTTCCAGTTACCTTTTGTCAGGGAATTTTCTCACAGCAACAGAAATCAAACTAAGACAACAGGTCACAGAAAGAAGGCATTAATATTTCTTAGAGTGGCATTGTGGTTTGATTGAGAATGACCCCACTGACTCATATGCTTGAATGTTTGGTCCCCAGTTAGTGGAACTGTTTGGGAAGGATTAGGAGGCGTGGCCTTGTTAGAGTAGGTGTGGCCTTGTTGGAGGAAGTGTGTCATTGGAGGTGGTCTTTAAAGTTTCAAAAGTTCAAGCCAAGCCCAGTGCCTCCCTCTGAGATGTAAGCTCTCAGCTACTTGTCCAGCACCATGCCTGCCGGCCTGTCACCAAGCTCCCCACCATGATGATAATGGACTGACTGTCTGAAACAAACCATAAGCAAGTTCCCAATTAAGTGCTTTATTTTACAGGAGTGTCCTTGGTCGTGGTGTCTTTTTATAGCAACAGAACATTGACTAAAACAAGCATCCACTGTTATTTTTGTAGTGTTTTCTCCCCTAGCAAACTTTGGTGGAATTGTATGATATCATGATTCACCAAATACTGCTATTCTTGGGAATGGAAAAATTACATGAATAAGACAGCAGGGCTGAGGAGGAAAATTCCCATCATCCCTAGAGAAGTTGTTCATCATTCCTCCTACCTAATATCCTTGAAAACTAACAGGCTGAAACACAAAGCTCATCAAGGGCTCACAAGGAAGGGCCATTGACATTTCATAGCAAACATTTCTGGCTGCCCTCCTGGCATTTGGAAAGCTTGAGTGAATGACTCTCACTGTCTGAGGCTCTGACACAGAGGGCACAAATGGGTTCTGCTAGGACAAGAGATGGGAGCTGCATCCTGCTAATGAACCTTGATAGAGGCTTGTTTCACATTCACAAGGACAGAAAGGGGGTAAAGAAAATATGACCTTGATGAAAGGAAAAGGAGATCCACACTTGAGTCCTTACATGACATCATCTCAAAGAGCTGTGCTAAAGGCCTCTGAAAGGCATCAGTGCTGAGCTGTAAGTGCTCCACATAACTGTATCAGTCAAGGTTCCCTGGAGAAACAGGTGGGACATGCAAGTTGGGCAGGTAGAAGCATGTAGACTCTAGAATTGGTAAAGGACAGTGCAAACATTTCCACATTTCACATGATAATGGACTCACCCTCTGAAACTGTGAGCAAGCTCCCAATTAAATGCTTTATTTTATAAACTGACATGATCACGATGTCTCTTCACAGCAATAGAACAGTGGCTAAGATAAGGATCCACTGTTATTTTTGTAATACTTTCTCCCTTGGCAAACTTTGCTTGAACTGTGATATCATGATTCATCAAATACTGTTGTCCTTGGGAATGGAAGAACACTGGCAGGACAGTGACCCTGACCTGCTCAAAGCCCATCCCTTGCTGTTGTGGAGCACCAGTTGAACCCACCAGAAGCCAGAGTACCTTTCAGGAAGAGGATGGGCTACATCACTGGCTGTCCTGTGTCTTGTAGGCTGCTGAGCAACACCCTGGACCTCAGTCCACTTTCCTCCCTCAAGTAGTGATGATAACAACCAAAAAGGTCTCCAGACATTTCAACATGTGTAATGGGGACAGAATCACTTCAAGCTGAGAACCATAGATATAAGAAAACTTAAAATTCTACAACATTCTCGATGATGAAAGTGGAACATGCGAAGCTCCACAACTCCTGTTCCAAAGGTTCGCTCTAACTGTGTGGAAGTTCACCCAAAATGTATAGATTTGGAGTATGGTTAATTTTGGTGTGCAATTTTTCATTGTCTGTGTTTTTAAGGGCATTTTATAATAGAATTTTATTTTATTTTAATATTTTGAATTATAAAATGTATACCACTGACTAGCCATGAAGGGAATTAATATCATTGTGATATTTTGGGTAATTTTGTTTTTCATCTCAGAGGCCAATGTTATGTGAACTTCTAACCTAAAGTAATTTCTATTTATTTTTTTATATTTCTTTATAGAAATGATTTGTGCCAACAGACCAAGCCACTGCCTCAAGCCCACAGAACAGCAAATAAGTGACTCCAAGCCTCAGATGAGCAGGTGTCTGCTATGTGATGGCTCCTAAGACAGCTACACTTTCAAAGTTTGAGGGAGTCACCACAGCTTTCTGTTCACTCTTGTGTTCTCACACTGCTCAAAGAATATTAGGTGAGTGAAATGCCTGAAATGCTCTGTGTAGGAACTTCCTAAGTGCTACAATTTGCAGTGATTATGTGTGCTTTTGTGTACATAGAGTATATAGATGCTGAAGATCCCCAAATGTTCTGTGACATAACATTATCCCTGAGTGGAGATGAGTCTTTTGTCATGTACTTGTTGAGTTCCACACATTCTAGTGAGAGTAGCCTGTGATAAATACTGAAGCATACATGAAATCTAGATAATTCCATGGAGTGGACATAAAAAGTTAGATGGAAGATAGTCATTTGCTTAGTCATGGGGAAGAGCTGTCTTTAGCTGATGATGTGAGCCTCAGCTCACATATAAAGACATTAGGCAGCCTGGTAAGAAATTGGGTTTTTGTTCTGCTGAAGCTGTTGAACAGAGAAAGGACAATATTGATTAATGCTTTTGAAAAAGACCCTTTATTTCCATATTGGGAGCAGATAGAAACAGGTTAAGAAGATGCTCTCATGTCCCATGAACAATAGTGGACTCAGTAGGTTGGAGAGGTGGTGTGTGATATGGACTGCTATGATGACTCCGGGATCATGTTGGAAGCATGTGTGGGCCTTGCAGTGTTGGAGAAAGAATCCAGCTCTGGATGAAGACCGGCAAAATTGTGAGGTGCTGCAGGCTTAGCAAAGCTATTGAGGCCACCAGAAGCTACAGCTCCGGGGAATGACACAGTGACTAATGACAGAGACCAGGACATGCCAGGGCTTTGTACATCCATTTTTCTTCTGAAGTAGGCCAACACACAGGAAGTAGGACATTGTGTCCCTCCCTGGAGCATTACATCCAGCCTATCCCTGAAGCTTTGGGAACAATGCAGCCCATGGGTCAAGCATGGTCCACAAGAGACTGGATCTTGTGTATCCTCTTCTCAAATCTCTGATCCATAGGTGATGCCTACCATACCAAGCAGGCATGTCCAAATTGTGAACATTGCAACAAGATGTTACTCACAAAGTACAATCTCAGGAATTGCACAATCAGATTACAGAAAAAAAATTACAAAATATCTCACAATGGTTTTGTTGTTTGTTTTTATTTTGTCGTTGTTGTGTTTGGTTTTGGTTTTGAGACAGGATCTTACTATGTAGGCTGACCTGGAGCTCACTGTGCAGACCAGCCTTGAACTCTTAGAGACTGACCTGCCTCTATCTCCAGACTCCTGGAATTAAAGGTGTGTGCCAGCACCACCAAGCCATCATAATGTTTTAAGAAAGATTACAAGATTGTGTTGGACCACATTCATAGTAGCTATCCTTGGCTACATGAGCCCCATGGGCAGCAGGTTAGACAAGCTTCGGTTAAAAAAAAAAAGTGCAAGCTTCCTTCCTACCCATAGAGGAGAAGCTAATGAGGGAGACCAGACAAATGAGCAGTGTGACTTGAAGAACAACCTTGAACTTCAGGATAGACAGAAGGTGAGCCAGCTGGGAAAGGGGAGTAGGATATCTGATGTAGAATCATTGGAGGCTTGGGGTGAGGCAGAACAGGGAAGAAGTGACCTTTAGACCCAGAAAGAGCTTGGAAGTGTCAGAAAGGCAAGAATGTTTTCTTCCAGGCTTTCCTAAGTGAACCTGCTTGTGGCAGGCCCTCACCAAATCCTCATGTGGCACCTGGAGTGAACCCGGGGTACAGAGGGTAGGAGCAGGTGCTAGAGAAAGCTTTCCCAAGCTCTTTTTGTGACCAAACTATCTAATTTAAAGAGCAAGTTTCTTAACGTCACTTACAGAAAATATTTCAGTGACATTTGGAAATGTGATCAAACCTAACTTCCTCCCTGAATTTCTTCCTTTGTTTAAAACGTTGCCAAACTTCCTTTTCTTTTAGATCTTATATGTTCAGGTGTTTTGCCTGCTGTATATCTGTGGGTCACATGAGTACAGTTCCTTTGGAGGCTGTAAGTGAGCGTTTGATGCCCTGGAACTGAAGTTACAGACAGTTGTGATCAGCTATGCAGGTGCTGGGAATCAAACACTGGTCTTCTTGCCTTTTAATTCATCAACTTTTTTTTCATCTCATTCCCAAGGCATTTAGATTAGTAACATTTGCCATTTTAGACTCAATCTTCTTTTCCTCTATCCAACAGTACGTTCCACCT
Source organism: Cricetiscus sungorus (assembly GCA_030556225.1). Taxonomy (NCBI): domain Eukaryota; kingdom Metazoa; phylum Chordata; class Mammalia; order Rodentia; family Cricetidae; genus Cricetiscus; species Cricetiscus sungorus. The sequence goes on along the minus strand of JANBXA010000405.1, from coordinate 5,528,753 downwards.
GTCCAACCAAAGGCTAAAGACGCCTAGGGAGGGCCAATGAGATGGATCAGCAGGGAAAGGAGTTTGCCACCAAGCTAGACAAGCTGAGTCCCATCCCCTGGATCTACCTGGTGGAGAGGAGAACCAAATCCCACAAGTTGTATCATGATCTTCACAAGTACACCTGGCATGTGCCCACCCACACACAAATGCATGCACACACATGCATAGGTACAATAAATAAATCTATGGATTTCAAAAGAAGCCTTAGGAAAAGAGCTCACAGTCACCAGGTTTTCATTTGTATCTCCAAGTTCATATCTTGTTCTCATATTAATTTCATCCTCAGTTGCCCCTTACAGTTTAATATTGCACATGCATCCCTATTTTGTAAATATTTATTGAATTCATTCTATGTATTAGCTTCTGTAGCAGAAAAAATATCTTTTTATTCCCAAGAGGATTTTCTAGCAATGGCCAGACTGTAGAAGCAAGTCACTAAAATGTAAAGAAAGAACACCATGTTCAAGCCACACTCAGAACGCTGAGCAGAACATTTTAGTTGACATTTTATTACCAAAGTTTTTCTATTGCTTTATGTTGGGTTGCCACCTGGTGGAAAGACTTTGTAGGCTCCTCACCACCTTTATTTCTCTTGTTGGAATTCCATCTTCTGGCTTATTGATACTATTGTAGATCAGGTTTTCCTCGTATTTCTTATGTGAGGTTACAGCCTTATAGAATTTGTGTGGCATTATAAGACAGTCATCCCTTTTTACATGTCAAAACACTTCCTGAGGAATTTGTCATAACAAAACAGGTCTTTTCAGTATAAGCAGGCCCAACACAAATTGCATGTAATTGCACATACATGCATGTTTCAGTCTTAACTGTCATTGTAATGACCCCATAGTGGAGTTTGTCATCAATTGCACACTGGAAAGATTTTTCTGTATTTTTCTAGACTACCAACTAGCTATCTGCTCATAAATCAGTGATATTTCTCCTGTGATCAAGGTTAGAATGCTAGCCGAGTGGAATTCATCTGGGTGGGATTATAATTTTTGTTTTGTTTTGTTTTGTTTTTTGCTTCTACCAGTATATACATTGTAAGTTGAACATGTGATAGATAAAAAAATGCATTTAAGGGCATTGGGGATATGATCCAGTAGGTAACAATGCTTGCTGTGTGAGTATGAGGACCTAAGTTCAAATCCCCAGCATCCAAGTAAAAATCTGGGTGTGCTGTGCATGTGTTTGCAACTCCAGCTATGTGGAAGCAGAAACAGACTTACTTGCTGCCCACCCAGCCCCAGGTTCAGTGAGAGACCCTATCTGGAGGGAATAAGATGGAGAATAATAAAACAGGACAACCAACATCCTCTTCAGGCTTCTGAGTGAACACAAGGCATACCCCCAATACACACACACACACACACACACACACACACACACACACACACACACACAAGAAAATGCATTTAGTAACCTAACTATTGAGCAGCCTAGCTAAGCAACATACTACAAAGCACTAACCTCATAGCTAGCTAGGCTGGAAACTATGGCTGCTAATCCCAAACGGAAACACAGAAGAGGTGTTTTTGGTTTGGGATTTCATTGTCCCTAGTGTTTGTTAGAGTATAACCTGGTGGGATTATCCATCTGTTGCAGAACAAACACTTTCCTGTTGGCAGTATTTATGAGAGAGTGCCATTTATTTGAATTGCCGAAGATTCTAAAGTACATTATTGGTCCTCAGACTTGTACACAAGCTATCTGGAGAATTTTGGAAAGCAAAGATTGCGAACCTCTGCTTGTGTTCCTATGGGAAGGGAAGCTTGGAATTTTCATTTTAACTTATATCGCCATTTGTGCTGATGCTGCCTATTGGGGGTCTGCACTTTGAGAACCACTGAGAATCCATTCTGCAAATTTAGCTTCCCAAATACCTCAGGTTTTTCCTGTCTGTTTCTATCATTGTTCCAGTTGGGAATATCTGTGGAGATTTGAAGCATTCACTTTCTGGGTTTATTCCAAAGCACTCAGGGTGCCTTTTGATCAAATGTTAGCAGTGGGTTTTTGTTTGTTTCTTTTATTGGTTCTTGCTGTTGTTTCACAGTATGGGATCTTATCTGTTTGTGTATCTCCAATCCTGGAGAAGGTACTCCCCCAAAATCAGTTGGCTTAGTAAATAAATTTGGTCCTGCAAAGTGACAGATTTGTTTGAATAAATGAAGTAGATTTCTCCTTCCTTCTCTCAAACTTGCCTACACTTTACACTAAAAGAAATCATAGTCAAAATTCTGTTAGAATCTTTCACTTAGGCAGGTACAAACTCTGCTAGACATCCTATTCCAGTGACCTTAATAATACTTTCTTCTTTTCTTTATGGGTGCCTGACTAGCCGGAAGTGCTGACCCAAAGCATGCTCAATCATTTGATAGTCTTCATACGGGCAAGCGTAACGTCATAGCTCTAAAGTTACTCAGCCTAGGGCTGGAGAGGCTCAGCCATTAAAGGCTAGGCTCACAACCCAAAATATAAGGAACTTGGCTTTGGGCTCCTGGAATGCTCCATGATGTTCATGCCCTGTGTGTGTGTGTGTGTGTGTGTGTGTGTGTGTGTGTGTGTCAAAGATCCCTCAGAATTCTTATTGCCCACCACAACTTCAGAACTTACCTACTAAACCTTATGCATAGCACTTCTTAGATGCATAAACAAGTTCCTCTGCTACAAGATTATTTTTATTTTTGAGGTGGATGTCATCAGGCGGTGGTGGCACACACCTTTAATCCCAGCACTCAGGAGACAGAAGCAGGCAGATCTCTGTAAGTTCAAAGCCAGCCTGGTCTATAGAGTGAGTTCTAGGACAGCTAGGGCTGTTACACTGAGAAACCCTGTCTTGAAAATAAAGGGAGGGGGGACACGGTATCTTCTGTGTGGCAGACTGGCCTCAAAATTTGTCATGTAGCTGAGAATGACCTTAAACTTCTACCTCCTGGCTGGTAAGATTACAGTCATACATCACCACTTCTGTTTGGTTTTGTTTGTTTGTTTGTTTGTTTTGTATATGTTATTGGGACTTGAGTTCAGCACTCCGAGAATGATCAGTAAGCATTCTACCAATTGAGCTATACTTCCAGATAAATTTAAATAGGTTACTCACAGGCTTTCTAAAGTATGGACTACTGATTAGGATGCTTCAACCATCATTGGCACAACCCTTCAGTGCAGCCTCCCTGATTAGGGCACATCACAAGGTAAATGGCTGATATAGGACGTGGAAGAGTCTAGTTAATTTGTAGGCATGTCAATGACACTCTGTTGACTGAATTCTGTTCATTGCAGATGGTATAAACCCAAGGAACATGAAATTATTGTTCATGCATTTATTCACTCACTATTCAAAGTCTAGCATATGGAGTTTTAGGCTAAGTCCCAGGAATTCTAAGTTCAAGTCTCACCAATTTCCTTTAGGCAAATTATGTGACAGCTTTGAACTCTTGGACTTTAGTCTATTCATGAACAAAAGGTCTGAACTGGCCATTGCTGAAACTAAGCCCAGTTCCTAAAGTGTCATGGAGATCCTATGTTCCTGGCGGGCTGAGCTGGATAATGAGACCTGTCTCAAAAAAAAAAAAAAAAAAAAAAAAAAAAAGGAAAAGAAAGAAAGAAAAAAGATAGAAAGAAAGAAAGGAAAAAAAGAAAAGTTGTGAATGGCTGGCTAGCAGGAAACAGTAATACAAGAGAGAATGGGGTGAGACACAATCTACCCATCTTTGCATTTTCCAGGTATGACTAGACATATAGGTCTGGCATTTTTACTGTAACCCCAACCAAAGCTAGCCTATCCCAGGAATAACTGTGATACACATTAGGAAATCTTAGCTGGGGTGCAGGGAAGGGTAGAAGACTTGAGTACAGTCTGAAGGAGAACAGATGGGACATATGACCAAGGGCAACTCAAGCATGTCTTAGTCACTGATCTTTTGCTGAGATGAGATACCATGACCAAGGCAACTTATAAAATAAAGCATTTAACAGGGGTTGCTTACAGTTTCAGAGTGTTAGTCCATCATCTTCTAGGCAGAAAGCTTGGTGGCATGCAGCAGGTAGGCAAGAGGGTAGTGAGGGAGGCATGGTGCTGAGTACCTGAGAGCTCATATCTGATCAAGTTGCAGGCAAAGAGATAGCAAGACTGGGCCTGGCATTGGCTTTTGAAACCTCAAAGCTCGGCCCCAGTGACACACCTCCTCCAAGGCCACAGACACTCTAACAAGGCCATGCCTCCTAATCCTTCCCAAACAGTTCCACTAACTGGGAACCAAATATTCAAATATGAGCCTATAGAGGTCCTTCTCATTCAAATCACCACTAACAGTTTCATATTATGGAACTATAAAAAACATGTGGGTGGGGAGTATAACAGATTATTTGAGGCTGGGAATATAGCTCAGAGGTTAAAAAACAAATCACAAAAAACACCTGCCTAGCATGCACAAGGCTTTGGGTTCCATTCCCAGAGCTGCCACAAACTATCATTTCCTTACCGAGTTTGGGGACCAGCAAAACAAACCTTAGAACCATTAAGTTAGTGAAGTTTGCCATGTGAAGGTCCCAGCACCCTGGCAGAAAATGCACAATCCTACCACATTCCATATTACCCTGACGCAACTCACCTTTGTTTTTGGAGACAGGCACTCCATAGTCCAGGCAAGCCTGGAAAACGTGTAAAAACAGGCTGGCTGGAATTCACAGTGATCTTTACACCTTTGGTCATCAAGTGCTGAAATTACAAGTGTGAACCACCATCCCTGGCTCTCATGGACCCTTTGAAGCATAGCTATAGAACACATGCTTACATTCCTCTTTTGGTGGGTAGTGAGACAGCATGTCTCTGCACAGTCCTGGCCATCCTTGAACTCACTCTGTAGACCTGGCTGGCCTCAAACTCAGAGATCCAACTGCCTCTGCCTCTGCCTCTTGAGTGCTGGGCTTAAAATCATGTGCCACCACCACCTGGCTAACTTGCTTATAAATGAAAGCCATATGTGTATACATCAGGTATATATAGACATTTTAAAGACTGTAATATTAAGAAGTAAAACAAACAAACAAAAAGCCAAGCTATGGTAGCACACACCTTTAATTAAGCATTTCGGAGGCTGAGGCAGGTGGATCTCTGAGTCTTCAGTCAGCCTGGGCTATAGAGCAAGGTCCTAGACAGCTAAGGCTACACAGAGAAATGCTGTCTTGAAAAAAAACAAAAGAAGTGAAAGCCATTTGTTATAGACAAATGTGTGGGCTTGGATGGTGACTATAAACATAGAATTTGTGTGGCTATAACAGCTGTGAGTGTAGACTGACCAGGCATGTTAGCTTGGTTACTCAAATGCCACTTGAAGCCTTGCTGTTGGTTATAGGATTTTTCTGCAGTGGTAGATAATGCCTGGAAAATCCCAGAACAAAACACAATATTGGCATGGTTGTTTCTCCATTCACTCAGCAAGCACTTTTGTATTCCTAGCAAATCCCCAGATGCCTCATAAAGGTTTTTCACCCCCATTAATATCCAAAGCAAAATATGTTCAAGTTGTGTGAGAAATATGAATGGCGGTGGGGAGATGGCTCAGAAGGTAAAGTGCTTCTTGCTATGCAAGCATGAGGACCAGAGCTCTGATCCACAGCTCCCATGTAAAAGTCTAATGTGGCTACATGTGCTTATGATACCAGTGCTGGCAGTGGGGAGGGTAGGTAAAGGAAGACTCCCAGAGGTATCTGGCCAGACAGTGTAGCCAATCAGTGAGTTCTAGGTGGAGAGCAATTGAGGAAGATACTCCCACATCAACCTCTGGCCTACATAGGCACACACATGGGTGAAAGTGAATGTACACACATAAACATGTACACCACACACACACACACACACACACACACACACACACACACACACACACACACACACGGGTGGTGGGTTTTACTGTCCCGGCTGGCTGGTTCTATCCAATGAAATCAAATGTTCACCTCTATGCCAGCCAGCCTCCCCTCTCCATTGGCAGATGTGACTTTTGGGACAGCACTGCTTCCACAGGAACAGAATTAATCCTTAAATCTGCCAAACATCCAACTAATTCATTCCCAAGACTCATCTGAAAGACAGAGGTTTTCACCAAAAGCACTGAGAATGTCAGAAATATGCATATGTATACAGTAACAAAATTCTAGTATAGGGCACATTAAGGGCCAAGTGTGAGACTTGTCTAAGGTTAACCCATGCAAGCTTCATGAAAGCTCTAGGAGATGAACACTGTCATTAAAGATGAGGACATGGAAGCCCAGAAAGGTTAAGCAACTTGCTCAAGGTCATAGAGCTAGTAAGTGGTTGGGCCAGGATGGGAAACCAGGTGGACTAGCTCCAGAGTCCAGCTACTAGGCTGCCTCTCCAAGGGCCTGTTGCTAGGTTTCTAAAGATTAATTCTGCTTGGGAATAAGCCCAGAAAATTGTTGAGAAAGGAACTTCAGGCCAGACTAATCAGCCATGGTTTGCATGATAGGAAAAAAAGACCAGATTGAGAAGGGCGTGCAAAATTATGTAATCCATGTGTGATGGGAATAGTTCTTAGTTCCTTGACCTTAGACATCCCAAATTCTAGAGCTGTGAGAAATAAATGCCTCTTATTTCCAAGTTACCCAGCATGGACTGGGACCACCAACCCCCTACCCTCCATAACATAACTGAAATGAATTACACATATAATTGTGTGTATATAATAATTTGTATATTTAATTACTGCCACCACTCCCCTTGCCTGCCAGATCACAAGTCCCACAGGAGCACAGGGACCTTGTTGATTAGCCACTGTCTCCTGTCCCTTAAGAGACTAGATTGTAAAGATGGGTTCAACATATATTGCTCAGTGAATGAAGGTATCTTAGTGTTTCTGTTGCTATGATAAACACCATGACCAAAGGAAACTTGAGGAGGAAAGGGTTTATTTCATATCACAGGTTATAGACCATCATCCAGAAAGTCAGGGTAGGAACTCAAGGCAGGAACTGAACACCATGGAGAAACACTGCCTACTGGATTGTTCCCTGTGGCTTGCTCACCCTGCCTTTGTTTGTTTGTTTTTTCCTGAGACAAGGTTTCTCTGCATGGCTTTGGCTGTCCTGGAACTTGCTCTATAGAGCAGGCTGGACTCAAGCTCACAGAAATCCACCTGCCTCTGTCTCCCTGTATGCCCAGATTAAAGATGTGTATCACCACTGCCTGACTCCCACTGTTTTCTTATAGCACCCCAGGACTACCTGCCCTGGAGTAGCAACATCCACAGTGGAATAGATACGCCTACATCAATCCTCAACTAAGAAAATGCTCTATAGGCTTGGTAACAGGCTACTCTGGTGGGGGCATTTTCTCATTTGAGATTCCCTCTTCCAGAATGATGTAGGCTTGTATCAAGTTGACATGAAAATAGCTAGCACAAAAGGAATTTTAGGCAGTGTTAGCCATTGTATAGCATAAGCAAGTCCTTTAGCAGCTTCGGTGTGCTGTATGTAGCAAGTGCCCACGCAAGAGACTATGAAAACTTTAAAGTTAATTAGATGTTATAGCTTAATCATTGGTGTGTGATGTGTGCACTGTTGTTTTTGTAAATGAAAAAATTTCAAATACAGCTGATGGGAGATGTTATTCTGTAAATATGTTTCTCATACTGGTTAATTAATAAAGCACTGTGGCCAATGAGAAAGCAAGATAGGTGGGGCTAGGAGACAAGGAGGAAAGAGGAAGTAATTGGGAGGGGTCAGATGTAGAGCATGGAGAAAGCAAGATGCTGGGCCCTCCGCGCTCAGATAAGATGATCACATGGAAATACTTAGATAAGTAGAAATGGGTTAATAATTAAGACAGAGCTAGCCAATGAGGAATTAGTTACTGGCCAACAACCTTATATCAAATACAGAGTCTCTGGGTGTTATTGGGGCATGCATGGGGAGGAACAAAGACTGGGACCAGACCACAGGCAGGGAAAACCTGCCAGTAACATACAGCCACTGGCTGCTACATACCTATCACTGCCTGTGACAAGGACAAGTACAAGCCCATCTTGTTGCTTCTGTTTGAAGCCTACAAACCACACCAGAGCGTCCACCACTATTACTTGAGTATTTCAAAGCTCCTTCCAGACACCTTATCACCACCACAAAATCTTCAGTATGTAGGAGCTTGAGTATGGCTTAACAGTAGCTCATCTGCCAAACATGCAGCATACATGAAGCCCAGAACTCTACATCCCAGCACCACAAGAAAAACACAAAGCACAAAACCCACCACTCTGGTATGTATCTATAAAAGGTAAGAGCTCTTTGGAAAAGCATTTTAAAGTCACTTTAAAGGCTAAATGTCTTTAATACATTCAAATATCCAGTCAGTATTTGCCCAGTGGAGCTGATAAATATGTATCTTGCACTCCTTTTGTTTGAGATATCCAAGTAAGAGAAACACATCTATTGTATGTGGTTAATAATACCTTTATTTTCTGAGACTTTATGTCCTGGAAATCACTCTGTAGACCCCAGAAAACTCACGTTACATCTAGAACTTTCTAGGGGTATAGGGGTATAGTTAAGACCACTCAACTTTGACTTCTTGGTACTTGTGTTTATGACTCTTCCTTTATGCATTTTTTGAGACAGGATCTCATGTTGCCTAGCTGGTCTCTAACTCACTGTTGTCACTAGAGCCTGAACTTCTCATCTTCCTGCCTCCAACTTCCAAGTTCTGGGATTTCAGGCTTGAATCATTATGACAGTTTTATGCACTCCTGGAAATTGAACCCCAGGCTTCTTGTATGCTAGGCAATCATTCTACTACCAGTAAGCTATATTCTCAGGCCCCAATGACATTCAATAGCCACTGTGTGTATCAGTAAGCTATATTCTCAGACCTCAATGATATTCAATAGCCACTGTGTGTATCAGTAAGCTATATTCTCAGACCCCAATGATATTCAATAGCCACTGTGTGTACCAGTAAGCTATATTCTTAGGCCCCAATGACATTCAATAGCCACTGTGTGTGCGTGTGCATGCATGTGTGTCTGTCTATATTTAGCTTTAGATAATAACGATGGGGCTCGAGTGGCCTTGGATTTACTCACCAGGACCAATAATAAAATCCAATGGGATCCCATGTATAGACAAAAAACCATGGACAACTAATGACTTTTGAGAGAAAGTCAGCTTTTCCCAGGGATGTGCTCCATAATTGGTTATCCAATATAAAGTGGTTATCCCTGAAATCATATACACACAAGCCACACTAAATGGACGCATCAGGTTGTATTTAGTTTTTTGTATATATGTAACAATAATAATACTAAAAGAGGAAAACAGAAAAATAATAAGAGGCCATCAATTAGAGGGAGGAAATATGAGAAGGGTTGGAGGGAGAATAGGGAAGGAGTAGGTAAGTGATCTAACTATATTTTAAGTTATAATTTTTCAAAACTATGTAAATTTTTGGGCCAGCCTGTTCTACATAGAGTTCTAAGATAGCCAGGGCTACATAGTAAGACCCTGTCTTAATAACAAAAATAGGCCAGTGGTGGCGGTGCACACCTTTAATTCCAGCACTCAGGAGGCAGAGGCAGGCAGATCTTTGTGAGTTTGAGGCCAGCCTGGTCTATAGAGTGAGTTCCAGGACAAGCTCCAAAGCCACAGAGAAACCCTGTTTCAAAAAACAAACAAACAAAAAACCAACAATAATTAGTGGTAATAGTTTATATATACTTATATATAAAGTATAGTTATATTATATATTTTTATATATCTTATATAAATATAAGATTATATATATGCATATATATATATATATATAAAATATTTTCCCCCTGAGGAGGAGGCGTAGCTACTTTTCCCTAGGAGTCTAGTATTAAGTAACTTGAAGTTTCTCTGTGGGTTATGTCAGCAACTTGATATATGAATATATTGGTTTGTTGCGTTTTATTGGCATTTTACTTTATTGTGTGCTGTGGTTATGTAAAACCTTCATATAGTAGTTCTGGTATCATAAAGGCCTCTAGACATAATTCCTCTACCAGCATGGTGCCAGCACATTAAAGCCAGTTCCGAATGCTGACATGTATAGTTTTGATTGTTCTGTTTTCTGGTGGAGGACAGGTGGCAGGGAGGAAACCAAAAGCACATTAAGGACTGTGGAGTGCAGAATAAGTTATGAATGAATGTTGGTTGTTGACATGAATGCATCCATGTTTAGGATCCCATGTTATGGACCCATGGGTGTGGCAAAGCCTTTCCCACATGAGGCTCAGAGGGACAGCAAAGTTTTGCTCTGATGGAGATGCAAATGTTGACAGTATGTCCAGAAACTGTCAACCATAGCTTCCTCCTCCTGGATGACTGTAGCCTAAGGCTGCTACTCCAAGAGACCTACTAAGGTTACTTAAATCTGTCTCCTTACTCATGCCTGTACCATAAACCCTACTCCTTATTCAGCTGTATACAATATCCCCACTGCTTTGATTCAGATGTATAAAATAAACACACTGAGGTTTCAGGTTGCTGTTGCAGTTGGAGACCACCATCAGAATAGTACAACCCACCAGACTCCAACTTTTCTGTATGTATCTGTCTTTCCTTCATTCTGTTTCATCCCGGTTAGGTCAATTCCAGAAGCTGTGCAGAGCATGGCTAAGGACTATGCTTTGCCTGAAATCCTGCTCTGAGTGAGAACTTTAAGGAGATTTGGAAAGGAAAATCAAAACCAAAGACATTCAGGATCTCTAAATGTCCAGACGAATAGGAGACATGCTTTTCCCAAGCATAACCGACAAAAGAACTGCTTGTCTAAAACTGAGTTCCCCATGAAAAGAAGCAAGCTAACAAAGTCAAAGAACAAATAAGCCCTAAGGCTGAACTCATACTTCTATGGTCAATAATTCATATTTGCTTTCATTTACTTATTTTTATTTTTGAGACACTCTCGCTAAGTAGCCCAAGCTTGCCTTGAACTAAGTAACCAGCCTGACTTCTAACTCTGGCTATCATCTAAACTCAGCTTCCCTAGAGAAGGAATGACAGGCATGTGCCACCACACCCAGCAACATCCAGCATTTAACTGTTAAATCTATTTTTGTTATTCTCACTCAAGTCAACAAGGGCAATATTTTGCAAGGCTACGTGATCCTTTAAAAGGCAAATTAGTGGCAAAAACCATTTCAAGAAATCAGATGGTCTGTCTTTCAAGCCCTGACACCATGGCTTTTCTGTGTACTGGGGCAAGGCTGCAAAGCTGCATCACCAGCCCAACTCGCCTTCACCCCTTCACTGTGGTGTACAGTACAAGAGAAAGGCCAAGCCTCTCAGGACCCCCACTTTCCCACGCAGGCGCTCTGGGGTCCCGCCTCCTCACCCGCTAGCCGCGTAGTGACGGAAGGCGCCCCCAGCTCCACCCTTTTTTGGTTAATTCTTTAATGGGCGGCCGCAGGTTCCTTAGATGGGCGGAACCTTTGCCGGCAGCCATTCTAATTGGCCCACAGACTGGCGCTACGCATGCCTGTCGTTTCGACTCCGTCACTGCGTTTAGGGCGTGGTCTCAGCTCAGGGCGCCTCAAGGAGACTTGGGGACGCCCAAACCACTCCTTTTGAGTGCCCTGGTGCTGCTGCCACTGCATCAGTCTACTGCGCTCCATGAGGAAGATGCTCGCTGCTGTGTCCCGCGTGTTGGCAGGCGCTGCGCAGAAGCCGGTGAGGCCGCCTGATCGAGGGAGGCTGGAGTGGGGCTCCAGCCGGCCTGAGGCGGGGCGGGAGGAGGGCGGGCCGGTCCCCCGGAGAGCTCAGCCGGGACGAGCTACGGAGCTCGCGTGGGCCTCCTGCGCGGTGCTTGTCGCCCCAGCCCAGGGAGGACTGGCTTGAGAACGGGCCCCGTCCAGTCCACCGGGCCTTCCCCAGTCCCCACTGGCAGAGCTTGCAGGCTCCCCAGCAGTGCCCCAGATCTGCCCATTGCTTATGGGGCACCAGGAGGCGGAGCTTGGGTTTGCTCCAGCCTCCATGGACTCCGCTGACTTGCACTCTCCTTCTTGTCATTGCTCATGGCCAAGAGGCCACGTAAGACGAAATGAAAAGCTCGCAATCCCGGGACTCGGAGGTTCCGTGCACACCCTGACTTAATCATTTGCTAGTCTTGAGCCCTTACCAAGTACCAACAAGAATTAAAGTTTTTATTTAATTGTCCCAGGGCCCAGTTTCCTCATCTCTATAATGGAGGTACTAAGAGCGCTACCTCATGGGTTATCTTGAGTCAGGGAGTTGCACGTGTGCCAACCTTTCTGCCTAGCACCTGGCGCTTACGGGTGCCCAGCTGGGTGTTTGTGGATCACCTACCTGTGCTCGGTTCTGAGTAGGGTTCGCACGGGGTCAGGCTCACAGGAACCAAACTTCCTCCACTCCCTGCTTTTTTTTTTTTTTTTTTTTTTTTTTTTTTTGGCAGTCAATTTTAGAGCAATCGAGCATAACCCAGAGAAAGCCGCCTTTACCCTTAAACACACAGAGGCTTACAGTTCAAAGTTGTGAAAGAAAACAGCAATGGTTTTAGGAGGACACGGATTAGAGGTTAAGACTTATTTGTGGTCCAGGCTTTAAGAGGTGTCTAACTCCTAAGCTTTTAGTATTTTGACCTCTAGCCTAGCCACACAGACATTGCGTTTTCTTGGTGTAACTTCCACCAGGCTTTGACTTGTAATTCTTGTTCTGTTGATTTCTTCAGGATTCGGTGCAGTTCTCCTTAGTTTGGGGAGGTTGTGGAAAGGTTGAAAGTGTACTTCTCTAGGAATTCCATTAAGTAATAGAAAAATACCGCTTTATTGAATGAATGCTCTATTAGTGTTTGAATCTGAATCGGCAGTAAAGCACACTTCCCCCCTTTCCAGTTTTTTTATTAATAATATGATTTAAAATTTTTACATGTCGATCCCAGTTTCCTCTCCCTTCCTCTCTCCTTCCCTCCCTGCCCCCCTCTTACCCACTTTCCCTTGTGACATGCACCCTAGTCACCCTCCCCTCCCCTCCCCCCACCCCCATTCCACTTGTAGGGCTATGCTATCCAGGTTGGGTCATGTAAATCTGTCAAGTCATTTGAAGTAGGGACTAGGACTTCTCTCCTGTCTCTAGGTTAAGGGGGTATCCCTCCATGGGGGATGCGTCTGCAAGGTCCTTTTGTGCACCAGGAATAGATCCTGTTTCTACTGTCTGAGGTCCCCCAGACTGCCCAGTCCTTCTAGCTGAGACCCATGTTCAGGGGGTCTAAGTCAGTCCCATGCTGGATTCCCAGCTATCAGTCTGGGAGGCCCAAGCTCCTCCTTGTTCAGGTCAGCTGTCTTTGTGGTAAAGCACACTTCTTAATGTGTCTTTGCATATGTGAAGGCCATTTATTGAGCTCTTAGTATATGCCCTGAATTCAGCCAGGATATTCACAGGTGTTAACTGCATTGTTAATTTGTAATTGGTTTGAACAAGTATCTTGTGTGTAGAAATGCTAGTTGAAGAGAAATTTGTTTATGGCTTGGAAGTTGAAAACGAAAGAAGCTTTGTTCCCCTGATTTGAAAGGGGGAAACACCAGTTCTTACTAAATCAAAGTTTTGAGAAGTTGAATTAGAATCTGAAATCAATAAAAGTACTACCTTCCACTTTTAAGACATGTGCTCCTGATTTGGAGTATAGGGGGCAATAGGAGGCTGGGAACACCCTTAAATATTTGTTAGATTAAGCTAGACACTAATCTTAGGTGTGTTTAGTTTTCTTTGTTCACCTTACAGCAGGAAAAAAATTGAATTCTAGAGTTGAATTCACCATAGAAAGAATCCAATTATTTTGCTCACTTGATGGTGTTATGGTGTAAACGCTCTAATAGCTAGCTTTTAAATTCTGAGTCAAGGTCTTTCACTATATCCCAGGCTGGCCTTGAACTGAGGTCTGCTTACCTCTACCTCCTGACTGCATTAAAATCTTGTGTTACCACATCCTGTGTGCGAAGGGGGTGGGAAGAGTAGCTTGGACTGTGTTTGTATCTGTTTTTTTTTTTTTTTTTTTTTTTTTTGTATAGGGCTCACTGTGGAGCTCTGACCATCCTCCAATCACAGAGATCCATGATGCCTGGCTGTTACTTTTCTTTGTGACTAATACTTGTTACATGCTAATTAGGAACCATTCCTGAAACCCTTCAGAAATGAAACTTAAGTTTCATTGAGTAGACCACTTAAACCCTATCTTTTTATAGTTTGCAATTCTAAGTAATTGCAGTGTTTTGTTTTTTTTTTTTATTCCAGCCCGTGTAACACAAAATAGCTCATTTTTTTTAGGTTTTCATGTTAAGCATGTGAAACTATTCTCAAAATAGTAAGTAGTGACTCTTGAAACTAGTGTAACTCGAGCTGCCATGGCCTAGGGATACTGGGTGCTGGAGGGGGTTAGGTTCTTGTTTCTTGATAGCTGAGATACTATATCTAAACCTTAATCCCCTATTTTCCTCTGTTTTGTACCTTTCCACTTTTATTAGGGAAGTGTGGAGATTTACTTCAGTTTTGGATGTGGAACTTTGAAATGGATTACAAAAGTGTGGTTCTACTTTTTAATGAGGTGAAAGAATGAATTACATTTAAAATTTTTATTTTGCCTTATTGCTTTTATTTGTTATGTACCTTTTGTGAGATTTTTACTACCAATGTCTTTTTTTCTGGTCTTTTCATATGAGCCAAGGTTTTTAATTCATGTTGGTACATTCTGAGAATTCTTAATATTTTGAAATTTCTTTCTGTATTTAGATACAAGTTTTTGTTTTATTGAATTGTTCAAGGTCTCCAGGAAAGGAATTTAATTAGAGTAGTATAGCTCAGAGTATACACATAGCATATGTGAGGTCCTGTGTTCAATTGCCAGCCTCCCCACCCCCAAAAAAAGAAAACCCAACAGGAATCCCATTTAAAGAGAATTACTTTTGCTTGTATTAGACAGTATTTCTCTGTGTATCCTGGCTGTTCTTGAACTCCCTCTATAGATTACTCAGATCCACCTGCCTCTGCCTCTTGAGTGCTAGGACTAAAGCTGTGCCCCACCACGCCCAGCTCTATAAATTTTATCGTTAAGAACTTAGCTTTGCTAACAATGCCTGGTCGGTTTGTGAATGAAAAATAAATAAATAAAAGGAAAGGACATGACTGTTCCTAGGTATGGTTGAGTAGAGTTTATTGTAGGTATGTGGGAGATCATAGTCAGAAGTAGGGGTATCTGGGATAGTCCAGAATGGACATGACCACACTTGAGTTGGGCCATGTGGGGAGGGGGGCAGAGGGAACAGGGAGAGAGGGGAACTAAGTGTAGCAACCAGAGGCCAAAGAAGAAAAGGGAGGGTTAACCACAATGTCTGGATTATATGGGGAAGAGCCTCTGCGGAAAGGCAGCCCAGCCCCAGGGCTAGAGAGCTCAGGGTAAAGGACTTGGGGGTGTTGGGAGAATCTGGCTGGCAGATTCAGCTTTGATATGTTAAATAGGGACCTTGGTGTTTGTTGGGGGTTTGAAACTTAAGTTTAGTGTCTGCCTTAGATTGTCCCCCAAATTAGTTTCTGTAGTTGTATCTAGAAACTTATTTTGCAATAGAATAGCAATTTCTAGCTCCACATAATACTTTTTTTGTTTGTTTGTTTTTTGAGACTGGGTTTCTCTATATAACAGTCCTGGCTGTCTTGGAACTCACTTTGTAGACCATTCTGGGCTCCCAACTCACTTAGATCCTCCTGCCTGTTCCTCCCAAGTGCTAGGATTAAAGGTGTGTGCCACCACTGTACTGCCAAAAAATGGCACAATCATTTGTTTGGTACGTGGCTGGTCTCAGGTTTAGGGTTTTTTTCCCCTATATTTTTTTTCTTTCTTTGTTAGTTTGTTTGGTTTTGGTTTTTGGAGACAGTGTCTCTGTATTGTTTTGGAGTCTGTCCTGGAACTAGCTCTTGTAGACCAGGCTGGCCATGAACTCAGAGGTCCCCTTGCCTCTGCCTCCCAAGTGCTGAGATTAAAGGTGTGCACTACCACCACCCGGCTATTTTTCTTCATTTTTAGGTAGCTATGTTTACAATTTCTCTCTACCTCTGATTTAACTGCCACATCATTACTGGTATTTAGTTAATTTTTTCCCTTGGGCAGTGTCATTGCCTTTGTTGCCTTTATCAGCTAACAATACAGTAGTTGCCATTATGGTGCCTCTCTCCACCTTGTGTCCATGACTTTGCAAATTTCCTTAGTTTCAGTTACTTCTTGTCAGATGTGGTCTGAAAATACTTGACAAGTTCCAGAAAGAAATAATTCATTAATCTGTGTGCTATTCTGACTAGAATGATATAATCTTCCACTGTCCTGATTACATTAGGGTATTGGTCATCCCTTTGGTCAGGTGTCCACTCTGTATACTCCACCCACCCAGTTCATCACCAGGAGTCACCTTGATTATCATCAGATCAACTGCCTTGGTGTCACAGTACTCACACGTGGAATTAAGTGTTAGCAGTGGTTTTAGGGTTCTGCTGAGGGTCTAAGACTATATCCTGTGCATAGATAAATAGGGGCTACTGCATGCCTGTAATTCTAGCATTTGGAGCTGGAGGCAATGGAAAAGAGTGAGAGAGAGAAGTAGTTTTTTCACTCTGCCTGTTGGCTCATACACTTGGAGGTATAGCTAGTATGCTAATCTTAATTCCTCACCAAGGTCAAGTCCAGTGCTGCAAAATATATTGGGTTACATATTAAACATGCTTTTATGGGATCTGGTAAATATGCTTTACATCTCCAGGAAAAGAAATGATGCTAGTTTACATGTACATATGTGAAAATGTGGCAGTGGCTAGAATAGAATAATTGTTTTTGTGGTCTATCACTTAGAATATTTTTGCTGTATTCTGATTGTTCAGTTGTGAGGGTAGAAAGGAATCAGTAATGATAGCCACTCAAACTAGTCAGGGGAATACTGTTTTAAGAAATTTCTGTTATGGGACTTCAGAAAGAGCTTTCTCAAGATTTAGGCTGCTCCTGTTATAAAATGGCTGACCCAAGTTCATTGTTTTTGACAAGTGTTAACATGTTTCTCACTGAGGTACTGATCCCATACTTTAGGTTTTTTTTTTCTTCATATGTCATAAAAAAGTAGCTTGCTTTAAGTAGGGATTAACAATTTTATTTGCAGCATTTTCAAATAAACTTATTCTCACTTTAATTACTTGGGAAAAAAGTGGCAACTGGATAGGTTTGACATTTGCCACCTTCCTTTTTGTCTTCAGATATTGATATGGCTGTGTTAAAATCCATAAGCAGCAAGGCGGTGGTAGTTCACTGCCTTAATCTCAGCACCTGTGAGGCAAATGCAGGCAGATCCCTATGAGTTCAAGACCAGCCTGGTCTACAGAGTGAGTTCTAGGACAGCCTCCAAAACTTCAGAGAAACCCTTTCTTAAAAAATGAAAAAAAAATACCCATAAGCATTCATTCATGATAGTAATGACTTGCTCTTGACAGTTAAAAATGAAAGTAATGCCTTTATTTGCATATTGCATTGTTTTCTAGGCAAGCAGAGTGCTAATAGCTTCCCGTAATTTTGCAAATGATGCTACATTTGAGATTAAGGTAAGAGGTGTTTCACTTTGTATTTCTAGTTTTTTTCCACAGTTATAGTCAAATTCAGTTTGACCTTCAAGGAGTATTTTGATACCAGTACTCTGAAGATGGGGTCACTTTCTTTCAAATATTCTAGAATCAATGGTTCCGAGAAGTTGAGCAAGAATAACTTGCTGGTAGTCTAAGGGAGTGGGGCATGAAAAGTATACTTTGGCATGGTTATCCAACTGCTTGACATTCTGACATGTCATCTACAAATATGGGTTGACCCTGGCACATGACCCTTCCTGACCCAGTGGTTGGGTATACCTGTGGTATGGGGTGTGAATCAGTGAAACATTGATGATTGTAAATTTAAGGAATCAGAAGCATTTTGAAGCACTGTTTTTGTTTTAGAGGCAGAGTTTCATGGACCCAGAGTTTCATGGACCCAAATTCTTATCTAGCAAAGGATAGCTTTGAATTCTTGCCTCTCCTGCCCTCACCTTTCAAGTGATGGGATCAAGGCGTGTGCTTTCACACATTATTCTTGAAGCAGTGCTGAGGCTTGTGTTTCTTTGCTGTTGTTCATGTTGTGTATTATTTGTGTCAGCAGTGTTTGTGGAGTAGTAACTGGTGGGTGACCCCATTATTTCATTTCAGAAATGTGACCTTCATCGCCTAGAAGAGGGCCCTCCTGACACCACCGTGCTCACCAGAGAGGATGGGTTCAAATACTACAGGATGATGCAGACTGTGCGTCGAATGGAGCTAAAGGCAGATCAGCTGTATAAACAGAAAATTATTCGTGGTTTCTGTCACTTGTGTGATGGTCAGGTAAGTGGTAGGTTTGTTATACCGCCATGTTTGTTATTAGGATATTTAAATAGGTTTCTTTCTTTATGGCTTCTTTCCTGTCATCTCTTCTACTTCCCCTTCACCTCAGGCTTTTTTTTTTACATTCTAAAAGTACCGCTTACTTATTTTGTTATGTGTGGGGTGAATATGTGTGGTGTGGAGTTAGAGGACAGCTTGCAGGATTTGGTTCTTTTACCACGTGGGTTCCAGGGATTGAACTCAAGCTGTCAGGCTTGATAGCAAATTTCTTTACTCACTGAGTTCTTTCTCTGTGTCTGCTCTCCTACTGTTCAAGATGGCTTGAAATTTCTGGAACTTGACAATGCTACCTCATCCCCCTGAATGCTGGGATTATAGGCATGAGCCATCACATTTAGTTTTAAATATGGTTTCTGTTTATTTTCACCCTCTCTCGTGGGTCAGAAGGATTTGAAATGGGGATTTCAGAATAAATACTAGAATGGTAGGACCATTGTGAATTTTAAGCATAAGAATTCATTCATACTTAGCATGTCTTTTTTAAAATTTGTTAGAACCCCACTCATCTACACTGAATATATTCTTCGGAAAAAGCTATTTTGTTGTTTTCTGTATGTGTGTATTAGTTACTTCCTTTTATGAGAAAATAGCCAACAGAAGCAACAACTTATGCAAATGTTTATTTTAGCTCAGGGCTTGAAGGTACAATCCATCTTGGTGGGGAAGGCATGGCAGTAGAAGATGCAGAGATAGCTAGCTAGTCACATTGAATCTGCAGTCAGGAAGTAGAGGTACTGTTTAGCTTGCTTTCTCCTTTTTATTCAGTCTGGGTTCCTAGGCTATGGAGAGGAGCCATCCACATGTAGGGTGGGTTTTCAGCCCAAGAAACTTCAAGAACATGCCCAGGCGATTCTAGAGCTTTTAAAGTTGACAGTTACTGTCACAATGGGTTACAGCCACTGGTTCCAAATTCAGAAGCCTACAGGAGCTAGCTAGGTGGAAGCCATGTATAACAAAATGTGGAGAGTGTAAGATGGCTCAGTGGAGAGTTAGAATGGTTATACCCCACTCAGAGAGGCCATGACTTGGTTCCAGTCAGTTACTTCCATGTGGAAACACAGAACTAAGGCTTTTTTTTGTTTTCATGCATTCTATCAATTTTCTAATGTTGATATCTGACTGGCCGATTATATTTTTAAACACTGTCCAGGCTAAAGGATTGTGGATTGGTTGTAGCTTCTGGTTTGGACCTTACCCTCTAATTTATTTTCTTTAAGTTACGAATGATGGGTTTATTGATCCATGGGTTTTGTTTGTCTGTTTTGGTTTTTCTAGACAGGGTTTCTCTGTGTAGATCAGGCTGACCTCAATCTCACAGAGATCTGCCTCTGCCAAGTGCTGGGATTAAAAGTTCTACCACTGCCCAGCTTGATCCATGGTTTTTAAAATGTTGGATCTCTAATAGAAACTTTTTATTCAAAAATAAATAATGGCATTACTTCATGGTTCTTCCTTTACTACAGGAAGCCTGCTGTGTGGGCCTGGAGGCTGGCATAAACCCCACAGACCATCTCATCACAGCCTATCGAGCGCATGGCTTCACCTTCACTCGGGGCCTACCTGTCCGAGCAATTCTTGCTGAGCTAACAGGTTTGTTATGGATTTACAGAAAGGGATAGTGAGTGGAGGAAGTTTTCAAATGTCTCTCATTAAGTTACTAAGCATTATAAGATAGTGGTAAAAAAATTTTAGGAATTTTGATTTTGAAACTAACCTTGTGATGTGTATCTTGGTACCTCTGACGTACCTCTGAGTAAACCATTTGTGAGGTCATCTGGCCGCTTGGGTGAAATTGGAAAAGTATAGCCCTATATATTAGAAATCTGTCAGAGAAAGTAAATTGAATTTTTTTTTTGAAATGTAGGCAGATTTCTAGACAATCTATTTAATATTCCTCTTTTCTGTGACTGTTTTGAACCTAACATTATCTAGTGTGCCAGACTAGAAGTGAGGTATGTGTATTCTCCCTCTGAATGAACCCAGTGTAACATCTAAGGTAACTAGGTACCATTGGGTTAGCCTAACCTTATCCTAGACACAGATGAGTAGTGTTTTCTGGAGAGACAGGTGTTTGGACAATTGGATTTTGTGGTGGTTATTGCTCTGTGGTTAGTTTTTCATGCATGGGTGTGTGTGCTGACATTTCTAGGACGAAGAGGAGGTTGTGCTAAAGGGAAAGGTGGATCGATGCACATGTACGCCAAGAACTTCTATGGAGGCAATGGCATCGTTGGAGCTCAGGTAGTTGAGGGAGGAAGAGCACAACCTTTATATATTTGATCCTGGCCTGTGCTTCACCCCAAAGAACTTCTCTGAAGAGTTCGATAATTTGGGAGTTGGTTTGTCTTTAAATACTTACTGCTTCGTACTGCTTACCATTTGTGTAATTAATTAGATTTGGGTAGTGATTTGAAGTTCATTGTTTCTGTTGTGTTTTATGAGTAAGAGCCTATAGCAGTAGAGCTATCCCTTTACTTTTAGTATTTCAGTAAAATTAACGGCTCATCACCTCACTTCACTCATTGACCTACTACTCATAGGCACTGCAAGCACTGGGGCCCAATTACAAGAGAGCAGCTTGTTAAAAAAATCAAAAGCCTGATGAGAAGTGAAACAGCAGCATGCAACAATATCTTCTACAGTAGGATACACACACACACACACACACACACACACACACACTAAAACATGTATTTTAATATATATAATAAAATCTAGGTTTCATTTTTTATCTTGCTGGTATCCGTAGTTAAATCTTTGGGTGCAGAAATGCAAAACAATACAGGATTTATTCATGTTTTGTTGAAAATAAAAGGGTAGGTGGATAGTGACAGGGTTGGGAACGAAGACTCAAAGCACTGGTTTAGCTTCCCAGAATCTCTTCAGGAGTTAAAATTTAAATGCATTTTAACCCTGATTAACTCCTACGGTCCCTTTCTTGGTTGTTGTTTCTGTTAGGTGCCCCTAGGAGCAGGGATTGCCCTGGCCTGCAAGTACAATGGAAAAGATGAGGTCTGTCTCACATTATATGGTGATGGTGCTGCTAATCAGGTAAGCACATCTCTTAATTTTGAATAGTTACTTTGTTTTTATAAAGAAGTGACATCCTGTTTATTAACTGAATAGGACTTCGTGTGGCTGACTCAAACGAGAGATTTACCTTTTGACATGAGTTACAAAAGCCTTCTAGGGGCACATTTCTGTGAGGAAACTCCTCTTTGCTTTATATTAGTGCTTTGCAAACATGCTCTGTTGTGGGATTTTCTTTTTAAAGATCTATTTATTTCTAGTTTTGCCCGCATGTAAGTTTGTGCACCGATGGAGGTCAGAAGGTTTCCTGAAACTGGGGTAAATGATGGCTGTGAGCTGCCATGTGAGTGCTGGGAACTGAGCTTGAAAGAGTAGCATGTGCTCTTACAGCTCAGCCATAGGTCCAGCCTCACTTGTTAAATGCACCCCATTATAAACCAATAGTGTGATACAGAGGCTTTTACTTTCTTGGACTCCAGGGCAATACCAGATTCCTATTATGTTTGAACCTTGGTTCTTGGTTTCTTTGCTCGTCCTGTCTTGGTTTCAGTTATTACCCTGGATGGCACTTAGTTCATCCCTGTCAGAGATGCTGAATGTCAGATGCTGGTTCGCTCTGATTATCTGATCAAGTGAGTGACAGGTTGATAGAGTATAAAACT
This sequence comes from Cricetiscus sungorus, assembly GCA_030556225.1. Taxonomy (NCBI): domain Eukaryota; kingdom Metazoa; phylum Chordata; class Mammalia; order Rodentia; family Cricetidae; genus Cricetiscus; species Cricetiscus sungorus. Next base: position 5,506,533 of record JANBXA010000405.1, on the reverse strand, counting down.
CAAGTGCTTTTCCATGTTCTTCTTTGCAGTGTGGTCTATCTTAGTAGACCCCCCAATTTCTCTATCACAGCCAGGGCATGCTCCTTTCCCTCACCACTGAAAACTTTGTGCAAGCTTTCTGCGTTAGGCAGAGCAACAACTGTTAGAAATAAAAGTCTAGAGAGGCAGATTAAACCACTCTAATATTTTATATAATATTTTCAGGGTCAAATATTTGAAGCTTACAATATGGCAGCATTGTGGAAATTACCTTGTATTTTCATCTGTGAAAATAACCGCTATGGCATGGGGACATCTGTTGAGAGAGCAGCGGCCAGTACAGATTACTACAAAAGAGGAGATTTTATTCCTGGACTGAGGGTAAGGTTCCTTATTGTAGAGACAAAACCATATCGTGTCAGCTCTGGATGCTCTACAGTTTCGTTACTCCTGAATAGGTCATTAAGAAGTTGAATGGGAGAGCAAGAGGTGTTTGGCTCAGTGGTAGAGCACTTGCCTAGCATGTGTGAGGCCCTGGATTCTATTCTTCAGCATCACAATAAAAGGGAAATGGATTTGGACAGTTTATTTTATTCATATTCTGCCTCTATTAACAGGTAGATGGAATGGATATCCTGTGTGTCCGAGAGGCAACAAAGTTTGCAGCTGCCTATTGTAGGTCTGGTAAGGTAAGATGAGATTATAGGTTTATGGTGCTGTTTATCTATCTTGGGGTAATGACTAAGTGAGCTCTCTAAAACAAGCATAGTCCAGTGAGGTAGCATGGTCTTGGCTCACCTGGTTTCCTTGGCGTTTTGTCTTTTGGTTTGGTTAATTATGTGTTCCCATCCCCCTGTTAGTCATAAATTCCTTGAGTGATGAAACTTGGAATCCCCATAATGTGTAATTTTACTTACATAATAGGCATTCAAGTGCAATCTTACCTTGCTTTACCTGTAGGTTTATGGCAGTGAGGGGAGAGGGGAACAGAGACTGGCTTAAACGGTTCAAGTAGCTAAGTTTAACTGGCAGTTCTAACCATAGAAAATAATGCCCCTGCAGTTTACTTTTGGTAAAATTGAGGAGGATGAGATAAATGGGGGTTAAGAATCAGTCCATACTGGGAGGTGGTAGTGTATACCTTTTTAATGCCAGCGCTCAGGGGAGGTGGAGGCAGGTGAATCTGAGTTTTTAGCCAGCCTGGTCTACAGAGTGAGTTCCAGAACAGGCTCCTGTCTTCGAAAAAAGTCAGTCCAAGTGGTGGCACATGCCTTAATTTCAGCACTTGGCCAGGCAGAGTATCTCTGTACATTTGAGGCCGGGCTGGACTAGAGTGAGTTACAGGAAAGTGAGAGCTGTTACACAGTTAACCAGTAAACTCTTGATAACTCCGCTAATACATAGAACATGCTTAAGACTTTGGGGATGTGTGCCAAGAATGAATAAATTCTTATCCATCTGGTTTAGGGGCCCATCCTGATGGAGCTACAGACTTACCGTTACCATGGACATAGTATGAGCGACCCTGGAGTCAGGTAAAGTTATGGGGTATCTGTGTGGTTCCCATGGTAGATGGGCAGGCTTTGAGCTACTTAAATAAAATGGTAGAATACTTCATTATGGCTCTTACAACCAGATAAAAATTATTTTTGTTGGCGTCAAGTGGTTGAAAACAATCTGAGATCCCTACAATGTATTTTACGTGTTAGCATGAGCAGTTGTAGTTAAAATGAAATGTGGACTGGTCAAGATAATTATTTTGGGGGTCATTTAGTTTATGTGAGCATTTCTCCAAATTCAGGCATGGCCTATTCTACCCATAGAGTACCGAGATTAGGGAGCAAAGCTAACTTAGCCATATAGCAAGTTTAAGTTGTTCCCTTTTCACTTCGCTCTAGTGTGTAATTATGAATTAGCAGGCTTGATACCAAAGTAGTCAAAGTTCAGCCATTGTAGAATGGGCTAAGGCAGCAGCTCTCATACCACATAGTTTAAACTATGATTCATAACAGTAGCAAACTTAGTTATGAGGTAGCAATGGAGATAGTTTTTATGATGGGGGGTTATCCCAACATGAGGAACTGTACTAAAAGATTGCAGCATTATGAAAGTTGAGAACAACTGGACTGAGGGAAACAAAAAAAATTAGGTGAAAAATGTATTTTGTATAGTAATTGTCCTTTATCATATAGAACCCTTATATTATCAGAAACCTGGTGTGTTCAGGATTTTGCTGGCTATGCTGCTTTGTATGAGGCTTAAGGGGGTAGAACTGTAACCCTTTCTTCCAGATCAAAGAAACAAAAACTTGGCTCTCATCAGAATGCCAGTGAAGCCCCAAGTTACATTGGTATTAGCTTGTTCCTCTCAATTCAGAAATCCTCTACTATACTTCACCAAGCTGTCTGGTTCACGGGTAATGTTCTTACAGTTTGTTGTTGTATCTCCCTTCCCCATAGTTACCGCACTCGAGAAGAAATCCAGGAAGTAAGAAGTAAGAGTGATCCTATTATGCTTCTCAAGGATAGAATGGTGAACAGCAATCTCGCAAGTGTTGAAGAGTTAAAGGTAGGTTCTCTGTGACCAGTTTGCTGTACCTCACAAAAGTCACTCCCAGGTGGCCAGGGAATTGTTTTTCCAAACCCAGAAAGCATTCTGTTGAGGCTGTTGTTGAATCTGAAGTCTCTCACAGGGCTATTGTTTTTTGGTCTTTTTGCTGAGAACTAAGAGTTGAAAGGCAAGGGATATGACTCAGTTGGTAAAATACTTGCTGTGCAAGTATGAGGATCTGAGTCTGGATTTCCAGCACCCACATAAGATGGGCACAGTGATGCATGCATGTGTACAACCCTGTATCGCTGGATGAGCTGGAGAGTAATAGATGGATATGTGAATATCAACCTCTGGCTTCCACACAGAATTAAGAGTTGAAAGGTAGGTCACTGCCTAAGATTAATAAGTACATTAGTATAAAAACTTCATTTCCTCCTTTTATCACATATAAAATAGTAACAGGTTCTCAGACGTGCTAGTTGTTGGATCCAAAGCTGCCCTTAATCGAAAACCCTCTTGCATTATATTCTGGTGTTTAGGAGATTGATGTGGAAGTGAGGAAAGAAATCGAGGATGCTGCCCAGTTTGCTACAGCTGATCCAGAGCCACCCTTGGAGGAACTATGCTATCACATCTACAGCAGTGAACCTCCTTTTGAAGTGCGTGGTGCCAACCAGTGGATCAAGTTTAAGTCAGTCAGTTAATGGGAAACTGAATTGGATGGGTGTTAGGCGTTCATCATTCACTGTAAGAACTTTGTGCTTTCAACTTTAAGGACAGGAAATACCCAAACACAAAAAGGTCTTGAAAACATATAAATTAAGGAAGAGTAAGTTGCATGCAGTTTGTATGTTGTTGAATGCAGTGTATCCATGTGAATTAAGAGTGTATTGGTTTTGAAATGGGTAATGTAGAGTTTATAACTTTTCCTCATCATATCCTATTACTATAAAAGGAATAACTGCCACTTTTGGTGGTATGGTCATAGATAGGAGGCATGCTGGGATTAATTCAATACACTGGAAGAGGAGTAGCAACCACCACCCTGCATTGTGGAGGCTGACATCTGTTGTCACTGATCAGGTCTCTGTGATCAAAGGTAAAATAATTTTCTCCATTTAGGTAGACATTTAACAAACATGAACTTGGACTCTCATTGCAAGGCACACTTATTTTACCTTTTAACATTTAAGTATTACGCTTTATCTTTCCAGCAGTTGCTAGAAGGTATGTTGACTTTTTAAATGAAATATAATCCTAAGACTTTAATACACTAGATCATGGTTGATGTTACATACAATCCTGTTTCTACACATGGATGACCTAAATTATACATGCTTGAATTAAGTAAACAGGGGTCCTTCTGTGTAAATGCAGGATTTGTGTGTACACGAACAGAAGCTTTGGCCATAAGCAGGTAGGATATTTGCTCTTTCTCTCCAGCTTGGTTGGCTCATTGTGAGGACTCTTGCTGCATTTGTCTTCTGTGCTGGGAGACTGCATGCCAGAGTCTACAGAGGATACCACCACTGCAAAACAGGAGTTTCCATAAGAAAAGCAAATTTGAAAATAGCCACCTTAAAAGTAGGAGAAGCAAGCATTTGATCTAATTGTGTGTCTTTGTCTGGACTTGGTAGCACTGTGTAAGAGGTGTGGGCATTTAAAGATAAGACTGGAGGAAGCTAACCAGCATTTTATCCTATTTCATTTTAAAATGTTCACTAGAACCTTCTATTATTCAAAAGTATTTGGAAGCTCTTACCGTAGTCTGAGGCACCTTAGGTCTTCCTTAGTAATATCATTGAGAATATCAGAAAGTGTATAATCCTCTTCAACAATCTGAAACAGTGATTCAGTGTATGAGATAAGCAACTTCTCAACAATATCATAGGAATACTTTGATTTAGAAATGTACCTTTTCTATTGTACTAGCATCCGCTCCTTGTAGTTGCAACCAGTCTATAAGCTCTCTGTCTGTTCCCACTTCATCAGGAGGTGCTGGATTCTCTGTACCACCTATGGTTCCAATTTTGTTTTATTGTATAGTACTGTATAACCATAAACTGCTTCAAAAGTAACAAAGTGGATGTAATGATGTATCGAAACAGAATGTAAATGTGATGTCAAAAGGAGACAAATAAATCTTTTTCGATTCAGCTACTTTTATAGTAAGTTTGGAATTGGAGATATTACCAGCCTCATTTATAATGCTTGTTGTCATCTTGAAGTATCTTACCTTAGGCTGATTACACTGAAACTCAAAGGCAGAAGCCTGTGTCAAGATTTGATGGCTAGTTTTTTTTTTATCCCAAGAGCTATTTTTATGCTTTTAAGGGACAGATAATCATTCTAAATTAAGGTATCCTTTTTACAAGATTGTGGGATGACTTTTTTGTATCTTAATCTCTCCCCCTACCCACTATGATTTCTGTCCAGTGACCTTATATGGTAGCCTCAACCATTTAATAGTTTTTCCATCTTGACACCTACATCAGAGCAAAGTGAAAATGACTTACCACTGGATTTGTATTGTAACTGAAGGTGATGTAATTCTTGAGTTTTCTGTTCTAGAGTTAGCCTTAGAAGATTCTGGTACTCTCTCTCTTTCTGAACCAGGTGTTCCCAAAGTCTGTTTTTAAAAACAAAAAAATTTCCAATCATTAAGTATCCACATTCAATTCAAACATCTGGTATTGGAAAAACAAAAAGGACACAGTCCAAATCCAAACTGTGGGGCCCCAAAGGAAATCAGGTTGATTTGTTACTAAAGATTTTTGTCAGTAGTTTTCATCCTAGAGTGTGGGTATATTTTTGCAATGGAGTCACTGATTGTGTCCATTGTAACAAGTATGTTTTCCTCGCTGCCGGTCTGGTCCCACCACTGTGCCAGCCCCAAATAAGACACAGAGACTCTGTATTTGATATAATGCTCTTGGCCGGTTACTAATTTCTTACCGGCTAGCTCTGTCTTAATATATTAACCCATTTCTACATTTAAGTATTTCCACGAGGTCATCTTATCTGAGAGCGGGCCAGCGCACTGCTCTCTCCAGGCTCTCCACGTTGACACCTCCCAACTATTTCTTGTCTCCTAGCCCCGCCTACCTTGCTTTCCTTTGGCCAACAGTGCTTTATTCATTAACCAGTATGAGAAACATATATATACAGAATGAGAAACATATATATACAGAATGACGTCAATCTCCCACTAGTCCATCTTGAAATTTATGTTAAAATGGTAGTAAGAGGCCTGGGAAATTAGTGCCTTGTTACCATTTGAGGACATAGAGTGTACATCTAAGCACCCTCACCAGACATTGAGTCTGCCAACAGTACATTGATCTTCAGACTCTGAAGTATGCAGAGATATGAGAAATAAAATTTTGAATATGACGGTTTTGTTTCAAAATGTATCAGGAACCAAAAGTGAACTTGCTCAGAAGGACAATCTGATTATTCAAACCAAGTCAGATAAAGTAGCTGACCCTACTTGTTAGTAGCCAAAGCAATAGTACTATTTTTGCAAGAATAGCTGGAGACCAAGGATGGACAGTGCAAACTCCAGTTATAGAAGAGGAATGCTGCTAACAGTCACGTAAGTACTCTCCATAGTGCATTTAAACCTTAGAACAAACAATTCTTAGTAAGTAAACATTCTTGTCCAATTTACTGTGTCTCAGGGATGGGGCCTGTGACATGTAGTCTTACTCATGGTCTCCCTGGGACATGAAAGGCAAGTCTTGGTACAGTTAATCCTCAGACTTCTGGATCTCCCCATGCTAGCTCATTAACAGCAACAGGGAACAGGGTTGGGAGTCAGAACCATGGCTAGTCCTTTTTGTCTGCTCATGTATCTAATAAACAAGATTACATATATATGTGTGTGTGTGTAAACAGTTTGGGGGGTCATTTGGTAGCAAAATGGAGTGGGAGAAGCGCATACTTCTACCCCAGCAAGACCATAAGATACGTTAAATAACACGTTAAAAAATTATCTCATCTCTGCCCTGTCTGCCTGCCTTTGTCTCAAGAAGCTCCTCTTTGAGCACATTAAGTAGCTTGAGCCTCTGGTGGTTAATGGAAAAGATTCCCATTTTTGTTTATGTCACATCATGATAGGCGGGCTGTGTAATAGCTAGTCACAACAGTGAGTTGGATGATTACAAATCTTTCTGCAAAGATGATTTATAGAAAAGGTAAGTTTTATCATTTTAAAACTCCTGTTTTAAATCCATGTGTTTACCATCATGGTCATTTAAATTTCAGGCTTTAAATATCTACATAAGATCAAAGTTCTGAGTCCCCTGAGGGTTTTATCTTTTCATCCAAAATGTGTGCCCCCAGTACATAATTTCCCCATTCATACAGCAATGCCACAAGCAACAAGGTGGCAATTGGAACAAACAACAGCTACTTTACTATAACTGGATGGTGATTTTAAAAAGTTTATTTTCCAGAGCAAAAGGGAATTATGTTACTTGCTTACAAGGCTAGATACTAATGCTTGCCTAGGAATCCTAACAAGTTACCGGGAAGGCTACAGGATATGCCACTGTCTGCAAAGTGTTACACTGTCCCACTTCCCCAATTGCTTCTGTGGGGCAGGACACATACAGCTGTCTGTTGCTGGGCCACATGCCATGCCAGTTTGTGCTGCTGCTTTTGGTATGACAGATTTGTGTTTGACTTGGTAATAACACTACTGATTCCTGGCATTGAAAGGAGGCCTTAGTGTACTGCTGATGTTGTAAATGTTCCCTTGCCCTAGTTCACTCACATATACTTTCTCTCCGCCCCTCACACCTGGATAAAGCTTTTAACAGTGACCAGACATCTTATACAGGGTGTGCGAGATCCTGACCTGTTGTTCTCTTGCCTGAGCTTGCTCAGTTGGAGAGTTGGGTCCTGCTGGTCGGGCTGTCCCTCCTGGATAGCCACTGAGCCAGGTCCTCTTGGTATCATGTGTACTTGGCCAAGCAGGTCTACTAAGGGATAGTCCCCTTCCACTTCTGTGTCCTTGTCTACCCCTTCAGTCTCAGAGGCAGGTTCAAAGTGGGCTTGGAGCTCTGTGGAAACACAGACCAAGGTACAGAATAACACACTCAACAAGGCAATTCAGTCCACTACTTGCTGTATGAGGGGGAATACTGACTAAAGAGATGATCTGATTGGACTTTGAAGTGTAAATATAGTCCTCCTTTACACAAGAAGAAATGGACAATGATGTCTGGAAAGACCAGTTAACCATGGATGGCTACAAATAGGTCTGTGCTTTGCTTGGTGCCTTTTAAAAGGAACATTTGAGAAAGGCAGAAGTGACCAGCAAGGGCCCCAGTGTGAAGAGGGGAAGGGAGAAAATCAATTCTAAAGCCTGCCTTTCCTCAGCCAAAGTACCAGAAGAAAAGCAACTTGGCCATTAAGGTCATGTTAACATTTCAAAAAGGAAGCCTCCCAAGATTAGGCTGGGAGCACATAGCTCAGAGGCACAGTATGTACTCCAGAACACATAAGACCCTGAGTTCGTTCCTCAGAATGGGCACGCAAACACACAGAGCAAGACCTATAGCCACGTTTCCTCTAAGTTGATAATTACGTGGCTGTTTCTTCTCTATCTCATAAGCCCTAGAGGATCCCTGCCTTCGAACATTGACTTCCTGTTAAGATCAAAAGTATAATCTATACACAGTCATCTTAATTATGCCCAGGAGATAGGTAAACAGGCCTCACAGACTTAGTCCCAGAAAGTTCTATGGCAGCATTTACTTAACTGTGGGGAAGTATAAAGATAAAACAGAACAAAAAAGGCAACAGCTGTTGGATGCTGAGGATATTACTGGTCTTTTGGGCAGTCTGAACCTAATCTTGAGTGCAAGAGAGCATTTACCTGGGATGAGAATGGTAACTGCAGCCTGCACAGCTCTGCGAATGATGTTGTCCATTGCAAACATCCAGTGAGGCCTAATTAAGTGGTTTCTCAAAATTCTATTGACCTAAAAATAATCACAAAAGTCCACATGTCTAGTCTGTTGAACTTTTAACAAACCAATGTAAGAATTCCAATTTGTTTCTATTTCCTCTGAGATAAAATTGTTGCTATGCTGCTCTGAATTTCTGCCTGATTCATTCTTCCAAATGAATCTTCCTCTAGGTAGGCCCCAAGTCACAGTGGGTTCTAAATGATAAATTATCACAATGGGATCAATGCCATTGGTCCTTTTGTCTGTTTATTCAAGGAGCATTTATTGAACATGACAGACTATGGGTAGCACGTGACAAGATAAACCAGACACAGCTTTGGTATTGGAGGAGCATATATCTGGGCATGGAAAAAAAGCATATCCACTGTGCTGGCAAATGCCTCTCCCAATAGTCTATACATGGTCTCTGGTCAAATGCAAGTGGCCCACTTTACAAAGTGTTATTTTACTCTGCGCCTACAAAGAGCTGCTGACATTTAGTATTCAGGATGTGAACGAATGAGAAGAAATGGGAACACTCACAGCATCCTGGAATCCAAATAGGATCAGGTGAATCTGGTTGATGGAAGAGCTGTCAAAGTCCAGGTCCACCTTTAATTTTGATATTGTGGCCGCCATCACCCTGTGCTCTGGGGAGCGAATGAAGTCTCTCAGGATTCCAATGATCTGTTTGATGTGGCCAACTGAGAGAAGCAACTCTTCTGAACTCTGACAAAAACATACACACACAAAATCATTTTTATTTGAGTGAGTCAGAGAGGAGACAGAAATTTCCAAATGCATCATGGGAAAGTAGATATTTGCTAGTGGAATTGTGGGAGCTCCTAATTGTAAAGGTCTCTTCCTCAACCCTTCCATATCTTTCCTGTCAGTCTTGGGGGATCCTCTCAGATAGGTAGGTAGACATAAAGCCTCACCACTAAGTCATTTGGGAATGGTTCTAGCTTCCTGTTTGACTGCTATACAGGGTCCTCAGTGGGCCTTGGAAGGTACAGTTCACAGCAGGGCAATGGCCTCTCTTAAAAGTAACTTCCCATACCCAAGAGGTGAGACATCACTTTGCTACTACTGCAACCTAGTTAAAACTTTGTTTTCTATATTCTCCCTATAGTAGCTGTTCTCTTAACTTCTGAATATAACTCTAGCATGGTGGTTATCAACCTTGATGCTGTGACCCTTTAATAGTTCAAGTTGCAGTGACCCCAACCATAAAATTATTTAGTTGCTACTTCATAACTGTATTTTAATATATGTTATGCAGGTTATGTGATATGTGACTCCAAAGGGGTGGGGACCCACAGGCTGAGAAGCACTGCTCTAGAGGCTCCTTGGAGGCTTTTCAGGGCTTTCAGCTGCCATTTGGCTTGTTTTCCATCAGAGGGCAGCACCACCCCACCAATGCCAGGAAGCAACACTGCATCACACTGAAATTTACCTTTCAGGGGAGTTTTTTTTCTTTGTGTTTTCCTTTGTTAGAAAAGGGAAGGGGGTCGGGAACTAAGTACAGTAATCATTACAACTATGTGAGTGTGCCAGAGTACAGGAAACCCTGTTGTCCCTGTTATCAGATGCCTTCTGTCAGCCTGTACCTACCTGGACCACACACTCCTGCAAGTTGGAAGCCACTTGGTTCTGTTCCTCCCAAAGGATTCTGTACAGGATGGCTCTGCGCTCACTGTCTTTGCGCAGCAGAAAAAGACCAGGATCCCTCTCCTCTGGGGAGAAGGCTGTGCTTCGCTCTTCTAGGGCCACGCTTTCATCAGGAACACTGTGGAATAAATACATCCAACAATTCCTGTGTGTCGGGAGGAAGGGTAGCAAGTTCTGCCCTGGGGTAGACTCCAGAAGAGGAACTTGTGGAAGGAGACTCACTGGTGGGCAAGGGGTACAGTATCCCCTGTCCCCTCTTTGACTTTTTCCATGGTATCCTTGGGGGTGGAAATGAGTAGGTAAGGGGTCAAAAGGGAGGGTAAAGAAGAAGGGAATAGAGAGAACAGGGAGGTGGAGAGAATGAGGGGAAGAGGAGATAAAGGGGAAGAGGGGAGGGGAAGAAAGGAAGTGTCAGGATAACCAGAGAAGACAAGGGACACTAAAGGAAGTGATTCCTTGGCCACCCTGCTGTCCTGCAAAAAAACCTTCCTGTGAGCCAGCAGGTGTTCTGGTACTAAGGAACAACCAGCACCCTGCAGAGGGATAAGACACCAAAAGTACCTGAGAAGGTGGCTGAGCTGATGCTTGGGCACCTGGGTTTTCTCAAAGAATGCATCAGGATGGGCATCCGAGTCTGGGGAGATGGAGCCATGCTCGCTGCTGCTGCTGCCCATAAGCTCACCTGATGAGGGCAGGGCCAGGGCACCAGTGCCACTCCGGACACCCTCTGTGGAAAAACAGCCAGAGAGTGGCCAGGTGTCCAGATAAGGGCTTACTAATCATGGACTACTCTAATCTGCTGAACAATCTCTAGGGGAAGGATCCCAATGACAATGTAGGTGAACCTCATCTGGAATACAGTTCTCTGCAACAAGTTGGTGAGCCACACTGCCATGAGCCACCAGTGAATAGAGGACAAACTTTTCTTTTTAATGGCCAACCTTAGTTCACTGACAGGACTTACTGCATGAGAAGGTGTCATATAGGATTTTCTGGCCTGCAAGACAGTGACCACAGGCAGACTTGCTCAATGTGCCCTTTTATCAAGTTACTATCAACAAAGGATAACCGGCTAGACTTCAAAAATGAAGCACTAGTCTCTTCATGTGGGAAAGGCACAAAACCCAAGGCAGGAGACCTCTTGTCTTCCTCCTCTTCACATTCCTCAAAGAAGCACTTTTAAGTGCAGGAAGGTACATCATAGTGATCCATAAGGTGCTCTGTGCCTGTCAGAAAATAGATGGACAACTGGCTTGGTTTGCGTACTCTTCAAACCTCTGGGACCACTCCTGCTGCTCTTTACATAAGTGGGCCTAGCATGGGAAGCTTGATATTCCAGGCACCCATTTTTTCCCCCTCTAGGCATGAGGGGAGCTCAAGCCCAGGATGTTCTCCTGCTGTTCAGGTAGGCCTTACCTGAAGGCTTGAAAGCAATTCGGTTCTTCTTGCCCTTGTTCACCTGCCTTAAGAACCCTTCTTGGAGTAGGTCAGCAGCAGTGGCCCGTTTGTGAGGGTCAGGCTCAAAACAAGATAAGATGAAGGCTCTGGCTTCAGCTGAAAGGCTTTTTGGAATTTCAGGGTGGATCTTAAACATCCCTACCTGCATTGAAGGGACAGTTACAGTGTCAGCCTTGGGTGAATTCAGGTGCATCCACTTTCAATGGAAGATGCCATCTCATGAGCATAAAAGCTTGGTGATACTTATGTGGTGGGCCCTTTGCTATAAGATGTTTCTGCTCCTCCCGTGTACAGATGGAGTCTACTTCCCCTTTCCTGAAGTCTTAGCTAGTTTCTCACGACTTTGACCAAGAAACTGTTGGAGAAGCAATAGTGTGAGACTTTCAGGACATAGGCCTTAAGAGGCCAGGTAGACCCTGCTTGTGGAGTCTGGAGACCATCATCGTACGAAAAGGGAGTCAGAATAGACAACCAAGTGGAAAGACTGGCTCATTTGCCATCCCTGCTGTACTCTGAGCTATGCAGGAGAGTACTGTCAGATGATCCCACCCCAGCAAGGCCACTAGATAGATGGACCCCTGAGTAAACCCAAGAACACTGAAAAGACTGTGAGGAACAACTGTGCTTTAAGCCTCCAGAGCAGCGGTTCTCAGTCATGACCCCTTTGGCAAATGTCTACATCCAGAAATATTTACATTATAATTTGTAACAGTAGCAAAATTAGCTCTGAAGTAGCAATAATTTTACAGTTTGGGGGGCACCACAATATGAGGAACTGTATTGAGAAATACTGCTCTAGAGGATGTTGGTTTTGGGATAGGAAATCCTCCAGCTGAGAAAATTCAAAGGTTTCAAAGATTGTACTATCTTCTCAGGTAAAGACTCTAAGAGACACCACTCTCTCTCATATCTCTTTATCTCTATTTTACTCCACAGCCCAGATTCTTAGCTTCTAGCTCTAAGCCACAAGCAAGTACAGCCTGAGGCTGTCTTCTTACAGATAAGCAAATTGTCCATCTTACAGATAAGATGGCCTCGTTCCTCCCCACTGGTTAAGGGAAGGATAAATGCTTTCTCGTTAGGATTTGCAAGACCAAGGTAGCTCCAGTTCCTCTTCTTGCCAACTAATCCACTGCGCTATTAAAGGAGGACTCATATGAACCATAGTGGAGCAAGAGCCGGTCCCCAGATGTCACGTTCCATCATGGCATAGAAATCTTCTGTGAAAACTCCTACATAACCTCTTCCTACATAACGGTTTTCATTAGAGGCTGCTCTCTAGCCTTTTAAGGGGCTGTCATCATAACCCCATCACCTTCCTGTGCCTTTCCCAACTCCACTATGCAACCCAGAGGTAGAAGCCACTCTTTCATATCTGTACTCAATGTCCACTCCTCAGCTGTCCTGGGGGCTGGTTTTTATTCCCTTGCTGAATTTACTCCATGAGCTTTAAAATTGAGAGCTTTCTGATTTTATCTCCACAAAGCCCTTGACCAAGTGACATGTCCCATTCTCAGGACACCCATTTCTCATAGCTTGAATGGATAAATGGCCTAAGAGTTTTGAGACTGTTAGATGCTAGATAGAATTCAACTGCCAGACATTATTTGTAGCATTCCTCACCTGAGCAATGGGGAAGAGATGTTGGCAGTGCCTACCAGTACCAGAATACACAAAGATTAAAAAACCCAGGGCCGAATCCAGCACCAGAATACACAAAGATTAAAAAACCCAGGGCCGAATCCAAAGTGAGAAAAGGTTAAAAAACCCAGGGCTGAATCCAAAGTGGGAAAAGGTAGTTCCTCTCTGGTTCTTAGAATACAAAGGGCAAAGCAGGTAGCACCTGGCATCTTGCACATGCATGGCTGGGGGTAAGAAAGGGTCTCATGTGTCCCAGGCTGTCATCAAATTTAGTTATGTAGCTGAGGATGGCCTTGAACCCCTGAATATTCTGTCTCTATCTCCCAAGTGTTTCCAAGAGTGTGCCACCATGCCTAAGTATACTACCAAGATTGCTTTGATTATGTTTTTGTTGGCAATAAAATCTGACTTCATGTACAACCTCAAAAAGTCAATACATTTCCATACAGTTTGTACAACTTATTGGTTAAGTAAAAGCAGAAGACGGGAAGAGGACCAGGAAAGTTACTTTTGCCCTATGGATGAATTCAGTTCATTGCTGTCAGCTTGCTTCCTGAGCACCACAAGAGTTCAACAGACCAGGAAGCAGACAGCATGCTCTGCTTAGCACCAGCTGCTCTAGATTCCAAGACCTGTGATGGAAGATGCAGATATGGTCTTCAATGGTCCCAAATAGATTAATTATAGTCACTGATGTGCTGAAGGAAAATTGTTTCTGTTTTGAAGCACTTACATTCAGGGTTTTGTTTGGACTGATAAGTCAGAAGACTTTTTATCTTGGCCTTGGAATTGACTGGGCTGATGATGCAAGACAGGAAAGCTGTGAGAACCTTCTGCCAAGGCTCAACTGCAGTGATAGAATCATGATTTTTTACATTTGGGAAGTTCTGCCACAGCATCCATCCAAACTACCTAAATGAACAAATATATTTTACCTTGAACATGGCTGCTTGTGGCTCACCAAGCTCATGGAATGGAGGTCTGCTGGTTGCCATCTCAATGATGGTACAGCCCAAGGACCAGATATCAGCTGGAGCACCATACCCTCGAGGTCCTTGATCAATAATCTCAGGTGCCATGTATTGCAGAGTCCCTATGTGGAAAATAAATGAAAAAAGACTTGAGGGCACCATATTGCTTAAAAGTGGAGCATAAATATATGTGGATTTAACTGCTTCAGCAATAGCAGGTGTGTAAACCATTTGGTTGCCTCCTTCTCCTTCTCCCTCTTCCCCTCTCCTGCTCGCTACCTCTCTCCCTCCTCCTCTCTTTCTCTCTCTCTCTTTGGTTTGAGACAGGCTTTTCCTGTGTAGCTTTGTAGACCAGGCTGGTCACTACCGCCCAGCCTGGCTGCATCATTTTTTGATCAGTGACATGCAATATGCTTCCTTTAACATGATTCATATTGAAAGAGGATTATTTAGCCCCCAAAAAGATAACTGGACCCAACTCAATATTCATTTTTTTTGGAAGGGGGTGTTTCAAGACAGGATTTCTCTGTGTAGCCCTGGCTGTTCTGGAACTTACTCTGTAGACTAGGCTGGCCTTGAACTCACAGAGATCTACCTGCCTCTGCCTGGCTTCAATATGTATATTTTAATGTATGCCTGATACAAGGAAATTGGAATGGGAGAAATAAGCTGATCAGAGGAGCTAACATGGTAGAAAAGATGGCATAATGGTGGTAATGGTGCTGGTGGGAACAGAGATAGTAAAGTGCAGTGTTATAGAGATGGATCAGCCATTTAAAGGCTAGGTTCACAACTAAAATGCAGTGCTATAATAGAGGTACCAACAAGCAGGCTCATGTGGATGAATAAATGCTTGATTAGGCTTTGACTGAATCAGGGAAATTATTATGTGTTGATTTTGTTTTCTGACAAGCAAATGCCAAGACAAAGTAGATATACAAGAGAGTTGTTGGGGGAGAAGGGGTAAGAAGGATAAAAAGGGAGGGGGCAAGAGTGCCAGCCTGCAATGCAAGTTTAATCTCCAGAGATGTGGGGATGGGCAAGAATCAGGTAGGAGGTATCTTTAAAGCCACTGCAGTGAGCCATCAGGGAGCTCCTGGCCAAAATTTGTATACTGGATGAGTTCTACCTTTGCCAGATCAGTTATCAGTGGGGAACACCCTGTGTAAAGCACAACCAACATGATCCAAAAGGGCAGTAGCTGATGCTGCTGGTGAAGTAAGTTTCTGCTGTAAAGATAAAAGAGGTAGAAAAAGGATAGGAGGACAACAAAGCAAAAGAAATCAAAGCTCAAGTATAGAGTCCTTGGTACAGCCAAATGATAGCTGATCTGGGGCAAGCTGACAAAAGGTAACAAAGAAACAACCCTTGCCAAAACAAAAAAGGTGGCAAGGGGACAACCCTTCTGGAGGCTGATTTTGGACTTTTTTCTGTGGGTCAGGAGACACCAGAGGTGGCTATGGCAACAGGAATGTGAAAGGAATAATGAAGGAAAAGACATGGGGTGAGCGGGAGGTTGGAGAGGCCAATAAAAGGCTTGGGAAACAATCTTAATTTTCCTTAAATATAGCATGAGAAAAGAAAGTAGAAATGTTGACATGCCATTAACCAACAGTAGTTTCCTGAGTTTTTAAATCAAAGAAGCTACTTATATGCTTTTTTTGAAAGGCCAATGTCATGTTACCATTTTCCCTTCCTATAAAATATTGATTTTATTAACAGAGACTCTGTGACTCAGGCTAGTCTGGATCTCACTATGTAGCCCAGGTTAACATGGTAATCTTGATTTTACTGTCTCAACCTCCAGAATATTGGCTTCATAGGCACAAACTACTATGCCTGGCATCATAATTCATCCAGTGTCTCACTACATAGCCTGGAAATCACTATATACTCCAGGCTGATGCCAAACTCATGGTGTCCTTCCTTTCTTAGCTTCCCAAGCCTCTATTAATACCATACTCAGTTTCCTATCAACATTTTAAAGACTCTAGGAAGTTGTGACCAATAGAATGTTCTGCAATTATGGGCATGTAGTCTGTACAATCTGACCTGGTAGCCATTGGTACAGAGGACTATTATGCTGTTGAAACGTATTTAATGGGCCCTAAAAGAAATGAATTTTAAATTATTTTAAGTTACTTTCAACCACACTGACGTTATATACTATTATTGGTGAAGAAAAACAAAACAAACAAACAAACAAACAAAAAACAGACCAACAGTAATTGTTTGGCTTCCAGAGCCGAAATGAAGGGGGAACTGATTAGTCAGTTGCAAAGTTAAACAAGATGAAGGTGCATCTCATATGCACTTGCACTGTGAGGAAATTCCCGTGCCTCAGGAAGGAAACTTCTGGTGTTACAATATCCCCTAGAGGCTGTTGTTGCTTTGACTATCACAGGGAGTGGTGTTGGTTGGAGATTCTCCCTCCAATAATCTATAATTAAGTAAGAAAGCTTTAACACTGTACTGTTTATTAAGCATTCAGCTCACTCTGCCATGTGATGCTGGGGCTGGTATCCCCATTCTCCTTGCCTGCAGCTTCCTGTTTGGTTCTGCAACTAAAAGGCACTGGAGAGACTCTTGAAGGATGGAGTGGGACTTACTCTTCCCTGTAAGCGGCCTTGATGTGGACCCTCAGGTTGGCCCTGATATCCAGGGTTTTTTTTTTTGTCACTCTACACTCCCAGAACCAGCTTTTTGTCCCTCAGAGGTACTTACACCACCTTAGGCATAGTCCCTCCTCAAAGTTCTGATCCTACCACCTTACCATCTGTGCACTCCCACCCTTATGAAGCCTCCTGATGTCTCAGTCTCCTTTCTGCCTTTTCAGTTTCAGTACTTAGAAAATAGTCTGTGAAAACAATTGGAGTGATTTATACTTTTCTGCATGGACCATAGCTAACAAAAGGTAAGTAGCGGTGTGTGTGGGGGAGTGCATTTGATATATATTCACTGTACATAGTGACTGGTTTCATAAAGACATATTCATACAATTATTTCATATACTTCAACCATATTCACACCCTTCTTCTCATCCCTTTCCATGTTTCTATTCATTCCCCCAGACAGCCTATCTCCTACTGTTGTGTAGGAGATGCTTAGATGTGATTTATGAATCTATGTAGGATAAGGATCCACAAATGTAAGAAAACATACACTTGTGTCTCAATCTGACTTATTTTGTTTATATGGTGATCTCTATTTGCATCTATTTTTCCTGAAAAGATAGAATTTCATTCTTTGTGTACAAAGGTGTTTTTAAAAGAGGAAAAAAAGCAATCTACAGAATCAATGCAATCCCCATCAAAATCCCAGCACAATTCTTCACAGACCTTGAAACAATACTCAACTTTATATGGGAAAAACAAAAGACCCAGGATAGTCAAAACAACCCTGTATAATAAAGGAACTTCAGGAGGCATCACCATCCCTGACTTCAAGCTCTACTACAGAGCTATAGTCCTGAAAACAGCTTGGTACTGGTGCAAAAATAGTCAGGAAGACCAATGAAATCAAATTCAAAACCCTGATATTAACCTTGCAAACACCTGCAAACACCTGATTTTTGACAAAGACCTAAAATTATACAATGAAAAAAAAAAAAGGGAAACATCTACACCAAATGGCGCTGACATAACTGGATGCTGGTGTGAAGACTGCAGGTAGATCCATATCTATCACCATGTACAAAACTTAAGTTCAAATGGATCAAAGACCTCAACATAAACCCAGCCACACTGAACCTCTTAGAAAAGTGGGAGGTACCCTTGAACAACTTGGTACAGGAGACTGCTTCATAAACATAACACCAGTAGTACAGACACTGAGATCAACAATTAATAAATGGGACCTCCTGAAACTGAGAAGCTTCTATAAGGCAAAGAACACAGTCAACAAGACAAAACAGCAACCCATGGGAAAAGATATTCACTAAACCCACATCTGACAAAGGACTGATCTCCAAAATATACAAAGAACTCAAGAAGCTAGTCAACTAAACACCTAATAATACAATTAAAAAGTGGGGTACAGAACTAAATAGAGAATTCTCAATAGAGGAATCCAAAATGCCAGAAAGACACTTAAGAAAGTGCTCAACATCCTTAGCCACCAGGGAAATGCAAATCAAAACAACTCTGAGACACCATCTTACTCCTGTCAGAATGGCTAAAATAAAAAACACCAATGACAATTTATGCTAGAGAGGATGTGGAGAGAGGGGAACACTCCTCCACTGCTGGTGAGAGTACACACTTATACAGCCACTTTGGAATCAGGAGGGTATTTCCTCAGGAAAATGGAGACCAGTCTAGCAGAAGATCCAGCAATTCCACTCTTAGGCACATACCCAAAAGATGTACATTCATGCAACAAAGACATCTGTTCAACTATGTTCATAGCAGCATTATTTGAAATAGCCATAACCTGGAAGCAACCTAGACGCCTATCAACTGAACAATGGATAAAGAGAATGTGGTACATTTACATAAAATGGAATACTATTCAGTGGAAAAGAACAATGGAATCTTGAAATTTGCAGGCAAATGGATGGAACTAGAAGAAACCATCCTGAGTAAGTTCACAAGAAGACCAACATGAATCTTAACCAGTAGCTAACAGAAGCAGAGTCACCAAATACTGATCCAAACTCCTGGTATCAGTTGTAGAGAGGGAGGAGTGATGAGAAAAGGGGTCAAGACAAGGCTACAAAAACCCACAGAAACAGCTGACCTGAAAAAAGGGGAGCTCATGGACCCCAGACTGATAGCTGGGAAAACAGCATAGGACCGACACAGGCCCCCTGAATATGGGTGTTTGTTAGGAGGCCTGGGCAGTCTACGGGACCTGACAATGGAACTAGGATGTATCCTTAGTGCATGAACAGACTTAGGGAGCCCATTCCCCATGTAGGGATACTACCTTAACCTAGAGACCCGGGGGAGGGCCTAGGCTCTACCCCAAATGACTTGACAGATTTTGATAATCCCTCATGGAAGGCCTCACCCTCCTTGGGGAATGGATGAGGGGTTCTTGTGGGGAGGATGGGAGGAAGAGGGAAGAAAAAAATAAATATTAAAATGTAATGTATAACCCCATTCAAAAATTGTGACTACTGTAATAATAGAACCTTTTGAAATAAACACTTTTTTTATAAAAGAAAAAACAAGGAAAACATACATACAAGTAACATTATGTGACTCAACAGGTTATATTTAGGAATATATATACACATATATGCATGTAACAACAATTAGTGAAGAAAGAACTATGAATTTGAAATAGAACAAGGAGAGAAATGTATGGGGGAATTTGAAAGGAGGTAAAGGAAGGGGGAATGATGGTGTTATCTCAAAAATAAAATAATTTGTAAAAGGAACATAAAAATAAATTTACATTATGTAGAACTCAAAAATAGTACTAAACCAAACAGATGGCTAACTGACCCTGATCAAGAAATTGTCTATCTTAGTATAATTTTTTCATAATTAAAACCATAATTCATTTCCTTAAGCTAATCATAGAATTTACTCTGTATGAGATCATAGTGACTATCAACTGTTGTAAAGTTAAGGAATCATAAAGGACACCCATTTTATTTAATCCTATGGAATGAATTATTCCCAAATTTAGTACATTAAAAGAATGTTTTGGTACACAGGATGTAGTTCAGTAGTAGAATGTTTGCCTAACATTCACGAGGTTCTGGGCTCCATCCTTAATATAACCAAAAGAGTCATTATGATTTCATACACAATCTAAGGGTGGGGACCCAGCAGCAGCCAGTTGAGCAGGCAGAGAAGTTTCTTATGAGGCTGAGTCCAGATGTGGAATAAGCTGCATGATTTAATATTAGACTAACGTGGCTAGGTCCAATTTGAATCTCCCAATTTCAGACTGGGATGAGCAGGAAACTTAACTGCAGTTTCTCATAATATGGAATCTTCCAGAGGACTGCTCAAGACATGATTTCTATCAGTGATAATCGTCTGAGAGAAGGAAGTGGACATTTTGTTGCCACCATCACTTCCATCTTTTCCATTCAATAGAAGTGAGTCACTTTATCCAGTCCACATTCAACTATATACTGGAGGCTGCTTTCTACATCTGACTTTGGGTCAGTATTTGATGGCATATACATAATTTCCATGTAGTATTATATTTCTGACTTTCATAATCCTGATAAAATAGGGCAAAGGAGGTTCCACCTACTGTTACTACACATTTTGCAACAGAAGGAAACTGAACTTCAGAGAAACTAGTCATTGAAGCTGGAACCCAGGTCTTCTGTTCCTGAGTCCAGAACTTGACATCACTGAATTATATAATAATTCAAGAAGTACTGCAGAAGAAATGAGCTGCCTGAAAAAGAATGGCACACACAGGGCTTTAAAGACACACAGTTACCTCTTTCCCATAGTTCTGGAAGATGTGGAACAATTGTGGAAACCTGGGCACTCCATTTGATTCACTACTGTATTCACACATTCACAGGGTAAGCATCTGTTCACATGTAACAGCCAACAGAGAAACATGGAACCACAAAAATACTTCAGATAAAGGAAAATCCACAGTGGTATGTATGTAGGGGCATGTTGTCTATTCTACCAAAGGCTGGAGTCTGGAGAAAACTCGTGAAGATGGTACTGTGGTGCATTTGAGCCATGCACAAATCTTGGAAAATTGTCTTGCCCTGCACCTGGCTCTGTTTGGGGCCTCACTAGCTTCCCTCCAAGAGGTATTCTATCCCACTTATCCCAGTCCTTGAATGCCTCCATGGAAAGAAAAATAGCAGTAGGTAAAACATAAGTGGTTGGAGAGGTTCAGGGGACACTCAGCCAATGGCCAGCCCCATCCATGAAATGGGAATCACATTCAGGGGATCCAACAAGTGAAATGAACATCAAACATTAGCTTACAATTGTGTTAATCAAGGCACAACCTCATCTGCCAATCTCTTTTCTTTGCCTTCCTGCAGTTGGTGAGTTAGGAAAGAGGTAGAGAAGAAGCAAACACTCTTGACAGTAGTAGAGGTCACTGCCCACAATGCAGCTGGCAGGGAGAGGGGCAGGTGAGTCAGCACCATGAATGAGGACCAGAGCACTCATGAGTACATACACCTATACCTTTCCCATCACCCATTTTGACCTGCTGTTCTCTCAAGTTTCATTGTGATTTGTCATCCAAAGCAGCTGGAAAAGTCATGGGACAAACCAAATATGCTCTGGGATAAATTACAGGGCAGTAGAATGATGACACCTTTTGTATCCCACAGTTTCAACATGTTCCATATGGAAACTTCTCTCAAAGGTACCAGTTCTAAAGCTCTTAAAACTTAAAACTTCTAAATGCCAATTCATATTATATAAATTGTATTTTGTAGCACACATTTTAATAAGTGTTAATAATAAAAACCCAGAATCAGACTTTGGGGGCTGGGGGCGCTGAAAGATCAGAGAAGCAAAGCAGCCAGCCATCAGCTTTTACCTCTACCCCAGACCAAAGGGGTGATTCTGTCCTCAGATCGCCTCCTCAGACTTCATCCTGACTGCTTCACCCTGCTTCAGACTAACTGCTGCTCAGACTGCCATCTGAGACTACATTGAACTCTGGTCTCCTCCTGTGTTATAGTTCGCTCTCCGCCTAGGCATATCCTTGCTGGTCTCCTCCACCTTAGTGCTGGAATTAAAGGTGTGTCACTCCAAGTGCTGGGATCAGCTTTGTGTGAGCTCTGTTTCTCTTTTAGACTGGATCAATATCATGTAGCACAAGGTGGCCTTGAACTAACAGATCTGTCTGCCTCTGTCTCCCTAGTGCTGGGATTAATGGTGTATAACAACCACTGCCCAGCCTCTATGGCGAACTAGTGTGGTTGCTGGGATTAAAGGTGTTTGCACTCTGATCTTTACACACTAAGCTTGCTAGTCCCTAAAAGGCATTTTTAAAAAGGTATTTTGGGGAGGGAGAGAGGGAGAGAGAGGGAGAGAGAGAGAGAACTAGTAGAGACCAACCAAATTGGTTAGAAGAAGCAAAAACCCAGCCAAGCTGTCCAGAAATGGCTTAGACAAACTGAAAGGGCACTCTCCAACTTTCTAGGCTACCTACAGGATGTAGGTACTTCAGGTTCCCAATTTTTGTGAGCTGTCCCCAATTCTGGAGTAGGCTTTGGTGATACAGCTGTCTCTGAGTCATTTCTGCTCCTCTAAGTAACCTCTCATCCACATTCCTGTAAGTAACCCTGACAAAACTCACTGGTTCACCAAAGGGGACTTCGGTGTATCTATACTTTGGTCTATCATTGACTATCTAGGAAGAAGAGACATGTATGTTCCACAACACCATTTTACTCATTACAAATCTGAGCAATAGATAGATAGGTAGATAGACAGATAGACAGACAAACATTTATATGTCTAAGGACACACAGGAAGCAAGTGCCTGAGACAGAAACTGGGATTTTTCATCCTTGATTAGAGGATGTTTATAGACCAAAGGAAGTAACTGTTGTGGTTCTAAACTTACATATGTATGTAAGAGGGATATAAACATACATCTACACAAAGGTTCCTGTGTGGGTGATCACAGAAGAATCTCTATCATGTGTACTTTGGGAGGCTATTCAGACAGAGAGGAATGAAGGCCTGGTGCATGCCATAATATAGACGAGCCCTGAAAACGTATCACTAGTTGAGAAAGTTAAATATTTTTAGAATGTGTATTGTCATATTGCATATTCAGGAATATCTCAAACATGAAAATACATACACATACCAAGTCAATCCAATGATTGTCTGGGATTGAAACCAGGAGTGACTACAAAGGGGCACAGGGATATTGTAGGGGAAGCAGAAATGTTCAAAAATGCAATTGGGGCAATGGTTTCAGGATGTGGTAAATTTATCAGACACCACTGAATCATGCATAACAAATAGGTGCTCTAACAACACCTAAGTTTTATCTCAATGAGGTGTTAAACCTACTACAGAGGGAGCCATTATAGGATTGAAGAGAAAACTGAACCTAAAGAAATGTCTAGAGACCTACAAGACTGATTCCAAATAACAATTTGAGCAACAGTGGAAAGGCTACCATAAATGCCCTTCCCTGATAATGAGATCAATGACTAACTCTTATCCACCATCATGGAACCCTCATCTAGTACCTGTTGGAAACAGAAGCAAACACCCACAGCTAAACACTGAGCTGAACTAGAATCCAGATACAGAGAGGAAGGACCAGACCACGCTGCAGAAACACAGAGACAGCTGACCTGAACAAGGAGGAGCTAATGGGCCCCCAGACTGATGGCTGGGAATCCAGCATTGGACTGACTCAGACCCCCTGAACATGGGTCTCAGATAGAAGGCCTGAGCAGTCTGAGACCTCAGACAGTGGAACCAGGATATATTCCTGGTGCACAAAAACCTTGGAGGGATAATCCTTTAACCCAGAGACAGGAGAGAAGTCCTAGTCCCTACTTCAAATGACTTGAAAGATTTAGATGACCCCTCCTGGATGGCATCAACCTACATGTGGAGTGAGGGTGGGAGGGGAGGGTGGTCGGGGTGCATGTGAGGGGAGAAGAGAGGGGAAAAGAGGGAGGGAGAGGAAACTGGTATCGATATGTAAAATAAAAATAAAGTATTTATTAAACAAACAAACATACCACAACAAGGATAAACTGCCTTTGTGTGTGGTTTAGTAATAGAACAGTAACATGGCATGTACAAGGTCCTGGTTCCAGCCCCAACACTGTTCCAAACTGAGTTTTGTTAGTATAATTAGTTTATCATACCCAAGGCAAAGGCCCTTCATAGGAACATAGGAAGGAAGGGATTCAGGACATGCAACTGCTTGAGATTACTGTTTCTCCTAACAAAGTTCAGACAGTTTCAGAGCACCTATGAAGAAAAGTTCCACCATTATCTACCACAGCCAGAGTTCTGTACCAGGCAGCTAAGACTTCTTTACAAAACTCTTCTGTTTTGTAAAGAGTAATTACATGCAGGAGAATTTCTTCACCAAAATGAAATCCTTTCTTTATTATCCCCTAAACACCCCTGCAGTATTTTACAGTGCAAAATTCATGCCTCCTAAAGCCAATTATTGGGGAAATTTGATATGCAATAATGAATTATACATGTGTTTTCCATTTTATTTTTTTTCTCCTCAGGGATGCTAATTATGAAATAAATTATTGGGGTTTTATGATTTTGAAATGATTCCCTGTCATATCAGAGCCCTAATTGGTGGCTTTCAAAGAGGAAGATATAAATTATTTTCAATTAGAGTTATAAAATGATAAGATAAAGGGGGATAGTATTATACACATTCATATACGAATAAGGGGATATTTATATCAGAAAATCTAACATTCTTTATGTTAATGGAGACCTGGTATAGTTTTGTCCCCTTTTAAAGCACATGTACCTCTTCTGGCCTTATAACTAAAAAGTCATTTTTGATAGATTAACATTCCCTTTGATGGGGGGAATGCCTCCCTGTGGGTGCCCAGGGACTAATGTACAATTCTCTTATTGAATAAAAATCCATTAAATCTGGGATATCATTTACCACAAATAAGGTCAAATTGGTCCATTCTATAACTTTGGTCATTTCAAGGACAGAACAATCAATTATCTGCCATCTATACCTTAATTTAGAACTATAAGGTTATGAGAGCTATTTCACAGTTTTATTAGACATTTTCTTTGTGATTGTCATGTTCCTCCTTAGGGGACCACAACCTTATTAAAAATCAGCACTTCTTTCCAAGGGTCAACATTTTTAGCTATCTTTGCTTTTAAATAGGAATTCCAAAAAGCCACAGGTAGCTTGTGAGAGACCTTATACCTACTGGTCTGGTAAATGGAAAACCAGCTGGTAATTTATATCACCTTTGAATCCAGTCCCTGTCGTTTAGAATGTTATATCACCAACAAGTGGAGAAGAAAATGCAGTTTTTCAAACTCACATAAAATACCTTATTTCCCCAGGAAAATTAGTCTCCCTTGGAATTATAATCATATCAAAATGCAAAGTGTTAGAATTCACTATAGTAAACAGCTAATTTTTATGATAGGCCAATAAAATATCCTAATAAGTTACACAAAATTACCCATGATTTTGACTGGTATGCTACCAACTATGAAGACATACTTCCATTTTACTGACTGAGAACCCTTAATAAAATCTCAGCAGAGTTCTTTGTCTACCCAACTTGTGAGAGGCCAAGAAGAGAAAGTAGGGCAATATTGGTGTAACAGCTGCCCAACTATTATCACCATAACACAATTAAAGCATTTTAAAGTCAAGGACAATACTTCATATGTATTAAGAATCAAAATGGATGGAGCTTGAAACAATCATCCCAAGCGAGGTAACTTAGACCTCCAAAGACAAATACTGTGTGTTAGCTTTTAAGTTTTAGATATGTTTCAATATGAAAAACTGCAGAAGTTAGGCCCCTGAGTTAGGGACCAGGAGGGAAGAGAGGACCTTCCAAAGAAGGGGAAATAAGAGTATAGTGTTATAAAGAGATAAAGGGGAAACTAAAATAAGGATGATTAAATATGGAGGGAGATGGGAGGAGAGAGTAAAGGAGGGAATATGGACATAGGCAATTATCACTTAAAGCTTGTGAAAAGTCATATGGAAACTTGCTACTGTAGAAGTTTCCTAAAATATATCTATATAGGAAAGAAAGTTAAAGGGAGTCACTATATAATAGGGGAGATAATATACCAACTAGACATCATATGCTACCAAGTAAAACCTCCACTGCTAGGAACGGGTTACAAATTGTTGAGTCATTGGCCAAAGGGGTCCCATAGAACCCCCCAAACACCACTGGTATGGTTACTCTCAATAACCTGATGGAATATCCTCTTGCTGAACATATAACTTACTTATATCATCAAACATGGAGATATCAACCTGGTGCCAACTAAAGGTTTTTAAAATTAATTTATTTAATATACATTGGTGTAGCTGTGTGAGGGTGTTGGATCACCTGTAACTGGAATTACCCACAGATGTGAGCTGCCATGTGGGTCCTGAGACTTGAACCCAGGTCCTCTGGAAGAGCAGCCAGTGAGTAATCTTAACCACTGAGTTAAATCTTTAGGCCCCCAACTAAAAGTTTTACCCCTACTCTATAGTGTTAATGATGCTAGAAAGTACTTTTCACAGTAGCAGAGGAGAAGTTATGTATCAATATTACCCATCCATAAACCCTGCCACCTATGACAGTGACCTGCCCTGCAAGATAAACTGGTACAATAATAGTGTCACAAATATTATGGGAGTAACCAATTTATTTTTCAATTGGATTTAAGACTCAATCCATGAAATGGAACCCATACTTGACACAATCAAGAACATGAGAAAATCGATGGGTCATGGGCCTAGATGAAAACCTACTACTATTATTCTGCTAAAGGAACACAGTAATATAATGACTCCCAATGACCTATTGTTCTATATGAAGATCAATGTTACACTCAACCATCACCAGTGAAGATTCTTCTTCTAGTAGGTGGGAATTAACACGAATACCCACAAATGAACAATGTGTAAAAAGTGAGGTACTTTGGAGCATTCAGCCCTAAATAGGGTATCTTTATCAAGCCCTTCCTGTTAAGGCTCAGGAATCTGTGCATAAGAGGAGGCAGAAAGATTGTAAGAGCAGAAGTGGTAGGTGACTCAAACACCTTCCAGACATAACAGGATTGATATATATATATATATATATCTCACAGAGACTGTGACAGTATGTCCAAGACCTGCACAGGTTCAAAACAGACAAAAATCCCAACATTGAGAAAAGTAGAAACAAAGTCCCACCCCTAACTGAGAAGCTATTTGTAATTGATACCTGCTGGGAAAGGGAAAATCTTGGATTGTCGTTTGGTCTATCAACTACAGTGTAGGGCAGGCAGGGCCGACATCCAGGAGCAACTGGCCAACATGAAATAGACTCCATGATTTTACACAATTTTTTGTTTTTAGTATTTTTTATCTTACTGGTTTTTCAAGATTTTTTGATTTTCATTTTGTAATACACACACACACACACACACACACACACACACACACACACACACACACACAAGAGAGAGAGAGAGAGAGAGAGAGAGAGAGAGAGAGAGAGAGAGAGAGAGAGGTAATGTTGAGTAAGTAGGAAGGTATGAAGGATTTTGAAGGAGTTGGGGAAAGAAAAGTATATGATCAAACTATATTCTATGAAAAAAACTTAAATAAATTTAGAAAAAAAATCAAAGGTGACCAATAAGTAGTTCATAGATGACCACAGATTCAGAAAAAAGCTTAGGTCCAAGATGGACAGTCAGCTCTACTCTGCTTACCTGTAAAGGTCTCAGTGCATGGGTTAATTCTTGCAAGGCGTTTAGATGTTCCAAAATCAGAGATTTTTACCACTCCACTATAGGTGTTCACCAGAACATTATCACCCTTTGGAAAAAAATAGCATTGAGTGTGTAAAAGCAGATTTAAGCAAACCAGCACTCTATAGTGTGGGATCTTGATAAACTCCCCCTACAAAGGGTGGACCTGACATAGGGTAGGGTGGAGTTTTCCTGCTAAGCTGTCTCCCTCTGTGAGCAGACTATTACACCATACTATAGTGAAGGCTTAGAAACACACCACTTTCATGGCTTAGAGAAGCCCATACCTTTATGTCCCTGTGAACTATCTGGTTTTCATGGAGATACTTCAGGCCTTCCAGGATCTGTTTGGTATAAAACTTGATAGTGGGTTCCTTCATTGGTCCCCATTTGGATCGCAAGAGAGCAGAAAGGCTTCCTAGAAAGTGGCACAGCAAAACCAAACCAAACCAAACAAACACAAAGGAACCAAACCAAAAAATAAAACAAAAACCAACAGGATGATAAAGATGCATTTGTAATGGGTCAAGGAAGTAAACTCAAGTGGTATTTTTAACCCTACATGAGTACTCAGATACTGATGATCGCTATTCAATTAAATGTTATGAGATTTATTATTATTTCAATGCTCACTCATTTACCCAGTTCTTGCTCATTGCCAGACCACTTTCCATGTATCATCTCATTTCACCTACTCAATGATTAGCGGAGATGGGGCTATTTAATATCCCTGTGATATTTACTTCAAGTATTATAGTAATTATTACTCCAATTTTTACAGTTTATTTACTTAACCAAAAAAATTGAATCTTAATGGCTAGACCCATTCAAACTACCAGTTACAGATCCAAAAAACTACTATTTTTTTTGAGACAGGGTTTCTCTGTGTAGCTCTGCCTGTTCTGAAACTCACTTTGTAGACTAGGCTGGTCTTGATCTCACAGGGATCTGCCTGCCTCTGTTTCCAGAGTACTGGGATAAAAGGTATGCACCACTATCATCCAGCCAAAAAATTACTTCCAATACTCTATTGCCTACATGTAGGGATTTCATATATAAAGCACTTGTATTTGGTTTTATTATCCATTTGTTATTTTGTAATATCTCTTTAAAAGAAGCTTTGCCCAATGTAATATAAAAGCGTGTTATTAGTGATACCAGGTATAAAAACGTTTAAAGGGGGTAAGCATAGGGAAATGGAGGAAAGGTAGGGATGGTGGGAGGGTTTATCAAAACTAAGAATGCATCAAAAAAGCCATAAGAAACCTATTATTTTGTAAACTAATTAAAAATATAATTTAAAAATATCTGAAGGGAGGTATCCTGCATGGGTGTGTAATGCTGCTCCTAGAAAAATTAATTTTATGCATATGTGCTTGTAGATGTCAGAAGGTTTCAGATCCTTTGAAACTGGAGTTACAGACAGTTGTGACTCACTATGTGGGTGCTGGGAGCAGCTAGTGCTCTTAAACACTAAGCATCTCTCCAGTCCAAGACACAGGATTTCAAAGGAAAATTCCAGTATGTGATACCTCTCTATGACTTGCTTACCAGCAAGACCCCAGAGATTTTAAAAACAAAATAGGCTATTGTCATTGCTTTCAGTTTCCCACAAAAAGAGTTACTAATACTACTGCTAAAGACACAACATACTTTGTTTATAGGACATAAGGAAATCAAGCTGGAACTGACCAGGGAACTACCTCTCTGCTAGCTACTTTTCACAGGACTATAGAGTGTTATGCAGGTCTGTAGAGAAGAAAGATAATCTCAATAGTATACACACTGGTTAAAGCCTACATACTTCCATATGGACCAGGCTAGCTAGATGTGCTCACTGAGGCAATAGTAGTGGCATATTGGTTATGGGGGTGGCAACCAATCATTTTCTGCTGGATTTTAGTTCTATTCCCCAAGGGGAAATAAACTGGTATTGTAAATCTGGCCAAAAGCCTATGACTTGGTAGATCATAGGCCCTAGAGGAGACTATTACTGTTGCTTAGCTAACTGCTATGTCAAATTGTGTTTATACCTAAGGATGAGTGCTGCTTTAAGACTTGTTTAGAGAAGTCTTTTGGTAGTAGGCAATGGTTAATACAGGCTCATAGCTGGTCAAAGTTCTGAGAATAAATAATTACTGAGCACTGATTCCTAAATGAGATAAGTCTATCACTCTTTTCTAAGGACCAGAGAACATTACAGAAGATCTAACAGAAAGAATCTAAGAGCCAGTAAATTGGGAGGAATGCTAAGAAACAATGTCATTTGGATCTGACATGTCCATTCCAATTATAAACACATAGAAATTTAAGTTACCTTGAAAATGAGATGCATAAGATTGGGCCACTCAATATTCCATCATGGATAAGGGAAGGCCAGTGAGACTATTAGCAGTTAATAGTTGTGGAGGCAACTTTCTTTAGAGGTGTAGACACTGACATGTTACCCATGCTCTAATAACAAAACCACAAGCCCTAAACATGCTCATATAAGCAACCCTAATTAAACCCAGGGGGTCACAAAAGATATGAAAGAAAGAGAAGAACTAGTTGGGAAGAAAAGGGATCAGCAGGTGAAAAAGAGACAACAGAGGATAATGTAGGATAAATAATATTATATGCATATATAAAATTATAAAAACATTCCAGTGTCCTTTCCCAAACCACCTCTAAACTCCTAGACTGAGAAGAGCAGAGCTCAAGGCCAGAGATTTTGTTCTCTTCAACTCTTTGTCTCCAATGTTAGCACTCAGTAGATAGTGGGTGAGTATTTTAGGCTGAATAAATAAGCCCAAAATAAACTGTTTATGTGAGCTTTGCAAAAGTTGTATAGAACTCCAAGAAACCAATATTTTCCAATCTTCAAAAACTGTCATTTGTTAAATGGTGAGACAATCGATGATATCCATATTGTAGTCTCATAAGTGATTTTCAGAATTTGAGATCAAAAGATCATACCTCCAGGCACCTGCTCCATAAATATTTTAATGTAGCCATTCTCTGAAACAGAGCCCAGGTACTGAACAATGTTGCGATGCTTGAGATATTTGTGTAGGGCTATTTCTTCATGCAGAGGCTGAGAGTATCTATTGCAGAAAAAAAAGCAAAGCCTGCATCACCTGCCAAATCTCAGGGTTCTAGACCCCAGTAGTCCTTTAACAGTATCTACCCTGCTGCTAACCATCCCTTCTGGGATCTCTTCCTCAGCTTCCATGAGAACATTCAACTTTCTACCTGTAAAACATGGGATACAGGCTCAATATCCCTAATCCAAAAAGCTATATGATCAAAAACATTTTGCGTATCAACATGACACCAGTAGAAAATGCCACACCCAACATTGTGTGCTGGCTCATTGTCAAAATGCAGACACAATGAAGTATTATCTAAAATTACTTTCAGGCTTTGTGGTGCAAAGAGCACAAAGGAATTTTGTGTTTAGATTTGGGTCCTATACCCTACAAGTACCTTATTACATGCACATAAGCATTCTAAAATCTGGAACAAAACTTATCTGAAATACTTCTTGCTATTTGTCATAAGAATTTCAGATAAGGAATATTTAACATGTAACAACACAGCTACATAGAGTTTCCAGGTGACTAGAGTGCCTCAAGTTTCTCAGGCATTGATGGAGGGACTGTTACATGGTATAAACTAATGGCTACTATTTCTATCATAAATATTGTTTTGGGCACAGATTCTCCAACAAAGTTTCACCTCTTTCAATAATCCTCTTCTTCCCATGGAAAGTGGTGGTCTGGAAAATTCTGTCCTAAACTGACTTACTGTACAGACTTAACCCAGTACTAATGAGTTGCCTAGGTTCAGTGTCTGAACTTTCAAGCCTTTTATGAAACTCTACTACTTTTCTTCATGGACTCCACACAAAGACCATATTGTTTAAGGTGGCATACAAAGACCTTCCAAAATCAGGTCAGACACACCTTTACAT
Source organism: Cricetiscus sungorus (assembly GCA_030556225.1). Lineage (NCBI taxonomy): Eukaryota > Metazoa > Chordata > Mammalia > Rodentia > Cricetidae > Cricetiscus > Cricetiscus sungorus. The sequence continues at coordinate 5,474,939 of JANBXA010000405.1, read as the reverse complement.
TTTTGCCTCACGATTCCTTCACTAGCCCATACCCTACATTCAAGCTTTACACAAACTGCTTTTCCAATGTATGTTTGTTTCTTAACAACTCTGTTTTTCCTTCATAGGCCCTATTTTCTACCAAGCTACATCCTACTTATTCCTCAATAAACCAGCTTGAAGATGATTTGTTCTCTTAAACTTGCTCATCCAGGAAAAGTCAATCCCTCTGTTTTCCAAAAATACTTTGTGTACCCTTCTGTTATAGCACCTTTCATTTCAACTCATGGACACAGTATCTGCACTCTCCAAAGCAACACCCTAAGATCAGGATAGAATCCTGGTCACCTTTTAGTGCCTAGCATCAATCCAGATTCATGGAGGGAAAACAATCCCAGTCATCCTAAATTCAGCCCAAAATTTCCAAGTTGGACAAAATTGCCTCTTAGGCCATTTCCAGCTCAAATATCTCAGAAACTTCTGTGGGCAAGGTAAAGTAGGAACAGCACTACCAATGGAGAAACATGCCAGGAATAGCCCAAAATCTATGCAACTTCAACGGCTTATCTATAGAATGACTAAGGGAGAATACTGGATGAGGGGCCCAAGAGACTGGAATGCTCATCTTGTTTCTGTTAATACACTTTTGGGAGTTCCTTAATCTCCTTCAAACTTGGTTTCCAGATTGGCAATATGAAGAAGTCAGATTGGTTTGTTTCAGGTCTTCATTAAAATTCATATACATTATCCCACTGAAAATGAACAAATGGATGGTCACACAGTTGCTAGAAATCCTATGTAACACAGAGAGTGATCACCTTGATGGAGAAATCTATGCATATATTCATTAGCTGACAAACACTGTCAGCTTTGGTGGATGTATCAGTGGCCCATGATTATTTCTGTTGTGGTCATGATTACATATGTAACTACTCTATAGGATCACTCAACTGTAAGCACTGCTGTGCTTTTGTTTAAATTTAAATAAGGTTTAAATATAAAATGAAGTGACCTAAGGACAGGAATTGGGTGGGTAGGGAAGTGGAGAGGATCTGGGAGGACTTGGAGGAGAAAGAATATGTTCAAAATCTATCATATAAAAATTAAAAAATAAATGTAATAATAAAATTGCTAAGTTATAGTATTGATGGTAGAAAAACAGCCCCAAATCTATGGGTATGGTTAAAGACCACAGTTATTAACAAAAATTATATTGTGAAACTCTGATTTTTAACTGCATTTAAGTTCTGTAATGACATATCCAGACAATTCATAGCCATTTTCAATTGTTACAGTGTAAATTTTAAAGCACTCAGTCAAGGCTGGAGATGTAGCTCAGTGGTAGAGTGCTTGCCTAGCATGCTCGAGGACCTGGGTTCTATCCCCAGCACTGAAAAACAAAGAGAAAAAAATTCTCAGTTACATTTTAAAATATTTTCAAATAGTTGCATAAAATGTAAAAGTTCAGATATAGTTGTGGGTAAAAATACAGTTTTCTTTTGAAATATGACCTTCTTTAATCCACAAACTTCTAAGTATTTTGATTTTTCTCAATGTATTAATTCTATAAGAGAACATAAAGCAGATTACCCTTATAATAAGAGCATTACAAGCTCTGACAACATAAGGTAGCCATACCATTCTGTTGACACAGATTAAATCCTTACACCATCAGTGGTAGGCTTGGGATACAGATTGTTAAAACAGAAAATGCAGAATGCAAAACAGAAAGAAACAAACAAAGAAAGAAAGAAAACCAGAAGGCATTCCCAACTTGCCTGATATCTCTCTCTGGAATTTCCTTGATGGCTATTCGTACTTGATTACTGAGATCTCGGCCAGCATACACAATCCCGTACGAGCCTTTCCCCAAGACAATTCTTTCCCCATTCACATCATGGTCATACTCATACTAAACAAAGCAAAACAATAGGACAAAAAAAGATAAAATACAACTTATCAGAGAGAAGCCCAGAATTTGTCTAACAAGTTTTCAAAACTATAAATTTAGCATTATTTGAGTTCCAAGCAAAATATGGTTCTTAGACTATACACTTTTCATTTAACAATTAGTCTCATCTGTTCGAGTATTTATAGAATGACTTAATGAGATTTAATTCAGGAAAAGTAAAAAAATAAGACTCACCTGCAAATTACCTGGCTTACCTTCTGGAGATTTTTCACCATTTTAATGCTGCAATTTAAAACTTTCTAAGCATGTTAAGTACCACAAATCAATATCTTCCTGTATGACCAATTATCAACTTGTCAGGAAACAACCCTTTCAGTAGCTCAGGAAAGAAAAGTCAGTAAAAGTTAACATCTTAATATCATATACACATATTGGGAGGATCCCCTTTCAGTCATATGGATCTAACACATACATTTTACAATTAGGATTACTAGTCCCTTTCACCCATTTTATCACAATCTGTTGTGGCCTTGCTGGATGTGGTAGCACATGCCTATAATTCCAGAATTCAGAAGGCTAAGACAGGGAGTTCATGAGATCTCAGTGTTTGTCTGGACTACATAGAAAAACCTGTCTTAAAAATCGAAAACAAGGCCAGTGATATGGCTCAGTGGGTATTGGTGCTTACCGTGCAAGCCTGGTGACTGGAGTTCAACCCCATCCCCCAAACCCATAGAAAGAAGGAAGGAGAGAATCAACTCCAGAGTTACCCTGTGACCTCCACACATAGCATGCATATTACATAGTAAATTGAAAATGACAATAATAATAAGCCACTGCATACAGCTGCATTCAAATTTATTCTTGGTAATTATTAAAACAAAGATGGCAGTAGTCTAAGCAGGTCTTATATAGAATAGAGAGAAAGCAAAGGATATTTCTGGGGTTTGGCACGTCCCCACTATTTCTACTTACCCCACTAAATAATGTGTATGTTCCTTCCTATATGCCTCTTAAGATACTCATGACAATTAATACACAATTAAGATGACTAAAGGGTCTCCACTGTCTGACAGACTTATTTCACTCTTTCTCACATCTGTTGTCATTAAAGGGAATCATTCACTTGTATAACACTTTAATTGTAAGCCAGTTATTTTTGTACCTGACTCAATACTAAACTGAATCCCTTTTTGATACTTTTTAAAGAAAACCTTAAGGAATTAATTTCAGTCTAACTTCAAAAAAGTGTAATAAAATCTGAAGAAATTGTAATTACTGGGAGAACTTGAATTAGTGGCAAATATGAATGACTGCAAGATTAAAACACAAATAAATGATGTAGTCCTTGTAGACAACTGTGCTGTCCAAACATGATAATGTCACTTCCCTTAAAGTGGTTTAAACTTTGATATGTTTAATATACCATGTACAAGTAGATATAACTAAATTCCATTTAGAAAAAATATGTTTACAGCTTGTCAACTATTTTTCTCTTAGCGTCTCAAATACTATTAATTTAGAAAAATATACTTTGCATAGTTATGCATAAAGAACACTTTAATGTGACTCATGGTCATTTTTTAAAGTATTCTGACTGACAGGATCCCATGATCACAAGATTCTTCTATAGAGACACTTTAAACTTAATTTCTGAGATCCATAGACATTGGGTTCAAAGGTATCTTTAACTATATTCAATAGAGGATTCACGTGAAAATTGGGACATTTTTCTCTAAGCACCAAAGGTATATTAGATGATGTTTTTCTTAGTTCTGGGTCTTCTATGACTTACCTCTAAGGTATCTCCATATGCCTCTCCCTCCAACTCCACTGTATTGCCCACTCCATTGTTTAGCATCTCTTTGACCAAAGAGCAAAATCTAGAAGAGCAAATGTCATAGAGTACCACCCATCAGGATCACTCTTTCCCTTTATGTTTAACTTAACCTTATTGTATTACACTGTAGTTAAACATAAAATAAACTTCTATTAAGTTATGAAACAATCATTCTACTCTTGATTTGACAAGGTGCTTTAGTGATCCCCCAATCTAGTTCAAAACATACTTGATGCTTAAGTCCTCTCCATGAAGTATCTCTAGTAATTACTTGGTTGCTGATGCCAACATACCTCTCTTAAATGCAGCACATATGTAAAACACAACAAGAATAGTTTCTCTTGTAGTAAACAGTAGACTTTTCTTGTAGGTTCTATCCATAGACTAGTGTTAAATACATCTGTGTATAGGTACCGCATTTCTTTATTCACAAAGCAGATGATGGACACTTATACTGTTTCTATTTTTTTGGATATTAAGTGCTAAGATAAACATGAGATTACAGATGTCTCTTTGACAGATTGATTTCAGGTCAGAATAGAGAGGTGATTACCAAAGGCAGAGAACAGCAGAGGACAGGGAGGGATAGAACAAGATGATCAGGGGCTGAAGAGATGGCTCAGTGGTTAAGATCACTGAATGCTCTTCCAGGGGACCTGGTTTCAAATTCCAGCACCCACACGGTAGCTCATCACTGTCTGGAACCCCAGTTCCAGGGAATCTGATACCCTCATACAGACATGCAAGCAGGCAAAAATCCAATGCACACAAAATAAGAATAAATAAACCACTAAAAAAGAAAAAAAAAAAGATGATCAATGGGTACTGGGCTATATCACCTTAAGATGGATATGTACACCAATGAAATGAAGTCTGGAAGTAAGCTCTATAAATTTAGAGGACCAACTCATTTTCTAAGAATGCCAAGACTATTTGATGGAAAAAAATAATATTGTTTCCAACAAATGATTTTAGAACAATCAAGTACTATACACAAAAGTTCAATTATATTCCTATCTTATAGTACATTAAAAATTAATAAAAGGGATGGTGACATAACTCATTGGGTAAAGTCACTTGTTGCCAGATCTGAAGATCTAATTTTAATCCCTGGGATCCACATGGTGGAAGGAGAAAACCTATTCTAACAAGTTGTCCTCTCACCTCCATGTGAGCATCCACCCCCAACAATAAGTAAAATGAATTAAAATGAATCAGAGACCTAAATATGGCAGCCAAGTCTATTAAATTTATAGAATAAGAACCATAAAGTACCTTGAATCAGGCAAAGCATTTTTATTTAAATTTAGTATTTTATTTATGTGTGTTTGTATGCCTGCTAATCAGTACATAAACTATGTGTATGCAGTGATCATGGAGGCCAGAAGAGGACAATGGATCCCCTGGATCTGGAGTTAAAGGCAACTGTGAGCTGCTTGCTGTGGTTCTTTTTAAGCACTTTTCCAAGACAGGGTTTCTCTATATAGCTTTAGAGCCTGTCCTGGAACTCATCCTGTAGACCAGGCTGGACTTGAACTTACAGAGATCCATCTGCCTCTGCCTCCCAAGAGCTGGGATTAAAGCATGAGACACAACTGCCCAGCATTTGCAAGTACTCTGAACTGCTGAGCCATCTGCAGCCCCCAAACCTTTAACTATAAGCAAAAATGCAAATAAAGAGAAAAATGGATAAACCTAATAATTAAAAATGTTTGTGTTGTAAATGTTACTATTAGTAACATGAAAAGACAACCAAAGAACGGGAGAAAGTCTTAGCAAATTGCATCTGAGTATGTATGGAGAATACATAAACAACCCATAATAAAAAAGACAAATAGTCCAACTAAAAGTAGACATATATCACTTTCACTAGTTGATCAAAGCTAACATCACCAGGAATAACACAAAAACATTGACTGTGATGGTTTCAAAGAAAATGCCCCCCAAAAGAAGTGGCATTATTAGGAGGGGTGGCCATATTGGAGTAGGTGAAATTTTGTTGGAGGTAGTGTGTCACTGTGGAGGTGGGCTTTGAAGTATCATATATGCTCAAGCTACGCCTGGTAAGACAGACCACTTCCTGTTGCCTACAAGATATAGAACACTCAGCTACCTCTCCAGCACCATGTTTGCCTACATGCTGCCATGTCCTACCACAATGATAATGGACTGAACCTCTGAAACTGTTAAGACACCACCTCAATTAAATGTTTTTGTTTCTAAGAGTTGCTGTGGTCACAGCAACAGAAACCCTGAAACACTGAGTATCCTCTGATATGAAGCATTAAGTAATACACAGTATCTTTTTTGTGCTAGTTATTCCTACCCCCAAATACATGATACACATATAATTATGATGAAACAGCAAACAAACCCCTAAAGAATCTCTTCAAGATGAGAAAAGACTGTAATACAGAGATGGCAACTAAATGCAGCACATGATCCTAGATTGGACTGCAAACCAAAGATAAAATACCTTGTTTTGCTTAAAAAAACTCATTAGAAGTAAAATAAATAAAATTTTGTACTAGATTATAATCCCATAGACATCTTAATTCCTAATTATGTAACTACAGTAAGTACATAAGTGAAGATTCCTTGTTTTTAGGAAATATAGTGGAATATTTAGAGGTAATGCATCAATATTTTTATGGCTTACTCTTCATTATTTTAGAGAAGTCAAACATGCATACAGAAACAATGTAATATCTGAAACAAAAGGGTAGGGTAGCATTGAGGAATTCTAGGTAAAGCATGCTCAGAAATTCTTAATACTTTACTGAAACTTCCCTACAGCTTTCAACATTTTCTAAAATATACTACATTTCTTTTAGTTGGGTAAAGGAGTTGAACATACATTTCTTTAAAGAGGATACAAAAGTGTTCAATCAACACATGAAAAGATGCCTAGAATAATTTGTCATTAGGGAAATGCAAACCAAACACAATGAAATTCAAACAAATATTGGTAATAATGGCTAGAACTGAAAGAACAAATAATGACGGGTCAGGAAGGCAGAGGAATTGGAACCTTCACATATTTCTAATTTTGATGCCAAAAATCTACAAACTTGTGTCACAAAACTTGCATATGGATTTACACAGAAATAATATTCACAATAACCCCAAAGACAGAAGAACCCCACATACTAGCAACTGATGAGCAGACAAATAAAATGCACCATCAGATATACAAGGGAATGCTGCTACTCAGCTCCCTAAAGCATCAAATTATTGATACTTGTATGCCATGGAAGACTCTTTTGAAAACTGGATGCTACTGAGAAGAAGCCAGGCATGAAAGGCCACATACTATGCCATAACATGAACACAGATGTCCAAAATAGACACATTCATAGAAAGGAGCAAGTAGTTGTATTGGGCTAAGGTTATAGAGGGTGACGATAGGAGAAAATGGTGAGTGAATATTAACGGCTGCTGGGTTTCCCCTAGGAATAATTAAAATAGACTCAAATTATATTGTGATGGTTGTAGAAGTCTGGAAATACATTAAAATCATTAGCTTACATACTCTGGATGATTGTGGTGCATGTGGAATTCTATCTCAATGTTGTAAAAACAATCATCTATGAATTAAAAGTTTTACATAGTACAGTCAATAAACATTTTAAGACAAAGATCCTGTAAATTCACCTGTCATAAATATACTGCAAATACCTAAATTAGCTGTAACTTACCTATTACACTGGTCTTCAGTGGAAAAGTAGATTTGAAAGTCATCAGAATTATCGTGGACATAAAGAAAACAGCACCGTTCATCAAACTTGGATAGGCTGTAAAATTTCAAAACATAAGAATGCTTATACAAAGCCAGGTTTGGTGGTACATGCTTTTAAGCCCAGCACTCTGGAGGTAGAGACAGGTAGATCCCTGCATTTGAGGCCAGCCTGGTCTACAGAGCTAGTTCTAGACAGCCAGAGCTACGCAAATAATAACAAAAAGAGAATACATATACACACACATTATGGTGCTTACTTTTTTTTTTTAAAGAAAAATCTAAAAAAAATAACTACCTAGATTTTCTTTCATTTTTTAAGTTCCTGATTTTTATTAATCATTATTTTGTTGTTGTTGTTGGTTTTGGTTTTTTGAGAAAGGGTTTCTCTGTAGCTTTCTTTGGAGGCTGTCCTCGAACTTACTCAAGCAGATGAGTCTGGCCTTGAACTCACAGAGATCAGCCTGTTTCTGCCTCCCAAGTGCTGGGATTAAAAGCATGCACCACCACTGCCCAGCTAATTAATCATTATTTTAAAACTATTTTAATTTTTAATTATGCATATGTGTTATATGCCTGTGTATGTAGATTCTGCAGAGACCAGAAGAGGCTGTGGGATCCTTCAGAACTGGATTGTGATCCACCCAACATGGATTCTGGGACCCGAATCCAGTCTCTACAAGAGCAGTAAGTGCTCTTGATCACTAATTCATCTTTCTAGACCTAATGATTCATTAATTTTTTAGAAAATACTCCCAAAATTTGCCTTTTCTTATTCTATGAAATTTAAAATTAGAGATTCTTATATTGTAAAAAATCAATGGACTTTAACATGTATCAAGAGATTCTTCTATATCCACAGCAAAGAAAATATGGACAACAGAAAAGGCTAGAAAATATTATCTGTCTTCTAGGAGTTTATCACATTACAAAAAGATGTATTAAAACAGAAACAGCTCAGGGTGATTCAAAACAAATTAAATCCAGGTTATGAACAGGCCCATTTTGAAAAACTATAAAAAAAAAACTACCATAGTATCCAGAGGATGCCTGTCATGTTATGCCAGTCCTGAAGTCTGAGTTACAGCTCTATGTAAATCCCTGCTAAAGGCCACAGCTACAATATTTTGTACAACATTGTTGCCATGTAACATAGACTTGATTATGTGTTCTATACTATTTTGTGGTTTTTAGGCTGTATTATCCAAGTACATCATTATTCCACTCAAACACTGATGTGCTCAGGACAGGATCATCCTGGGTGAGAAGGGATTCATTCATTGGTTGAATTAAGTCTTATATTTAGACAAAGAGCACAAAACTCTAGTCTAAGCTCCTGATATGGTTAAAATAGAAAAAGCAGAAACCTACAGAGGGCAAGTGATTTTACAGTGTCATATCAAAGGGAATGCATACCTATTTCACAACAACTCCCACCTTTGGACATCCTGGCAGGCTGATTAGGACAGGTGAGGTATGCCAGCCTGGCATAGGGTAAGCCATAAAAGCTTGCCATTCCTGATCTCAAAAGCAAGTTGCATATATCTTGGGATATATCATTCTTGTCTCTATTAACAGTACCCCTGCCTCCAGAGCTCTGTCCAGGTGGCCCTACCCAAGTAGTAGTTGCAAGTAATTCCTAACTTCAGCCCTTGGAGGACAATGGTGGTAAACATTTTGGTTTTTAAAAAAATATTTTTTGTTCACTTAAGAGATAGAACTTCTCTTTAAAGTTTGATAGCCAGTCATTTTTTTCTACTTGATTAGGAAAGTTACCATATTACAAGTCAAGAGGTTCTTACTAGTACCACACTATGAACTTCATATTGGACAACAATAGAGAAAATAGTCTGTTAGGTTTGTTAAAAATAAAAACATCATATCTTATAAGTAAGTGGAAACATCATAGCACATTAAACATACCATTATCTGTATTTAAACAGACAGCAGTTATATTTTCTCTTGTGTTCTTACCTTATTCCCTTAATAGAAGAGGGTGTAAAATTCCACTCATGAATTTGTTTCTGCAAGTATAAAAAGACCAAAGTCAATAGCTTATTTTTTCTTAATAAAGTATTATTTCTGCTTCTATCTAGTTTGTTCTCAACAGTGATTAGGGTTAGAGCCGTATACCTTGCATAACCTGGAACACAGAACATTTTCTGAGATATGAAAATTTGTGTCTCTGATCCAGTTTAGAGCAAGCAATAAAAAATTGAAACACATAGCTTGAGATTGATAACTACCCACACACAAACACACATTGAGTAGTCTTTCATCTTCTGTCAACACATAGGCAACTCTAAAACAGCCTTAGGACAGCCCGCCTCAGTTAAGTGGCTTATAAAAATATTTGGAAGACTGACAAAACCCATTTATCTTCATTTCATTTTCTCCCTGGACACAAAGCTAACCCAAATGCCAGTCTTCCATGTAGTTAGATGAGACCATATGACAGAGTCTTTACTAAGGGATATGAGAAGCTGCTGTGAAAATTGAACATAGGGACACAAGTCTGTAATACCAGCAATTGAAGCAAAAGATTGTCACAAATTCAAGACTGGCCTATACTACATAGTAAATTGCAGGCCACTCAGGGCTACAGGGTGAGACCCTATCTCCAAAAAGTAAATAAAAAACATTTTCTCAATAAAAAAGCATAGTTCCTCCTTATAAACACAAATAAACAAACAAAATACCCCCCAAACCCTACAGCAATCTTCTGCCTTCTTTTTCTCTAGCAAGGTATAAGATCTTCTATTAGCCTGGAGATGACATAATACATATACAAAGTTTTATCATGTTAAAATATTAAAATTGGGGACTTTTTTTTAACAGTATTGCAAAAATATTAATGTGTTTCACTATACACCAAGATTCAACTTTTACAACAACTGTTCCTTCTCTCTACCACCATTCCTTGTTCATAAACTTTGCATAAAGTTAAGTCTTAAAAGGAACATTAATAACAATTTTAGAAAAGCCAAAGACTACAACACCAACATATAATTGTAGAAAATAATTTTAAATAGGAAAATTCACTTGGATTTCTTGAAGATTTTGGAAATTGGTCTTTGGGATGAAATATACCACAGAAATAAACAAACTCTATAACTCAGCCTAAACTCCAAGGGAGTTGGTTGGTCAACATTTCCCAGCATGCTAACTGCCTCATACTTCCTATGAGTTTGAATTCTTAATAAACCAGAAATTTAATCACATTTTGCAGTGACATGTATGTGAGTGTTCTCTTCCCATCATCCATACATATACCACCAGGAAACATATGACTGTGAAGAAAAATGTCATCTCTCTGTAAGCAACTTACTCTTGTTTTTCATAATCTGCTGATTTTCAAAATTGTAATGAAAGCAAAAAGAGAATGTGTCTCACAGAAAAACAAATTTTCTATCTTTCCAACATTTCCTCTGACAAGTGTAAGAACTTAACAAAACATTTTATTGTCAAGGAAAACTTTCTTTGCATAGAGTTCTTTTTTATTTCTTAGTAAGAAAAAGTTAAGATACTTACAATTATTGAGATACATGCACCAAAGGAAATTTCTCTAAGAGCCAGCAACTATCCCAGGATTCAAATGAAAGAGGCCTCATTGGTAGAATTCCGTAACATCAAAACCATTTTGCCTTAATTGCATTAGGTTTTTCTACAGCCATTTGTCAAAATATGAGGTATTTCACATTTATATCAACGAAATTACAAGACTACAGATCTGAAATCTGAAGTTTCTACCACACCTATAGTAACATCCATAATACAGGAACAGGAATTTCCATCTTGAGGACATGGAGGTGGCTCTAAGTTGTCTGCCTAAAAGGAACTGGGACAGGGTCTAATGATGTTCTACTCCTTGACTTATGCTGACTTCTAAAGTGCATTCATCATGTAAATTCACCACATCATACATTTACGATTTGAATATGCTTTCATGTATACAGCATACTTATTGACTTTCCCCAGTATTGGGAACCATAAGTGTTTCATATTTTGCAATATTTACATAGACTTTAATAGTTGAACATCTCTGATCTAAATATCTGAAATGCTTCAAAATCCGAAGCTTTGTGACAAGTAACAGTTGAAGAATTTCAGATTTTGAACTATTTCAGACTTCAAGATCAGGGGGTTCCACCTGTACTTCAATGACAAGATTTTAGAAAAACAAAGAGGAGGCAAATTAAATATGTGCACTCTTCAAATGAGAAATGTCTATAAATATAGAATCTCATACACTATACATGCTTACACACATATAAATTACATATATAGTATATGTAATCTTAAACTCATATTATTTAATATAACAGTGTAGGAAAAATACAAGCACATCATTATAGCTCATCTTCATTAATGATTGTCAACTGTATTTTAAACAAGAAGATTGCTCCAGAGTTAAATATTAGACAAGATTACTCGCCTTCACTTGAGATTTGACTGTATTTGCTAAGGCATTTCTAATTTGAATTTGAGCCTCTGTTTACAATGCTATGTTTTATTTGTGAAGATAATGCTTATTTTTACCTGATAACATAATCATTCTCATTTTTGCTAACAGAGAGAAAAATAACCTCCTTTTGCTCAGCTAATGGCAGAAGTCCCCCCATGCTCCATGGAAACACACGCACAGCAAATAAACCTATCTAATGTGCTTGTCACAGGTGCTGTGCTTCATTAGTGCAGAATTTATGAGAGGAAAAACCCAATGGAATACTTTATATAAACAGATACTTTTATTAACACAAACCTGAAGACACATCTCAGTATTTTGTAATCTTTATAACGGGCAATTACAATTATTAGTATGAATATAGGCTTGCATAAGTTTGATAGTAGCTATCAAAGTTCTGAAAATACATACTCTTGAGTCAATCAGGCCTATCTCTAAGATCACTGGTAAGGGTGAAAAATGGAAGACTCTTACTAGGTATCAGTGAGAAAGGTGAAATAAAGTAGGTTCATCTAGACCATGAAACACACTATATAATAAGAAAATATAAGGAACATGACATTTTAAAAATCAGGTGGCTATGCCTCAACAAGATGATGGGACATCCTAGGGGAGGCCTTACCATCTCCAATGAGCAGATGGGAAGTGGGGTGGGGAGGAAGTGGAGGGAGTGGGAGGAGAGAAGGGAGGGGAACTGGGATTGGAACGTAAAAAGTAAATAAATACATACATACATAAACAACCAGGTGGCTAGGTATTTGTTTTGTATAGAAATCTTTGAAAACAAGTTTCAAAAGTAAAAATATGTTAGGCCAATGTAAAAGCATTTGCTGCACAAATCTGATGACTTAAATGTGATCCTCAAATCCCAAAGTAGGAGAGAACCACATCATAAAAGTTACCCTTTTGGTGTATGTCTAAGAGCAGAATTGCTGGGTCCTGTGGTAGACTAATTCCCCTTTTTCTGACGAACAGCCATACTGATCTCTAAAATGGCTGTACAAGTTTGTACTCCCACCAGCAGTGGAGGAGTGTTCCCCTTTCTCCACATTCTCTCCAGCATAAGTTGTCATTGGTGTTTCTAATTTTAGCCATTCTGGCAGGAGTAAGATGGTGTCTCAGACCTGTTTTGATTTGCATTTCCCTGATGGTTAAGGATGTTGAGCACTTTTTTTTAAGTGTCTTTCAGCCATTTTAGATTCCTCTATTGAGAAATCTCTATTCCACAGCCATGCAACAAGGACATCTATTCAACTATGTGCATAGCAGCATTATTTGTAATAGGCATAACCTGGAAGCAACCTAGATGCCCCTCAACTAAAGAATGGAAAAAGAAGATGTGGCACATTTACACAATGGTATATTACTCAGAGGGAAAAAAACAATGGAATCTTGAAATTCACAGGCAAATGGATGGAACTTGAAGAAACCATCCTGAGTGAGGTAACCCAGTCAAAAAAAAGAGGAACATGGTATGTACTCACTCATACATATATGGATTTGGATTTTAGACACAGAACAAAAGATCACCAGCCTATAATTCATACCGCCAGAGAAACTAGGATACAAGGAGGAACCTAAGAGATTCATACAAGGTCCCTCACAGAAGAGGAAAGGAACAAGACCTCCTGAGCATATTGGGGGTGAGGGGGTGCAGTGAATGGAGAGGGGGTTAGGAGAAAAGAAGGGGAGCAGAGGAAAGCATGTAGAACAAGGAAGATCGAGTCAGGGGAAGAATAAACGAGAGCAAAAAAATAATAAAAATAAAAAGATACCATAATAGAGGGAGCCATTATAGGTTTGGGGTTTGAAGACAAAACTGACTCTAGAGAAATGTCCAGATACCTACAAGGATGACCCCAACTAACAATCTGAGCAACAGTAGAAAGGCTAACTTAAATGTCCTTCCCTGATAACGAGATTGATGACTAACTTATCTGCCATCATAGAGCCCTCATCTAGTAGCTGATGGAAATAGAAGCAGATACTCACACCTAAACACTGAGCAGAACTCCTGTAATCCAGTTACAGAGAGGGAAGAGTAATAAGAAAATGGGGACAAGAGCAGGCTTCAGAAACACAGAGACAGCTGACCTGAACAAGGAGGAGCTAATGGGCCCCCAGACCAATAGCTGGGAAACCAGCATTGGACCAACTCAGACACCCTGAAAATGGGTCTCAGTTAGAAGGACTGGGCAGTCCAAGGGACCTCTGACAGTGGAGCCAGATGTATCCCTGGTGCACAAAAGGACTTTGAGAGCACATTCTCCATGGAGGGCTACTCCCTTAACTTAGAGGCAGGAGGGAGGGCCTAGTCCCTACTCCAAATGACTTGACAGATTTTGTTGACCCCTCCTGGAAGGCATCACCCTCCCTGTGGAGTGGGGGAGGGGTGGATAGGTCGGGAGGAGGTTGGTGGTCATGGGAGGGAGGGAGAGGGAACTGGGGATTGATATGTAAAATATGAAAAATATAATAATAAATGAAAGGAAAAAAACAGTTGTCCTTTGACCTCCATGTTGGGCCCATAAGCACAGTTCCACTTCATCTTATCTCAAGGTCAGAGAGTTCAAAACTGTCCTTAGTAAGTTAAAAGACCTAAAGGTCTCAGGCTTGGCTACTGCAGGATGTTTTGGTCTTGATAATTATGTCTTATCTAAGTAGTAAGAGACTTGGGCTCAGGTGTGTTTACTCTTGACTCTCAAGGCCAGATAACAGGTGTGGTTACCAAATGTTTGGAGGATTAAGGGAAAAAAGTCTGCTCCTTATACACAACAGAAGTCTTCTGTCATGCCCTTACCCTTTTGTTTGGAGTACTTAAGAATGTGGAAGAATAAACTTGGTGCCTTCAATATTCACTAGATTGCCCTCCTGACTCTACCCTGTGTCTCTGTCTCTTTCTTAGCATCTTTACCTGTGCTTTCTCAATCCATACTCCCCCTCTCAGGTACAAACCGGGCAAGTCAGCTGGCTCCAACTGAAGGCCCACGAAGACAGGTTCTCATACCTTCACATGTTAATTGTGACATACTCTAATACATGCACACACAAATAAAACTTTCTAAAATTTAAATGTATGTTGTATAGCCGTGCCCTAATGTAAACCATCTGTGTGTGTGTAAAATGAGGAAGATATGTGTGTATATTATGCATATATAAGTGAGTCTGGGGCAAAGGTACAGGGATATTTACTCAAGCACTAGAGATGAGGATGGAAATTGGGACAAGGTAGGAGAAATATGAAGGAACTTTATATATCCTGTATCTACTTCCTTATGGTCTAACCTTTTTGTCTTTTGGAAACAGAGTTTCTCTGTGTTAACACTTACAGCTGTCCTGGAACTTGCTCTGTAGGCCAGGCTAGCCTTGAACTCACAGAGATCTGCCTACTTCTGCTTCTCAAGTGCTGGGATTAAAGGACCTTATGATCTAACTTTAAAAAACTGTACTTGTTTTATATTTACTCTACATAAATATATACACACATGCCCTCCATGCCCACATACACAAAATAGATCTCTTTCATCTATGATTACAGTTTCACATGAAGTCTCATAATTTAGAAGTTAAGCATGGGTGCCTAATATTTTTAATATTAATGTATAAATTGTCTTATTTGAAAATCACCTTATTGGTTAAATCATATGGAAGAAAGGGCTATTCATGATTTTCCCCCTTACCATTTCTGTGGGGGAGACATGCCATAGAGAAACAGTTCTTTCCTCAGCTCCATTGTTGATAGAAACATAAGATGGCTGGTAGACTTTGGTTGGCTCTATTACCAGAACCTAAAATAAAAGCAGATTTTTACAAAACATCAATATACCACAGATGCCCTGCCTACTGAGGAAAGGGAAGAATTTGTACTCAACAAATACAAAGGAGCAACTATGCCAAGCATGGCTCTAGGAGCCATGGCTATAGCATGGCATATAAGTTCCTGGCTGCATGAGAGCTTTGTTCCAATGAGGACACTCAGAACAACAAATACACAAGGCTATCCAATCCACTGCCACACAACACTCCAAGAAGAGTATGTCAGAAGTGGGCAAGCTGGGGCCTATCACACAGGGAGGACAGAAAGGTCTGCTTGAGAAGGTGATATTTCAAAGAAGGCAATTCCTGTTTTTGAGAGAAATAAGGAAGCAGACAGGGTTGCCACCAAGTACCAAGTATGTGCATATGCAGGTAAATGAAAAGTGAGTGATTCCAAGTAACATTAGTTAATTGATTAAAAATATGGGAAGGAAAAAAGGAAGAAAGGGAAGGGGAGAAAAAGAGCATGTAGACATGTAGGTGGAGGGAGAAGACCAGAAAATCAATCTCTCAAAGCAACAACACATTTAGTATGACAAACCTAAGTAGAGCTTACACAAGTTTCTGCTTTGTTACTGATATGTACCTATCCAGCTGGAAACATTTTAAAATTGAAACAAGATTTTAAAATGTGTTACCCAGAAATAAAATGATTATGATCATTTTTAATAACTACATTTTGAGTCATTAATAAAATTCTTTTTAAAAGCACCCATATTCACAGTCTCATAGCATAAATATGAAATTATTGAAATATACTTTCTAGAATACTTAGTTATCTTACTTATAAAAATTTATGAGATGCCCATAAAACTGAAACAAAAACTAAATGAAAAGCTAAAAGCAATTCTGGTTTTTCAATGAAGTTTTAAATATTAATTAGCAGCACTGGAGGCAAACCAAAGTTTAGGAAAAGAGAGCTTTAAATACCATGTACAACATTTTTTAAGAACAATCTCTCTTCATTTTTGCCTTACTATTTTTGAACCAGGTAATTACCTGGTATGTATAAGGGGGGTACTCTTCTAATTACTGAGGGACATTTAGCAGACTCCCTAGTTCTTACACCTATTGTCAGTAGCATCACAACTTACACTTAGTTCTAACAACCCAAAATGTTTCCAAGTTCTGCCAAATGTCCCTTGAATGGAACAAAATTACATTCAGTTGAGAGCCACTATTTGAGAGACAAGCACAACTTTTTTCCAGAGACTAACTTAATCATTTGCTGATTCCACCAAGGACTTATTATCCAAATATTATAAATTATTATTTTCTTCCTTTTCATTGTTTTTAATAATTACTTAACATGAATCCCTAGCCTCTTCTGTTTATCTTAAAAGATTTGGATGAGCAGATTGCTCAGTGGTAGAATATTTGCCTAACATGTGCCAGTTCCTAGGTTTGATCTCCACAAGGGAACAACCACTACCCCTCCATACACCCGTTTAGCATATCTTACTGGAAATCTGAGTCCATTAGTAACTTCATTTGTTGCTTCAAAAATTATATCTAACCAGAAGTTAAGCCGTTCCTGCCTGGGTGAATGTTCTGTAATGGGTTTCTTGAAGCGCTGAATTAACAACAAGTTCTGAACTAATGACCGCAGGTACCTGAAAAAAAAAAATCACAAACCTCATAAATTAGATTCCTAAAGAAACCGAAATCAATTCTAATCCCTTTAAAAGAATCTTCCTAAAACAAACCGTTATGAACTTCAATCCGTATTTGTCACAAGCTCTTCATAGTCATTGAGTAACCACATAACTAATCATAAGAAATGCAAACAGAAGGTAAAATCAGTCCAATAAAATTCTAAAAGACAGCATTTTACTAACACCTCAATTTTTGTACATACTATTCAACATTTCTTGAACTTTTGGCTAAGATCAAACATCAGTATGGTATCTAATCATAGTGGAAATCATGGGGTAACTGCTTTAGAAAACAAAAGCAATTAGTTCAACATCAAAAGCAATTACAAAATACCAATATGTCAAGTCCCTTAAAAAAAAAAACAAAAAATAAACTTAAGTAATCTGTAATAGCCAGATCTTGGAAACAACCTAGATGCCCCTCAACTGAAGAGTGGATAAAGAAAATGTGGTACATTTACACAATGGAATACTACCCAGTGATAAGAAACAATGACATCCAAAAACTTGCAGGCAAATGGAAAGAATTAGAAAAATATCCTGGGTGAGGTAACCCAGAACCAGAAAGACAAATATAGAATATCCTCACTCATAAGTGGATCCCAGACAAAAAAAGATACCCAGAAACAGATGGAAGAAGATGTAGAAATCCACAACCAACCATTGGGCCAAGCTCCTGGAGTACAATCAAAGTGAGGAAGGAGCAATAATACAAACAAAGGAGTCAAGAGCACAATGGGGGAAACGCACAGAATCAGTTCACCCAAGCTAGTGAGAGATCACTGATTCAGTTCTGACAAGGGGAACCTGCATAAGAATGAACTAGACTCCCTTAATATAGTTGACAATGTTGTGAGTGGGACAATATATAAGGCCACTGGCAGTGGGTCCAAGATCTAACACTAATGCACAAACTGACTTAGTGGAGCCCATTCTATATGGAGAGATACTTTGCCCACCTAGACACAGGGGTGTGGGGGTGAGGAGGTGCCTTGGACCTGCCTCAATGAGATGATGGGGCAGACTTAGTAGACTTCCTAGCGGAGACCATACCCTCTCCAAGAAGCAGATAGGAGATTGGAGGTGAAAGTGGGAGAAGCAGGAGGAGAGGAGCAAGGGTTTGGAATAGAAAAATAAATTAATAGAAAAGAAAAATTCTGTATGTATTAGGTATTTTCTTTTATAATAAATGTTGAAAGAATAAATATCTATATGATATTAAGCCTTTCAATAAGGAAACTTTGAGAACCTCTAATTCATTTTCACTTCTGTATTTGATTTGTATAATTATGCATATCTACAGCCTTGCTAAATAATTTAGTAATCTTTCTGTTTTAAGCTATTATTGGAATAAAGTATACTAAAACTTGATTCAGTATGCTCTACTGATAATATCTTGCAAGTCCATAGTATAAGTATCACAATCGAAATCATATCATCAAACATCAAACTCTGAAAACCAAATGTTAGTTTGCTAATACTGGGGAAAATAGGGTCAATGTGGGTATGGTTGAAGAAATTTCTAACTGCAGAATCCAACTGGTCTACTAAACTGAAAAGGTTAAGAACTAGCAAGTGAACATGGGCCATTAGAGTAATTTAAAAACAAAAAACATGTAAATGTAAACCCTAGTCAGAGAATCTGAAATGTTCCAAAACCTCCAAATTTTGAATGTTGTATCTGTACTTCTTTGTTTATTATTGCATGGTCCACAGTAGCATAATCAGCAATCAGTCCTGGTTTCTGTCCACAGGGAAATCATGGTATGCATAAACAATTGACTTCTTTGGCTGTTACAGGCAGATTTCCCTGCTGGCTGCCGTCGGTCCTGCTGCCATGGTCCTGTTGCCATGTGAGCCCCAAATAACATTCTGAGATTCTGTATTTGATACAATCCTGTTGGCCAGTTACCATTATTGTTTATGGGCTAGCTCTACCTTAATTATTAACCCATTTCTACTTATCTAAGTATTTCCACGTGGTCGTCTTATGGGGAGCCGCGGCTGGCGTCTTCCTTCCTCCATGCTCTACATTTTTGACTCCTCCTCTTTCCTCTTTCCTCCTCCTAGTCTCCTAGCCACGCCTATCTAGTTTTATATTGGCCACAGTGCTTTATTAACCAGTATGAGAAACATATATACAGAATAACATCTCCCATCATTTCCTCTTTTCTGTCTAAAATAAAAGGGGTTTAACCTTAACATAGCAAAATATAATATACAACAGTTATCAAATAAGAATCACAGTTAATAATATTTAGTCCATTAACATTTTGTAAGACTTAAAGAAAATATCATTTATTCTATCTTTGTGAGTCTAAAGTCCTATATGTAACTTATCTTTAATCCTAATTAAGAAAAATTATAACCATAATTATGTCTTCAATTCCTTCAAAGATCGTAGAAGGATAATATATAAATTCTAGAAATGACAGAGACAATTCATTGCCTGGTCAGTCATCTGAAGTTCTTCTGTAATGTTCCATCTTTAGCCCATAGGCCATAGCGTGTCTCCAGATTTTTCAGCAAAGCAGGAAATTTTAAATTGTCCATCTGTATTGACAGTTTGTCAGTCATTTTTCTCTGTGTCTTGCAGAATGTTTGGCTGCCTTTTCCATGAAGCAGGAATCCTGTAGCAATGTCCATCTTGCATCAGCAGCCATTTTTGTGAGCCCTGCATGTCCAGTTTCTACAACATAAAGTCAAACAGTCCAGAAGAGCAGTACCTTGCCCAAATGGCTAGTCTTGCCATATTAGAAGCAAATTCCATAACATGTTTCTTCAATATCCATCTTCCTTTCTGATGCAGGTGGTGTTACCAGGAGCAGTTGTGCCTCATTGTCAAGAAAATCCCTAAATCATTTTAAATGCCATATTCTGTAGATCTTTGAAAGGTTTGAAGAATACCTATTTATCTCAAATACATCTCTGCATATCTAGAAATCCTAGTTAATCTAATTTTAAGTTTTCATTATCATAGGCAACTCTCTAATCTGTATTAAATTATATTTTACATTTTCTAATGAGCTATATAAATATAACACCTAAATAAGAGGAGAAATATACATTATCACAAAATTGACCTTAAATTGTATTTTGAAAGAGTTCAGATTTGAGTTAGGGATGCTTTACTAGTAAAGTCTATAGAAATATTTAAAATAGAAAGAAAAACAACCCAAACTCCCAATCTCAAATGCTTAGGGTTATAAGTATTTCAGATATAGAATATTCAACCTGGAATAGATCTGTATTTTAGAAAATTCAGATAACATGGATCAGAGAAAACATAAAATTAAAACCTTTATCAGTCATCTCTCTAAAGTAAGCACTATTAATATCTAAGATTACATCCCTGTTTATCAACTAAGCATTTATTATGAGAATATTGCCATCAATAATGTAGCCATAATTCTAATGAACTTCATATATCTACGGGGAAGTCTAATACTGTTCATGCTTTTTTTTTTTTTTTTTTGAGTAGCATACCGGTACACATTTTTTAATTAAAACAACAGCCTATAGAAAAGTGGTTCTCAAAGTGTGGCCCTCAGATTGTCAGTAGTAACATTTTATAATTTGAAAAGGCAAATTCTCAGGCTCAACTGTAGATTTATTTAATGAGACACTGGAGTTTGGGCATCACAAGTTATGCTTTCATCAACACAAATGATTCCAATCAACAGTAAAGATTAGGAACCATCATTGCAGGAAAAAAGCAACCTGGCCTTTGTCATTCTCTGATAAACTCTGAACATACTTCTTGCCTTTTTAGTAGTCTTCTCTGCACAGTTAAATGGCTGTTGCTGTGTCATTATTTTATCAACCAGTTTTTATTACCAGTCTTTTAGTACCAATTTTCATTGGAGATGAACATCATTTTACCCCCCCAAACTAGCTTTCAATACTTATCAGGGTGACACAGGAAGGAGCTGGGGTAAGAGCTTGTTACATGTATGAAGCTGCCCTGAGAGCCAAAGGGGGGGTATGTGACAAGGTCACTGGGGTATCCCATCCCTACCACAGTGTAAGGAAGTAGAGTAGAGGCTCTCTCTGGAGGTCTCAGAGATATGTAGGAGTCAGTACTTCCTTGAAGATAAGATAATCTGTGAGGGAATTGAGGAAAAGCTCCCACAATGGCAGTGGCAGGCAATGTCTTCCTTAGTGATATTGCTGATAGCTGGGAAAAGCTAGGGCCAAGGGCCCTTTTAAAGGATTAGCTGGCTGGGGTTCTACAGGAATAAAGGCACATTGTGGAACAACCAGGCTTTATAGAACTGAGGAGGATGCCAACGCCCCTGATGAAGGTCAAGAAAACACCCTACATCATCACAGAGCCTACCATGGCCAATGGACTACTGAGTGCTGCCAGCTTAGGAATATCATTTTCTTGATGTTCTTTTTCAGTTTTACTATATGTTTTATTACAAACACATCCTAATAGCAAACAGCATTTTGCTCTTGAAGACACAAACTAAAAGAAGTGAAGAGGACTGACTGACAGTCTAGTCTCAGGGATAGAGCATGCACGTATACATTCCAGGTGAGAATATATCTGTGTCTTCAAGCCTGCACATGAAATCTATGAACCCTCACAGCTGTTATGTCTTATAGCTTCTGTAATAAAGAAGCATTAAAGGAGGTGAAACAGCAGTTGTTGCTCTGCTGTATTTAACATTTTCTTTTTGAATGAGACATTTCAGAACAGGTTCAGATATGGAGACATGAGATTACTAGGCACACATGGGACTTACCAGACTGGGGGTTTCAGTTTGAACAACCTCTCTGCTGCCTGGACAGCTTTCCCAGTATCACTTGCCAACATGCTGACGGTGAAGAACTGACCTACATCCCAGTAATTGTTCATTTTCTCCAGGCTCCCTTTTCTTCCCAATAAACTGTTCAGCCGGACACCTTAAGAATTTGAATTTTGATATCATGAAAAAAATCTTCCTAGTTCTGCCATATTATACAAGACTTTAGGAAAAGGACAAGTAGGCATTTTTATTTAGCTGCTGTCTAAGGTATACTATTGAAAAGCGACTGCACATTAGTTATTTGAATGAATACAGAGAGAGAGGGAGAGGAGAGAGAGAGAGAGAGAGAGGAGAGAGAGAGAGAGAGGAGAGAGACAGAGACAGAGATACTAGGCCAGCCTAAAGGATATCCACCTGCAACTCTGCAACTGCCTCCTGAGTTCTGGGATTATAGATGTATGTCAATATACCCAGCAAACTGAACATAATTTTTAAATGCTCATTGTATAACTAAATCATAAAAATCTATAATAATAAACTTTACCTATTTTCCTTAGTTCCATTGAAGTTTCAAACTGTTGTCCAGCAACTATCAGCAAAACTGCAAGGTTAATTCCCGAATAAAGAGATGACTGGAGTTCAAACCCTTTGCGATACCTGTAATTATAGAACAAAATTCTTACTACATCATCTTGTTGAGAATGAAATGCATAGATAATACTACAAACTACATTTACATGAAAATACTTATTACTCTAATGTTTTATAGTCCCTCTCCTAACCTTGATGAACAGGTACACACATCCTCAATGTTTTGAAAATTTAATAGCAACACAGTAACTTAAACTAAGAAGTTTTTTAGTTTCGCTCCTAAAATAGTTTGATTATAAAAGCCTATTGACTAAACAAATAAGGAAATCATACAAAAACCATACAAAAGAGATTTAAAATTTATGATAATCCTGAAAATGACCATAATTTGATACCTAAGTCTCATTTTAAGTTAAACTCTCAGTATACACTGGACATTTTTATTTTATAGAAATGGCATCAATCATGGGTTATTTCTCTACAAGCCATTTGTTTGTTTGCTTACATTATCACAACACTGAATCTCTCCTTCATGTGTGAGGATACTGCCTGAATCTCAGATCCTAAATGGCTATCTATGCAAATGTGAAGGGGAAGTTAAGAGGTAGGGAATTTACCATATTAGGATAGGGAATGATATAAAAATAATTAGGTGTGCTATTTTAAAGGAAAACATTTACAGTTTCATTTTAACTCTCTTCCTCATTCTTTACTACACATAAAATGTTTATTAGCAAGTATGACTGCTATAATAAGGAAAAAGGGTTTATTCAATGGAGTAGAAGCACTAACACAGTCAAATACCAAGGGTTTACAAATCAGGAGTGATTTACTTTTCATTTATGTGACAATTTAATGACACGCTAGTTTTTAAAGTGGAATGCTATCATTTAGTCAGTTACAAGGTGGTTTTATGAACTTTGGAGAATTAACACAAGTACCACCATACAGATCAGAGGACACTAAGAAAAATCACTGCTATTTATTTCACTCAACAGAAGTCCAACCTTTCTCTCATTCTTCAATGTTATAAAGACTTAAAATTTCATATCTTACTGCATCATAGGTTCATCCTCTTTCTATTCTCAACATTTGCAAGGCTGAGGCAAGAGATTTGCAATTAACTCAATATCAACATCACCTTAAATTAGAACAGGTGGGCAAAGAGAGTGATGTAGAATCACAGTCTGAGAGGAAGTTGAGCTGGAGATCTCCAAGTGTCCTAAGGTATGGGAGTGGCTGAGAATCCCAGAAAATGTTACGTGCATAGAAATATGGTGGCAGAGATATAGCATATTTCTCTACTCTAGCTCTTGGCAGGCCACTGACTTCCCTTACCAGCAAAGCAAAATCCTCAAAAGTAAGGATTCATGTCTGCTGCATCTGCATCTTCCACCTAGAAAAGTTTCTAGTACAAAGCAAGCCTTGAATAAACATCTGTTGAATAGACAGGCAGACATGGGCCAGGTAGTGGTGGTGCACGCCTTTAATCCCAGCACTCGGGAGGCAGAGGCAGGCGGATCTCTGTGGGTTGGAGATCAGCCTAGTCTACAAGAGCTAGTTCCAAGACTAGCTCCAAAATCACAGTGAAACCCTGTCTAAACAAACAAACAAACAAATAAATGACAGGTAGACATGAACATCACTGGGAAGATGACACCAATGGTGGTGAACACAATTCTGAAAAGGGCAACTGGCAGGAGTACGTGAAGCCTCATTCCTTTCTCATGAATGAGTAAATGAATGGAATAAGCATAAACAGCAGGAACCTGCTTCTCATTGCTTTCTCTCACATCCAGGAGTCTGAACATTCCTAGACCACATATATTGCAATCATTTTCACTGTCAGTTGACAGATATCCACTGAGGAAAAGACCTGGCCACTCTGCCTACATGGTTCCGCTCTATGCAGCACTGTGCTATTTACCACTCAATGGCACGGTCTCTGCTTGCATCTTCTTCACAGCCTGAATCCAGGAAGATGTCCTTGTAGATCCTCCCACACAGGCAGAACATGTCAGGGGCTGGGTGGTCACAGCTTTGCAGAACTTGGAGCATGACCTGAAGAGCCTTCTCTCGGTCACCTGTGCTGTTTCTCCTGAAAAGTATGTTATGAGATCATAAACACCTAATTTAAGATGATTATGTATATGTGCATCGTTTTGCTGAAAAGGAAGATACTCTAAGGTTTCTTTCTCCCTTTTCAAAAGTATCAACTACTTAAGAACTGTGCCAGAAAATCTCATACAAAAGTTATTCCTTTCTTGATTTTATTCTTAATTATCAGAAAAAGAAAATAGAGGAGAAAACAGTATTAAAAAGAGACTTAAGAATCATGTCAATCAAATGCAATATATTAACTATGTCTAGATTCATAATCAGATAAATCCAATGTAATGTGTATGTGTGTGTGTATATATGTATATATATATGGCATTGGATAGATGGCTCAGTGGCAAAAGGCACTTGCCGCTCTTGAGGATCTAGATTTTGTTTTTGGCACCCATGTCAAGAAGCTTACAACCACCTACTACCCCAATTCCAGGCGATTTAACATCCTCTTCTAGCCTCTGAATATACCATGGTGCATATACATACAAGCAGACAAAAACATTCATAAATATAAAAGGAAATCTTTTAGAAAAGTAAAACTGTGAAAACACTGATATTCAAAAATGGTTATTAATTTTATCTATGATACTATATCTATAATTATTTCGTAAAAGCACCCTTAACCTTGAAATATCTATGGGTGAAGTGGAATGTCTATGATTCATAATAAAATCTGGTCTTTGGGTACAAGAATGTATGGGTACAAGAAGGTAACAGTTAAGCTAAAATAAAATTGCTTTTTGTAAAGGTAATTAATTATTCAAGTGATGGGCGATGTTATTCTGTAAATATGTTTCTCATACTAGTTAATTAATAAAGCACTGTTGGGCCAATGGGAAAGCAAGATAGGTGGGGCTAGGAGACAAAGAGGAAAGAGGACAGTAGTAAGGAGGAGTCAGCATGTAGAACATGGAGAAAGCAAGATGCCGGGCGCGCTCGGATAAGATGACCATGTGGAAATACTTAGATAAGTAGAAATGGGTTAATAATTAAGACAGAGCTAGCCGATAAACAATGATAGAAACCGGCCAACAGCATTATATCAAATACAGAGTCTCTGTGTGTTATTTGGGGCCGATGTGGTGATGGGACCAGGCGGGCTAGCAAGAAACATACATGCTACATTCAAGTGAATAAAGGGTACACGAGATTAATTATAATGATGATAAGTTTTATATATCAACTTGACTTTGCTAATGGATGCCCAGACTCTTGGTAAAAATACCATTTCTGAGTGTGTGGGTAAACTTGGCATTTGAGTCAATAGATTAAAGTCTCACCTTCACCAATGCTAGCTAGCACCTCTAATACATTGAGAACCAAGTAGACCAAAAAGGCCTATCTCAATCTCTCTTCCTCCTTACTTCCCTTTGAGCTGTGAAATTATCTTTTCCAGCTCTTAGACACTGAAGTTGCTGGTACTAGGTTTTCAGATTTCAGGGATCACATACAATAGCACTTCTAATTCTCAGGCCTTTGAACTCATTGAATTCTACTACTGGCTTTCCTGATCTCTGGCTTGCAGGCAGCCTATGATGGGGCTTCTTAGGCTCCATAAAGACATGAAATAATTTTAATAATAAATATATTTACATTTCTATCCCCTGTACCTTTTTTAGACATGATCTCACTTTGTAGTTCTTGGAACTCACTGTGTAGACTAGGCTAGTCACTCAAACTCACAAGAGCTTCTGTCTTTGCCTCTCTAGTGCTGGTATAAACATGTGCTACCATGCCAGGCTCTTCTTAGATTTCCCTATTTCCTAATGGTATGGGTCTATGAAGATCTTTGCCTATAATCACAGTTTTCTCCAATTCTGAATACTTTTGACATTTTACATAAAATTACAAGGTAGGTAAGCAACCTGACTTAATTATACTTCTGGAATTTACAATATACAATTTCCCAAGTTTTGAAAAATACTTTTGTATGGCATTGCTAATAACAATGAATTTGGAGATGGTTGCACACTTTTGTTAACTGAATGGACAGATAAATGTATAACAACTAAGCTATGTAATGCTATGCAGCCCTTAGAAAGGAACAAATGTATAATAATATAGAACAATATCCATGATGTTGTATGGAAAAATGTTAAAAGTATGATGCTGTTATTTGAAATAAACACTACTTACTAACACATATGTTCATGTATATAGACAGAAGCCTGGGAGGATACCCTTTAAACTTTTCAGAAAACTCCTGTGAGGATTTTTATGAAGTGGTAGTTCTTATGCTTTGTTAATAACTAGTCAAGTCAATCTTTTAAATATTTTTTAGGACATGCCACTCATCCAAAGATAGACTGAAACTCCCTATGTAGCCCAGGATATCCTCAACCTCATGGCAATTCTCCTGCCTCAGCCTCCCAAATTCTGAGATTACATATTCCAGCTACTATATACCTGGCTTTATTTTAATAATTCAATAAACAAATTATTCTTCTTGATTTCTTGGTACTTTTATAGCAGGGTTTTATGTTTTCTTTCCTAAATATATACCTCAAAAATTTCATTATCAAAACCAACCAAAAGACAAAGAGAGAATACCCAAATTACCAAAATCAGAAATTAAAAGAGGGGGGATATAACAACAGATACTGAGGAAACTCAAGAGAATCATCAAGTCATACTTCAAAAACCTGTACTCCACAAAATTGGAAAACTAACTTTAAGGAGAGGGACAATTACTAGGTAAGTACCACATACCAAAACTAAATTGAGAACAGATAAATGACTTAAATAAACCCATAACCGCTAAAGAATTAGTAACGGTTATCAATAGTCTCCCAACCAACCAAAAAAAAAAAAAAAAAAAACCCCAAAAAAAAAAACCAAAAAACAAAAACACACACAGGCCCAGATGGATTCAGTACAGAATTCTACCAGATGTTCAAAGAAGATCTAATACTCTTCAAATTATTCCACACAATAGAACCAGAAGGAACATTGCTAAACTCTTTATTAGGCTACAGTTACCCTGACACCCAAACCACACAAAGACACACTAAGAAAGAAAATTACAGACCAATTTCCCTCATGAACATAGATGCAAAAATACTCAATAAAATACTTGCAAACTGAATTCAAGAACACATCAGAAAATTATCCATCATGACCAAGTAGGATTCATCCCAGAGATGCAGGGATGGTTTAACATACGAAAACCCATCAATTTAATCCACTATACAAACAAACTGAAAGAAAAAAACACAATCATATTTCTAGATGCTTGAAAAGCCTTCAACAAAATTCAACACCCCTTCATTATAAAGATCTTGGAGAGAATAGAGATACAAGGCACATATCTGAACATAATAAAGGCAATATACAGTAACCCAACAGCCAACATCAAACTAAATGAAGAGAAACTCAAAGCAATCCCACTGCAATCAGGAAGGTTATCCACTCTGTCCATATCCAACATAGTACTGGAAGTTCTAGACAGAGCAATGAGACAACAAAAGGAGGTCAAAGGGATACAAATTGGGAAAGAAGTCAAACACTTGCTATTTGCTGATGATATGATAGTTTACATAAATGACCCCAAAAATTATACCAGAAGACTCCTATAACTGATAAACACCTTCAGTAATGTGGCAGGATACAAGATTAAGTTAAAAAAAATGAAATCAGTAGATGATCTCTGGGCTGAGAAGAAAATCAAAGAAATGTCATCCTTTATAAAAACTACAAATAACATAAAATATCTTGGTGTAACTCTAACCAAACTAGTGAGAGACCTGTATGATAAGAACTCCAAGATGTTAAATAAAAGAAATTCAAGAACGTATCATAAAATGGAAGGCTCTCCCATGCTCTTGGATAGGTAGGAGCAACATAGTAAAAATGACAATCCTACCAAAAGTAATCTACAGATTCAATTCAATCCCTATCAAAATCCCAGCATAATTCTTCACAGACCTCAAAAGAACAATACTCAACTTCTTATACAAATACAAATAACCCAGGATAGCCAAAACAATCCTGTAAAAGAAAGGATCATCTTTGGGCATCACCATCCCTGACTTCAAGCTCTACTATTGAGCTATAGTAATGAAAACAACTGGTATTGGCATAAAAACAGACAGGTGGACCAGTGGAATTCAACTGAAGACCCTAATATCAACCCACACACCTATGAACACCTAATTTTTGACAAAGAAGCTAAAAATATAAAATGGGGGAAACAAAAATATATTCAACAAATGGTGCTGGTATAACTGACTGTCAACATGTAGAAGAATGCAAATAGGATCCATATCTAACGCCATGCACAAAACTAAAGTCCAAGTCGATCAAAGACCTCAATATAAATCCATCCACATTGAACCTCATAGGATAGAAAGTGGGAAATATACTTGAATGCATAGGCACAGGAGACCACTTCCTAAATAGAATACCAGTAGCACAAACACTGAGAGCAAAAATGAATAAAAGGGACCTCCTGAAACTGAGAAGCTTCTGTAAAGCAAAGAACATGGTCAACAAGACAGAACAGCTTTCTACAGAATGGGAAAGGATCTTCACCAACCCCACATCTGACAGAAGGCTGATCTCCAAAATATACAAAGAACTCAATAAACTAGACATCAAACTACCAAATCACCCAATTAAAAATGGGGTACAGATCTAAACAGAGAATTTTCAACAGAACAATCTCAAATGGTGGAAAGACACATAAGGAAATGCTCACCATCCTTAGTCACCTGTGAAATGCAAATCAAACCACTCTGATATTCCATCTCACACCAATCAGAATGGCTAAAATAAAAAAACACTAATGTCAGCTTATGCTGGAAAGGATGTGGAGAAAGGGGAACACTCCTCCATTGCTGGTGGGAATGCAAACTTGTACAGCCACTGTGGAAATCAGTATGGTGATTTCTCAGAAAATTTGGGATCAACCTACCTCAAGACTCTGCATACCACTATTGGGCACATACCCAAAGGAGGCACGTTCACACCACAAGGACATCTGTGCAGCTATGTTTATAACAACACTCTTTGTAATAGCCAGAACCTGGAAACAACCTACATGTCCCTAAACTGAAGAATGGATAAAGAAAACATTTACACAATGGAGTACTACTCAGCAGTAGGAAACAATGGCATCCTAAAATTGCCAGGCAAATGGACAGAACTAGAAAAAAAATCCTGAGTGAGGTAACCCCAGAATGACACATATAGGATGTACTCACTCATAAGTGGATACCAGATATAAAACAAAAGATCCTCAGCCTACAAGCCTACAATCCACAACCCCTGATAAGCTAGCACCCTCTTTCAGAAACAGATGAAAGCAGATGCAGAAACCCACAACCAACCATTGGGCCAGGCTTTTGGAATACAATCGAAGTGAGGGAGGAGCGATATGAACAAAGTTGTCAAGACAACAATGGGGAAACCCACAGAATCAGCTCACCCAAGTTAGTGAGAGATCACTGATGCAGGTCTGACAAATGGGGAACCTGCTTAAGAATGAACTAGACTCCCTTAATATAGGTGACAATGGTGTGACTGGGAAAATATATAAGGCCACTTAGTGGTGCCCATTCTATATGGAGAGATACCTTGCCTAGCCTAGACACAGGGGTGTGGGGGTGGAGAGGTGCCTTGGTACTGCTTCAAAAAGATGATGGGTCAAACTTAGTAGACTTCTTAGGGGAGACCTTACCCTCTGTGAGGAGCAGATGGGAGGTGGGGGAGAGTGGAAGGAGAGGGGGGAGCGGGAGGAGAGGAGGAAGTGGGAACTAGGATTGGAACATAAAAATTAGTAAAATTTTAAAAAACAATTTTTATATATTTTTGTAATAAAAATTTACTTTATCATCTAAGAAGACAGAATAGTACTTAAAAAGCCTTTCTCAACTGGGGATCCACAGTAAAATTAAACCCTAGAGAACATTATTATATAATTTTTGAGTATTTTTAAATCCTTCCAAAGATGGTACATGACTGGCCCATTGCACACTCAGGAAAGAAATTTATTCATTTCGTTCAGTGGATGCTATAATGAATTAGGGTTTAATTCTCTCTTGCTTGAACATAACCCAGATTGAGAAGGGCTAATCAAGACACACCTGGTCTCCTTCTGGGGACCTGTAATATTAAACCTGTTTTTTATTTTTTTCACTCTCTTTTTCCGTTTTCTAAGTTGGTGTTGTTTTAAACCATTTGAGTCCCTTCTCCCTTTGTCAGATAGAATCTAATTTAACCAGACGGCAAAACAGATTGTTTTTTTGTAATAGCCTACCATGTTATTATTTAATTATTAGAGCTAACAGATACCAAACCAACTCAAATTTACTCAAGCATCTAGATAACTCTTCATGCCATGCTAAGAATATGAAAAAATATTAAAACTTTAATGAGGTATAAAATTTCTACACTTGTTACTAGCTGAATTTTGAGGGTTGAAATATTCAGGATTTTGCAAAGAATGTACTTAACTCACCTAAATGCTTAATTATTGATGACAATTCTAGTTATGCTACTTTTTTCTGAACTAGTTACACTAATATTTCCTTTCAGGATTTTTTAAAAAAATATTATTAATTTGACCTTATCCTTGTTAAAACAAAATGTCTTTTGAATATACAAAAACAAAAATCAAGCACTTAAAAAAAAATGAAAAACCAAGAGATTTTTCAGCTTAAAACCACTTTTAGACAGGTGCTAAACAGCTAATCCCTTTAGTGGTTACTAATCAGCCTTTGGATCTGCTTATCATTTTCACATCCCAAGTATCCAGAAACAAGCTCTATAGATAAAACTCCTATGCTTAATCAGTCAGTAACATCAGTTTTTGACATTAAGGATATTTCAACATGACAAGAAAAGTAGATAGTTGGTCTTAACTTTATTAGACACAGCTAGGAACTGTTAAAAGCCCAGGGATCTAGCCCTAGATCAAATTAATGTGACTCTCTGGAGATGAGACTTGGACATCCATGCCTTTTATCCTGCACATTCTGACTCAGTGTCTGCACTATTGCTAAATCTATGCAACGATACTCAGTTCTTGAGATGTCTGATCATTTGAGCTGCACCTGCATTTGACCTGTGCATTGTGCTTGGCAACTGTGAATCTTTTTTTCATTCATTTGAATAGTAGAACACTGCATTCACCTGATTATCTTCTTACTAGAGCTTGATTACAATTTATATCTATCATCCTTTAACAATGGAGTATCTCCAAAGACAAATACTTGGCCTTTCTCCTCTGTATCAAATATATTAGATCTCCTCAAGATACAATCTAGTTATAACCTCTATACCAAACCATCTATACCAAATTTTTATTTCTGGCTCAAATTTTCCCCAAACTCCATATTTATATCTCCACCTGAGCACATCTTTTGCATGTTTAATCCATCAATTTCAATACATCTAAAATCATTTAATCATACTATCATAATTTCCTTTTTTGCAACTTCCTCATCTTATTTACTGATTAGTCCAGTATTTGTTATTTAGGCTAAACTATAACATTAGTTATGTTTTATGTCCCCTAATACTGTTTATTCATCAAGCAGATGCTATTGGATTTTATTTCAAACCATATTTGTAAAGTCCACTACTCATGACTTCCACAGTTACCACCATGACCCATGCCATTGTCATTCCCCACATTCTCCCTTACTTCTCTATAATGTGTTCTTAACACAGAAGTCATTGATCCTCCAACAATTTTATGTCAGGTAACAGCTCTAATCATTTAAGTCTCCTGAAGCAAGTTGGCTGTGGTGGTATACGTTTACAATCCCAGCACTCTAGAGGCTAAAGCTCCTCCTGCATTATAAATTTTGAGGCCTGGGCTACACAGTGAAAACTTTTGTTTCAAACAACAACTACAACAGAAACTCTTCAAGGACTCTTACCTTAGAAAAGGTATCAGTTTCTAAAAACAATCTTGTAGCCAGTTATTTCTCCAATCTCATTTCTTACCATCTATAATCCTGAACATCTATTCTGCTCCAGCTGCACAAGCCTTCTTGCAGTCCCCTGTGCTGGTCTCTCTACATAATGCTTTCCTCTCCATGTATTTAAATGACATGACTCATGATTCCTTTCTGACCTTTACTCCATATCACTTTCTAATGAGTGATGTCTTCTCTGATGAGACCACTATCAAACGACACTAGAACACTGTCTTGAATGGTACTGAAAACATAGTAAAAGACTTTTATGGCATATGAGCATGTGAACAGTCTTTCCTGTGGTGG
This sequence comes from Cricetiscus sungorus, assembly GCA_030556225.1. Taxonomy (NCBI): domain Eukaryota; kingdom Metazoa; phylum Chordata; class Mammalia; order Rodentia; family Cricetidae; genus Cricetiscus; species Cricetiscus sungorus. The sequence goes on along the minus strand of JANBXA010000405.1, from coordinate 5,441,851 downwards.
GAAGTTGTGATGAAGTCAATTCTAGAAATATGACAATTTCCACACTTGCTTGCCTGGTCTATGTAGGTGACTGAAAGAAAAGAGCCTTTGATAGTAAAAACAGGGAGTAAATAAGCAAAAAGCTCCCTTTTCCCCCAAAACCGTGTAAGATGATAGGAAGAGAATCCAATTTAGAACAATCCCTAAGCAAATAAAAATCCCTCACCCTAACAATTTTGTTGCTCTGTTTCTACCCACTGAATTTAGTCTAGAAATTCACAAAAAGAGAAGCTCAGAGACCAAAAGCTATCACAAGCATTAATCACAGCACTTGGATTCCAGGCCCTGCAAGAAGTGAACCCAAAGATATCAGAAATGGCAGTCCCTAGCTCTTCTTGTACAAATATTGACAAGACAGAAAAGGCAGCAGAGGGACAGGAGGTTGGAGGTTGGGCTAATAACAGGTGAAGTGAATCAAATTAAAAATGCAACCCACAGTCACCCAGCAATTCTCCAGAACTATTTAAAAAAGCCATAAATGCTTAATCACCAGGCTTAGGCAAGGCTTCCAATATTCACAGTAATAAATAAAATAGAACCACAGTTCTGACTCAGGTCTTTTTAATATGATATGTGGAGTACAGTAAAATTGTGAGATGTGCAGAGAAGCAGAAAAATGCTATCTAATAATTGAGATACAACATAATCAACTGTACTGACCCAGAAATGACTTTACAGAAAGTTTAAAAAAAAACTTTGGAGAGGTGTACATGATCTAAGTATTTGGGAGGCTGAGGCAAGAGGAATACCCTTGAGGTTCAGGCTAGCCTGAACAACATTAAGACACTGTCACAATAAAATCTACTGCACACTTAGGAGGCAGAAGCAGGTGGATCTCTGAGTTCAAGGCCAGCCTTGTCTTCAAACTAAGTTCCAGGGCAGACAGAACCCCTACACAGAGAGACCCTGACTTGAAAAAACAAGCAAACAAAAAATCTACTCCAAACAAAAATCTACTCCAAACAAGAATTTGAAATCAGTTATTAATACATTGCCTCTATATTGTATATGGTGGGGTGAAGAAACGGAATAAAGGGGAAAGAAGTGAGAGAAGGAATTAAGGAGTAAGGGAAAGAAAGGAAAGAAATGAAAACTCTAGAACCCAAGAACAAGAGGAAAAATTTAAAAATCACTGAATGGGCATATACAAATTCTAACACTACAAAACCAAAACAAGCAAAAAAGTGGAGCTGGGGAACTAGATCAATCAAAAAATACACAAATTGGGGCTGGATGGCAGGGAAAGTGACTAGAAAGGGGCAAAAAAAGATAACTTTTGGGGATTAAATCGTTTGTTCAGGGAGCTTAAGTTCTCAGGCTTCTGATGACCATCTGGCAGTAGCAATTGAAAGGCTGTCTAGGCAGATAACTGGAGGATGGGGAAGAGGAAAAGACCAGGCAATTTTGCCTGTTCCTTTTTGGTTTGGAGCAGCTCCAGCCATAGCTGGTTCTCTTCCATAGATAGCTCCTAGGAAGCTGCCTGAAGATCACTACTCTAGGTTACTCCTGTATCTGGCTTCTGGTAATATCACCTCTATTATAGACCTCTCTAGGTAAAGAGTGAGAGCAGCGTCCTACAGCTGCTAATTTCTAGGTTGCCTCCTGGTTTTCTGATTCCCTCCTCAACTCTTTCATTGCCTGTGTAACCAATTTCCTGTGTTCAGTTTCCTCTATTTTAAATACATAGGGTAGTTTCGGTTTCCTGATTGGGCTCTGACAGATACACACCTGCCACAGGAAAATAGGTGCCCTCCACTGGCCAGATGCCTCATATTTACAGAAGAGAAGGAAACAACTAGAGACAACCTGGAAACAACTAGAGACAACCTGTGTTCGCATGTGAACAATGCCCATAACCAAAGAAACACAAACCAAAACAGTTGTTTCCTACTTTATAAGTGGGCCCAAGTTATATCCCTCCTATAGTGCTTCCATCATACCAAGTATCCCCAGCCCTTAGGAGAATTACAAAGAAATATGTGAGCCTTCAAGGAAGACCTTGCCCACTCCCTCTGAGGAGTGGAAAGAGGTGGGATGGGAGGAGGTGGGAGAAGGAAGGGAGAAGGAACTGGGGTTGGTATGTAAAATGAATAATTTTAAAAAATAAAATAATGTGATGGCTTTGCAGTGTCTAGAAGACTATGCAACAGAAGTGGACATTTTTTAAGGCTGTAGCTTCCCACTTGCACAAATTTGGAAATATGGAAGACTTAGCTGCCAAGTTTCTTTGGTAAGAATGGGTGACAAGTAACTTAAAATTTAAAGTTTTGAGGCTGGAGTGATAGCTTGGCGATTAAAAGCAGTTTCTGTTCCTCCAGAGGATCTGGGTTTGATTTCCTAGCATCCACATGTTGGCTCACAAGTACCCATAACTGTAGCTCCAGATGATCCAATGCCCTCTTCAGGCCTACACAGGTATCAGGCATGCGTTCAGTGCGCACACATCAAGGCAGAAACCTATACACATAAATTTCAGTTTAGAAAACTCATTAAAAACAAAATTTAAGTTTCATATGTGTGTGTGCTTGCATACATTTAATGAATTGATTATATTCACTCCCATCATCATCCCTTTCTTTCCCTCTGAATTCTTAGTTTTTAGCTGATGTTTATCAAACTACCTTCAAATATTTCTGTTTAACATACATAGATTGGCGATACTCTCAATTTTTATCAAACAAGCTTATTTCAGAGGGTCGTAGTTAATACAGAGAATTATAACTGTCTAAAGTCTTTGAGAGTAAGTGAGTGTGATTACTTAGCCATAGATGGGATGGCTATACCAACCCTCACTCAAAGCTAAGGGAACATCTCAGGAGTGGAAAGAATTTAAGAACTAGAAAATGGGAAAGAGTGCTGTGAAATGCTGTACTCTGGACATGACATGACTATTACACACATGAACTCACAGCAGCTGTGGTTACTAGCATAAGACCTGCAGAAGATCAAGCCAGGTAAAAATTTCAACATGGTATATGTTGAGGGCAGTAGACTCCAGCTGCCCTAAGCAAGAGATTATTGGCAGATGACAGCTGCTGGGGGAAAGAGAGTCACTTTTCTTCTGGCCTGGGTGGTCACCAGTAAGTAGCCCATGCCCCAGTACAAATGACCACACACCCATGCACATATGGACAACACAGATTGGACTCAGTGTGTTATTTAAAAAGCAGAACATAAATTTGGAAAGGAGGCATGTTTGGGGAGAGTCTGGGGGAAGTTTCAGGGAGAAGCAGGGAATGGATACAACCAAGATACATTTTTGTACATATATGAAATGCTAAAGAATAATAAAAATATTTTTAAAACATTTTCTCATTTTAGATGGTCCTTTGAAGGTTAGCATTGATGTTTCCTTTGGATCAATTACAGAGCCAACAATCTCCATCTGTTCATAAAGGAGGGGTAGTTTTCTCATTATAGTGCTTCTCTCAAGTTGCTCTCAGAAGAAGCTCCATGTATGTGTGAATAATCCAGAGATATACTGCTAAAAGCTTTCTGGGTACTCATTTATCAGACACTCAAACAAAACATGTTTTGAGATGGGGCTTTTCTATGTTGCTCAGGCAGTCTCAAGCTTCTAGGCTCAAAAGATCCACTTGTCTCAGCATTTTAGTAGCAGGGACAACAGGTGTGTGGTAATTCACCCAGGTTAAAACCACTGTTGAATGAGAAATATTACATCCTAGCAAATAAAAAAATCTTCCCTTTAGAGAGTGGGGGCAGATGGAAAGAATTAGAAGAGGAAGAATTAGAAGAGGAAGAGGGATATGGAGGTGTAGAATGATGTAAATACAATACTTATGTAAGAAATTCCCAAAAATAAAATTTATATTAGAAAAAGGAGAATACAGACAGGCAATAGTTTTTACTTTTAATGTGTAACTATTTAGTTAAATTTTATCTTAGAACTATAAGATACCAACTATCATCATAACATTCATTATTACATGTAGAACAAGCTAAACTAGATATTGAATGTTACTGTTCATTTGTACTATATCTCCTGTAATTCGCACCACACAAAACTACCAGTTATTCAACCAACATTAATCTATCATTTTACATGTATTACAGCTTTAATATTTGATATTTCTATACTAAGAATGTTCCTGGAAACTAAATTCATAGCAATTAGTCTGACAAGGATTTATAATGTACATTACCCAGAGTCATCATAAACAAGGTTTTATGTCCTCTTATTTCAGTTATATTACACAAATAAAATAAAAATAATTGTTTAAGAAAAAGTCTTCAATAGAGTATAATATCAGTATCTCATAATAGCTCTAATTCATGTAAACATTTCAGATGTATCTTGTTTCTTCCACAAAGTAGAACAAGTCACTATAAGAATCTAAAATGAAACAACTCTCCAAATTCTGTGCAAAGTATAATGTAGGAAGAGCTTAGTATTTTAAGAAAACACTGATGAAAAGAGGAGACATTAAGGATGTAAAGTCAACTCCAATAACTGTAGGAGTAACAGATACTCAGATCCCTGCCCTTATTCTACCAGCACTCATCTCCACAAAGACTTGGTAGAGCCTACTACCTTCTGCTACTGCTATTTCCCCGAATAGTCTGCAACCAATGATGGCTGGGATTTGGTAGGTAAATGGCCAGCTTCTTCCTTAGATAAGACAATGACAAAGTTTGTCATAACTAGAATAGAGCCCTAGCTTTCTGCTTCTTTCACATGTCTTCTATGCCTAATAGCATTTCTTCTTTTCCTGTTACACATTCTCTTATTCTTCTGAAGCATCACATGATCACCTCCCAAATAAAATAAAATATGTGTACCCCAGTTTTTTCAGAGGCTGCTTCTAGGAGAAAATGTAGGCTGTGATTTTATAGTACTTACAAAGTATTTTCTCTCTCCTCCCTTACCCTTCTTCCAACAGGGTATCATATCATGTATTCCAGACTGGCCTTGAGCTTACTATATGGCCAAGGAAGACTTTGAACTGTTCCACATCCCAAGTGTTGGCTTATAGGTGTTCATCACTATGTTACACGGTACTGGGGAATCAACCCCAAGGGCATTGTGCATGGTAGGAAAATACTAACTGAGCTATACCCTTAGCCTTAGAAAGTTCTTACTAAGGAAAATTCCTGTTGAGATGTCAACCTGAAATTGTTTCTAAATTCATAAGCAGCAAAAACAACAAAACCAGATGGGAGCTAATCAAGGAAGAAGACAAATTATTTGAGGTAAGTTTGGCATTTAATAGTGAAATAAATTCTAAATATGGCTTTCAGCTAGCCCATGTTCTGACAAAATCTTGTTTAAATCAAACATTAATGAATACAATGTAATATTTGAAAGCATATATAGCCTGCTGCACTCTCCCAAGTGGTGACAGAATTGAGCTTCTATTTGAGTAGGACTGAGATTGCAGATAGGATAACAGGTCTTCTATAAAGGCAAGGTCTCAAAAATGCTTAAAAATTTCCTGTTTTGTGTTACAAACTCATGGAAATTTTTAAAGAAAAGCAATATTTAAGACCATCTGATCCAACTCTTTTTGCTGTTATTTTAAAGAGGACTAATGGGTTCAGAAGAGATTGCTAACCCGCTTAAAGTCTATACAGATAGTGGCTCATATGGGTGCCTTGCTTAATCATTGGAAACACTTAGTATCTACCAAACAAAATTCAAATTCCTGAAGTATATAGACTTCAAAGTCTAGCTCCAATCTTCCTCACAAGCCACCTATTTCTATCATAAATGAGTCCTTCATTCAGGTTGAACTAAACTGATCATTATAGTTGGACCCTACCTTACATCTTGTTAATATTAGGTACTGAAATATTTGGGGTAGTGTCAGGTAACTTTGCACCGATTACAACCAAAAGGCTGGTAAGTAGCATATAACCTGTTCTTTTACATTTTTATTGCACTCACTGTGTAATTGTGTATTCATGCATGTGTGTGTATGCATGTATGTAAATATGACACAGCATCCATGTAGAAATTAACTTTCCTTTTCTACCATGTGGGTCCTGGGGATCAAATTCCAGTGATCAGATTTGGCAGTAAATACCTTTACCTGCTGAGCCATCTCACTGTCCTGTCCTTTTATTTATTTATCTTTGCAAAGTTCTAATTCCTGAGAAGTCACATGACTTGCTTACAGGTGCATGGGTAAATATCAACAAAGTGGAGATGGAACACAGCCACCTAACTCCCAAATGGAAACATACCCTACCACACAAATTTTTTGTCAGCTCCATAACACAGGAATAATAATCTCTGAACTGCTTTAGCAACAGCTGTGATACACTACAAATTTTTTTTTCACATACACCCAAGCACTGGAATCTTCTGTAAAGCACTACCTGAAACTATGATACTGACAGTATTTAGCCTAAAATATGAACTATTATCCTTGAACTCACAAGGGAGATGCATAGGATTGATTTGGTCATTCCTATGTACCTTCAAATATTTGTCCTGAGAAATCTGCAAACCTGATTCCCTGTTCATGCCTAATTTCAAGGGCAATAACAAAAGAATGCTCGTGAAGTCTCTTAATATAGACTGAGACTAAGAGAGGTTGATCTACAGGAAAATCTCAGGAGCGTCTATAAACAGTGGAAAGGCTACCATAAATGCCCATCCCTGATAATAAGATCAAAGACTAACTTATCCACCATCATGTTGCCCTCATCTAGTAGCTGAAGGAAACAGAAGCAAACACCCACAACTAAACACTGAGCCAAACTGGAATCCAGATGCAGAGAGGGAGGACAAGATCAGGCTACAGAAACATATAGACAGCTGACCTGGACAAGGAGGAGCTAACAGGTCCCCAGACTGATAGCTGGGAATCCAGCATTGAACTGACTCAGACCCCTCTGAACATGGGTCTCAGTTAGAAGGCCTGAGCAGTCTAAGGGACCTCAGACAGTGGAACCAGGATGTATCCCTGGTGCACAATAGGACCTTGCGGACACATCCCCCATGGAGGGATACTCCCTTAACCTAGAGACAGGAGAGAAGGTCTAGTCTCTACTCCAAATGACGTAACAGATTTAGATGACCCCTCCTGGAGGACATCACCCTGCATGTGGAATGGGGGGGATGGAAGGGGAAGGTGGTGGTGGGGGCATGAGAGGGTAGGAAAGAGGGAAAGAGGGTGGGAGAGAGGGAAAGAAGGAGGGAGGGAACTGTAATCATATGTAAAATAAAAATAAATTAATAAATTAATAAAAAGTAAATAACAAGCCACTAAAACAAAACAAACAAAAATACTTACATGGAATCCGTGAGCAGAGGATGAGAATGTGACTTCCCCAAGTAAAAATGCAGACTTACAATTTGCTCTTTTCAGATTCAATATGGGAACTTGGACTTAAATATTCAAGTAATAGAGAATGTTCACATGTTGTCCACTTAATTCCAAGTGGAAGACTTGCTAGCAACAGACAGATTAAATTTCCTCAAGGAATGATGTGATGGTCTGAATAAAAATGCCTCCCCTTACCCTGCCCCCAGAATCATATAATTGAATGCTTAGTTGCCAGGGAGTTGCACTATGTGAGATGGATTGCAAGGATTAGGAGGTATGGCCTTGTTAAAAGTAGGCATGGCTTTGTTGAAGGAAGGGCATCACTGAAGGGTGGCCTTTCCAGTTTCAAAAGCCCAGGCCAAACCCAGTCAGTGAGTCTCTGTCTCTTTCTGCCTATGTCTCAGGATGTAGTTCTCAAGCTACTGCTCCAGTGCCTGCCTGTTTGTTGCCATGCTTCCTACCATGATTATAGTAGACTAAACCTCTTAAACTGAAAGCCACCTCCAAATTAAATGCTTTCTCTTATAATAAATATTTGCCTTGGTCAGAGTTGTCTCCTCACAGCAATAGAACAATGATTAAGACAAACTGTTAATGATTAATGGTTTACTTTATGTGTCAAAATGTATTACAAACAATGGCTTGGCCCTTAAATGATATGTGAATCTGGTAGATGCCATAAGCCTTAAAGCACCAATGAAGTGATTGACTAGTAATGCTGTATCACTAGAAGTTTTGGGATACTGAGGTTCAAAGATGAAAGACTTGTTAAATTAAAAGTAAATATTACATTTTCTTTTGCAGAAGCAAAGATTTAAATTTGTATGTATTTTTAACATGAAAGCAGAAGGGAATATCACAGGAAGCAAGAGACCAGCAGGGGGAAGGGCAAGGAAAAATAATGACGAGATAAGCAATGTAATCGTATAATCTAAAAAAATCTAAAAATACTGTATTTAAACCCAATACTCTGTGCTAATTTTTAAATGGTAGTAAAAGAAAAGTTGTATTAATTTAAAATAAAAAACACAAAAAGAAAGATATGTTCTCCCATATCTGACTTTAATGTCATAAGGTTAAAAAATACCTTAAACCACTAGAGAAAGTGAGATGACATTTTTCCCAAAAATACACAAGATTAAAAAATATAAAAAACAAAACATATTCTAAATCTTATTAGAAAGACTGGTGTTAAGTAGTGATGACAACTACTCTTCAAAATTCCTTTACTAATTTTAATTATTTTAGAGCTGTACTTTCTTTGTCTGACAGAAAACTGGTAATATTGTTTTACATTCATCATTAAATATTGTTGGGATTCTCCTTTGATAAATAGGAAGTACAATTAACATTTATCCAACATATTCTATTTGCTAAATACTATGGTAAAATTTATGCTTATGATATTCTTACTTAATTTTTAGAAGCCTCCATTAATGGCCACCATCCTTAGTTTATATAAGTCCAGCCTATGACTTTGTTGATTGTAAACTGCATTGTGATTGTGAAATATTTTTCAAATCATTCAAAGTTAAATGTTCTCTGGGCAACCAACAGTTGCTTTAGATCTATGGGTACCTTTTCTTTTTATAGTACAAATAGTTCTTGTCTACTTTGAACAACCCTTAATCCCTATATGATAAACCACTAAGTCACGTGGCACTTAGCATGTTAATACTGCAGCAATTTTGTATGCCACTAAATTAACTTTCAATTGGACTTAAGAAGTGTAAATGAAGGCAGGACTAAACTTTAACGAACTGCTTTCCAGATGATATGGCTGTACAGGTTACCTGCATATGGCTATCTCATTTAATGCTCACCAAAGGCATCATCAATCCAGTTTACAGATAAGCAAATTGAATTTACCTAATCAGTGTATTGCAATCCAAATGTCAAAGTAGGTACTCTTTCTACATCTTGAAAAACCTCTCTACAGAGGAGTGCACCCAAGTAGCAAAGTTCTTGTTTCCCATGGACCATTTGTCAATGTCTGGAGACATTTTAAATTGTTACATCTGGAGGCATTAAGTTCTTGGTATCTAGTAGGTAAAGACTATGTATGGATAACTCCAATTACAGAGAATTATTGAGGCCCAATGTCAATCAGACCAAGGTTGAGATACATATTGTAATTAACTTTGAAAGTGCTATACATACTACCACTCCTTGTTCCATCTAATACTGACATTCAAATAAACCTTGTCCTATTCAAAATAGTCATCTTACATGAAAGCAGAAGAACTACTGTGGGAAGGTGACATAATCCACTATTTTGTATGCTAATTAAAATTATCTTAAGAGAGCACATGCTTGTTTCAACAATAGTCTATGCTAACAACAGTATGCATAAACTTCTACTTATGAATTTTATCCAAAGCTAAAGATAAGTATCTTCTTTGGTGGTAACCTCTGCATTTTGTCAACTGTTTTGATACTTGGAAGTGATTAATGTTATCACTCAAGCCTGATAAACTATGAAAAATCAAACTACACAGTGATATTAATAGCCACAGACAAGCACCTGTTTCATGACATGACTATACCAAGTAATTCAGGTTGAGTACCCCTAATCTAAAATTTAAAAATTAAGGCTATCATATTTAGACATTGATATTTCTAAAAATATATTTTTATGTGCATTGATGTTTTGCTTGAATGTCTGTATACCATTGGATTAAGTGTCCATTACAGAAAAAAAGGGCATCAGATCCTGTAGGACTGGAGTAATAGACTGTTCTGAGGTATGTGGGTGCTGGGAATCAAAACCAGGTTCGCAGGAAAGCAACCCAGCCAGAGCTTTTAACTGCTGTGTCATCTCTCAAGCCCCAAATTTCATATTTTTTGATGAGGGTATTCAACAGGTAAAGTGTGTAAATATTCAAAAATCTGGGGAGGAGACCCTAAAAACAAACAAAATACTCTAGTTCCAAACATTTCAAGTAAGAGATCTTTTAAATTCAGTTTTTAAAAACTACCTGTCTGCCTGTCTGTCTCTCCCTCCCTCCCTCCCTCCCTATTTTAAATAGGGTCTCATATAGCTCAATCTGACAATACTATGTAGCCAAAGCATCTTAACTTGACAAGGAAGAAAATGCTTTGACACTGATCATAAGACTTAAGTGTATGTGCTGTGATTCAAATTCAGATTTGTCTGTCTGCAAAATACACTAAAACATTATTAATTTTCCATGTTCCTTGTAAGTTAGCTTTTAGACAACTCCGGAGGCAAAACAAAAACAATGTCTTTCTGATACCATGCTGTTCTGAATAGAGGCAATACTGACAAATGCAGATTACTGCAGCCAATTACTTTGAAGAGAATGAGTTTGCTTATTTGTGTAAACTGAAATGTGTGTGGCTATGTAATGCACACACACGAGTTTTTTTAAAATTGGTCCTACCTTCATTCATCCCTCATTAGCTCACTTCCCTTTAACATACAGACTTCTGTTGATATATAAATGAGTCAGTAAATAAAGGAGAACAAACAGGAGGGAGCCAAAAAGGAAATAAAACAGGATGATATGGTAGGCTCAAGGTGGCCAGTGAGAAGCAATATGAGCAGACAGAAAGGGAAAGTAATTAGTAAAAATAAAACATGTACTATTGGCAAACTGTTGTTCAGAAGGAAATAAGGTATTTCATTTTCTCAGAAAAGTAACACAGCAGCATTTTTGTTCATAGCAGCAGGAGTCCCAATAGCCAAGAGGTAAAGTTAACCTAAATATCCATAAAAGGATGAATGGATAGACAATATGTGGTCTATTCATGCAATGAAATCTTATTCAGGCTTCAAAAAGAAGAAAGTTTTGGTACATAGCACAAATGGTAGGGATCTTGATTACATAAAGTCAAATAAATCAGGACCAGAATACTACACACACATACAGTACTGAAACCAGTTCAATTCATAGAAATCTGGTAGTTACCTGATGCTCAAGGAGGAGGGAAGTAAAGTTGAAAAATAGACAATGTCAGGCTTGTAAGATGAAAGAATTCTAGAGATCTACTTTACAACAGTAGGATGTATTTAATACTACTGAGTCACAAGCTTAAAATTCCTAAGAGTAAATTTCAGATTGCATGCTTTTATGACAATAACATTTGTTTCTTTTTTATTTTTTATTTATAATTTAAAAATTTTACATGTGGATCCCAGTTTCCTCTCCCTTTCTCCCTTTCTCCCTTCTTCCTTCCCTCCCTCCCTTTTACCTTCTTTCCCCTGTGACTTGCACCCTGTCCACAATCTTAACTAAAGTATCTATTATGAAAACAGTGTCAACCAACATTCAGCTACCATCTAATACATATGCCAAACTAAGAAATATAAAGAGATTACCCAGGAATTTTAACTAAAATTCCATGGCTTATTTTGGTAGTCCTACAGGCACAAAAATATGAATTAAAGCATTTTGAGATTAGTGTAATTAGTGACACCATAGTATTACTACCTTAGCTTTAAAAACTAGTATTAGATATCATGCTTTGCTAATTAATATGGTTATGGACACAAATCAAATTGACCAGCTGTTAAATTTTGGAACTTTACTTTTTTCTTTATCCTCTATAAAATAAAAAATTGGAATTACATAATTCTAAGTTGGTAGTGTTTATGGTCCTCATCATTTGTAAGAAAGCAATTAACAAATACCTTTGCTTTTAGGTAGCTGAAGACAATGTACTGTAACAATTGGAAAATAACATTTTCTACTCATGACAAACATGTAATAAAGAATGGCTGTTTATATAACCATAAAAAGGAGATGGTGCCAGGTGGTGGTGGTGCATGCCTTTAATCCCAGAACTCAGGAGACAAGAGTGAGTCTGTGGGAGTTCAAGGAAAAGGAACCTTGTCTCAAAAAACAAAACAGAAAAAAAGAGAGAGATGGCTACACTAAATAGTGAATATAAAGAGAAGAGACAAATGGAGGCTGGATGACAAGACAAGCCCATATGCCTCTCCAAGACAAAGTTTCCTTTCACTTTGCTTTAACAATGACCTGGTTGGGGAGCCCAGAAACTGAGGTTTGGATGGGTTCTGAGTAAGATTAGAGTCCCTCAGAAATATGCCAGATTAAGTTACTTTCATCAATTATCCCAGCCCTCCATTTCCAGCAACACAAATGGAAAGGTCTGGCCTGAATGTGGACCTAGATATGAAATAGGGAAAAAGTCTACCAGTTAGCATATGCAAGTTCCATTTTTCCCAAACAAGCAGGTTTACTGCTCCTACCTCAATTCCCTTGGCCATTAGACCCCAGGTTCTTCATCTTTTCAATGTATACTCACAACAGTAACTCTACAAGAGCTTCCATACCTGTAGCCTTGCACTGGGAAAGCATCATTGGTTTCTCTGCTGAGATTTTAGCTTCTTGGACTGAGAAACTGCCAGGTTCCCAAACTTTCCATTATAGTATAGATGGCCATTGTTGAACTATCTAGCTTTCAAATGTATAAGCCATTGTGTTGAATTATCTTTTATAATTATATATGATATACAGTATACTTAAGCACATACATATACATATATGTACATATATACATGTACATATACATACATACATACATACATACATACATACATACATACATACATACATCCTATTAGCCCTTTTCCTGCAGAGAACACTAACAAATACAGATTTTGGTGCCAAGGAGTAGGGCTGTAATTATGTATTTATCTGATAATGTGGTTCAGAAACCTTTGGAATTGTTTTTCTTAGGACTTTGAAAACATTTGGAGTGTAAGATAGAAAGCTGTAACCAAAGTTTGATGGATGAGTATCGTAACAGCTCAGAAGACCAGAAGGCTAATGAAAATGCAGACAATAAAGATTGTGTTTATGATATTTATTATGAAAACAAGAACACTATTGACAATTAGATTAGAGGTTATTCATGTTATAATATCATGAAAAAGAACCTGTCTACAGTGTCTTGAGAATGTATAGTAGGATGAATTTAAAGTTGATAGACTGGCCTAGAGAGATGGCTCAGTGGTTAAGAGTATCTGCTGCTGTTCCAAGTGACTTGGATTCAATTTACCAGCACATGGTTGCTCACAACCTCTGTAACTCCAACACGAGGGTATCTGTGCCTCTTCTGGCCTCCACAGGTACAAGGCATACAAGTGGTACACAGACATACATGCAAGGAAAACGCCCATATACAAAAAAATAAAAATAATTAAAAAAATAAAGGTGGTAAACTACTAAATTTGGCAGAGAAAAGTTCAAAGGAAGCTGTCGTTCAGATTGTGGCATCTTATTTCATTGCCTCCTTTTAGCCAAGTTTACAATGAGAATTTTAAGCAGAAATATTTGTATATTGTACATGGAGCAGAAAAGCTGCTGAAGAGATCTGGGCCATTAAAAGAAACTATTTTGCATCAGGACCATAGGAAAGATACCTTGAATATCTTCAGGAATGACCCAGACTGGGTCTTTACAGACTCAAGGGTATAAAGATTAACAAATTTGAAAGACTTTGCTTTGAAAAAAAAAGAGCTCTGGGGTTTTCTGCTGGCATAAGGCCATTTGGAAAGTGTTTCTCCATGTTTACCTATTCAAGCACTTACAGGCTATAGAAACCATAGTCAAGGGGAGCACAGATACTGCTTAAACTGGCAACAGACCTTGAGATTACCCATATAATAATGTTTTTACAAGGATATAGAAAACAAGAATTATGGGTATCATGAGGCTTTACCAAGTAATGTATGACAAGATCAAGATCCCTGCAGGCAACACTTGGAAGGCAATGAGTAAAGCTGTGCAGATAAAACTACTAGGGATATCAGAAACTTGAACATCTAAAGAAAGCTGCAAAGGGGCAAGCAGGCCATATTGGTTGCAAACAGCAATGTCTCAACACCAGGACAACCCCAACCCACCTAGAGTGCCCATAATAGCACCACATGTCATGGACACTAGACATGGATCTACAGGATTTAAGGTATGATCTATTGGGTTCTAGTCTTTCTTTTGTCCCATTCCTCTTTTCTTTGGTCTCATTTTTCCATTTGGGACTGGATTTTTTCTGTGCCTTTGAATGTGGACTGTATACAGCATTCTTTCTACATTTTACAGAAGTTCACAACTAATAGTTTACCTTTAAATTTTGAAGAGACTTTGGACTTGGGCTTTTTAACAGTACCAGAACTTTTAAGGTTATAGGGACTCTTGGAAATATATTGAATGCATTTTGTATTATGAGATGGACATGAGCTTGTAGGGAAACAGAGGTAGAATATTAAAGTTAAGATATGAAATATCCCCAACAGGGCCATATATTAGGGGATTGTTAGCTGATGAACCTTTCAGAAATGACTAGATCCTGAAGGCTCTAATCTAGTCAATCTGCTGATGGATTCAGAATATATCATTATCATCAGGAGGGTGTGAAAACTAAGAGATGGAGGAAGTGAGTCACTGGATGCATGCTCTGAAAATATATCTTGTCTCCCCTCTTTCCCTTTCACTCCTATAAGCCAAGAAGTGTGTTTCCCTGCTCTATTATGTGATCCCTACCATACAGTGCCTCCACAGATCCAGAAGTGATGGAGCTGAGGTCTATGATCTAAAACTTCTGAAGCTGAGAGCCAAATGAGATATTTCCTCCTTTAAATTGTTTCTCTTGGACACTGCCTAACACAGTCATCTTTCATTCCACTGGCTAGATCCTTGGTTAGAATATTATGCCTGCAGCAGTAGTAGTATAAATAGTAAAGTCTTGTCTAAAACACCAATAGCAAATACAAAATTTCTCATAAAGGATTCTACACCATGAGAGGCCAGAACTTTAACTGCTCAGTGGAAACTTCAAGTAGCTTTGAATGGGCTTCTGAATGCAGTGAAGTGGAAGATACCAGGAAATGCTGGCTGGGTCAAGCCAGCTTTCCCACTGACAAGGAGCCCTTGCCATGTGAGGGTCAAACATCATTCATGCCTGCCAACCTTTAGTAACTAATTTACGGTCATGTTTCAGTTCACTTCATAAAAGTTAAAGGTCAACAAAAATGTAGGAATATGCCTTTCTTTTGTCCCCCAACACTATTTTTCCTTTATACATACAAGGTAGCACTACTCACTTCCTTAAAACTGTATACAAAGCCATATCCTACTACAACTATGCTGACAGCTGGACAAGTTAAAATAGAAACATGAACTTCAAGACTATGTATACAGATGAAGCAAGTGGAAACTTTTAGTTTACTGTGTGAAAAATAGGGTTCTTAGTACCAAGGACCCTTCCCTGAGCTCAACAGAGTCAGTATCTGACAGGAGACAATGAGACCAGGAAGTAAAAAGGATGTTGGTCTTTTGTGTGCAATACCAACTATTCTTCCTCCAGATTGGAAATCTATGTCTCAAAATCATCTTATACTGTCATACCCATTTTTATATGTCAATTTTCCACTTTAAACCCTGTTTTATTCTTTCATTCATTCAAGAGAACAGTAATCATTTTATCCCCTATCTGACAATGGGTATGCTTTATTTTTGTCTAGTTAAAAAAAAATATCAACAAACAACTTACATAGCTCCCAGTTCTTACTTATCAACCTAATTTTTATAGTACTTATAGTACACCGGGAATTTACTCAAGAATTTCACAAATGCTGACACATATAACTCTTTTATGTCAACAATCAATCACTTGGAGGCAAGTGTTGCTAAAATTAGAGTTTACAACACTAGGGGAACAGGATTGTTAGACTTCGTTTTTTCAGACTTAATGAAGGCTGGCCTTCATTCCTCAGATACTTCCCCTGCTTTAGGGAGTTGAATTTAAAAGCCACGAGTTTGGGGGTGAAGAACATGTAAGAGAGAACACATTTTCATAGAGATTATGATGCGCCTTCCCCTTGATGTATCAAAATTCCATCATTATTTGCTGGTATCCACTACACATACATAATATATATCCAACATAAACGTGTGCCTTTATCTATGCTTACAAAGGCATTTGGTTTAGCATTCCAAACCTAAATGCCCATGAATAAATCATAGAATATCTGTATGATAGAATATTCTATAGCAACAAAAAAACTAGTGATACACACAACAGCATATACGAAAATCATCAACATGATGTTGAAATCCTGAAGCCAAACACAAAAGAGTATGTTGTATGATTACATTTATGTGATGTTTACAGAAAGGAAAATTAATATATGAAGATAGAGGTTGCAACATTGGTTGTCTATGGAGAGGTAGAGAATGTAGACAAAGCTGAACAAGAAACATCCATGATGATTTTTTTTTTTTCATTTTGGAATGGGTATTGCTTAGATGTGTATATTCATTTCTCAAATTCATCAAATTAAATATTCAAAATCTATACATTTTCACTGCTTGCAAAATTTTTGTCTCATTTTACAAGGCATTATAATCTTACATAGGTTACAAGATTCTGGGAAAATATGGGCTCTTGTTTTGTTGCTATCTTAAAGATGCTGCTAGTGATATAGCAGTAATTTGAAGCTTAAATACAGCTGCTGAAAAAGAACAGCCTTTGAAACTGGAAAACCAGATGCAGTAATTCTCAGCTCATTTGGAACACTTACTTTATATATTCCTTATTTAAAGATGTCATTCATTGGAAGACTTATGAGGCCACACTAGAAACCTCTAGCACACCAAGTTTCATATATTTCTAGAATACTCTTCTGTATTGGTTTGACATAATAATGTAAGTAACAGCTTACTTACTGGTGGCAGAAAAGAATGTATCTTGGCATGATTCTTAAAATAATTAATTTTCCCTATATACTATTCATGGAAGAAGAAAGACAGTAGAAATAAGACATTTAGATACCTGGGATCTTGAGAGGTTGAATTGAAACACTACTCGTCCTGCAAATTCACAGCAGTCATGTTTGGATGATGGTCACTTAGCTAGAAACTACATGTCTTACTTAGGGTTTCTATTGTTGCAACAAAGCACTATGGCCAAAAAGCAGGTTGGGAAGGAAGGGGTTTATTTGGCTTACACGTCCTCATTGCTGTTCATTACTAAAGGAAATCAGGACATGAACTCAAAACAGGACAGGATCCTGGATGCAGGAGCTGATGCAGAGGCTGTGAAGGGGTGCTGCTTGCTTCTATGACTTGCTCAGTCTACTTTCTTATAGAACCTAGGACCACCAGCCAAGTGATAGCACCACCTACCATGGGCTGGGCACTCCCCCATCAATCACTAATTAAGAAAATGCCTTACAGCTGGATCTCATGGAAGCATTTTCTTAAATGAGGTTCCCCCTCAAGATGACCCTAGCTTGTGTAAAGTTTACACACAAAACCATCCAGTACACTACATTTTTCAATTTCATTTGCAGCAATATGGAGTCAACTGACTTAAGTTCATATCAACGGAATATAAAAGAAGTAGCAATTCACTTGTACTGACTAATTTTATGTCAACTTGACAAAAGCTAGAGTCATCTAAGAAGACAGAACCTCAACTGAGAGAATGCCTCCAGAAGTCCAGGCTGTAAACAGGTCCATAGGGCATTACCTTAATTAGCGATTGATGGGGGAGGGCCCAGTCCACTATGGGTGATGTCATCCCTGGGGTGGTGGCCCTGGGTTCTATAAGAGAGGAGACTGAGCAAGCCATGAGGAGCAAGCCAGTAAGCAGCACTCCTCCACTGCCTCTGTATCAGCTCCTGCCTCCAAGTACCTGTCCTGACTTCCTTCAGTGATGAATAGTAAGCCAACTAAACCCTCTCCTCCCAAAGTGGCTTTTGGTCATGGTTTTTAGCACAGCAATAGTAACCCTAACTAAGACATCACTTTAAAGAAAATCTCTCATTTACTTTTCTCCTCTCGTAGCATACACAGCACCTTTCCACACTAGGAAAGCTATCCTGCAAGGATGGCTTGATGTTTTCATGTTCTATGAATCAAGAGTATGGTGTCATCAGAACAGGGTCTTGCCACCAAGATCTATAGGGAAACCAATAGCATTGAAAATCACCTGTAATGTTGGGGGTCTAAGAAACCTTACTGGCCAACAATTCCAAATAGGCAACCCATTACTAGAATGGGGCTTTTTATTTGTTCGCCTATGGTGCCTAGCAGAGGTACTACTGCTTCATTACAGTGAGTCAATTTCAACTCCTTTGAGTATGCATATATGCATATACATACATACATATATGCACACATATATGCATACATAAATACATGTATATGCATTGTATACATGTACATACATACATACATACACACACACACACACACACACACACACACACACTTGATCTAGCAAGATCAAGTACAATAGTGTAATGAACATCATGGCAGTAATAACCACTTTCTGATTGGATTTAAGCCCCAGCCCAGAAGATGAAATCCATACTTGGGACCATTATCAGGCCAAGAACCTGTAGTCCTAGGGTATAATCTACTATTATTCTATTTAATGAACATAGTATTAAACTGATTTCTAGTAACACAGCCACAGATTAATGTATGTCTCACCCATCAGAGAAACTTCTATTTGTAGAAGATGGTGTTAAACTCCCACAACTGGTCAAGGTACAAAGAATAAGAGACCATGGAATAGTCAATCCTAAATGGAACATATATACTAAACCACCCTCTTCCAGAGGTCCCAGGATCACTGCAGAAGAGTAGACAGAAGGAGTGTAAGAGCCAGAAGTTGTAAATGGCTACAAGGAAACTGTTTTGTAGACACATCAGTGCAAGTCCACATATGAACTCACAGTGGTTTTAACAACATACACAAGACCTGGGCCAGACAAAATTTCAGCATGGAGAGGTGAGATGGTCATGAGGTCTCACCCATACCAAAGGAGTTATTAGCTACTGTTAGTATAGGGAAAGGGAAAGTCAGGATTTATGGGTTTAAAAAAGTAGGGAAACAAATTTGGGTGGGGAAGTAAGAGGGGTGTATCTGGAGGTAGTTGTTGGGGTGAAGAGAAATGTAATCAAAATACAACAGACAAAATCGTGAAAGAATTAACAAGAGGGAGGGAAGAAATCACTTGCCTCACACTTCCTTCTTGCCCCTGTTCTATCAGTCGCAAATGTAAGAGTGGCAGTGAACTAGCTTCAACTATACAGATAATGCCAACATTCTAGAGCAGTGGTTCTCAACCTTTCTAATGCTATAACCCCCTTAAATATAGTTCCTCCTGTTGTGACCCCCCAATGTTATTTTTGTTGCTACTTCATGTTTGCAGATTCCTGCCCTGTTTGAGTTCTTGTTCTGATTTCCTTCAATGACAGTGATATGGAAATGTAAGCCAAACACTTTCCTCCCCAGCTTTCCTTTTTCTTGTGGTGTTTCATTACAGCAATACAAACGCTAAGGCCTATTTTTATCTATTGTGCAATATCAATCTTACTGCTTCAGCTAGTCCCCCATAGCCTAAAAGATATCAGTAATACCTTCTTTTTCTTTTCCTTTCTTTTTCCTTTTTCTTCTTTTTCTGAGACATGGATTCTTTGTGTATCCCTGGCTGACATGAACAAGCTCTGTAGACCAAACTGGTTTTGAACTCAAGAGAGATTCACCTGCCTCTGTCTAGAATTAATGCCTGGGACTAGAATGCTGGGATTAAATGCATGTATCACCTGGCAATACCTTTCTCACATATATAATCCCATCCTCTACACTTAACCTTATTATCATGTATTTGCCTTCACTTGCATCTTGTGTTCTGGTTGCACTAGATGTTACTTGGATGCACCGCATACAAAAGAACCATGGTATAATTCTTTAAAACGTAGACCAGAAAATACAAAGAAGCATTTCTACCCCTACACAATACAACTCTCTTCTTCTGCTATATTTCTGTATCACTTCATTAAACTGCATATCCCCCCCAAGCTATCAGAATTTCTTTGTTTTTGTTTTGTTTTGAGACAGTCTCACTATATAACCCTGGCTAGCCTGGACTTGTTATATGGACCAAGCTGACCTAAACTCAAGAGATCTGCCTGCCTCTGCCTCCTGGGTGCATGGAATAATGATATGTACCACCACACCTGGCCCTATTAGGATTTTTTTACATGTCTGATCTCATAGTTAGAATTATGTTTCAAAGGCAGAGTACCTTGTGTATTTTCATACCTTTGGCTATTAGCATATGACTTGGACCACATATGATGAATGTTGCAAAGACAACAGAAGGATTTAACAGGTCACATGTTCACAAACACTACACATAATTATTCTTACCTATTCAGTGCAAATGCATAGTGGAATTTAATGTTGTGCTGATCAGCCAAATCACATGTAGGTAGCGTCTTCAGTGTTTCTACTAGCTTGACCATCGCATCATAGTCCTGTTGGCACAACATCTCAGAGTGTGAAAAAGAGGAAACAGCTCTTCATAGGTTTTTCCAAATAGCTACAAACATAAGACAACCTCCAAATTTAAACATAAACCTTTCCTTGCAGATAGTATTTAGTGAAATTAATTGTAGCCTTGACAAGCACAGAGAAAAATATAAAAAAGATAAGTGAGACAGAGGAGGAATTCCTGCTAACAGAGGGTACAAAAGGATCAATAAAACATTTGTTTATTCCAAAAACAAGAGCACAAGTGAGCCTAGCAACAAGGAAGCAACAAGGAAAAAGATGTTATGTGTTGAGTGTGGAAGGTTTAATACCAGCAGCAGAACTACACACAAGAAAACATAAGTCACTTTCCAATGCAAATGGAAAAGCATCTTACTCCTTCATATTTAGCCTAAATAACATTAATTTAAGCAGCGCTGTTGATAGTCTAGGCTTACATCTCTGTTCTGGGAAGCTGTCCTGTGTATTGCTGGAAGGGTAGCTGCATCCCTACTAGAAGTCAGAAGTACTCCTGCCCTACAGTCAGTTTTGACAATTAAAATGTCTCTTCAGACAATGCCAAATACCCCCACGCTATAAACTATTGCTCCCAATGCTGTATGAATTACCCCAGGGGTTAAATTGCTACCACATGTGTCTCCACTGGGTTCCATGTTGGCAGTGCCCAATTAGTCAGGCTTAGAAAATACTGGTATTGCCTAACTCACTGCCAGCCAGTCAGCAGACAGGATCTTCCTACAGAAACCTGACACTTGGCTTTAGACTTTGATGCTGTTGACGCAGAAAAGAGAAGACAATACCTCCCAGGAACCTTCCAGCTCTTCTTTGGGCTTAAGAGTTCTAACAATGAAAAATTAAGAACTGAAGGCATTCAGGAAGGGAAGGGTACAAAATAGTCAGCAATTCAAATATTTCAAGGGCAGGGGTGTGGTGGCACACACCTATAACCATTGCAAAAGCAGGAGCATGGAGAGTTCAAGTCATCTTCAGCTACCTGGCAAATTCAAGACTCAATGGGTTACATAAGACCCTGTCTCCAAATAACAACAAAACCAAGAAGAAATAAATCTAGAAAAGTCTATTACTTTTTCCTGTTGCATAATACCACCTGTCATTAAATGCTGGAAGCTTATTTGTCACTCAGCCCATGGGTTCCTTAGTAGTTGACTCTGTTCTGAGTTCAGACCATAAATGGACTCTCTCTCCATCATTCAGAACTGTGATCAACAACCTCTATTACAGCTTTGTAGTATTCTACAAGTAAAGTGTGTTATCTTTTGTGCCTCCAGAAGGAAAAGATGCAAGTTACCCTTAAAACTAGCTCAAATTTGAAGAGAAATCCTCAGTTCCCCTTCATGGTCCCACACCTCATAACCTGGGTCTAAAAACTTGGAATGTCTATAAATAGGCATCTGCTTCCCTAGTTCCTTAACATAGCCCAGCTACTTCTACTCTCACTGAAGAGTGGAAGTAAAGAGAAAGAAATGACAAAGGCATAAAGGAAATGCTAGAAGCACCAAAAACAAGGACAATGTAGTAAGGCAGCCTCTGAATCCTGACTTTCCCTCACTCTGGGAATCTGAGCAGGATACTTAATTTCTCTGTGCCCCAAATTTCACTTGTAAAATATAAACAATAAGAGAAAACCTAAACCACAGGGTTAAGAGGACTCATGAATTGGGATTTATGAAAGACTTGCAGAGTATTACCTAGAATAAAATATATGTAAAATGTTAAATTCTTAAGTTTCTTATTTTAAGCACAACAGGGGTTCTTGGCATGCTTAGTTCAGCTGTAATATGACAAAACTACCTTTAAATCATCTATTAAAGCCCATCACCAGGCCACATACCTATTTAGATAGAGCAGCTTTTTCAACACACTCCTGATATAAGTAAGCATACTTTGTATGAGAAATTCCATGTAACAAAACGTCAGACATATATATGCTAGCATTGCCTAAGCACACTTCATACCTGGATATCACGGTAGGACAGAAGTAAGTTAATAATAATGTCCGATGTCAGAACCTCAATATTATCCATGCGGAATTTGATCCGAGTCAACTCTTTTGCCAGTTCATCACCCTGGTATTTCTCTCTGGCTTTCCGGATGTCATTTAACAAGGTTTCTTTGTAATAAGCGCTGGAGAAGAAAACAACCCTCCCAATTATATACATGCATCAAAGACTCGAGTGCTCAAACAACTATGGTTCTCAATAACACAAAGGGGCCTTGGCCATCCCCAAGTCTTCTAATACCAGTAAACACAATTATCTACATTTTGCATACTGCAGCAATAAACTAGTAAGTGATAAAAATTCAGCTTATTACAAACTAGTTAAGTGATAAAAATTCAGCTTATTACAACCTTGAAAGCATCTTCAAAGCTTAAATTTCAGACAGTCTAGAGAATTTTCAGTGCAACTCCCTGACAATTATATGATTATATATGTATACACACAGCATAAAGTAAGTTTACACGACTATTTAATTTTCCCCACTATCAAAAGATTATCAAAAGCCAAACAAAATTCCAAAAGGCATGAAACCTAGGCAAATTTATTTAAAAATATTTTAATCTACTAATTTTTCCCAGTTAGTAGTCATGAAGTTGTTCCCAGGTGTAGGAGAATGGAAACTAGTGATGTATCCTTGAACAATCCAAGAAGGGGTTACACAGAGACCATGTTAGGAAGATTACAGACAACTGTACCTTCCACCCTTAGTTTTCCTTGTTACATTTTTCTGCAAAAATGTTTACCAATATAAAATAAAAAATTTTCTTGTAGGCATCTAAACAAAAAGAGTATGTAAAAACATTAAAAACAGTGTAAATCTACCCTGAAATGTCATCATAGTGTCTCATAAGCCAGTATTATGTATGTGGCACTTCATTTAAAACTTTCACAAATGTCCTCATTTAGTAGTATAGAAGCCAACTTACAATGATGACCAAAGATTTACTTAAGTACCTTGTCTATTTTTCCAAGTAATTTTAGAGGCTGAGCATTACCAAGCAGTAATACTATCAACCCATTATGAAGATGAAATTATATAACTATATAAATAAATTTAAGCTTCTCACTTATGAAAGAGAAAATCAAGAGAAAATCAATTCTAGAGGAAAAACATAACATAGATAAAATAGGGACAAACAGTACTTAGTCTGAATAATTATAAAGTGAGGGCATATAGTACACAGTACAAAGCCTGGCTCAATGCTCCTAATAAGACCTCAATTACCATTTAAAGAATAGAGTGATAGCCTACAGAAATGGTTCTGATATAAAAAATACCAGTGTACTTCTTTAACTATTTATTTTCTTATTTGTCAACTGCCATTACACTGATGATGACCAAATTAGTAGATTCTGCCAGTGTTTAAAACTCTGTTATTAACTGAATGAGTCATTAAGTTGGGTGACATCCATTGCCCATTCAGCAGACTATAAAGGCATCAAAGCTATTAAGGTGTTATTAGTTTGACTTGACAAGTAAAAAGTTATACTTTAGTCTTATTTTCAAGGGTAACTGAAAAAATCACTTTAAAAAGAAAATGTAATATGAATAGTAACTTTTATGCAAATGAAATTATGACTGGCATGTTGGGGATATCAGATATATAGTAAGTATGTAACCGTTTCTGCATCTGGTCACAAGGGAGGACCCTGCTAACCACTGTGGACTTAGAAATGGTTTCTAAGTGCTTTCTAGCACAAGACTCAAGATAGAGATAATAAATCTGTGAGAGTTGGTACTTGGACTAAATCTTACCGGCCACCCCTGTTATAGAGGTTTTCAAACATAAGCACCACTAACCCTCTCATTAACAATTGATACACACCAGTCACAGGACAGAATTCCCCAACAGGTATATTGAGTCTTTGGAATTTAAAACAAATGCCTCCAGAGTTTGTTTTCCTCCTAATACATGAATTTATTGAATGAGGAACAAACATGAATCTATTTATTACAAAAACATTGATTTCTCAGTCAGATTCAAGTTATAGATCTCTTTGTTAGACTTTAAAATATGCTATTAGGAGAGGTTTCTCTCTAAAATTCACTAAAATCTTTCCTTTGAAGTAAGACAGTAACTATCAAAGTGTCAAAGAAACCCCTATTTGTTTTCTGTTGATGCTGCCTGGCTTTCTAGACTTCTTTCCCACTGAAGTGTGCATCTCAAGGAAAAGCAACAGGATGGAAAAGGTGTGAAGGCTGTATCAATTGTAACCTTCATGCCAAAACATTGACAGTAACCTTCCATGGTTCAGGGTGCCATGATCTGAGCCAAAGAATGACATGAGGTCCTTGACATTTCATTACAAGTCAGTTCTGCCAGTCCTTTGGATTTTCATTTGTTTTGGAAGAACAAATCCTTCTTATGACACAACTTACAGGAATAAATCCTTTAAATTGGCTGTGAGCAAAACAGGGATCCTCTAGTTAAGAATCATTTCCTGCCTTTAACTTTTCAATTAACAACATTGAAGGCACCATTTATTTAGCACTAAGGTTTGAAGAGGGGAAGTGACTTTTCCAAGGCTACTCAGGTGAGCAATCACCTAAGCCAGAATTCATACTCAAACCTGCATGCCTCTGAGTGGCCACCATACCCCGTGACGTAAATTTACAGATAATATGTCACAAGACATCCTGAGGTCAGGTTGGCTGAAGTTTGACTCAATGCATGCTTATGACAAGAGCTTAAGGTCAGAATGACCTTGCTCTGGCATTTTGAGAACCTGAATAACTGAGAATGTAAAATTATGTTCAGAAACTAACTGAAAACACAGAATCTTAGAGTTGAAAGAGATTATTAAAAACAACCATAGAGTTAACTTCCCTGTTTTATAAAGAAAAAAGCCATAGAGAAGAAGAGTTACATATCAAGGTCACATAAGGAACCATGGTTAGCCCCAGGCCCAACTAATTGTGACTATGCCCTTTTCTGGCTTCATCTCAGGAAGTCAGCTTGGTGAGGAACTAAGGAGGTAATGATGGATTCCAAGATGATTAAGTAGATGGGCAATGACCCCTATTCTCTGGGCAACGTGGTCACTTCAAAGTATACCACCTCCCTGAAAGTGAAGGAAAGATTTCTGCAAGACTCCCAGCATTTTTAGTGGCTGTTGGAATTTACCATGAGGTCACGCGGATGTCCTTAAGGAGGGTAGTGAACCTGTCCACCAGGGGCATACATAATGGGCCCAGGATGGTGTCCCAGTTGGGCTGCATGTACTCTGAGGCTCGCCTTTGGGCATCACTCTCACAGCAAAAATAATCAGCACATGGTGTCACAGTGTAAGGAATGAAATAATAATTTCCACTAGATGCCTGGAAAAAAGAAACAAAAAAGTATTTCAGAATGCAAGTGATACAGAAGCACGGCTATGGCACTGAACAGACAGACCTGGAAGTCAGGAAAGGAGAAGACACATAGTATGAACAACACTTTGTGTGATTTTCATCTCAAACATATTAGGCTCAAAACAGGAACCACTTAATTTCAAATTACTTCTATGTGCGTATGCCTCTGAATTTCACTAGTAAAAATGTTAAAAGATTTTTAAATTTTAGAAACTATGTAAATTCATTGCCTGTTCTCTGAACCACAAGGAACTTGGACCCCTTGATAACCAAGAACTATAAAATGGCATATTAGTTCTTAAATAAAAAAATCCACACATATTAGTTTTTAGTCTAAATTTTTTAAAAATCCACATTATTTGATATTTAATACAGGTACTATTAACTTTTGTGAATAGAAATGGCTTTATAAGAAGCACATTGATGAATGATTGCTTTCAAAGGTTTTATGAAAAATATGTTGAATTTTTCACACCATTAGCAATTCTCATGTAAAAGCAACATCTTTTGTTCTATAGAATAATTATAGTGGACTGAATAGTGATCTTTTGAAAAGCATAAGCATTACATTTAAAGGGCATTAACTATGTGCTCAATTTTTAGCACACTTAAGGCTAAAAATACATTATGTGATATCCTTATAGTCAATCTTCTTTATAAGTACACATAAATATATAGATATACAAATAAATTTGACTTTCCAGTGGCCTGATTCTGGAAAACATCTTTTGAAAATATTGGAGGTTTTGCCAGGAATAGATTACATCTTATTGAATTGTTGGCAACATGGTTCCCATGAACCACCCCAACACATCACACGAGATTATCAAGTATATTGCTTGCTTTCTACAACCTGATGATATGGCCATAATGCTGAAGACAACACTTATGTCACAAACACAGAGAATTAAAGCTGATACCCAACTAGATACTTCATACTTACTGAGTAGCATTTATGCATTTATGCTTCCAGAAGTTACTCTGCATGATAGCAGAGGAGTCAAGTAAGCATCAGTGTTACCAAGCTATAAACACTGCAAACTACAATGTGACCTGCCTGCAAGATATACTGATATAAACTTTCATAAATGTTATTGTAATAACCGATCACTGTTTGATTGGATTTAAGTCTCACTCCATGATATGGAACCCACATTAGACACTGCTAAAGCAGCCAACAACCTGAGACTAGACTGGCCATCCACCTCGGGAAAAACCTACTAATGTTATTCTGCTAAAGAAATAGCAGTAAAATGACTCCTAATGACATATTGCAATGCCCATCGATGAAATGTCACACTCAACCCTCATCAGAGAAGGTACTTTTTATAGTAGAAGGGGACTACCACAGAGACCCACAACTGGACAGTATACAGAAAGTGAGATGATTTTGGAGCACCCAGCCCTAAATGGATGTCTTTATCAAACTCCCTGCTTAATGCTCAGGGACACCGAAGAGAAGGCAGAAAGATTGCAAGAGTCAGAGTGGTAGATAACTCCAAGAAACAGCATTTTCCAGACACAACAGAACTGATACACTATGAACTTACAGAGACTGTGACAGAATGCATAGGGTCAACACAAATTCAAGACAGGAAGGGTCCCAGAGCACTGAGAGGGTTCTGGGCACAAAGTAACACCCCTAACCAATTACTTATTTGCAATTGATATCTGCCGTCAAAGGAGAATCAACTGCTGAGACATCTCTCCAGCCCTTCTTGTTTTAGCATTTTTGTCTTACTTATTTTTTTGTCCCAGCTTCAAATCAGATTGACTGTTACCAAGCTGAACATAATTAATTTAAGACTAAGTTTCATGAAGCCCATGCTGGCCTTAAATTTACTGTGTAGATCAAATGACCTTGAAGATCCTCATCTTCCTGTTTATACTTCCCAACTCCTGAGATTGCATGCATGTTCCAAAAGCCCTTCATGAGCTCAATCTTTTGTTTAAACTTTTCAGGGAAAAAAACTAGCTTAAAAATTACACCTTAATCTCCAATAGTCCATGAACTAGGTTTGGTGTCATAAGCCTGTAATCTTAGCATGTTGGAGACAGGGGATCAGAAGTTCAAGGTCATCCCCAGCTCTACAGCAAGTTTAAGGCTAACCTAAGGCACATGGATACCCAATGCCTGAAAAAAATTAAATTTAAATTTCCATATCTAAGCTTAAATTTTGAAAAAATTTATATGGCACGAGGAACTATTCACTTATTTTTTCCAATTTTTAAATTAAAGTAATAGAAGTATTGAGGAATTTGGACACAGTGAAGACATAACACCAGAGAGTACTTTTGTGGGGTTGGGGAGATTGTTCATTCAGTACTGTGACTGCTGCACAAGCACAAGGACCTCAGTTGGGACTCACAACACCCAAATAAAAGCCAGATCTGGGCTTGTCTATAATCCCAGCACTGAGAGGCAAAAACAGGCAGATACCTAAAGCTGACTGGACTGCCAGCTTAGGTAAACAGATTATCTCCACGTTAAATGAGAAGCTGTCTTAAAAATGAGAACAGTAATTGAGGAAAATAACTGACATCGGCTTCTGGTATTCATCTGTATGCACATAAGCATATACCTACATAAATAGGCATATATCTCACAAAATAATTTTTGAAGTATATTATGATGTCCCCAGTGAGGCATCAAATAAGGAAGACTTCTTTTAAACTGAAAATAAATATATTAATTATAGAGAAAATTGTCACAAAACCATGATCTAAGATCAAGCAGAAAATTTTGTAACTTACAAGTTTTCCTTCTGTATTAAATCTTCTTGATGGAAGTATAGGTCACATTCTTTTTTTCCATTTTAAAATATAATTGTCCTGAAATTCCCTTTTTGGACCTTGTTGGGCTCTGTCATGTCACATTTTGAATCTTAAAGTAATCTACTAAAGACAATCACCAATACTGTCTTACTAAGGCACATTTTAAAGTAGGTCAGCTTTATCTTGGGGACTAGATGATCAGTATTTTTGGCTTTGCAGAATTCCAAGTATCTATTCCAACTATTCTACTCAACTATGACAACGTGGAAGCTGACAAAGACCATCTACAAACACAGGAGCAGGGCCTATGAGCCAGTACAAGTTTATGCATGGACACAAATTCAAATTTCATATTTGTGTATGCCATGAATTAATTATTTCCTAATATTTAAAAAATGTTTTTTAAAACCCCATCCTTTTGTCTGGAGAGATGGCTCAGTGACTAAGAGCACTGACTGTTCTTGAAGAGGACCCAGGTTCAATTCCCAGCACCATGGCAGTTCATAACCATCTGTAACTCCAATTTCGGGGGATCCAACACCCTCTTCTGGCCTCTGTGGGCACCAGATATGGCACATACATATAGACAGATACTCTTACACATAAAATTAAAATAATTTTTTAAAACAATCCTTAGCTTGGAGGCTATAAAAAAACAAGTACTATGTCTAACTTGTCTCAGATTAAGTCTTCAGATGCTCCATTAACCATGAAAATGAGCTTCTCTGAGAATAATTACCCTGCTGTGAATAATAGCTGGAAACGATCCCTGAGGGTGCCAGCTATTGGCTTACATTAAACCCCTCAAAACTAAAGTGCCAATATTATAAATAGAAAGGGCAAAAGTTCATGTATGTGGATAATGACTGTAGAAGGATGGCACATAACTTTACTATCACCAGGAATTGCTTGCACCTAGGGAATCAAAGACCCTTCCTTCCCTCTCTCTAATATTTTGAAGTTCTCAGAGATTAAATTACTAAGCAAACTAAAGTTTTGGTGGGTTAAAGACAAAATTGTTCCTCATCCATGCCAGGAAATCCATGTTGTTAAAGAAAATTAAATTAAAGCCCATTTACATATTCAAAATTGATTTTTTTAAACTGAAACTGGTGGCTATAGTAAAGGCCTTCTAATTTCAAGCTAAAGGAGGGAAACTCCAAGTGCATTCGTGAGGTACAGAAGATAAAATATGTTTGAAGAATTATAGCTTTTTAAGCATATTTGTGTCAAACTAGAGGTGCTCGAAGCACCTTAGAGCACATCTCCAGAAAAATTATCATAATTGATTAAAAACATTTAAAGTTTCTGTAAAAGGTTGTGAGGACATGTAAGAAATGGAAAAAACAGTTCAAGAAGCCTCACTAAATAGTAATTAGAAAAGTAAAATTCTGGAGCATCTGAGCCATAATCTGTTTGGCCTCCAGTAATAGAAAATTTACTCTTAGTGTAGCCAAGTATTGGGATTCTCTCCAACTTTGAGTCTAGGATCACACCATGTCCTGGCTTTGTAGGCACTCTAATTCTATCAAGTGTGATCAAAAGGGAAACTCTATCCTAGGCCAAAAAAAAAAAAAAAAAAAAGCCAAACACTATGTTTTGATTGCTTTTATTCCTGCATATTCAGAAGGTAAAGATTCTATACCAGGAGATACAAACCAAGAAAAGACCCACACATAGAACAGGGTATTACTACCTCCACTGCCTTTTCTAGAGCATCGGTATAGAGGAAGAAGCAGCTGTAAGGACAGTTTCTCAAAAGGGAGCTGACTTTATGAGTAATACAACATGAGAAATTTCAAGTCTATGGACACTATTAAAAAAGAGATTGATGGCAAGTAGCTAAGAGAAGCCTTGCTCCGACAGCAATAACTGAAAGGTAGATCAGCTTTTAAGTTTTTCAGAGAGTAAGCTACTGAAAGAGACAGTTAAAAGGAACCTTCCTGACATTAGAACAGACTTCAAGGACTGGACCTGTGAGTGAGGGCAGAAGAAACTGGCGGCAGGGGCAAGGTATTTTCATAATAAATTAATTCCAGATTGATGCTTAAAATTTTAAAAGAACAGAAGGAACTTCTAGGCCTAGACTGTTCCAAATATTCACTAGAGTTTGCAAACAGTGACAATAATGATGATCAAGTTTTAAATTGTCCTTTGGCAATGAAGGTACTGTACCCAGAAAGTGGAAAAGCAGCCATCCTGAAAGTTGACTAAGACTTTTTGACAGTTAGTTGCAGTTAATATGCCAGCAGCAGAAGAGCACTAAAGATCTAGATGTAGATCTGCTAGATAGCATACTTAGTTCACATGGTTTCCTTGATCCAGATTTAGTGTTTAACTTTATACCTGTGGATAGTACATTAGGCTTTCTTCCCTGGCAAATCAGATTGACTGGGATTTTACCTTTGCCTTCTCATTTAATCATCAGTTATGAGTTTTCCTCTGCCCTTGTTCAGTGGATAGCTTGTGAACATCATCTGGGAAAAAGTAGTGGTCCCTGACTGTATAATTTGATTTCAGGCTTTTGGACAAAAGGACCCAAGTGATTTTGATGTTTACAAAGTACCTATAAAACCCTGTACACACCTAGTTCAATTTCTCATAGTTTATCAACAAACATAAAAATTTGACTTACTAGAGAGTTAATGAGTATGTCTATGTATATGAACATGTGTATGGATGTAAATTTGTAAGTAGGGGCACATTGAAGCATATAGTACATAGACCAGTTCAAGCAAGTTGAAGCTAAGATTTCAGATGTAAAGGCTTCAGCCTCTACTACTTCTCTTTTTGTGGGGAGTATAGGGAGTGAGTAGAGTTGTTTTAGTTGTTTGCCATAGATAGCTTTTGTTCAGTCTTTTCTTAAGTGGCCAAACTTTAATTTTTAAAAATAATATATTGACTTATTGCATGCAAGTGTTCTCATTTTGAGCAAGTCAGAGACTCTAAGTTGTTCCCATGTTGAAAGTTTGCTCATCTTCACAGCAAAGGGAACCTTTTCAGATTTCTGTCTGTTTTATTTCTTCATTATAGTAAACAGTAGGACTTGAGAGTACTGGTCTGGTGTCTGTTCTGGGTTTTAAAGATCATTTTAAAAAACACAATATTGAAGTACAGAATACAAAAATATGTTGAAAGAACTAAGGGAAACCATGAAATGGTAGAAAGCAGAGAGAGAAGAAAATGGGAGGAGGAGGATTGGCAAAGACAAATCATACCTGTAAATACCATAATGAAACTTACTTTGTATGCTAATTAAAAATACACAACAGAGCCAGCCAGATGGTGTAGTGTGTAAAGCTGCTTCCTTAAAGCACTGACAACCTGAGTTTAATCCTGGGACCCTCAGGGTAGAAGGAGAGAAACAACTCTTGCAAATTTCCCTCTGACATCCATACAGGTGCTTCAACATGCATACCCATATATACAAACAAACAAATGCTAAAAAGTGTAAAACAGAATTAAGCAAAGCCCAAAAGGGAAGGCATAATAATAGCGTCTCAAATGGAGAATATCTATAAACAGAAATTATTCTGAAACAATAAAGAGAACCAAATGAGAATTCTGAAGTGGGAAAATTCAATGACCAAAATGAAAACTTCACTGGAGGGGGTCAAAGTAAGCAGACCTCAAAATAGAGTGATACCTCCATTAACACAACCCACAGAACAGAGAAAAAGGGATGGGGAACTATGTACAGAGTGTTAATTAAATGTGAGACAACATTAAATGCACCAGTATATACAACATATAATAAGAGTTTGTAAAGGATAAAGAAACAGAAAAAAAGTTTAAAGAAATATTGTTGAAAAATTCCTAAATTTGATGAATAACATTAACTCTACATAACTAAGAAACTCAATGAATTTCAAGCAGGCTGAAGACAGAGGTCCAAACTCAGACACACTATACCCTGAATCTTAAAAGATCAGTCTGGAGAGATGGCTCAGCAGATAAGGGTGCTTGCACTACATAAAATGTCAGGCATAATTGCACACCTGTAAACTCAGTGCTGTTAGGGGCAGAGATAGGAAGATCACTGGCTACTGGCCCAGCTCCAGGACTAGTGATAGACCCAGTTTCAAAAAAATGAGGCAGGGAGTGATAAGGCAGAATACCTTGTATCTTTCCTCTAGCCTCCATATGCATTTACATCTGTACACATATTTGCATGTAGACATACAAATCCTTATAAAACAAGATAAAAAAATCTTAAAAGCAACAAAAAGGTATTGATAAAGGAATTCCAATAAGATAATATCTGACTTTTTATGAGAAACAATGAAGGTGTTGGGATAACATTCAATGTGCTGGGGAGGGCTAGAAAATGTCTTTATAGGTATTTGGCATATACCTATAATCCTAGCACTTAGAGGCAGAAGCAGAACTGTACATTCAAGGTTACCCTGGGATACCTAACAAATTCAAGGCCAGGTTGAACTCCTTGGCTTGACCAAATCACAAGAAAACAAGGACTAATGAAATTACTTAGTGGTAGACTACTATATATAAGGCCATGAGTTTGATCTTTAGCACTGTAAAAATAAAATGTTGTGTGAGTGCTAATTTCTTCTCTTAATTGATTTAAAAATCAAATGCAGGAATATAATGTATTGATAACAAGAACAAAAACATACAGTTGGGAATAAATTTGTATTGAAATAAAGAAAAGACACCAAATTGTAACCTGAATCTACAGATAAATGGAAAGAAGCAAAAAATGTCAAACAGAAAATTGAATACAATTTTCCCTACCACACACGTATGCACATACATATATACATTCTTATCATTTTCATTTAAAAGACAAAATTAAGCCAGATATGGTGATTCACTTCCATAATCATAGCACTCAAGAGGCTGAAGCAGGAATATTACTGTGAATTTGGGTTACATAGTAAATTTCAGGTTAGTCTAAGCAATGGTGTGAGACACTATGATCAAACAAAAAACAAAGATATTTATAAATATCACAACTGAAATTCCAGGCCTCTGTAACATGGAGGCAGGCAGCAGGTTAAAGGCACAAGAACAGAATGTATTCGTATAGACTTCTGAAACAAACATTTCTGCTGAAATCTTGCTAGCCTTATTCCTTTCCCAAACCTATCTTCCCAAATATCACAGGAGTAAACTTTGCTCTTGTCCTGCTGAAATCCTAATAAGGTGTGAAAACAGCATTTTGACAAGCAGGATGTGTGCTATGACAGGTTCTTGCTTGAGAAGGCAGAGCCAATAGCAACAGAGACTGATGTAGGCTTCCCTGCAGCTAGGAGAGGAGCTAAGTTGGGAACAAATGTTTAGCTACTGTTAGAGAAAAATAAGGAGAAAGAGAGGAAATGCATGAACTCTGAAATCAGCTCAGTAAGTTTAATAAACAGGACTGAAGAGACAGCAGGAATCTCAACACTTGGGAAGGTAAAAATACTTCCTTTGAGAAAATCTTTCAGAAACTATCTCAAAAGTTTAAGAAATTTTTCAGAAAGAAATTGGGACTAATGACTAAATTTTAAAAAGTAATTAATGAACTCCAAATGAAAGTAGTCTTTTGAGTGTGCTGCTTTCCTTCTTACAAAGAGGAAGAGTGTGCCCCGAGCATCTTCAAAGGATGGCACACATTCAGATTTTGTGGGTAGATAGAGAAGAAATTAAAAAGAAAAACAGTAATCAGCATAATAGTGAACAAGAATCAGTTATTTAAAACTGTTATAAATGAAATAATCTCAAGAACCCAGCACATGAAAATAAATTTAACAAAGGCAACTTAGTTTACTCCCTAAAGAGGTATCACAGCTAGTAATCTGGCCACACTGATAAGGAAATCTTATTTTAGATACTCTAAATATTTCTAAAAGGATGATTAGGGTAGAGTGAGTTATGTCAGGAGGCCAAGGAACAACCACTGGTTTTTGACATTGAGGGCTTAGGTAGAGGAACCTGTCCTCTCAGGATTTTAGTTCCAAGTAAGTAAATATCAAACTGTGAACACAGTGTCTTATATATTCACTAGGTTAAGTAACAGGTTTTCAGAAGCACTCATTACAAAAGTTTACATAGTCTTAAATGCCATAACTTTTAATGCCTACCAAAATACACTATTATCTGTGCTACTTTCAGTTTGATTTGAAAAATTTTAAGAATCACTTCAAGGTGGGCATATTTGCATATGATATATATATTTGAAGTGTGATCATATCCTAAAGATAGTTTCTGAGGGGCAAATTCAAAGAAATTTAAGGTTTTCAAAATTATTTTGTTTGTGTTGTGCATGTAGCCATGGTGCCAACAAAAATTTATTTCTGTATCAGTAGAGGAGGATAATGTGTCAATTTCATCACCCTCACAGCTGAAGCAAGCTATGCTTTGTTTAATTTTTGAAAAGTTAGGTGAACAAGAATCATTAACAATGAAAAAAGAAGTCTCATTTCAAATTTCATATCATTCTCATTTCATAGCAATTTGAAAAATTCAAAGGGGCAAGGATTGAGTTCCAGCTCTGCCCCATCTAGATAGATGACCTTGGAGAGTGTAGTTGCATATATGAAATTTAGTTTTCTTTTTTAAAAAAAATTGGGACAATAATAAGTGTCAACTTTAACAGGTGGTACTTAAATATGATTTTGTGACATGCTTAGCATACAGTGAGCATCCAAGAAGCATAACAGCTCTAAACCAGACTAGGAGTTTTATACCATAGGAGTTTTATACCAAGGGATCCATTTATTCTTGATGTTTTTCAAACACAAATGAGATAGATGTAATCTCTGTCACCATGTGCCTTCAACTGAAATACAACACATCATTATGTATGTAAGTAAAATTGCTCTAGTAGAATTAGCAAGACCAAGAGAGATATAATGGACTTTTCCCTATAGACACCTCAAATAACTTTTAATAATCATTACTACAAAATAGCATGGAGGTTACTATGCTTTTTAAATTCACTTGACTATAATTCAATATAATTAATTTTCTTTATAAACCTTTGTGATTAAGCATATTAAAACATTTTCCCAAAGTCCAAAGGCCACAGATTCTTGCAGTCTCAAACAGGAGGGTATATTATTCCCTGTGGGCTAAGAACTGCTGGTACTCATGACTATCTGCAACTGCATCACACAGAATGTCTTAGCTGTGGCCGGGGATTCAGTTAGGGCTTTCTATGATTGTGGGTAGAGCTCATTCTGAATCAGTTGCCTGGATTCTTCAGAACAGCCTCAGAAAGCAGAGCATTTTGGAACTTCCACTCAGTTATCCTTTTTTTAAGTTCCATTTCTCTTGCTAACCCTGAGACAAAAACCATTTAAGGGAGAAGGGTTTTTTTTTTTTTCTATTTTACAATTCCAGGTTACCGTCCACCACTATAGGGAAGTCATGGCAGTAACACGAAGCAGCTAATAACATTCACAGTAAAGAACAAAGAGGAATACATGCATACATGTTTGGTGCTTAGCGCCCTTAAAATCCAGGACCCTGCCTATGAAATAGGGGTGCCACCCACAATCAGGGTGGACCTTCCCATCCCAATTAGCCAGAGTAAGAAAATATCTCACATGAATTCCACAGGTTAACTCAAGCCAGAGAATTTTTCACTGAGACACCTTCATTGATTTTAGGTTGTACCAAATTCAGAAATAAATAAGTGTGTGAGTGTGTGTGATTGTACCATAACTTGTATGGCAGGCAGGAGACAACATGCTTGAGTTGGTTCTAGGGATTGAATTTATGTCATTCAAGTGCAGCACCAAGTGCCTTTACCTGCTAAGATATCTTGCTGGCCCAAGTTCACAATTACAGTTATTAGAGTTAGCCATCACACCCACTGTATTCAATCATGACTACTAAGGACAGCTAGGATTGCTCCTCAGTTGCTTCTGCTACAAATGCTTTAGTCAAGGTGGTTGACAGTCCAAAACTAAGATGAAAACACAAACCAAGACCCCCCATTATACCAGCACCTACTTTTATTTATGGCTAGAAGCAGGTAACGAAAATAGTTGTCAGCAACACAGGGTTTATGAATAAATTCTTTGGAGCAAATACAGTATGAGAAAGTAAACTTTAAAATGAATGACTTTTTACACTTGACCTTCCAGAAAAAAAGCTTTATACTGACACAAATATTTATTCAAGTCAGAAGAGGAAAAAAACTTATTAAGGGAAGACAGTGATTTAGCAAATCCAAAATAAACTGAGTTCTGAGTACTTGCAGATGAATGCTAGCAGAATGTGAGGTTCCAGAGTCTCATATCTTATAATTCAAGTGATTCAGAAGTCCATAGTGAAAATTAAAATGAAAAAATAAAAGGTTCATAAGACTGGGAAAAGTTTGCAACCTAATGGACATATCAGAATACTTTTCAAAATTACTTAATTAGACCATATATGACAAGGTCAACCTATTGAGGAAGGGAAGTCCAAGTTGATAGCAATCCTAAAATAATAAAGCTTTGTAAATATTTCTGTCTAACCATTTAAAAATTTTAAGTCAATGCAAGTGCTTAGCTAGGAAAATACAGCCTTGTTTTTTGTTTTGTTTTTCTTACAAGATCAATGCAAAAAGCATTCTATAATGTTACTCTTCTTGCATGTGTATAGTCAAAAGAGAAACAAATGACAAAGAATTTCAATAGGGTAATTCTGCTATTGTACCACTTCAAGGTAAATGAAAATACCTTGTACTTCAGAGCTAGCACAAAGCTCAGAAACCACCAAACTGATCGTTTTTATAGATGAGGAAACCTAAACTCAGCAAGGTTAACCCAACAACTGGCGCCCTGATGACTATAGAGCCAAACCAATCTCAGACCTTTTCTCTCCTGTACAAGGGTTCTGGAAACTGTCACTTCAGCATAATTCTGAAAATCCTTAGATAAATCTAAA
The DNA here is from genome assembly GCA_030556225.1 of Cricetiscus sungorus. Taxonomy (NCBI): domain Eukaryota; kingdom Metazoa; phylum Chordata; class Mammalia; order Rodentia; family Cricetidae; genus Cricetiscus; species Cricetiscus sungorus. Next base: position 5,404,151 of record JANBXA010000405.1, on the reverse strand, counting down.
TAAGACGCCTAAACAAATAGGTAGGTACTGGTAAGTTTTATGCTCTGTGAATTTTATGCCTGAAAGAAATTATATTGCTGTCTTAGATTACAAATATTTCAGTTAGTAGGCACAATTTAATACCAATCATGTGGTTCTGGCATTGGTCTTGTGATTTTTAAGAGGTAAAGAAACAAGTTTTACTGAGCCAAACTGGAATCCTGATGCAGAGACGGAGGACAAGACCAGGCTACAGAAACACATAGAGACAGCTGACCTGAACACGGAGGAGCTAATGGGCCTCCAGAATGATAGCTGGAAAACCAGCATTGGACTGACTCCGACCCCATGAACATGGGTCTCAGTTAGAAGGCCTGGACAGTCTAAGGAACCTGTGACAGTGTTACCAGGATGTATCCCTGGTGCAGAAAAGGACTTTGGGAGCATATCCCCCATGGAGGGATACTCCCTTAACCTAGAGACAAGAGGGAGGGCCTAGTCCCTACTCCAAAGGACTTCACAGATTTTATGATTCTTCCTGGAAGTCATCACCCTTCCTATGGAGTAGGAGAGAGGGGTAATGGGATGGGAGGGTGGTGGTGGAGCATGGGAAGGCAGGAGGGAGAGAGAGGAAACTGAGATCAATATGTAAAAAAAAATAAAATAAAGAAAAGAAACAAGGTTTATGGTTTGTAACTTCCAAAGTGCCTGTAAGAAAAAAAAACACAGGAATGAGAAAAAGAGACAAAAATACCCTAACAGAGTCTTGATGTATGGTAGAAATGACAGAAGACATAGAAATTAAATACACAGAAGGCAGAGTTTGTATGTGACTGATATTTTATGCATGTCCTAGGAAGCCTACTACTCAGCTGTTTCTCTCCTTACAGAATTCAAGATCCAAACCCAGGGAACAGTGTCCCCACCTTTAGACTGAGTTTACCTACACTAATTAACACAATTGTGACCACCACCCCCTGCCCAGGCACAGGCCAACTTGTTCCCAGTCTGTTAGCTGCCATATGGTCTTAACTGTGTCCTTTGCCTTACAGAAGTTTCTCAGTTTGAGGAGGTCCCATTATTAATTGTAGATTTCAGTGTCTGTGCTTACTGGAGTTAATTTCAGGAAGCGGTCTACTGTACCAATTTGTTCAAGGATACCTCCCACTTTCTCTTCTAAGAGATTGGAAAAGATCTTCACCAACCCTACATCTGACAGAGGTCTGATCTCCAAAATATACAATGAACTCAAGAAACTAGTCAACGAATACCAAATAACCCTATTAAAAATGGGGTACAGAACTGAATAGAGAACTCTTAATAGAAAAAATCAAAAAGGCGGAAAGACACTTAAGAAAGTGCTCAACATCCTTAGCTATCAGGGAAATGCAAATCAAAACAACTTTGAGATACCATCTTACTCCTCCCAGAATGGCTAAAATTAGAAACACCAATGACAACTTATGCTGGAGAGGCTGTGGAGAAAGGGGAATACTCCTCCACTGCTGGTGGGAGTACAAACTTTTACAGCCATTTTGGAGATCAGTATGGTGGTTCCTCAGGAAAATGGGAATCAGTCTACCACAGGACTCAGCAATCCCCCTCTTAGTCATATATCCAAATGATCCACATCCATGCAAAAAAGACATGTGCTCAACTATGTTCATAGCAGTATTATTTGTAATAGCAAGAACCTGGAAGCAACCTAGATGCCGCTCAACATGGATAAAGATGATGTGGCACATTTACACAACAGAATACTACTGTGTGTAAAAAATACAATGGAATCTTGAAATTCGCAGGCGAGTGGATGGAACTTGAAGAAACCATCCTTAATGAGGTAACCCAGTCACAAAAAGAGGAACATGGTATGTACTTATATATGGATTTTAGACATAGAGCAAAGGATCACCAGCCTATAATTCACACCGCCAGAGAAACTAGGATACAAGGAGGATTCTAAGAGATTCATATAAGGTCCCTCACAGAAGTGGAAAAGGGACAAGATCTCCAGAGCTTATGGAAAGTGGGGGGGCAGTGAGTGGAGGGGGAACTAGGAGAAAGAGAAGGGGAGGAGAGAAAGGCATGTGGGACTAGAAAGATTGAGTCAGGGGATGGAGGGAGGAAGGGAGAGGGAGAGAGAGAGGGAGGGAGAGAAAGAGAGAGAGAGAGAGAGAGAGAGAGAGAGAGAGAGAGAGAGAGAGAGAGAAAATAAAAGAGAGCCATTATAGGATTGAAGAGAAAACTGCTCTAGAGAAATGCCCAGAGACCTACAAGACTGACCCTAACTAACAATTTGAGCTACAGTGGAAAGGCTACCATAAATACCCTTCCCTGATAATGAGATTGATGACTAACTTATCCACCATCATAGAGCCCTCAGCTAGTAGCTTATGGAAACAGAAGCAAACACCCACTACCAAACACTAAGCCGAATTGGAATCCAGATGCATAGATGGAAGATAAGACCAGGCTACAGAAACCCACAGAGACAGCTGACCTTAACAAGGAGGAACTAATGGGCCCCCAGACTGATAGCTGGGAAGCCAGCATGGGACTGACTCAGACCCCCTGAACATGGGTCTCAGATAGAAAGCCTGGGCAGTCTAAGGGACCTCTGACAGTGAAACCAGGATGTATCCTGGTGTACAAAAGGACTTTAGGAGCACATTCCCCATGGAGGGATACTCCCTTAACCTAGAGGCAGGAGGGAGGGCCTAGTCTGTATTCCAAATGACTTCACAGATTTAGATGACCCTCCTGGAAGGCATCGCCCTACATGTGGAGTGCTGGGGGGGTGTGGGGAAGGTGGGAGGGGTGGGGGGATGAGAGAGTGGAAAAGAGGGAGGGAGGGAGTGGGAACTGGGATCAATATTAAAAAAAATGGGCCTCTGGGGGATTATCTTGATTACACTGAAATGACAAGACCTGCTCTCTGTGGGTGACTTTATTGGATGGGCCCCTGAACTGCATAAATGGAAAAAGGGAGCTGAATGGTAGCAATTTCTCTCCTCCCTCCCTCCCTCCCTCCCTCCCTCCCTCCCTCTCTCTCTCTCTCCTTCCCTTTCTCCCTCTCTCACCCTTCCTGTGGATGTGACATGACCAGCTGCTTCTCTACAAAAATACAAAACTGTACCCTCAAACTACTGTGAGCCAAAGCCTTTCTCCATGAAGTTGTTTTTGCTATTGCAGCAACAGGAAAAGAAACTAAAATATCACATTTGATAATTTTGGCTCTGAAGCAATGGCAAACTTTAAAGGTAAGGAGGAAGAGGAAAGTACTAGGAAAAATTCCGTTATCCTTGAACTTAAGTTTAACTATGCCCATATGTTGGAGATGTCCAGAATTTAAAACAGTGCTCTCAATATTGTCAGCATCTATTTCTCAAAGAATTTTCAATTCATTAGGATTATAAAGATACCCACTTAAACAGGAACAATGAGTTTCTCTACAATCTTACTTTCCAGAAAAAAATAATCACCTAGTCCAAAGGTCAAGAACCAGGTTTTTTTTTTTTTTTAAATAAAATGGTACCTTTTAATAATGTGATTGTAGCTTGGAAATTTAACTCTCTTTCACAGAACAACTGAACTCTGGCATTAGGGCATGACAAGTGAAAATGAGTTCTAGCATTCTTTCAACAATTTCTTCTATACACATAAAATGGAACATACCACCCAATAATTCTACTGAGATATGGAGACAATGTAGGTCTCCATCTCTCCTTTGTGTTATAAAGCTATGTAGCTTTCAGGTAATAAACCTTCAAATCAATTGAAAAAAGTGATTTCTATGCTTATCAGCCTGAGAAATGTATTACTTACTCTTGAGGTACATATGACTTCTATACTTCTATTGTTTCTCCAATGAAATGCATATAATGCAATGCATACCCAGGTTCATTATTCAGATCCCCAACAGATGGGAACTCTTAAGCACACCATTTCTGCTGTCAGATCCTTCTGGAACTTTTGTCACTGGCAAAATGTACCTCACCCAAGGTTACACTCCTTCCAGGGATATATGAATACAAGAGAGTGAAAACCTGGGCATTGTGCAAAGCCAGAAAGTGGGAACAACCTGTCTATTATTGAGGAATACAGAGAATAAATGTGGAATATCTACACAGTGGGATGCCATTTATCAACAAAATATAAAACTATGAGTATATGTTATATCATGGATGAAATTTTAAATTATCATGCTAATGGAAAGGTACAAAAATATATATAATGCACAGTCCATTTATATGAAAATGCAAATCTATAAAATATGCAGAGATTAGCAATTTCTTGAGGCTGAGGGTGAGAATAGGGATTGTCTACAAGTGGGGACTGATATAAATATTCCAAAGCTGGATTGTTGTAATGGCTTACCAAGACAAAATTTAAACAGGTATAAGTTATGGTGTGTGCATTATATCTAAGTAAAGTGTAAGAAACCTGGAAAATGAGACTATGAACATATCTGAAAAGGGGGTGAACATAAATGGTTCCCAAAGAGCAAAGGCGACCAGAACAGCTGGGGACGTTCCAGTCTGAAACCTAGAGATGGGCTTATAATACTTCAAATTCTTACAAAGCATTGCTCCTTAAAAAAAAAAAAAAAAGACAAGCATGCCTACCCCCCTTTCATATCAACTTGAAGTCGGTGCATTTTCAGGCACAATTCTAGAACCAGCAACCCACTCCCTGCAGACCTCAAAACAAGCCTGGTTTTCACTCACATACAAATTACTTTAAACACAGGACAGCATGTCTGCATGCTCACCATTTAGTCTGTACCCAACTCAGGAGCTTTACATTTCACTACCTGTGACTATGGTGCCTGTGGTGGTAGTGTGGGAAAAGTACCTGTGTTTAATCTTTCCAAAGTGATCACAAACCAACAATTCTATCAGTTTCTCTCTTGTAACCTCTGATGTTGTATGATTGCAGGACCCAATCCACAGATGGTGGATAACTGAGCAAACTTTTCCTAAAATTCAACCAATTTACTTTGACATTGTTTTAATATTTAATCATCACTAGCTGCAAGCTACCCATTCTGCTGATGCAAATTTTTTTGTCTTATTTCCATCCCATCTGTAATGGGAAAATTAATGCTCTTTTATTGCCAGAAAGATGATATGCATGAATGCAAGCACTCCCCAGTTTATTTCCCTTTAGTCTTTCCTAGTTGATGCTATTTTATTTCCTTCAAGTTATCTCCAGCCAGTCTCTTAATTCTTCTGAATGCTCTGATACTTTACAACTTCTCAAGCATTAGAATACTGGGCACTGAATTCTAATGAAATGCCACTGTAGCAGAGGTGGTTGTTGCCAAATTATCTAGAGTAAGTTATTCCCAAACAAACCATACTGGATGAAGCTAAGTTATACTTAGAATTGCTACAAATATTAACAGAATTCCTGGGTGATTAGAGGGTATGCCAGAGAAGCATACATATTCCCTGTTCTTTTCTAAAGAGAATTCCAAACCACCCTTATTTTCTAAAAATACCTGTTATCAATCCATGCTCCAATGGTAATCACTTTGTTTCTAAAATGTCATCCCTGGGTGGGGAAGGAAGATTCACCTCATGTGGGGAATTCTGTCAGCTCCCAAGCCCCTTGGCTGCTCAATGGGATCTTCTGAAGACGTAGCCACATAAAACTTCTACTGTCTTAAAGAGGGTACTCTGCTAAGAACCTCACTTCTTGGGCCCTTTCTACCATGTCCCTGGAGGAACTCCAAGTGGAATAGGCAGGGCGACAAGAAAAGAAGCTGTGATCCAAGGATTATTCCTAAGTCTAGGTTACAGTTTCTCAAAACAAAATTCCATAGATCAGAGGGTTGTTGAGGAGCAGCTTGGGATACATTCAACAGGTAGGGCTAGAGAGATGACTCAGTAGTTAAGACAGTGGCTGCTTTTCAGGGGACCTGGGTTTGAGTTCCAGCACCTACATGGCAGCTCACATTCATCTATAATTCCAGTTCCTAGAGTTCTGATGCTGTCTTCTGGACTCCATGAACAATGTATGCACATGGTGCACAAACAGACATGCAAGCAAAACAACCATACAGATAAAATTAATTATTTGGTTTGCTTTTATTTGAGATAGGATTTTTATGTGTAGCCCTGGCCAACCTGGAATTTGCTCTGTAAATCAGGTTAGCCTTGAACTCAAGACATTTGCCTGCCTTTTCCTCCCAAGCGCTGGGATTAAAGGCAAGCATCACCACTGCCTGGCTGGAAATATATAATATATAATAAATATATATTAATGAAATATAGCACAAACACACATACACACACATGTATTAATGAGGAGGCAAGCTGTTGAAATGTTCTCAGTATGACAGTTTCATTAGCCTATTCAAAGCAATATGATGATGCAAGCACAGGAGCATGTTTGATTCAAATCTGGAGATTTAAGTACTTAAGGAAGAAACAGGTAGAAACAGAAGGAAATGGAATTCCATCCCACTTCTTTTGAACTGTGTCAGAGAACGTCAAGCATAGCCCCCATATGAACTGGGGTACAAGTTCATCATTACCAGAAAACTGGTGGGCAAGTATGGAATGTAGGCCTCCAGCAAAACCAAACAAAAACGAGCGAACAAATAAAAGTCTTTTGTTGACTGCAGGAAGAATGACCCAACCCAGAAAAAAACACTCAGATTGTACCAAGTTCAAAGTCCTAGTGACTAATTAATACATACTTGCCTGACCTGACCTTTTGCCCCACTCTCTGAATGGCTGAGTGGGTCCTGAACTACAAACTGAGTTGTAGGACAAGTGATTTCTAGTAGTTTTCTTACAATCAAAATCAACTGGCAATGATTTAAAAACAAATCACCTGTGTGGGCTGGTGAGACAGTTCAACCAGTAAAACGTATTTGCCACAAAGGTTGATCTTAATTCAATCCCTGGTACTCACATGGTAGAAAAAGAGCACTGACTCCAACATACATGTTATGGTTCATGCTCCTACCACCCTGTCATTTATTTATATATCTATATCTGTATATCTATCTATCTATATAGATAGCTATATAGATATATAAAATAAAAATATTAAAATAAATCTCCTTGCTACCTGAAAGAACACCAGTCAAGCATTTTACTAATTTACATAAATATGGCTAAAACATTAAAATGTAATACTTACTATGTTTTTTTGAGTAACCATATCCTGAAAAGAAAAAAAAATATGAACATAAATTTTAAAATCAATTCTCATAAGCCAGTAGTCTCCCCATATTAATGGATTAATCATTTGGTTTACCCTCTGAAAGTTTCAAATAGAATTAAACTCAACCTGCAAAATTCAGACACCAGGGAAAACATTATAAACATTGGTTAGTTTGCAACTACTGGGAGAGTATAATTATGAAATGTTCTCATATGTATTAGAGGCATATTTACTCATATATAGATTAAGATCTCACTTTGGAGAGCTTGGTGCCTGCTTCTTGCCTTGCCAGAGAAGACAGTAAGTAAAGCAGTGGGCTATGCTTCAGTTTGAACTATTTCTTGAATGAACTAATATAGGCTTCAGGCTGTGATGTAGTCAGCCTTCTTACAGAGGAGTGTTGTTTAAACTAGTCCTGACTTCCCACTAGAGCTGTCTGGGCATGTTCAAAGAATAATTGACAATAGAATTTGTTAACTTAGCATGATGACTATGCAGCACTTAATTGTAATATTTTTATACTGAAACTTGACATTTATTTAAAAAGAATACATAATTAAATGACTTCCCTATAAAACATTATATATTATGACATTTTTGTTTTCAGGTAACAAGTGCAATCTCTTGCTTTTGGTGTGCAAATGGCCAATCATTTCCATTTTAGTAAATAGTTGTACTGTTAAGGAATTTGCAACCTCTACAACTTTAAAAAAATAAAACTTGGGCTGTGGTGGTGAATGCTTTTAGTCCCAGCACTCAGTAGACAGAGGAAGGCAGATGTTCATGAGTTGTAGGTCAGGCTGGTCTACAGATCAAGTTCCAGAACAGCCAGGGTTGTTTTACAGAGGAACCCTGTCTTGAAACAATAGATAGATAAAACAAAAATTATCTAGGTCATAGATAGAAGGATTTCTAGGTCATTGAAGGATTTCGATTTCCAAAGACTCAGTTGAGGAAGATATATACTATTAAGAAAATACATTGAAACCTATGTCACACAAAACAAATAATCTAAATTTTCATATTTATAACTTCTAAACACAACCTATTTAGTGAATAGAACATGTATAGATCTATAATAATTTAGGTTGATTTAAATTCTTTGGAAATGTCTATACTTTAACTTATGCTGGCAAGTTTCTTTTTCTTAGTCTTGTGAATGATTTCTCCACAATACAGTCCTGAGTTCTAATGACATAGTAAAGCATCTGTAAAATTTACTATATACACATTATACATCTGAAACAGTAGCATTTCTTATAGGAAATAATCTCTAATCATTATAAAACCAGAAAAATCTGGTTTTATATTAAATTTGAAACACAAACATCCAACTTTGGTATCAAATTGTATTGCTATATACATATGACTTGTAGTATTGAGGGAGTTGAACAATTAGCAATAATGTCTGTGAAGTTCAACTCTCTAAACCCCTGATTCTCATCCCTGGCTGTATATGTGGAAGGTTTAAAAGAAAAACCAAGGTGTCTGGGCCCCACCTTCAGAGATCTGGGTGTGACCTGGGCCTTGGAGAATTTATCAGCACTTTGGGTAACTTTTAAAAGGCCAGTCAAGGTTGATAGGTGCTGCTGTAAACAAACTATTACTCTTAAAATTATTTCACATAAACCAAGATTTCCCAGCTACTGCTACACTATTAATAAAAGATGGAGTCTGTAATAATTTCAATTAGAAATTTACATTCTATTAATATAAACATTTTAAAAGTGCTATACTATCCAAGATAGTTTGCATTTAGTTCTCAAAAACTGCATTTTTGAAATTCTCAATAATTACTGAGTTGTACAGGAGCCTACAGGTTTCCAGTTTAGCTTTGCTTTCAAATTAGAGGAAAATAAATCAAATACCGATTATGTCTATGCTAATTTTTTGCTCATTTTGGTAACCATTAGGTATCTTCATATGATTGTTTATGCAAGTTAAAAACCAATTTTCATAATGGGCATATTTGGTTTTAAAATCCCATGAGGGGACTCAGAGCCTTTTTGCATCAATGCAAACTAACATCAATGGAAACTAATAGATTTTGTTTATGCTTCCTTAAGCCTAAGTACTGAGTGTCTGCAAAAGTTCATTATAGCAAGGATGCTCACACAGTAGCCAAGGAATCTTCTGTGGAAGCTACCACGTGTAGTATGAAGGAAGAAAACTCTACAAGTAATTCTTTAGTATATTTTATAACCTCCAGTGCTAGAAGTTTTATTTCAACTTGACATAAATTAAATATCCAAAGAGAGGTAAACAATGCGCCTTACCTTCAATGACAGAGCAGTGTCGGCATCAGTATCATAATACAGAATTACATTATTAGCCATGTCAAAACTCTCTCGGACTCCAAGATGGTAAAAAAGGGAAGGCTGTCTGGAGATATCACTCATGTCCACGATGGCAACATCTAGGATGAACAGAGAGACAAGAGTTGGGAGGCGGCTAAGGTGATCTGTGTACTTAATTCTTCTACTTGCTGCTGATCATCAATGAGAACTACAGCAATTTATATTTCTACTATCAGCTTTTTATATAAAGTAGCCAGGCAGTGATGGCACATGCCATTAACCCCATCACTCAGGAGGCGGAGGCAGGCAGATCTCTGAGTTCGAGGCCAGCCTGGTCTGGTCTGGTCTACAGAGCAGAGCAACTAGAGCAACTTCTAAGATAACCAAAGCTACACACACTCCAAAAAAAAAAAAGTAGGGGAATGATGTAATTAGGATTATTTCCCATGAACTGTAAAAGAAGAACTAAGAATTTTTAAGAAACACTGGAGACTAATATATGTATGCATGAGTATATGTGCATGTACACATCTTTATATATACTCACATGCATACCCATACTACACACACTTGATACAGGGTCTCACTATGTAGCCCTGGATGGATGGCCTTGAACTCACAGAGATGAGCTTGTCTCTGCCTCCCAAGTGCTGGGATTAAAGGCATGTAGGCACGTGACACTATACCTGTCTTCCTTTTTTAAATGATGAAAATATATTCTCACTTAGAACTTGCTAATAGATTTGTTTTCAGTGGTGGTTCTTGTAATAGATATACAAAAACTACATATTGCAGAATATTTGTATACTGTGTGAAGCTGTGTTGCTGTGATTGATGTAATAAAAAACTGAACAGCTTCCAGGCATTGGTGGCCCACGCCTTTAATCCCAGTACTCAGGAGGCAGAGGCAGGTGGATCTCTGTCAGTTCAAGGCCAGTCTGGACAGGTTCCAAATCAACACAGAGAAACCCTGTCTCAAAAAAGGAAAAGAAAAGAAAAGAAAAAAAGCTGAATAGCCAATAGCTAGGCAGGAGAGTATAGGGGGGATCTCTGGCAGAAACAGAGGAAGTAAGAGTAATGAATCTAGGCATGTGGGAGCAGAACAAGTCAGACATGGAACAAAAGAAATTTAACTGAGTCACATGATAGAATGTAGACGAATAGAAAGGTTAAAGAACTAGTTAGAAAAAAGCCTAAGCTAAGACCAAATTTTGATAATTAATAAGTTTGTGGGTCATTATTTGCAGGCTGGTGGTCCAAGAAAGTCCAACAATAAAGCTTTCTATAACTGGTGGCTAATGTCCAGCACATAAATCCACATAGGGCCTGAAAAAGCTGGGGAAAAAAGTCCTGAAGCATGGATCCCCCTGGGAAAGGTAAATAAATGAGATCTCATGGGTAAACTGGGGGCAGGGGGTAGATGGGAGGGGATGGAGGATGAGAACATGAGGGAATGAAAGGAACAGTCGAGTTGGTGAAGGATGTAGAGGGAGAGCCATGAAAGAGCGATAGAGGGAGCCATTATGTGTTTAGGAAGAGACCTGGTGCTAGAGAGATTCCCAGGAATCCACAAGGATGACCACAGATAAGACTCCTAGCAATAGTGGAGAAGGTATGCTAATTGACCTTTTCCTCTATTCAGAATGATGACTACCCTGTCATCACAGAACCTTCAAGTCACTGACGGAAGCAGATGCAGAGATCCACAGCCAAGCACTGGGCCGAGCTCTGGAGTCCAATCAAAGAGAGGGAGGAGAGATTATATGAGGAAGGGGAGTCAATGGCAAGATGGGGAAACCTACAGAGGCAAGCTTGTGGGACCACATGGACTCAGGACCACCAGCTGGGGAGCCTGTATGGGACTGAACTAGGTCCTCTGTATGTGGGTGACAGTTTTGTGGATTGGCCTGTTTGTGGGACCCCTGGCAGTGGGACCAGGATCTATTTCTGGTACATGAGCTGGCTTTTTGAAACCCATTCCCTATAATGGGAAGCCTTACTCCACCTTGATGGAGGGGTCCTGCCTCAACTTGATGTGCCAGGCTTTGTTGACTCTCCATGGGAGGCCTTACCCTTTTTGGGGAGTGGATGGGGTGGGGGGGAGATGAAGGGGGGAGTGGAAAAGGGGAGGGAGAGGGAACTGTGGTTGGTATGTAAAATAAATAAAAACTTTTAAATAAAAATGTTCTGAATAGGTCCAGTGCTTGAAGTGTATAGAGGTATGGTTCTTTTAAGTGGCCCTGCTTACAGAATACTTGAATGGAGTTTATGAGCAGCGGGCAACATGTTACTTGGTGGCAGGAGATTAGGTAGAAATAGAAACACCTACTGCAGCATGGGCCCAGAAACTTCCTAGAACTGGGGCAGGTAGACTGGCACCAGGCTAGGGCCCACAGGCATGAGGCTCCACTCTCACCCACTTGAAGGGGGCAGAGGCAACTGCCAGGCCATGTGTTAAGTGGAGACACACAGCAGTGGGTCTTGCCACTGCTTAGTAGTTTAAGGTTTGGCTCAAAGTCAGAGAAGGCTTTAAAAACACAAAAGTCAGGTCCAGACCAAGAAAACCTCTAAACAAATACAGTTGGCTTAAAAATGTGCTTAGATGCTAAAGAAAATGAGTATAGACAGTCATAAATATAGTTCTAAAATAATAAAAGTCAATAAAGAGAGTAAAATAATAATAAGCCACACAATGATGGAAAATATTATAAAACAGGAGTATGAATTTTAAGAATGTCTTAACTTCAGAATGGAAGTCAAAAAATATGTTGTGTTTGGGGGATAGATTTTGTTTTTGTTTCAACAGGAAACAAAAAGCTATAACTTTCTTCAAAACTAATAAAAGACCAGGATTGGGGACCTCCTGAAAATCTTGGCTATGGACATAAACAGAAAAAGGTTACAGGATAGGTGATGCTTATTCTGATCTCTCTACATAGAACAGCTCTGAGACTGGATAAGACATGATAAATCTTAACTACAGAATCCTCATGATTTATTATTACATGCCACCCTTTCATATGGCATGGATAGAAGTTTGGTTATATAGTCCAAACAGACTTATAAAGTTTTCATACCTACTCAAACAAAAAGATCTTTAGCTGACTTAATGCACACCTCACATTCTGTAATTGTGTTAACACAGATATATATATATGCGCTACCTTTAAAAGTTTGTGTGTTTTCAGGGGAAAAAAGGGCCAGACACCAATGAAGACAAGCAGCTCAGGTGATCCAAACTCTCAGAATGCTTCTGTTGCAGTTTCCTCAAAATTCTGCATCCAGAACAACTTCAAAGCTGCTAGCTGAGATGGTCCAGCTTCACAGACAACTCCAGCCAAGACTTCAGATAAATGCTACACTTTCCCATCACATAGGGACTAAACAAAAAATAATACAGCTAACTCTCTCAGGACTTGACCATTGTCCCAACTTTCTCAGGGTCCTCTAGAGATGCTGTTTTCCCCAGACAACCAGAAGTAGTCTAAAGAACAAGACACCCACATTCCCAAGAGTTTGGGTGGGTGGTTTTAGGTCATTCAATGGATTAATGAATGTAATCCTTTAGGGGAGTTAGTTACAAGTTGTTACAGGAGGAAACTAAACAAAGGAGATTAGATTCAGAGATCTTGTTCTGAAAAGAAAACACGGGATACAGGAATGATAGGATAAAATGTTGATTATTGAATCTACTTTTAAATAAAAATAGTAATATTTTACATTGGTATAGATTATTGTATATTGAAAATATTTAAGATTATTTTTGTTATACTCTTGTTTAAGGTATTTTACCTATGCAACTTATTTAACAATGTAATATGTTTCTAATCCTTAAAAGCTATATAAACTATTTAAGATAATTAAGAAATGGAGGTTAATAGTCATCTGTCTGTAACAATCAAACTTATAGTCATCTTTAGGTATGTTTCCAAGGTCAAACAGATATATTTTAGGTAGATGACCTTCAAACACATCAGAGACCTACAGAATCAGGACTTTAAAATTTTTTAATAACACAAGGGTTTTCATTACCATGAGATGTCTACTCCTGACAATACTAATTTACTTCAAAAAAGGATGGTTGGCATCTAAGAACCTCTATATTTTATTAAAACACCTTAAAGGCCATATTCTGTACATGTGGCAAAGCTAGCCATCTGGGTAAGAAACTTCCCTTGCTTCAACTGCTAACAGTATGCTCCCCAAATTGGACAAGCAAAACACAAAAAGGTGACTGCCAAACTTTGCCAAGACAAGGTAGGACAGTTCTTCAAAATTTCTTCTTCACAGAAAAGTTTGTCAGATATTTTAGGCCTGTAGGTCAAAGATGGGTGCCCCAATATTGCACAGGAGCCAAATGTTTGTTGTTCCTATAGTTTTGGAAGTTGTTTGCTTTACAATTCTTGTTTACTCAGGTCATATATCCTTCTCAGGTCTTTGATGGGTTGAAGACAAGATAGTTGTAGTTTTCTTTGTTACCAAATTCAGAAAAGAATTTGAGTTTCAGAAAGTACTGTAAATTCTTGGGATCAATCTCAGTTCCTTGTGTTACATAAAATATTAGGCATGGTAGTGCATACATCCCTAGGTGGAGAGGTGGAGACAAGATGATACCTGGTTCACTAGCCAGGTAGCCTAGCCTAATCAGTAAACTCAAGGTCCTAGTGAAGACTCTGTCTCAAGAGACAAGGTTGATATTTACTGAGGAATGACACCCAAGGGTGACCTCTGTCCTCTACATGCACAGGCACCTCTCCCTACAAATACATACATACACATACACAGATGGTGGAGGGAAAGGGGAGAGGGAGAGGGAGAGGGAGAGGGAGGGAGAGGGAGGGAGAGAGAGAGAGAGAGGGAGAGAGGGAGAGAGAGGAGAGAGAGAGAGAGAGAGAGAGAGAGAGAGAGAGGGAGGGAGGGAGGAGGGAGGGAGGGAGGGAGGGAGGAGGGAGGGAGAGAGGGAGGGAGGGAGGGAGGGAGGGAGGGAGGGAGAGAGAGAAAGCGCACACAAGGCAGGTGACCAAAAGGAAGAACTATTTCTGTGCTGAAGGCTAATAAATTGAGAGAAACCTAGTAATAGATGTACCCCTTAGTAGGGTCATCAACCATATTTGGGCAGGGAGCAGACAACAGAAGCCTGAGGAAGTCATATCATAGCTACCTGGGAATTTGTAAGACTTATGCAACTAAACTGCAGAGTCAGTGTAGGATATAAATGGAAGGGAAGAGTTTTTTTTTTTAAGAGAAAAGAAAGTAGAAAGGGCCAGAGGCAAGATAGGATGCAAAAGTAATATGGGAGCCAGAATACCTTTGGAGAAAAATCTGGAAGGGTTACTAGGTAACAGGTGGTAAAGGTATCCCCAGGGGAATGGACTCTACCTTGAGGCAATGTGGAGCCTCTGGTAAGTTTCTTGAAAACCTTTTTAACATGAACACACACAGGACATAATGAAATTCCAATGATCCTCACCTCACAAATTATAAGCCCATGACCAGCTTTCTATTATCTCTGCTGCTACCTACCCCATCCTCCCTTTCTATATTCTTGTGATCAAAAACTAAATGCTATGTTATTTTTTCCCTAAAGATTTAAGGATATATGGCTAAAAGATGAGAATTTGGAAAATATAATACTATTATTGTCTCACCTAGAGGTATTTTATTTTAAAATAATCATAAGATGTTTTAACACAGGAGTCTATCATATTAAAATTTACCTGTTAAGAGTTTATTGCTAATAAAAGGACAATATATATGCTAAGGAAATACTTTACAACTCAGCTGGGTCACTTTATCTCAAATGGATAATTCTGCTCCCTGCAGATATATGCAGAGTCAAAAATAACTGCAGAGTATATTAGATATTCTGCCTACCTGATTTTTCCCTGGACTCTATTACTTATCAAAATTAAATTTAAGTGCTTCATAGTGAGCTATTATAAGTGGCAACAATGATGCTAATTCTAAGGTCATAGTGACTACTAACATTAATTAGAGGATGAGAAGAAAAAGAGTGTGGTGGGAAGAAGCAGAGCACAAAGCTGAAGGATAGCAGTCCTGAAGTTACACAGTTCATTTCTGTAGGCAGTACCGAACTTGTGCTAAGTAGGTTAACTTTTCATATGATAACACAAGTTCCCTCCTTTCTGTTCCCTCTCAGTACTCGTCTCTAAATCTGGATACTAGCCTCATCAGCCACAGAATGGTGACCTTCTGTGCCTTAACAGAGGTCTTGGACAAAGACTCTCCAATACCAATTAAAACTAGATAGGTAACTACTACTACTCAAGAAGGAATTCAGACTTAGGAGCCAGCAGCTGGAGGATTACAAATTCTAGGTCAATCTGAGCTACACAGCAAAACTGTCTCGACAATCACTCCCTCTACAAATTCTAAGCAATTCATGTTCAATAATAAAATAATTTCAAATTTGAAAAAGGTCTCACTATGTAGTCTACAATAGCCTTGAACTCACAGAGATAAGATTACCTCTGCCCCCTGAGTGCTGGGATTAAAGGTGTGCATCTCTATGCTGGGCTCATGAAACTTGAAACTTTTACCTGATGACATCACACAGTGAATAGACTGAATTTACCTAGAGAATTTGTACCTAAACAAGATTCAACTGGATTGTTTTTGGAGCAACTACTAGTCTAGCATTAGATTTCTAAATGCTAATTCAGATAAGACACTCAACTGTAATTTTTTTTAAGAGGCATCAATTCAGGTAATGTCAGTACTCAAAGAGTCAAGAGACAGGAGGATTGCTTTAAGTTCCAGATCAGCCTAGGTTGCAATGTGAGACTGCATTTTAAAACAAAACAAGACAAAAACCTCGAACAACAAAACCACAAGCAACCAAGAAGAGGAAAAGAGAAAAAGAGACAATCAATCCCTTCAGATTGTTATCACAACATCATAAGCTTTGCCACATGGAAAATCCCTCTAGACATCTCAGCTGAGTTTCAGAAGCCCTTCAGAAAACAGGTGGGGAAAGGTCTGGCTTCACTTTGCAGGCGGGGGAAATGAAGCACAAAGCTATTAGCACAGTCCTCAAGGTCATTTAGCTAGGGAAGAACAGAGATGGGGCTCAAACTTCCCTTTTCTGGCCCCAAGTCTTAGGCTTGCCAGTGCCTAGATGAGGCTACCTTCCTGGCTCACTTTCTAAAACTGAGGTACCTGGGAGCACATTTATGTATCAGACTAAATCTTAGGTAAACAGATCAGATTAAAAAGGAAGAGATAAAATGCAGGTTTTCATTACCAAATGCATTCTGTGCACTTAGCAACCTTCCAGTTTCTTCCAGTGAGTTCCTAGTGATGCAGGCCATCTGTGGGAAAGGCTATATAGCATGCACACACTCCTACTTCATGCAGTTTATCTCTTTAAGAAGTGATTCCCCACCAGAGAATGAAAAAAGCCAAGGCTTCTGTTGAAATCTAAACTAACAGGATGTTGTCTGAATTCATCATTGAAGTATCCCTCAACAATTTATTGATTATAATTATTTCAAAATGTGTTAATGTGAAATATATGATTTTAATTCATTAAAACCCTTTAAATTCTTAAAATTTCTGATAAAACTTGCGCAAAATCAAGGCAGCCAAAATTCCAGCATTGGAAGGGGAGGGCTCTACCTGTACTTTACCTACTAGCTAAGACACTTCTGGCAACTGATGGCTGCTTGGGAAGGGAGAATTAGTTTTCTTTAGTAATGTGGCCCCTGAAAGGCTACCCATGCTCTAGCAGATGGCCCTTCACTCATGCACATATAGGCAAGAACTAAACAGACTCAGTAAGTAGTTGGGGGAACATGAGAGGAATTCAGGGGGAGGGACTAAGATGGATTTGATCCAAACACATTATATACATGTATAACTCTGTCAGTTTAAAAAGACCATTTGATCAGTCTTACTAAACATAATTTTGTTTTATTTTCCAAGAGATAAGGTCTCATGTAGCACAGGCTAGTCCTGAATTTGTTGTATAGCAACAAATGATGTTGAACTCTGTACCTTCCTTTCTCCGCTCCCATAGGTGCTAAGATTATAGGAGGAAGTACATCTCCATGCTTGACCTTTAAACATTTTTGTTAAATATTTTATAGGTAACAAACAAAACCATACTTTTTAGTGTGGTTTAAAAGTACTGAATTTACGCATCATGGCATTAGTTAATGGTATGATAGCAAATGATTTACTACATAGTAATTGTGTGCTCATGCTAGCTCATGCCAGTCTTTAAATAGACTCCAGGTTGTCTATAAGCCTATCTTCCTTCCAATAGAGAAAAAAAGAGAAACGATTGTAAATATGATTTTTTTCTCTAAAAGAGGGCTACAGTTTAGAATAAGTTTTTTTGCCAGAGATATTTTAAAATTGGACATATGGTAATACTGGTCCCCTTAAAAACTGCCTTAAAAGTAAAAAGCTCACTTTTACTGAACAAAAGCCATGTCTACAGACTTTTACTATAATTAGATCTGTCTTTATCATTGTTCCTCGTTTCCAACAAACTTCAGGTTTGCTGTGGAGTGTCATTTAAACTTATTTTGTAAAAAGCAGAAAGTACTGTCAAGAAGTCAGCACATCCTTACCGAGTGTTATCATCAGATGGGTTAACTTGCTTAGAGCTTTTGAGATTTAACAGGAGGAAGAAAGGTGAAAGTAGGGATACATCAAGAAACTCCATCTTTTGCCTCCTAGTACTTATTTTTAAAACCAAAATAAATAACATATAAGCAAACTATGTGCGCCCACCAAGGTGAACAGACTCAGAGTCTAATTTCATTTCACTCCCATGAAGTATTTGAAGAGCACACCATGGCATAACTTATGGCACTCTATTTTGCACACACATGTTTCTTTTCCAACAGTGCAGAACAACAATGTGCCATATTATACTTCAAGCTAGGCTACAGTTTAAGTGTCCATACCATTATTATCATCCATGCTGTCACATTTCCACAGTCCCTATCTGGCTTCCCTTGTACATACAGCATCAATGTTTTCCTCTTCATCACATGGTAGTTTCATATTTCTTCTACTCTTTTATTAAGAGGAAATTTGGGGAGCCTTATTTACTATTTTGTTTTTTGGAGATAGGGTTTCTCTGTGTAGCTTTGGATCCTGTCCTGGAACAAGGTCTTATGGACCAGGCTGGTCTTAAACTCAGAGATCCACCTGCCTCTGTCTCCCGATTGTTGGGATTAAAGAAATGCGTGAGCCACCAATGCCCAGGGGAGCCTCATTTCTTACAAGGGTAGGCACACTCCATTCAATAAATGTGTTGCATCACCTTTGAGACATGTGCTATTTTAGAACAGAGCTGGATTTGATATGCTATTGTCAAATGCTGCCAACCATAAAACGGTACAGGAAGCTTTTCTTTTACAGTGATAAAATCATAGGAAACAGGTCCTAGATTGATGATGCTCTCTATTTGTCTCAATGAAATGTCAGTCAATGGGAAAGGACCCGAGAATTTTATATCTACTTCCTCAACTGTCATACTGCTTTCTTTTACTTAAGAAAATCAATTATTCCTTCAAGATCACTAAACATTGGGACTCTTGCATGACTCCTGATTTCACCTATTCTCTCTGCTTTATGTTTCTTCATTAGCATCTGCCTCCACAGCCTTTAAAGGCAACTAAATTCATTGGGTGCTGGTGACTCACTGCTGGATATGAAACTAGCATTCATTGTCCTTACCATTTCACTGTATTTTCTCATGTCTAATTTCCACCATACAATTAATGTACAATGCTTATTATTTGCATTGGCCATACATCCATAAGTCATAGGCTTTACAAAGACTTTAGCTGTATCTTAGTAACAAGCAGCTGAATTCTCATTCTCAGGACAGAGTACAAACCCATCTAACATGATTTGAAATTTGGGTCTTGTGAAATCTAATGAAAATCCAATGGCCATTTTACATTTAAAAATGGTAACTGCTCCCAGTTCATATAATATTTAGAAGCCATAGTTTTATGTAAGTTTTGACTATGTCCCTAAAGGTTCATGTGTTGGAATATTTTATATTCGGTGTGGTGGTATAAAGATAGTAGGGTCTTTAAGGGATGGGTCCTAATATAAAGTGGCTAGGTTGCTGGGGACACTGCCCTTAGAAAGGATTAATGTAATTCTTACTAGATTCCAGGTGTTTATTTTATAAGAATTAGTTGTTATTTGAGGGCTAACAGAAAGCTTGAAATTAATAGTGGTGGTTACATAACTGTGAATATACTAAACCCCACTGAATTTTATACTTTAAACAAGTACATTACATCTCAATCAAGTTGTCTAGAAACATAAATTTCATAACAGCAACACTACTCATGATTATCTTGGATAGAACCAACTCAAATGCTTCTTTATACCAGAAAACAAATTGTGCATCGTCTTGCACTGAAATACTTTGGCTGTGGTTCTCAACCTTTGGATCATTCACCCTTGGGGATCTAATTACTCTTTTACAGGGATTACCTAAGAGCATCAGAAATCACAGATATTTGCATTATGATTCATAACAGTAGCAAAATTACAGTTATGAAGTAGCAACAAAAGTAATTTTGGGGACGGGGTCACCGCAACATGAGAAACTGTATTAAAGTGTCATAGCACTAGGAATGATAGAGAAACAAGGGATAAGCTATGGCTACAGTGATCACAGAGTGGCCCACAAACAGTGAACAAAAAGAGCAAGGCATGTAAAGACACAAACTAAAATTTTATTTCTAAAATGGACAAAATCAGGCAAAATTCCCCTAACTTTTCTATACATGCTGTAGCTCAATTTAAAAGGAAAGCAAAGAGCACACTCAAAACTTGATTTTGTGTCTTTTTCCTCAGCACAGAACAAAGAATGAAAAGGAGGTGCAATTTTTAATCACCAAAACCCAGGAATCCTTTTATAAAAGCTGCAGGAAATCATACTACATGATGACTGATTCAGAGATTTAGACCTTAGTCTCAACTGCACCAAGCAATGCACTATACACCAAAGTAGTGGCAGGAGCTAGAAAGGAATGGTACAGAGATAGTAAGCATTTGCCCAATTTAAGGCACCAACATTTATTTAGAGACACTTATTTTTAACAAGGTTTAGATACATTCACCCAAAAGATAATAGAGTAGACTTTCAAATTCAGATACATAATAAACTCAAGCATTCCAAGAGTCAGTGGACTATTATGATAGGATAGATGCATGTTAGTCTGTTTTGGCACAACTTTCTTCAGAAGGCAGACAGGCCCTTAGCCTAAAGAACCTGTACTTCTGAGTCTTTGAAAGATGAGAATAAAGGAAGCAGCAAGGATCCTGTTGCCAGCCTCCAAATGTTAGGTTCATCCTAGGCTAAGACTAGCCTCTCTAAATTTTTTAAGTCAAGGTTTCATGCTCAGAATACCAATTGTATTTGAAATAACGCTGAGATGTAAAAGTGAAAGTTGTAAGCTTTCAGAAGAATGTATGAACTAGTATCTGCACAACTAAAACCTGGAAGGTGTTTAAGGCATACAGACATAAAAAGCCATTAAAAGATATTCTAAATCAGACTGCATCATCAAAAAAACACTAACAAATGGATGAATTAGCAAGCCATAATATGGGAGATGCTCATAGCTCTGACAAAGTACTTAAACACAAAAAAAGCTGGCAATTCAACAAGAAGGTAACAACTATTAGACAGGTAAATGACTTCAGTGGACACCTCACAGGGAAAGATATCCATGTCATAAACATCACCTAGAAAGGTACAAGACACCAGTAATTATTAGGTAAGGCATATTAAATCCATGAGAAATTTCACAGTATTGATGAGGATATGAAAATGTCATGAATTGTTTCTGGAAATATATTATAACCACTTTAGATAAAGGGTTAAGTCCCTTACACAGCTAAAAAAATATAGCTAGTTCTTGAATTTACCAATTTCACTCCTAAGTATTCCAAGAAGAATGTGAAAACACTAGTCCACAAAAAGCTTACAGATGTTTCTAGCAAAAGCCTCAAACTAGAAGCAACCCAAATGTCCATTAACAGGAGAATGGTTTGACTATATTTGTGAGAGGAAGCTCACACACTTGCACAACCATGTGTGCCCTTGTGCATATGGGAACACATGTGGAGATCAGAAGAGGTTGATGTTGTATCTTCCTTAACTGCTCTCCTCATTTTCTGAGACCGGGTCTTTCACTGAACTTGGAGTTTGAGCTCACTAACTAGACAGACTTGTTGCCACCACACCTGGCACCTGTACCATATTCTTATGATGAAATAGTACTTAGCATTACAAAAGAAAAATGTCATGTAATAATATGGGTAAATCTAAAAAACATCATGTTGAATGAATGAAGCCACAAAATAGATACTATGAGTCTATTTATATAAAACCCCAAGAAAGGTAGCTCAATTCTACAGTGATGGAAAATCAGTCATTCCATGGGGTCTAGAATGGAGTAAAGGGAAAGGGAAATGGGAGGAGACATGGGTGGGAAGACAGAATATTCTATATAACGATGGAGTTTGAGTTACACAGGGATAGTCACTTTTCATCATTGTATATGTGCCAAATATAGAACAGTCTGGATAGGGAATAGGAAAGGAACAGATAATAACAGAATGAGGGGTGGAGCCTATAACTCAGTGGTATAACAGTTGCCTTGCATGTGTAAGGCAGGTTCAACCCCTGGTATCAAAGGAAAGTCAGAATGTTAATAATTGCTGAAGCTTGGTTCTGTACATGCTTGAAATTTTCCATAGAAAATAATTTAAAAACAAGAAATAACATGAGTTATCAAATGCCCCTTCTCTTTTCCTCTGCTCTTTGAGTCCAATTCTGGCTGCCCTCTAGGCTACCCTCTCACAAACTGCCCTCAAAGCCAGAATGAAATCTATTTCTAAGTCCTGCAACCCCTCCCCCACCATCCACACACTCAAGCCCCACCACCCACTAGGCATTTATGCCAAGCCTTGTCACACCCAATAGCTCAAACCCTGCCCAAAGTACTGCGACACATGAATTTTTCCAGCTTACCCTGTATAAGTATAGCCCTACCCCAACTGTACTGTTTAACTAGGATTTGAATAGCACCTATCTCAAAGCTTGATACAAGAGAGCTTTAAATGTTTATAGCATATATACCAAAACTGTTTGGAAGTTGACTGCTGGGAATCAAAAATAAAACATGTTCCCTAGTAACAAATACTATATAGCTAGTAAAGCAATGGACCAGTTCACAAACCTCTCCATTTAGAATGCACTCAAGTTGAGCAGCTAAATTCTGCAGCTGCAATGTTTCTTTCCACATGGTTAAGGGTTGAAGAACATTACAGGCTTAATGCTAAGTGAGTAGCAGTACCAGTAGCATAGAAAGGAGGCAGCTCAGAAGAGGACCACCAAAGGCCTGGTCCATCAGAAAACAGTTGATGTCTGAGCAGGGAGTCATGAAGTCTGGTTCCTGGAGTGAATGAAAATACAGTGGTACATCAGGCCACTCCAACAGGGACAGCGTGAGTCAGGTGACTTCAGAGTTACAAGCCCATCTTTAATCTCCTGCTGTATTTATTTTTTTAAAAAATCATACGTAAATAGCTGTGAATAACCAAAAAGAAAATTAGTATCACTAGCATTCTATTTTATTGCCAAGTTTTCTAGTCTAGTGTATCCAGCATTAAGTTTATTCTGCCTTATGCATGCTAGGCAGGTACTTTGCCACTAAGGCACATTCCCAGCCCAAGTGTGAGTTCTTTTAGATTTTTCCATCAGCCTGTAGCTTTCCTCCAATCAACCTTTTACTAATGACACAAAAATCTAAGACAGGCAAGCAAGCAAGCAAGCACGTACGTACGCACGCAAACACACACACACACACACACACACACACACACACACACACACACACACACACAAGACCACATAAAGCAGTATAAGCCCACAATCAAACCCAGCATTGAGTTGCTATGAGAACAGACAAGGAAGTGCCTAATGTCACACTTCTATGGTTTCCCCACAATACACTTGGGGAAGTTCAATAGTTGCCCCCCCCAACAAATTTTATTCTAGAACAGCACTGAGTAAAACACTATGTGTAAAATCATGCTGTAGATACTCAGCACTTGAAATGAGGGCTATTTTGATTCTACATCATATTTTACTACATTTAAAGCCAATTTAAATGTTAATGGTTACATGTAGCCAAAAGCTACTCAATCGAACATCGTTGTTTTAGAGATTTTTACAGAATAGCCAATGACAGATTTCTATTGTTTTTGTTGTTGTTGTTGTTTTAGAAGGAGGGAGGAAGTGAGGGAGAGGGATCAGGAGAGGGAGGGAGGGAGGGAGAGAGGGGGGAACAGAGGGAGAGAGAAAGAGCCAGATTTCTATCTTTTTGGTGGGAAATGCTAAAAATGCTTGTGAAAGTGGTGGTCTGGAAGCCAGAAGATGGTAGGGATGTGTAGATCATCTGTTTAATAAAGAACTCTGCTTACTGCAATGGCATTGACAGAAATTATTTAAGGGCAAGGCTGACCAAAGGAGATTCATGGTGTAGGCAACAGTGTGAACCGAGTGAGCAAGGGTGATGCTCCAGGTGCTCAGGTTTCATGTCTACACTGTCACCTAATCTGTTCAAAGGAGCCTGGACAGCAGGTGAAATGTACCACACAGGCATGGGAACACACACCACTAGGCCCATAAAAGCAGACAGTGCACACAAATGTTTCAACTTGCTATCAGCAGACAGGAGAGTTGTGCCCGATGCAAAGAACATTTACTTTTCAAAGAGTCTGTTCAAACTCCATTTGGGAGCAGAATGAATAAAAGTCGAGAAAACGGAGTGGTTCTAGGTGAAGTGGGCTCCTGAACAAGTTCTCTGAAAAGATGTGGTGCTCAAGAGTATACTCAGCATGGTCAGAAATGTCAAGAGAGTGTGCTCAACACGTCCAGCTGCCACTTGTTTGAACAAGCCTGATGCCCCACCTCTTTCCAGATGGGAGAGGGTTTGGCCATTTGCCATGCATAAAAAAAATAAAAAATAAAGCTACATCCGGGCTGCCTCCAGTAAACAAGGAGTTGACTTGATTGGTGTTAAGGGGGTTAAGAGGTGGAAAGGTGGCTCAGTTGTAGAACTTGCCAAACATGCAAAAATGCTGAGTTTTATATACACAACTAAGACACCTATCCTGCTATAAAAACATTCCCTGACACTTTTTGAAAACTACTCCCAAAGTCTCTGCCCAAATGCTTTCAGGTTTAAGGTAGACAGTGTTGATTCCATTTGACCAGTGGAGAAACTAAGCCACAAACAACCCCTAGTAATTACTGTGTCACATACAATGCTTATAAATGCCATCTAGGTTTCACAAATTTGTCCTGAAGGTTAAGTAAGGGAAACGGGCAGGTAAGAATTCATTCTACATGGGAAGGAACTGTTGTCAATTCAAAGTGGTGACTTAGAAGCTGGATGGTTACGTCACACTCACTACAGTGAACCTGGAACAGTGCCTTACTCTAGCAATGGATTACAATATGAGATAAAAAGTCACATAGTGGTAGATTACACCCCACTATAAATATATCAAAGTGTTAAAAGAACACCAAGAAGAGTGAACATACACATGCATATCAAGCAGTTAATTGCCACTTTCTGGTTGTAGAATGGAATCACCTGGAAGAATTCAAGAGTCCCACGGCCTCACATTGGATACCATTAGTCTGAGATGAGCAAGGGGATTTTGTTTTGCTTGATTCAGGCAAGATAACACTTTGTAGACTAGGCTGACCCCAAACTCCATATGTAGCAGAGGCAAGCCTTGAACTTGCAATCCTCCTTTCTCTGTCTCCTGGGATTGGAAGGGAGAACTATCTTACCTAAATTAACAAGGAGATTTAGCAACAGCTCTCCCAGATGATTCTAATAAGTAGCTTGCCTGGGAACATGCCAGGAGAAAATGAACTGGAGAACAGGTTCAACATCATCTTAGGTCAGTGGTTCTCAACCTTCCTAATGCTGTGCTGACCCCCAACCATACAACTATTTTTGTTACTACTTCATAGCCGCAATCTTGCTAGTTATGAGTTAGCATGTAAATATCTGTTATGTGACCCAAAGCGGTCATGGCCTAGAGGTTGAGAACCACTGTCTTAGGCCCCTTTATGGGTTGACTTAAAAAAAAAAAAAAAAAAAAGGTGCAATGGGTCTAAGTGCTTGCAGTCTATTTCTCTGCCAAGGGGCTCCTTACTTGTTCTACCCTGTCCATGAGGTAGAGAAATGACCTAAGCATCAACAGTGGATGGATGGAAGGATAAACCGGGGGAGGGGGGGAGACACGGGGGGGGGGACGGGACTGTAGGACAGGGTCAGGGAAAGAGTGGAGGGGTGGCAGGGCTCCTGAGAGAGCGAGGACAGTTGGGGGGAGGTGGGAACCAAGGGGTCACTTGTCCTCACCTGCATCGTAGAAAGCATCCAGCACGGCCGTCTCCCCGAAGTCGAGCTCCCCGAAGGGTACGGAGGTGAGGTGGGCGCCCTCCGCTTCGCAGGCTCGAAGCAGGCACTTGAGCGCCCCAGCCTCGGGGCTGCTGGCCGCCGCCCCCTGGGAACTGTCGCTGCGCACGTAGACAGCCCTCAGAGCCCGGCGCGGCCCGTGGCCGCCCTCGGCCTCGCAGCCCGCGGGCTCCACTGTGCCCTCCGGCCCCGCCGCGCCCTCGGGTCCCACGAGCGCCGCCGCGCCCTCGGGCCCCAGCGGCAGCCCGGCCCCGGGCAAGTCGGCGGCCTCCTCCAGCGCCTCAGCCGAGGGCGGCCCGCCGCCGCCGCTGCCCTCCATGTGACTGTGGCCCGCGCGGGGCCGGTGGCTTCGAAGCTGAGGCGCTGTCCCCGCCGCACCTGCCGCCGAGGTGACGGCCGGACGGCAGCTGGAGGGAGCTCAGTGGTGCAGAGAGCCCCGCGGCGGCCAGGCGACGACGGCGGGTTCCTGGGCGGCCTCCGGCAGAGAGGAGCTCAAGGCCGGCTTGCCCCGAGCGCCCTTTGAAAGCCCACGAGAAAGAGGCGGGGGCTCGGACGTCAGGACCGTGGAGGGGGCGGCTGCGAGAGCCACGGGGCAGGAACAGGAAGGGCGCCCCCTGCCGACTTCCCCGAGCACCGCCCCCAGCCTGGACGCTGGCCGAGCCAGGGATTGAAGGGGTTATCTGATTTCTTGGGTTCCCCCCTCAACCTTCCCTCTAATTACCATTAGAAGCTGGCTCTTTCCTTCTTCCTTAGTTTCTCCCTTCCTCTCTTCCTTCCCCCTCTTTCTTGCCTTTCGTCCCTTCTTTTTCTCCCCCCCCCAAAAAAAAACAAGTTGATGCTTTCATCCACAGTAGACTTCCAAGGTACTAATTGAATATCGATATTCAATTTCCAGCTAAATACAGATGTAGCTTTAACTCCGCCTCCACATCGGGACTAGCACATAGCCTCCCTGAGCCCCATCTTGCAGCCCTATTTGTTTTGACTTTTGTAGTGACCTTGACAAGGTATGGGGACACAGTGTAAGCAACAAACCTTGTTTGTCAGGAAAATAACCTCTTGTAGGAGTGCACTGGCTGCCTGGCCTCAGAAATACTAAGGCTCCAAAGAGGTCTCCACTACATCTTCTGCACCTCGACATTTTAGGTTCCAGTGTTAAATTATATTTAAACAATAGAGTGTACTACAAGTAGTCACGAGGAGGGCAGGCTGGAATTTTTCTTAACAACAAAGCTGAGATACAATTTACAAACCATCCAGAACAAAATGGCAACATGACTGGATATACTTTTGATATAGTCCCAGTTCTGTATCCATGGCCACAATTTTAGAATATCTGGAGCCTCTTTCAAGCCCCAGTCCCAATTCAAAATCATGTCATCCCATCCCCTGAAACATCTAGCCCCTAGCAAACCATCAGCCCTGGCTCTAGGTTTGCCTGCTGGACATTTCATGTACTAGATGGAATCATACATAGTGTGAAAATGGGGTCTCATTGCCTTGAGTCTAAGTCGAGCAGGAGGATTTCTGGGTTGCGTGCTAAGTGTATATTTAACCTTTAAAGAAATTCACTGCTTTCCAAAGTGGTTGTATCATTTCACATTCCCATGGCAGTGTAGGAAGGTTCCATTTCCTCCATCCCCCTCAGCAACACTTGCTATCTTGCTTCATTACAGCTCCTAGTGGGTATGAAATATTAACACGTTCTAATTTGGCTCTGCAATTCCGTGTTGGCTAAAGGTGGTCAGCATCTTGTTCTATACTTCTGTGCCTTTCGTGTAACTTTTCGTAGTATTATCTGTCTAGTTCACTTGCCCACTTGGTTTTGTGGGCATGCATGTGCACATGTGCATACGTGTGGAGGCTAGAAGAGCATGGGTGCTGTTTCTCAGACACTATTCAAGTGAGTTTTGAGTCAGGGTCTCTGCTAGCCCCAACTAACTGCCCAAAGGGTCTTCCTGGTTCTACCATATCAGTGCTACCCCCCCAAAACAGTAAAAAATGTCCATACAGATCCTTCCCCAGTCCCAGCCATAGTAGAAATCGGGAACATTCTGAGTGGCTACATGGTGGGCTCTGAGGACATCTGTAAGAACATTCAGACAGGTCTCCAGAAAACTTTCAACACCTCTGTCCTAAGACTTAAAAAAGAAGAAAGTATGGTGCTATACAAGGATACATGTATTCTTTGCAACCTTGCAATGCATAATAGTAGTAATTTTCCTAATGTGCTTGTTCATCTGAAATTACTCCAGTGACTGGCACAGCCTTTCAAAGGGCAAAGTCACCCATTCAAAACCTCTCTGCCAGTGTCTGTTGTCTTCACCGCAATCTTCTCGAATTCCTCTCAGATCTCTCTGGGACCTGGCTGATGGAGCGAAAAGCCTAGGAGTTGGGAATTATGGCTTGAATAACATCTTTTTCTAAATACAAACCCTGCTGAGTAAAGAACCTACCATTTACCCAGCTAACAAGCGCCTTCCGTGAAGTTGGCACACACTATCACATTGTCTCTAGCAATTTGCACACGTGAAACAGGCCTCAATGTCCAATGTTCTTCCACCTCCCCATAACCCCTCTAAGGAGAAAATTGCAAGAGGCTGTGTTAGTCTTGCCGGTTTAGTTGAACAGGTGTTTCTTCCTTACGTATGCCTTTCCCTTCACTAAAATCCATGTCCTGGAAACCTCTTTGTCCTATTGCAGAAGTGTCATCAAATGTACTTCCAGATATGGAGAAAAGCTCTCTTCTTTGTACTTTCTCCCTGTGGATTTTAATGTAATCCTCTTCCCTCTTACCCTGGGAAGCTTTCTGAGTACTACCCCAGGAGGTCTCCCTTTTCAGGTGATACCAGTCCCTTCCATTTTTCTAGGACATAATTTTCCAGGCCATTTTCCACCTTGATGATTTTCTTCTAGAAGGTTCCTTACTTGTCAATATTGCTATTTTGTGTATATAAAAGACATTTTAAAATTAAGCTTGATTTTTGAGATAATTGCAAATTCATGCGTCGGTATAGGAAAGCACATAGAGCTACCTAATTTACCTTTGATCCAGTTTTCCCCGATATTAAGTTGTTTCACTAGTTGCTCATTATCACAACCAGGATATTGATATTTCTGTAACAAAGATAGAAAAATAGCTCCATCACAAGGATGCTTCCTGTTATCCTTTGGCAGCCACAATCATCTTAGGCCTCATCGCCCCCAACCACTAACCACTGGGAAGCACTAATCAGTTCTCCATTTCTACAATTTTGTCATTTCAGGGGTGTTATATAAGCTAATCATGATGACACATACTTTCCAACCCTTGGGAGATAGAGAAAAGTAGATTAAAAGTTCAAGATAATCCTCAACAAATACTGAGTCTGCTGCCAACCTGGGCTTCATGAGACCCTTCCTGTCTTTTAAAAATGTTATTTAAAGGGAATCATACAGTGTGTAAGCTTATGGATTATTTTCCAGTCAGCATAATTACCTTGGGATTCAACTAAATTGTTCAATGAATCAGTAGTCCTTTTATATTGTATACATGTACCACCCATTCTTCAAACCAGATTCCATTTGAAGGACATGTGAATTGTTTCTATTTTGGAACTATTATAAAGAAAGCTACTGGGGACACCCATCCACAGGTTTTCCTGTGAGCATGAGTTTTAATTTTTCTGAGATAAATGTCCAGGACTTCCTGGACATAGATAGGTAGGTGCGGTGTGTGTGTGTGTGTGTGTGTGTGTGTGTTGTTGTTGTTGTTGTTGCTGTTGTTGTTGATCATGATTTTGTTTTATTTTATTTTTAGAACTCCAAAGTTGTCTTCTCACAGGCTATTTTACTTTACAGTTCCACTTATGTGTATAATACAGTTTTTCATAGCCTCAACAGCATTTAATATTCATAGGCTTTTAGAGCCATTCTCATAAGTCTATGGTGACACATCAATGTGAGGTTCTTTTCTTTGTTTTGTTATTTTACAATTTTTCAAATTGTGATTAAAATCTAATTGCATATTCCCCCTTCCATTTATTCCTTTCAACCCCTCACATGCTCCCAACTCCCTCTCAAGTTGATAACCTTGTTTTCTTTTATTATTATTGTTATACACATATATGTATACAAGTGCATAAATATATAAATATAGCCTGCTGAGTCTGTTTGGTATTGTTTGAGAGTATATGTTTTCAGAGCTGACCATTTTGTTCACACCTGGGAAAGACCAATTCTCCATCTCTCAGTAGTCAGTATTTGATTGTAGTTCTTTGTCTAGGGGTAAGACACTCATGAGATTTTACCCTTCAGTATTAGCACATCTATTGGTTTTGTCATTGCTCATGTCCTGTTTAAGGTATCCATCCATATTGCTGAGGCATTATAGGTGTAGTTTCCCTGTCATTTTGAGAAGACACAATCTCACAGCTGACTTCCTGGTCCTCTGGCTCTTACAATATTTTGCTTCATTTTCCACAATGTTCACTATCCCTTATGTGCAAGAGTTGGGTTGTAGATGTACCTGCTGGGCCAGGCAACCTGTGATCTCTGCATTTTTCTGTAATGGTCTCAGTTTGCTGCAAAGGGAAGCTTTATTGATGCTGGCTGAGAGATATCTTGTTGCAGTTTTGATTTGCATTTCCCTAATGGTTAAGGGTGCTAAATATATTTTGGTGTACTTATTTGTCACCAGTATACCGTCTTTGATGAAATATTAGATTGCATTTCACTTTTTGTCTTTTGAGTGTTCTTTATATATTCAAGATCCTAGTCCTTTGATGAATGTGCCGATGGCAAATCTTTTCTCCAGATTTATAGTTTGCCTTTGCAGCCTCTAATGGATCTATCATAGAGTCAAAGTTTTTAGTCTTGATGGGGGACTATTGTGTAGCAGTCTCCTCAGACATTGAAACATTCCATCTCCCAGGGAAGCTCCTTAAGAAAGAAGGTAAACAACTCAAAATAGCTTCAGGGACTCCCTGAAACTGACCAGATTCACTGGGGCCCTCCATTCCAGGAGTAAACAATAAAGCTGCTCAGAGTCTCTCTCAAAGGAGGAAAGTTGTAAACAAGAGTCTGAGACCAGATCAACAGTCTGGAAAAAGCAGAAACCAGCTGAGCTACCTGGGAGAGGTTTAGACCAATGGAGTCATCTAGAAAGGACACTCTCTAACCTGTTCAGCTGCCTTCAGGATCACAGATTTTATGAGTTGACATCCATGCTGGGGTAGGCTTTCGTGATGCAGTTGTCTTTGAGTCATTTTTGCTCCTGTAAGTAACCCCCTTACCTGTATTTCTGTGTATTTAAAACTCATTGGTTCACCAAGTTGGATTATGATGGTATCAGTACTTTGATCTGTTGTCAATACCCTATCTGAGATGAATAGTATTGTGTGTGTTGTGTTTTCAGAAAGTTTTGCCATACAACATAATTGGCACCCAAATAGGTACCTGCCAGAACCAAAGATGAATTTGGGAGGAATGAGTGCATGGTCCTGGATATGGATAGTGATGCATGCAACTGAGGCTGAGAAACTGAGTGGAGACTATCCATGGAAGAAATTCCCATACAGTTGTCCTTTCCTATATGGTGTGTGTGTGTTAATGTGCATTTGTGCTGTGACAGATGTTGCATGGATCTTGCTATGAGTAGTGAGATGTGCAACTAAGGCTGAGACATCGGGATTAAGAGTGCCTGGGGAGGAATCCTAGGATGGCCGTTTTTGTCTATGTGGTATGAGATTGGCATGCCTCCTTGATGAGTGGGTTCCACCACATGAATATGAAGATGCCCTGAAAACAGTTTAAAAATTAGAGGAAATTTTGCAGTCTTTGAGATTAATGCACAAGGGATGAGATTGTCGGCAAGCTACATCTGAGATTGCCTGGCATCTGTTGTGTGTAGTTAGAAATGCATCTGAGGCTGATGTGGCAGCCAAGCAGGAACTGTTTGTGTAAATTACAATGATAGAGAGAAATGAGGCTAGCATTTCCCATG
Organism: Cricetiscus sungorus; assembly: GCA_030556225.1. Taxonomy (NCBI): domain Eukaryota; kingdom Metazoa; phylum Chordata; class Mammalia; order Rodentia; family Cricetidae; genus Cricetiscus; species Cricetiscus sungorus. Next base: position 5,372,202 of record JANBXA010000405.1, on the reverse strand, counting down.
TTAGGTTCTGATTTGGCAAATAAATTAGATTAACAAACAGATGAGAGAGGTGGGGGGAGTGATAGAAGAAACCCCTCAGATCCAACCTTTAATTAAAAAGAGACAAATCTGTAATCCAATATGCAAATGGGGGACTTAATGTTTCTGTACAAGAAACCAGGATAATAAGGAAATACTCAGCACATAAACAGCTAGAATTATGGGAGAGTTTTCAACAAGCAACGGAAGAGCCTGCTATAGCCTGGCTTGTGAGGTTGTGGGACATGAGAACAGTTGGGATCAGACTGTTCTGTGGTACAGGCAGGCAGAAAAACTAAGTAATATAACTAGCCATCCCTCCTTAACGTGAAGACTGCATAACCCGATATGGTATGAGGGGAATTGGTGCCAGATGGAATGGCGTATCAGAATCATTAGGAACACTTAATTATCCCCATCTTAGGTCCCTATAAATGTCTAGGATAGAGGATCATATCTTAAAGGGAACTAGGAAAAAGAGAGCCTGTGTTTGAACCCCAGTTCACTGGGCCAGATAGAACTATATTCACAAATGAGGTTAAGAAAAAGTTGAGCTAGCAGGAACCTCAAGACTGGTGTGGAAATTTTGTGGTTCTGCTGAGCCTTTTTGTGGAGCAAGGTCTTTATAAAGTAGAAAAGATCTCAGTGAATTAAACAAACATGTAAAGAGAGTTTGTAAAGTGAGATGCAATCCAGAGGAGATGAGAAAAAGGTCAAGCAGAGAAAGAGGCTGGTATAAATTACTCAAAGACAAATGTGACAAGATTTGTGTTGAGTAATTGCTAAAGAAATTTGTGTTGAACATTCCTATAGGAAAAGTATTGATAGAAAACCAAATTGTGTGCTAAGAAGCTTCTGGGAGATTTTAAAACCTGAGGATCAACCCATGATGGAACAATACAAGTGAAGACTGTCAAGCCTGTCTCAGGGTTGAGTCATTATCCTCTGAGACTAAGGAGAGTGCATTTCCCAACAGTAAATAGTGATGCTAAGGGTGGAGGTAGTTTGCCCAGATAGGACCTCCCCCAACAACCAGGTTTAGTGAATGGAGAGGCAACCCAGGATTTCTTGGACTCAAGGATTAAGGAGATGCAGCAGGGGAGAACAGGGCTTCATTTCCCCTTGGCCCTGGGTAGGACTGAGCAAATTAGGTCAGGCCCACTGAATTTGTCAGGTGTGGAGAAATATAAGGAGGTTCTATGGAAGAACTCTAGGAATGGAAACTGAGTGACTCAGAGAGAATGACCAAAGATTGCAGGGAGCTAATTCAAGTAAAGCCTCCTCACCATGCTTTGTACCAAAACTTGATCTGTGGAGGAAGCAACTGATAGAAATGTATGGAAACCTTCTATGCTGTATCAGACATTGCTCATGTTTGACTTTTTGTTGTGAAGTTCTGGGGTCACCTGACACTTGCTGAGAACAGGTGACAACAGACTTTCAGAGTACTTCACCAAGGTTATCTTTGTTATAGGATGGTGGTTCATGATACTGCCTTGTCTTTCCCATCCTCTGGAAAAGGTTTTCTCATATAGGTGATACGCTAACCCCTGAGTGTTTTGCAGATTTAGAAAGCCATTGGAGAGAAATAATGGGTACATCTAAAGGAACTAGGACGATGGGAGGTCTACACAAGCTGCAGGGCCCAGACACAACTATAAAATTCTTGGGAGTATTATGGTCTGGTAAGATTCGTATGACACCTGACAACATTATTGACAAAATCGTCTAAAAGCCTATGACTGTAAATGTAAAGGAACTACAGGAATTTTGAGGGCTCTTAGGTTATTGGCAGATTTTCACATCCCATCTTGCCCAAGATGGCCATCCTCTGTATAACTTGATAAAGAGGGTTATATAGGATTGGGACAGAAAGACTCAAGAGGCTTTTGAACAGGACAGACTAAACAGCTGTGTGCCCTGTTACCCCAGTGTCCCTTTCTGTTAGAACTCACCAGGAGTTCAGAAGGCGCTATAGCAGAAGCAACCTGAGTAAATGATCCCCATAGGGCTCAGTCATTGAAAGGAGCACAAACTCAGCACACAGCACTAGAGCAGCAACTGTTAGAGGCATTTAAAGCATGGCAATAGGTTGACTCCATAACTGGTTCTACCCCAGGGACTGTAAAAATGGCTTATACAATAAAGGACTCTTGAGTTCACATCCAGTGCTATAAGCCAGGACAAAAAAGATGTGGCTGGGGATGTCCCACCAGGGAAGTAAATTCTATCATTGTATTAAATCAATGTGATGTGGCCGTCAAACTTCCTTTGAAACACTTGTGTATGCCCATAGATTACTGTTGCTGTCAGCCTCAACCCATAATCATAATCTTGGGAACAGATGGCTTGCTAAGGCACAGTGGCACAATGGCCTAATTCTTAGCCATATATGACATCTATAGTCACCCCTCACCCCGGGCAAGGATCAGGGATCATTGTCAAAGAGATACAGAAAAATGTTAGGAGCGCTGGAGGCTAGGGACCAAATGTGAAACAGTCTCCACAGGGACTGAAAAAGTCCATCTTCCAGGAAAGCCCCTTAAGTTAGATAGTAAACAGCTTAAAATAGCTTCAGGAAGTCCCTGAAACTGACTAGATTCACTAGGTCCCTCCCTTCCAGGAGTAAACAATAAAAGCTGCTCAGAGTCACTCAGGAGAAAAGCTGCAAAGACTTCTGAGCCTGGACCAGCTGACTGGAAGAGGCTTAGACCAACTGTGTCACTTGGAAAGGACACTTTCCAATCTGTTGAGCTGCTTGCAAGTTGTGCAAGACACTCCAAGGTCCCAGGTTTTATGAGCTGTCACCTATGCTGGGGTGGGCTTTGATGAGGCAGCCGTGTTTGGGTCGTTTCTACTCCTGTATGTAACCTCTCACCTGTATTTGTGTGAATATAAAACTCATTGGTTCACCAGATTGGACTGGGGTGGTATCTGCATGTCAGTTTGTTATGGGCCCACTGTCTTGGAAGAATAATGTGTTTGTGTTGTGTCTTCCCAAGAAAACTCTTGTCACACAACAAGGGACATTTTTTTCTATTAATGGAAATCATATTTATCCAAATTAATTTTTTTTACCTAAACCTAGGACCTGAAAATTGTCTTTTAAAAATGTTCTATAGTTTCTAGTTTTACATTTAAGCACATGGTTCATTGGAGATAAGTTTTGTGTAATGTATGAGGTTCAGGCTGAAGTTCACTTATTTCTATTCTTTTTAAAAGTAAAAATAGATTCTTCTCTTATACAATACATCCCAATCACAGTTTCCCCTCCCTCCACTCCTAGCTCACCTCTTACCTCTTCCCCAGATCCACTTCCTGTCTGTTTTCTCTTCAGAAAAGAACAGACCTCCAAACACAACAAAATAAAATACAGTAAGACAAGACAAAAACTTCCATCCACATCGAAGTTAGACATAGCCTAACAGGAGGGAAAGACTCTCAAGATCAGGAAAAGGAGTGAGAGACACCTGGCTCCCACAAGGTTCCAGCCACAACATACAAGCAGAGGACCTGGTACAAATCCCTGCAGCCCAGGGCTTGCTGCTTTGGTGTCTGTGTGCCCATGTGAGCTCCGCTTAGTTGATTCAATGGGCCGTGTTCTCCTGTGTGCTATATCTCCTCTGTCTCTGAAAGTCTAAATGCCCATTGTCAGGATTCTTCCAAACTCCAAGGGAAGGGAACCAATGGAGACCTGCAGTTTAGACTCTCTGCATAATGTCTGACTGTGGGTCTTGGCATCCACTCCCATCTGCTGCTGGGAGAAGTCTCTCTGATGAGGATCAGACAACCATTAGGAATCGTTTCATTGAGGTTTTGTTTTTTTTGTTGTTGTTGTTGTTTTGGGTTTTTTTGTGTGTTTTTTTTTAAAGACTATGTTTGGTTCTAACCTAGGTCTCTGGTTCCTGACCATCCAGGCAGTGTCATGCTCCCTCTTGTGGAGTGGGCCTCAAGTTAAATCAGACCTTGGTTGACCAATCCAAGTTCTGTGCCACCGCTGCCCCAGCACATCTTGCAGGCAGGACAGATTGTAGGTCGAGAGTTTTGTGGCTAGGTTGGTGTTTACTTCTTTGGTATCCTGAAGTGTACCTTCCTGCACCAAAGAGATTAGAATTTAGGGGGTGAAGGCTCCATGCTGGCACCAGCTTGACCTCTCCACATTCAATGTATTGTGTGGATGTTGTCCTCTGCAATGGAGCCTTGCTGTCAGTTTGCAAAGAGCAATCTTCTGTCCTAGCATCAATTTGTGTTGTTTGGAGATCTCTATGGGACTCCATTAGGCAACAACTCAACTAAATGCAACCCAGCTCTGCCACTGGGAGCCTGGAGTTCATTTTTATTCCTATGTATATTCAGTTGCTACAGCACCAGTTAATGAATAAGCTATCCTTCCTTTATTGTGTGGCTTTCATCCCTTGACAAAATATCAGTTGTACATGTACATGTGCGTAGATCAGCTTTTGTTTTCTATGCTCTACTCTATTGACCTGTGTATGTGTCTATCACTCCATAAAAACACATAATCTCCATTATGTATTTTTGTCCATCTTTGCACCCAACTTATAGTTCTTAAAATCTGATAAAGTGGTAACTCCTGTATTTGTCTTTTCTGAGATTGTTTTAGCTCTATTAGAACCTGTGTTTTCCTATATCTAATTTTGAGAAGATCTATCTACAATTTTAAAGGGAATTATAGTAAGCCTATAGGTCAGTTTGGAGAGAGATGGCATATTCATCATGTTGGTTGAATCTTCCAAAGTGGGAAAATAGTATGTCCCTTCATTTACTCAGATCTTATTTGAATTCTTTCATTGTAACTCCCTAATTTTCAGTATGCAAATCCTCTCTACAATCTTTAAAATCATTGTAGATGGTATACTCATTAATGTTTACCTTCACATATTAATTGCTAATATAAGGAATGCAGCTTTTGTATTGCACAACCTTGCTGAGCTCAGTTATTAGCAATAGGTGGATTTTGTTTTGTTGGATTATTTTATATAGACATTCCTGCAATCTGCAAATAGGGACAGTTTTATTTCCTCTTTCCAATCTGTATTACATTTAGTTTTTATTGCCTTATTACTGCACCTAAAGCTTGCAGTAGTATGCTGGAAAGAAGTAATGACAGCAGGCATCCTTGCCTCATTCCAGATACTGGGTAAAGAATTCAAGTCTTTAACCCAGAGTATTATTTTAGCCATTTGTTCATTTGTGTTGATTTTGTTTGTGTAGATGGTACTTACTGAGTGGAGGAAGTTATCTTTTCCTAGTTTCCTTTTTATTTATCATGCTGGACGATGGATTTGCTCAAGTGTTTTATGCATCAATTGATATAATCATATGAATTTTCCTCTTTAGGCTGTTCATATTTTTTTCATTTCGATATCTCCCACTAGAGATTTAATCAGTGTATATTATACAAAATAATGGGTTTCATTGTGGCATTTTCATGCATGTACATAATGTGCTCTGATCACATTCATTCCCCATTACCCTCTTTTGCACTCCCTCCAGTACTTTCTAATGCTATTTTTGAAATTAAAATATAATTACATAATTTTTCCCTTTCTCTCCAAGTCCTCCCATGTACCTCCCCCATGCTCTCAAATTCAGAGCCCCCCCGTGTGGGCTTGTATTCCTAAGTATATAGTTATAACCTGCTCAGTTTATATAATGTTACATATATATATATATATAATGTTACATATATATGAATGATTTCAGGGCTGACTGTTTGGTACTGAACAGTCAGTTAAAGTGTTCATCCCTTATTTGCCTGTAGTTCTTTTTCTAGGTTTGGGGACACACAATATTTTCCACTTCCACAATTGCATATCTCTTGGTGTTGTCCTTGTTCTGCTCTTGTGATGAGACTTCATGGGTGTAACTTCCCTGGCATTTCTAAGAAACACAGTCTCACAACTGACATTCTGTTCCTTTGGCTCTTATATTCCTTCTGTCCCCTATCTGAATCTTAGGTGCAGGAGTTGTATCACAGACAGGTCAATTGGGGCTGCAATACGCATGGTCACTTGTCATCTGCATTTTGATCAGTTGTTTTCTGCCACAGACTGCTCAGTGGGTAGCAGGTCTGTGTGGAGACCAAGACAGTGTAGCAGTTTTCTATAATGGTCTCTGTGTTGCAAAGTAAACTGTCATTGTTGAAGGATGAGAAATAACATTTATTTGGCTAAACCCTGGCACAAGATGTGCCTCAAATGTTTTCTTTAAAGATTTATTTATGTAAAGATTTTTATTTTATGTTTATATTTTGCCTGCATGTATGTCTGTGCACCATGTGCATAGGAGGCCACAGGAAGGTGTTGGATCCCCAGGACTGGAGTTACAGATGGTTGTGAGCTGCCATGTGGGTGCTGAGAATCAGGCCCTGGAAGAGCAGCAAATGCCTTAACCTCTGTACAATGTCTTCAGACATAGATTTTATTTATTTATTTGTATATTTAATATATATGAATATTTTACTTTCGTGTGTGTGTGTGTGTGTGTGTGTGTGTGTGTGTGTGTGTGTGTGTGTGTGTGTGCGCGCTGTGGTTCCTACAGAGGCCAGTAAGCAGTAAGGGGCATCAAATCCCCTGCAACTGGAGAACTGGAGTTACAGATGGTTGTTAGCTGTCATGTGGGTACTGAGAATCACTCTCAAGTCCTCTAATAAAACAGAAAATGCTCTTAACTTCTGAGACTTTTCTCCAACCCTGCTTTTCAAATGTTGAAATACATCCTACTTGCTTGTGTTTTATTACTATTTTTTATATATGGCTGATGTTTACTTGCTAATATTTTATCAAGAGGTTTTGTATATAGGTTCATAAGAAATAGTGATCTGTTTACTTATTTATTTATTTATGTATTTATTTATTTATTTAGTATCTTTGTCTTGTTGTTAATTTTATTTTGTTTGAGATACAATCTTAAAAGCCCAGGCTGGACTCAAACTCATCAAGTATTGAGGTTGGCCTTCACCTCCCAGTTTACTGAATTACAGATGTGCTCTGCTTTAAATACTTCAATTTCATTTTTTTGGAGGTGCTGGGGATTGAATCCAAGGCCTTTACATGATAGGCTAAAGTTCTAACACTGAACTACACCTCAGCCTTCCACAAGAAGTTTTCAGAGGAGGAGCCATAGTCATTTAAAATTCTGATACTTCCAATAATTGTGCTATTTCTAAGTCTGCCACTGATCATTGCTTTGTCTCATCTGACTGCTTTTACTTACCATGTAAGTTTTTATTGAAAGCTGGACAAGTTATATACAACAAAATATAATGACAACGATAAATAAATCTTCAGTGTGGGACTTGGTGTTAATCCTGCCAGAAGATGGGCTGTGTGGATGGCCAGTATTTGTTTTCCTATGGACATCAGAAATCACAAGTCCTGTAGGCTTCCTCCCCTCTTCTCTCCTTTGTGTGTGTTTGCTCTCTAGCCTATTTGATGAGGTCTCTCACTGGTTGGTGTGGTCCTCACCAATTGGCAAGACTCACTGGCCAGCAAGCCTTTGGGGTTCTCTGTCTCCCCAGCACTGGGGTTACAGTACATACCATTATGCCCAGCTTTTTAGTGGATGCTAAGGATCTGAAATCACATCCTGTGCTTAATCAGTAAGCCTTTTACCTTATGATCCATCACCTCTGCTCTTTCTTTAGTGACCTTTTATTTTTATCCCTTCTCTCAGCTTTGGATGCCCTCTTCTGCTGTTTTCCAGGTTAGTCTCTTGAGTTCTACTGTTTACCATGCTGGTAGAGTGTGGGGGCTGGGTTCCCTAATATTTTTAAAGTGCACAGTGGGCTTGTGTCCCAGGAATGGAGTTTTCACAAGGGTTTTTGCCCTTTCTACAAGAATAGATTCCTCCCTTTCCTGCTCAGCTTCTGTGAGTAGTAACCAGTGTTTCACTCTATAAACGTGAAGCCTTTATCCCTGCAGATTATAATATACTCTTATGTAAAATGGATGGGAGTGACTGAGTAAGTTCTCTGCAGTTTGGCTATGGCAGTATTTCTTCAGTCCTCACCCACATGCCCTTCCTGCCTCTTGCCTCTTAAGGGAGCCATGTCTAAGTGGATTTCCCCATGGCTTCCAGTGTGCTTTCTGTGGCTTCCACCAGGAAAGTCTGTGAAGGGACAGAACCCCTCTGACAGCTGCTGCCTTCAGGAGTGGCCTTCTCAGTCAAACCACACTCAGCCACCAGCAATTGGTCATATTTTCTAGCTTAGTTTTCCTACATACTTCTAGGGCAGTGGCTTTCAATCTACTGAAAGCTGTGGCCCTTGAAAACAGTATTACTTATCACTGTTGATTAAAAATTTAAATTGAAACTCACTGGGAAAACTCTTAGGCTTAGTTAGCTGTTGACAAAATCAATTTTATGTGGTAAACTCAATCACATTCACAAATAAATCTATGTCTATCTGATCAAATTGCTCTTTTTATAATGACAAAATATGTCTGTAACAAGCTCTACTGTTTTTGTTGAATGAGCATATTACCCAAAGAGTAAACTTCTAAGAGTATAGTTAAAAAAAGTTTCACATGTTGTGATGACCCCCCAATCATAAAATTATTTTCATTGCAACTTTGTAAATGTAATTTTGTATTGTTATGAATTGTAATGTAAATGTCTGATATATAGGGTATCTGATATGCCATCTCTGTGAAAGAGTTTAATTCCAAAGGGGCCATGAGCCACAGGTTGAGAAACACTGTTCTAGGTCATCTGATGGCTTGTTTTCATCCCTACCATGATTTGCTTATTTACTTGACTGCCCCCCACTTGACTCTGAGCTTCTTGGTAACAGGGACTAACTACCTCATCATGTACTCAACACCCATCATGGTGCCTGGCACATCATTACCACATGTTATATGAAATAGTGTTTTATCTTCTGCTATATCTATAGAGAGAATCTTACATAGCCATTACAGATAGTTTCTGAAAATATCATGGCAGAGATAAAAAAAAAGCTATTTATAAAGAACCTCAATTTTGAGAGACCAAAATAATTAAAGGCAATTTTTAAATGAGGTTCTTTCTCTTCATATTTTTATCTCCTACTTTGGATATAATATTATCTTTGTAGCTAGAAAAAAGCTATGTAAGAACCTGGATGTTTGTGTTCTACATTTAAGCCTACTGTCCCTGCTTTGGGTCTCTAACCCTTTTGAAAAGATGACGATATATTTGAACGGCACTTGCCAACAGCACATGAAGCACCCTCCACCACCATAAAACTTATCAGTTCTAACCTGTCTGGTCTTCTTCAGCACCCCATCCTATTCCATCTTCTCAGCACTAGATGCATAAGAAAGTAGGTTTGTTTTACCTCCATACCTGGAGGTCCCATTGAGACTTCTCCCTCTCTATCCACGTGCTTTCCCCTTTGCAGATTCACTTTCTTTGAGGAAATCATCCTGAGAACACAAGAGAAATTTCAAAGCTCTCTCTGGGATCAAGGCAGGGGAGAGGTGTGGGCATTTCTCATACAAATTGTTGTCCTTGAACATTCAATGGCAGAGCTAGCTTCAGCTCTGGCCAACCCTTGCTTTTCTCAGACTGAATGTAATTGTGAAGCTTGGAAAGAATACTTTTTCTTTTTTCTAAGACATCCCTATTTTTTTCTAAAACAATATCATTTCCTTGTGACTTTGTGTTTGGTTTCAAGATGGTTCATTAGCTAAATTGACTTAAAAATTGGCAAGACACCTTTAGAGTTATTTTTAATTAATGGCAATAATGAAATCTCGTGTTTCTGAGGCATCTTCCCACCAAACTCCAAAGCAAGACAACCTCTTTTCTGAAGAGCTAGGTACAATCTTTGGGGGCATGTAAGCTGGGGTTGCATTCAGGACTTCATAGCTGCATAATTTAAACTTGTTTCCATTTAAACAGAATGGACCTGTTGAGATCAACCTGTGTCCTGTTCTAAGTTACTCTATGTTGCACAAAACTGTTTTTTTTGGGAAGGGGCTGTGTCTTGCCTTGAAAGATTCTACTCTGATGGTAGATGACTGTGCACCTGGAGGGACTATTAGAAGAACACTATCTGTGTGGCATCACCCACATAGCAGAGACTGATAAATGACTTACTCATGGGAGTATAAAGGGTGCCCCCCTTTAAATTTATTGGGGATGAATTGAGAATGCAGAGGCACATGAACATTAGAATAACACCATGTTCAAGACACTAGACAAAGGGAAAGGTATAACTCTATATAAAGGGGTGGACACCTAGCACTACAAAGGCTGTCACATAGTATATGCATCAAAGGTCAACAGAGAGAACCCTCACAGGGGCTTCAGCTGGGCTCGGTCCTTGCTGTTGACACAGCATAATTCAGCTTCCATTTTCCCATCCTGTTTGCCCATCTGGACATGCTGTCCATCCATCTGCCAAGACCTTTGTTTGACCTTGTTCCTATTCTTCCACCTCTGTATCTGGATTCAACTGTGCAGTTTCTCTCAGACCTGTGACCAACAAGTCTCTCAACAGAGATTTTACATCTTCATGAGCTTTCCTGCCTCTCGGACCTGTGAACCTCTTGAGTTCTCTGAAACTCAAGCCCTCTTAGCCCTTTAAAGCATCCTGTTACTTGTGCACTTATGTTAATATATGTAATGTGTGACCTGAGAGTTAATAATTAGGACTAGAATATAAGAACTTGTGTTTACCTTGGTCAGAATTATCAAGGAAGGTGAAAGTATCTATTAAAAGGTTGCCATTGAAACCACCGTACATTGTGAATTTGTTATTTGATAAATTCTGGCACCATGGAAAAACAGTTCCAGAAAAATCTCTCAATCTCTCGCTCTCTGGTTTTTTCAAGACAGGGTTTCTCTGTATATTTTTGGTACTCACTCTCTCTGGTCAAAAACTAGATATAACCAAATGATAGTGTTCTATGGTTTAATTGAAATACTACTCACTGGGCATGGTGGCTTCCAACTGTGATCCCAGAGCACTTGGTAGGCAGAAGACAGATCTTGTCTAAAAGTAAATCACAAATACCTATTGCCGTGTAAATAATAAATACCTATTCACAAGTGAGCATACATGGCTATAGCTGTTACTAAGAATGGTCTGTCTTATTAAAAGACAAATGGAAACCTTTCAGGGAGCTGCACCTCCTCATTGGGTTGTCGTTCAGTCCAGGAGCCACCTTAAGTCCATGGTTTGGAAACAAATCCTTGTGAGCTAGGGACAGAATTCGGCATGGTAGGTAAGTATGGCTCACCTCCTTAAGGGACTTGATCTTCCTTATCAGTCCTTATACAACTGACATTTATTCTGAATGGCAAAGATTTCTTTGCCTAGTCCATGCCAAACTAGGTTTAGGAAGAGCATCTCTGTCACTCAGCCAAGTTCTGAGCACCCAACCTTTCCTCTGTCAGATGTTAGAATCATCCATGCTGAACACCCTGTCACTCACAAATGTGTTGTTTTGTTCCAGTTCTCATTTGTACAGAACTAAAGGGAAATGCTTTTCATCAAGCCCTCTTAGTGCAAAAACATCTTGACATTAGTTTGTACAAAAATAACTAAAGGACTAAAACCTAATCTGATGCAAAAAAAAAAATGACTGCGATGACCTCAGCTTATAATACACAAGTCTTTATGGAACCTGGGGATTATTTTTATACAAACCATGGCAACTATGAGCAATGAATTATACACCCTGCAGTCTTACCATAAAGGAACTGCTTGTGAAAGGAAATAAAACCACACCATTACTAACCACAGACAAATGTGGTGATAGATACAGGATGTTCTTATTGGAGAAAATGGATCATGTACTTGAATGTGCTGCCTTGAGGGCTGTGTATAAATAAAAATGGCTTTACACAATTATTCCAATAATGATAATTTAATGGTTTTTACACTAAAAAAAGAATTTATACCTAACTAGCATTTTATGCTTCGATAGCAATGTAAAATCTAACAATTTAAAAAATGGAATTCACAGGCACAAATTTTTAATGGATTACTTCGTGTCTTCTAAGGACATTTCTATCAGAGTAATCAGATTGTGTAAAATAGAGAAAAGGGGTTTGTGTTCCAAGGCATCATTCCTCTTGGACCATGACAACTTTGAACAAAAATATTTTCACAAAGAATCATTTTAATCATCTTCTTTTACAAAGCACAATACGTAAGACTTTTCTAAATACAACTTTAGAAAATGAAGCAAAAAAATAATTTCCATAGATGCCTGGCTGAGTCCATGCTGAATGCAAAGGAATTTTAATTTTCAAAAAAGTGACCATTCCAAACTTTTTGATATTCTTGATGGGTCCATTTGGTCAAGAATAAAGATGATGGCTGTTTGGGCAGTGGCTCATCCAGTTCTGTGATGCACAATCTTCTTTCTGGTTAGCCCAAGGGATGGTAATAGAGCTGGATATACCAGCTCATTTCTCTGTAATCACCCCCCCCCCAGAGCAATCCAATGCCTGCCTTAGGGGAAGACATCAGCCCTCTTCATCCCATGTTACCAGCACACCTACTGAGGATACTTGAATCTCTCAGTTTCCTTGTTAATGATCTCACTCTGCATAAGCATCATATATCATCAATTAGGGATTTTCCAACAGATGAAAAATTAAGACATCAAGAAACTAGTCACTGTTATAATAGGTGGTAGGAAATCTCTAAAGGCTTCAAGTGTAACGCAGAAAGGCTTAACACAGTGAAGGGGAACAGGATGCTTTACACTGCTTATAGAAACCCTTTGCTCTTGGCCCCAAGCACACTGAGACCATGGCTGCTAAAAGGCAAATATATTCACATATGGGAATAAAGAATGATTTCTTTACATATTCCCTTCCCCTAACTGTGTTCCCACCCATGAAGGCTAGGGCACCAGTACTCTGTAAATACATGGAGGGAAGTGATAGCCTCAAGCAGAAAGGACAAATATGCAAGTGAGAACAAGGCATGGGGAGGGAGACAGGAAGAAAAAGGAAGAGACATTTATTTGTTATATTTTCAATAATGAATAGTGAGGTTTTTGCATCATTCCTTCTATGTCATCAATTTTCATTCTTTGTGGTAGTGAAAATCTATTAATGTTTAGTAGTTTCACTATAAAATGCAGGAAATAGACAAAGCAGCAGTTTAGAAACACATCAAACATATTTGGGGCCATTAAGGGACCACCCCTCACCTCTACCCCATCAACAATCTTGCAGTACAGGATGTCCCCCATTTTTAGCTAAGGATGAGAAAACAGTTACATATTCTAAGGCTGAACTGTTCATGTACTATAAAGATAAAGCAGACAAGCAAACATCAGTTTCATTGAGAAAGAAAAAGCAATTCCGTAAGTGCAGGAAAGATCCAATAGCTACATTTCCACAAGACCCTCCTCCTGTTCTCCTGGATCTCAGGAGGGGGTTACAAGTGCGCAAGGCAAATGACACTGTGAATACAGTTTAAACAATAACACACACACATAACCCAGTGCAGGAAATAATCCAACTACCCCCCTGTTTTCATTTGCATTTTATTTTTATTTATTTTTGCTTTAATAATGCATATTCTGTTCACGCAATAGGTGTAAAAGGCAGGAAGCAGGGCTTAACTTGGCTGATGATAAAACAATCAAGCTGGAATGACATTTCTAGTTTCATGAACAACTTCAAAGTAGGAGAAACTGAAAAGTCACAGCTGGTACCAAAGAGCAGGCCAGGCTTTCCAGCTGTCTCCTCTTAGGACCTTTGGCTATGGTGAGAGACGCTGTGAAGACAGCGGCCTCTAGTGGATAAGGATAAGTGGCTTTTCTTTCTTTTTTTCTTTTTTCTTTTTTTTTTCTTTTTTCTTTTTTTTGTGTTTGTTTTTAATTTCTTTATTTGGAATCATGGTAGCTGCATCACAAAAGCTCCAATCAAGAGGGTGGTAGAAAGAAGGCACAGATCATTGCAAATACCAGATTTTCTTTTTCTCTTTTTGTAAATATACCAACATATATAAGCGAAAATTTCTGTTAGAGTGGTGGGGGTTGACTGGCAGGGAAAGAGAAGGGTTGGACCTCAAATTGCATATGTAATAGAATCCTAAAAGGGAATACAAAGCCAGGTGGCCTTCAGTCCACCTGCAGCAAGTGAGCAAGACACTTGCTTTGGACTAGGTTAGCACAAACACTAGGGGCATCTGTGACAAAACACGATTTTTAAAAAATCATAAAATTATAAAGCCTGTAAACGAATAATCTGAAATTACATTTTATTAATGGAAAATATCATCAAAATAGTACTATGGACTAAACTGCCTGAGTTTTCATTTCGCAGGAGATCTCAAGGTAGAAAAGCCTTTAGCACAATTGGCTATAAATCACAACCACTGCCAGACCCAGGACAACACCATGGGAAAGAGTCTCCTCTTGGATGGAATTTGTGTTGTGCTATCAAGACTTTTGTGCTAATTGTTCAAACAGGGACATGTTGAGGCAAACCTTTAATCTTTTGGCACAAGATGATTTTGGCTGGGGCAGAAAATTTGAGTCTCGGACTCAGGGTGAATAATGTAACATCTCAATTATCAAGTATTCATTTTGATTGAAGAGCTTTCTTTATGTCATTCACTTCCATCTATAAAGAGGGGGAAAAGCAGCAAACACAGGCATCATAAGAAGCTGAATGATAATCACCCTCAACTATGTAAAGAAAAGACGCAAGCTGACAATTTTAGGGATGAAATGGGTAAACTGACATCATGAAGAATTGGGAAGAATGCCAGAAACAATATGAACCTAAAAATGGGCACTTCTGTGTGGTAACCTGACAAATAGTGTGCCTGGTCATTCCCAGGGCCCTGGGCTCCAAAGTTATTCAAAAGCAGCAATGACTCTAGATTCCTGGCCAAAGGGCAGAGCAGGCAATCAATAGCATCTGAAAGTGACCCCAAAGGGTAGGAGTGAGCACTCCCAACAGGATGGTGAGCAACTCCTATTCTTTTCTAAGTGATATGTGCCCAAACTAAATGGATAATAAAAGTCAGTCTTTGGTCACAAGATCTTCACCAGTCATCAGGACAGAGGTGGATCAGCAGCTAGAGGGGGACAGAGCTCAGATGCCACATGGCTAACAACAGAGCTTCCTGTATGCCATATCCTCTTGTACTTAGTATGATGAGGTATACTATATCATCATCCTATAAACTAGAGGGAATATTTTATAGATGATATGTTTAAAATGAACTGCAAACTAGAAGCCCAACTAGGAGTATGTTGATTCTTCTCTTCCTTCCTCAAGAGCTTTTGGAGCTTAGGTAAGGACAGAATATAAGACTATGTAATCATGAGACTATGTAATCATGAGACAGGATTGCACTTGGTAGCTTAGGCTGCCCATGGGACTCACTCTATAGCCCAGGCTTGACTAGAACTTGTGATCGTCCTTCAACTTCCCCAATGTGGAATTAAAAGCATGCACCATCACACCCAACAGCAATCATTTCCTTTTAACTAGAAGCCCTGCGTTTGCTTCCACTCCTAACTGAATCTGGGCCTCATGGTCTTACCTGCAACCGGAGCCGGATTTTCTTTTCTTCATCCAGCTCTGACAGTAACTGCTTAATCTCACGTCTGAAAAGCAAATGCCAAAAGAATCAAATCAAAGCCAAGAGTTTCCAAATGAAAGGTAAGAAAATCTAATATCAAGTATGGAACAAACAGTTTCTTCTTTTTAAATTCCCCCAGGGTGGGTCAGTGGGTCGGTTGCTCTCTCTGTCTCTCTGTCTCTCTGTCTCTGTCTCTCTCTCTCTCTGTGTGTGTGTGTGTATACATGCATGTGCATGTGTGCATAATGGAGACAGGAACATGCATTCTACATTGTGTGGAGGTCAAAGAACAACTAATGTGGAGTTAGTTCTCTCTTTCCACCTTTATTTGGGTCCCAGATGTTGAAGTCAGGTCATCCCTGACTTGCATTGTTGAGTGGCGTGCTGGTTAGTTTTTTGTAAGCTTGACACAAGCCAGAGTCATCTGCAATGACCGAACTTCAATTAAGAAAATGCCGCCACTCCACCAAGGTTTCTGCTTAGTTCCGGACTCCAGGTTCCTGCCTTGACTTCCCATGATTACTGACCATAAACTATAAGCCAAATAAACCTTCACTCCTAAGTTATATTTTGTCATTGTCTTCACCACAACAATAGAAAGCTAACTAAGACAGGTGCTGGCAAACCCCTTTACCACTGAACCACCTCACCACCCCCAAACACACTTTCTTTGTAGTGTGCTGTTATTTGGGAGGGAACCTCCAAAACATGTAGCCTTCAAATGTCAGGTCTGGAGATGACTTTAGCAAGCCCTTAGGTTATATTTCTCCCAATAGGAGAAAATGGGGAAACTAAGGCATAGAATGGTACCCTAATTTTTCCAATAATTAGACTCCAGTACCCAGGCTCATATTCTGCAATCTTCCCTATAACTTGTCTTTTATAACCACTAGGTATTTACAGAATATTTAATTGTAGACACCACTTTTGTTTATATATTTTTCATGTTCATATGTATGTGCAAGTCCTTATATGTGCATGTAAAGGCCAGAGGTTCATAATATCAAGTGTCTTCTTAAATTTCCTTCCACCATACTGTTTGAGGCCGGGTCTCTCACTGAACCCAAAGCTTACTGGTTCAGCTAGACTGGCTGACTAGTTAGACCAGGGATCCTCTTGACTCTGTGCTGGGATTACGGATATTTTGTATATGGATGTTTGAGATCTAAAATCAAGTCTTTATGTTTGTATGGTAAGTACTTTCTTACTGAGCCACCTCCCTTGACGCAGTGCAGATATTTTTTTACCACTCCATATATACTTCAATTTTCTATAGTATCTTTTTTTTTGAGACAGGGTTTCTCAGTATTGTTTTGGAGCCTGTCTGTAGACCAGACTGGCCTCAAACTCACAGATAGCTGCCTGCCTCTGCCTCCTGTGTGCTGGGATTAAAAGCATGTGCCATCAACGCCCAGCTAGAATGTATCTTAATAATAGGTCACTGGTATATTTTCACTAGTCCTCACAAAATCCTACAAATTGACTTTACCTTAAGATGCACTAATTGGACCTTAAATATATGAATTAACAATATAGAAATGAAATCTGAAAGAGGGCAAACATGGGGCCTCTTACAGCCTAATGCCTTTTCCAACTGGAAATAATAAAGTTGAATGAAGCTACTCATTCTGCAAAGCTGGGACTCTGCTCTCTGACTAGTCTGAGATCTGCATTCCTTTTGTTTTGAGGCTTTAGGCATGTACATTTGTGAAATGGAAAAGAAGACTTCAGAAACATCACAGCAAACACAGTGACAATACATTTATTTGTTCATCTCCAGATGAATACCATGATGGTTCCCCATATTGAGACTATGTCCTAGCACTGCTATCAACACTCTGGTTATAACAAGTTATAACCTGACTAATAGCAGTGATTCATTAGTACAGTTATTTAAACACACACTAGTGCTTAGGGCTTAGGAAAGCAGTCGACAGTGAGGTCCTAAAGCAGCAGTCCAACCCCAGAAAAACTAGGCAAGCATGGCCTTAAGTCGGCCATGGTCTAGAAAGAGGAAGTCAGTCAGAGAAGATGGTGTTAAGAAAGCCACTGAGATTTGAATTAGTGAAAATGGGCATCTGTCTACAAGCAGAAAGGGAGATAGGGCAGTTGGGAGAAATTCAAGGCAGGGTAGAGAGGTGAGCCTGCTTCCAAAATCTAAGCACATTTGAGGATAGTTGGGATAGACATGAATTGAATGCTACAGGGAACGTGATACCAAGGAATATGGTAGATTGGTTGGGACTCACTGATCTTGGGCAGGAGGGGCAAGCTAAGGAAGGCTATGAGAGATGGGTCTTTGAAGAGAGGATTGACATCCTGAGTTACTGATTAAATAAGATGTTGGCTGGGCAAGGAATATTGTTGCTTTAAAGCACAGCTACCTATGGACTCAGAGACAAGGTCAGGTCATCAGAGTTGTGGGTAGCTTCCAGGCACAGCCCCCACTCCCCAGTGAGTATAAAGTTCAAAGCCCTGGATCCAGGTAAGTCAGGTCCTAATATGGCCCTGTTCAGAAGGCTGGATTTCCTGGAACTGTGGATTCATTGTCTTGTCAAAGTACAAGCATTCCCTGGATATAGATGTCCTTTGGGTACCCAAACCTATAGCTTCTAGAGCCTTACAGGAACCAGGAACTTTAAGGAATTTGGGAGAGCCTGGATGGCCCAGGGAAGCTTTCCAATGGCATCTAAGCAGTTCTGCATATTTATCTGATGAATCTCTTCCAGTCAGAAAGTGATCTGATGAAGACCACTTTTGCTCATAGTCTAGACAGAGTGGAACAGAACCTGCTTAGAACCACATTGCTCATTCCTTAGAACACTTATCCTAGAACTTAGTAGGTAGACCTACAGTTATGTGCATTTGCAAAACTGCATGTACTGTCTTCTCTGTCCTCCAAGTGTGTGGCAAAGACTTCAAAAGTCCTTTGTAGAAGAACTTAGCTTTGTTTAACCCAATTATTTCCCAAAGTGTCTGACAACAAAATACTTCAGGGCTTTCCACCCTTGGAAGAAAGTCAAGTGCTAGGCACTACCAGTCCCAGAACCTCCTCCTACAGGCTGCAGGATATTGGCCACACCTCTCATCATCACCCCCAAGCATCTTCTGAACCAAGGTGGCCAGGTGCCCATGGAGACAATGATCCTTCAGGCTGTTCAGTTGCCTATGAATCTGCATGCTATTCCCTCTGCCAAAGTTCTCTGCTCCTGGTAATTCTAGCTCATTTTTCAAGATGTTCATGAAATGCTTCCCTGAGAATTACCTCAAGAAAGATTCCTTACAGAAAGAGCTAATTGAGCTCTGAATCAGTAGTCTCTGAGCCTAGGCTTCTTTAAGGGTTGCCTACCACTAAACTTTTAACAGCTTTCTCCCAGTCAATGCCACATCCCAGGCAGTGTAAAATATTTTACTTTTGCTCACAGGCTTTTCTTCCCATTCAAGTGCTCCCTGAGAATAAGAGACGTGAAAGTATGTATGTGAGCATGCATACGGAAAGGCTCCCAAGTCTCGTGATGAGGGCGTCTTCCTGACAGAAAAATCTTGGGTTTAAAGATTCCCTATATCATCTTCTGTCTTGATGTAAGCCAATTGTTTCTATCTGTCTAAGTTAAGAAGCTACATTTCCCCTGAAACACTAAAGGAAAAGTTAGTAGTATAGATGGTGCTAGAGAGATAACACATTGGTTGCGTGTATATTGCTCTTTCAGAAGATGTGAGTTCAGATTCCAGTACCCACGTTGGAAGTCTCAAAGCCACCTGTAACTGCAGTCATAGGGGATAAGACACCTCTGGTCTCTCTATGGACCCTGTACACAAGTGCACAATGCTGGTTCCTCAACACACACATAACTGGAACTAAAATCAAAAGAATTTATATATGTACTGCTATTGTTTGACTCTTGAATGTCCCCACAAAGATCCACAGGTTAAAAGCCTGACCTCCAGCCTGTGCTACTACTAGGAGGTTGTGGACTTTTAGGACGCTAGTAGAAGACATTTAGGTCATTGGGGATATATAAGGCTTACTGAGATTCCTGTCCCTTGCTGTCTCTTTTCTGCTTCCTGACTGCCATGAAGTGAGGAAGCCTTCCCCCATCACATGCTCCCTACCATGTGCTGCCTCAGCACAAAAGTTCAACTGACATGAACTGAAACCATGAACCAAAACAACCCCCCCTTTAATTTGCTTTTATTTTGTGTGGAGGAGTGTTTGTATGCATGTATATGTTTGTACTATGTACATGTTTGATGTGCACAGAGGCCAGAAGAGGACATTAGATCCCTTGAAATTGGAGTTATGGACAGTTGTGAGATGCCATGTGGGCCATGTGGGTGCTGGGAACTGAATCCCTGGTCCTCTGTAAGAGCAGTAGGTGACCATAACGTCTGAGCTGTCTTTCTAGCCACGAATCTTCCCTTCTTAAAAGTTGATTCTCTCAAACTTCTGAAACAGCACTGTAAAGCTGGTGAGACGCTCAGACGGTAAAGGTGCTTGTTGCTAAGCCTGGTGAGCAGAGTTCAATCTGTGAGACCTTGCACTGTGGAAGGAGAGAACCAACTCCTGAAAACTGCCATCTTTTTATTGTCCATGCACACAATTTTGAAAGGTTTTAAAAAGCTTATTTGACATGGAAATAATGTATTTTCTAGTGAATTTCACTTTCTTTTTAACACTCTACTGAGACTGTCCATCTTTACAACTGATTCACCCCTCTATAGCATATAGCCAAGCTGTGCTCTTTGACATATAGTAGGCTGGGTGTGTTTTAAAAATACCATAATTGTAAGTATAAATTAGGCCTCTTGCAGTCCATACTCATACCCAGCTCTGCTGCCCCTATCAATGTGAATGCCTAGTCCACCCTCAGGCAGAGTGATCCAGAGAGAGCCACCGGGAAGCAGCTGTGAAGGGTCCCTGCTACTCACTTCTGCTGGTCCTTCATGCTTTCAATGATGCTTCTCAGCTCTCGGACTTGTGTCTTAAGCTCCTCTACAGCAGCCTGGCTGCTGACTGCAGGCTCCATCTTTGGTTTTCCTTCTGTGCTGAACAAAGATGGAGAATTGGCTCTGTGTCCAGCTGTTCCCAAAGAGGATGACATGGGGGAGGATGCCACTGAAGATAGAGAGGCTGGCCCACTGCTGCCAGCTGCCATGGTCCCTGGCTTGGGTGGCAGGGTTGTCTTGTTGTCCGACACCTGTGAAAAGGGAAGGTGGAGAGGCTTCAGAGCCTGGGATCTGGGCAGGGCTTGCCTTCCTGTCCTGGCGAGTCAAATCAACCTTCAATACCCAACCCCGCACCTGTCTCCACATATCCTACTCATTTATTCCTTTACCCACAAGCCATCCATGGTCAACCTGGTACAGAGAGACCACTGCTCAAAGGCTATCTGTATGTATTTTAAATTTCATCTTCTTTCTAGACAAGATGGTCCCAGATTGGGTTCTTATGCACTGAGAGGTATGAAACTGTTTGCCAGGCCCTATAAACCCTGAAGTAAGCAAGGCATTTTCCTGGCCCCTTGGAACTTAGAACTTAATGAGGCACTGGCAGACAGACAAAGCAATACACACTGTAGCACAAGAGGGAGGAAGCACAGAGAGCCCCAGAAACACACCAAAGCAGCCACATCCCCAGAAGGATGGAGCAAGCAGCTAAAAGTTCATTTTGTCAGAGGGGGAGACTGTTGGAGAACGGAGCTGTATGAGGAGGGAAGGTCCTAGACAATGGCCTAGAGACCTAATGGGAATCATGGCTAAGATAAAGGAAACAGGAGAAAGTAATGCTGGCAGCAGGGAGAGAAGGGGGTGATTCAAATGGCTGCATACCTTGCTCATGAGTGCTGTGGGGGTAGAAAGGCGAGAGAGTTGAAAGCCTGGAACTAGATAGAACTGTTGAGACTTTGATACCATGCAAGCCAGAAACAGTGAGCATCTGACTTAGGGGGTGACCTAGAATGGAGACTATTTTGGAAAGATGTGGGTAAGGAAGGCACATCTAACAAAGGCCATTGGACAACACTCCTGGTACTAGAGTGGGGACTGAGTAAGGTCGATGGAGTCTCTGCCCTCATAGCTCAGCCTGCCATTGTCAAGGAGATTGGGACCTAGATAGACTGTGGAGGGTTAAGAAAGAAACACAAGGTCATAGGTGCAAAGGGAGGGAACCAGCAGAGGTGGTGCCTTTCATGGAGGAAGGCCCAGATGATCTCATTTTAGGACTTGAATTTTAGGAACTTGAAGGACATCTGACAGGGCATGCCTAGAGGTCAGAGCAAACAACTAACTAAAGAAGCTGGGCCAAAGGAATGGATATCATGGGTGTATAGATAAGAGAAATCAGAAGATGCCCAGTGGTAGAAGCTGGAAAACTCTAAATCAATGAGGCAAGAAGAGAAGGAAGAGAGTGCTCTTGACAATTGGGAAGAAGCAGTGAGAATGTGAATGAAGAAAGGCACCAGTGCGGAAGGGCCTTGGAGGGCAAACCTGGGAGAAAGTAAAAGGTTGGATAAGTACGTCAAGTGGGTTGAAAGGAAAATGGAACCCATGTGATATTAAAAGTATAGAGAGACCCAATGGTGAGAGACCAGTTTATGAATGGTCACTGAGTGCTATGGCTGGGCTGATAAAATGAAGACCCTTTCCACAAACTTGGATGTGGAGGGGAAATGGAGGGGAGGGGCTGTGAACTCAGGCAGAAGCTTCATGGGGAGTCAGAATACAAGGAAGGTTTTATTTGCTTTTACAGATGAATGTGACCCTGAGATGTTATGGGAAAAGCCTATGGATGGACAGGCTGAAGATGGAGAGGTGGGAAAGGCCTGATAGGGAGGTGTTCGAGAAAGATAGGAACACACAGGCTCTGGGTCAGTCTTAAGTGAGGGAGTGAGTACAGGTGCCTGGTAGGCCCAGAAAGGAAGCACCAGCAAGGGCAAGTGAGTGGGTAAGTCAGGTGAGGAGGAGGCAAAGTAGTGGGATAGGACTTTGGGAGCCAATAGGGTGAGTGATAGATACGGTGGAAGCAGAGGCTGGTGATGAAGCTTGGCACAGCAACCATGGGATTTCCTCCAGCACCAGGCGCTCAGCTGGCCATCCCAGAGAAGGCGCCAAGGAGGGGTTCAGCTGGCATGGCAGCAAGGAGGTAGAGTCTGGATTCAGGCTGTGCTAGAGGCAGAGACCGGGCAGAGCGTGCCAAAAGCAGATGGGCCATCATTCCCAGTCTCTCTGTTCGCCTTTTCTCTGCCAAGTTACCATTGAGGAAAAGCACTCTCTGCTGCCAGGGAGAATGTTTCGCCAGCCCAGGCTTTGTTGTTAGGAGGAGTCATAGTACGAGGAGAGAGGAACTGACATTTACAGAACTGTGATTGTACTCTGGACATCAGCTCTGCAATGTAAACAGTGATCAGCTGGCCCACATATTGTACCAAGCAGGAAACTATAGGGAAAACTGCCCCAGTCTTGCATCTAATCATCAGCATAACTGGAATTCAGCTCCCCCTTTGCCCGTTAAATCCTCAGTCCAGCACAGTGTCTATGGCTGATGGAGTCTGAAGATCCGTGTGCTCTTCTCTTGTTTTCTTTGCTGATTATATTATATATCCCAGGCCTCACGCCTTCTTCCATTTCCAGTCTTCTCTTTCCTCTCTGTCAAGACCTACCAGTTCCCATAACACTGGCTTCTAGATACTCCTAAGATCAATAGTTCTTCTGCTGTTTTCTGTCTGGTAACCTCTCAGACCAGCCCACTGCAGTTAACAAGTATTTTTTTAGTCCCCTACATAGATTAGGTCACCACACTCCTTGATTAAATTAGTTCAAGTGGAATTTCCTGAAGGAGTGAAATATACAACCTGACAACTTCACGGAACTGAAATAGGCTATGTGATAGAGCTGTGCAGATCAGAAATATGAAAACCCACTATTCGCCAGTAGATGTCACTGTAGAGACATCCCTGGGAGGCCAGAGACCAGGGAACTGAAGTTATGCCTATAGACACTAGAAAACAAAACAAAATATGGTTTAAATCCAATTTCAGTAAATAGAATCCTCTGGAAAAGAAGAATGCATTGGCTTTGTGGGTAATTAAAATTGATCTGTTTTATAGGTTCACATTTTGCTTACTGTATCAGATTTTCAAGAAAATCTGCAACGCAAACTCTTGCATCTGTGAGGAAGAAAAATCCATTCCAGCCTTCGATTTCTTTATGTTAATGCCTGCTTCAAATGACTACTGTCTTGTACTTCTAGACATTAAAATGTTGCTAATGTTCCAAGAAAACAATCCTACTTGATGGTTTTCTTAGTGCAGGAAGATGGAATTTTAAAGTCTTCATTTATTTCTAAGATCTGAGTTGTGTATGGGATGTTTACTCTTCACGGCTGCACGCAGTAGCAAACTGATGTCCTTTCATAGTGGGAATCCTACCCAGGGCCTCGCACATACTAGGTAAGTGCTCTTCCACTGACTCACTTCTGCTCCCCACCTCCTCCCTTCCCTTGGTCTTTCTGCCTCTTCCCCTCCAATTCCCGAGTGTGTATGTCTCTCTCTTTGTCGAGATGGGGAGTGTTCACTATGCTATCCAGGCAGGTCCCAAACTCCTGTACCAAGTAATTTCTTCCACCTTACCTCCTCAGCAGGTGGGACTATGAGTGTTTACTACCACAACTTTTTCTTCATTTTTCAAAACCAAATAACTTAAATCAGCTTTACCTTTCTCTGGGCATGGAGTGAAATTAAAATGCTTTAGACTATAAAATTTCCTCTGGAGCATGAATCCAAGCCAACTTTTCTTTAGGAGTCCATGTTAAGCATAAAATTAAAAAAAACCTTCCAATAATTTTATTGCCAGTTTTGAATATAAAAGACAAGGTCTGTGAGCACAGAGCACAGCATTAAATGTAGTCTGTCAAGGTATTCCATAACTATTTAAACTGATCAGGTGGCAGAAATGTCAGGGCTTTTTTTGCAAATGTACATGTGACATGAAGAATGCAGACTACAAAGAGGAAGTGCAAAATGAAGCAAACACTCAAATGCACAGCTCAGGGACTCTACGTGTCTAAGGGATTCTGATGACAACAGTAATCACTGTCACTAAAGAATGACAAACATCCATTCCCACTGTCTGTTTATCTATCTTGCTTGGTTTCTAACCCATTGTTAGTACATGCATGGAAGGGCAGGGACACCTCACCCTGGCCACTCACTCACTTGGGATATGGTAACAGTCTTGGAAGTCTTCCTTGACACGTCTAGTCCTCTGTGCGCAAGCGAAATGTGTTCCTCTTTATCTTCTTCGGGACTTGGGGAGTCAAAGATATCAGGACTTGAAAGGGAGGACTGGATAAAGCCAAAAGAAAATGCCTTCGTCAGAATCATACTTTAGCTGACACAGCTTTGTTAATGTGATGCTGTTTGCTTCTCAGAGCACTCAGCACTTCTATTTGTTCTGTCTCTATAACCCCGTGAAACAGAAAATATGCTGTTATCTTCTTGCAACAGATAACCGTATGGCTCCCTAGCAGTAGGACTTGTACCAAGCCCCAAGAAGCGAAACTGGGAGTTGCCCCTGATGCTCATCAATCACATCAACCATGTAAGCATCTGTTGTACAGCCTTTCCAAGTCTCTCTTCTCTAAACATTTGTTACTGTGTGTCTTACACTGAGCTGGTACTGCAGGCTCAATGGTGACATGCCATATGTGGTTCCAGCTCTTTCAAAGCTAGCAGCATGAGAGGAAATGACCCATAGTCAATAGAAGACTGCCTCATCCTCTCCTCTCCTTCATCCCGTCTGCATCCTCTTCCTTGACCCTAGATTACTACATCTGCTGCACACCAAAGTGCCTTAAAGAATACATCTAAGAGAAGGCCATTCCTAGAGGCATAGGACCAAGAGTAATGAGCATTTACACAGCTCCAAAGTATATACCCTTCCCACTAGCATAAGCTCACCTCACCTTTGGTATCTGCTACTAATCTCTGCCCTCATTACTGTGGGCAGTAAACACATTCTGGAATACATTTGCTATGGTATATTTACAGAAAGGCAGCATCAATGGGTAAAATACAATTTGACATCCCCACCCTTCCTGCCTCACTATGAGTGAAATCACTGTGAACACCAAAAGGTGGATGAATGGGGAGCAAGTCACCAGAACTCTCTTGATTACAAGTAATTCCTTAGCTAGAATGCCTCAAGCTTACAAGAAAACAAACGAAATCAAGTGTCCCTGCTGCAAGGAGTCTTTTTTAAATGAAGAGTATTCTAGAAATAATACTGGAGCAAGCTCAAATTCAGCTTTACTTTCCCTCCTTTGCTTTCTACCCTGAGGTAGATAAATGGTTCTTTTTTAGAAATACCATTTGAAAAAGTGGAAAAATTATGCTTACAAATACTTTTTCTTCCTTTTATTCTGTTTACCAAGGCAGAAACTTAAAATATTTGAGGGGGTTATTTTTAAGCCAAGGTTTTGCTTCAGGAGGTCTTATTTGCTAGTCTTCACTTAATCTGGAAATCCCCACCACCACCAAGTTTTCTTACTAATCTAAGCTTCTACACAATCCATACTGCATGATCTTGTTCTTTAGGGTTTATAAACACAAAGAGTTCCAATTAGAAAGAAACTTCCTCAGGCCAGAGAACCATAACTAGTGTTTCTTCAATTATTCCCCCATTGGCCTTTAAGGAACATGTCCTTATCCACTAATCCCATTTGTTAGGAAAACCTCACAGGTGATAATTTTAAGAGTGAACAAGAATTTAGTGTGTAGATCCAAATGCGGATAGATAAGAATGAAAGACAAGAATATTCTCACTATATATCATTAAAGCACCAAGATATTCTGTTTAATGTCCAAATAAAATCACTTTCTATAAGATGTCAGATGTTGAGTCACCAAAGTTAGCTTCTTAAAGGCAGTGACCATGCACTTCTCATTACCATCTGTATCCTTGACACCTGACACAGTGTCCTGTCCACGGGAGATTGATGTCTCTGAATATATGCTAACCAAGGAAACAAATATCTGTGTAGCCTAAAAGCTACACAGATATTTATGTGAAGATGAGCTACCATCATTTGGTCTCCAAAATACTACACAGAATTCTCAACAAGGGAAGTACAAACTAAGGGGTAATAATTTGAACCACTTAATATTTAATTCTGAAAAGACACAAGGCTCTTTACACCTTAAAAGGTTATGAAAACTTAAAAGGAAAACAAAAATTGTGAAGGATTTAAAGAGAAGACAGAAGTAGTAGAATTGAAAAATAGGATTGTAAAACATGCCAAGAAGCAATCAGATAGGTTGGGTGTATATGTGCGTGCTGGGATGGGAAGAGTGTGGACAGGAGAAAGGAAAGAAGGCAGGTTGCCACAGAATTCTAAAAGCATGTAAAGGAAGCCACTTCTTCAAGTCTTTATCTCAAAAATGTATCAATACGAAGTTAGGTGTGGTTCACATAAGGAAGAAAAATAGGACAATTCAAGCCATACTTCCAGACTCAGTAGATATGAGAGAAGAGGCTCAAAGGAAGTGGCATTCTTTTCTCTAAATGACAAGAACACAGGTGAGATTAGTGATGAGGTGAAAAGAGAAGTATCTTGAGAAACCTGCAAATGGTTAAATTCTTTGGTGTATCAGAAGGGAGGTAATGAGGCTGTAGAATTGCAAAGGACAAGGCAATGTACAGACAGACTGATAATCAGTAGGCAGGACAGATGAACACATAAACTCTGCTTGTGGAGGGGAAATGACCTCTCTCTCTCTCTCTCTCTCTCTCTCTCTCTCTCTCTCTCTCTCTCTCTCTCTCTCTCTCTCTCTCTCTCTCTCTCTGTGTGTGTGTGTGTGTGTGTGTGTGTGTGTATGCAACTAAAGGCAACAGCAAGGCAACACACTTCCCAGTGCCCCACATTCAGAAAACTTGATCCTCAATTCACATCAATGTGGTTTATAACAAAGACTTGGAATCACCATCAAAATCCAATAATAAATACACTCACTAGATAAACTCATATACTTACTGTAGAATAGTAGGCAGTCATTAAATATTTCATTCTGGAAGAAATGGTAATGACTGGAGAGAATGGTGTGCAGTTTTATGTTTGGGGGTGGAGGTAAAATCCAAAACAATGTAATTAACATGATCCCAATTTTACATGAAAAAAAATAAAAGTTTTGAAAAACCTAAGGTTACACAGAGTAAGACGTTATGGTAGTTCTTTGCTTTTCTGGCAAGACTATAGAAAACTTATCTTCTACTTTATGTGCCATGTTGCTCAAATTTGGCACAACAATGAAGATAGCAGGTTCATAAGAAAAAGTTATTTAAAACTTCCCAAACAAAACCAGCCATGTATGGTTTATCACTGAGTATTCTCATTGGTCTCTTCTATACACTGTGCACTTCATAAGGCTAAATACAACTTCTTGGAGGTTTCTTTGGAGACCTGATGATGATGGGATTTGGGAAGATACAGGCCATTGGCTCTAACTGCATTGTGGCAGATCTTTATTGAGTAAGCTTTGTCTTATTTATAGACAAAAGTACGCTTAGTCTCTTTTTCTATGTCTTGACTACTAATTTAATTCCAGGTTCAAACAAGAACTGGTCTAGGAAGAGACAGAAGGAAAGTGGGAAACAGGGAGTGCCATCTTGCTGGCAGAAACATAAAGAGCAATCAGAAAGGAATACTGCTTGATTCAAAAAGATTCTCCCAAGTATTTTTAGTAGGCAGTATATCTGGTGACCTCCTTCTCCCTTTCCCTCTTCTGGGATGTTTCCCATCATCTGCTTGAAGAACAGTCCTTAGCCAGAATCTCAAGTCCTTTTTTCCTTTCAGCTGTAGAGAAGTAAAGAGACACTTACAGATGTGAGCGACTGAGATGGAGGCCGCCTCCCTGTAGCTTTTGGTCTGCTTGTGGTTGGGTGGCTGAGTTTCTCAGTAGATGATACCACAGAGTCAAAACCTTCTAGGTCTAAAACAAAATGAAACAGATTTTTTAAGAACCAAAAGAAGAAGGAGAAAAGACCCTTAAAGTATGTTATAAGCACCACGTTCTCTTAGTAAGCACCCTGTCAATCTAGATTATGTTTTATCTTTTACAAAGGCCACTGATACCTTTGGGTCATTCAATAAAGGACTCAAATGGGATGCAATAACTGTTTCCTCTCAGCTTAGCAAGTTTAGCAGGCTAGCAAGCAAGAGAGATACAGCTCTTGCCTATTTCCCTTTGGCAGTTACATTCATAAATCTTTCAAAAGCTACAGAACAAGGATTAAAGGAGGACTCTTTCTATATAACCATTTTAGTAGACAGAACATTCTTGAAGTCTCAGCACAAATGACAGATACCACAAGGTATAACAGCAATGGGTATATGAATGCTGGTTCCTGTTGATTCTAAAAGACATCAGTGTCAAGCCTTTTATCTATTTGTGCCACAATAGCCAGGCAGGTGTCACCCTGTAGACTAAACTCCTGAGCAGGGGGCCTCGCTCAGATAAGGCACTGAGTCTGGCTCTATTCTGTATCAAGAACCATCATTCAGTGGTGACATTATCTTCAGCAGTTGTCTATCTGTTCATGCATCCATCCATTCCATATTTAAACATCTTAAACATGCTATTAAAAATTAGTTCTGGCCTCAAACTCACATCTTTCTGCTTGAGCCTCTCTAGCACTGGAATTATTGACTTGTAACATCACCTTGAACACCACTGTTATTGTACAACTACTCTGTGCCACATAGAGTAAGTGCTGCTAAGATGACACCAGGAAATGTATAGGGATGAGCCCTGCCCTTAAAGAGCTTATATCCTAGTGACTGACAATCCGATGAACATAAAGTTATGTGTGTCCTCATGTATCAGGAGAAAGGCCTCTGCCTTTACTTTGCCAGTGTTGTAAACGACCAGGGCAAAAGGTTACCCTGTTCTGTAGATTTCCAGAATTTACAATCCAGGTGTGATGGAAACGAAAGGCTTAGAGGAATGACTACTGGGAAGGAACTGGGTACCATTATTGCTGTGATGAGGGTAACACCTTCAAGCATCACACAAAGAGAATGGATCAGTGGAGCTCTGAGGCCAGTCAGGAGCCAATCAGCACCAAGCACCCAAGAGTGGCCCATAAAGGGCCTTACTTCTCCAGATGACTCAGCAGGGAACCAGGAGGACCCTGAGCTGGAGAGGGCACAGATTCATACTGCTGGGAAGTACTTGTCCAAAGCTGGCTGGCTGGGCTGGCCCCTCTCAGGAGCCTTCATTTTAAATAATCTGATTTTCCCAACAGGTTCCTCTATAGGCTCTATCCAAGATCTTAACTCTACCAAGTATGCATTGTCTGAAATAGAAATTCCGTATTACGCAGTTGGATTGATGTGAAAGAAGCCACTGTGTGACATTAACATAGCAATTCATTGTTTTAAAATCAGTTTTTCTCCCGATACAAAAGTAATACATGTTTTACACATATTTTTATGTAAAATTGTAACTAAAAAAGAACAAAAAGAAAGTCAGTGATAATCTCACCGCATTGAGACAACCAGTTAGAAAATAAGACATTATAACTAATTATCATATTGTACTCTGCTTATTTTACTTAACCTTGGATGTCATGTTGCTAAAAATTCTTCATATTTTACATAATCTTTGGTGGCATGGCAATTCATCATTTATTCTATTCCCTATTGTTGGATAATCCCTCTTCAAATCACCCCCTCCTATTTGTTGCTAACATAGCAAAGTGCCACATAAAACACCACTGGCATGCACTCTACACGCGGTTAGCCAAGCAGGTTAGCTAAGCAAATACTGGGCTGCTGGGAGTGGGGTGGGGAATGGGACCACAGCTAGGGTTGTTTGCTGGTGGGGTTGGGGGTTGGCTGATGAGGGCAGAGGAAGACTCAGAGAGAGGAGCAAGGAGACAAAGAGCAGATGTTGGGCAGACAGCAAGGGGAGGGAATGGAAGAGAAGACGGTTAAAAGGTCCAAGGAACAAGCCATTACCAAGGGCTTTGGCTGGGAGCTGCTCCCAGAACTGAGCAGCCTGATGTATATCATCACCCTGTCCAGGAAACTGAAACAAGCTCTAGAAACAAAACCTAAGCAGGGTGAAGTGATTAAAGAACAATTAAAATCCAACTGACTGGTTCTCTGCTGGATAGCCTGTAGACAATTATTTTACGGGGGGAAAGCAGGGGAGAGAAGAGAGTTGAGAGAACTGAATAGAGAGAAAGACTGTGGTGGGGAGAAGAGATGGAAAGAGAGTGGGGGGTCACATATACATGTAGAAACCAGAGGTTAATGTTGGCTGTCTTACTCACTCACTCTCCACCTTATTTCTTGAGACAGGATCTCTCACTAAACCTGGAGATCACAAATTCGGCTAGCTTAGCTGGCCAACTGAGCCTTCTGTTTCTATTTCCCTTGCTAGGCTGTTCCAGGTGATTCCCTATGTATAGCCTGCCAAGGTAAGCCATAGGGAGTAAATCTTATCAGTATAGTGGTCCTCTGGTACATGATGAAGAAGCTACAGAGATGTTGAAGCCCTTGCCAAAAACATTTGTTTATAGGCTCAAATGGTTGACAACAGAACAAAAGAGACACCCTTACAGCTGGGAACAAGAGGCAGAGGTGAAATGGTGCAGTGTGCAGAATGGAATAGGAGATGGTGTTGAAACTAAGGGAGAAGGTGGACCACCTTAGGCTCATCATGGGATGGACTTAGCATGCAGAGACAGCTAAGTTCATACCAGGAAACTCCTGTTTCTATTGCAAGGGCCTAAGGCTATGCTAGATAGTTCATGCTAGCAACATGGCTCATCCCTTCACAGATGGAGGGGGTGGAGTGGGTCAATAGACACTCACCCAAGGTTCCTACTATTTCTTCATGTACCTCCCAGGCCACTGTATGAGACTGAGCCCTAATAGCATGTGACCAAGTGGTCCTTGGGATATGCTACAGGGAGCAGTTCTCAACCTGTGGGTTTTGACACTTTGAGGGTAGAACGAGCCTTTCACAGGGGTTGCCTAAGACTGTGGGAAATTTCAGATACTTATGATTCATAACAGTAGCAAAATTACAGTTACAAAGAACAATGAAAATAATTTTATGGTTGGGATGATTACAACATGAACCATATTAAAGAGTTGCAGCATTAGGAACGGTGAGAATCACTGCACTAGAGTATGTGGAGGGTAGAAGATTAATGGAGGAGGGGTTCCTTTTATATATCTATGGAGGGTGAGTATTTTGGTGGTATGGCTCCTGTGGGGGCTCATGTTCCTATAAGAAACCACTCACCCATGCTGTGGAAGCATGGTGCCCATTGACTATATGTGAGCTGTGAGACCCAGGAAGTCCTCAAAGTCTACCTCATTTGTAGAAAAAAACATGCTGGATATTCTGTTGAGGTAAGAAGGAGCAAATCAAAGAATGAATAACGGAAGGAAAACTCCTCCTCTAGGAGTATAGCTTCTAAAGGTAGATCTTAGTGGAGCACAAACATGGCAGCTGCAGGGCAGAAGGCAGTGTTCTGTGCCATGGCAGCAGGGAAAGTGCTTGGCTGGCTCAATGAGCTCTATTGGCTGAGGTTTGTACTAAAAAGACCTAGGCATGTTGGAGCCTGGCCACACTCAGTAAGATCTCCATGACAGATGGCTAAGAAGTCTGCCTCGTTTCTGTCACTCACCAGTAAGAGGAGGGTCAGAGTCCCTCATAGGAGCCATTTTCAGCCTCTTAATGCACATTTCAGCCAAGTTTCATTTTCTACAGTTTTAGCTTATAAAGAACATTCTTTGACACACCAACCAAAATAAACTGCCATGAAGAAAGATACCACAATGATGAGGTTACTTGCTGCAAGGAGAACCTCAGGTTATCTTGGTGTGTTTCCTGTGACTGAGAACTGCCACATACTTCTGCTTTCTGATGGGGAAGGAGACACACTCTTCAATATTGTCACGTAAATTTTCAGTGGCCCAGGGCATGCTCCTCATGACTGTGGCCATGGTAACTGTGATTAAGGAAGAATTTCCATGACTAACACATTGTGGTGTGAAGAAAATGTCCCAATTTTCATGGCGGTTTTGAAGTGAATCAAGCTGAAACTTGATATGTGCTTTCTCAGCCTGGCTTGGAAAATTTTCCTCCTAATGAAAAGGGTTTTAATGCCCATAAGCTAGTCCAAAACGATTAAGCTGGCTATCACTGAGTTCTTTTTTTTTTTTTAAGGATGAGAGACTCTTGGCTTTTGTGACAACTGGAAGAGGAACCCTCTACGGACATATGGGGGTGATTCATGTTGGCCAGGAAGGAATCAGCTTGGAAAGGGCTGAGCCTCTTCATGGCACCAGGAACTGCCCATTTTCCATAAACTTCAGTCATGCCCTATTTAGCTCAATTAGAACATGTAGCCTCGTTTTTCCATGGATGAAAGGAATGGTCCCAGTGACCACAGGTGACCTAAAGCACATCCACTGGAAAATACAGAGTAAAAACAGTTGAAAGATGGAGATAGGCCAGCTCTCACTAACAGAGCTGTGCAGGAACTCATAAATGGGCTCTGTTTATTCATTATTGAGAATGGAAGTCTGATGGGAGATGCCATTCTCTAAATATGTTTCTCTTTTTGGTTAATGAATAAAGCACTGTTGGCCAATTGGAAAGCAAAATAAGTGGGACTAGGAAACAAGGAGGATTCCAGAAGTGGTAGGGAGAGTCAAGATAGAGGATAGAGCGAGAACACCAGCCCCTCTCTCTGGTAAGATGAGACCACATGGAAATACTTAGATTAACAGAAATGGGTTAATATTTAAAACAGAGCTAGCTGATAAAAAACTAGTAACTAGTCAACAGAATTATATCTACTACAGAGTCTCTGTATGTTATTTGGGGCAGGCGCAGTAGTGGGACCAGACCGGAGGGGAAATAATTTACTCCTAACATATTCAATGATGGGAGATGTCATTCTGTAAATATGCTTCTCTTATTGGTTAATGAATAAATCACTGTTGGCCAATTGGAAAGCAAGATAGGTGGGACTAGGAAACAAGGAGGATTCCGGAAGTGGTAGTGAGGAGTCAGCATGGAGAGACTGGAGAGAGCACAATGCCGACCCCTCTCTCCAGTAAGATGAGACCACGTGGAAATACTTAGATTAATAGAAATGGGTTAATATTTAAGACAGAACTAGCCGACAAGAAACAAATAACTGGCCAACAGCATAATATCAAATACAGCATGTCTGTGTATTATTTGGGGCTGGCACAGCTCTGGGCCCAGGTCAGCAGGGAAAAACCTTACTCTTAACAGAAGTCTGCTAAGATTTAAATTTGGACACATCATCTTCCAGTATCTCCAGAAGCCATCCTGTCTGCTTATCCCCCACTGATCATTAAGGGTGCTAGAACATTTCACCTGGAATCTAAGGCCTCTGCCATTCCACATATTGCCACTAGAGAGAAATGGACAAAGGGCCTGAGATTATCTATCTAGCTAACTTCTGGGTTGGCTGCTCTCCCGCTTACAGATGACTGCCATCTCAGCATTCAGCACCCTGTATTGATGGTCCATGTTGACGTATCTGCCTCATCCACCATACCAGGGACAAGTTGTGCCTTTGATCTGTTTTCCCAGGCCTACCATCATTCTTGGCTTGTAGTTGAGTGCTCAACAAATAGTTATTTGACAGATTAACAAACAACCCTGTCAACCTTGTTTTTCAGAGAGAGAACGTGGGGGAGGGGAAGACCAGGGGATCAATTACTTGAGTCATCAGCTTCATGGGATTATTCTCCCATGATGAGAGGCTGTGTGATTTAAATCACATTGATGGGAGATGTGATTCTGTATATATGTTTCTCATACTGTTAATAAAGCACTGTGGCCAATAGAAAACTAGATAGGCGGGGCTAGGAGACTAGGAGGAGGAAAGAGGAAGTAGAAGGCGGAGTCGAGATGTAGCCCGGGAAGAAGCAGGAAGCCTGCCGCGCGGCTCCCCGATAAGACGACCACGTGGAAACACTTAGATAAGTAGAAATGGGTTAATAATTAAGGCAGAGCTAGCCCATAAACAATAATGGTAATTGGCCAACAGGATTGTATCAAATACAGAGTCTCTGAGTGTTATTTGGGGGCCGGCACACCAGACCAGCGGCAGGCAGGCTGGCTGGAAAACAACACGCTCTGGTGCAGCTGTGGGCCTCGGGACAATGGCGGCAGGACCGGGAGGCTGGCGGGGAGGAACCTACCGCAACATAATGGTGTCAGAAGCGGGATTGAGAACTTTCACTTAAAACTTAACAAAAGCTTAAAAAATAGTTTTTAGAAACAAGGGAACAGAGACTTCTTGGTAGCAGCATTTTCTTGATTGGATTTGTTTTGCTGTAGACAGAGATTTGCATGGCTCCTTTAAGAGAGGTTTCCAAAATTAGCATAAGCGGCAAAAACCGCCTTGCTTTTAAAGAGCTCTGCTAACAATTCATTGGTGTGTACAAGAGCTGCAATGAAGGTTTACACTGTGTTTTAAAAAATACGCTGGCTTGGGAGAGAAAAAGAAACGGGATACAATGGTTTAAAAAGAAAAAAGGAATTAAATGGATGGATGTAATGGCACACGCCATTAATCCCAGCACTCGGCAGACAGAGGCAAGCAGATCTCTGTGATTTCAAAGTAAACCTGTTATGCAGTGAATTCTAGGACAGATAAAAGTTACACAGAGAAACCCTGTCTCAAAATATGTAAAAATAGAAGTAGAAGAAATAGAATAATAAAAAAGCCACGTAAAGATGGAAAACACAGAGAAATTTTGGATACTATACGTGCTTCTGTTGTCTTTAAATTATTTGATTGCTGAGAAAACAACTACTAATAAAAGAAATGCTGCTAGATTAATTCAATATATATATTTTAAAAATGCTTTGACTCCAAAATTTAAGCCTAAGGACAAACTACTGGGGAAAAGGATTTCTATTTTTGTTTCCACAGAAAATGAAAAGCTATGGATTCTTTCCAGACTTATATGGTTTGATCAAGCCAGACCCCCTGAAACAGCTCCCCAGATGATCCAGCATTCAAAGCAGTTGAGACAAAGCCTTGCAGACTACAGCCAAGATTTCTATGTCTTCTTTGGACCCCCATGACAGCGCCCTCTACCAGCAGGAAGTAGTTTAGAAAGAACGACGCCCAAATTCCCAAATATTGTTTATAAATGTTTGTTTTCATTTATATGGGCTTGGTTATAAATGGTTAATGACACAAGCAATCCTTGTAAAGGTAAAAAAGGGAATTAAGGTATAGATATGAATACTTTGCTTTGGAATGGATTTTCTTTTATTGATACAATTTAAGGTCAATTTTGTGATATGTATATTTCTCCTCTTGTTTAGGTATTGTGTTTATATAGCTCATTAGAAAATGTAATGTAATAATTTAGTACAGATTATAGAGAGTTACCTATGGGAGTTAAGTTAGTTTGGATTTCTAGATATATAGAGATGTATTTGAGATGGATAGGCATTCTTCAAACCTTTCAAAGACCTACAGAATATGGCATTTAAAATGGTTTAGGGTTTTTCTTGACAGTGAGGGCACAACTGCTCCTGGTAACACCACCTACAGAAGAAAGGAAGATGGACATCGAAGAAACACATTATGGAGTTTGCTTCTAATATGGCAAGACTAGCCATTTGGGCAAGGTACTGCTCTTCTGAACTGTTTGACTTTATGTTGTAGAAACTGGACATGCAGGACCCACAAAAAGGTAACTGCTGATGCAAGATGGACATTGCTACAGGATTCCTGTTTCATGGAAGAGGCTGCCAGACAGCCAGATAGTCTACAGGACACAGAGAAAAGTTTCCTGCCTTATTGAGGAGTCTGGACACACATTATGGCCTATGGGCTGAAGATGGAACATTACAGAAGAACTTCGGGTGACTGACCAGGCTATGCATTGTCTCTGTCATTTCTAGAGTTTATATATTATCCTTCTGTGGTCTTTGAAGGAGTTGAAGACAGATAGTTATGATTATAGTTTTTCTTAGTTAGGATTAAAAATAAGTTACATATAGGTCTTTAGACTGACAAAGATAGGATAGATGATATTTTCTTTAAGTCTTACAAAATGTTAATGGACTAAATATTGTTAACTGTGATTCTTATTTGATAACTGTTGTATGGTATATTTTGCTATGTTAAGGTTAAACCCCTTCTTTTTAGACAGAAAAGAGGAGATGATGGGAGATGTGATTCTGTATATATGTTTCTCATACTGTTAATAAAGCACTGTGGCCAATAGAAAACTAGATAGGCGGGGCTAGGAGACTAGGAGGAGGAAAGAGGAAGTAGAAGGCGGAGTCGAGATGTAGCCCGGGAAGAAGCAGGAAGCCTGCCGCGCGGCTCCCCGATAAGACGACCACGTGGAAACACTTAGATAAGTAGAAATGGGTTAATAATTAAGGCAGAGCTAGCCCATAAACAATAATGGTAATTGGCCAACAGGATTGTATCAAATACAGAGTCTCTGAGTGTTATTTGGGGCTCACGTGGTTGCAGGACAATGGCGGCAGAACCAGCGGCAGCTGGCGGGGAAACCTACCGCAACATCACATAGGTGGAATTTTCTTTTTATGTGCTATTAATGGAGTTGCAAGATTGGAGAACAGGTGATCTAGGAACAAAGCTGGCAGTTTCAAACTTCATTTTTTTGTATAATATGGCTTAGATGGGAAAATTCCAAGACAACAGAGCTGCAAACACTTTCTCTGCAATGAACTAACATCATAAGATATGGTTGGAAGAAGGAAATCTCATTGTGCACATCAGCCATTTGAAGGCTGTGGCAAATCTATGTAAATTACAAATAGGGGCCCATTTTTAGAGCTCAAATAAACACCTATAGCAGGTGAGCCACCAATGGAAAAAATGAGCAATGATTAGCATCTGCAGCTCCAGAATCCATAAGTATAGAACAGATTAGCTGCTTTGTTTATATTTATACTCCAGGTGTGAGATTTACATGACACAGCTGCCAAGAGTATACATGTTTTAAGCTCATGTGCCACTACCTCACCAATGCCATGTTTCATGCACAAACCCATTTCATCCTCAGGCCATGCATCCCTTCAGATATGCATATGCAAAATAAAAGTCAGGGTCAGTCTCTGCTGACCTATGAACCCATGAACAGTAGGTAGAAGGTGGGAGTGCCTCAAGTCAAATGAATGCTACATACAGTCTGAGTGACAACCTCTTCCCTGCATGCTTCTACATACATCTATAGATGTATGTAGCTTCCGTTGACATAGCAAAGGTTATGATAGAAGTCTGTTTGCTGTGTTAGAATACTTTGAATCTATGGGGTGTGACCCGAATTTGTACTGTGGGGATGAAGAGGGTTTCTACATGGAGCAAAGACGAAGACTCATCAGGCTGGATATAGACTAGAAATACCCTGCCTATAGGACAGAAGTGATCAAAATACCTAGAGAGGAATTCTAGGTCTATCTGCAAATCCAAGTAGGCACTGTGATCCTCTTCTAAGCTTGGGTAGACATGATTGAGTACAGTACTCATGCATGAAATCCAGCCCCCCAAACACACACAAATAAAGTAAAACCGGTCAGCCTAAAAACAAAACAAGAATAACAAACATATCAAAATAGATGGGCTGCCAAAGTGAGGAGAGTCCTGGCTCTGTGGGGCTGTACAAGTGGAGTGAGTACCTGGCTTCTAATATGATTCATTAACAAACAGTAAGATCTGTAAGTGGAACCACTAGTTAAAACCCTTTAAAGGACCACAGTGAGCCTGGTGTTGGTGGCCCACACCTTTAATCCCAGCACTCAGGAGGCAGAGACACATGGATCTCTGTAAGTTTGAGGACAGTCTGGTCTACAGAGTGAGTTCCAGGAAAACTAGGGCTGTTACACAGAAAAACCCTGTGTCTGAAAACAAAAATGAAGAAAAAAGTTTGAAGCTGACCCCAAAGGCTGCCTGCAGGTCATTGGCAAGGTGTCAGTACAAGCAAGCTTTACCTCTCAGATGGAAGTTTTTACTGCTGAGCAACTATCCCTGAGGGAGCTGAGAGGTGTGGTACAATATTCATACACAATGCTTTGTCAGGAGACTACCTAGAAGTTTTCATGGAGTGAACTCCAAGTCAGTCATGGAGTTCTCTATAGCAGGACACTATGTCCCATGGAACTGGAGAAATTACTGATGACCTGAAGTACTGCAAAGACTAATAACTGGCTCTTTAGTTCTGAAAGAATCTCAATGTGAACTTTTAAACAAAGTTTTAGTAGGAAGAAGACTGAAAAGCCAGTAGTCCAAAGTCAGATGATTGAAGTCTTTTCTCAGAATTTTCCTATGGAAGTCTTAAAAATGACATCTTATGGAAAGAGTTAGAGGATTCAAAATTAAGCAACTTAATCACTTGTTAACACAGAAATAAAAATGTATGCTAATGATCACTATTAATCACTTTATGTATGTCTTTCATAGTTTTACTACACAGAAATTTAGAATCTAGTACTGATTAAATTTCATATCTGTTTTATCGAATAATTTAAACATTAGGCAGTGAACCTACTGACAATAATTCTAATCTCAAAAACAGTATTTTCTTTCTATGCAAAAACAAGGCTTAACTTGTATCACTTTTTTTTAGGGTAAATAACTTGCTACAAGCCTGAGGAAGAGAGCATATGGGATCTCTCTCCTCCTCCTCCTCCTTCTCTCTCTCTTCTCCTCCTCCTTCTCTCTCTCTCTCTCTCTCTCTCTCTCTCTCTCTCTCTCTCTCTCTCTCTCTCTCTCTTCCTACCTCCCTCCTTCCCTCCATCATCTTCATCTTCCTCCCCTTTCCATTCTCTCATAACTACATCACTGGTTGATGTTTAAACTCATTATTTCCAATACATTTATATACCTTTTGTATGTACAGTCACTGGCTTCCAGAAGATCA
This sequence comes from Cricetiscus sungorus, assembly GCA_030556225.1. Classification (NCBI taxonomy): domain Eukaryota; kingdom Metazoa; phylum Chordata; class Mammalia; order Rodentia; family Cricetidae; genus Cricetiscus; species Cricetiscus sungorus. The sequence goes on along the minus strand of JANBXA010000405.1, from coordinate 5,332,636 downwards.
GAAATTGCTTTTAAAATACATTTCACAGAGATTCTCATGAAAATTAGGAAACTCCAAGAAATGCAAAGTTACATCTGAAGGGGGGGGACTGTCTTATACACCATAGGATGTTCATTGACATTTCTGTCCTTTGCTCACTACAAGTCAGCAGCACCCGCACTCCTGAAAAATATCTCCAGATATCACTACCACATGTCCTTTGGGGAACACAGTTGTGATAGGTGGTATAGGTCAATTTCTTGGAAGTTTGGGCCTCAGCTTAGGGAGAATATCATTCAACTCTATCTTTGCTTCTTCCTAGCCAGGTAGTTATCTTTGCCAAAATACCTGGCCATCTTTTATTCATCATTCCTTTGTTCTAAAAGCACATATCATCATATTCTTCCCTCATAGGGATGCTGATGAGAAAAACATGTAAGCATGTGGTAGGCACCCAGAACCTGCTAGTTTCTTCTCCCCTTCATGCTTGCTCCCATTACTGTGATTTCAACACTGGGAAACAGGAATCCTGGTAGAAGGGAGAACAAGAAACAAAGGGTCTGCACTCCACCTGTATTGGAGGAATGACTGTAGCAACAGGTTATTCCATACAATCACACATACATACCTATATTCTTCTAGAGGCAACCACCTGCAACTGTACCTCAGAGGGGAATCAGGGACAGTAAGGACATGCTTTATTTAACATGAAAAATGTACATATTTCATAGCCTAAGAGGATGACTTACACCCCCTCCATCCTTCTACTTTTATGGAAACTTCAAGGAAGTTAAAAAAAAAAAACATAGTTCTCTGTGTAAAGTATTGGTTAATACCTAAGTCAGAAGCACCACAAGGACAGTACGGTATTGATGGAATTGTTCTACATAGTCACAATTATTTTTAAGTAGTATGGGAGAGACATTTATAACACTATACTTACACATGAATAGTGTTTAGACATTTTTGTGTGTTCATTTGTATGCATGTGTGTGCAGGTATACATGTGCGAGGAAGCCAGAGGACAATGTTGGAATCTTGGGTGCTATTCCTTGGGACAGGCCTAGCTTTTGATGTTTTGGATAAATGGAGTCTTACTTACTGAAAAGACTAGGTTGGCTGGCCAGCGAACCATGGAGATCCATCCACCTGTCTCCATCTCCTCCGTGCTGAGATTACAAACACATGGCACCACACCCAACATTTTAAAAGCATGGGTCCTGCAGATTAAACTTGGGTCCTTCCTATTACTGATCTATCCCTCAAGCTTATGTTTATTACCCCCCTTTTAAACATTGGGATTCTAATGTGAATGTTTCGAAAATTTTTCAATTCACTATTCTTTTTAACAGCTTTACTAAGGTATAAAATATAAAACAGCCACTCATTTTAAGTAAATTGAGTGAGCCCTGATTGAGTATTTCAATCCTTCCCAATTGATCCCCAGATTGACTGGCTTTTTTTTTTCAGGGGTGTTGTGGTGGTTTCCAGTCAGGGCTTCTCTATATTGTTTGGGAGGCTGTCCTGGAATTAGCTCTGTAGACCAGGCTGGCCTCAAACCCACAGAGATCTGCCTGCCTCTGCCTCCTGAGTACTGGGATTAAAGGTGTGCACCACCAATGCCCAGCTGATTGACTGGTCTTAAAAGTATTCCTAACACATAGGGAAGTACTTTCCCATTCCCTGGTCCAAAGGAAACACAGACCCCAGACATCCCTGAGCAATGAACCCATGAACAATCTGAGGATAAGTTTGTTAGCCTTTACTTCCTTTTACTCAAGTCTGCTAACTTTAAAGTCAGCAACTGTCAGCTCCCAAATTGATGTGTTCGGTGAGTCAAATTGAAGACCAAGAGGAAAATTTCACCTTCCTTAAGTGAAGAGGGTTATGGTGGCATAAAGAGGTGGCAACAGGAAACTTAAGTGGATTTGAACAGAATGGAACAAAAACAAAGATGCCAAGTAACTGGGAAAGAATGAAAAAGCCTTTCTCTGAGTCAATTAGTTGAAGCTAGGTGGCCTTAGTTCATAGGCTGCTTCCCATCTGGAAGCCGGTTGCTATGTGCTTCTGAAGGAAAAGAACTGAAAATCTCTTGATTGTATTAAAGTATAACAATAAATCTCACCATGCAGTGGAAGCTACAATATAACGAATAATAAAAGTAAATGTTATGGCACTTAACTTCATGGCCTGTAATCTCCCATTGAATCAGAACAGAGATTCTTCCCTCACCAAGAGAGAACTGGACAATTTAATTTGTGTTTCTATTCATGCACAGGCCTGTGCTGGAGCTCTTCCATATCTTCTATTATGCTACTTGAAAAATGGCTGCATAGTTTGGTACAAACAATATCTCAATCTGACATCAACAGCTTAGTTTTGAACCAATTGATTTCATTCTAAATTATCGTTGGCTGACAGATGCTGAGAGCTGCCCACACAAGATCTGAAAAAGCCATGTTCTCTAATTTAATATTATAATAATTTTAAATTACAGCTTTATTAAGAGGAAACACAGATTTATTTATAGAGAACACTGATGGTTTCTAATGACGTTCAGGGCTGTATTATGCTATTCACTGCAGCCTACATTCGGACAGCTTCAATTGTCTGAATAACTAGCAAAAACATTCTGGTACAAATAGTGCCCTCCTTGATTCAAAGCAATGGAATCCTACAAAAGCAGCACTGGAAAGAGCCACCCTCACTGAAATATCCTTTTCTCCTTGACCAATCCACCTGCAAAATGGCATTTCTGCCTTTGGGGTTAAAGACATTCTGCTTTAAAAAAAATCTCCTTTTCTTTTGGTTTCTGTGAAGTTGCAAGAGCTTTTATTTTTCTCCTTGAATGTGGATTTTGTGGGGGTTTGATCTTCACCCAAAAGGTCAGGGTGGTGTGTGTGTGTGTGTGTGTGTGTGTGTGTGTGTGTGTGTATTGTGTGTATACATGCACACACACTTAAGTATTCAGGTGGGTACTCAAATTACATTCCTTGGTGCACATGTGAAGGTCAGAGGACAACTTTGGATGTTGGTCCTCGCCTTCTACCTTGTTTGAGGCAGGGTCTCTTGTAGCTCTCCACTGTATCTATGAGAGCAGCTGTTTTCACTTCCCATCTTGCTGGGAAGGATTGCAGATGCTTGCTACTATGTCCATGGGTTCACTCAAGTCTTTACCCAGAGACATTTCTCCAGAACCTCCTTTAAATCTTTTTCATCCCTCTCTTTTATTTCTGGTAAATTTAGACTTTATCTTCCAAACTCAGATGACACCCCTAAGCAAACAATACTAATATAAGCATTTCTATCTTTTTGCAGTTCACCAAGTATTTTGCTATAGACCTGGAACACAAGGTAAGGAAGTCAATGGAGATGCTAAGTAAGTAAGTAAATCCTTGAGCCGTCACATGCAGACCCCATCCAGCACTGACAAGGGGTGTCTGGACAAATATTTAAGTCAGTATGCTTAACTAAGTCCATCTAACTTATTGGCATCTAGCTTTCCTTTATTTGATTAGTCCCATAAAGCTCTTTAGCATTTTGTATACAAATTTTGAGGTTTGATATATCACTTCAATGTTACCATCAATGGCTTTCACTATCTCTAGACTAAATTATAAATCCACCCCCTTAAACTCAGTTTGATCTCTACTTACTTTTCTAAGTCACTTTATCTCCTCAGCACAAACTTCCTATTACAGCCAGGCTGGTCTATCTATGCCAAGATTTCAGAATTTCTTCATGTGGTTTCCCTACCTCTTCACATCTCTGCCTAAGCAAATCCAAGATACAGCTAAGTCTGTGCTCTTTATTGGAGCACGTCCCAGCACTCTGGTACTTAGAAACATCCTGATCAGTATTATGTCCTACTAGTTAGTTGGCCCATCCTCACACCGCAAGGATCATTTGTTATCCTGTATCTCATGAATCTATAGAAGCAGACCTGTGTGTGAGGGTGACTGGGTAGTAGATACTCCAGTATTTCCTAGTTAGTGACATAGCTGCTCATCGGCACTTCTTGAATTTCAAATAATCCATACATTAGATTGTTAACTTGTACAATGTTGGTCTTTTGGGATTAATGTCTCCTTGGAAAATTGAAAAATCCTCAGTACCATCTTTTTTTTGTTCCCAAACACATACAACTGGGACTTAGTTTCCACAGTGTGAAAAGTGTTCAGAGGAATTCTTCCCCTATCAATGCCACCAATATTTCCAAACTAGTTGGTCAGACTAGAAAACATGCTGGTCATACTTCGGCAATAGCCATTTTAGACAACTCCAGACCCAAAGAAAACAAAGGTCAAAGGCTCTTAGAAAAGCAAGACACATAGCACTATATATTCTAAAGATAGAAAAACACCTCCCTTTCCTGTGTGAGATCCTACCCATGCCCTTCACCTACTAGTTGCTCTGGCTGAAAACAGGCTGAATACCAAACCACAGTGGGAGAACTGTAACTTAATCTACCTATTCAATTAGCCACTCACTACTCTGTTCTTTCCTACTGTCACTCAATCAAAATTTGTAGCTGGCCAGTTTCAACTGTCAGGTTATGCTTCATGACAGAGTCTCAAAAGCTGGCTGAGGGTATAAGCTAGCTCCTGGGAGCTGCACAAGCATTTTTGGTATTTACAGTCACAACCAAGCACCCTGCTCACAAGGGCCTCACAAGGTCAGGCCAGAGACTCCAGGTCAGCAGTTTGCAAAGATGTTATTCTATTAGCAGATTCAGAAGAAAACACTATCCAATCTTGGGGGTCATATCAGGCAGACCAGAAGACTGCTCATGTCAAGCATTCTGCTCGCTTATAAGGCCTATCAACTGTTGGGCAGGCATTTGTTTCTAAGTTAAGTGGTCAACACGGATGATTCTGGAAATCCATCTGTCAAATTAATCCCACTAGTAACTGCCAGATGTTGGGGGTGAGTGGATTGGAGGAAGGTAGGCATGGTTAGAAATGAGTAACACAGCCTGACATTGTGGTAGATGCCTGCAATCCTAGAATTTGGGGGATGAAGGCAGGAGCATGTTGAGTTTGACACCAGTCTGAACTATATATTACAAATAAGTTCTAGGCTGCCCTAGTGTGTTGATTAGTTTTAATTGTCAATTTGACAAAATTTAGAATCTCCTAGGAAGAGTGTCTCAATGAGGGGTTGTTTAGATCAGGTTGTCTTGTGGGCATGTCTGTGGGTATTATCTTATTTATACTAATAGAGGTGGCAAAACTCACCCACTGTGGGTGGCACTAATCCCTAGGCAGGAGATCCTGGATTGTATTATCATGGAGAATACAAGAATACAAGTATGCACACATTTATTTTCTCTGCTCTTGATAATGGATATGATTATCTGCTTCATGCTCCTTGCTGCCTTGGCGTCTCCAAAATGATGGACAATAGCCTAGCATTGTGACCTAAAACAAAACCCTTCTGCCTTAAGTTGCTTTTTTTATGCCAGGGTATTTTATTATAGCACCTGGAAAGGAAACTAGGACACCTGAGCTATATAAGGAGACCCAGCCAAAACGAAAACAAAAACAAAAAATGCTGAAACCAAACCAAACCAAACAAACAACAAAACAAAACAAAACAAAAACAGAGGAAAGAAAATGAGGAATATTGGTAGTAACAGATATGTTATAAACCCTGAATGTCAGCAAACATGAGCAAAATAAAATTGTAGAGAAACTTATACATACACAGATACCAGTAAAATTGGGCAAATCTGAATATGACTAATGAGATGCAATACATCAATGTCAGTATAGCACGAAGTAAAGATTTGAGAGATGTTATCATGAGATGTGGAGAAGGAAAATATGTATCATTTCTAAAGCCTGTGAATATATACTGAACTCACAAGCAAACATTAATTACAATAAGGGCAATTTCAAAATGTAGCCTTCTAAAATAGAATACTATCTTATGACAATGGGAATAAATAAAAAGATGCTTCACTTAAAAAAAAAAAAGACCTGGACTTGAGACTTGGCATCCTAAAAGGGTTGTGACCCAGGTCACATTGCCAATTACCTCACATACATCCAGATATATCCCCAAAAGACTTTGATGTTTGTTTACTCAGAGTGACCTTAGGCCCTTCCCATTTATCACAGTACTGGGTTGACCTTGGGGAAATAAGTTCCTCAGGTTTGTGCTAAGTGGCAATTACCATACACAAAAAAGCTCATTTTAACCTCAAAGTCAAATTACTTAGAGCCACTTCTACAGTGAGCCCTGACATTTTGCATTTGCACCCTTTTCTAGGCTGGATAAACATGGACTACTTAAGAGCCTAGTTCTACAAAAATGTTCATTCATCATTTCTCTTCACTAGAACTTACAAGGAATTTTGTTAAGGCCAGGGAGGCTAAAAATCCCACACATTATGTCTTTAGGTAGAAATCACAATCACTCACTTTCCTTGTAAAACAGGGACATCTTAAAAACGCAGCAAAGGCTGACAGCCTAGCATTTCAGTGGTCATGACAAAGCCCATCCCATTGCTTGAAGAGGCAAAGTAGGCCCTGCAGTTGTTTCCTAACTCGGCAAAAAGAAGCAAAACATTTTCTTCACTCACCAATGTCATTGCTGCGGTCTGAGAGGTCCTTGTCCAGGATGCCAGAGAGTGCACTGCCCGCCAAGTCAATCTTTGGAGCGTCACCCCTACATTAAAAACACAAGTCCAGATATTTAATTATCAGTGTGTCCTTGTCATTCTGTGACCATTCTTGCTGCACACACATTACGGAGGGTGCTGTGTGTGTGTGTGTGTGTGTGTGTGTGTGTGTGTGTGTGTGTGTGTGTGTGTGTGTGTGTGTGTGATGTGAATGGTACTGTTACCTGTAAAAGGAGCCAAAGGAAGGTAGTGAGAGCCAATGAGCTGTCCAGCCACATGGGCTGTGGTAGAAACTGGCCAGCAGACTGGATGTCCCTCTGTTCTGCACATATTTTCTAAGATGGCTATTTTAATAATGACCCTTTGCCAATGCACTTCTAGCCACAAACCCTCCTGCTGTCTCTACAGGAAGCAACACAGGCCTGTTCCGCCCCATAGCCAAATAAGCACTGTCTAACTGGCGGCTTCCCTTTTAAGGAACACAGAATTTAGCCAATGTTTCTTCTTGTCAAAGGTCAGCTACTTTTAACCTTGAGAAAACGGTTCTCTGGCCTGGGGATGAGGCATCAGCCAGGCTGTTGACAGGCATAAGGTGTCAAGTTGAGATCTGGCAGCCTGAAGGCTGGCACTGGGGTACATGTCTATAAAATTAGATAGCTTCTGAGTGACATAGCTGCCCTGCCCCCACTCTATGCCCATTATGATGCATGCAACTTCTCTCAGAATCTGGGCTGGAAGATGCCCACATGTGGGATAGGAATAAATCTCCAAGTTGAGGAAAGAAACGGTTTCTTTGTAGACTAAGTCTGAGATCCTCCATATCCCTGCAAAGAGACAGCTCTTTGGCCCTGTTAGGGAGATGAGGCCCAAATAAAGTTATCCAAGGGCTGATCCTTACCATGAAATGAGAGTGGAAGCTGAACAGTTGTTCCTATCAAAGCAATAGAAACTGTCCTCTCACAGCCTTTGCAAGTTACCATGGCCTGAAGTCAAAACACACCAGGAACAGATTTACTTTCTGAAATATCTGTCTGATGACTTCTCTGCTGGGAGTATTGAGAGGGCCAAGGTGGGAAGTACCTACCCTGGAAAGGCCCATGATGCGAATGGGACAGGCTCAGAGACAACCACAGGCCCACAAGGCATGATGCCTGCATGTCACAGTCCTGATTAGGGCAGGGGAATTCTTTAGGACACAGGAGACAGGAAACATTACAGTTGGGCCTTGCAGGAAATAAAAAGACATGCCCAGAAGAGGCAGGACTATATCCTGGGTAAATGGCTCAGTGAGTGAGAGCTCACAAGCACGAGGACCAGAGTTCAAAATTTACAAACTCACATAAAGCCAGGCCCAGTAGTACACATCTGCAATTGCAATGCTCGTAAGGTAAGGTAAGAGGTTAAGACAGAATCCCCCAGAAATCTGTGAGCCAGCTGAACTCAGCAAATACAGCAGTGGATAACTGGTAGGCAGCATGAGAACAAGGTAGAAGGCAATGACTGACACCTGAGGTTGTTCTCTCTCTCTCTCTCTCTCTCTCTCTCTCTCTCTCTCTCTCTCTCTCTCTCTCTCTCTCTCTCTCTCTCTCACACACACACACACACACACACACACACACACACACACACACACACACACATACCATGAAAGAGAAAGGAAGAGAACAGGAAAGAAGGAGAAGAGAGTGGGATTGAGCAGAGAAGCAAGTGTACATGAGGGTGAATCCAAATGACCAAGGGTCCCAGGACTACAGCTTAAAGTCCCCAGAGAGAAACCAGAGGAGACAAACTGGCAAGATTAGCATGGGCAAGAATGTACTGGGCTATGCATGTATGTTTGTGTGTGGGGGTGTGTGTATAAGTTTATAAATACAAGCTGCTGAGATCATTTAGTGTTGTGTATGTGTTTAGGGCTGAACTTTTGGTATTGGCTAACTTTTCAGGGGGCTTGCTCCTGAAGAGAACTGATTTGCCATCTCCCAGCAATCATCTTCTTCTAGGAGCGAAGCCCCATGAGAATTCCCCAATTTACACAGTTATGTCAGCAGGTTTGCAGTGGAGGATTCATGGAAGGAGGTTTAGCTCTCTTTTCTCAAGGAAACACCAAACTCTAACTCTCACATACTCCTCACCAGAGGACAGATAGGTGAGAACTACTGGTATCTGTTTACCCTTCTGCTGGCCTTCACTGAAAATAATATGTCATAAAGCCTGTTCAAGAATGTGCTTTGTGGAACTTGCTGGGTCATTCAGAGCTAGGCTGAAGTGGAAGTTCAGGAAGAACACATTTCCTATAGAGTGTGGAAGGGGAAATATATTCACAGATGGGCCAGGCCTTTATTGACCATCTCATCTAACATCCTAAGGCTTTGGAGTCCCCATGGCAGGGTCCATCTTAGACTCCCTTTCTATATCTGACAACCAATATTCTGGCCCCTTAAGGCCACGGCCTTGAGCAGATACCAAGCCATTTTGTATGTTAGGATGGGGGGGGTATTAAAAACTTCTGATTATCTGGGCCTCAGCATTCACTAATTTGAAGGTATAGTCAACTTTCTATGAATTCTGCACACATAGATTAACTAACTGTGGATTGTACAACTCAACAATAAAAGCATAATGACCAGAGTTAGACATTTCTCAAAAGAGAAGATACACATGGACAATAGGTACATAAAGAATGTCTTAACATCACTAATAATCAAGGTAATGCCCATCACAATCACAGGGATGTGTCAACTAACACTGCTTAGAATTCCTAGTACCAAAAAGAAAGAAAAGATCTTAGGGGGCAGTGCTAGTACATGCCCATAATTTCAGTACCATAGAGGTAGAAGCAGGAGGATTACAAACCTGAGACCAGCCAAGGATACATAATGGAAGCAAGAGGATTACAAAATTTAGTATAGCATGGGCTATATAGTGAGAGCTCCCTGCCTCAAGAAAATAAACATAGGTGCTGGATAGATGGTTCAGAGGTAAAAGGCACTTGAAATCCTAGTAATCAGAGTGAAATCCTTGGAAACCACATAAACGTGGAAGGAAAGACCAATGCCATATAGTTGTCCTTTGACCTACACACACTCCCACACAAGTATTTTTAAAAGAACAAAATATAACACCAAGCTCAAAGAAATTAAACAGTTATTACCAAAGCCTGAGGAGGGTATAGAGAAAAGAGAAATGGGAAGATAATTAATACATCAAGGGCCACACATGGACATAGAAATAACTTGTAATGGTCTATAGGGTGACTAGAAAGTGTGGTCAACAATAATCGATTACATATCTCAAAAGAGCTAGTAGGGTTTTGAGTATTCAAAACACAAATAATAAATATCTAAGGTGGCAGATAAGACAATTATCCTGGTAGGATAAACACATACTATATGGGTGTACTGAAATGTTATACTATATTCAGTTCAATGAAAAATAAAAATATCAGTGTTAGAGTGTTATAGTAGTGAAGCCCTGAGTTCAATAAATAAATTGAATCATACTTTTAAAAACAAATGAGGAGGCTGGAGAGAGGGTTAAGAGATTGTATTGCACAGGGAGATGGTGGCACATGCTTTTAATGCCAGCACCCAGGAGGCAAAGACAGGTGGATCTCTGAGAGTTCAAGACCAGCCTGGTCTATAAGAGCTAGTAGTTCCAGGACAGTCTCCAAAGCTACACAGAGGAATGCTGACTCGAAAAAGCAGACATACATACATACATACATACATACATACATACATACATACATATAGACAGAGAGAGAGAGAGAGAGGCATGTGCACATACATGTTCTTGTGTACAGGCACACAGTTAAAAAAAAGTTTAAAATAAAAAGAAATGAAAATACTTAGGGGAAAGTTACATGTTGATCACAGGTATTCCTTGTCAGCATTCCTTAAAGAGTACAGTATAACACTGTAGCATGATATCTATACTGAAGCATTATTATAAGTAACAAAGGTGATTCAAAGTACAGGGGAATGCCAAATACACTAATATTATACCTTTGTATTTGGAAGGACTGAGTGTGCTTGGCTTTTGGTAGCCTAGCAAGGAGGCTTCTGAAAGCCATCAAAAGTCAAGATGGTTTGACATCTTGGTGGGTAGCTGCAGAGTACATCAGAGGAGCTGTTGGTGAGGAGGAGGCCTGCTTCTAAACTAATCACATGTTCCTCAAAACTTGGCTGTTTCAGAACACATGACTTCATGATGTATCATGGTTACTGTCAATCTTGGAGCTGCTGTGTACTTGTCTGAGTTAACAGCTAGAGTTTCTTATCAAATGAGAGCCTATCTCAAGGGCTGGAGATGACTCCATTTCCCCTTATTGTGCTTAGTATATCTTGCTACTTACTCTTCTACTCTTCGTTCCCTGTTACTGTATGACTCAACTATTTTATTTTTTTATATGTGCTTTTCTTTTGGATGTAGTATTTTAGCCTTTTAGTTTGTTTTACATATTTGTGTGGGGCATGTATGCATTCATTCGAGTGGATATATACTTCTGTGGTATGCATGCATGTGTGTGTGCCTGTGGAAGCTAGAGGCTGATATTGGGTACCTTCCTTGATTACCCTCTATTTATTTATCTATCCATCCATAAGTTCATTCATTCATTCATTCATTTATTCAGAGACAGGGACCCATTGTGTAGCCCTGGCTGGCCTCAGACTCACAGAGATCTCCTTGTCCCTGCCTCCCATAGATTGGGATTAAAGGCATGTATCACCATGGCCAGCACCTCACACTGAACCTGGAGCTCACCAATTCAGCTAGACTCATTGAACAATGAGCTCCACAGCAGTGGGGTTACAAATGCGTTCAGTAAAGCTCAGGTTTTACATGGGTGCTGGGGATCTGAACTCAGGTCCTCTTGCTTGCTCTGCAGGCACTTTACTGAATAAATAATCATCCCAGCTTTCTGTATATTTTTACAGAAAGCTGTAACATCTATTATCACATTAGTACCATTCAAGACCAGTAACAATTAAGGTATGATTGTATATATATTCCCTATGATATATACATATACATATACATTGTTTAAATGTTTTTTAAACAATTTTAAATAAAACATATTTTGTCACATATTTCTGTTTTCCCCAACTCCTCCTATATCCTACTTTCCTACCCAATAAACATCATTTCAAAAACTGTTTAATTTTAACTTGGAGAAGAGGAAACTATGGCTCAAATATATAAAGAAACACTTCAATAACATGAAAATAAACCATTTTACAGGTAAATAGTAATTGTTAATATTTATAAAATGAAATGTGATGTTTCAATACACATATCCATCATAAGCTAACCAAATCAGGTTAATTAGTACATATATCACTTTAAGTATTTGCCATCTTTTTGTGGTTTAAAAAAATTAGCAATCCTTTCTTTTAGTTGTTTTGAAATATACAACACATTATTATTGATTATAATCACCATGTTGTGTGGTGAATCACCAAGATTTACTCCTCTTATCTAACTAAAACTTTGTCCCCTTTGACCAATGTCACCCCGGCCCACCCAGTCCTCTAACAGTTGCTGGTAACCATTGTTCTTCCCATAAGAGTGGGGGCAAACAGTATTTCTCTCTTTGTTTCCAGTGTGTGTCATCTGTTATACCATGAAATTTTAAAAGTTACCCAGATCTGTGGAATAGCACAGGACAAAATTAACTGAGTTTTAAGACTAGGATAAATATTTTAAGTGTTTCTATGCTTTTGATCCAGTTCTGAGCCATAGTTTGAACTGTGTGAAAGATAAAGTCTGAAATAAATATATTCCATGCATTGTTGTATTGTTTACAATGTTGAAAACCTGAAAAAAAGCCAATAGACTATTTTACAGCTAGGGAAACATTTGAGTAAACCATAGCATTTGATGGGCTTTTTTAAATGAGGCATTTAAATGGCACTTATAAACATGTTTATTCTGACAGGAATGAATGCTTATATTACAATGTTAGAGAACAAAAGAAGGGCAACAGTGACATGCACAGTAATATGCATACAACTACATGCCTCCCTTATGTGTTAGGAAAAGGAATTCCTTTTTGAGACTAGAAGAATATTTACGGCAGTTATTCCTGGGCAGTCTGATCAGTGATATTCATCACCCAGCTCAGTGCCTAAAAGATACCTGTGGAATCCAGGAACACTGGCCAAATTTTCTAAAATGTGAATGCATTATATATTTGTACAATAGATGCATTTTCTCCAAGTCATAAAATTTTATGATCTTCTATATGATAGCACCTGTGCAAGATTGAAAAAAAAAACAAGTTGAATCATACAGAGGAAAAATATGGGCAAGAAATATGCTTTTTAAATATGAATAGCACTTGTCTCAGGAATAAGTATAAGGGTGAAGTTTTCCTTCCATTTATTTTTAATGATTTATTTTACCTTATTCATATGTATGTGTGTTTAGCTGTGTGAGTGTATACTACTCATGTGCAGGAACCCAAGGATACCATTTGATTCTCTGGAGGTGGAGTTATAGGCAATTGTGAGTCATCTGACATGGGTGCTGGGAACTGAGCTCAGGTCCTCTGGAAAAACAGCAAGTATTCATAACTGCTGAGACAGGCCCCTTTTCTTCTATTTACATTTTTCATTTATTATAGGGCCAGAGAGAAGACTCAGAATTTAAGAGCACTTGTTACTTCTGCAGAGGACCTGGGTTTGGTTCCCAGTACCCACATACTGGCTCACAACCATCTGTGACTCAGTTTCAAGGGTCCAATGTTACCTCTTCTGACTTCCACAAGTACCAGGTATACATTCAGTGCACATCGATACATGCAGTAAAAACATGCACACAAATAAAATAAAAACAAATCTCAACAAAATGTAAAGTTCCCTTTACCGATAGTGATTAAAGAAGAGGGTGTTAGAGGCCCTGGTGCTAGAGTGACAGGCAGTTCCGAGCTGTCTGACATGAGTGCTTGAATTTGAACTTAGGTCCTTTGGAAGAGCAGCAAGTGGTCTTAAACAGCAAGCCAGCTCTCCAGGCCATGCAGAAGAGAATCTTGTCATGTCTTCCCTCCTAGTACAATGCTTCTATCACTATGATAAGCTAAATATGTGCTATTTACACTACTCAGCCTGTGATAGTTTGTTATGTTAGACTGGACAAATTAATACAGCATTAAGACCAAAGTCCTGAACGCATTCTAACACAGCAGCCATCAATTGAGAACTTTTGCTCTAAAGGGCATTTAGGGTTTACAACTGCTACAAATATAGAGCATCATACAATTAAAAAATATAATTGCAAGTAATTCATAGTAACTAGAGGCTCCATCCTCAATTTCAGGACCTCTGTTCTAATGGCATTTTATAACAAGGAAAATAATATTATATTTCAGTTGTCAGGGTGGCTTTCTCTCGAATGGCATTTGGTGTGACCTATAGTGAACTCTTGCCAGTGAGGTCTTCTGCCTTAGGGGATAGTTTCATGCTTCTAGAATTAATCTGAAGTCTCTATAGGCTGAACCATGATGAACCACCCTGAAGAAACAGGAACCAACCATTCCCAAGTGACTCTAGAACATGGGCCACATGTGTGTAAGGAGGCTGGGATACTGGCTTCTCTCTAATTGAGCTCTCTGATCCCTCATGCCAAGAGCTAGACACAGGTTTCAGCTGAAATGCTCTTCTATCTAGGGCTAGAAGCAAACCTATTTTGAAAACACAGTAGGTGTAGTTTAAAAAAAGTTCTGCTCCTTCCAAGTAGGGAAGCTGCAGCTGGTGTTTTGACAGTGTTCAGACTGTGGGTGTGTAAGCATTTTACAATGTCTATTTGTAAATGCCTTTCACTATATTTATAGCATCTTTACAACAATGCTAATGAATTTCAGTTCTGAAAAATACCAGAATTTCTGAAATTTACTGAAGCACATGTCTATAGTGGATGATATTCAATGAGGATGCAGCTCTTGATGGTCTCCATTCTACCACAGTCTGTTCACTACAAGGTCACCATTTTTTTTTCCAGAAAGGATGTCATTGAACTCTAAAGGAGAGAAAAGAGCTCATCCTTTCATCATTTATTGATTCCTGCCAGAGTTTTCTCCTGTTGAGTTTCTATACCCACAACAATTAAATGAAAGGAGAACACAGAAGAGGGCTGGCTATGTATAGTACCTTTTACTCAAAGACAGCAGAATAAGGCTGTCTAGACTTGTACTCCCTCCTTCTAAGGGACCATTGTAGAAGTGGGTAAGAGCTAGGGGTGCTGGATGATTGCAAGGAAAGAGTGTTTTCTTGGCATAGCAGGGCAGGTACACATGCAAACTCACAGCTGTTGTGATAATATGCAAACCAAATGCAAGCAAGGAGGGGTAAGTGGGCATTGAAGTCTCTAGCTGAAAAGTTATTGGCATTCGGCAGCTTTTGGGAAAGGAAGAGTCAGTTTTCTTTAAGAGTGTGGCCCTTGGTAGGTTGACTATACTACAGTGGGAGATCACTAATCCAAGAGTATATGAGCAGTACAAACTGGACTTAATGAGTTTATGAAAAAAAATATAGGGTACAAAATTTGGTGGATAGGGAAAGGAGAAGAGTTGAGGAGGGAAGTGAATACATCAAAACACATTGTACAGAATTCTCAAAGGACTAATAAAAATGAAAAGATGACCCCAACTAAGAATTTAAGCAGTAGGGGAGAGGCTAGCTTAAATGCTCTTTCCCTATAATGAGATTGATGGCTACCTTATATGCCATCCTAGAGCTTTAATCCAGTAGCTGATGGAAGCAGAAGCAGACACCCACAGCTAAGCACTGAGCTGAACTTCTGGAATCCAGATGCAGAGAGGGAGGAATGATGAGCAAAGGGGTCAAGACCAGGTTGGAGAAACCCACAGAAACAGCTGACCTGAACAAGGGGGAACTCACAGAATCCAGACTGACAGTTTGAAAACCAGCATAGGACAGAACCAGGTCCCCTGAATGTGGGTGTCATTTAGGAGGCCTGGGCAGTCTATGGGGACCCAGGTAATGGAACAGCATTCATCCCTAGTGTATGAATGGATATTGGGAGCCCACCCCCCATACAGGGATACTCTCTCAGCCTAGACACACAGGGGAGGGCCTAGGCCCTGCCCCCAAATGATATGACAGACTTTGAAGCTCCCCCATAGAAGGCCTCATCCTTTCTATGGAGCAGTAGAGGGATGGGATGGGGGAGGGGTCAGAGAGGGGCAAGGGAGAATGGGACGGAGAGGGAACTGGGATTGATACATAAAAACATTGTTTATAATTTAAATAAAAATTAATACGTCAAAAAAGAAAATATGAAACTAAACAAGGAAGTTTAAATTTGATATCAAAATGATTCTATTTCCATATATTTTTTTCCTTAAAAGTTTTAGTTTGGCACTTGCATGATAGGTAACTGGACATCATAGAAGTCCCTTGCTTTCCTGAACAAGGAAGCTAAGTCATAGACAAGGGTCTGAGCAGCCCCAACAGGGAGAAATAGAGCCTAGGATCCCAGGAAAACAACAGCTGCTTCTGTTTGCTTAAGGACCATCACCTATTAGGTACTGAGATAGAGTCTTACATGTATGGAGCATTTCACCCTCACAATCTCCCATATAGCTATTTACTATACCTTGGGGGGTCTTTTGCAGAGGCAGGTGGTCACCCCTACTGAGAGAATGTTTTTATATGCAGCTTCCAGCTTTCAGTCCTTCCTGAGAGAGACTTGGCTGCAGAGAGCCTCCTTAGCCAGCATAGGACAAGGCAACGGGACAATTTTAATTGCAAAGTGCCTTGTGGGCCTCCATAATTTTTGATTCCTTAACTAATTTTCACAACCAGATATAGTAATAAAATCCAAAAGCTTATATTTAATGTAATTTAATTTTAGTGATGAGTTGTGGACACTGGTACCTATCCTGCCCCAAATTCATGCTTTACCTATCCCCACGTGACTGAATTAAGAAATGGAGGCTTTTGAGAGGTGGTTAAGCCATGAGGGATTAGGTCCAGTAAAACAAAACAAAAACAAACAAACAAAAAACCCAAACAAAGTGCCTTGTGGATCTCACAGGCACTTACTGAACCACCATCACAACTTAATGTTCCCTTTGCCCAATCCTGCGCCTATGGGCACTGAGCCCAAAAACACACTTTCATGAGATGCTAGTACAGTCTGATCCCTAAGGAACTGCCCCTGTGACATCTTGCTTTTCATTATATGGTGAAAGAAACTGAAGTTAAGCAAGACTCAGCCACTTGCTAATGAAAAGTTACAAAAGAATTAAAGTGGCAGAAACTAGATTTGAACCTACTAGATCCAATTGCAGAGACCAGGAGCACTTCTTTAGCTGACTTACTTATTCACCCATTCATTTATTTATTTAGACACAGGATCTGGCGCATCCCAGGTTGGCCTAGAATTTTCTATTTAGCCAAGAATGACCTTGAACTTCTGAACCTCTTGTGTCCACTGAAGCTACTTTATTATTCAGTCTCTTAGTCTTCCAGGCAGAGGATCTGCCTTGGGGACAGTGAGTCACTGATGATACCAGGCTATCTGTGATACCCCAGCTCACTCCCAGCTGGGTAAATAAATAATTTTTGCTTCCCAAGTTAAGAAATGCCAATAATAAACAAAAAGCACGCAACAAAAAGTATGGGGATAAGGGGGCAGAGTTGAGAAGGAACAGAAAAGAAAAATTCCAAAGCCCCATTTCCCATGTGCAGGCACCACTAAGGCACACACAGGACGAGTCTTCTCATTTTCACCACCTCTCATTCCACCTGGGAGCTGTGACATCATAGAAATGATTATAAATGTCAAAAGTGAGATCACAGAGAAATTGCTTGCATTACTCTGTCTTCTTTCTTTCTTTCTTTCTTTCTTTCTTTCTTTCTTTCTTTCTTTCTTCCTTCCTTTCTTTCTTTCTTTCTCCCAACCAGGCAATCTTTGTAGTGTAAAACATGGGGAAATTCCTTCGCTCACCCTGACAACATCTCAATCCAGTGATGCCCCCAGGATGCAAAAGCTAAGGGCGGAGCACTGGTTAGTTTATCTCAAGTTCACACAAGCGTAGACATATCTGGAAAGAGGGAATCTTCATCAGATGAGCCTGCAGGCAAATCTGTGGAGGTCATTTCCTTCATTAATAATTGACGAGGGTAAGGAGCAGCTCACTATATATAGGCAGTCCCACCTATGGGCAGGTGGTCTTGGATTCTATAAAAAAGGAAGGTGAGCAAGTCACGGGAAGCAAGCCAATAAGCAGCACTCCTCATGGTCTCTGCTATAATGCCTGCGCGTTCAGGTTCCTGCTTTGGCTTCCCTTCATCCAGCACTGTAACCTTTAAGTCAAATGAACCCTCTCCTCTTCAAGTTGACTTCGTTCAGTGTTATTTCATAGCAACAGAAAGCAAACAAGGACAACAAATGAACTCATTTTGACAACTCTCTTAGTTACCTGCTCAATATCTCAGATCTCAGCTTTGAATGTGAATGTTGGGCAGTGACCACCCACCTCAATTCCCCACTTTGTTACAGTCCTCTGCTTATATGTCTTGTGTGCTCAGAAGTTAGAATGGATGTGCACAAGACCAGGAAGCTGACTGATAACAGAGCAGGAACCAGATGGAAGATTGCCAATGCCTAGCTTTGTCTTTTTCTATCATACTTGAAATGACAATAATACAAAGGAGCCTAACATTCACATATTTCATTCTTCAGGGGAGTTTTCTTTTAGATTAGTAACTGAAAGGGGACCTGCAACATGTATGAAGACAGCAAATGTGGAGTGCATCCTTCAGGAGCATTCTGCCCCACAATATAGCATACTCTGGAGGTGGACCCTTCCATCAAGAAAGGATAAAACAGATTTCCTTTACTCATTACTTGAAAGGGCTTTCTGTCCTTTCCCAGAAAGATGCCATGCTGAGATCTTGGTGTCTCCATATAACCATCTTATAGACAAAAGCCCAAGTACCACAGACTTTGAGATTGAAAAAGTAGTCCCACTGAATTATGGGACTGTTCAAGGAATGCCATGGATATGAGAGTGAAGAACCAGAGTGATTCCCCTGGCAGCTGTCTCCTTGCAATGCATGTCTTCGCCCAGATGAACACAACAAGCTCTGCTATTTATAGAAGTGAAGGCATGTTTGGAAGGTGATAGGACATTTCTCAGTCAATTTCTCTCCTAATCTCTATTCTCTGTACAGACTCGGTAAGGACACCTGGAAGTGGCCTCCCCCCAGAGCTCAACAACCCCAGAAGGGCAAAGGAATGATGTTATCAACAGATTTCACCCCTAATTCCCCATCTTTGTGCTTCAAAAGCAAGCAGGGGGCTTGAAACAAGTTGGACCCAGCTCGTTGTCAGTGTCAGGAGGAAAGAGCTCATGATTGTGCGACTGTAGGGACAGTTTGTAAGTGCCACTTAGGGAAAGAGCATGACAAAGAAAATAGCTGTAGGAAAAGCATGCTAGAAACCAAATGGCACTGGGAGGAACTAATATCTCCTAGTGTTCCTTTCACTGCCCTATTCTGGCCACCCAGTGGCAGGAAAATCAAATGGCCCAGTCAGGACTAAACCCTGTCACTACTACTGGATTTTGCTGCAGCAAGTATGGGTAAAAAGAGAGAAGAGTGAATATACAAATGAAATTTGGTCAGCACATAACGTAGACACATCTAAAGTATGAATGAGAGGCTTCCCTTAAATCTGTTGGCACTGCTCCTTCATCCCCAGCCTCCTTCTCCTGACACCATCATTATTTCTAGGGGATGCTCTGTGTGCTGTACTCCCTGGTGGCCTTCTGATCTGCTCTCCATAGAGGTACATATTTCTACCCCCTCAGGGGTTCCACAACATGACCTGCTTTCAAAGCGTTCTATTATATGGGGAAACTCTTTCACTGAATTCATTCAAGGGAGGGAGAAAATACAAACAGATGTGGTGATACCTCTAAAGTTTTCATGCTAGGAGTTAGGATCTAACATACAGTGGCTTGTTTAAACTCTCTACACATAGCTGGAGAGATGATTCAGAAGTTAAGAGCACTAGAGCACCTGGGCTCTATTCCCAGCACCCACAGTAAGGATGACAACCTTCTGTAACTTCAGTCCCAGGGGATCCAATGCTCTCTTCTGGCTTCTGTGGGCACTGCACACACATGGAGCACAGACACAAGCAGACAAAAGATCCATACAAATAAAACTACAAATTAAAAAATAAAAATCCTCTTCACACCTCACCTCAGGAACTTGGAAAGGATTTTTTTCATCTTACAGCTTTTAGTCCATCATTCAGGGGAATCAGGGCAGGACCTGGCTGCAAGAACTGAAGCAGAAGCTATAGAGGAGTGCTGCTTAGTGGCTTGCTCCCCATGGCCTGTTCATCTACCATTCTTAAAGCACCCAAGACTAATTGCCCAGGGGCAGCCCAGTGCCCAGTACGCTGGCCCTTCCAGATCAATCATTAAACAAGAAAAAGCACCACAGGCCAGCCTGTTGGCAACATTTTCTCAATTTAGGTTCCCTATTCTAAAGTGATTCTAGTGCCATGTTGGCATATAACTAGACAGTATACCCCCCACATAAACACATGTGCATATACATAATTAAAATTAATTGAAAAATAAAAATTGATGAAACATGCCTTCATCCAAACTTGTAGAAAAGAAAGGAAATACTAAAAGAGCCCAGTAAGGCATCAAAAAAAAAAACATTTTAGTAATTCAAACTCCAAATGATGGCATAACCACCATGGTGCACATCGTATAGGTCAATGCACAAAACACTTACATGTACCCATTCACTTGTCTTTGTTTTTCCTTCTTAATCAATAGGTTCTCTTATACCAAAAGGGGTCTTAATGCTTTCCTTTGGTAGACACAGAGACTATATACCCCACACCAATCAGTACCTAGAAACTTATTTTCTACTAAGTTGTAACCCAGGTGAATAAGTAACCAGAATGCTTAGTCGATCTGACTATCATTCAGTTGGTTTACATTTGGTACATAAATGTTTACTTAATCTTTGCCTCAACCTAAAATGTTATAAAGCCCATCAATAACTTATTGCCTTGTTTCTCTAAGATTCAGGGCTCCTTCAAATGCTATTGAAAATGCAACTCCCTTGCACTGCCCTCTCCTGTGCTCCAATCCTCTCAGCAGAGCCTCTAGTCCTTCACAGAAAGAACACAGTGTTATGATTTGAGTATGACATGTATCCCCCAGGCTCATGTGTTAAACACTTGGTCCCTACCTGATACCGCTATTTTGTTCAGGTTGTGGTCACATTAGAAGATGGGGGTCATTGACTTGTGCCTTTGAAGGTTATTTCATATGCTCAGTCCCTTCCTGTCTACTATGAAGTAAGCAGCTCTCTACTCCCACACCCCTGTTGCCACAATGTTCTGCCTAAGTACAAGGCACCAAACAGCCATGAAATAACCCTATCAGACCATGAGCCAAAACAAGATTTCCCTGTCTTACTCTGTTTAGGCAGGTATTTGGCCACAGCAACAAAGTAGCATAGGTTTGGGAGGTCAGTAAGACCTCCTGCTCACAACCCCACACCCAGCGTCTGGCATCCCTTCTCTTTCACATCCTGAGCCAATGGATAGCATCCTCTGGGAGATCTGAGCTCTAGTAATCAACTCCCCTACATCCATTACCTCCTCACTGAGTGGCCTACATAGGCCTCACACTCAGCCACAAGCCAAAGTAGAGGCTGGTAACTTAGCTCTGCTGGACACCAGACAGAACCTGAAGGTTGTCTTTAGTCCTATCATTGCAGCATCTAGATCATACCTCTCACCACCTTTTAGAAGTTCTAACCTCTGGAGTCCCACAATCTGCTAGCAAACTGCTAAGTGTTTATCACATACTCATCAACACCCAGAACACTGGGAGGACACTTGCTTACAGAACCCTAGCCTTCTCCTTGTTCTTCTTCTTCTGCGTTATCTTCTTAAGCCTCTCCCTATGATGGCTACCTGGGTGATCCTTCCCCTGATTCCTTTAGTTCTTGTAATTTTCATCCATTCACCTGTGGCCACACTATGGGCTGCGTATAGGTTCCTTTCCATAACAGTCCCATGTCTAAGGCATATAGCACAGATTCCTGTACTCCTTTCAGCTCTCAACTTTCCCCATGTCACCCTTGCTTTCCTGACTTCCCCCAACACCTACTACCTGTGATTCCCTCCCTGTCATCTGAGCCCCCATGGTCTGTCTCCTATGCCTTAGGATATACCTGTTTCCTTCATTCAGAGCACAGGAGCTTACAGCAGGCAGCAGGTGAATCTCTCTCTATTTCCTGCAACTCGGAGCAAAAGTCCTCCTCTAGCTTCCTCATTCTTTACAAGAAAAAGAAAACTGATTCTGATTTAGGGTGGCTGAGTTGGTGAGCACTGACAAACCTGTTTTTGTCTAACCTCTAGCCAGCTTGCTTCTACCTCCCTTCCTTTGAGGGCAAACACTTGCTCTGCTCATCAGGTTTCTGATTTTGTTTTACTAAAGGCAATTTCTAGAGCCAATGTCAACCTGCTTTTCTCCATCATATCCTAAGTTCATTCATTCATTCATTGATTCATTTGTTCCTTCCTTCTTTCTTTCCTTTTTCCTTTTGGGCCCTTCTGCACAGTCCTAATCTCTCTTCTCACAGATGCTTCTAAATCTATTTTTATTAAGTTGTTAATAGTAACTATTAAACCTATAACCCCACATAACTAACACACACACACACACACACACAGACACAGAGAGAGAAAGAAAGAAAGAGAGAGAGAGAGAGAGAGAGAGAGAGAGAGAGAGAGAGAGAGAGGGAAAGAGGGAGGGAGAGGGAGAGAGGGAGGGGGGAGATGCACGTGTATGTGCGTGTTTGTTAAGTGACACCTATTTATGTTCAAATATCAAAACACGGTTGACAGAATGGTCATTGGATCACCAGCACTTTTGGTATAGAGTAGGCAGAGTCAGATTAATGCATCATGAAATAATAATTGAGGGATTCCCAAGGCCCAGACTTCAAATGAGGAGACGCTTGTGACCTAGGAATATTTCCATCATCATTCCATTTTTTGTTTCTTTTTTTTCCACTGCCCCCCTATAATTTAGGGTCTCACTACATAGCCCTGACTGGCCTAAAACTTATGATGCTCCCACCTCCACTTCCCAAATGCTAGGGTGACATGTGAGCCACTACTGCACTTGGTACTTATTATTTTAAAGTTAACCCTGGTAGTGGTTTTTGAAGTAGTTTTTCATACTAAAATTATATATGCACTTTCTAGAAATTAGAGGATCGTTCTTACCAGCACTGAGGAATGCAGCAAGCACATGAGGAAGACAACAATCACTGTCACATTCTTACAGTATGCTTCAACTTGTTTAGAATGGACACAAATTTCCTCGCTGATGCCCTTCTGGCGTCCGTCTGATGTCCCTGAATAGAACTCCCGAGAACTGAGCAGGAACACTTGAGCCCCACCGTCCCTAAGATCCAGAACAGTGGCTGGCACACAGTGGGCCCTGGATGCACTTTTGTGCGCATATAAATACAGATTATGCTCTTCTTCCACAGAGACCCCTTTCCTCGGAGACACCTCTTCCTGCTAAGAGAGAATGAAACCTCTTCTGCAAGAGCCACATGGCAGAAGCTTGCTGGCTGATGAAGAGTTCCACCCTGGGCACAGTAGCTGAAGCTGGAATGCCTCCTTCTCCAGCGAGAACTGCCAATGAGGACTCTGTGTCCTTTTGCTTAATCATCTGTCTGTTAGCTTGCTGGCCATCTGGTCAGGTAAATCTTGTCAGAGATTTGTTTCATGCAGCACACAGTGCCCTTTCTTCAGAGGGACACTGGCACAGGACTGCTTGCATATAGTTGGCACACTCCTACCACAAATAAGTTTGTAGAATGAAACAACTTTGCAAACTAACATATGCTGTACTTTTCTAATGTAACTCCTTAGCAAGAAGTGTAAGTACAGTAGGTACTGAGGGGCAGTGAGATTTTCTTTGATCTTTAGGTTTTTCGCCTCTTAAAATCCATGGCATATTTTTGAAGATCCCCCATGGGAGGCCTCACCCTCCCTAGGGAGCAAAAAAGGGGATGGGATAGATGGATGGGGATGGGGAGGGGATGGAGAGGGAACTGGGATTGACATGTAAAACAAGCTTGTTTCAAGTTTAAATAAAAAATCCATGGCATACTAAGCTACTCTGAATGTAAGGAGCACATGCAGAAGAGCTTATATAGAGGTGGGGAAGGAACACAGAAGAGGCAAATGGGATAAAATATAAGCACTGGCACCCCACTTAAGAAACTATGTCATTCAACAAGTGTTTGTTAAATGAGCCACTACCATATGCTTGACACCGAAAGGCATGTGGCAATGACAAAACACATGCTCTTGGTCTGCTTTAAATCCTGTAAAGGAGTCCGGGGGTGGGTGCATCCCAAGTGGCACTGTATCGGCCCGAGCACCTTGTAAACATGAGGTGTCAGGCATTTGGTGAAGAGAGCAATAGTGAAAAACATGGGCATGCTTCCAGAGGAGGACATGTTGATTGGCACAGAGATCAGGCTGCATCAGCAGGTGCAGGAGAGGTGGTCAGAGGAGGCTGGGAAAGCACCAACTTGGCAAAACCTAAACCAGTGATTCTGGGGTGTAGACCCCACCATCAGCAGCATTAGCAGCACCTGGGTACTACTATTAAAAATGCAAATTCAGGATTTAGGCTATGATTTAGTTGTTAGTATAATTGGGTAGTAGTCACAAAGCCCAAGGTTCAGTTCCCAGCACCACATAAGCCAGAGATGGGGCCCACCAATCTGTTTTGTTTCTGTGACTCAAGTCTGAGAGTCACTGAATCAGGAAAGGCAATTCCCTCTTTTTAATGGGGTAATCCAGACCTGGGGGTTTCCCCACATCTTCTCAGTATATACTATACTATGTATAGTAATGCAAAGCCTTAGGGGTTGGGCAGTCACAGGGTGAGTAAGAGAATCTCCATCTTCTCACAAGCTATTCAGGTGGCACAACAATGTTATGACGTTATGCTTCCCACTACCACTTTATATACCTAGATAGCCCTTATGTACATCCTCCTTGGCAGCCTGCCTTCCTAACTCACAAGTAGATTTGAGAATTGTTGGCTGAGAAGAGCTAGGCAGAGGCAAGAGGTGAATGTGACCTGTGGGTCTCCAATTTCAGCTGGGATGACAAGCTTTCTCTAGCTTACAAAGCTGCAACCATCCCATAACCACAGGGTCAAGGGTAGCTATAAAAGACAAGGAGGTAGTGAGAATACCATTTCTCTTTTGATTAGATCAGTATAAAAAGCAGCAGGAATATGTTAGAACATACTATTGAGTTTATTGAAATGTGTGTGGTCCCTGAAGACCATCAGGATATGGCAGCATGTGGCCTTGGCTGCCCTTTGGCCAGCTATAAAGTGATGGGTGATCTTTCCTGCTCTACATCTTCTCTTTGTTTGGATAGCTCATATTCTCTTCAGAAGCACTTCTGTTTATATAACCTTTTCCTTCTGGTGTGTTAGCTTCTGAGATGAGCACACCAGTGATGTGGATGTTACTCGAGTTATTGGTGCTTCCAAGTGGCCTCAGCACATGCAAAGAGAGAAGGGTATGCCACATAGGGACCTGACCAGCACATTGGAGGTCATGATCCAATTCATTCTCACAAGGACCATTTCACAGAGGCAGTGGTTCAATTGAACCTTGGTACGACACCTTCAGAATGTTAACTCACATGCCATGGAAATGCTGACAGCCCTGTGCTTGGTTGTGCAGATAGCCTTCCATACACAGTTATGTCAGCACCCAACCCTGTTGGCTGCCTTCTGATATCTCTCAGCCATCGAGGCCATGATGTGTCTCTGTATTTGGTGAGTTTGGTTGGGGGGGGGAGACATTTGTTGTTCTTTTTATTGTAAGCAATGGGCCATGTGACAACACAGATGAACACTGAGGAAACACATTGTGCAATGTGAAAATAGTCATGCACTTTGATTCTACTTATATGATATACCTAGGGATCAAAATCATAGAGACAGGAAGTAGAATAATGAATGGCTTCTAGAGCTACAGTGAGGTGGCAATGGTGAATAGCTGTTTAATGGGTAACAGAGGTACAGTTATATACAAGAGGGGGAAAGTTCTGGAAATGATTGTACAATAATGTGAATACTTAATCCAAACTATGCACCTAAAATAGTTAAGATGATAAATTGCATGTTATGTAGGCTCTACCACACTTTTTTAAAATTTAAGTAAACACTATTGTCTCACTGCAGTTTACACAGCCGAATAGTTGACAAGGAAAATACTGTTACTTAATAAGCATATGCTACATATCTGAATATTATATCTAGGTGAATTTCAATTTACATATGGTGGTAAGAGGTAGGATAGAAAGACAGCAACTCACAAAGCAGCCTCTGAAGCGGACTAAGATCCAAGCCCAAAGGACTTCCTGCTTTCAATACAGGAACTCAGAAGCAGCACAAAATGCTTACCATGGAAACAGCTTATAAGACCTGACTTCAGTATGGTGCCAGAGACAGAAGAGGATCTCAGGGCCACTGATTTGCTCTGATGTATCACACTGACAGGTATTATGCATGTATACAACAGTAGAAAGTTCTAGGTAAGAACTAGTGGAGAAAATTCCTCTCTATGTAATTCTGGGATGCACAGTACCAGCTCTGATTTCTTATTACTAACACATGTCTCAGACAGCCAGTGACGTGACAAACTTGCCAGTGAAGAAATTACCATGGTCCCCGGCATGTCTTTGAGGGTCCTAGAGCTCAGAGACACACAGCCCTGGAAAATCTGTCATGAATTCTATGCCAAGCTGTGTAGTGAAGAGTAGAGAGAACCTAGGAATCACAGACTAGGTAGAGGGTTAGAAGATACAGCTTTAAGTGAGGTGTGCGAAGGCCAATCATTGAGGGGATGGAGGAGAGTATATGACCTGCATCTCCAGGTAGCTGGCCTGTCCTAACAAAGCCCAGGTAAATGTCCTGGGTATAAGCACGATCTACATGATATGTACCCAGTTCTAACCTACTGAAACCCATACTGCATTTGCTCTCTTGCAACCACATCCTCACTGGAAAGAAGTGGCTAGAATCTTTAGAGAAAGCTTGATTCCCATTTCTTCTCTGCTCTCTGTGTTCATCCCATATCTACCTGCCTTGGTGAGAGCATGGCAGTACCTGGTGTGTGTCAGTGGGCCCACTGGTCGTTCAGGTCTTCTCGGAGGCAATGCACCAGGTCTGTTCAGAGAATTGGTCTTAGGTGGCCGAGGCTTTTTAGGTGGGATGGCAGGAACAGAGGGCTTCTGTAAATCCAGTTTTGGCTCTCTCTCTGGTCTTTCTTTAAGTCATTGTTTGATGAAGCAAGCACAAAGAAAACAAACTTCATGTCAGTGGCAACACTTAGATGTAGGTTGCTTATTCCCTGCTTTAACAACAACCACCATGGCAACAAAAACATACATTGATACCCTTTCTGAGAGCAAGGATGATGGCCAAGAGCACTACTTACTCATAGTCAACTTAGAAAAAGCCAGAATTCCCTGTCCCCTTCTTCCTCTGCTCTTGCTAGTGCTGGTCCTGGTCCTTCAGCCACTGACCCTTCAAAGCCTGGCCCAAACATCTCCCTAAGAGCCTATGCAGGGCTAGTATACAACTGTTGTTCCATAGATAGGTGACAGGTTTTACTATATGGCCCACATGATCTGCTGCTGGGTGTAGGGGAAAGAATGGGCCTGATTAACCTCGGAGTTCACCAGCCAATAAAGGAGGAAACTATTCAGGGAATAGCTGGTTCAGGGATCTCTGTGCATACTTTGAACTTGGAAGACAAGAGGGGGGGTCTTCTCAGATTTTGGGTCCTGCTTTTGGAGTCATGGAGCTATTAGGATGAGCTCCAATCCAGATCTGGTAGTCAAACTGTGCTGTTCAATGACAGCTTCAGTTTTCCCATTCCCAATGAGCCTTGCCTGGTGCATCCTTGTGTGTAATACAAAAAGCATTAATCCAAAGTCTTACTAATAAAGACTGAACTTCCGTGTGTGTGGTCTATTGAAGCATAGGTTAAATTTTCTGTATTTATTTTAATGCAAGTCCTCAGAACACCAGTGTTTCATTGGCAAGCACATACATGGAACATGTTGTATGGGAGCTCAGAATAAGTGGCAATAACTTTAGGTGCTTCCTCGGGTGCTAAAGGAAAACACACCTAATCAGAAATGATAAGAACTTACTTTCTGGCACACTAGGGTCAGAAAAGGAGGAGCGAAGCTAAAATCTTAAGGAAGGCTAGCTCCCTGGCTGTGCAACAGGAACAGAATAAGGACAGGAATGTAGTAACTTGTAAGATGACATGGTATGTATTTTGGTGACATCACAGGGATGCTAAGACTCAGATGCTTGTTCCCTGAAAGCCCTATTGCTTCTGACTAGGACTTCTGCCTCCCGTAGTCAGTGTGGCAAAGGATAAGGACTCTATGAGAGGAAGAGTGAGGGCTGTGTGGCTACATGGAGAATGGCTGCTCACACTTCCATCTATAAGTCAGCATGAGACAAGGGAGGGAATATCTTCATCACAGCGCCTGGCCAGGATGCAGACAGTAGAGTCTTCTATGAGCACAGGGGAATGTGTTTAGTTATTTCACAACACAAGCTTTTAGCCAAGAGCTGTTGATAGGGCATGCACTGAATAGCAATTTTTCCCCATTGATCTCTAACACAGACTTGGCCTTCACAACGAGGTTCTAATGACTCAAATTTTACCTGCTCACCAAGAAAGAAAGAGGAATGGATCATTAATAGCTTGCAATGTTGGCAAAACGTTTAGCATGCTGATGTGAAATATTAAATTCTACAATAAAATTTCATGAGGCCACCAAGGAGCACCTCCAGATAATTATAATCATTAATACAGTATTTCTCTTGTGACTTCAAAATAACCGCTTTTTAAAATGGAATTTACTTGACTTCCTGTTCATAATAACATAGCACTTGCCCATATAAGTGTGTGATCAGTCAAATCTTGGGAACCTAGTAAAAGGAGCCCTTCCACAGCATGCAGATTTCTTTGGGAGAGACAGCCCAAATGATGGGAATCAAACACATTTGCAAATCAAAAACATTTGCAAAGTTTTAAGAGACTCCTCTGCCAAAAGAATTTCTGACCTATCTGGAAACTGAGACCGAGTTGCTTTTCCCAGTATGATCATGCCACCCTCCTCACCTCCAAAATTCTTGACCAAGAACGTGTGTCTGTAGTGCTATTAGCCAGAGTCAAGGGCCCAGCAGTGACCAAGGATGAGGGCTTTTATCTGGATGGGAATTTCAGTAAACCAAGACCACTTATCAATGGTGCATGACCCCTCCCCCTGAGACATTCAGAAAAATGGAGGGAGTAGATGGAGAGCATGAGATATGTGCGGGCCCTTGAACTTACAAACCACTAAGTTGGATGTACAGGCAAGGTGGCAATGCCAGACACATCATGGAAGAGCCCTGGGCTAGCTGGTTTTGATTTGAAGAGAAACTTTGTCCCTACAAAGTGCCACATAAGCCTCTCATATTTCCTTTGAAATTATATGTTTGGAAGCAACCCAAACAAACCAGTAATCACCATATTCCAAAGAAAAAGCAAATTGTGTGGGTAATTGGAACTAGCGCGGTGACAAACAGCTTCCTTGTTTACTGTTCTAGACATACCAATGAAGAATTGATCTCCTACCTTTCTCTTCTGTTCTGTTTGGAAGTGTTTCTGGTCTTTCAGGAGGTATCTTTTTGATTTCATGTTTTCTCTCTGTGGTACCTAGGAGGGAAAAGCTAATTGCAATCAGAAAATGTTTTCTCTATTTCAGTGACACATCTGTATTTAAATATTTGTTAAGGATAGCAAAGGCAATAGATTTTCATCCCTGAGATGGGTGCTATGCAATATTAATTGTTCAAAAACAGAGCAGAGCTTATTTGTAGCCTATGTCAGGAGATTGGCTTGCACAGCCACATGTGGTGGGTGGCATGTGTCTATAAATTTAGCACTTTGGAGGCCAAGGCAGAATCACTACAAGTTGAAGATCAACTAGGGATATAGTTAGACACTGTCTTAAAAAATGTTTTCAAGCCAGGCAAGGTAGCCCATGTCTTTAATTCCAGCATCCAGGAGGCAGAAACAGGCAGATCTCTGTGAGTTTGACACCAGCCTGGTGTATATAATGAATTCTAGGACAGCTAGGGCTATTATACAGAGAAACCCTATCTTAAAACATTAAGAAAAACACTCAATAAATAAATAAAAGTTTGCATAACTGTAAATATTAATTAATTAATAATGCAAGGTCTATCAAACAATTTTAGGCTATATATTTAGTCTATTAGAAGATGGAGTCTAGATCCTTGTGAAACCTGTTATTATGATTCCTTATTTATATGTTTTAATGAATAAATTATTTCTACACATTCTACATGCCCATTCCATTATATCATTTGACTTTTAATGTCCAAGGAGACATGGTCTAAATATTTAGAGAAGATTAATTGTGTTCTAGGATTACTTCAACTACTTTATTCCCTTGGCCAGAATGGGACAGTCTTGTGAATGCTTTGACCAGTAGTTGAAGCAATCCCATGCTATTTCCAAGGCTAAGTTATATGAGGCTATCTAGCTTATACTTTATTTGTTGGAATATTAGATATCCTATAGAGAGGTCAACTACCTCAGAGAAGCCACGCATACACACTCTGGCCAGCTAAGCCCAGTCTTCTAGGCACTCTTGACAAAGAAAGTTAATACGTGTGAATGAAGCAGCTATTTTTCAGAAGGATATTCCAGCCTCAATTAGTTCTGCTTTCCCAGCCACTGTTCCAGGCCTGCTGGAATAGAAACTAACCATTTGGGTCATGCTCTGTTCACATTCTTTACCCACAGACTCTATGGCTCTATAAGGATTGCCATTTTATGTCACCAAATTTGGAGTGGCTCATCACACAGCAACAGTATCTAGAACATAATTTTGAGGAGCATGCAAATATGTTACAGTGGTTTTCCCTGAATCCTTTCCCTGTGTGTGAATTCTTGAAGTATTACATGCTTCCCAATATACCACCCTTTACATTTCTTCTTTACTCCTGTGGCCTGCCACTGTTTTCTCACCTGAGGTCCTCATCAGTGCTGTTGGCTTCAGGCATATAAGAGCACTGGGAACGAGCTAAGCACAAAACAGTGAGAAGTACTGTTCTGATGGCCTTGGAGGAATACCTGGCACTCTGCCTGCCTGGCCCCACAGATGAGTGTTAGGTATTGAAATCAGGAATATGAAGCCTCAAGAGTTAAAAAAAAGTAACATTCCACTGAACATATACTTCATGTGACTTCTGTTAATGACTCACTTATATATTAAAAACCATTTTCATTTTATATCATTTACATATTTGGGTTATTTTGGTAAAAGAAAATGATGATGATGGAAACATAAATGTCTATGTATTTGCTTATTACAAAGTAATTCTCAAGCTACTTCAGGATAAAATAGCAGGAAAATAAAATGCCCTTGTACCTTACCTAGAAGAAATTTATCACAAATATTGGTAAAATCATTTCAAAAAGAATGCTACCATAAAGTCTCGTTTCTAATGACAATTCTACTATCTCCAAGAATCTGGTCCTGCTTACTCTTTTCTAGGCTTTCCAAGCCTCCAACTGCTCAGTTCAATGCTTTGGACTCCAACTGATTACTAAGGCCTCTAGGGAAAAGGGTCTTCAGAGAAAAATACGCAACTAGTTTGTTTTAATCATAACACAATAAAATATTTATATAGTCAGAACCACTAGATGGAAAAATGAAACTATGCAATGTCAATGGAATTAGGGTGGAATAGGACATTTAATTAACACCCAATTCCAGGAATCAATATCTGTAATTCTCAATTAGACCCAAATAAATTGGAAAGAAATTTAATCTTTAATAGATGTTTTTCCTCCAAATTCATGATACCCTCAAAAATATTTTTTTAGAAAAATTACTTCATAGTTGCAAGTCAGCCTGAATGGACTTCATATTGAGCTTCAGGCCATCCAAGGCTAGAGTGAGAGGCCCTGTCCTTACAAAACAAAACACTTCTTAACAAATGTATGAAAAAAAATCATATCTGGCAATTTACATCTATTCATATATTATATGCTATAGTTATATCATAATTGTAGATTATTTGAAAAAATTAAAAACAGCCTTAATTCTGTTTTAGCTGTTTCTTGTTAAAAATTAATATGCATGTATACATATTTTAGCATATATCCACTATATAATATAACTGGCTTCATTGTGACACTTTCATACATGTATGCCATGTATTTTGATTATATTTTTATTCTCTCTTGCCCCTTCTCCTCTTCAATTTGTTAAAGACAAACAAAAACAAACAAAAATACCTAAGTGGCCATTTACAAAGGAATTTCCACAATTAACTGACTGTTATAAAGAAGAGTCTCATTGGAAAGCATGAAACATTATCTTTATGTATAGATGAGAACACACTGTGCAAAGAGTTATTGAATATCTAATGGCATCACTTCTTCCTATATGATTCAACCTTAATATCTAAACTATATATGATGAGTGAACTCGATTTTTTTCAAGACTAGAAAAAGAATCAAGAGGAAAAGTATCTATGGCTAGAATAAAACATCTTTTTGTTGGGAGAAGTGAAGTAAGTGCAAATTTTGGCTAACCACATAGGACAGTGAAAACCTAGCAACTGCATATATACAATGACGTGATTCCACAGGAAGCAATCATCCCTAAGTTGACCCTCATTAAGGATAATAACCAGGTCTTTGTACCTCAAAAACAGATTATTGAAAACAAACAGTACTTTCTTTAAGTGGAACCCCCATTTCTGCACTGTAGCAGAGATACGCTTTAGTGATGAGGGTTCTTTTGTTTGTTTGCAATTAGGAAAAACAGCAACTCATTTCAAATCTACCTGCTGAAACCAAATCATAATCCCCAAAGTATCCTTCTGTGGATTCAGGGATCTTGAACTTTGAACAAAAAAAATTTGAATTTGTGTAAAAGAAAAATATTTTTGTGTGAAGGACCTGAAAAGTACATTACCTGCTCCTTGTTTGATGACAGGAGCGGATGGAGGTGGTGGTTTCTTGGGTCTCTGAAAAAAAAAAAAGCAATCAAAATTATACATGAAACTGTTGTCAAGCTGTAATATAACAGACAGACCACAGATATTGTTTTCTGTGTGTAGTGTGGACAATTTAGAAAACCTCTCCAAAAAATTGAGCAATTCTCTCTCTGAGGACACCAGCTTTCTTTTGGCACCTCTAAATAAACACTGAAGTAAATTCAGTTGGCCAAACAAAACTCAGACCAACAAGTGAAATGCCATTTCCCCCTTTCTAAATTTATAATAGCCTTCTGGAAACACCCAGCTCAGCAAAAATGGTTTGAAACCAGCAAGCACAATGGTACCTCCTACACTGAAACCAGATTAGCAATTAAGATTTTATCAGCTGAATAAGCAAGTGGTTCTTCAATAAGAGTCACCATGAAGACTCAGGATCAGATCCAGTAGAATGTGTGGGACCCTCAACTAAATGCAAACCAAAAGTATACTGAAGCCTGGAAAGTGCTCCCCTTTTTGTCCCTTTCTATGCGCAGTCTAGAAACTCATTTATGAGAGCCTCTACATAGCAGTTGTACATAGAGTGAAGCCCAGGGCTGTTTGACCCACAGCACACTCTTAACATGCGATAGACTGGAATGGATGTGGGGTTTTTCAAATTGGCCCACTATTTTTTTTTCTGTTGCCCATTGTTACTCTGTGACAGAAGTAGCAGTGCAATCAATAGCATTCATCCCTGAACTGGTTTCAGAGTGTGTGGGCTTTTCCTTGTCATCCATATTGCCTGTTAGGAGGGAGACGGGCAAAGCTAAACTGACCAAACATTTCAGTGGTTGGAGAACACAGCCATATCATCTTGTACAGTGATGTTAAGGGCAAGGGAGAAACCATCCAACATGTGAGCACTAAGGAAGAATAGGAATGGTGAAGGCTGGAGTGTGTGTCACTGTAGACACTCCCTGCCCTCTCAGGCACCATACATTTGCGGTTCTAAGAAAACTCCACAGAGAATCTTCTGGTTTCCAAAAATGTACTAGTGTGACATTACCACAGGGACCATTAAAGGCAGATTTCCAGCCTCCACTCTGACTTACCTTTCTCTGACACAGCACTGGGATATAGAAAGAATCTGTTTCAAATAAAATCCAGACACATAAGGAACTTGGGTGGCAGCAGGGGGTAGGGGAAAACATAGCATGAAGGCTCAGGATTCAATAACTTTTCAGCCTGTTTCTTTACTAGTTGGTAATTCCAACACATTACTCTGAGTAAAGGCTATAGCAAGGTAGGCAAGGGAAGGGCTCTGAAATCTGAAGGTCTGTAGAAATCTTTACTACTAGCCAAGGACAATGACAAACAACCTCACCTAGCTCTTCTATCTCATTGCTAAATGGCCATT
The DNA here is from genome assembly GCA_030556225.1 of Cricetiscus sungorus. Taxonomy (NCBI): domain Eukaryota; kingdom Metazoa; phylum Chordata; class Mammalia; order Rodentia; family Cricetidae; genus Cricetiscus; species Cricetiscus sungorus. The sequence continues at coordinate 5,298,457 of JANBXA010000405.1, read as the reverse complement.
AATATTCTCTTCCTCTTGGGAGGAGGGGATTTTACAAGAAGAGTTAGTAATCTTTGACTTGAGCAACTCATGGAGCAACTCTACAAGGAAGTGACATCAATATGCCCATGCTGCTGTTGAAATAATTGAGAGAAAGACATTTCCCAAGGTCAAGCTATTAATTGGGGTAGAGAGGACTGGGAGTGAAGCCCAGGGCTATTTGACCCACAGCACACTCTTAACTACTGTGAAGGCAGAGCGCTGGCAATCAGCCTTGAGGCAGGCCACCAGGCAGGCATGATAGAGCACACACGGAACTCATTGAAGTGCAGGCAATTATATGATGGTCGGATTGAGAGGAGGAAATGGTTATCAGATTGCAGCTCCAGTATGAGCTCAACTGGGCTGTGCTGCAGAGAAGTAGAAAGCCTGGAAAGAAGTATTGTTAAAGTGGTGATCTCTGACTAGCAGGATCGTGTGTGTACATGCCCATGCATGTTTCCTCCTTGATGTTTCCCTGGACTGTATGTGTAAGCCACATAAACTTTATTATGAAAAAGCATGATGCTCTCAGGGGCTCCTTCCCCCACAGGCCCTGCACTGAGTGGGTGTGTTTGTGGCTGAGGGTCTCCCAATATTCCATTCCTTTTGTCAGCCTTTTCCAGTGCTCTATTTACTCTGTCCTTTTCTGTCTTGGTATAAACTAGCCTCAAAACAGATGTGTGTTTATATACTGAAGTTACTACTGAAATCTTGCCATTCAACCTTCTTTTACCTCAGGATCAGAGTTACTGCTTATTCATGAAACTGCCAATGGCCTAATTCTCCCAGCCAAGTCCCAACAATGCCCACTCCTGGATGCTTGCTCCTTGGTGGTTTGAAATATTCTTTTACTTTTAAAGACATTTTATTTATTTTATATATCTGGTAATATGTGTGAGTTTGCACACATGTGTCACAGTATGTATGTAAAGATCAGAGGCCATCTTGTGGGAGTTGGTACTCTCCTTCCACTGTGTGGGTCCTGGTGGTCAAACTCAGACTGTTAGGCTTGGAAGCAAACACCTTTACTGGCTGAGCCATCTCTCTGGCCCTAGTTTAAAATAGTCTACAAACAATTGTACATAAGCCTCCCTGTGGAGATGTTGCCTTAAACTATCTGGGGGGGTAGGTGCAGAGAGGAAGGCAATTATAAACTACCAAATTTTCTGATTACTGGGAAATGTAAAAAACCAAAACAAAAATTCATAATGTATAAGATTTGGCATGTAGCCATGAATTGTGACATGGCAATAATAAAGAAAGAAAGAAAGAAAGAAAGAAAGAAAGAAAGAAAGAAAGAAAGAAAGAAAGAAAGAAAGAAATGATGGAAGAATAAAAGGAAAGGAAAAAGGGAGGCCGGGAGAGAGAATGGGGAAATGTTGCAGTAACAGACTGTGAAAAGTGGTCCCAGCCTGTGAGTGTGACAATGGGAGGAGGCAGAGTGCACATTTATAATGAGAGTTGTGGCCACTGCAGAAGCAATTAGGGCACACATTTAAAGGGAAGCTGTGAGCTATCTGTCCTGTATGTGGCACATTGGATAGTCCTTGGCCAGCAGAGGGACATTATACCCATCCCCTTTTGGACTGGACACTTTCTCTAGTTTCGCTAAGTTTAAAAGATTATAATGACATCATCTCCCCCTTCTCTTTCCTCCATCCGAACCCTCACATATACCCCCTCCTTGCTGTCTTTCAAGACCCATACAGCTGCAATGGAGAAGATGAATCTCAGAGGGACTGTGACAGCCAGCTGGTAGCAAAGGGGGCCTAGAAGCCTTATCACAGACAATGAGAACTTAATTTTCAAAAATCAACAAACAAACAAAAATAAAATGCCAATAACAATAACAACAAAAACCCATGAACCAGTATTTCCTGATCTCTAGTTGAGTCCAAAGCCTTCTGTGGTCTCATGCATTTAGGGGACATATATCTACTGTGTGTATATTTACTTCTGCCAGCATATGGAGCTGTTGGTTCAAATAGAAACAACCTGCCACCATTCAGGGACAAAGCAGCTATATTTGATTATTACCATAACAGTGCCAGGAGGAAACGGATCTGAATTTCCCAGAGTAGGGAACTTCTTCCTGTGGAAGGATTTCAGAACTAACTTTGCCCTTGGTTTGACAAGACTTGCCTGTTCCAACTCAAGGAGCTTGTCATCTGGCTCAACTGCTTTGACTGGCTGGAACTGTAAATTGTGGCTTTGCTTTATGAACCAGTTTGCAGCTCTCCAAAGCCCTGAGATATGCTTTGTTAGAGGGTAGACCCTGTTGGTTGATTATATATAAGGAAATGGCTTAGCCTGTTTGATGTTGCTGTAGCAGAGCACTTAAGTCTGAGTAATTGATTACATAAAATAGGTTTATTTGGGTTCTTCACTTTGGAAATTCAAGAACATGGTGTTGGCTTCCAATTAGCTTATAATGAGGGCTTTGTTGTACTTCAGCTCATGGCAGAAAGAGGGAAGGGTAGCAAGTACAGGCAGATGCAACCTATGCACAAGAGAAACCAAAGTGTGGTGCCAGGATTGTAACTTACATTTGTGAAAACCAATTTAGTCTCAAGAGAATGAAGCAGGTCTCTCCAAGTATATATTAATCAATTTATGAAGGTGATACCCCATGACCTATCATTTTCTTGCTTTGTTCTGTGTGGTGGGAATTGAATTTAGCACTTTACACATGCTAAGCAAGCACTCTACCACTGAACTATATTCCCAGTCCCAAATACTCCTTAAGGATCCTACCCCTCTCAAAACTGTTACACAGGCTATCAAGCTCCAACATGAGTTTGGACAGGGATAAGTCCTATTTGAATCCTAATGGTGGCAAGAGTTGGTTAGGGGATTAAGTAAGCAAATCTTAGCTTGATTTTTTAGGAAATTTAAACCTTAGAAAACACCTTCATGTATCACACTAAGCTCAGAGACTTGAGGGAACATAAACAGACTTTTTCAGACCAGGGCATCCATCACAGTTCTAGAACATGGGAGGCTCTCCTCTGTCATCACTACCATATCTGGGGGACTCACTGTACTTTGAAAGCATGGAGATTGGGCAATGATGTGAGTGATGATAATGTCTATACCAGCTCCTCTGTACCTTCTAGAATCCAAACAACTTCCTGCTCTGTCATTTGCACAGGAGACCCCCCCCTTTATGTAACCTGCTTTTGGGAGAGTCTTTTGTTGGTTTCCTACCTCAGTCTTTAGCCTCATAGTATGCACCTGTAGTCTCCCTCCTGGATGGATCAATCCAAATGGACAGCCTACTAGGTGGTCATCTAGACTCTTTCGTAGAGCTTCCTTCCAATAGGCTGTCTCAGCGTTATTCCATACAGCCCACCCTGCAAGTGATGGCTTAATTATATACATAGATCCTATGTCCAGTGAAGGACCTGGGCATCCCTTTGTCTGGGAAGTGAAATGTGACAGAAGCCCAGCTGCATGCATCCCTCTTGCTAGTCTTTTATTTTAGACTAATACAAGAGGAATCAATCAACAGGAGAGGAAAGGCAGAAACAAAGCAGGCATATTTGACACCATAAGACTAAAGAACAAAGCTATCCTATCTGCCAATGTTATACCATGTACACTTTAGTCCTGATAAAGGAGAAGATTTGGGTATCAGCTCAAAGAATTTGTAATGATGGATAGGCAAGAGCTCTGAGAAAGTGGGAAATCAAGTGATCATATCACAGTGTGTCTGGAGAGTGGTATGAATAGGGAAGTGGTCAGCAGTTACTTTAAAAGATCTATTCATTCATGCTCTCTTCCACCCTCATACGTGAGTTGCATGCACACACACTGGTACATTCACATAGAGGTCAGAAGAGGGCACTGGGTGCCTGCTGCCACCTCTCTCCACCAATTCCTTTGAGGTGAAGTCTCCCATTTCCTTGGATAGAAGTCAGAAAACTCTGGAGACCCTTGAATCTGTCCCCATCAGAGCTGGAGTTAGGCATATGATGGATGACTGACTTGATTTTTTGTTTTGTTTTTGTTTTATTGGAAGCAGGGTTTTACATATCCTAGACTGAATTAAAACTCAATATATATCCATAGATGAATTTCTGGTCTTCCTGCCTCTACCTCCTGAGTGCTGGGATTACAGGTAAGGTAGTTTGAATGTAATTGGCTCTCATAATCTCATAGGGAGTGGCACTATTCGGGGTCATGGCTTTGTTGCAGTGGGTATGGCCTTGTTGGAGGAAGAGTGTCACTGTGGGGGTGGGCTTTGAGGTTTCCTATGCTCAAGATACCACCCAGTGTCACAGTCCATTTCCTGTTACCTTCTGATCAAGATGTAGCCAGCACCATGTCTGCCGGTATGCCACCATGCTCCTTGCCATGATGATGATGGAATGGACCTCAATCAAACACTTTACACAATTAAATGTTGATGGAGTCATGGTGTCTCTTCACAACAATAGGAACCTTAAGTAAGACAAGAGGTGTGCAGCACCACATCCAGACTATGCAGGGTTTGAGATCAAACCTAGGACTCTGAATTCTTGGCAAGCACTCTGCCAATGGAACTGCAATTCCAGACCCTGGTCAGTGGTGAATATGGAGAAAAACAAAACAAAACAAACAAACAAAAAAAAAAAACAGAGCTACTGAAGCTAACAGTAATGATTGCAATGATGTCTGGGTTTAGCTGAACTCAGCATATGCCTCCCTTAGCAAACCTTATCCTTCCATGTGTGAAGAGGGCCTCAAGCCATACCTGCCAGACTTTTCCTAAGAAAAGCTAACTCCTCTCATATGGGCTCTTTGCTTCCCAAATAAATCTGGAAATTTTATGTAACCTGAGTTCTAAGAAATTAGACCCAGTAGGGTGAAGGCAAATGCCAAGGGCAGGCATACCCTTGTCTTCAAACCTGGCTGATATCTCTCAGTTCCTAGTATAATTAGCAAGTTGGCAGCCTGCTGCTTGTTTAAATCTGGGAATAGGAAAAGTGAGGCCGAATCACAGTGACAGAGACAGACATCTTCAGGGCACATTTCTGAGTCCCTGTGACAGAGAAGCAAATGTTTTACTGTGGTATATTCACTAGGGGAAAACCCTAGGGGAGCTTTAGAGGTGTCCATTTGGGACATGGAACCAACTCCAAAGAGCCTGTTCAGCAGACATGCACTAGAATAGCCATGCAGCTTCTGGTAATCTGCCTGTTTCTCTTACAAGGTCCACAGCCCGAGACATTCCTAAAACACTACCCTTCAAAAGCATTCTCTTTCCACTTCTAATCATTGTCTTTTTCTGACATCAAGGCACTGTTCTTGCTAGTCTCAAAATCAGTCCTCATTCCCTGTTACACTTCACTAACAATGACAGCACATGCACCTTGCTTCATTAGAGCTCTCAGAATATTTCATTTTCCATTCTTATGTTCAATTGTACTGTCAAGGCTCAAAATAAACAGAGACTGAATCTAGGTTCTCTCATAAATAGCTTACATAATTGCTTTAAAATATGCACCACAAGATCAATGAGCACTCTCTCCTGGAATACCTTGAGGAAAAGCCAGAGTGCTTGTCATATTGGAGAGAGAATCTGCTGAGCATTCTCAGGAAGAAAGTCCACTAGGAATTGCAAAAGGCCTGATGGTGACTCTCTTGAGTCCACATCCTGGCAGAAAACACGGCAGCCTCACCAGCATGCCTGGGTGATGCCTGCTGAGTCAAGAAGCCTGCTATGGAAGAAATGTCATTTGCTTCTGTCTATTCTGATCATTGCAGACTGTCCTCTTTTCTGGGTGAATGACTGCAACGCTAATCTCTGGCAAGACAAGATGACATCTGCTGAAACCAGTGGCAGAATGTTTCAGACACCATCACCCACACAGTGTCTACATGTAAATGATTCTAATCATCTTTACACTGTCAACTCAGCAAACAGCAGCTCCTGGCTCCACCACATTGTCACCAACTCACCAATATTCTAGGGAGAGCAATAGAGGCTGGCATACCAGTGGATGCAAAGCTGGCTTGCTGATGTTTATAGGCAAGTGGGGATGAAAAGAGATGCTCCCATTCGAAATTTCAAAAACCTAAATGTCACATTAGACAATCACTTTTCAGCTAGGCATGACTTTATCTGACAGGTATGACTATGGGTTCCTTAAAATTGACTTTTCTACTTTATAAGAATGAATTAGAGAGAGAGAGAGAGAGAGAGAGAGAGAGAGAGAGAGAGAGAGAGAGAGAGAGAGAGAGAGAGAGAGAGAGAGATGGCTACCTGTCTTAGATTGCAGAGATTTCCATGGGGCTCCAGAGAGAGAGAGAGAGAGAGAGAGAGAGAGAGAGAGAGAGAGAGAGAGAGAGAGAGAGAGAGAGAGAGAGAGAGAGGATGGCTACCTGTCTTAGATTGCAGAGATTTCCATGGGGCTCCACAAAATATACATGCCCCAACAAATAAGCCACACCATGTTACCTCGATACTAACAACTTCACTTTCCCATGGAAGTACTTCCCTTAATACCTTACATAACAAAGAGCTTCTAGAATAGTACACCATAGAGTTTGTCTCGTATGAGCAAATTCATGGTCACAGCAAAATAAGACCAGGAATTTAAAGGCAGAGAACCACAACAGAGGCAACTGGGGGTTTTGCCCATTCATTAGAAAAAAATGGTCTAGTGTTTACCTTAGTCTTCAAAATCATGTTCCTGTCATAAAAATGACAACTATATAAAGAAAGGCATATGTTGTCTAGCTAGATTTAGTGTCTCTATGATGTAATACACAGTTACCTCTTGGAATCTGTGGTTGATTGGTTACATGATCCTCTATGGACATCAAAACACACTGGTACTATATTCAAACCCCTCATATAATGATATACTGCGTACACATAACCTAAGTTCCTCCTGTTTACCATAAAATCACTTTTAGATTACTTATAAGTAGCTGTCACTGTATTGTTAGGAAACAATTTTTAAGTAATTGTATTTTCAGCACTGACATTTTTGAAAGTCAAATTTGAAGAGAGCTTTAATTAAATATTGGCCAGGTGGATGGGCTCTGCTCAGGTCCATACCCAGGTTCCCCAGGAAATGACCCAGAATCAAGCATGACAAGGAAATCCACATTTTCAGTTCATGGTTGATTCAGCCATGGATGCGGAGTCTGTGGCTACATCAAAACATCATGTTACATGGCAAATACCTACAATTTGATCTTCTAGCTTTCTTTTTAGTATCAAACCATAGTACCTTAGTCAGAACAAATAAGACAGCAACACCTAACAGAATGGCCAGAGGAGGAGAATCACAACAAAGGATTTTCCAGACTTACAAAGATCGGTGAAGGGGTTAGAGAGATGGATCAGTGTTTAAGGACAGGTGTTGCTCTTGCTTGAGGGTACAGGTTCAGATTCTAGTAGCTCACAACCACCTATAACTCATTTCCTGGGGATCTGACCTCTATGGGCACCAGGAATGCACGTGAGGTACATCTATGCTTGCAGGAAGAGACTCACACTAATAAAAATAAAATGTATAAATATTTTTAAAAATCATTAAAAAAAATAACAGTGAAGAATGCCACAAGCTATGTGGATGGCCCCATTCTCCACTCCCTCAGGCCCAGCCACACTGACAATCTTTCAGAAGGCCTTGAATGCCAGCCTTGCTACTCAACTCTGAGTCAACAAGGACAGAAATTGTGTACTTCATTTCCCTTTATCTACCATGACAACAAGCTCAGAGAAAAGTTTCCAAAAATACTAAGGGAATGACTGAAAAATCCAACATAATTGTCAGGCAACAGATTCAAGGAAAATATGAGAAATAACAAGGAGATTGTGTGATTCTTTGCTTGATTGTCTCGATAAATGTCTTTTACGTATCACTGGGTATCTTTTTAAAGGTTTTTCATCAAAATTCTTAGCCCCATTTGGATTACCAGAGAAATTAACCAAGATATCAAGAAAACTGGATTGATTTGGTCAGCTGAAGCAAAAAGAACCAATGTTAGTAGTTTAGAATTATTTCATATTTGTGGCTAGTATTTCCTTACCCTTGCAGATAGTAACTATAACAGCTAGAGTGGTTAATATATACAGAACAACCACTACTAGACACACTTTGAGGCATCTCCCAAGATTATGTCCTTAGATCATCAAATGAGTTTGCAGTTAAAGGCCATACTTTTAATACTCTTTAATAGTTTGCATTCTTGGAATGTTTATGTTAGGAATGTGTTATGTTCCATACTTGTTGTTCTGTCTTGGTATTAGAAGCAGATCTCTGGAGAATATAAATTCTGCTTCCTCCAGGTTTTGTGGATCCTTGATGCTCAAAGTTTGATCAATGGACCAGCAGGCCAACATCACCTGGGTGTTTGTTAGAGATGCTAGACACATACTAGCTTTTAAATATATATATATTCATATAAACAGCACATGTGCCACTAAATGGTGGTTTAACAATCTACCAGCACTATAGCTAACCTTCCTATATATGAGCTCTGGTGAGGTAACAAAGTCACTGTGATAGTTAATATTGTCAACTTGACAAGCTCTAGAATCACTTAGGAGACAAAACTCTAGGTATATCTATTAGGGAGTTTCCCTCTGGTTCCTGACTTGATAAAGTTCGACCAGCTGCCTCAATCTTCTGTTGCCATGATTTCTCAACTATGATAGACTGTAAACTCCAGTGTGAGCCAAAATAAACTCTTCCTTTCAAAAGTTGCATTTGTCAAATACTTTGTTACAACAACTAAAAGTAAATAATACAGTCAGGTTTATCCTGGTCCCAAAACAGAACCCTCCCTAGGCCCAAAGAGGCCTCGGGCTATAACATGTTGGCAGAAGACAGGCAAATGCCTCAATAAAGAGCTGCAAGGTGCAGAACAGGATGGATAACAGTTGAACCCTCATACTGTAAAGACCTTCCAGTTTTCATCATTTTTGTTATATCTTTAGTAGAGAAACAATACACAAGGAGTGAGGCAAACAAATGGGTCATCTAAAAAGCATCATCATCAAACCAGCTCCAGCAAAGAAATAGACAATCTGGATGAGACAAGTATAAATATGCATTTAAGTATACGTATACACATATGCAAATATAGTATAAAATTAGCAGGCTGTGCCCTTCAGTCTTAGTCCCAAAATGTGATTTTTTTTTTTTAGTAACTTTCAATACTGGCTACTTCAGCACCCCAAGGACTATGCTATGCAAAGCATGAGGTGTCTACTTACTGATAGAGTACCCAGGGTTCCCACAGTTTTCCTGGGAATTCCAATGTGCCAGGTACTACTTTAAGTGCTCTATAAACATTAAACCCTAGATAACTTTTACAAGCTGGTGAATGGATTGAATAATGGGCTTCTTCTATGGCAGCCAGAGACTCAGAACCCAAGCTCATTAAATATTCAATGTTAGTACTCTTTTGTTTTATACCAAAAGATCTCTGTCTCCCAAGTCTCATCATGGAAAAAAACCACAATTCTGACAGAATGGGAGACATTGAGATCAAAGCCAGGGAGACTTACATTCCCTTCCTTGTCAAAGTCTGGTGGAAGTAACTTCACGAAGTTGTCAGGGAACACTCCTCTTCTGCCATTGAGCTCTCCTTCCCACCAGCCTACATCGATGCAGTCCTAGAAACAGTAGAATAGAAAGTAAGAAATGGGGGCAGAAATGTGTGGTACCCTGATAAGAGAGAATAGAAGCTCTTTTCCTTTATTCCCATTTGTGGTGCTGGGGATGGAACCCAGGGACCTTTATGTACTACGCAAATGCTCTACCTTTCAGCTACATGCCCAGCCCAAGAAACCCATTCCTTCAGAGAGCTATCAATGTGACAATTTACAAATTTAGTATGGAGTTCAAAGTCAAATGGGATAATAGATGCTACCCATTGGGATTCAAAACCCAGTGGAATTTTAGATGCTCAGTGTAGTTGTTTGAAAGAAAATGGCCCCCAAAGGGAATGTCATTATTAGGAGGTGTGGCCTTGTTGGAGTAGATGTGCTCCTGTTGGAGGAAGTATATCACTGTGGAGGTGGGCTTTGAGGTCTCATATATGCTTAACCCACACCCAATGCCTCAGACCATTTCCTGTTGCCTGTGGGTCAAGATGTAAGAACTCTCAACTTCTACTCCAGCACCATGTCTGCCTATACACCACCATGCTTCCCACCATTATAATAATGGACTGAACCTCTGAAACAGTAAGCCAACCCTAATAAAATAGTTTCCTTCATAAGAGTTGTGGAGGTTATGGTGTCTTTTCACAGCAAAAGAAACCCTAACTAAGACACCCAGAATTTAGTTCTTTTGTTTGTTTTAGCTTCATCTTGTTTGTTTGTATTTTGAGACTGGATCTCATTTATCAGACTGGCCTTGAACTATTGATCCTCCTGCCTCTAACTCCTGAGTGTCAGATTTCAGGTGTGTAAATCACTATGTCCAACTTAAAGTTGACTTTTTATGTCTTTAAGGATGAGAGTACATGGATTTTAATTTTAATGGAACAACAAAATTTTGTTAATTGCCAAGGTGGCTTAGAAAATAACCACATGCACAAATATCCTCTTTGATGGAGTGCCACAATGTTTGTCAAAGTTAAAAAGGACATTGTAACAGCCAGCCAAGAAAAAGAAAAATATCACATTTCATCTGAGCTCATTAACACACAGGTCTCCTTCATCTTCGATGATATCAACATAGGGCACAGTTGTCTCCATGACCTAGTCACCATAACCTAGTCATTCATTTAGATCTCTTTGAATAATTTCTATTCTATCTTGAATAGCTATTTTGTACTGTATGCTGAGCCAGTGGCTGTATAGACGGCACTGAGAAAGAGTTGCAAGACACTTACTGTTTCCAGGCTTCCAGCTTGAGATCTTTAGGCACTCAACCTCAGGCCTCAGAACCACTTCCAGCCTTTCCTCTTTTCAAATAATTGCAAGTAAACTCCTCTAGGTCCACTGAGTCCAGTATCAACTCTTTGACCTAACCAAGACTTAGTGTATGGCAAAAGTCCTCTATTCCTTTCCCGTGCATGTTCAATATACCATACCATTGCCAAGAAAGTGTGATACCCTTGAGTTAAAATCAAACTGCAAATTTCTAGCTGAAACCCAAATGAGTGAACAATTTTTCAGAAAGTTCTGGCAATACAGACCTTTAAAGGTTATAATAAAAGTAATTTGATGGTCAAGAGAGGGGATCATGCTCTGGGGGCTGTGGAGAGACTCCATCATCCTCTACAACAGGGATAGAGACGAAGTCAGGAGGGTTCAAGCCACCAGATGTAGATCTAGAGAGCCATGGATTTGTGGCTTTCTTGTACCTTGCTAGATCAGATGTTCCAGAAATGTGAGCTACACATCATATTTTTCACTTTTATGCCCCTCAGCCCTTTGCACAATTCCCCACATGATAAATATGCACATTAGTGAAGCCTCTAAGATCTGTGATCTCTTACAGTCCAGTATTTAGATTATGTAGACAATATGGTCTAATCCCATTGCAGGGGAAATCATCATCTTCCCCTCCCCCTGTGGTATTGCTGACAAGGGGAATCTTGCCCTTTAGAATAGAATGCATATTTTGGAGATCAGTCTTTGGTTACAAACTGTAAAGTCTAGATCTAACCAACACCATAAAACAACATATACCAGAAGTCCCAAGTTCAGATTTACCCATAGAAAAACAAGGATTGAAAAGACTTCCAACAAGAGAGAATGTTGAATTTTCTGGAAGATTATAATAACTCCAGATAAATAGTATGGTTCGCCTCTTCATATGTCACCCTAGCATCAACAATCTAGATCAACTCCCCAAAAAGGGATGGTAGTGACATAACCAGATAGCTTCTGCCGTTGCTATAAACGTCATCAATGGCATTAGAAAAACTTACAAAGGACAAAAGGGGGTGGAATTTCTCTACCATGAATCAATCCTTAGAAATTATGACTTTCAATCTAGAAGATTCTGCTTCTAAGGATATTCCTGGAACATCCCCTCCTCAATCCTCTTTTTGTACATGTACTCTTTTTAGCTTCAAAACCCAATCTGAAATGTACCTTTAGGGAGGCAAGTATGACAAATACCTTCTTTTCCCTAACACTCACTTGTGTTAATTCACACTTCACCATATTCAATTCAACAAATATCTGTGAGTGCAAAAGCACAGTAAAGTTCTGTAGGCAGTAAATATTAAACATGCAGTCTGATGGTACCTACTCCCTAGAACAATGGTTCTCAACATTCCTAATGCTAAGACTCTTTTAATATAGTTCCCCTTGTTGTGGTGACTCCCAACCATAAAACTATGTTCATTCCTACATCATAACTGTAATTTTGCTACTGCTATAAATCAGTATTTATGGATATAAATCTCTGTGTTTTCTGATGGTTTTAGGAAACCCCTGAAAAAGGATCATTCAACCCCCAAGGTGTAGTGACCCACAGATTTATAACTGATGCCACAGGAGTTTAGGGATGGATGCAGAAGAAAGATGGGAATATTCCATGGTGTCCTTTTGGGTAATAGTTCTTAACCATATGGTCTAGTATGAAAAGAAGAAGGAATCATCAGCTTTTCAAATCATCTAAAATTTTCATATGTGAGAAGGGTTTGCTTATGTGAGGATTGGGTTTTCCTTCCCATTCATTTTGACTCATCTTGATATCAAATCATATCAATCAAAGACATTCAAATATTGTTAAATGATACATTTCTTTCTAACTTTCTAAATGATACAAAACCATTTTTTCATCTTAGCTTTAATCAAACAGTAGCCCAACAACCATTTTATTTATTTTAAGAACGATTTCAATATGCCAAGAACCTATTCAGCATCACTTGAGAACTCAAGCATCTTTGCATAGAGATAATAGTGCATAAAGACCACACGTTTACCATGTCTCTCTTCAGCAATAACTGGCTTCAATGGGTTATCTAAATTCTGCTCCTTAAGGAAAACACTAGCATATAATTATCATGTAATACAAAGCATGAGCCAGAAAGTGCAAAGGACAGGCACAGTATGTCTATTGTTCTGATGAGTATAAGAATAAACACAAGATCCACAGATGAGATAAGCAGAGAGACAATGGAAAACAGCCAGGGTGCCTGGGAACTAGGAAGAGCCAAGGAGGGGGGCTGCTACAGAACAGAGACCAGTCACAGGGTCAGATTCACAGAGTGAGTTAGAGATTTACAGACAACCAAAGCATTTTCCTAGCAATGAAGCTAACTTAAGAGAAACAGGGGGAACACTGACAACAAAGTAATAAGTGAAAAGAAATCCTTTACAACAAAGCAGACAAAAAAAAAAAAACCCTAATTTTTCTCTGGGTGGTGGTAGTGCAAGCCTTTAATCGCAGCATTCAGGAGGAAGTGGATCTCTGTGAGTTCTAGGACTGTACTTCCAGAAGTATTAAATAGCAGTGAATTCTATTTATTTGAGGACCTAAAATGTACAGGGAAGGGGAGCAATTCAGGGATAAGAGACAATCAGTGTGTTCTCCTGGGACTCTCAAGCTCAGAGCCTCATGGGAAAAGCAGATACAGTGAATCCAAACATTAAGGAGCTACTTTCCTGGAGCTTTTGGCTGGATTTAAAAATAAACAGAACCAGCTGGGAAGCCTGGAAAAATAAAGGTGAGAAGTGAGGACACAAGAAGGTTAATGGCTAGATCACTGAGTGTGAAGAAAGGAGAGCAATAGAGCAGCAAACTGTGATCATAGCCGAGAACATCTAAGAACTGGAGCTGAGTGTACAGACCAGTATCTACTGCAGCTACCTAAGGTCTGAGACAGGGCTAGAATGAAGGAATGTGTAGTTAGTGCCTTATAAGTTCAGAACATGTGGGTGAAAGTGGATATATCCTTAAAGAAAGAACCTAGTGAAGTTAGGACTATGAGGTGAAGTCAGGACTATAAGGTAGTAGCTGATCATTTAGGAATGAGGCAATGAGGCTAAAACACTGTAATTTATTTCCAAACCCAAGGCACATTTCCACAATGGAGTTATTACTCAGCTATTAAAAAATAACATCTTGAAATTTGCAGGCACATGGACACAGCTAGGAAAAATAAAAGTTATCTTAGTGAGGTAACAGAGACCCAGCAAGACAAACATGCTATGTAAATGGACATCAGCTTTTAAGTAAAGGAGTATCATGATACAATCCACAGAGACAGGAAGGCTAGGTAACAAAGGAGGGTTTAAGGAAAGACACTTGTATCTCCCTGGGAAGGGGAAATGGAATAGATTTTGCAGGTGGACTGGGGTGGGTAAGGATGGAAAAAGGAGAGATCAGGTGGGAGGGCTGTGGAGGGAGAGAGTACTGAGAAAGACAACTGGAGTTGGGGGCACGGGAATTTTGGGTGGTGATGTGGAAACCTAGTGCAATTAAAACTCCTTTCACTATAACAGTAATGAAGTAATGAGGGATACAGAACCCAAACGGTCCATCTTCTGGAACCAGACAAATGGTGGGACTGGGACACCAACCCAGCCACAAAAGCCTTTGTCTTACAATTTGTGCTGCTCACAAGGTGTCCTGGGCTAATGGTATCATGGAAATTGTGGGAGTGGCCAACCAATAATTGGTTTAACTTGAGGCCCACACCTCAAGTAGGCCCATGACATGGCTTGGATGGCAAGGAACCAGAGGCTGGATATCCCAGAGTCCTAGGATAAGCAAACATGATTAGACTTAAAGAAAAAGAAAGGAAGAAAGGAAGAATGAACAAAGGAAAGGAAGGAAGGAAGGAAGGAAGGAAGGAAGGAAGGAAGGAAGGAAGGAAGGAAGACAAGGACATGATTCTCAATGCTATTTTGCTATACTCATAGACTGGAGCCTAGTCCAGTTGTCACCAGAGAGGCTTGGTCGAGCAACTGATAGGAGCAGATGCAGAGACCCACAGTCGAACAAACATTAGGCAGAGCTCAGGAAACCTTGAGGATGAGGGGCAGGGAAGGATTGTAAGAGCCAGAGGGGTCAAGGACACCACAAGAACACAGTCATATAACCAACTAAGTGGGGCTTATAGGGACTTACAGAGACTGAAGCAGCAATCATAGAGCCTGTATGGGTCTGAGCTAGGTCCCATGCATGCTATGGTTGTGTAGCTTGGTGTTTTTGTGGGACTCCTAACAATGAGAGTGGGGAATGTCTCTGACTCTTTTGCTTGCACTCGGGACCCTTTTCCTTCTACTGGGTTGCCTCATCTAGCCTTGACATGAGGATTCATGCCTAGTCTTCTTGTAACTTGTTATGGCATATGTTGTACCTGGAGGCCTACTCTTTTCTGAAGGGAAACAGAGAAACTGGGGATCTGGAAGAGAGGGGAAGTATATGTGGGGGAACTGGGAGGAATGAACGAAGGGGAAACTACAGTCAGGATATAATGTATGAGAGAAGAATACATTTTTTTAAAAAAATAATGAAAACAGGCATAGACCAAGGCAACAGTCACTCTAGTGGATTATTGGGGTCTAATGAGGAGAGAAGGGGTAGCATGAACATGTGAGGAGATGGCCTGTGAACTAAGCAGATAGTAGAGTGAAATAAAGAACAGCATCTATGAAGTGTGGACTGGATGCATACCAGTATAGTTATGAATGCAGTCCAATGCATTTGTATATGACGGCGTCGTGTCACCATGTCAAAAGGTTGGACACACAGGATAGATGAAAGCTTCTGGAAAAATGATGTCTAATAATAAACTCTACTGGCATCAAAGAAGGGGCAAGAAAAACTGAAGCTTTATGAAGAGAATGAAAAGAAATTATATTTCTAACAAAGAAGGTTCACTCTTCCATGATCAAGCTCTCAACAAAATGGCAAAAATGGTTTGTCTCTGTCTCACAGACAGGCAGATTAGCAGAGTAAAATAGGATATTCTTCTTCATGAAATGCAAATGCTGTTTTTTCTTATAAGAATGACAGAACTGAGGTTTGGGGTGCAACAGCCCAGTGCTACTATGCTTTGGGTAAGTCACATATCACAAATAAGGGAGAAAATGCTAGCACACAAGTTTGCCATAATGTATTTTGTCAGATATGTTTTTAAAATAAAAATAAATTTGAATTAAAATAGAATTCTGCCACGCTCCCCCTTCACTTTCCCCTCTCTAGACCCTCTAGGGTGTTTTCAAATGGAATGAGAGAGAAGAGAGCAAGTGAGCCACATGGTACAGTGAAAAGTCTAGATCTGTTAGTTGTTACATGAGAAGATCTTTGTAAAGAGCAGTGCACTGATAATTGTTATAATTATTACTGGGATTGTATGGACTGGCCTAAGTAAGAGATAATATGGTTATAACACTTCATGAGACAAGGTCTCATGTGGTCCAGGTTAGCTTCAGACTCACTATATAGCTGAGATGACCTCTTGATCATCCTGCTTCTGCCTTCCAAGTGCCGGGATTATGGGTTTGCACTATATGACCCGATTCATGGGGGTACTGGGGGTTGAATCCATGGCTTTGTGTATGGTAGGAAAGTGCTCTGCCACCTGAGCTGCAATCTCAGCCCAAGGACACTTGATTAAACTATTGTACAATTATCTTGTGAAGCCCTGGGTGTCACATCAATTCTGAGCACTGATAGGCCACTTTTACTCCCTTCTTCCTAGGATGAGCCAATTCCAGACCTTGGCAAGAGCTTATTCTTAGAAAGAGGCCAAAGGGAGGCAAGCCAAGGCCCTAGGGTGTGTCTGAAGAAGGAAGCTATCCCCAGACTTTAATACCATGCCTCAGTTTGTTCAGTCCTGCCAGCACAGCCCCAGGGAACCTGGATGAAGAATTTTAGTGTTCCACATAGTTCTTGTGCCAGGGACCAGCTGAGAGTAACAGAGATGACCTGTTGTCATGGTGAGGTCCATATGACAGGAAGCAACAGTGAGACTTGATAGATCTACCTTGGGCTAGTCACTTCAAACCTTGAAAAAAGACAATTTTGCAACCTACTTTATAAGTTGATTAGAATATACCATGATCTCATCTTGAACTCCTTTGTCTAGTGTACAAAGGGATCTATTAGACAGCTGGCTCTTAAATCCAGCTTCACATTACAATTATTTGGGAATTTAAGTGCCCAAGGCCTATGCTAAACCCCTCATCAATTAAATCATAATTTGGAATAGGCGGATACAAGAAATTTGTTTTTTTTTTAAAGCTCCTGGGCAATTCTAAAGGCAAGGTGGGAAGTATCCTTGTTATGGAATTTATTTTTTAAAATGTCAATTCAGATTTCAAGATTATGGGGCAAGTCTGTGATCCAGTACTTCTGAGACTTCTAGGTCACTAGGCTGCTGCTGCTCTGGGACACACTTCTCAAAGCAGGCAAACTTTTTTTTAAAAGCAAGGAATCATCTTCACATTGCAGCCATCAAAAACCCAATAGCGTTCATGGCACCTACTGCTTCTGGCTAAATAGATAAACAGGTGCATGGTGTAAACTTCTTTAGACTGTTTTTTGTATCCTCTCCATTGTTGTTTCATTAAAATTTAAGTATTTTTTTTTTTTTAGAATTTCATACATGAGAACTGTGTTTACACCATTTTGACCCATGTCTCCCTGCAACTCCTTTTGTGCTCCCACTCCCTCTTAATTTCATAAATCCTCTTTTGAAATTATTGCTGTAAATATATGTGCACTCACACACACACCTACACAGCCTAATGGTATGTGTGCAACACATTCCTACACCTAAGGCTCAGGGAACATTGCAGAAAAACGATTAGAAAGACTGTAAGAGCCAGAGGCCATGTCTTCTGTAAGGTAGTGTATTTTAGATACAACAAGGGAAGCTGCACCCATAAAATTTTAACAATATGATTGCCTAAGCAACACATGCACAATAACAGCACCAATTAACATGCCTATGTTGATGGGAGAAATTTCACAAGGCCCATTCCCTAGATGAAGAGCCATAGGCTATCAATGGCTGTTGAGAGTGGGAGCCTCAGTTTTATCCAGGAATGAGTCCCTTGATAGATTATCAAATCCCAAGTGTTAGCCCTAAACATATGCACACTTTGATTTTCAAACAGCAAAAGAGACATCAAGTTACATAGGAAGAGGGTAGCTCCATAAGCTGAGCTCCACCTATACAGTCAGGCACACTTGCTGATCTGTACTGAAATTTAAAGTATCTGTAGTTACAGTAAAAAACTTAAAAAGCACCCTCAAAAGATAGGATCACATCTCAGAAATTATAAATGTCTTACTGGAGTTAAACATGTAGCTTAGGAAACCATATGTCAACCCCCAAAATGCAAAAGTAAAAATGGATTCATTACCTCGGTCA
Organism: Cricetiscus sungorus; assembly: GCA_030556225.1. Taxonomy (NCBI): domain Eukaryota; kingdom Metazoa; phylum Chordata; class Mammalia; order Rodentia; family Cricetidae; genus Cricetiscus; species Cricetiscus sungorus. Next base: position 5,280,136 of record JANBXA010000405.1, on the reverse strand, counting down.
AATCAAGGAGAAGACTTACTCTATTCAAGTCTTCTAATGGCCAACTAAACCCCTAGCACTGATTTTCTAGAAATTACCCAGCAAGGCTGCTTTAGTGAGCATCTCAGGTGGCTGGGGTATGATGTGAGGAGAAACTGAGTGTTAAGTGGGCCCCGGAGTGCCCTGAGGAGAGCCTCACGCACTCACAATAAAGAATTGTTGTCTAATATTTTCTTACGAGTGTCTCCCGCATGGTACTTGGGAGAGGGCTACAGAAAAGCTCTGTGGAAGCTGAAGCCCAGAGTAGCTCAGCTCTGCTTCCACCTGTTACCGCCCTCCCCCCAAGAGAGGCAATTATGCAGTATGGCTGAGGCTGCTGCTCAGAATTTGCTGAGGCCAGAAGTCAGTTCCTAAAAGCAGGCTCATCCATGGCATGGTTCATCAGGAGGCAAGGAGAAAAGAACTATATGCTGTCTGCATGTCAGAGAAAAATTGCTCGTACACCAGAGTTAACTGAGGAGGGGGACCCAGAGACACAAGAAACAGTCTTACTCCAAAAAAAAAAAAAATGGCACAAATCCACTCAAGAAAATTCCATGCAAAAACAGTGGCATGCACCAAGGTTAAAGAAGCCATTCACTCCTCCACGGTTCTAGGAAGCCCACCCACTACTAAAATCTCCGGCCTTATTGGACAATAATTTATATACTTTTCTAGATTAATGACCATTTTTTTCATTTTACATACTGTATAACTAAATTAATAGCAAAACAAAATCAGGACATACATGAGCACATGCTGATGCCTGAAAACTGTACTTAGGAATGGTGTCACATCTTTTACAAGCTACCCAAACCGAAGCTGCTTTTTCACAGGGTGAGTTACTTTATGCTGATGGGCTCTCAAAAGAGCCTGGATTTTGTGTCTCCCAGGAAAGAGTACTGAGTTTTGTTATGGTGGGACAGTTACTTAGAGATCAGCCTGACCAGCCAGAGCTTGGTTTGGGGATTTTGTTAGAATATGCATCAGGTAGCACTATTCCCATGTCTGGATTTTCTTGACTTGCAACTGGGTGCCAGAGGTGTTCAGTGCCCTTGTTTTTCTGCCATGCGTGACCAGAACTGTGATATCTCCTAGCACTGGTGAGCTCTGGGATGTCTACCCTACTCACAGCCCTCCAAGTCCTTGCTTCCTGTGCAGTCTAATGAGGTCTTAGTGTTGTAATACCTAGCTAGTATAATGTTTGGCCAAGATCCAAAGGGAGTCTATCACAGATTTCTGGAACTCTTCTTATGTCTCACCTCTCTAAAGTTCTGCAGTTGGCAAATTTGAGCCTTCTCCACAACCTCTATTCCATTTTCTGCCTCCTCTGTCCCACAAGACTGCTGTTCTCTGTCTGGGCACTGCCCCCAAGCTGTAATTCATAAAACACTCCAGGACAAAAAGTCACTTTAACACTTCCCTTCCCTCCTCTCCAAGATCCTGCCCTTGTATTCTATACTGACCAATACCTCTAAACAGCTACTCTATATATTTTGTTAAAATTCAGAGTTCTCTACAGCAAGGGAGTAGGCCTATCTAACACCTTTTACTCTGTTGTTAATACCATCAGAAGTCATATTCTCTTTAAAAGATTGGGTCTTTAATTGGAGTGAATTAGCTGTATTGGAGGTATATCAGATCTCTAAGCTTTATCCTTCCAAATCAGAGTTTTTTCAAGGTCGGGTTCCCATAAGGAGCCCCTGGGGAGGATTATCTGAAATGAAGATACATACAGAGAGTCTAACTATCCTAGACTTTCCTCTCCTGTTTTCTAACAAAGAAGGTGGAGTATTCTCTAAGATAAAACATAGCCTCCATTTACTCTATTACACATCTTTACATAGGAAAATGAATGCACCACACAGCCTCTTCCTGGTCATGCAGACATATAGAATGATACTGTTTTTGTAACACAGTGCTAGAGGGCAAAGGTTGTTGGAAGCCACCATTTGGGGCTAGAGGGAGGGAAGTTCCCACCAAAGATCTTTGAATGTGCCCTGGCAGACTGAGCTGATCACTTTCCTAACTCTCTTGCAACCTGTTCACAGCTCCTGGTTAGTTGAGTCCAGGATGCCTAAGAAAGAAGAAAAAAGACCAACCAGAATCTTTGTCCTCATAGAACAGTGGTTCACACCTGTCCTAATGCTGCGACCCTTTAGCACAGTTCCTCATGCTTTGCTGGACCCAGTCACATAAAATTATTTTCATGACTACTTCATAACTGTAATTTAGCTACTGTTATGAATCATAACGTAAATATCTGTGATTTCCAATGGTCTTAGGTGACCCCTGTGAAATGCTCATCTGGCTCCAAAAGTGGTTACCAACCATAGGTTGAGAACCACTGTTACAGAATGCACTGAGCTCCCACAGGTATGAAGAATCACAGGCTAGAGTGAAGAAGACCCAAGGCCCCAAAGGCCTCTGTGATTTTAGCTGCCTTCCCTCTTTTACAAAAGTTGCTTCTGCCTAGATCCTCTTCAGAGACCAGTACACAGTGAAGGCTGTTCTGTTGGCCCAACTCCAGGGTCACTACTCTTACTGGTATCTCCTGAGGTTGTCAAGGCTTGGCTGTATAGTTGGAACATAACTAAATGAAAATAAGGACATGAGTGCTCTTAGGTGTGGTTGAGAAGATGGGTTTGTTGTAGATTTGAGGGAGAGAACAGCTGAGGCATTTGGAAGGGTCCATACTGAACACAGTCAGCAAACTGAACTGGGCCATGGGAGCGGGGGCAGAGGAAGAGAAGGGAAAAATGGCTGAGTTACATAGGGAACAGATGCTGTGGAAAGTGAATGGAAGCCTGGCCCCTGGGCTACAGAGGTTTAGTGGAAGGGGCAAGATGAGAAGTGCTGAGAAGAGTCACAGGTACTGTGACTAACCCTGGTTTTCTTTGGGACCTGACATTAACAAATATATCATAATTTTTATATCATCTGAGGAACACATAATCTTCAATTGATTATGCTAAAGCATACACTAAATGTTAAAGCCTTAGTCTTTTTTATGAACAACAGACTAAAATACTTTCTCCCTCCACAAGAACATTTCAAAAGCCAATGTGCCTACATGGAAAAGATACAATGCAGATGGACCTTTCCCATATTCTTGTTTGAAGCATGCAAAGCAAAATAAACTGTACATAACAGCATGTGAGTAAGTCATTCAGAAAATTAAAATCGTTTAGGAGACACTTTTACATTTCTTCCTACTCATTTAAGCATAAGCCAATGTTTGAACTTATGTATTAGTAAATTTTCATAGATGTTATTCATTTTCTGTTCGCTTGGTACTTTACATTGAGATGACTGCTGCTACTTCCAATAGTACCTGTGTTTTAGCCACAACACACAGCTAAGAGCAGTATACTTCTCAAGGACATGGGTCCTGGTGCTGACTTTTCAATTGCAGTTATACTTAGAGAAATGTATGGCCTCTGAATGTCTTCCTTCCATTAAAAGGAGAGTGGACATGGCAGAATTTTTTTTTAGACAGTGTTTCTCTATGTATTGGAGCCTGTCCTGGAAGTAGCTCTTGTAGACCACACTGGTCTCGAACTCACAGAGATCCACCTGCCTCTACCTCCTGAGTACTAGGATTAAAGGCATGTACTACCATTGCCTGGCTGAAAATAATTTTAAAGGGTTTATTTATTTTTTAAAAAATTAGAAACAAGCCTTTTTTAACATGTCAATCCCAGTTCCTTCTCTTCTCTCCAGAAAATCATTTTTCCACATTAATAAGAGAGTGCCATTCTGAGAGCACTTTTCCCAGTGTTTTGATTTTCTAGGCTGTTCTACCACCCCAAGGACATGCAAAGAGGTGTTTATACTCATGGTAAAGACAAGGACTGGGAAAGAACAGGAGGAAGGGCACAGGCATGCTCACTCTGAAGGTCAAGAACCACAAAGATAGCTGCTGTAGCCAGTAGAAAATTCCTGCCTTCTGCTACCATTCTCCACTGGGACCAACCTACATTTCTTTCAAGAAGCTTTTGTCTGTTTGGAAAGCTTATTTGCTGGCCTAAAAAACTATGTGCAGTTTTTTTTTTAATCTACACTTAGTTGATTTAGCCTCTAGGCCAGTGCAGTGAGCCCTCTGCTGGGTCTGCTTTAGACCAGAGGAGAATGGCAACATCTCACCCACCTTGGGGGAAAAAGGGCACAGGCATAGGAGCAATGTAAGAGACCCATGACTTTATATTACAAAGGGATTTCAGGAAGACTCAAGATAAAACCAAGGCCTTGAAACTTATGGGCAGCAACTGGGTGGGCATTGTGATTCTGATTCCTCAGGAGTAAAATCAGACTCATAAACAATATTCACTCACCAATGTTTTGGAAGAACCAATGTGTTCAATTTTATTTCGATACTTTTTTCATACAACATTCCTTTTACTTACTCAGAAGTCAACGTTCAGTATTTTAAAAGTTTTTAGCATAAACATCCAAAATGTGTATAATATTGTTAGAGAAGCTCAGAAGACAAGGAGGGTTTTATATCAAAACCAAAGGCTGATCCTTCCCATCTTCCTCTCCAGATGTCAGTGATATTTGATCCAATGTGTTCAATTTTGCTGAAATCTAATTAAACAATGCTTTGGTATGTGCAGACTAACAACTCTTCTACACTTATAGAAGTGTTAACTACAAGTGTTAACTTGTAGAAGTTGGATAACAGTGTTTTGCATTTCACATGTAGGCTTATATTTATTTTGAGTTAAATTGTTTGTTTTGTTTTTCAAGACAGGGTTTTCTCTGTGTAGCTGTGTACATCAGGCTGGCCTTAAACTCACAGAGATCCGCCTGCCACTGCCTCCCAAGTTCTAAGATTAAAGGTGTGAGCCACCACTGCCCAGCTAAATATTTATTCATTATGTACATAGTATTTTGCTTGCATATATGCTTGCATGCTAAAAGAGGACACCAGATCTCATTATAGATGGTTGTGAGCCAACATGTGGTTGCTGGAAATTGAACTCACGACCTCCAGAAAAGTGGTCAATGCTCTTAACCACTGAGCCACCTCTCTAGCCTTAAGTTAATTTTTGTATAGCATGTTAAGATTAAAGTTCATATTTTGCTCATGCCAATGCCAGTGTTTTAAAATATTTTAACTTTTAAGAAGGCTGTGTACATGTGGTGTGTGTGTCAATAGTCAGAGGACTACTCTCAGAAGTTGGTTCTTTTCTTCTACCATGTGGGTCCCAGGGGATCAAACTCAGGCTGTAAGGTTTAGAGGCAAGTGCCTTTCTCCACCGAGCTACCTTTCCAGCCCAAGATCTAAAATCTTCAAAGTGTCTTTGTATTTCTATTGAAAATTAATTGGCTTGATTTTCTTTTTTTTCCAGTTTTTCAAGATGGGGTTTCTCTGTCTAGTCCTGGCTATCCTGGAACTTTCTCTGTAGACAAGGCTGGCCTTGAACTCAAAGAAAGCCACCTGCCTCTGCCTCCTGAGTGCTGGGATTAAAGGAATGTGTCATTACCACCTGGCAATATCCTGGATTTTCATGGGTCTACTTACAGATATTCTATTCCAGAGGTCAGCAAAGTACAGCCTATGGTCAAAAATCTAAGAATAGTTTTTACATTTTAAAATGTTTTTTTTTTTAAAAAAAAGAATAAATTTTCAAGGAACATAAAAATTACATGATATTCAAATTTAAATGTCCACAAAGTTTTATTAGAACTCAACCAAACATTCATTTACCTCTATGGCTTCTTTCCCTCTACAATGTCAGAGTAGCAGTTGCTGCAGACACTACATGACCCACAAAGTCTAAAAATACTTGATTTCTGGCCCTTTACAGAAGTTTGCCAAGCCCTTGTCTAGGTCAGGAGGATCCTTGTAAGAATCCATGCAGAATCCCAGGGGCTCTCTAAATGCCAATATAAGAAATACCAAAAGGGTAGAAGCTTTAAATAGAACCTCTGAAAGCCCTGAGGAAGGCAGAAAAGAAATGCATTTAATCGCCAGCTATTCTCTCCACCTAGGGCTTCAAGCATAAAAGCCTTAAGTAAAACTCTACTTAAAATGATAAATTTTATTTCACTATACAGTTAACTATAAAATGAGGAAATTGTGAGTCTAAAAGATATTTATTTTAATAATGACTTTTTACTTAAATATCTCCATGAGTCATAAACTAAGAAAAAATATTTGTAATATAAAAAATGACAGGTTAATGGCATGCATGTAGGGTATTTTCTAAAAATCAATCGGAAAATGATGCACAGAGATTTCAAGCTCCATAATAATTTTTAGAATGCCAAATTAGCAGAGGTTAAAAGATACCAGCAGAGAACAAAAAGAATGGTAATATTCAGGGATGACGAGGATTGGGAGACATTTGCACACACTCCTGTGGGGAGACTAAATTAGCACCATCTTTCAGAACATCACTTAAATGCCCTCAAAATACATTGATACAGCATTGCACTTAGCAATTCATCATCAGGAAATAATAGCTGCTAACATTTATATAGCAGTTCCTATTGGCCAGGTTTTCTAAGTGCTTTGCCTATTGTGTTGGTCTGTTTTGTACTGCTATAATAGAATGTCTGACATTGGATAAATTGCAAAGAATAGACTTAGTTCTTACAGGCAAAAGAGGGGGCACCAAAAGCTGAAGGTCCTGCATCAGGCAGCATTATCATAACATAGAAGATGGACAGGCAAGAAAGCACAGTCAAGGGAAAGGGGATGGGAGCCCGAATTCATCCATTTATGGGAAGCTACTCTGGCAATAATGAACACATTTCCACAATAATAGCATTAAGAGGAGCCTGAGGCAGGGCACTCATATATATATGTGTGTGTGTGTGTGTGTGTGTGTGTGTGTGTGTGTGTGTGTGTGTGTGTAAACTTGTGTCTTAAATAAGGACATACATAGCCTAACAAGATGGGCCATATGTAAGAAAAAACATTCTATAATTTGCTGGACCCTGAGATGTTTCAAATCTGTGAAAACCCAGATGATCCCAGACCTGTGCTTAGCTTCCTCATTCACTCATAAAACATGTCCTTCTAATGGGACTGCCAACACGCCATTATCTTCAGGGTGACACCTGCTAATTTACTCCCCACCCGTGGAACCTCCAACCTCCTTTAATCCTAGCATTTGAGGTCTGCTAAAAGCTTCAGTAATTTTGAGAGGAAGGGTCAAGGCCAGCAATCTATTTAGTTGAGTGGTTTTTTTTTTTTTTTTTTTTGTTAAATCAAGCTAAAGATCTTTCCCTGAGATCCCCAAGAATACTTGTATTTGTGGAAGAAACGTTACTTCTGCAGGAAGCAAGGAGGCCTGTACCTAGACATTTCAGTTCATTGATGAGATAATGAAAAGGGTGGAGGAAGTGAAAACTAGGCATTAAAACCTTAGAACGTGTCATCATTGAATGGCTTAGAAAGGAGATCAAGCCTCCAGCCTTTCTTTTTTGTAATAGTAACACCAAACAGACAGATAAGTAATCTTCAGACTTAGAAGAAGAGATACTACCCAAATACACTCCATATGAGAAGAAAGCAGAAGACAGCAAATGGAGGATGTGTTCCACACACAGAAATGATTGACATTAGGGACTGGGGATGTGGCACAGTTATTACAGTGCTTGCCTAGCATCCACAAGGCCCTGGATTCATCCCCAGTTCCATGTAAACCAAGTGTAATGTTACATGCTTGTTATCCCAGCACTTAGGAGGTAGTATTAGTAGCAGGAGCCCCAAGGGAAACTTTGTCTATATAGCAAGTTTGATGGCAGCCCAGGCTGTGTAAGACCCTGCCTTTAAAAAAAAACTGGTAACATATCTAGCGCCTGACTTTTTATTTGTTACCTTTGGTAACTAGTAAGGGCATCATTATACTGTTATAGGGTAACTCAATTGTGTGTGTGTGTGTGTGTGTGTGTGTGTGTGTGTGTGTGTGCATTTCAGAAGCTTCTATAGTAATAGGTTTCCATGTGTCTTTTTCAAAAGGTCATTGGTGTTATTGATCCCTAAGGGAAAGTACATACCACAAGCCCCCCTAAGGCTCAGTGATCTTTTTGTAAGAGGGAGAGGAGAGTGCAAGAGCTTGAGGTAGTCGATGACTCCAAGGAAAATATGTTTTGGACACAGCATGGCAGCTGTGCTTATGAACTCACAGAAGTTGCAACAGTATGTACAAAACCAGGTGCAAGCCCAGGCCAGGTTAAATCCCAGCAAGGAAAAAGGTGTTTCATGCATAATGCCACCCCAAGTCATGGGACTACTGGCAATTGTCAACTATTAGAAGAGAGAGAGAGACAGTTTCTTCTGGGGAGTATGGTTCCTGCTATGCCTCTCTAGTAAAAGACCATGTAGCCAAGAATATTTATGTAGCACAAAATTGGTCTTGAGGGATTTTTAAAAAAATGAAAGAAACTCAGGGGGGGGTTAATTGGGGAAAGAGTTGTGGGGGTGAATATCATAAAAACACATTGTATTAAACTTTCAAAGAATGAATAAAAATAATATTTTTAAAAAATTGACATTAGCCCTGGTGGGTACACCCTTTCCTTTTGACTGGCTAGCTGGAGAGTGAAAAATTCCAGTAGTTAGAAACATGGCAATGTCATTGTTATTCAGCATAATAATAATAATAATAATAATAATAATAATAATAGCATTAATTAAATAGGAAACATTGGATGCTAGCCCTGGATATCAAGGAACACTGGATTACTCTCAATGAGTGAGTAATAGTCATTCCTGGCGCTGGTTGAGCTGCACCTACCACAAACATCTGACAGTCCCACAAGAAATAAACTGTCAGAGTTACCACCCTGTCTGGCCCTCACATCTCAAGAGCACTCAACAGGGAACCAGAAGAATGTCTGTCCCAATTCTTCTATACTTTAGGTTTCTGCTCCTCTTCTGTGATCTAGAAAGAATGCCTATGGTCCTGTGCAACTCCCATGCCCTCTGTGAGGATGAGGCAAGATGCTGAGCTTTGGACAGACCCCTGAGGAAAAATGAATGGTGCTGAGGGGCCTGGAATTTTGCTACTGGCTGCCAAGAATATTGTACTAGGAGGCTGTGGCCCTGCAGACACATCTAGTGAGTATTAAATGTTCAAGCAAGCATTGCCTGAAAAGAAGAGACAGATGGAGATATATTGACATAGCAATGAAAGAAGCTGGATGGGCTAGGATTTAATTCTGACTCCATCACGATGACATGTCTAGCTCCAATATCTGGTAGTAGTAAAAAAACAAACCTCCAAGTTTGGAACTTGTGTTTAACTCTGTAATCTTATCACCTAGTACAGCTCCTGGCACATCACACATGTGCTTCAATGAATGAATGAATGAGGATTGTAAGGCGATAAAGACAGTGTACAAATTGAAATTGTTACCAGTGGACATCAGAAGATAATCCTAATGACTGAAGGAAGCATTGCCATACTCCTGTAGGTAACAGTGCCAGGACCTGCCTTCATGTAGTTCTGTGTGTCTCCCTCCTCTTTAGGGTTATCCACTAGCTTTCTTTCATGAACACCAATGGCATCTCACATCATCTATCTATCCCCTTCCTGCCATACCCACCACTCCGGCCAACTGTATTGTATTCCTAAACACTGATTTTAATGTTTTCAAACAGGTTTCTAACAATGAATAATGAATGGCAGGGGAATAGGCCTTCCATGACAGTTGTTTTAGGAGCATCATTTGCTAAGGGGTCAAAAGGAAACTCTTCAATCTATATTCTGGGAGAGGTAGCATAGTAAATGCCAGCTGGGTTTGCTCTGCCCTCAGTGGGTGCTTGTCATAGCAAGCACATGCTCCAGTAGCTGCCAACACTGTGGAACTTTCTCCAAAGCTACCCTTAGCATTTATCCAGGATCCTTTTCCACTAGAAACCCAGGGCTGGGTATTGTGGCACATGCCTGTCACCCCAGTATTCTGAAAACAGAGGGAGGGGATCAGGAATTCAAGGCCAGACTTGGCTGCATAGTGAGGTTAAGGCTAGCTGGTTCTATATGAGACCCTGTCTCTAAATAAATAAAAAAGGAAAACGAAAAAAGAAAAAACAACCAGAAGCCACACCCAGAGCCTTCTAATCCTCCCTGAACACACTCTGAATGTCAATCAGAAAAGTGGGATGGAGGCGGCAGAAACAGACACGGGAGCTATTTTTGAGAAACTAGAAATAAAAAACTAAACACAGGTGTGTTCAGCACAAGTAGAAATGTTCCCAAATCCACAAGCCTTTTTTTCTAAATAAAAACAAATTGGGTTGCCACATCTCATCCTAGTTTCCAGGGGCACACAAATAGTTCAGGAACCACAGAGAGCTTGCAGACACCCACTAAAGGTGTCTGACTCATTTTCTAGAAAGCCACACAAATGACAATCCAGAGTAGAAAAGGAGGCCAGTGCCTATTCTGTGACTCCTGCCATGGTACAGAAAGCAGGGAAAAGGAAATCACTTCAGCTGACAGCAAAAAGAAACATGCTCAGCCTGTGGGGATAGTGGAGACTCAAGAAGCAAATATAGCTAAAATGTAAAACAAACAAAACAAAACAACACTTCCGACATTTTACTTCAACTCGTATCTACAATAAACAGGTACAGGTATATCAAAATGCATTATTTCACCAGTTTTGATGAAACTATTCTTTTAGTATATCTTATAATCATCTAAATGAATTTATGAGGCACTCATCAACTTAAGAGAAGAGGTAAGAAATTTTCTATAATGTCAGCAGATTTTTTTTTTTTTTTACAAAAGGTGGAGACCCCATTTCCCTCACATTCAACAGACATAAAAAATAGTGGTGTGTTTTCTTTCTAAAATCTTGCTAAAACCTCACCAACTGAATTCTTAACTATTGCAGGTGGACTTTTAAAACCACCTTTACCTACTTTATACCACAGTATTCATCCCTAACAGCAAACAGTGACCTGAGTCAGAGCCTACATTTCCTTTTGCTAAAGTTTGAGAAGGAAAAGCCAAAATTAAAGTTGGCAATAGCTAGGATTATGGTTCCCACAGGCAACTTCACTCCTGTGAGACATACCTCATGCGCAGTGTCTTAACAAATAGTCACAGGAGGCCTGTGATGTCAGCTTTATGGCCCTTGCTTAATGGCTGAGGAAACCGAGACTCAGAGATGTCAAATCACATGCCCAAAAATACATAAACTGAACCTGATGCTGGAACTCAAACCTTGGTTTCTCTGAGCTGGAAGCCTACATGGTTCATCATGCCACTTTCAAGGTCCAGGTTGGCAAAAATTTTATGTCAATCAAAATGAAATCTGTATCAGTAGAGGATAGTAAGAGACCTGCTTTCTTATCATATAAAATAATAATACAAACAAAATGATAGAAAACAAGTGATTTTGGGTAAACAGCAAGCTCATGATGCACTTAAGCAGTGTGAGTTAGGACAGCTTTTGGTATTAGCTATAAGGCATACAACACACACATGTACATATACATACAAAAATAGTTGGAAAAATAAATAAATATATTCTTAAAGAAAAATATTAAGTGGATAGTCAGAAGACATCCCCACAGGAATACACAGGCTCAAGGTCAGTCCCATGGGGACATAGGAGTAAGATGGGGACATACTGTCAGTCTCTCAGAAAAGTTAGATAATTCCAAAGCCAAAAAGTCTGAGGGGAAAAAGTAGCCTATCACCAGACTAGATTTTACCAGAAAAGAAGAAAAGCCATTGAAGACTCTGGGTGGTGCACAGACATCAGAAATAAAGCATTGTTATGGAGAATCAAAAAGAAGATGCTAGGATGCTAAGGATGGAACAGATGGGTAGATGGAGCTGGAGAAAGCACCCCTCCATTGTTCACCACCTCAGAGCACTTCTCAGCAGCTGAGGAGGAGGCTCAGACTGTTCATCAGACCAACAAAGCAAGCCTGGACTCAGAATTGGGGACCAATTGTCTAAATAGTATGCAAATTCTTGACCTAGAGAACAATATGTATAGGGGAAATGGCAGCATCACATTATATTCACAAACCATCTCCAAGTGTATTAACATTTGAAACTAGAAAAATGGGGTATAGCCCTCAGAAGACACTCTTGAAAGTAGCCCATCACATTCTTCTGTTCATGGGCAGCTACTGAATGGCTGGGACTGGTAGAAGTTGCTTTTCAGACCAAGCATTCCTTCCCCAAATCAGATTCCTTTTATGATATTGGATCCTAGGCTACTGCAAACAGGACAAAATGAAGAAATAGTGTGTTTTCATGCTCAGAATGTATTTCAGTGGCAAGGACTGGAGGACAGGGTCTTAAAGTGAAAATCGACATCTTCACCGGATTCAGATTCCCTGAACGTGGGTGTTAGGAGGACTGGACAGTCTATGGGGCCTCTGGTAGTGGATCAGTATTTATCCCTAGTACACGAATGGACTTTGGGAGCCCATTCCACATACAGGGATACTCCCTCAGTCTAAACACACAGGGGAGGGCCTGGGCCCTGCTCCAAATGATATGGCAGACTTTGAAGATCCCCATGGAAGGCCCCATTCTCCCTGAGGAGCAGAAAGGGGATGGGATAGGGGTTAGTGGGGGGGGGCAGGGGAGCATGGGAGGGTGAGGGAACTGCAATTGACATGTAAAACAAGCTTGTTTCAAATTTAAATAAAAAATGTTATCATAAAAAAACATCATCTTCAGGGAAAAGAAAAATCATGGTGGTATTTCCTTTTCTCAAACCTTCATAAATGTTATTAACACACTGGGGTTTCAATTAAAAAGAGACTTCCCTCCCTTTAGGGGGAAAAAAACAGAAATAAAAGACAGTGAATCCTTTTCCTACTACAAAGAATGGCAGTTACTTAATTCCCTGATTCTCTGTCAGTATACAAGGAACGTGCTCTATTCTTTTCCCTGCATGACTAAAAGCAATTATCAGTGCTAATTATTAAAGTATTTGCATTATGCTTCACACCCATTTAACAGCTTGCTTATCCCACTTGTTTGGTTACATACAGGTCTGATTAAAAATAGGAAATGCACTATGCAGAAGAGAGCTGCATCCTTAGGAGAGGCGGGTGGGGAGGAAAGGGAGCTGCCTCTTGCAGAAAGGAGAGCAAGAAGAGAATTGCTCCCCTCCTCTTCTTTCCCCCTGCGACATTCAACACCCACGGAGTTACACTGAACTAAGTTAGGGGGGGATGTTCACAGGTAAAAACATGGAGTTCTTAGAAGAGGGAATAATTTATTATCCCAGAAAGGTGTTTGCAGAGCTGTAGCATTGCTATGCACATTACAGTCATTGAGTCTACAAGAGGGACAACACCCATCCCCCCAAAAAGCCACTCAACAATCACTAGATGGTTGGTAAGTTTCTTATCATCTAGAGCACTTCCTTCACTGGCATCCAGAGGTAGAGATAGGTGACACCATAGCAGTTTCCTCCCTCTTGGTAACAGCCACAGGGATTTTTCCCAAATCAAATCCTCTGTTGCCCTTCCTATGCACCTGCATCATGCTATCTTTTAGACCGACAATGCTTCCCTGTCCCGTAGAGTTCAGGTGACTGTGGTGATCTTTAAGTCATCCTGGATGTAGAAAATAAAATGCTTCCAGCCACTCACCAGGATACAAGCATAAAACTACTTTCTACAGCTTGAGAATTACCTGGCTTCTCATCAGACTCAACCACCATAAAAGCCCCGGACTTCAGAGAAAAACACTGTTTGTTCTAGAAAGCACTTGACTAATATGACTTTTAGCTACCAGTGTGGTGAGTGGCGTTGCATGAAAGGAAAAATGGTGTGCGGTCAAGACCTTAGCAAACTGCTTTGCTTCACACAGATTTTATAGCTCTCCGGGTTTTCACATGGCACTGGCTGTAATGATAATAAAATCATCCAACCTTTATAGTCCAAACAAGACAAGCAAAATTCTCTCAGGCACTCTCCGTCTTTGATCTGAATAGCAAACATTCGCTAAGGTTTTACAGCCTGAGAGGAATGACTAGCCTTTTAAGAACTTTTCCTTGGGTCCCTGATGGCACAGGGCTTTCAGCCTGCCACTGTAGAGGGCAGAACCAGCAGCTAAGTAAGGTGCCTTCTGGGTTATTCCTTCCAGGAGAGGCTCTCCTTCAGGGCCATGTAGATGTGCTAGCCCTGAGCTATTGCACTCTCAATGTGGCTTGTTTTCTAGCCTGAACAAAAAAAAAATTGTGGTTTTTCTTACATGTTCAAGACCATAAAACAGTGTTTCAAGGTCTCAAACACGTGAGGCAAGGTGATGTGTGTCTGTGTTTCCAGCACCTGTTTGGGAGGCTAAAGCAGAAAGATGGCAAGTTCAAGACCAGCTTGGGCCATATAAAAAGGCCCTGTCTCAAAAAAAAAAAATGACTAAAATGAAAGGTTTTAGTATCTAGATACTATAAAGCGCTTTACAATTTAGAAGGTGGGAGAGAATCTTTGTTTACCTTATTGATGAGAGTCACTATATCTCCTTCCTTGATTGTCAATTCATCATCATTCTGTGCCTCATATGGAAATATTACTTTGCAGTAATCCTTAGCTGTAAAAAAAGAAAAGAAATTACAACTGTGAAGATGCTTCATCTAATGAACTGACCATGGTAAAGGTGATTCCTACCACATTAACCTCAAGTAAAAGGTGTGTCTAGCAGATATGACAGCTGCATAAAGAAGGAGTCACCCTCCAAAAACTACCTAACAGTGCTTATGGTGGTCTCATGCATATTTATCACCAATACCATGGGCTGATTTGCTTTTCTCAGGTAGAAGGGCCACACGGTGTCCTTCATCTTGAGAAAGCAGATGTGTACCATCTGATACTTTCTGAAGGAGTATGCATAGGCAGACTTGAATATTTTTCCTCATTGCCTTACTGCACATATTACAAAAATTATAAAGTTGCCTTTACATTGTTATAAAGCCAACACAGCAAATAAAAGAAAGAAAATTACCTCAATACACTATGTATTAAGACATAAACAACAATCAACAATGCACTTGCATGTGAAAACAAATCAACTACAAGCAGCCAACAAAGACTGCCAAAACATTTTTATGCACCTCTGTGTAGGATGGGTGAACTTATTCATGTATACTTCATGGTCTCTTTGTACAAAGCTGCTTGTTTTTGATGGGGCTGTTTATGAACAAGGACATACACAGTCCTCACTGAACAGGGAAAAAAATACTTTGGTCATTCAGAATCAATTCACGTATGTACTGAGTTATATATTTTGAAACTATGTCTAATGTGAAGTTAGCTCTTTCACAAAGCAACAGGCAAGAAGACAGTGAAAACCATTGTAAAGGATTTGGTAAATGAAGATTTGGTGAACCAGGCTTTCAAGACTCAGGACAGCAAGTGGAAAGAAAACCTCAAAGACAGTATCTTCTAGAGCAGACATTTACTATATTCTCCATCAGAGTTCAAAAATCTCATAGTTTTGACTATCCTCAGATGTTTCCTAAGGCTACTTCCTGAAGCTAGGTAATAACCTAAAGCTATATGCCTGAGTGTCAATTACACTGTCCCTAAAATACTTTATACCACTGAAACTCATTGTTTTATATTGTTGAGCATGCCATCAATCAAAGAGAGTGACATATAAAATAAAGACAGCCAAACAGTCCATAATACAGACACATTGTGCTCTAGGGTTGATATGGCAAGGGGGTTGGGGGAGAGGATCAATTTACTTCTGTGCAGATGTTCTTGGTTTCTGTTGAGTGGCTTGAAGATAGCAGTTATATCCCCTGCCTGTTTGGTACAAATCTTCACTCTTAGGTTCTCTAGGCTTTCTTGTGGCTTTTGCTCATGAACGTCTGCTGAGAGGCACCTGTTCTAAATCCCATCGAGACTGTACCCCTAAACTTAGAGAAGCATCAATGTACCATCTCCTTTTAATTAGAAATAGCAAAACTTCCCCATGTCCAAATTGCCTAGCTGTTCTAAAGGGAGGGAAAAAGTTAAACATCTTTAAATTGGATAATGACAGTCCACCAATTTTCCAATTGACTCTGCTAGTGAAATATGGCTTCCCAACCTCAAAACTTCAAACATGAACACAGTATTATTGAAGAACTGCCCTACAGAGTGCCAACTTTATAAATAATTCTTTGGATGGAAACCAGAGACATTTTAGAAGTAATGTCAGCTACTCATGACCAGCAAAATAAGAAAGAGCATGTCATGTTTCTCTGTCTTTCAATGAAAAGGTTAATAAAACACAATCAACCACTGTGGATTAACTTCCCAGCAGCTATTCCCAATTCCATTTCTACTTCTCATTCACTCAGGTATATGCTATCAAAGAAAGTAATGTTAATCTTCCATCCAGGTACTAACTAGGACCAACCAGGCTTAGCTTCTGATGTCAGGCACGTTAAGGATGGCATGGCACAGACAAATAGTTATATTACTCCCCTTTGTTGGTGATTTGTTTAGGGGTAAGATGCGATCTTCTAGTCAATGAAATCTGGAAAAAGAAATCTGTTGGAGATGGCATTGTTAGGTTTTGTTCCCTAGAGATGTAAGGCGAACAGTTGTTTGCTTTTGGTCATTTTGTTTGCAGTGCTAGGAATGGAACCTGTGTATGATAGTTGGACATTCTACCATTGGACCCAATCTACCTACTGTGTGTGTGAGGCTTCTAATGCTGTATTATCATTGTTGGAAGACAATACAATGTTTGGCACTGTTGTCATAATATTTGAACAATACAAGAAAAGCCAAGAATTTGAACCTGAGTCCTGACAAATTCACCAGCTTCGGGGGCCCTTTTCTCAGAATCTCTTGTTCTGCAGCTTAGCAAATCAATTGTTTTCTTTTTTGTGGTCCAGTAGGTAAGTATTCACTCAAAACAGAAGCATATTAACATGAGGAAACTTGATACAACTTATCTTTGCAACATTTTCTTACTATAATATGTGACACAGATGTTGTAGGAGTAATACACCACTGGATTTAAGACCTACTCCATGAGATGGAACCATACATGACACTGCTAAAGTGACCAAGAACACGAGACTAGATAGGTCATGGGATCTAGGGGAAAGCCAAATACTATTGTTCTAAAATGACCTCCTAATGACATACAGGTTTACCCATAGATTAATGTCTCACTGCACCTTCATCAGAAGAGTCTTTTCTTGAAGGAGATGATTTTTGTTTTGTTTTGTTTTTTTGAGACAGAGTTTCTCTGTAAAATAGCCTGTGCTGCCCTGGACCCTGCTGTGTAGACCAGACTGGCCTCAAACCCACTGCCTCTGCCTCCCAAGTCCTGGGATTAAAGGTGAGGGTCAGTTCCTCCTGATCTACAGTAGATGATTACTAATACAGAGACACACAAACTAGACAATGCACAGAGAACAAAAGACTTTGGTGCACTCAGTCCAAGTGGGATGTCTTTATCAACGCCCCACCAACACTCAGGGATCTATGCAGAATAAGAGATAGGAAGATTGTAAGAGCCTGAGGTGATGGATTACTCCAAAGAGACAGTGTCTTACAGACACAATAAGACCAATACACATATAAACTTGCAGAGACTGTGGTAGCAAGACAGACAGGGTCCCAGTACTGAGAAGGGTAAGTTGACAGAGGGTCTGTCTCTAAGAAGCTAATTTGCAAATGATACCCACTGGCAAAAGGAAAAACAGTTTTCTCCAATGACATAGCACTGGGTGTATCAACCACATTCCAGGGCAAGTCACACATCCAAGAGCAGTTCAAAACACAAAACAGACTCCATAGTTTTGGATTTGAAGAGAGAAAGAACATGAAGTTGGGTGGGTAGGGAGGTGGGGAGGATCTGGGAGGAGTTGCCAGATGGGAAAGAATATGCCCAAAATATATTGGATAAAAAATATTCAACAAAAGAAAACTATATAGCTTAATGTGCTTAAATATTGCAACATTTGTGTGAATCTTGTCATCATCTAGTTTTAGGGCATGATAGTGAGAGGCATTAGACACAGAATTATCTTGAAAGCATTACTTTTAGATTAAAATAAGGAATAACTGCCTATAACTATCCTCTACAGAGTAGGCCACTGCCATTATGACTTGCCACTATGTACATCCCCAGAATTGACAGAATTCTTGTGTATTTCCTCATGATCCTGACTGACACCTAAGAGGTAGTGGAACTCTCAAGGGACCAAAAGTAGAAGATTCTGTGTTGGAAGTCAGGACACTTAGAACTGGGCTCAGTCCCAGCTGGATTCTATGAAGTACATGACCTGAAACAGTCACATTGTAGCTGTGGATGAACATTGTGCCATCCGGTGTAAAATTAGGGACCAGCAAAGGAGGACAAAGATTAGTTACCTTCAGCAGAACATCTTTAGCACATTTAAATGCATTCCAAATCTCAAAGTTTAAACAACCAGAGAATTGAGCTGTTCCAGCTCCTATTTAGGACCTCAAAAAATATATCATTGATGTTCTGAGGACATTCATTACCATATTGGATTAGACCTATGTTCTTTCCAGCAATGACATTCAATACTCCAATCACAACTACTTCTAAGCAAATATGGCTGCCAGTAGATTCATACTTCATCATAATGCACTTAAAATGTATTTATTTGTATTTTATGAATATTGATGTTTTGCCTGCATGAATGTCTGTGTGAGGGTGTCAAATTCTCTGGAAAAGGAGTTACAGACAGTTGTGGACTGCCATGTGGGTGCTGGGAACTGAACCCAGGTCCTCTGGAAGAGCAGTGCTCTTAACCACAGAGCCATCTCTTCAGCCCCTACCACGATGTATTTTAAAATAAGAATCAACTTTACTTATGAAGCATTTTAGCCACTTAATTGAGAAGTATCATAAAATAAAAATACAATGGTTTGGGCTTCAATGGTTTTAAGATATTCATTTAAAACTAAATATATACACAAAATCACTATTAACTTCAAAAGTGTGATGTTAATTTTACTGTGTGTTGTTCCATATTTCAATTAAAATATTTTCTGACCCACCACCATGCAAAAGATGCTGCCAACCAGTTCTGGAGCCTGGGCCTATGATATACAAGCAAGACCAAGAAGGTCTTCCTGATATTACACAGAAGTGATTATCTAATGCTTAGAGGAAAGGGAGGGGAGGAGAATGACAAAACAAGATGGTGGTAGATGCTGCCACTGTGTTTCACAGAATGGCAAGATGATATGCATGCAGAAGAAAAGTTCAAAAAACAAGGAGCATTTCATATACTTTACAAGAAGAGGATAACTTTAAATCCTTTTGGACATGGGAAGAGTCTAAGTTTTAAATGAGTAGCAAACATTAAAAAGGACTGAAATTAATTTTTACATGCAGGCATTTCCCATCAGTTCATTAATCTGATGGATTTAATTAGACTAAAATCAAGTCAGAATGAATATACACAGAAAGAAATAAAGACACAATTTATACAGCAATGGAGATGACTTTGTCATTACTTTTCCTTTCAATGATTAAAATATCTTAAGAAATTAGCTAGCCTAAGTCTAAATTCCTAGTTTTCTACTTAAGGCATTTTTTTTGGTATTACAATCTTTAAATAGTATGATAAGAAGCAATGACTCCTTCTTTCCAGAAATGAAACAAAATGAAGCATACAAACACATTTAAAAGGGTAGAGAAAAATGAATATAGTATGAGAAGGTTCACACCCCCTAAACCCATTACTCCCAGATCATACTACTTTAATCACCAGCTTTTAGCCTTTAACTTTTTAAACTGTATTCCATTTATACATACATACATACAAACATACATACATACATACATACATACATACATACATATATACATATAGTTTTGTGTGTGTGTGTGTGTTTGTGTGTGTGACAGTATTGTATGTGCATGCATACGTACACATGGCACTAAGTATGTGTGGAGCTCAGAGGACAACTGGTGAGAGTTGGTTCTCTCTATCCACCCAGTGATCTCCAGGGATGGAACTTTACATCTTCAAGCTAGGCAGCAAGTGTTGTTCTTTTTGCTGCAGCTACTATGGCCTAAGAAACACAAACATGAGATTCAGCGCCCACGCGGAGTTTATTGAGAGAGGGGAGAGGAAAAGAGGGGGTAGCTGGTGGCCAACCGAAAGCGGAGAGAGAGAGAGAAAGACAGAAGGGGCAAGAAGCAAGAGAGAAAGGCAAGAGAGAGAGGTGCGCTTGGCGCACTTGCTTTAAAAGGGGAATTTGCGCATGCGTAATCCGGTCTCTGCCCAGCCAGGTAAAAGCTAGGTAAAGCCGGACATAGTAATTACGTGGCCATAGGCGTCCCGCCCAGAGGCGGGGTCCACAGACTGCCAAAACCCAACATTCCCACCTCTTATTGCTATTAAAAGGTGGGAGTTGGGCATGGCCCAGCAGGGTCCAGACTGCAGGTTTCTAACAGCAAGTACCTATACCAACTGAACTAGCATGCTAGTCTTCTTTGCTTTTGAGACAGGATCTCATGTTACTTAAGCAGGCCTCAAACTCATCATATAGTCCAAGTTGGTCTTGAACTTTGTGGTGATTCTCCTAATAATCTCCAAAGTGCTGGACTTGGCAGATGTGCACCACCACACATAGCCAGCTTTCAGATTTGTAAGAAACTTGCTTATGTAAGAATCACAAAGAGAGTATCCCTCCATAGGGAATGGGCTCTAAAAAGCCCATTCATGCACTAGGGATAAATACTGGTTCCACTGCCAGAGGCCCCATAGACTGCCCAAGCCCCCCAACTGATACCCACATTCAGGGGGCCTGGTTTGGTCTTTTGCAGGTTCCCTAGCTGTCAGTCTGGATACAGGGAGAAGGGCCTCGACCTTGCCACCAAATGATGTGACAGACATTGATGATTTCCCCATGGGAGGCCTCACCCTCTATGAGGAGTAGATAGGGGGTGGGATGGAGAGATGGTGGAGGAAATGGGAGGACAAGAGCAAGAGGAACCTGGGATTGTATGTAAAATAAGATTGTTTTAAATAAAAAATAATAAAAAGGAATGAAAAACAGTTAAGAAAATAACCAAGAACTTTAAGCATGATTCATCCTCCCTCTCCCCAAAACACTGTTTCAATCTCTAGACTTTTGGAAATTTATATGGTATTAAAAACAGACCATTAAAAGAATTGAACTCACATGCTCACATTCCATGACTCCCTTCATTTGGCTGTAAAATGTATTAAAAGAAAGAAAACACCTTAAAACAAACAAGTAAATAATATTCTTTCTGCTTAAAAAATAAGAACAGAGCAAACAAAATAAACATGTTTGCAACCTGGACACATACATATGAGGATAAAACTTTAAATCCAGGACACACTCTGGGCTCACTTCCAACCTATGAAGATTGAATCCACGTACCCAGACTCTGGTAAGAAGAAAGATCTCACATTCCACATGGAGGGATACTCCCTTAACCTAGGGGCAGAAGGGAGGGTCTAGTCCCTACTCCAAATGACTTGACAGATTTAGATGACTCCTCCTGGAAGGCGTCCCTACATGTGGGGGGGATGGAATGGGAGGGTGGTCGAGGGGCATGGGAGGGTGGGAGAGAGGGAGGAAGGGAGAGGGAACTGTGATCGATATGTAAAATAATAAAATTAAATTTAAAAAAATGAGATAGAAGAAGAAGAAGAAGAAGAAGAAGGAGGAGGAGGAGGAGGAGGAGGAGGAGGAGGAGGAGGAGGAGGAGGAGGAGGAGGAGGAGGAGAAGGAGAAGAAGAAGAAGAAGAAGAAGAAGAAGAAGAAGAAGAAGAAGAAGAAGAAGAAGAAGAAGAAGAAGAAGAAGAAGAGAGGTCTCCAGAGCTTTTGACAGTAGTGGATAAGTACCTTGTCATGCCTGAAACTGGAGTTTTTTTTCCCTTGAGACATTATAAAAGAAATAGTATCATGGGCTAGAGGGATACTCAGCAGGGGAAAATGCCTGCTGTGTAAGATGAGAACCCAAGTCAGGCAACCAACATTCATGTAATCAGTGTTGGGTAGAGGCATGGAGTGAAGGGGAGACAGGTAGATCATGGAGGCTCTCTGGTCAGCTAGTCTAGCTGAAAAGGTGAGCGTTAGGTTCAGTGAACCCATGTCTCCAAAACAAGGTAGAGTGAATAGAGGACTCAGTGCTGACCTCTGACTGCCAGATACACACACAAAAGCAAGCATACCTGTGCCCATGTGCATGTACACACACACACACACATACACACACACACACACACACACACACACACACACACAGAGAGAGAGAGAGACAGAGATAGAGACAGAGACAGAGACAGAGAGAGAACAACTCAGTAATTTTGAGTTTCCCTAACATCATAATCAGATATTCTTCCCCTTAGTGGATACATATTATCTATGACACTACTAATTTGTAATTTTAAACAAAACTCCTGAGAACAAAGTTATTAAAAAATTTTAAGGAATTATACTTTGCGAGCTGGAGAGATGGCTCAGTTGTTAAAGGCTAGGCTCACAACCAAAAAATTATATTTTTCATGCCATATCATATGTAATATCTACTACTGGGGTCTTATGCTATGCCCAATCATTAAAATTCTGCAACAAATGAATAACCTATCGGTCTAAGTGGGAGAAATAAATAGCACACAGGTATATGTGCTCAGTTTTATCACCCTACAAGCACTAAAACCTTTTCATTTTCAGAGCTTTTAATACTCTGAGGTTGCATTTATGGGTGGTATTTGATCATGCTTGAGAACAACAGACTTAGATAAATAAGACTAGTATCTGGCTGTCAGGGAACTTATAATGAAGTGGAAGAAATGAAGCATGCATAAATCTAGTTCTTGACAAGGTAAGAGCCGGGAGGGAATGAGAGCCACAGTCAACATAAAGCATATGAAAATAACCTCCAATGTCAGACACAGAACTCTGTCTTTCAGGGTTAATATGGCAGTGGAATTTACAAAATGCTCTAGGACACTGAGCAGAGGAGCAGGACTTAGGGATTCACAACCATTTCCCATGGTCAAAGTTGTATTGACATAAGCTCCTGCATACAGCTTCTTAGATCCCTTTTCTGGGATCTGAATCTTCATGTCTTAAGTAGGATAAGAAATCTATCTACTAAATAAGAAATCTGCTAATTCCCATTATCAGAGAAGCTTAAGGCTCTCAGTCTGATGTTCTCATACTTGAGTGGCCTTTGGCCCCAGGTATAGGGCTTAAAGAAAAAGATCACTGAATGCCACCTATAAAGTTTCTGACTTGGGGGCAGGCCCTGCAGAATTGCATTTCTGACAAGGTTTCCAGGCTGTGCTTGTGCTGCACTTGGCCCTGAAACACACTGTCAGACTCACTATCTAGTGATATGTACTAGCTAACATGCAATGCTAGGAAGGAGCCTGGCTATAACAGGGACAGAGAAGATGGACCAGTGCAGCAGCAGTACTGGGGCTGGCTGTGCTGCATGCTATATTTAGGCAAGACCTCCAGCACTGGGTCATATTTTCAGCATCCATAGTAGTAGGAGTGGTCAAATATATATTACGCTTGCTATAAAGTCAATCAATGAGTGTCAATTATGCATCAAGGAGCAGGGTGGTTCCAATAACACCCTAACAGAGCTTATTACAAGTACACTAGCAGTTCAAAATGTGCTGTGTCCTATAAATTCTATGCATCTGTCAAGTTAATCACTAATGTAAGAATGTTGAAAGATTTTTTTTTTTTTTGGTGGGGGATTTCAGACAGGGTTTCTCTGTGGCTTTGGAGACTGTCCTGGAACTAGCTCTTGTAGACCAGGCTGGTCTTGAACTCACAGAGATACACCTACCTCTGTCTCCCAAGTGCTGGAACAAAAGACATGGGCCACCACTGGCCAGCCAGGAGGTGATTCTTAATGAGAGATTTCTAAGTAATAAGGACTCTATTCTCAAAATTGGATTAACACTGATTATAAAAGAGGCTAAAGATTGTGTGTGTGTGTGTGTGTGTGTGTGTGTGTGTGTGTGTGTGTGTGTGTGTGTGTGTGTGTGTGTGTGTGCCCATGGACATTCATACAGAGACCAGAACAGGATGTTGGTATTGTCTTCTACTGTCTTTGCCTTATTGCCCTGGAATAGTGTCTCTCAATGAGTCATAAGCTAACAATCTTGGGTAGAATAGCTGGCCACAGAACTACCTGAACTTTTAGGTTCCCAGGACCCTCCTGACTTCACACTTTAACATTGAAGTTACAGGCATGTGCAGCCATGCTTGGCTTTATATGTAGGTTCTGGAGATTTAAACTCAGGTCCTGCCAGATGTTAGTGCCACATGCATTTAATCCCAGCACTTGGGAGGCAGAGGCAAAAGGATCTCTGTGAGTTTGAGGAAGGTTTAATCTACAAAGTGAGTTCCAGGGTAGCCAGAGTTGTTACATAGAGAAACCCTGTCTCAAAAACCAAAATTGAATGGATGAATGAACGAATAAATAAATAAGTAAGTAAGCAAACAAACAAACAGACAGACAGACAGACAAACAAACAAACAAACAAATAAACAAATAAATTCAGGTCCTCATACTTGCAAAGTGAGCATTCTTATTCCCTGAGCCCTCTTAACAGCCTATTTTGTTCTGTTTGAAACGGTATCTCATGTATTCCAGGTTGGCCTCAAACTCATGTATAGCTGAGGATGACATTTTACTTGTGACTTTCCAGTCTCTACTGCGATTAGACAGACATGCATTCACCATGCCTTCTGTGTGCTGCTGGGGATTGAATGTAGGGTTTTGTGCATAGTAGACAAATATTCTACCAACTTACATCCCCAACCTCTTATTCTTTCTGTCCCATGTAATACTTTTCCCCATGTTATAAAGAAGCTCGAGGGCACTCACCAGACATATTTCCAGCATCTTTCATCTAGCCTCCAGAACCATGAGGTAAATAGACTTCTATTATTTATAAACTGCTCAATCTGTAGTATTCTACTATAGCAACAGAATAAAGACCAAGATAGGCTTTCCAAGGGACAGTGACAATACCTTGAGACATTTTTGATGGCCACAACTGGAGAGAAATAGGTGCTATTGGTATTTAGTGAACAGAGGCCAGGGATGCTGTTAAATACTCAGTGATGTACACAGGACAGTTCCCACAACAGAGAATGATGTGGTCTGTATATAAGTACTACTTTAGTCTCCATTTCAACTCAGACATGGAAATGAAAATCAGAGTGTACATTACCATGTTAGTAAATTCCCAATCCAACAGCTCCCCTTAGGAAAAAACTGAGGGTTCAGTTGCCTTTGATTTTAGACACTGCTGGGAATTTGACTTTCCAATCATGTCACAAGTATTAATTGTAACACTGTTTACTCTCATGTTTTAAAAAGAGGCATTGTTTCAAAATAATAAAATGAAACCTTAGAAGCAAAGCCTTGCTGTTCTACCTCAGGGCAGATGCCCAAGCACTGCTCCTCTGCTGAGCAGTTGTTTCTGTTCAGATCGAACGCTTGGAGACTTTGAGAGAAAGGCTAGCCACTAGGAAAACAGGAAGTCATTCCTCTCCAAGAGGACTAAACTTGAAAGTTCAGTTTTAAACAACTTAGGTAGCTGGGTCCCATCACAGGAAGGCCCTCACCCTGAATCTAGAGAGCAGATGTGCTGGGGTGCTTCCTAGGAAGAGGGGAGACTTTGGGGGAGACTGAGCATAAAGGCATCAATGGGTAATGAGGAGATGTGCTTCATATGGGATGTTTCCAAATCCCCAGGTACAGAATGAGTAAGCTTTGGGTAGAGGATGTGAGCAAAAGCCCCACATTGTCATAAGTCCTTAAAAAGACTCCATTTACTCAAGCTCCACCCACTCTATATCCAGTGAGTCTATGGCTAGCACCGTTCAAGGCTGCATCATGGAAAAATCAAATACAATACCTGTCCTAAACCTAGAGGGATCAATGATCTAATGATGACAATGAGGTGCCATATGTCGCTACCATAGACAACAATTTCCAAGAGGCAAGTCAATGATGATAGTGATCTCAGAGGTGGGGCACATGTCTAGTTACTGAATGAGATGTGACAGGGAAAACTTCGCCTGTGTCCCTCTCCCACATCCAATCATACTTTCTTCAGATGCCTGATCCCACCTTGTACAAATTCGTCAGGGAGTTTTATTTTCCAGACCTATATATACATATAGAACAGTGGTTTTCAGCCTTCCTAATGCTGTAACCCTTTAATACAGTTCCTCATGTTGTGGTGACCCCCAACCACAAAATTACTTCGTAACTGTAATTTTGCTGTTATGAATTGTAATCTAAATATTTGATATTCAGGATATCTGATATGCAACTCCTATGAAAGGGTCATTCGACACAGGTTGAGAAACACTCATCTAGAGCCTTCTGAATCTATAAGGTTGAACTAATAGTTTAGAAAGATGCTAAAGAGTCCTGTCTTTTGAGCCATGTTTCTGCCCCACAGAGACCACAAATCTGCATCAATTGTAATAAGAAAAAGGGAGACACCAGATGTGATAAGCTGAAGGCACCTCGGGGCAGTTTGTTATGAATATTTAGATAGTTTTCCTCTTGTTATGAAAATTGTAGCAATCTGTTCCCCAGCATGAGTTACTGATAAATTTCAGCATCATGAAAGCCTTTTGTTTGGGGGTGGGGTGGGGAAAATGTTGCCTGCTTAAATAAATCTGGATCACTCAAAAAATACCAACTCACATGAGTATTTTTGAGTCATCATAACTCTGGATCCTGATGTGAGCATGTGGTTTAGTGTGCTGAGGAGACAGCTGGCAGGAAGCAGCAGCCCTCCTCTGTGCTGCTGGGCATCCTTTGCCATGGGTTTCTATTTCAGGCCAGAAGGAAGAAGTAACAAGCTGCCTGGTCTTTTTCATAGGCTGCACAGCACTCTGTAACCTCCTACCTGAACACAGATGTGGCATCAGCATCCAGAAACAGGGAACTGGTCCAAAAACTTGGAGGAATTCTAGTGGCCTAGGATTCTACTAAAGGGCAATCATGGCAGAGCAATTACCCTAAATTTTCTTTTGACAAGGAAGGCCAGAGGGAGAATGTGTACCATAAAATTCATCTGTGAGCGTTCTTGTACTCAGATCCATGAAAAATGCCCAATGATAAACAGTAAATTCCTCAAGGCCTTGCTGACCTGGTGCACACTGACAGGCATATTAACATCAATTCCCACCAATACCACATACTCTCACAGAACAGTTCACATATTCCTTTGACTTTCCCATCAGGCTGCTCAATGCTTGGGAGTGGAAAACCCTTCCACAATGAGTCCTAAAGCTTTCAGAACTGACTGAGAGGATGAAGGTTCTGGGAGAAACCTAAGGGCTTTTCTTTGTCTAGTGCAATACTCTGCATATCTAACACAGACCATGAGGTCATGTTGGTAATGTTGGTAGCTAATAACAACTGATCCTCCTAAGACTCTAAGACAAAATACTCCATTTTAGTCTCTGTTAAATCCCTTCTTTATGAGTGATCAATTCCCTGACCATGAGGCTTTCAGACAGCCAGGTACATGGATGTGGCTTATGGATATTTCTAGAACTGAAAAGGTAAGGACTAAGGCCAGCATTCTACCACATTGCCTAAGGTAGCTGAGATCTGCTACTGTATACATCACCTAGCCCATTTTAGGCCCCGTGAACTAAAGTTCCCAGAAAACACACACACACACACATATGTTGAAGGCTCTACAAGGATGACTACTGCTTCAAATTTTGACTGTGAAGAGATGGAACAGTGAAGATCTTTGGAAAGTCAAAATTACCTTGGGCTATCTTCATTCCTCTTAATAACCATGTGCCTCCTATCTTGGTATCAGGTAAATTTCAAAGATAAAACCTTTGAAAGATAAACTCAGCAGATCACTAGCATCCACAAACCTAAAAGCTAAGAATGTCATCAGAGAACATGTAAAACTTAACCTGCCTACCTGCTGTTCCCACTGAAGTATTGTGTAAAGGCCTTCACTTACAACTTTTGTTTGCACTGAGGCTAAAAAAGGGCTCATATAATTGTTTCTGTATTGGAACATGTCAAGCAGAGCAACTTGAATGCATGCTCCCAGGCCATGGCCATTCATATTTGGCTCAGCAGAAACTATCTCTGTGAGAGCTGTGGTTTTGTCAAGGGCTTCAATATTACTCTTAAAATACACTGTCCAACATGATCACCTGTGTGACTAATGAGCACTAGGAAATGTGGTTGCTACTCTAAACTGAAATACACAATACCTGCAAACCACATAGAACACTGTGAAAACATCAATGGAGGAAAAAGTCCTGCATCTTCTCTTAATAATTTTATAGAGATTACATATTGAAAAGGTACATATACTGACTTAAATACATTAAAATTAGCTTCCAGTTTTTAATGTGGTCAACAGAAATTTTTAAATTATATACACAATTTGTGTTAACAGTTCTTTTGGATAGCATCACTCTAAAATGAAACTAATCTCTTCCCATCTACTCACCTAATCTCTTTAAAAGACTTGAGTCTCTTGCCTGAAGATACCATAGAAACATCTGAAGACATTTAAGCATAGGTGTTGGGGAATGGGATAGAGAGGTGGCTGTGTGGTTAAGAGCGTGTACTGCTCTTCCTAAAGACTGGTGTTCAGGTTCCAGCAAACCCACATCAGGTGGCTCATAAATGACTGTTACTCCAGTTCTCTGAACTCAAACACCTCCAATGTCTGTAGGCACTTGCATTCATGTGTATATACTCCCATACAGACATACATGCACACACATAATTAGAAATAACAATATATGTTTAAAAAATGTGTTGAGGCCAGCATATGTGAAAGGAGAGTAATAATGGCTGAGTGATTAGATATCTCTACTGGAAGATCCAGGAATCACTGATGTGCTTTAGTTAGCATTCTTCTGAGTCCTTGCGCCACCTAACCTGTGCAAATATGAACCAACTCTAGCTTTGTGTGTTGCCATAATGTATGTGGCAGGAAAGAATCAAACTGCCCATATGAAAAACAGAAAAATTCCAGTCTACTCATGGAGACCTAAGGAAGCACATTTGTGTGCTTTTTTTTAATGGATGGATACAGAAAAGCTTTCTGAGGTATGTAAGGATTTTTGGCAATTAAGGAAACTCACTCTTGGTCCTGCTGTCCATTTCTGGTTTTGATGGATCCAGAGTTGCTGTAGCTGGAGGTAACTTCTTCCCAATTGTCTGTGGAGGGAAGAAGATTTACACATTAGTGTGATCCTCTTCATTAATCAAAGGAACAAAATCAAAATCAATGAGAAAACCCCCAGACCTGGTTCTAAAAACCACAGGCATGAGTTGAGACTGCTGTGCGGATTGGCTGCCACATATTAATGGATCTTATTGTCAGTGGCAAACAAAAGGGTAAAATAGATAAAAAGGACATTTTCCTTGAAGGCTCTTCAGTGCCTTCTATTTTTTTCCGCTTGATAGCTTGATACATTTTACAGGTCTGTTATTTCAAATAGAAAAAAAGTACAGTTTCCTTCATTTTATGACAATCTGATCGAATTTATGGAGGCCCAGTGTGTGGCACAGTGTAGATGCTCTACAATAACCCCATAGCAGAAGAGTGAAAACAAGTGGGAAGAAATGAAAGGAAGGAATATAGGATGAGAGTAGGGAGAATGGGTGGAGGTGAAAGGTGGGCAGGCAGGCAGAAGCTAGACTGTTCAGAACCAATGGACCTTACTTACATTAACTCCTTCTTACAGCTAAGATTCCACTTACCTTGTGGATGTGAGCAAAAATCTCTTGTCCTTTAGAAAGAATATACCTAGCTCCTAAAACAAAAGCAAGGAGTGTCTTCAGCTCCATTCCTACCAGTTGGTTAGTCCTCTAAGACCTAAAAGGTCCACACCTCAGACCCTAAACACAATCAGGTTAAAAAACAAAACAAAACAAAACAAAAACCAAAAAACTCATTGAATCTGCTCTGACTCCCCTTCCCCTTCATTTGAAGCTAATTCTATTGTTGCTATTTATGAGTCATTCTTAGGATAGAGTGAATATGATCTCTGCTAAAGATGTTTCCAAAGCCACAGGCTACCCAGTGGTTCAGAACTCAAATCAAACACAGGAACAAACCAATCTAATGGTTCCAGAGGTGGGGGCTGTACCCACTCTTCTTTCCACCACTGTACCCATGTAAACAAGGTTAGTGCCCAATGAAAAGTGTTCACTGACATGAGCGACATGAGCAAAACAGTTGTCACAATCAAATAGCTATGTGAATTTTCATTCCCAACAATGAAGCCACTGGAACAACAAACTTCTCTGTCCCTTGAATATAGGGAGAGCAATATAACCTGTGCCATTAAAAACTGGCATAGTTGAATTTTTCTTCAAATGACACTCAACTGCCATTCTTTTTTTAATTTGAAAAGGTTCTTCAAGGCCTTACCCTCCCTGGGGAGCAGAGAGGGGATGGGATGGGGGTTGGTAGGGGTAACAGGGGAGGAGGGGAGGGTGCAGGACCTGGGATTGGAATGTAAAACAAACTTGTTTCAAATTTAAATATAAAAATTATATAATAAAAGAAGAAAAAAGAAAAGCTTCTTCAAGTTGCAAATGCTGAAGCTAACATTAAATATGAATAAATCACAGAAAGAGGAAAAGATAAATCAAATCTTCAGACCTTCATGAATTTTTAAAAATGTTTGTGACAGAAAGCCTTTCATTTTATACGGTGACATTTTTATTTAGTGCCATAGGCTTTTTATATTGGATAAAAAAAGAAAACCCCAAATAATATGCCACTCTTCTACCATTAAGTACTCAAACTAATAGTATTTTATGGTTCCTAGGAAACATCAAGGAATATAAACAAAAAGTTTGATGTTCTGCTGCTAGAAGGTCAAATTTAATGAAGAAACAGTTTGGGGATAGTATTGAAAAGTCAGGAGGGAATCTGGAAGCTCTGGAAGCATTATTCACCATCACTCCTGTCCATACAGCTGGAAGCATGCCTGCCAATCTCTTTGCCTCTTCCTTTGGGATGTGGGGGCTAGAATAAAGCTTTACTCTCATTAACACATTAGGTAGAGGCAAACAAAAACAAGGAAACCCCCAGTTATCACTAACAGTGAAAAGAAGGAATCTGGAAATGCAACAATAGCAAGGGGCTGTGGTCCATCTTTGTTCACTCTCCTAAAACAAATAGCATCTTTGTTCACTCTCCTAAAACAAATAAACAAGCAAACAGTCACAAAACAGAGAAATGAAATGAATGAATGTCCTGGGCTTTAAAGCAGAAGTACCTTCTTCTGGAGAAATTCTTAGCAGATTTCAGAACCTTATAATTTCTCCTACGGGAACCAAATAAAATGCTGCCTTCATGCCTGACATCCTGATTTAACTGAATGTCCAAGTTACCAGACACCACGAAGGAGTACCAGTTTACTAAGCTTACAGAAGAAACAAATGTGCACCCTGCCTTTTCTTTTCAATTTTTTTCCAGAAAATTCCAGTGCAATGGCTTCCATGGGCCCAAGCAATAGGGGTCATAGTGAAGTTCGTTGTATATTCATCTTCTGGGGGATGGTGAACCTTACATCTTTTGCCTTTGTGGACCATAATTAGAAGTCTAGAGGGTAAGCCATGCTCCTCCCATTCAGTCGGGTCCCACAGGAATTCCAGAGATAAAAAGCACTGTGGTGCTTCTCTCTTAGCTAGAAGCTACACTGGCTAGTCAACTGACAAAGCCTGAAAAACATGTCATCTGGGCACATTCCCAGGCCTTGTCTCCAGACTTTCTCAATCAGAAACCCTGGGGATGGTACCCAGCAGTCTCTGAGGGGACACACCCTCTGTGGGATTCTGATGCATGCTCGAGTTTGAGAACCACTCATCCTGATGTAGCAGGAATTCTGTTAGTGAGAATTGAATGTCCTTTATTGGATTAAAACCTCTGATTCCTGTTTCCATACCTGGATACAGTATAAAACATCTTTCAATGCTTCTTCCTCTCCCTTTCCACAGCACGCTCTTTCTCTTTTCTCCTGGTTTAAGAACTTAAAGCTGCTACTTAAACTGCACATGTGCATCTACGCTATATATAACTGGAGCTCAGCTACAAGGCAGGCCCACATACACATGCACAAATATAACAGGGGCTTTCAAGCATCTGGAAGGCAGCAAAGGTTAGACTCATTCTTGGTCGTGCCAGAGGACTCAGGTCCTCCTCTAAAGGCCTCTTTCACATAATGGCAACTTCTCACCCTCCTGAGTATCATAAGGAAGATGGTTTGTCAAGGACAAGCACAGTAAAGCGCCTGCGGGGGCAAGGGAGAGTGCTGACATGGCATAAGGCCTAGTTTAGCTAGCAGCCTCATTTCCCTGTGTGACTTCAGAAGGAACAGACTCTCACGTTCTGCTCTCTAGCTTGGCCCTACATTTCCTTTTGCCTTCTGTGTAAGTACCTAAACAGTTCCCAGCAAAAGCATCTATGCTGATCTGGTGTGCTTGTGCCCTGACCTGGAAGCCACTGCCTGGGATGGCAGTAGTTACGTACATAGAGGAACACACAGAGCTGAATACTCCACAAACAGGCTGATGCTTTGGATAGGCTTGAAGACTCAGTAATCATCACATTGGCATCACTTGTTGTCTCTCACCTACATACAGCCCAAACTCCATTTAAGACCTAATTTAGTGGCTAGAGAGATGGGTCAGTGATTCAGAGCACCTAACTGCTCTCGCAGAGGACCTGGGTTTGATTTCCAGCACCTACATCAGGTGGCTCACACACACCTGTGACTTCAGTTCCAGGCTATTCAATGCCCTCTGGAGTCTGGAGGCATGTGCACAAACGTGGTGCATATAAATTCATGAATTCATGTAGGCATACAATATATGTATAAATAAAAATAAATGCATCTTTAAAAACAAAACCGGGGTGAAGAGATGGCTCAGCAGTTAAGAGCACATACTACTCTTGAAGAAGAC
This sequence comes from Cricetiscus sungorus, assembly GCA_030556225.1. NCBI lineage: Eukaryota > Metazoa > Chordata > Mammalia > Rodentia > Cricetidae > Cricetiscus > Cricetiscus sungorus. Next base: position 5,247,188 of record JANBXA010000405.1, on the reverse strand, counting down.
CCAGATTCACTTCCCAGAACCCTCTTAGCAGTTCACAGCTGTCTGTCACTCTAGTTCCAAGAGCTGCACTCTTCAGGCCTCCATGGGCATTGCCTGCACATGGTGCAATCCATGCAGACAAAACTCCTATAACGTAAAAAATATAACAAAATATTTAAAAATTAAAACCTAATTTTAAAAATCAGAAAATATATTCCTTTGACTATTCAATAATAGTATCAATCTGTCTCCCTCTAGCTCTTACCAAGAGCACTAAATAAAATTTGGTACTCATACATGGGTGGAAGGCAGGGAGTTTCATACACATGTGTTTCTAATGCCACAAGATCCAGCAATACAGCATCAGAATAGATAAGCACCATATGATTTCAATTAGTAGAGTAAGTAACATTTTCCCTTTTACATGCCAAGATAAAGACAATCACTGGATTTGAGTTCAGGGAAATCCAGTTCCCAAATGATGAATGTATCTGTTTCCCTTTGTGACTGTGGAATCGAAATACAACATCCTGCTCAAATCACTGGTATAAAATCCCTCCTCTGCTGTTATAATTCAGTTGCAAACTCCCTTAAGTGTAAAAAGTTTCTAATTACAGGACAATGCATAAATTCCTCCTCTGAAAGTTCCCTTTCTAAAGACCACTACACACAAGTCCTGCAATCCCAAGGTAGCCAGGATCACTGGGGCAGGGGTGGGTACTCCCTGCATCTTAGCAGTTGGCGGCTGTTCTAGAAGTATGTGATAGTCTGAGAACCTACATGAAGCCATTACTCATGCACTCATAGAAAGGTAAACACAAAGGTAAAACCCAAGATCAAAGGTGGCTCTTTAGAGTTATTCTTTACATAACACTAGCATCTGATAGTGCCTTTTCTCTTTCTGTTCATTATGAATCCATTAGGGCCTATTTAATATGATGCAAAAAAAAAAAAACTTGACAAGAAGGCAGGAAGCTGATGAGCACTGAAATAGCAACTTTGTGGAGCTGGTTCTCCACAGTAGTGTGTTAATGTGTACCCAAGAGTGCACTATGGTTACCCTTATCCTACTCATTACAGGAGATGGAGAGATACAGGGTACAGAATACAGTGGTGAAAGGCAGTACAAAACTGTGACTACATGTAACTTTATCTGCAGCTTTTCTGTTTTTGTCTTCCACCAAAACTCTTATCTTTATTTTCACAAAGTCCTGTCATGAACACCTGATGACTCATGGCATTATGAAAAGTCTTCTGGGCGTTCTGTAGGGAGTGGTAGGAGCCGAGCATGTCAGAGCCAGAAAAGAACCGACACAAAGAGCTGTCTTTACAATGGAGTGCCTTGTGGACTCCCACTGGAAGGCTCTCAGTTTTGGAAGTAACTGCATTTGGTGGCCCCCACTTCAACTGTATGATACCAACAGAAGATAGGCCACAGTAAAACACACCTTGAAGTTCTAAAAATAAAAGGTATGGTCTAGTGCATGTACTGCTAGTCCAGGGTCAGGGTTTGCTTTGAAATATCTCCCATGTTGCTATGCCAGTTCCAACTTTTCAGGAAGCACTCTCTGAAGTCTATCTTTTAAAGTTAACTATGAGAAAAACAAAATGCTAAGAATACTCTTCTGCTGGGCATGGTGACTTGCTCCTGTAAACCTTGGCACTTGAGAAGGCTGATGCAGGAGGATTATTGAATTTAAAACCAGCTGGGGAAGCACAACAAAACATAGCCTCAAAGAAGCAAAATACTTAAAAGTGAAACTTCAAAGATAATTTTTTTCTGATTATAAAATTGAGCTTAAGGGTTGGCGGGTGTTGGTGGTGCACACCTTTAATCCCAGCACTCAGGAGGTAGAGACAGGCGGATCTCTGTGAGTTCGAGGCCAGCCTGGTCTACAGAGCTAGTTTCAGGATAGGCTCCAAAGCTATACAGAGCAACCCTGTCTCAAAAAAAAAAAAAAAAAAAAAAAAGACTTAAGGGTTCTTCGAATGACTTTCATCTACCTGAGTTGTTTTGAACATTTACAATCCAAATTCGCTGAACCTCTTAGCCTAACTACGGTTAAAACCTTGTTTGATTCACCACTGCTTTAGAAGTACTTGCCAACTCTAAAACATTTGGCAGTTTAAGTATCTTTGTTTCAGAAACTGAGCTGGACCTTGGCATTCATTAGTATGTGGTTGCTGGGTAAAGCAGGGAGCTTCATCCACTCCTCATTAAACCTGGCATAAGCCTCCTGTCATATCAAGTACAAAGAAAGATGTCCTCCCTAAAATTCAGAGGACCCCACCACCTTAGTCATTGTCATACATCAATATGCCCCAGCCTGGTCACTTGTGAAAGCACACTACCTACACTGTCCAATGTTTTCCTAGGCTCCACCTTTCTTTTTAAATGCACGTACATGTACACACACATACACACACACCATTCAGAAATAATTTTCTGAAGTGTGTTCCCCTACAATGCTCTACTAACCAATTGACTAAATACTAAAACTCCTAATCCCTAATGGTACATTTGGAAAACACCGAGTACTGCATATGTTCTATAGTTAATGTTTAACTTTATCCCTAAGTTTGTCTCAGTCTATTCCAATCTTCTCTGAGCATAGAATATCTTTTGACAGCTAGTGAGGTACCACAAGAATGAGCAGTCTATTGAACAAGTAGGTGAACACCATCCCTTTCCTAAGTTGTTTTAACTATCATCTCTGTGTCCTAAAATCATGACCTGGAACTCACCTCCAATGATCCTTGCCACCCCTTCCAGTGGATCCAGCAATAAAGTTCTTACTGCATATTTCTCCCTCTTTGACGCTGATCTAGAGCCTTTTCCTCTTTCAGGGATTACTTTAATCATTTTTCAGAAAAGGATCTTGCCCAGACTCAATCTTCCTTGTTGATCTGTCATAAGACAAATTTCCAGCAACCTCTATACCCTCTTAACACACCTGCATCAAAGTAACCAGAACACATACTGCTCCTTGATTACTGCTTATGCAAATCCCCTGTGCTGGCCAGTATTATGTCTACTTGACACATAAACTAGAGTCATATGAGATGAATGAACCTCAATTGAGAAGATGGCTCCATAAGATATGGCGTAAGGCATTTTCTTAACTAGTGACCAATGGGTATGGCCCAGCCCATGGTGGATAGTGCCATTCTTGAGCTGGTGGTCCTGGGGTCTATAAGAAAGCAAGTTTAGCAACCCAGAGGAAGCAAGCAAGTAAGCAATACCCCTCCATGGTCTCTGCATCAGCTCCTGCCTCCAAGTTCCTGGCCCTGTTTAAGTTCATGTCCTGATCACCTAACAGGTCATATCTTCTCTTAGCCTTTCAAGACTGATAGCAAACACTCTTTAAATACTGCAACTTAGATTCTTCCACAAGAGCTTCCAGAGTTCTTCTTTCAATATGTTTATGAAAAAATTGTTCATATCTATAATTTTACTACATACATATAAAATATATTTTATGTTTGTGTCTGTATATACATATAAACACGCACGTGCACGCGTGCATGTGTGTGCACGCTCATGTGTGTGCACGCACACACAAACACACACACACAGACACATGAATATGTGAGAGAGAGAGACAGAGAGAAAGAGACAGAGAGGAGGATTAGTTGTTTGTGTGAAAATTTTGAATCAGGTTCTGCTACTTATCACTGACTCTATTTCCTGCCAGGATCTGATCTGGTGCATTTGTTTATTAAACACCTCTGAAAGCATGCCTTAAAAAAGAGAAAAGGGCTACACAACAGTAACAGGAAGGGTGAAGATGGTCTCTCTGTAAAATCAAAATAATTTTTAGAGAATTAGTTGAGGCTTCCACCCATGCTTAAGTGCTCAGTGAGGTGCAGAATGTAATCCCAGACAATATTAAAGTCACAGACAGCTCTTCAAACACTTGACAACATATATGAAAATACTGTTTGTATTTTGCCCTCACTGTTCTCAGGAGAGGAACCTGCGTGCCAGCTTGTTAAAGAATCATCTTATTCACAGAATAATAAATCAAAGTCAATGTCCATTCCATGTACCACTTTCATAAAATACAACCTGCCATTATACTTTAGGAAGCTATTTTTTGCTGTTATTGTTGTTGAGTTGTTTTTGTTTGTTGTTTGTTTTTTCTCTTTGGCTCTTTTTGGGGAGCCCACCACCCAGCTTCCAAATTAATCATACAGAGCCTTATTATTATTATTTATGAAGACCCCACTTTAGCTTGGCTTGTTTCTAGCCAGCTATTCCACACTATCTTTCACCTCTGGGCTGTTTATCTTTCTCTTACTTCTGTAATCTTACTTTCACTCTTGCTCTATGCATGGCTGTGTAGCTGGGTGGCAGGCCTCTGGAATCCTCCTCTCTTCCTTTTCTCATTCCTTGATGCCCCTTTTATGTTCTTCTCCTATTTATTCTCTCTGCCTGGCTGTCCCTCCTATTCTTTCTCATACCTAGCTATTAGCCATTCAGCTCTTTATTAGACCAATCAGATGTTTTAGACAGGCAAAGTAACACAGCTTCACAGAGTTAAACAAATGCAATGTAAAAGAATGCACCATATATTTGCACCATTAAATAAATATTTCACAGCTTAAACAAATGTAACACATCTTAAAAACAGTATTCTACAACATGATAAAGAAAAATTATAAACACTACTTGTACCAGAGGAATGGCTTCTTATCTTTTGATTAACAATGCCTTCATTTTTACATGTGTTTGGAGAATTAGGAAGAGACTGAGTAGGTAAGGGAGAGAAAAGGATGGTAAGGTAGCTGTGAATATGTGTTTGGTTTATCATGCTTAAACATCAAACATTGACCAAGCCCCAGTGTTCCCATGAAGCAGTTATATGAAATGAATTCACACAAAGAGCCATTCTAGTTCTGTGCATTTATTTATATAATCACAGCAAAGTCTAGCCTTCACCTACCTGGGGGTGGCACCTACTCCCTCAGTATACATGAGCACATCTCAACTGTAAGATTCAAATAAAATCCAGCAAATAATGTATCAGCTTTAACCAACATTTTCTACTGACACGAATCCCACACTTAACTCAAGATATTTCTATATGTAAGACATACTTGAGGGCAAAACTACCTTTTTATTCTTTCATCATTTTAATTTTCTTCAAAGATAAAAGCACAAACCCACAATTCCAAAGAATGTAGAATTTACATATGGGGCAGAGGAGATAACCATGTGAAAGTGTGAGGAAAATCAAAGAAACCCAGAAATGTACAAAATGAGCACTTCACACAAAAGACAGATGCTGGAAACCACATCACCATGACAGAGCTAATTATTTTAGAACTAACGGAGGACCCTACACAGTGTAAGATCTTTTTGTGATATTTCTAGGAGTATACATTGTCACATTAGTAGGCAATATCAGCATCATCATGCTGGTAAGAATTTCTTTTCAGTTGCACATACCCATGTACCTATTTCTTGGCCATCTGGCTTTTGTAGACATTATATATTCAACCTCAGTCTCAGTTATAACACTTATAGAACTCCTTGGAAACTGGCTGGCCCTACCCCATGGCTGCCTGTGAAGCCCAGCTCTGCATAACAGTGTCATTTGGGTCAACTGAGTGCTTCCTACTGGTTGCCATGGTTTATGATCACTATGTAGCACTCTATTCACCTCTCCTCTACTCCAGGCTTGTGTCCTCCAGAATCTGCTTTCTACAGTTGGGATCTTCCTATGTTGGTGGCTGCATGAATAGTTGGACATTGGCTTGCTGTTTGTTAAATCTGTTGTTCTGTGAACCAAATCAGATCACTTTTTCTGTGACTTCTCCCCTTTGCTGAAACTGTCCTGCTCAGATGTCTCTGTTACTGGAAGCATCCCCTCTATCTCCAGTATTGCGGTGTTTGTCATAGGTATCTCTTACATCTACATTCTTATCACCATCCTGAAAATGCACTCCACTGAGGACCACAACAAGGCCCTCTCCAGCTATACCTCTCACCTCACTGCAGTCGCTCTCTACTATGGAATCATTAACTTCATTTATGTGATACCCAAGTCCAATGACTCTACTGAACAGAACAAGGTGCTGTCTGATTTCTACACAGTGGCGATCCCTATGCTGAATCCTCTCATCTATAGTCTGAGGAACAGAGTTGTAAAGGATGCTCTGAGGAAGGTAACTGTCAAAACATACTCATAGATCTTCTTTGAATTCAAGAAAATTGTAAAGATTTCCTTTAGCCATGTCATACCTAGTATCTATCACATGATGCTTAACTGATTGCTTAACTGTTTCTTTGTACTAACTCTCACCTTTATATACTCTTCTTTTAAACACTGAAATAAATACTTGCCTCTATGACGCATTCTGTGCTGATTACTGCATATATATACACGAGAGACTCAGGGTCCTGGATCATCAGTGAGTTCTGGATTAGCAGCAGGGCCAGACTCATTAGAAAAGCATCATAGACGAAAGGATAAACGGTACAGTAAATGCACATACAGAAGAGGAAAAAAATAGTTCTTAGCCAATCTACATGAGAAAATAAACCTCAAGGACAGCAGCAATGAGGTAAGTGCTAAATTCAGAAAGATGGGTAGGAGTCGGGCTAAGACTGTAGTAGAATGGGTGTTTTAGTTGAAGAAAAGCAAGTAAGGAAAGAATGAATTTAGGAGCTGGCTATAGTGGGAACACTCAAGAGACCGAGGCAGGAGAATCACTTGAGTCATGAGCAGATGTTCACAGTGTGATGTGGGTGGAGGCAGAGAGACTAGCTTAGGCCCACAAGCAAGTGAGGTACATTAAAGCCACTGTTACAGTAGTTTGTGACTTATCCCCCAAGACATCTGGTCAGTAGGAAAAGTCAAGAGAGGTGTGATGATCCAATTTTGGATGTGACTGATGAGAAATGAAGAAGAAACAAAAGGATAAACTAAAGTGACATTGGGGGAGCTGCCTTCATCCTCCAGTAAAGCAGTGAAACTGTGTCTGCCTAGTCACAGCTCACAGCAACTACAGGCACAAATCAGTGACAGTAACCTGGTTTGAATATGACAGAAACAATTCTGATTTTGTTTCATTCTTCAGTCTGCATGTATACATATCGCACACTTAGTGGGTACCAAACATGACCAAAGAGACAACAGTAAGCTCACCCTAAGGAGTTAATCACAAAGATAGGTCCCCCGATTCAGGACCTAACGGAAAGTGTCAAAGAAGATATATTTCTTTGTGCTCTGCTGCTAGTGCAGAATCTTAGAGGCAAAATAGTAAGTTTGTAATAGCTTTGAACACGTAGCTTCCTGTGAAAACACCAATCTCCCATTGAAAAACGATATGTGTGTGTGCGTGTGTGTGTGTGTGTGTATATATACACATGTATATGTGTGCATATACTTACACATATACATATATATGTAAGTACATATATACATGTAAGTATATGCACACATATAAGAAGCTCTTGACATATATAAAAACACATCTTTTGAACCTGACAAATTTAAAGTAAATTGTCTAACCAAGTTTGTTTCCTAAAAATTCTTTTCCCAGAATGAATTTCCAGAGAAAGCTTTCTCTCCTTCAGAGCATGGAAGGAAAATGAAGCAGCTTCAGTCCAAAGCAGGTTATACTTGGAGCCATGATTTGTTACACTGTTTTCAAGTAGAACCACATTTTTGAAAAACCTTAGAGCACATAAAAAGGCAAGAGTGACACCATAACATGAATGATCCTGGTGGACATTATACTAAGGGAATGAAGCTAGTCATAAAAATGAAACAGGGTAGGAGCACAGAAACTCCTCTGCATCTGTGGATTCTGCATCCACAGACACAATTACTCCAGAATTAAAATACTTGGTAAAGATACTGCCTCTGTGCTGTATCATCAGACCTTTTCCTTGTCATCATTACTAAACAATACAGTATCACAACTATTCATATTTTATATAAGAGATGAACATCATAGATTTTTATATCCATTGGGGGAGTTTCTATAAATAACCTACATTAATATCAAAGGATTATTATATTGTAAAATTTCATTTATTCTGTAGTGCTGGGAATCGAAACGAGAGCTTCATGATTTCTAGGCTTTAACATCTAACTACAACCCTGGCTATAAATCCATTTATATATGTTATCAATACTACTATGTTCAGCCTTCCTATAAAAGATAATCCGTGGATTCCATGAAGCCATGTGGTTCCAGCCTTAATACTGTAAAATTCATTCTTTCCTTTCACTACCATCTCTGCAAACTTCTAAAGATTAACAACACTCCTTATAAATAATCATATGGGCTTCCCTAACTTACAGAACAGAGAAAATAATCCAAAGTCATTTAAGGATTAAGGAGGTGGCTCAATCCACAGAACATTTATTGGGTAAGCAAGAACCCTTAGTTTGATCCTCAGAGACAACATATAAAGCCAGGTATGGTTATGTACACTTGTAATCCCAACTTTGAGGAGGCTAAAAGATCCCCTAAGGCTCACTGGCCAGCCAGTCTAGCCTATTGGTAAATCCAGGTCCCACTGAAATCCTGTCTGAAAAAGAAAGATGAACATCAATCCTAAAAAAACAAAAAATGAACTAGACCCCTGGCTTCCAGATACATGTGCACAAACATGTACATAGACAAGATATTTAAGAAGGCTTTATGGTGTTATTTTTAGGTATTTTATTATTTTTATTTATTATTATTTTATTTACTTATTATTTAGGTATTATTTATTATGAATTCAGGTTCATGGTGTTTCTTGGAGGTCATGTATACATGTGATATGTCTTCTGTGCACATAGCAATAGACTTAGAAAGATGACCCCAATATATTTCAAGAATAGAAATCCCAGTCGGCTATGCTGGCAACATGCCTGCAATCCTACCATTTGGGAGGTTGACTGTGAGTTTAAGGTTAGCCTAAGCTGTACATGGAGCTAAAAGAAAAGGTAGGGTAGAGAAAAGAATCATCAGTTAAGAGTGTGCATTGCTTTTTCAGAGGACTCGAGTTTAACTCCCAGCACTCATGTCTGGCAACTCACAAGCACTATAGCTCCAAGGGTATCCAATATCTTTGACTTTCATGGGTATCAGTATTCACATGCATGAGCATGTACACACACACACACACACACACACACACACACACACAACTGAACATAACAAAATGAATCCTTTTTTTCAGGGACTGGGGATGGTTCAGTAGTAAAGAATACTACTGGAACAAGGTTTGATTTCCAGCACCCACACAGTAGCTTACATCTGTAACTCCAGCTCCAGAGGATTCTATGTCTTCTGGTCTCTGCAGGCAACCAGGCACACACATGGTGAATATGGATAAATGTAGGAAAATGCCTACACACATAACTAAATACAAACAAAAAAATAAAAAGAAACACCAAAACAGTCAAGAAAAGAATGTAGATTCTCCAAAGAGAGGTCAAATTAACCTAAAATCAGGGCATTCCTGTCACGTGTGAGTAGGACATATTCAACAATGGGGCAAATCTAACCCATAATCTGTGCTTCCCATGAAAATGTCTTAGGCAACAAGACAGAAGTGCTCTCTCATGTCAGAGGGGATCTTATTGTCCTTGATCTTGGGTTTCTGACTTTTTCTATGTCTGTTGCATTAACTAGGAGAAGACATGATGGGGTAGGGCTGCCCTGGGCACCTTTAAATCTTTCCAAATACCTTATGAATTGAATAAGATAAATACTTCTGGCAAACAGTGTTTCACCATCCATCAGAAAATATAGTCTTATGTGGGTGCTAGGGACATCACAGTGAAACAAATCAATCCCTTCTTTTGGCATCTAGTAATATGATTGTACTGAGTAGAGATGGCCTCTAAAAGTGCTATGTGATCTTGGGCAAATTACTTCACTTCTCCTTATGTCAGTTTTCTCTTCTGAAATGAAGATAATGATTTTTTAAGAAAGTCAAAGATTTCCTACAAGGATATAATGACAGGTATGTAAAACATTTGTTGTTGGATATTACTGAATTAAAAACTCAGTCTGGCTCTAGCATCTGCTCAATATTTAATCTGCTTATCTTGTACAAGTTCGAGGACTTAAGTTCAGATCCTACGAGCTCTGAACTTAATAAGTTCAGGCATTAAATGCCTGATATTCTGGCAGCCTGTCTATAATACCAGTTTCAGACAAGCACAGACAGGGATCCTGAGAGCAAGCCTCCTATCAAGACTAGCCATATCAGTGAGCTCTTGGTTTGATTGAGAGAACATGTGTCAATGAAGGTGAAATGGGGATCAATTGAGGATGATTACCAATATCAACTTCAGGCTTTCACATGCATGCTCCTACATGTGCACAAATACCTTCATACACAAAAAGGAATGCATACATTCATACACATGCACACCACATACAAACACACAAAAGGGAAAGATTAATCATTGCATTACCTTTATGTGAATTCTAGTTTTAAAGAATGCTCTATTACAATAGAATTTTTTTTATTTAAGTAGTAAGCTAGCTGCCCATTCCTTTGCTTGTGGACAGGAAGACAGCTTTTACAAGACAGTCACAGAGCAGAGATATGCCTGGAGGAAATTGATAAATCTAGAAACTTGGAAGGGATGAAAAATAGGAGTAACTGCCACAGAGCTGCTGCTGCCTGGGAGGTGAAGATTAGTGTGTGAGAGGTGAGCTGAGGTAAGCCAAAGGCCACAGCCCACAGACATGTCCAGTCAATAAAGGTGACCAGAACAACATCCCAGAGGACCCTCGAGTGTGCGCCCATGCCAGCTGCTTCTGGCTGCACCCAAACTGTTCTCTACTGTTGCTGATGGAAAAACAACAAGGCGTGTGTCTGGGGAAAACAGCCTGTTGTCTAAGAACAAAAAGCCTTTTATTGAGAATTTTGATACTCAGGAGCAAACACACCACACTGAAAACTATCCCAAGACATCTTTTACTAAGCTTGGCATCCATTCAGTAATGGATGAAGAAATTCTAAATTACTGGGCCAAACAGATACTCCTCCCAAGGTAATGGGCCAAATGAGACCACACATTCACATGGTACAGAGTTTTAGAGCCACTAGGAAATTACTAACAGATACTTAACATGAAAAGTTGAATTCATAAGCTTCTACCTGGAAGTGGCCAAGCCTCTTGCCAAAAGCAGCACTGAAAGGCTTCTTTCAAGATTAGCTAGGGGGCTGGTGAGATGGCTCAGTGGTAAAGCTGTTTGCCACCATGCCTGATGACTGAGTTCCATTCCAAGACCCACATAATAGAAGAAGAGAACTTACTCCAGCAAGTTGTCTACACAACGTGTGGGTACATACACAAACACACAGGAGGGGCAGGGAGAGAGGATATGAATGCAAATGAAAATAAATAAATGAATGTAATTTTCTTAAGTTTTCAAATAGGGGCTTGGGGGCTGAGGGTATAGCCCCTGCTTAGTATGTGAAAGGTCCTGGGTTTAATCTCAAGTTTAATCCCCAGTACCATCACCACAAAACAGAAAAAGACTGACTCATCCCCAACAGCAGTTAAAGGGATGTTCACAGAAGTCAGAAGTCAGTAATAATATGAGAAATTTTATATAATGATAAACAAAAACAAAAACAAAAAAGGAAAAAAACTTGTGTGTGTGGAAGCAATTCTATGTGTGGTATGATCTCAACCAGTTAAAAATGTATGGCCAAACAAGTGAAAGCTAATATTTAAAAACAGTCACCCCGAGGGAAGTTAAATTATTAGTGTTTTTGGCTTCCATCTTATTTTCTAGTATTTCACATTATTTTATAATCAGACAAAAATGAAGTTCTGAGAGGTGTAGCAAAGTGTGTTAACACAGCTAAAAATTACAGTCTATCTCCCTGAGTTACTGATCTCTCTCCTGAAGGTCTGATTTGATTTGCAACAGCTCCTAGCTAGTAGTCACATGAGGCTCTCATGTCATTTTATTTCCAAGTCATTAGGAAGGATGTTAAGAACATCAGATGTAAAATGAATCATGATGGTAATTTGTAAGACACCACCCATATAGAACATACTCTGTCATTTGTCATCCCCCTTCACTTACAGCTATTCATCGACTCATATCTTCAGTGACTAAGTACATAATGTAGAGTCATTTCCAATTAACACCATTCCAAACAAAGTAATGGCACATTTTTTTTCATATGTTTCCAAAGCCAAGAATGTATTTCCCACTCTACTAATTAAACTCATGAATTCCTTATTTGTACTTCTGAGAAGGACTTCAACTCTAGCCAAAGACCACACTTACAGGGGCTGAAAAGATTGCTTGGTGGTTAGGAATACTTGCAGAGGACCTGGGTTCAATTCCCAGCGCCCACATAGTAGCTCACAATCATATGTAACTCCACTTCCAAGAGACTGGAGCCCCCTCTCTGATCTCCACTGGCACCAGGCATGCATGAGGTGCACATTCATATATAAGGCAAAACATTAGTACACATAAAATAAAAATAAAAATTTAAATCTTTTATAAAGGACAATGCTTACAGATTATTCACTTCTGGTTTTTAAAAAAGTATGGCTTCAAGTAATGACAAGTGTGAACAAACACAGGACTACCTACTACAGTTAGTAGTAGTTATTTACTGAGATAGATCCCAATTTTGAAATTTCATCAATTTCATAGACTTTTCCTTTCTTTAAGAAACATTTCCAATTAACATGATCTTACTTTCAAAAATCAAGACTGACTTATACTAAAATGGGATTCTAGCTAGGGGTGAAAACAGATTGGATATATACTTTTTTCAAGAAGTGTGTGTGTGTGTGTGTGTGTGTGTGTGTGTGTGTGTACATGAACATGTGGTGTATGAATACATGCTTATATCCATGCATTTGTATATATGTTTGGGGGTATATTTACACATGTATGCAAGTATATGTAGAGGCCAGAAGCTGAAGTCAAATAACTTCCATGACTCTCCATCTTCATTTCTTTTCTTGAGGCAGTGTCTCTCTCTCTCAACATAGAGTGCATAGATGAGGCAATACTAGCTAACCACCAAGCTTTGCATATGCTCCTGTTGCCACCTCCCCATTCAGTTTCTGTCTGTCTCTGTCTCTCTGCCTCTGTCTCTCTCATTAAACAAGCATGCTGAACTCAGGTCCTCATACTGTGTGGCAAGCACTCTACCAACTCCCCAGACCCTAATAAATGCACATTTTTAAAAGTATAGCATTTGTATGTTTATATTTTATACATATTTTAATTGGGTGCTTGTATAGTATACGTGTATATGCATGTGAAACCAGAGGTCAGAGGTGGAGGTGAGAGTATTCCTTGAATATTCTCTACATTATTTTCTTTACATAGGTCTTTCACTGTACCTGAAGCTAGAAGTTTTGGCTAGTTTGGCTGGCTAAAAAGCTCACAGTATCTGCCTATCTTTCCCCCGCTAAGGCTGGAGGTACAGGTATGTACAGCCATGTCCAGCTTTTACATGGATGCTAGGAATTTGAACTCGGCCCCCCTTGACTTCACAGTTCTTACCCACTCAGCCATCTTCCAAGCCCCACGAAGGCACTTTAAGAAAGAATTAAAAAATAACAATTCCTAGTCTTGTAAAGCAGAAGTTTAATATGGTCTGTACTTGGATGTCTTTCACATTCATTCACATTTCATTCATTTAATGTCAGTTTAACAGCAAATATGAAGAGGAAGAAGACAGTTTTCTTAAGGCTGTAAATTCTCTTTAAGATGCCTGAGTTTTAGACAAATTAAAGCTTTACCATATGAGCAAATGGTATATGTTTCACCACTCATTTTTCAAGTTTTATCTCTTCTGTGCTGAAGTATTTCCCTCTTTCTTTTTTATCTATAACATGTACAAAAACACCAAATCACACAACACATAGACGAAGAAAACAGGAAATCAGTAATTTTACTCATGTGCTTTTTTTTCATTTGACTATGTTACTTTTTAATGTGGTTTTTATTAAAAATTTTAGACATGGTCTCATTATGTAGCCAGTTAACATGGAGCACACTACGTAGACTAGGCTGACCTCAAATTCACAGAGAGCTACCTCCTTCTGACTCATGAGTACTGGAATTCAAAATAAGCACCACTTATGCCTAACTTTTGTTTTTCTTTTGAGATGGGATCCCATGTAGTCCAGGATGGTCTTAAACTAGCTATGTGATAGAAGATGACCTTGAGCTTACCTGCTAAATTCTGGGATCACAAGCATCTGCCAACATGCTCGGTTCTGTTACTTTTAAGGGACATTTTAAAGACAAGACAATATAGCCAGTAAAATGTTTTCATTAGCACATCTTTCTGGTCTTTAGTGATTCCGCGTCCTTTTCTGTTGCAATGGAGAATACTTGCTTCAATGTCTGCTTGTGAGCTTCCAGAGAAGCAATTCCTCTTTGTGCCTTACACAAAGACCAGCTTTAGGCTCAGTACAGGGAAAACACAATACAGATTCATGGAAGACAGTGACAAAAGAGGCAAAGACCAGGGATGGTACTTTTTGATTGAACAATACATGCATTACTTCTGGGTTATTACATTATATTTAAGATGATACTAGCAGACGTGTTGTATATTATTCATGCTCCCAAATTTACAGGGATTTATTTACATTAAAAGATTTCTACATTCTAACCCTCCTAGCCCAAAAAAAATGTGAGTTTATAAGCCCTCATCACAGGCTATCTCTCCCTTATTCTCAACCTGATTGTCATGTTTCAAGTCATAGGGTTCCTCTTTTCTGCCATTAATGGAATCAGAGAACAGTCTCAAATGCTGCAAAGTCTAATTTCCTCACAGACATTGCTTATCCAGATCTCTTTTTTGTAATGACTAAGTTCACAACACCAGATATCTAGTCTTTGGTTAAAACTAGTTTTTATGGGGGCTAGAGAGATGACTCGGTAGTTAAGAATACTTGTTGCTCTTTCACTGGATCCAGGTTCAGTTCCCAGCACATACACAGTGGCTCACAACCATCCATATCTCCAGTTCCACGGGATCTGATGCTACCATCTGACCTCTATAGGTAAGAGGCACAAATATTATGTGTGGTGATACTCTATTTATGATCTAACAAATGAAGCTTGCTTGAAGATCAGAGTGCAAAGCTAGCTACACTAGCTAGCCGCAGAGGCTGGGCAGTGGTGGCACACACTTTTAATCCCATCACTAGAGAGGACTGTAAGTCAGGAGGAGACAGGAGTCAGTCTACAGTCACACTAAAGACAGATCACCCCTTTTGGTGTGAGCCTTGGTAGAGGTAAGAACTCTCTAGTGGTCAGTTGCTTTGCTTTTCTGATCTTCAGCTTGAACAAATCCTAATATCTGTCTCTGGGCTTTTGTTATTTGTGATACAATGGTGCATTTATATAAAACACTAAAACACTGACAGACATAAAATAAAATATATGAATCTGAAATAATCTTTAAAGAACTAATTTTCATTTACTGTCTTGTCTCATAGCTCCTCAGGATATTTCTGGCCTTTTTGTAGCTCACTCAATTCCATGGCAAGATCAACCACTATAAGATTTCTTAGAGTTGGGGCAGACAAAATTCAAGATTTGCTTACACACAAACACACTGCTTTACAGCCCCATGAAGTCCTTTTTTTTTAAACTATAATACTTTGAAACTTAGTAACCCCTCTATAACCTGGATGCCTCTCAGTCTCCTCTCATTAGGTCTTTTTCATTAGGTCCTCATCATGAGGCCTTTCTAAAACCTCATTTTGTTTCTACCTAGCATAAAACATTTGACCAAAGGTGACAAAAGAATTTTGTTGTTTGAACTCCTCTTTCTCTGCTGCTAGTGATGCTTAACTATAGAGGTATTAATGGGGGTGGAAGCAAAATAAATTATAAAATCAGACATGCGAGATCTATGAAGCATCTATCCCTGTGAATGCAGGAACTGAACAGGGCTAAGCAGTGTGCCTAGAAGAAATCTGTGAACTACTCCAGGACCCAAAGCCATGACATTCTTAGCACCATCAGTTCATTTATTACCAGTTTCTCCTCATGGCCTGGAAAAGATACCCAGAAGAAACTGTTTCCTGGTGGAAAGTGAAAGTTGCCCTGACTAAGAAGGCAAAATCAAAAGAACAAACTGAACAGATGCTACCGAAACAAACGGAGCAAAACACATGAAAATCTCTGGTGAGGAAAATGCTTAGCTGGTGAAAGAATAAGAAAACGAAGCAGTAAAGCCATCCTTACCACCTCTAAGTTCCTCAACTTAAATGAACAAAACAGAAATATAACTTTTAAGTGCCACAGACCTCAGTTTTCTGCCATCACTTTCCCAAACCCTGCTTGATAGAGTCTTAAAAGTGCAAAGGTAAGTTTAATTGAGGTAACACTTCAATTAACACTCAGACTCATAGGATGCATGAAGTAGTTTTAAGGGTGATCTTTTGATGAAAGGGAATCATTTACAGAAATTCTGGTTCATGCATTGTTCATGAATTGTTACTTTTTAAGTTGAGTGTGAAGCACCTATTGGACATGTGCTTCTGCTGCCAATCATGGCTAGAGCACACACACACACACACACACACACACACACACACTTATTTGGAGATCTGGTTTCCATTATGGAGATCCTTAGCAAAGGATGGATTTTGTACCAATTTAATGGGCTCCAGTGCTACAAAGAAATATAAGACAACTTGATGACTGACTGAGCCCTGCAATTTAAACTCGTTAAAAGTAAGAAAAGACAACACAATTCAACTGACATAAGCAGAATAATTTGTTTTCATGACACCAGTTTTTCTTCATAGCATTGAATTTGTTGTATCTACTGAATCCCAGTTGGTCAGAGTCTTATTTTACAACAACTAGTTGAGAATATCAGAAAATCAGGCTAAGGACGAAAGCATAATTGTTGTGTGATATTTTGTTTGGGTCAAAATATTACACAAAACATGATCACGTCAACGGCCAGACACATGTATGACCTTGGACATCAAGAACCAAAAGCAACCACCAATCTTAGGAATAGATATTATGAAGTAATCATTAGTTCAATAAAAAACAAAAGAGGACAGACTATTTGCTGATAAGTCTATACACTCCAAAGATTATCAATCAGCACATATAAAAAAATTTAGCAAATAAGTTAGGAAAGGAAAGACTGGCAGTTCTTACTCTTGAGCAATTCTATAGTAGAAGACAAGAGAAAAATCAACCATATAGCTAACTCTTCCCACTAAGATGAAATCAGAACTAACAAAAAGCACATGGGAGAAACTTTAACCTTCCAAGTAAAGGGGCTAAGCCACATGTAAAGCACCCAAATACTACTGTTTGTTTTTTTGGAGAGCGTGGAAAAGGGGATCATTCCTCCAGATGATATGCAAACTTTTGTTTGCACATGTGCAAACATTCAGCTGCTTAGTGCTGACACTGAGGCAGAAGACCTTTCCCTCAACTCTTTAACTCCTCAGTTATCAGATGGAAAAAAAATGTAACCTTCTTCTTTCATGACGGCAATTATGGACACATGTTAAACACCTGACGCTTGCTAGGCTAGCTGCTATCAAACCCAAAACAAAAGCAAAAATGCTATCAAACCCATTGCCAAGTGACAATGAAGAAAAATTAGAAAACTTTGTGGATTTCTGGTGAGACTGAAATGTGGTAGCACCACTGTGGAAAACAGTGTGGCGGTTCCTTACAACCTTAAAATTACAATTATCATATGATCCAGCAAATAAATTCATAGAGACAGAAAACAGAATGGAGTTTGCAAGATGTAGGAGAGGATGCTATAGGATATAATGGTTAATAAGTAGAGTACTGTAAAATGAAAAAGTTCTTGAGATTAATATTAATGACAGCTACACAATGGTATGAATGTAGTTTATGCCACAACCAGTTAGAACACTCTGGGGTTGTTGGGGTTTTTTGGTTTTGTTTTACTCTGATTTTGAGACAGAGTTTATCTCTGTAGTCAAGGCTGGTCTGGAACTCGGTCCATAGACCAGATTTGCCTTGAATTTATGGAGATCCTTCCCACCTTAATCTGTGCAATGCTGGGATTACAGGTGTCTGCTACCATACCCTGTTGTTGAAAGCTTTGGGGGGTTATTTCTACAAGTACATTAATCTAAGTGTAAAGGATTACAAAAATTGAACTTTTCCCCCTCTGGTAGTAAAGAAACAATGTATTCAGGTTATTTTCATTAAAACAAAAATCAAAGTCACTTAAGCCATTAAACCTGGAAATTTTTCCTTTTAAAAATTCAGCTTAAGGAACCAGGTATGGCAAATTTATAATACCAGAACAGAGGAGGTAGAAACAGTTGGGACAAGGAGTTCAAGATCACTCTCAGCTACAAAGCAAATTTCAGGACAGCTTAGGATATATGAAACTCTGCCTCAAAATAAGAAAGGTAAGGAAAGAAGGAGAAGAAGAGCGATGGAGGGAAGGAGGGAAAGAGGGAGGGAAGAAGGAAGAGAGGAAACTTATTTTAAGGAAAAATTGAACGAGATATAACACACACACACACACACACACCAATATTGGACGTCTGTTTGGGACAGGGACACTGTAGCACAGGCTGGCCTTGAACTATGTAGCCCAGAGGGTTTTCATATTCATGGAAACTCTCCTGTCTAAGCCTTCTGAATGCTGGGATTACAGATTGTGAGCTATCATGCCTGGCCTAAGAAAAATTCTTACTTTTTAATATTAAGTGTACAAAAAATATTAAAGATTCAAGGAATCTGAACAGATATGAAGTGGATTTTGGTTGAGTGAACAGTATTGTATCCCTCTGATGGCTAGAGATCTTAAAAATACCATGTAGTTAACCTGACAGAAAAGGGTGGGCCATAACACATTTTCAAAATATGTACCATGCCCCTGTTGTTGGAAGAGTAATGAGAGGTGTGCCCCACATGCACATTCAGGCTCAGAAAAAAGTCTGGGAGAATACAAATGGACTTTGGGAGCCCATTCCACATAGAGGGATACTCTCTTAGCCTAGACACATGGGGGAGGGCCTATGCTCCAAATGATGTAAAGGACTTTGAAGATTCCCCTATGGAAGGCCTCACCCTCCCTGGGGAGCAGAAAGGGGATGGGATAGGGATGGAGGGAACAGGGAGGAGGGGAGGTTGAAGAACTGGGATTAACATGTAAAACAAGTTTGTTTCTAATTTAAATAAAAAAAGAAAAGAAAATTGCTAACACGCACGCACACACACACACACACACACACACACACATACACACATGCACAATTCAAGAAATTCTTACTCTTAATAATGTGATGAAACAACCAGCTTCATTTTTGCCTCACTATTTTCCATTTTAAAAAAGTTTTAAGTTAAAGCCAATAGAAAAAGACATAAAGGAACGTATTTTACAGACCTTGCTTCTTCCCTTAAATTTCCTGTTTTCACTGAGAACCAGGGATATGGAAGACACACAGTAATCACAAGCCTTTTCTTATCCTGTGGTTTATTTAGGGAATTTTATTTTGTGTCTGGAAAATAACAGACTTCTGCTTTTAGGTAGACAAATAATGAAGGACTCAGAGAAACATGACCACCAACTACAGACTAACTTTTAGAAAAGCATGTAATTCATACACACATACCTACACACATATAAACATTCAGCCCTACAAAGGTAGGCAAATATCTTTGTCTCCAAAGTAAGCAGTGCAATAGGTCCCCAGAAATCACTACTCACAGTTTCTCCATTCACAAGGAAAACTCCAAATGTCTGTGACCCACCCCCCAAGGGTGAAATACCCCAGATCTGGCTTGCTCTGTGAGATGTTCTCTCCTAAACTAACCTGAAAAGCAAGCTGGATTTGTCGACTGCACAAACATCTGTAATTGCTAAACATCTCTATGACATGGTGTAACAGTTAGTTACTGCTTGTGCAAACTGCCCATCTAAATTACTCTTTGCAGTATGAGCACATGAAAACTCAGGCACAAAGAAATTGGAAACATCTGTAAAATGTAATGGCCAAATTGACCAAAGCCATGGGGTGGGATGGAAGGGGGGGGAATCAAAAAACAGCTAAATGGCTCCAGTGAAACATTTGACTTTAGAAAATCACCCTTACATTTTAAAGGTTCTTTCTGAATACATCCAACAGCGGCTGCCCCCTCCACTGTGGGAATTCAGCTGGCCCAAACATCATTATTTTAACAGCCATGTAAACACAGAACGAGTCCTGCTTTAGAATGCTGCAGATAAGCTACAGATTAAAAGGATCTAATTCCTCTCTAAAAGAAAAAAAGAAAGAAATACCTCTTCTCCCATCATGCAGCCAGGCCTCCTCTCTTCAGTTTGTAAAGGTCCCAGAACTATCCTTAAGTCCTCCCACTTCCTTCAAACAGCCAAAGGCACAGAGCCTGAGGACCCAGCCTAATCCTGAGTCATACTTGGGACCAAATGAGGAATGGGGAGAACAAAGCTTGCATTTGTTTATGGTTCAGGAAGCCAGGGCCAATTCATGGCTTGGGTGGCTTCTCCAGAAGGCCTCCTCCCTCACCTACATCTCTGCAGCAATGTAGGTTGCCTCCCAGTGCCCAAAGGTGTGACCATTCAGACAAGGAACACTCTGACTATTTATTTGGCAGGACTCAGTGACCACTTGTGTGTGTGTGTGTGTGTGTGTGTGTGTGTGTGTGTGTGTGTGTGTGTGTGTGTGTGTTAATGTGAGAGGAGAAATAAAAAGCTGTCTTTCAATAGATTACATGCCTGGGGAGTAGAGGATACATAAAATTTAACATGTTATAAAAAATAAAATTACTTTTATAGAACTAAAATTCGTCATATTTTACAAAAATTACTCTAAAACTAAAACTACAAATAATTAAAGGGAAAACAGCACTGACTTTATGGATAGGCTTCCTCTAGGAAAAACAGTAAAACTGCTATCATGTCATCAGAAATATCCCAAAAGACTAGAATGAAGTATTTAGACATCAATTGTGTTTTCCCCTAAATGAGATACCATATCAATCACTATTTTAATGACTTCAGAGCCCATTGGTGAAGAGTTCAAAACTCTGGAAACAGAACATGAGATAAAAATTTCAATTAGGTCAATCCCACGCTATAAAAGTTTAACAAATTAAACTGTGTTCATCTTGATTTCCTCATCTATAGAATAGGACTAATGGAACAGAGGCTATAGTTCAGCAACAGAACACTTGTCTGGTATGTGCAAGGTTCTATGTTTGAATCTATGCATCACAGAAATAAGAACTAGAAAAGAGTAGTAATAATAGCACAAACCTATAGAATTGTCTAAGTGACTAACTGATATACAGAAGACAAAATGCTTACAGAAGAATCTGGCACACAGGAAGCCAATATTATTATTAGTCACTTTTACAAGTTCAGGACAACTTCAGAAATTGGCAGTCTCTTCTTCTTGCAATGTTTCTTGTATTTTTAGACTTTAATAGCCTGTTTAGTAATGAACCGTGGTTAATATTTAAGACTTTTAATGAAACTAACTTAAAAACAATATATTATATAATTATTAACTGCTGGCATTGTGACCAGCTCTGTAGGTGGCTTTAAATGACATGCTGTCTCAGCCCTCATGAAATGTACAATCGGAGTAAATATGACACAGACCTGTTTATGTATGACCTACATAAAACCAATGTGGGAGATATCACTAGGTGTAAATGACAAATGCGATGCAAGTGCTGGGGAATTAGCATTTGGAATGCAGAGCACAGATAAGAAATCACCTTATCAAAACCTAATTAGGATGAGAGGGAACAAAGCAGCCCAGAGGAATTTCAATTCATTTATTTATATACCCCCCCTTGATAAGTGCAGCATAACTGCCCATGTCCTAAGTATAGGGTTTGCAGAGGGACTTCTTCCAAAAAGGTCTAATATGGAAAGGAAGCAAATAAAAATAAAAGACAACAATGAAACTTCCCAGGGGACAAACCTGCCTAACCTCACCTCAGTCAAGGTGACCAAGGTCAACAGTGAAAATGGGAAGTTATTTTCATAACATGAGCCCTAAGTATATGGTGTAACATGAATGAGCCTCCATTGTGAGAAAACCTTCAGACAAATGCCAATTTAAGAAATTCTGCAAAACTCACAACTATGAAGGTCACCAAAACAAGAGGAATCTAAGGAGCCAGAGTGACTAAATATGATGCAGTATCCTGAATGACACCCTAGAATTAAAGAAAAGGGTGGATAAAAAATGGATAAAAACTAAGGGTATCTGAATACACTTTAAGCTTTAATAAATAATCACACATTGACATTGGCTTAGGCATTACAACAGATACCATATTAACACAAGCTGTTAACAGTAGTGGAAGCTGTATTACTTTACTACCTCTCTAGAAACCTAAAATTATTCTACAATGAAGAACCAATTTAAAGCCTAATTAGAAAATCAAAGCAAATAAAAAGTTGAGCATGGTGGCACAGGCCTGTAACCCCACCACTGGGGAAACAGAGACAAGAAGTTGAGGCGTTCAAGAGCATCTACAGCTTCATAGTGAGTTCAAGATCTTGTTGGGCTACACTAGACCCTGTCTCAGAAAACCTACAAAAATAAACAAATACTAATTAGGACAGGTGTGCACAGTGCCACACACCTGTAGTCTCAGCATTTGGAGGGAGAGACAGAATCATTAAAGGAGTTCAAGGGTAGCCTGGGCTACATAGTGAGTTTGAATCTGGCCTGGGCAATATGAGAGCCTGATTCGACAAAAAAAAAAAAAAAAAACTGATTGGGAAAATAAATTTGTTTAATGTCCATATATATCTAAATAAAATGTATAGGTGATAATTATACATACATGCAATTATGTGCATATATATAAATACAAATATACAAATGTATTTAAACCATGCCTTCCTAACTTTATTTATTTATTTTTATCTATGGCTAGTTCATCTGTGAATGAAGATAATAGAATGCTGACTCCTGGCTTTTTGGTTTCCAAAACACACAGAACAATTTTCTTTGAAAGGAAATTTGGCTCTTCTGTCAGGCCTTCTGCCAACCCAGGTGATGGCAATCTGGCTTAAAGAGTGTGCATGAGGTGGGCCCATCTGCCCCTTTCCAGGAGCTACTAGAAGTTCCTGGTGTCTGGTCAATTAGTCACCAACCACAGAGCAGTGGGTTGGCAACTCTCCTAGCTACTTCCTCTTCAATCTCTAGAACACATTCTCAGGCACCTCCCTAGTTATCTCCCTTAAGTGCAAATCATGCTGCTACACAGCTCAACTCCTCCACCAATGTGCCATCCCACCCAGAAAAAGTGCAGCCTATAAGAAGACTGGCAAAGTCCTGTGGAAAGAGGCGCCACTTCCCTTCCAGCTACCCACCACCATCACCACATGACAGTCCCTGCCCTCTAGCCCAATCTGCCTATTTGCTCCATCAAAGTAATCATGCTTGCTCCTTATCCATACACATCCTGCCAGTACCATGACTTCCCATAATCTATGAGTGTTCTGCTCAGTAATCACTTCCCTTGAAAATATCTCTGGAAACTCCCTTCCATATCCCAGGAAATTTCCTTCTTCCTGATTCTCACTGACAATATGGACATAACTCTGCTAGTCCTTGTCCTTGCCTTGCAGGGACCTTTCATACTTACAAGTTTGTTAGATCAAGGGATAATCCACACAGGCATGGTGGTTTATGCCTATAATCCCAAGACTTGGAAGACAGAAACAGGAGAATCAAGAGTTCATTATCAACCCCACCTACATAGTGGGTTGAAAATCAACCTAGGCTCTGTGATACCCTGTCTCAAACAAAACATAAAAGGTTTGGGAGAAATCCATGGTATCAGATGAAAAGCCTAGTAATGATGGCTGAGCCAAGGTATGACTTGGGATAGAAGAGTTAAATACCAATTAACTAGATCAGACCTATCCTGCTCCAAATCAATAATCATCCAGGCAAACAAACAAGCAAAACCACACTGCATTTAATATGTATATACAGAATGTAGGCCAGTGGTTCTCAACCTTCCTAATGCTGCAACCTTTTATTACTGTTCCTCATGTTGTGATGACCCCCAACCATTAGATTATGTTCATTGCTACTTCATTTATTTTTTCATTGCTACTTCATAACTATAATTTTGCTACTGCTATGAATTGTAATGCAAACATGTAATATTCAGGCTACATGATATGTGACTCTCCAAAAGGGGCCACGATCCCCAGGTTGAGAACCACTGTTCTAGACATACCACCCAGCAAATCTTTCAGTGTGGATTGTCACCCATTCATTCATCTATTCATTTACAGAGAAATCCCAGGGTACCACTGATGATCTACACAAGAAATCTGGTGAGCTTCATTAAATGAGTAAGTGAGGCAATTAATGAATGAATGAAAAAAGCAATCTTCAGCTAGGCCACAAGCACAACACAAAACAATTAATTTCCTTTATAATTTTAACTGGATTAAGGCAAAACACAGTCTTCACTTATCTAGTCCACAAACATTTACTGAAAACCAATGATACATAGTAGTTTTAGCCTTTTGTCAAGGAATAGTAAATACAATGGTGACTAATGCAGACAAGGTCCCACATTATGGCATTTACTTTCTAGGGGCTGGCATTTCAGACTTGGTAATACAAAACAAACAGACCACAAGTATAACAAAATTCAAGTCTACTGTTGGAGTTTCAAATCTCCCGTAATCAAAAGTTTATGAAATTTGGGCTGGAGAGATGGCTCAGTTGGTAAAGTGTTTGCCATGCAAACATGAGGGATTCCTAGCACTCAGATAAAACCAGGCACAGCATGGTGAATCTATAGTCTTGGTGCTGGGGAGGTAGATGCAGGTGGACCACTGGTCGGCCAATCAAGGCAAACTGATGAGCTTCAGGTTCAATGAGAGACTCTACTCCACCAAACACTAAGGTGGAGGCCAGGCAAGGAAGTGTATGCCTTTCATCCCAGTGCTCGGGAGGCAGAGGCAGGCAGATCTCTGTGAGTTTGAGGCCAGCCTGTTCTACAGAGCAAGTTCCAAAGAGTCAGAGCTACATAGTGAGACTACTTTAAAATTAAAAAGGGAAAGAATGCCTCAGGAAGATATCTGACATCAACTTCCAGCATACATATTTATACACTCACTATATGAAACACACACACACACACACACACACACACACACACACACACACACTTAAAGCAATGGTACTAGAAAAGGTATAGCTATTTATAACAATTCCTTTCTAGTGAGAACCACCTTAACCAAGTGATCATTATATGATACTCACTATTCTAAACTTTGTACATACTATTTAATCCTCACAGACAGAACATCGTGTTCCTCTAATTTTAAAGATGGGAAACAGAGCACTGAGTGACTAACTTGTTGCAGACAGAGGCACAGTTGGGATTTGAACCTAGTCTATCTGGCCTGACTGTGTAACTGTGGATCTTTTAACTCTACCTACTAAGTACTGGGATTATAACCCTACAGGAGCACATCTTATTTATACCATGCTGAGGAACAAACCATAGGCTTTCTGCATGCTGGGCAAGCACTCTACCAACTGAACTCTATCCACAGTCCTCAGAAATACAGTTGTCAGAGCTTCTGAGAATGTAAATGTTGGTGTTGATCTGCCCACAGTTAAATATTTCTTAGAAAACACACTAGGTTGAGTGTTTCAGAAAGCACATGTTAAGCACACATAAAACAGCAGAAAGCATCCAATGTGTCAAAAAGTAACCCCAGAGATGGAGAGATGGCTCAGTACTTAAGACTACATATTGCTCTTCCAGCGGACCAGAGTTTTATGGCTAGTACTTATGCAAGGCAGCTTATAACCACCTGTAACTCCAGCCCTCTTATGACTTCTTATGCTCTCTTATGACTTCTATGGGCACCTGCACTAACATGGGGCACATGGTTCATGCATACACACATATACACATGGTTAGAAATAATATTAACCTGACACACTGTTTCAAATTCCCTACCAACCCTGCTCCCACTTCTCCTAGTCAAGGAAATACGGGTACAATGAGAATAAATAAAGTGAAGTCTGAAAACTCCATACACTTGATTTAACCAGGGTGCATCATAATATGATCTGCTCAGTGAAAACCATGGAGTTTCCAATCTAAAGATTCATATAATTCCAATCTAAAGATGCCACATAATCTTATCTTCCCATCCAATCAAGGTATATATAATAGTTTAAATTTTAAGTCTTAAGATTATATTTTTAAAAATGTTATCCTGTCATGTTTTATTATTCAAGAAATATATTAGCTCCCAGGGCTCACCAGAGCTTGTTTCTCTTTAAAGGATAGAACATTATGGCAGTTTGAATGAAAAGGGTCTCTATAGGCTCAATTGTTTGAATACTTAGTTCCCAGGTTGTGGAGCTATTTGGGAAGAATTAGGAGGTGTGGCCTTTTGGAAGGGGATATGTCACTGAGGTAGGCTTTGAGGTTTCAAAAGACTACACTATTTTCAGTTATTACTCTCTGCTTCCTGCTTGAGGATCAAGATGTTAGCTTTCAGCTACTATTCTAGTATCATGCTCAACTGACTGCTGTCATGTTCCCCATCATGATAGTCACAGGTTTGCTCTCTAAACTTTAAGCTCCAAACAAACTCTTTAAGTTGACTTGGTTGTGTCTTATCACAGCAATAGAAAAGAAACTAAGACTTTTACTTTTAAATTCATATTAAGATCAGGGGGAGAGATTGAGGAGGGGTGTACAAGTATGAGAGAGTATACAAGTGTCACAGAGGTGTATGCAAGTGTCATAGAGCATTGTATGAAGGTCAGGGGACAGCTTGCAGGGCTGAATTTTTTCCTTCCACCATGTGGGGCCTAAGGACCAAAGTCACTAAGCTTAATAATGGCAGGGGTCTTTGCCTTCTGAGAATTCTTCTTTGCCTCAAATATCTTATTTGCAGCAGATGTCATTACTTTGTTTGAGATAGAGTTTTGCTATGTAACACTGAATCGCGTAGACATTATATAGACCAAGCTGGTCTTTAATTTGCAGTGATCCCCTGCCTCTGTCTCTGCTGTGCTAGAAATACAGACATGTATTACCTTACCCAGCTATGACTGTCACTTGGTACTTATATGGTTCAATTCTACTATAAAGCTTAATTAATTTTTACTAGAATGGATAAAAAAATTACCAGAGATGTGAATGAAAATATTAAAACTCTTAACTGCAATTTCGCTGATTGAAACAATTGATTTACAAATTCCATTTACATACAATTTAAATTTTAATTCTCTGCCACAAACAAATGCTTCAATGTTGATACCATAAAGGTGTTAATTTGAGTGACTGTAATTCTATAAATGAAATTCAAGCTGATGGGTGTTGAAAAAGAGACTGCCACAAATAAATCCTAGTAGAAATATAGAAAAACAATCTTTTCAAGAAAGAGATGTCAGTAAAAGAAATCAACTAAACCAGAAAGGCCTGGGAAAAAAAGGTCCTTAAAAGGTTTCTCTGTAAAAAACATTACACACTACCAACCTGCCAAACCATAATGCTCCAATATATCTTTTCAAACCTGGCTTAAAGACTGGCTCCAAAATGATTAAAGAAGCCAAGACTAGTCATGACTATAGAGTCCAAACATGGAATAAATAAGTTGGTACCAAAAACAAGGACCATTCTATATAAAAAGCCATACCAAGTTAGGCCATGGGCCTCATGCAAGTATCTGCAACTTATTTACAAGTGTTGTAACATCTGCCACTCCTTTACCTGCATGTTTAAAGGACAGCAATCACATGAGTGACTCACCATCAAATGCTCTAATCTGCTGAGCCATCTCTCCATGTCCTATTGATAGATTAATGCTTATTTCAAATGGAACATTTCCCCAAAAGTTTCTTTTCCTATAATCTCTACTAAAGGAATTTCTAACATACACAAAAATGAAGTATGTATCAAACTCCAATGTATGTATCACTCACTTTCAACAGCTACACTCATGAGCTAGATGGCCTATGCCTGCAATCCCAGCATTTCAAAGGCAGAGGCAGGAGGATCAGAAGTTCAAGGTCATCCTTGGCTATACAAAATTTGAATTCACAAAGCACAATTATCAATTCACCACAATTTTTGTCTCCTCTATATCATTTTATCTGTAAATATTCCAGTTAAATGGTACATTATACAATTTGTTCACAGGTATATCCATTTTGTAGTATTAAAAAGAAGATGTGTATATAGGGGTCTCTCCTTCTATCTTAACAATAGAAACAAAAATAATAATAATATTCACTGTTTGTGGGTTGGTTGGTTAGTTTGTTGTTTTGTGACAAAATCTCTATATAGCTCAGAATGACTGTAACTGACTGGCCTTGAATTTTCTTGCCTCAGTCTCCTGAATGCTAGGAATAAGGTATATAGCATCGAGCCTGGCTTCATTACTTCTTTTGGGAGGGTAGGTAAAGGTCTCCCCTCTAATCATTAGCTTTGAATGTTATAGATTAAACATATATACAGGGACTTGGGAGATGGTTCAGTTGGTAAAATGTCTGCCATGCAAGCATAAGGACCTGAGTTCAGATATCCAGTACCCACTTAAAATTCAGACATGGCAGCAAACATCTGTAACCCCAGCACTGGGAGGCAGAGACAGACAAATACATGCAGCATACTGAGGCTTCAAATTTGCCAACAAGTGAGCTTTAAGTTCTGTGAGGAAACCCTGTGGAGAGATGAGAGAGATGTGGATAGCAGAGAGAGATGGAAGAAGACACCCAGTGTTGACCTCTGGCCCTTGTGTGTACACATACCCATACCCTCCAACACACACACATACACAGGAAGAGGAAGGGAGAGGGATGGAGTGAGGGAGGGAGGGAGGGATAGAGTGAGTGAGTGAGTGAGGGAGTGAGTGAAGTGAGGGAGGGAGGCAGGGAGGGAAGGAGAGAGGGAGGGATGGTGTGAGTGAGTGAGGGAGTGAGTGAGGGAGTGAGTGAGGGAGGGAGTGAGTGAAGTGAGGGATGGAGGGAGGGGGCAGGGAGGGAAGGAGAGAGGGAGGGAGGGAGGGATGGAGTGAGTGAGTGAGGGAGGGAGGGATGGAGTGGGTGAGGGAGTGATTGAGGGAGGGAGGGAGGGAGTGAGTGAGGGAGTGAGGGAGGGAGGGAGTGATGGAGGGAGTGAGTGAAGTGAGGGAGGGAGGGAGGCAGGGAGGGAAGGAGCGGGTAGAGTCTTTGTCAGATCCCTTCTTTCCTTGTACAAATTATCAAATCAGCCATGTCAGAGGATCAACTGTCCCACCCTAAGTGGGAGACATACTTTGGCTTCACATACCAAATTGTCATGCAAGATCCAATTTGCTTCTGCAAAATCAAAGCAGCAAACCCCATTTAAAAGAGAAACTTTCTTCTTTAAACACAAATTTTAAATACAAAACCCTCTCAAAAGTGAAAAGAACCAGGTTGCACATTAATAAAACAGCATCACACTCATCGGCTCTCAAGCCAGATTGTGTAATAACATAATGGCTCCATAAATCTATGCAAGTACCCATTGCACCAACAACAGGGAGTAGAGACAGTTTTAAATCATTTCAGATGTTAGAAACATTGCCTTCAGCCACTCAAGCAAGCTGGGAAGATTATGTTTGCTCCCGAGGCTTCACACTATTAAAGGAACTTCTAGCACATGGTGTCACTGCATGAAACTAAGAATCAGGATATACGTATGTGTACGCACATACATACACACACATACATATATAGTACATAACTCTGATAAAGTTATGGTTTCATGTCAATATATATATACT
The DNA here is from genome assembly GCA_030556225.1 of Cricetiscus sungorus. NCBI lineage: Eukaryota > Metazoa > Chordata > Mammalia > Rodentia > Cricetidae > Cricetiscus > Cricetiscus sungorus. Next base: position 5,217,418 of record JANBXA010000405.1, on the reverse strand, counting down.
ATTTCACAAAAAAAACCTGTTAACCATACAACTGCTTCATTTTCATCCGTGCACCTGGTCTATTGTTCCATCCAGCTCCCAGGCACTACAGATGTCTGTAATCTCCAAAGCACCATGTTAATACAATCTAAAACATTCTAACTTCCATAAGTATGTACCGTGTACACAATGTGCAACAGTGAAAAGAAACAAAGAGCCCTACTAGAATGATGAGATACAGATGCTAGACATAGTTAGGGAGAGGTAATGGTCCAATTAGTCAGACACAACCTCAAGGAAATAAAGGAAAGAGATATGGCACTGCTTTCATCTGAGATGGGGAAAGTTGTGGGAAGAAGAGGATGTCTTGGGGATTTGGATACACTGATAGGAATTAGAATCACTGGGTGGAAATGATAGAGAAGCAAGCATAAAGCTCTGTCATTCTTGAAAGAAATGTGCTAAGACATAAACTTGGAGTAGTTGGCAAGAAGGTACACATACCTATAGTCTTAGGACTTGCAGGGCTCGAGAAGTTGCTTAAGCCCAGGAGTTCAAAGGTCATACACTGAGATCTCATCTCAAGAATTAATAAACAGGGGCTAGGGAAATGTCTAGACAGGTAAAGCACTTGCCACACAAGCAAGAGGATTGGAGTTCAGATCCCCATAACCCTTGAAAAAGTTGCATGATTGTAATTCCAGCCTCAGAATGCAGGGATCTGCAGAGCATGCTGGCTAGTGATATTTGCCAAATCTTTAAACTCTGGATTTAACTGATAAACTCTGACTCTATGAATATGGTAGAGAGAATAGAGATTCCTGACACCAACATCACATTTCTCCAAATGTACAGATGTGTACACACACACACACACACACACACACACACACACACACACACACACACACACACACACAAAGAGAGAGACAGAGACAGAGAGACAGAAAGGGAGGGAGTGAGAGAAAAAGGGAGGGAGGGAGGGAGAGGAAGAGGAAGAGGAAGAAGGGGAGACAGAAAAAGCTTTTATGTTTGACACTGATATCACTATTAATAACTCAATATATTATTGTCACCTAAAAGAAATATTATTAGTAGCAATAAGTCATTCATATATATATATATATGTGTGTGTGTGTGTGTGTGTGTGTATGTGTAGGTATGTATGTATCATGCCACCTTGATTGAGTCAATGGTCATTTCTTTTCAAATACTTGAATAAAATGGAGAAAAACTCCATCCCTCACTCCTTGTCAAGGTGGGTGCTCACTCTTTTGTGGCTACTTCATGGGATCTGAATGTGGCCATGAGAAACAAAAATGTGATTATAAGTTCACACACTAACAACATAGTTTTCAGGTCATGGGAAACATCACACATTGATTAGTGAAAAAGCAACAATGGTTCAGTGACACCTCAACAAGGAAGAGTTTAAGTGAAGCATACTCTAATATCCACCTCTGTGCCTTTTCTCTAAGGTGCTAAATTCCAAAATGCCCCCCCACCCATAGAAGCGGTTTCTAATATTCGCTGGCCCTAGATTGCTAGGGGCCAGGTGGATAGTGCAGGTTCTACAGCTGCAGATGCTGACGCAACCTTTACAATTTGACCTCACTGAAAAAATGAAAATCACAAGCCAATGATAAACCTGAATTAGAAATGTTGCCAGCACCCTATCCCAAACCTGATGACACAAGAGTCAAAGCAAAAACTTAGCACTAAATCAAATTAACAAGCATTTCTTAAGCACAGCGCGAGTGTAGCTTATTATAATTTGGAAAATTCCACAGTATTTATCAACTCCCAAGCAAGGATATGATGCTCAGAAGTATACCACAGTAGACGTCAGCAGTAGCCACAGAGCTATGTCTCTGGGTGGGTTACCATAGCAACTGTGTACTCAGCAGCAACATGCTGTCTGCTTCTCACCAGCCCAGAACCAGAAGCAGAAGAAAACAGCTAGCTTCCTGATGGGAGCAACCCAGGGAGTCAGAATACAAGCTGTCTCCATCATTCCTGCACACACACAGGAGACTTCCTTTCTGCAATCTGAAATTGTTTCTACCTAACTCTTAGGGGAAAAAAATCCACACAACTGCTTTTCTCCACTGCATAAACACAATCAACACACTTGAGCACAAAGCATTAGAGAGAAATTTTAGGGTATCTGAAAGTTGTCCGGGTCATATATTCAGCTGGGTTCAGGTTTGAGGGGCTTCTCTGGAAGGGAGATGGAAAAGTACTAAACAGTTTGAAAAGGCATCCTGAGAAACATTCTTTAAAGGAGATATATATATATTCCTGAAAGTCCTCCAAAGTTCTGTGTGTTGGCCCTGATGTCCAGGGTAGCACCATCAGGAGGTTGTAAAACTTTTGAGATATGCTGGGAGGTCTTTAGATCACTGGTCATGTGCCCTTAAAGGAGATTATAGGATTCCAACTCTATCCATTCTCTGCTATCCAGCTCATGAGGTAAGCTATTTTGTCCTATCACACACTCAAATTATCTCAAGCCATATTTTGTTACAGTTATGGAAAGCTGACCAACACAAGAGAGGTAAGAAGTAAGCAGCAGGGAAGCCATTCCTGCAAGAAGGGGAACTCAAGGGAGGGGTGGCAAACAGCAAGCAAGAAAGATACTGAAGTAAAGCGCACGACCAACTTTTGGATGTTCCACATTACAGTGAAGTCAAACAGAAATTGTCAAACATACCTTTTCTACTGGCAGGAAGTCATTTTCTACTTCGATTGACCTTGGTCTTAGTTTAATTGGCTTGTCTTTGAAAATATCTCCAAACCCCACTCCTTTAACTTTCTTGGGCTGGATGGCTGCAGTTGCCGCTGTCCCGTTGGCACCTTCAGACTTGGTACTGCTTGAGTCACCCCCATCACTCTCAGAGCCTGTGGTTTCTCTTAAGCCTGTCAACAGTGGGGATGAGGAGAGAAAGAGCTCAGAAATCAGCCAGAGGCCACAATGCAGAACTTCACAGCTGGCCAGAAGCCATCTCTCAAAGTGTGGCAAGGCTTCTGTACTCAGGGTGCTGAGTATGCTGACTCAGTCTGTCTCCGTTTTGTTTGGTCTTACTACCCCCAGTCTTTAACTTTAAGCAGTGAATAAAATAACTTTTCAGAAACTCTGCTTTCATGCTAATCTCATTGTATATGTGACATTTTACATGCTTCAGCCAAAGCCTGGTTCTGATCCAAAATTTTTACCCATGGCTTGTGTGATACCAATCCTCCCTGCCCATTCCTGGCCTTCCCACTCAGTAAGTACCACACCTCCCTGTACCACTAAATTCTCTCACTCATGTCAATTAGCAATCAGCAATGAAGGTAACATTTCCTAAAGGGAAACTGTAAAGCTAAAAGTGATTCCAACAAATTAGCAATTAAACCACATAAAATTATGACTGCCAAAGACTTAAATCACTTTGGATAGCTTCACAAGGAATAAATGCATGCAGGCATGTTCCTCTAAGAAAACATTAAAATGAACTTGACAGGAAGAGAGTGTTTCCTAGCAAGATGATGGCGTTTGTTAAAGATGGAAAGAAAACTGCCTTCCCAGAGGCCAGAATCCTAACCCTAGGAGTCTTCCTCTTTCCTCTAATATCAATGCTTCCCAATGCTGAATCTTTCCCAAAAGAAAACACTGGGGACATGACACCCTCCCTTTAGCCTCTTGTGCCATATGTTGGGAGGTATATAAGAGAGTTATCAGCAAGACAATACCAACATTTACCTCCCCAGATGCTTGGTCCCTAGGCTCTGCCCACACTCTAGTGTTCCTAAAAGGAAGACCCTATTTGAATCTGTTCATTTCTGGGTATACATTCTTTTTCAGTAGTCAGGACATCAATTACGCCAGCAAAGGCAAGGATTCAAAGAACATTTTTTGAATATTAAATTCTGTCACTAAACCATCTCTTCAAGGTTCTATGGGTAGGATAGCTTTTATAGCTTTTGATCATTTCTTCTTCATCTCCTGACCATAATAATGTCCTTGAGGTTAAAGAATGGCATCACCTTTCTTTTGCTTGTGGCCAATTGTACATTAGCTTCCTGTGGCTACCATAAGAATGAAACACCAAATAATTGTTCACACAAAATATCATAAAATGTTAAAGTCATTTAAGTGAGGTAATCTCAGAGCAAGGAAAAACTGTTAAATGCAAACAGATAAAATATAGAAAGGTCATTATAGATTGCTAACAGCTTTCAGAATCAAAGCCTTAGAACAATGGTTTCCTTTGTTGCTTCCATTTTTCCATAAAGCAGTATTTTTAAGCCAAAAGGGTGGGAGAGGGGGAAGATAGCTATTGCATATTTTAGTTAACTAAAGCACAGCATTTGTAAGCAGAAACAGAGGACATAATAAGGAGGAGGCCAGCTGCACTTCATAGGACCAGATTGGTGTGTCCAAACATGGAGAACCCCTGGATTAGCTATCCATTTGTGTGTTTGTCTGTTCATTGTTTCTGGGAATACCCATGCTGGAGATACAATTTGGGAGTCTAAATATTGTGTCATTTTCCCCTTTAACATGCTCTTATTTTGCTGTATGGATTCTTTCTATGTGATAAATGGCTTGCATATTCTTTTTCATTTTTGGAATGAACCACTGAAAGTGAAATAAAGAAATGGTATAAAGAAACCACATCACCTACCACCAACACCAACACCACCACCTGCCACCATCTCCTCCTCTACCACCCCCTGTCACCCCCACCACCCTCACCACCTCCATCACCCCCACCACCCTCACCACCTCCACCACCCCCACCACCCCCACCACCCCCACCACCCCCACCAGAAGGCAGCAGGGCAAGTGGAGTAGAGCATCTCTATTTTAGTTCTGCAGAAAGAGAAATTCACGGGATTTCTCTACAGTTCACCTGGTCTCTACTCTCACCCTAATTTCACCACATTCCCATTTGTAGGGATCCACTGCCTTCAGGCTCATCTCAATAACTTTACATTAGCAATTATAAGAAATAATACATTATACAGGGAATAGATGCACAGTCACTCAGCCACACAAGCATGGCCTGGGAAGGAAACACACGGCAGATTTTTCTTCCAGAAATTCTGGCAGTCTGATTCTATAATTTTTAAAAATGCAAATTATACTGCTAAATACTTGTATTGATGGAATAACTCAAAAATCTAGTTCCTTTCCTTTGGAAAGAAAGAAAGGTATAATCTAGTTCTTTCATGTTGGGTACTCCTCTTATCTACTTGTGCTTATCATGGGTCTCTTATTATAAGATGTCCCCATATAATATTCTGGATGCTAGATGGCACTCTGAGGCAGCTCAACCTTCCAAGTGGAATGTAGGTCGGGGTCAGTTTATGAAGGGCACATTACTGGCCCATGAAGAGATAGTATAAAAAGGTATGAGGGTTTGGAAATGACGTTAGTATTTTGCCATTATATACTAGTGTGACTTTCAAACACATGGTCAATGCAGAGCATGGAGATAAGCAAGATCAGATCTCCCCACTGAGCACAAGAAGCACACTGCACGCTAAGTCATATGCAGGAGAATTGTACACCTGTTCAGAATGGACTAGAAATGAAAGTACCTTCACAGCAACCATTTGAGGTTAATTCTGTGGCTCTTGTCTGAACCTCGTTCCTCACATGTATGTATATAATTCATGGATATGAGTATATGTGTACCACAGTGGATCTTCTTCCCTCCTGATGAAAAACAGAACAAAGCCTCCTAATGTTTGCTTCTGCCAGTCCCACGACTGTCCACTGTGGTATAATTCATCCTAGTTTCTCCATCACCCACCAGTCCTTGATCGTTTTTAATTTGACACATCCATATGTAGTGCTTGTGATGTAACAGGAATTGTTCTAAGGGTATCATAAAATTAATTCATACATCTCATTTCTTCAACTCTTGGCAGCCTTATTTTACAACATAAAAGGCTGCACATGAGTCCTGCCAAAAGAAGTCTGCCGTGTGGTGATTAGCTGAATGAGCAAAGCAAAACACTGGATCTGGCAATAGACTTCCATGCCAAAATCTTCTTTCTTTGAACCACACACAAATGACAAATGACCCACTTGGAAAATGCAGTAAATAGGAGAGGTTGATGTCTCCACCAGAAGCCATCCTCCACAGCCATGACAAAAACTACTGCTTTATTCTCTGCATACATGGTTCATGCATACATATCATACACATGAGAAAGGCAGAAAGCAAACAAGACAGCACCAGGGATTGGTGGTGAGAATGCTCTTGTAGCATACACCAGGGAAATGGCACTTATTGGAGGCAAATAAGCCCATGTCCTTGGTTCAGAAATTCACACAGACACTTGGCATAAGCACGGGCAGCTCAGGAAAAGTGCAGTGGCATCAAAACCCACAGGTGCCCAGATCTTATCTTTATGATTGCCGCCTGCTGTTAAGGTCACTCACTGTAATAGCGTCTGTGGCCCTCCATCTTTCCCGGTGCAGCGCGGTACAGAATTGTCCCTTCAAAGGTAGTCTTTCCTGACAGTGAATGAGAGAAGAGAAGGGGAAGAGAAAAAAAAGAGGGGGCAGAGGGAAGCAAATGATGGCAAAAGAAGGAGAGGAAGAGTCTTTAACTGAACTTGCCTTCAATGACTCTGCTGCAAGAGCTTCATCCATGCAATTAATTAAAGACCATTAGGCAGAGTTTAAGAATGTTACAGAATGAGCCCAAAGTCCCCATGTAACCACAACAGCAAGAAATAACCAGATTTGGGGCTTGCATCTAAAATGAGCCACATATATGTTATGCCCAATTAAAACTTGGGAGCCATTTCACATTTTAACTTAAGAATAGGAAAACCTCAATTAATCAGAGAGAATCCAATTCATAGGATTTTTCCATTAACTCAACAGGCAAGCACACTCTTCCCTTTGGAGAGTGTGACCAACATATAAAACAGACCTGGCCCTTCTGCTTCTTTTAACCCTAGAGACCCACATAATAAAAGCTGATATATAAGCCCCAGTATAAATGAGGTACAGAGTCCTCCTCAGAATATTTGTTGGACAAGGAGTGTGGTTCATTACTAAATTATTTGCTAAGCATCCATAAGGCCCTAGGTTTGATCCCAGCATGGCAACATGAGTAAATAAAAGATTTGCCACTTCTTGGTACCTTCAAGCAAGACAATATAGTAACAAACTACAGGGGAGATTTTACTAGTGAGATTTAAAACCAATACTGGCACCCATACCAACATGAAGGGATGCTTTGGTTTAGTAGCAAGTATATCAGAGAAACCCTGTCTCTTGAAGCATCTTAATTGAGGTTTTGTTGTATTAATAACAAGTCTACTTAAGCACTGAGGACATAGGACTCATCCAGCTTCAAATGTCATATTTTCTATAACAATTTCATAGGACTGAACACACAGCTAAAGCCCAAACATCATTGGATCATAAGAACACAAGATACATGTTTTGCTCCAACTTAAGTATACACATACCCACCCACCTTTCCAACACACACGCACACACACATACACACACACAACACAACACAGAATATCATAAGCATCACAAGATGATAAAAAATGTTTGAAAAATAATATCAATTAATAAATGTATTATTAAAAGAAATAAGTTCTGTTCAAGCTCATGAGTAAAATACTCTTACAGAGATGCAGGCTTATACTTTCATAGTAAGTTGAAAGGTACAAAACATAAACAGGAAGTGTAACTGGAATGGCAAAGAACAACTTCTCTCACTCCTTACAAACTGTCCACCATCAAAATAGGGACCCGGATAAGGCCAGTTTCCAGGTCTTGTCAACCCCAATATATGACTCCAATTAGGAATAATCAGATCACTATATAGATTGTCATTCCCATGTGTTAGAGGAATGGTAATATGCCTTGGTTTGGAAATCTGCCCTATGGGTCATATGTGCTGCAGCCAATATGAGCAAAAAGTTAGGCATTCAAGTCCCTATCCATATGTGGACCCAAGTGGTATGCATAAGCAACCACAGCTGCTCAGGAAGCTGAGGCAGGAGAGTCCCAGAGACTACATATTGAGTTGCAGGCCTTGGGATACAAAAGTGATGTCATGTCTCAAAAAAAAAAGTCACTATCTATATAAGAACAATCCAGGGAAGCAATAGTTTTTGTAAACATGCTTCTTGAGGAGCTTCATGTCAAAAGTAGAGCAAGTTAACAGCAAATTTTTATTTCAGAAGATTTTCCTCTACTTAACTTCAAGAATGTCACCATTCCTCCTAAAGTACAGCTGCTAGTGTGAGAACAGGCCTTCTACAAATGAACAGCAACAGTCTTCTCAGTGTTAGCAAAAAGGGGGATAAGAGAAAAGAGTCTATATTCCAGTTATGCTCCTGAGAGATTTCATGTGCTCTGCCACAGGAGCAAGTCTGAAAATCCCAGTGGGAGACAGACCATTGTCCAGATATTTGCACTGTCAATCAAACCAATCTGCAAAGTTCCCCTGCCCGCTGCCAGCAAGGCAATTAGAGAGGCAGCCTGGACCAGGGTTGGTTAAGGATGCATAGGTATTCTTACCTGAGTGAGAAGCCAAAGGGACAGGCAATCAGAAACTTCAAGCATATGAGCAATGTTTACCTTGCTGTGGGGAAGATTTTTTTTTATGACCATTAAATATCAGGGGTTTTATTGTTGTTGTTGTTGTTGTTGTTATTATTGTTTGGGTTTTCTAGATAGGGCTTCTCTGTGTAGCCTTGGCTGTTCTGGAACTGGCTTTGTTGACCAGTCTGAGCTCAAACTCATAGAGATCAAGTGCCTCTGTGACCTGAGTGCTAGGATTAAAAGTGTGAGCTACCATGCCAGTTTAAATATCAGTTCTTGAAGGGAGCAAACATTATAGAAGGGAAAAGCTTTAAAATTCAGATACAAATTATATGTTTATGTTAACATCTCACTTTTCCTAAAACTTCATGTTTTATCTATTGGTTAACTGCTGTCTGCTGCAAATAGAACACAAATGCAAATGCAATGACACTAAATACTAAAAACGAAAGATGTCTAATAATACTGCAGAATGGAGTTTTTCAAAGTATATTGGTATCATGAAAGTGATTTACCACACTTTCTTAAAAGCCCTCTTACATTTGTCTTAGCTTGACATGTCGCCAAAGTATCACAATTTAAACATTTTAAATTAAAAAATTGGGAAAATGGGAGCTTCATTTCAAATGGGAAATTGTAGTTATATACAAATATATACATTTTATCCCTCAGAAGATTATAGTAAATATTTGACTATGTCCCTATAGCTATAGGATTGTTTTTTGAGTCATGGTCTCATGTATATATTGACCTTAAACTATCTATGTAGCTGAAGATGATCTTGAATTTATTATGCTCCTACATTCACGCCCCCAAACACTGGGATTACAGTGTCAACATACCTAATGTATTCAGCGCTAGGGATCCAATCCTGGGCTTTGTGTGTACTTGGCAAAGATTCTAAAAACTCAGTTACATCTCCAGTCCAAGGATTTTAAAAAGTAATAATTATAGTTTTTAAACAATTATTTGAAATTAAGTAGTATCAAAACTGTTAAAATGGAAGATTCATATGTATTTTAAATATGAGGCAAAATATATACTGAAATTGGATCACACTCACATTTTTTTGTCACTAAGTCCAAATAAATCCCAGAGTCAGGATAATGTATGATTATAACATTTATTGATTAGCTCCATTTTGCAGTATTTAGTTAATGGGAACAAATGTACAACTATAGATAAAAAGATAATTAATTAGTCAACATCTATGATTGTAGTAAGAATAAATTCAACTTCAGTCAGGTGTGAAATTCACCATATGCTGCGTGAGAAGGTGATGTTTGTGTAGTGGAGGTGATGCCAGAATATGTATAGAAAGTTTGCATGTCATTTTGGTCTTCTAACTCATAAGCCAGGCCACAGGTAAAATGGAATTACCATGTGCAAAAAAGTGTTGTCATCTGACACAAGGCCAAATGACCAGAAAATTCATGTCAAGATTCCGTCTTACTATTGATGCAAATGTTTCTATGTTTTATTTTAAAACAATTGAATTTACTAAACATCTTTACATCTTGTGTGTGTGTTTATTAATGTGATATGTGGAAGTTCATTTAAATTTTTTTAAATCTTGTTTGGTACTGCTCTGTAAGCCCTGTCTGACCATATCTTACTGATAATCAATGACAGCTGAGTTCAAAAGGAAAAACAGTCAGACCTGATGAACCTCCCAAATCGAGCATCTTGTACCACACCACCTAAGAAGATGTGAAATATACATACACACACACACACACACACACACACACACACACACACACACACAAACACACACAAACACAAACACACCACTCAATGTACTCACATCCCTAGATTTAATAATCAATTTCTGGAAATAACAAAAAGGAGATTAAAACCACCACAAGCCAAACAACGAGAAACTAATGGACAAACAAACTTGGCTTCTTTAGCAAACAGACTACGCAGAAGGAGGACCTAGGAAAGAGAAACTGATAGACTCAGAGAAATTCGAAACATGCCAACTTACAGTTGTGTATGTAACTTATCTGGATCTAGATTCACATCAACAAATCCCATACAAAAGAAGGTTATTAGAAGAGAGTGAACACAGAAAGCAGGCTTAATTATTTAAGACTCACTGCAACTTTGTGTGTGGTTATGGTACTTTAAGAAACCTTTATATTGATACATATTAAAATATATATGGGTGAAATTATATGATATCTAGGATTTTGTTTAAGATAAAATAGAGCAGGAATGTGAAGGGGTATAGTGTCAACAAATTACCCATAGGCTGAGATTTGATCAACTGCGTGACAGGAATATAGGGATTCTTTATTTTTACTATTCATACTTTTACCTAAGTTTGAAACCATCTACAATTAGGGATTCATAAAAATCTTTTTGAGAAGATTCATCTAAAGTGTTACAAGTTCCAAGTGTAATAAAAAATGTTTCAAATTTAAATATGCAGAAAGTTTCTGCTATTATTCAAATAAGGGTCAACCCACATGACTGCTAAAACTCTGTCCTTGGCAGTCTAGATTAACCTGAACAGGAGCTATAAACAAAATGCCATATGTAAGAGAGTATAAAAAACAACTTTCTAGAAATGTTTATCTGTCATTCAAGATAAAATGCCTCCTTGAAGTAATAAAGGGCTCATAAAGAATTTATTAAATACCTACCATGCTACGTAGTCAATGGCATACTCCTTTTTAAGTACAATGCCAATGTTTGCTTTATCAGAGTCATCTATTAATATATAAAATTCATTTCTTCAAGTATCATTTGCAAAGTATATGAGTAAGAATGAATAATTCAAAAAATAAAATAAAAAGAACACATTCATTCAAAGAAAGGAGTGCTTGTGTACATGTGTGAAGCAGATATACAAGAATTCATTGCACACAATGCTCTCTCCATATTAGGATACAGATTTTATCTATAATGACAAAGAAAACCCTCATACTAATGTCTGGTAGCACTTAAAAGAATATTTATATGTTATTACTGTAATTTCTAAAAATTACCAATATGGCACAAAGATTATGATTTGACTTATCCCCAGAGTCATGTAATTAAGCAATCATTGCAGAAAAATGGATTGCCCTTTACAAAGATTATTAAGTAGGCTGATCAAACAAAGATTCTGATTAACTACATTTTTAGCTCATAACAAAAAAAGTTAGATGTTTTTTGTACACTAACTACATTTTGTATCTTTCAACTATAGGACAAAAGCAAACATGCTTTTGTAATTATAGGTGATTTAATCACTGGGGGAAAATATACATGGGTCTTTCCCATACAGTTAATGTTTATTTTTTACAACTTCCTATGAATCTTAATTACTTCAAAACAAAAAAGAGGGTCTCCCCCCCCATCTAAAGTCCTAACATGGTGAATAGGATAGAGAGAGAGAATAAATAGGCCATTCTAAAATCAAAGGTCCTATTTGGATAAATCCCATTAGTATGTAGTCTCTGCAGCAATATGGTCTGGTTACATATATATTTTAGCATAATTTATGGTGAAGCAAATCATGAGTGTAGACAAGTACTGAAAATACTATCACAACACAGAGAGAAGCTACTCTCTCTTTCAGGGCATGGTTTCAATTCACAAAGCAACAAAGATATTATTCTCACATCTACTCTTCTATGAAGCCCTTCTTGACCACTACAGCCACATCACCTTGGAATTGGTGTCGTGGTATAGAACATTTGTTTAACTATGGAAAGGTGTGTTGCATTTCCTTAACTATGTAAAGATACATTGTTTTGTTTATGCTGCATTTATTTAACTATGTAAAGATGTGTTGCTATTTTACATTATCTGCCTAAGATACCTGATTGGTCTAATAAAAAGGTGAACTTCCAATAGCTAGTCAGAGGATGGAAAGGCAGGGCTGGTGGGCAAAGAGAAAGGGGAGACTAGCCAGGGACCAGCCAACCAGATATGAAGGAAGCAGGACAGCAGGATGGACAGTATGTAGATGGGATAAATGAGCCTTGGGGCAGCACACAGATTAATAGAAATGGGTTAATTTAAGTTTTTTTTTAAATGGCTAGCTAGAACAAGCGTAAGCTAAGGTCTCCATGTCATGATTTGGGAGCTGGTTGTGGGTCCAAAAAAATACCAACTATAGTCTGGTCTCTCTGCCTTTGTGCCCCACTCTTCCTCAAATGTCAGCTCCTGGGGAACTTTCCTGAGCTTCTGAGAATAGGTGTGTCTCCTTTCTAAAGGTGAGTTGACTGTGGGCAAGGTCCCTATTTGCATCTCATTTGTCTGTGATTCTTCAAGGCATCAACAAACATCTCACTAACTATAGAAGCTTAACAGAGATTTAATTAATTTAATAAAGATTGAAGTGTAGGAGGACAAAAAAGAGATGGATATATGCAGACAGGGAGATAGAGATAGGGGTCCTGTTTTTCTTAACTGCACACATAGGGAGATTGCAGCAAACATTGTTTTGTTTTTATCAGAACCATCCATCCTTGTTAGAATTACATGCTTCTCCAGGGACCTCAAATTCCTCACCAATAGACAGCGGTACTGAACATGGCCACAGAAAGTACTAGACTTATCTTGTTCTAAAACAGGCTAGTTATTGAGTTGGTGCTGCAGGTAGGTAAAAGCCAAATGATTGAGAAGACCATTCCATTCTGTCAAAACCTCTAGTACCAAGAATTCCAGCACTACATGCTTTGAGTATAAAGTCTTCCACAGTTACCTTTCCAAGGTAATGATCTGGGATGTGTTTAGGGGCACTGTTTCTTTCAATAGTTCCAAAAAACTCTTCATTTCTGAGAATATATAGCCAAGATGGTAGGGTGCCAAGAGGTAAGGACTTACTCAGTGAGGCTGTCCCCAAATCTTCATCTCTGCATCAGTAAAGGAATTACAAGATAATTTTTAAATGCAGACATGATGCTATAGTGGCCATGGAAGAGAAGAGAAAACAAATAGCTAAACACTAACTGGTCATGTCCCAAGTCTATCTCAAAAGTGAGAGCTGTCATTTACTGAAGACCTTCCTATGTGAGGTGGTCTACAGATGATATTGCTGTTGCAACTTAGATTTCATTTCCTCATGGAAATAAAGTTATAATAACCTGATCTTTCCCTCCTCCCCTGAAAAGCATATTTAATCCACAATGATCCAGAGATACAGTATTATTAATGTGGGACCTAGTTACCAGGCATACTACTCTAATGTACATAAAAAGATTCCAAAGCAACCAAAATTCTACTGTGGATTGTGGGGAAGGGGTAAAAGAAACTCTCTCTGCTCTACTCATTTAGCTGGCCACAGTAGTGGAAAACCACATGGCTCAGTTCACAGGTGAAAGGAGTTCCCAAATACTTTACTTGTTCCAAACATCCATACCAATCCTTTATATCCTAGACTCAAGGATAGAATTGATTTTGAAGCGGGAGGATTCTCAAGCTTTGGAAGTAGAAAGAAGGAGTCCTCCTGCAGCCAGCCACTCAGTCAACCAATCAGTGCAGTTGCTTCTATGTGTGGCAGGCTCGATGATAGAGAGCCATTGCTGAGACACCAAGCAAAAAATGTTACCTATGTACTTTTCTGGAAATGGCTTCAACTTCCAAATCAAATCTTTGTCCAATTATACTGCTTGTTAGATAAAGGGATACCAAGACAAATAGACAAATATTACCTAAATTAAAATTTTCAAAATGGAAAGTGACAATATTTAAGAATTATTTTGGCAAGACTGGATTGTCCTCCTCTTTTCAAGAAGGAAAAACAGCAAGTAGCATCACACCACTATGACACAGCTGAGTCTCCTACAACATTCATGCCCATGACCTTGGCTCAACATGGCACAAGATAAACACAGACACCCACATGGGAAGTTGGGTTAGAGACTGGGAGAACAAGGCTTCCCGGTCCTGACCTTTTGCTCCATGAGCTGGAAAGGGTAGCAGAGAAGCTGGAGAGAAACCTTCAGGCCCTGGAGAAAAACAGACCTGAAGTTTGTTCTCACCATTGTAAAAGGGACCACTTCCTTACCCAAGGTAAGGCCTGGCCTCTTAACTATCTTGCCATATATTCAATGGAACTGGCATGCATTTATCTTGTACATTGTACCTGCAACTAATAATTTTGTTATCCTCCCCCCCAAGTTCATCAGAAGACACTAGGGAATACTTATCATCTCAGTGGGTTCATCCAAAGGATAATTACAAACTCAATGGGAAATAGCATTCTAAACGTATAGGGAGCTGCAGCAACATGTGCTACCCATGAGCCAGTACTACCATGGCTGAGAGCTGGTATTCACTTGGCTAGAGACATTTAGAATATATAGGTATAGGTCACATTTATACAGTGATAAACGTAATAAATCACAGTGGGCAAGGTAGTCTAGCTAAAAAAATACCCACAAGCTTTTGTCACAAGCCTTCGACATAGAACAATGGTACATAAGGTAGGCTAGGACAGAGCCCACTGGTCTCCTTCTTTTCCCATTCAGTATTGTAGATTTCCTTACTTGACTTGGATAGCTGCTCATCCTGGGAAATGCCAAGATCATCCGACTCCCCCGACAGCTCCTTGATGAAGTTGGAAGGAAACATTCCAGTCTTCCCATTGAGTACACCTTCCCACCATCCTTCCTCGACCTGCATACAGGCAAAGAGAACAGAGGTATGAGACCAAGTTAGATATGTCTTCTATTTATATGGTAGAACTCACACAGAAAAGGAGCCCAAAGTTTCAAAGTCACCAGAGAAACAGAAAGTAGGCCTCACAGTCTTATGATTCAGACAGGTAAGGGAGTCAACTTGCAACCCAATACAAGTGGTCAAATTGTAACACTTCAACTTCTAACTGAAATTTGCCATTTCCTTTAGTTATGAAAGTAGGTAACATACCAATATTAAAAGGACCTGTGACTCATTGCAAAATAAATCATGACTATTTTCCTATCACATCACAGATGCTGTGAGTACCTCAAAATATCATTTGTGCTACTTTGAAATGGTGTAAATTATACCTGCTGGGGGGGGGGGTATTTGTTATTTAATGTATTAGGAAGGTATCACATAGATTGCTATATCAAAATTTGCTTTGCTTTGATGTGTATTTCACTATAGTTTCCTTTGTAATTTTATGTTTTATTTTATGAAAATCATTAATTTTTTAAAAAAAAATATAACCAGGCATGATGGCACATATCTGTAAGTCCAGCACTCAGAAGACACAGTAAGGAAGATAAATAGTACCTGTGAGGCCAGCTGGAGTTACACAGCTGGGTAAAATGGCTAGAAATGTGGCTCCTTGGGCAAGTATTTGCCTAGTATACACAAGGCCTAATTTATACTCTCAGTAGCACAAACAACAGAAAGGAGGAGGAAGAAGAAGATGAGGGGTGGGGAGGAGGATGAAGAAGAGAGAAGAGGGAAGGAAGAATCAAAAGTTTCTCAAGATAATTAAAACTAGACAGTTGAGAGAAAAATCTATTTTCAATTAAAAAAATTAAGATTAAAAATTTTATGAACAAGCATAAGACTGAGTCAGCCTCCCTGAAAGTGGGTGTCAGTTAGGAGGCATGGGCAGTCTATGGGGCCTCTGCAGTGGAACCAGTATTTATCCCTAGTATACGAATGGACTTTGGGAGCCCATTCACTATGGAGGGATACTCTCTCAGCCTAGATACACAAGGGAGGGCCTAGGTCCTGCCCCAAATGATGTGACAGACTTTGATGGTCCCTAATGAGAGGCCTCAACATCCCTGAGAAGTGGATGGGGGGTGGGATAGAGGGATGGTAGGGGGAATGAGAAGATGGGAGGGAGAGGGATCTGGGATTGGTATTTAAAATAAAATCATTTTTAATTTAAATAAAAATTAATTTTAAATTTTAAATTAAAAAAACAGTTTTGAGCTAAGGGCTCCAGAGGTAGAAAGATTTCCTGTGGGTTTCTCTTGGAATGTGGGGGAAGGATTGGAGTATCAGAGGGGAGTAAAACTTCTGAATAGGATGTGGGAGCTGGACCAGAAAAGCAGTGAGATCTGACAAAACAGGTTCAGTTTTGAGGTATAAACACTAACTGGGGGCAAGTGAAAGAAAAATTTTCTGAAGTACTTGAGATGGATCCACTAACAGCAAAATAGATTTTTGAATATTGGTTGGATTCTTGGAAGAAAAAAAAAGATCATTTTGAGAACAAGCAAGTTACCAATAAGATGTGGTGTGGTAGAAAAAAGGAGGTAGAACCTTTAGAATTTTCACTACTATGCAGAAAAAAAAAATGGAATCTTGAAATTCGCAGGCAAATGGATGAAACCTGAAGAAACCATCCTGAATGAGGTAATCCAGTCACAAAAAGAGGAACATGGTATGTACTCACTCATATATGGATTTTAGACACAGAACAAAGGATCACCAGCCTATAGTTCATACCACCAGAGAAACTAGGATACAAGGAGGATTCTAAGAGATTCATACAAGGTCCCTCACAGAAGGGGAAAGAGACAACTCTCCAGAGCATATGGGGAGTGGGGTGGCAGTGAGTGTAGAGGGAGTTAGGAGAAAGAGAAGGGGAGGAGAGGAAAACACGTGGGACTAGGAAGATTGAGTCAGGGGACAAATAGATGAGAGAAAAAGAGAGAGATACCACAAAAGAGGGGGCCATTGTAGGTTTGAAGAGAAAACTGACTCTAGAGAAATGTCCAGAGACCTACAAGACTGACCCCAACTAACAGTCTGAGCAACAGTGGAATGGCTACCATAAATGCCCTTCCCTGATAATGAGATTGATGACTAACTTATCTACCAACATAGAGCCCTCATCTAGTAGCTGATGGCAACAGAAGCAGACACTCACAGCTAAACACTGAGCCGAACTCCTGGAATCCAGTTTCAGAAAGGGAGAACAAGACCAGGGTACAGAAGCCCACAGAGACAGCTGACCTGAATAAGGAGGAGCTAATGGGCTCCTAGAATGATAGCTGGGAAACCAGCATTGGACCAATTTAGACCCCCTGAACATGGGCCTCAGTTAGAAGGCCTGGACAGTCTAAGGGACCTCTGACAGTGGAACCAGGATGTATCCCTGGTGCATGAAGGGACTTTGGGAGCACATTCCCCATGGAGAAATACTCCCTTAGAGGCAGGATGGAGGGCCTAGTCCCTACTCCAAATGACTTGACAGATTTTGTTGATCCCTCCTGGAAGGCATCACCCTCCCTGTGGAGTGTGGGGTAGAATAGGATGGGAGGGTGGTTGGGGGACATGGGAGCAAGGGAGAAAGAGAAGGAGGGAGGGAGAAAGAGAAGGAGGGAGAGAGAAAGAGAAGGAGGGAGGGAGAAGGAACTGGGATTGATATGTAAAATAATAAATAAATAAATAAATACATAAATAAATAAATAAATAAATAGATAGATAAATAAATAAATAAATGGGCATCTATTGCCCTAGAACCTTTAAAATTTTTCTACATGTATATGTTATCTGTGCAAGACAAATACTATTTTAAATCTTGAAATAATTCAAACAGACAAAAAAGACCATTAAAACTCAAAGCCCAGTTCAAATTCTATCCTGAAACTTAGCAGTTTTGTGAACTTATCCCTTTTTCTCCTGCCAAAATAAATCCTCCTTCCCCATCTGCCTAACAGAGCTGGACAACACATCTCAAGTGGCATATTAAGCACGACCTTTGTCTCTGTTAGTGGTATATGCATTATGGTTCTATGCTAGGATCTGGAAATGAGAAACTATATATGCTAAGTACCTATTTTTGCTAAAGAAGATGACAGTCTATCAAAATAGGAAGGTGTGACTAAAGACTAAGGCTAGCAACACAGGATAAGTAGATGGGAAAAAGACCATGACTTGGGACAAATCAAGCTTGTTATATAAAGTTGAGCTCACTTAGGTCCAGGATGGTAAAAGACAAATTTGAGAAAAGATAAATCAAAACCAAGGTAGGCCATTAAATTGATCACCAGGGTTTATTCGGCTGATCTGGCTGGCTAAGCGGGTGTCCCCTTCCTCCCTCACTGCTCCATGTGCGTCCCTCCCAAAGTTGTGCACTAGGTTGAAAAGGACGACCTTCCCTGAATAGAGGAGGACTGGTCTTCAGACAAGGGTGTATGAGTAGCTGCACTCCCCTGCTAGAACCTCCAAACAAGCTCTCAAGTTTGGCCATTAAGAAATTAGAAACAGTAGGTATGATTAGGGGAGATATGTTCAGCACATTCCGGAAAGGGGAAAGGACCTAATGAAGGCCAGCGAATGGAGGCAACCAAGGCAATACATTTAGAACACTCATTAGAGAAACCATAGGATACAGAGTTGTGGAGTAGTGGTTACATTTGCATGGCCACAAAATCCTAAGTGAAGAACGCACACAATAACATCCATGTATGGCCGACCTCATGATTATTATTTAGCATCATTTCCACTGACTAGCATTTCCATGTTTCTATGCCAACTCAATTGAAGTATATTATTCCTTTAAGAGGGTTTTGATAGAATTAAGATAGTTGCAAGGATTCACTGTGAGTCTGCATATCAATAGTCATAGGATTTGTAGCATGGGGAATTTATGCTAGCTCTAAATAAAGAACCATAAAATAACCCCCCTTTTCCCTCAGGAATCACAGGGCAAGGGGAAAATCCAGGGCAGGACCTGCAGCTTAGTGATATGTGGTACAATGTCAGGCTGCAGAGGGCAGCTGGACCAACTCCATCAATTCAGCTTGACGATGTCTAAAATATTCCCCTTTCCACCAAGCAGCTCTAGTGTGAGACTCCAGGAAAGCACTCCTAATGTTTAAGATCAGCAGCTGCCTACTGGGGAAACAAAGGTATGTTCACCCTGACACACCCCAAATGCCAGTATCACTGTCATTGCACAGCCTGAAAGGCTTGGGAAAAACAGCAGAGGTTTATCATTAGCCACACAGCAAGTAGGAGGGTTGACAATAAAACCATTGCTCATCACCTGGGGGATACTTCCAATTGCAGCTTCCATGGACACAAGGGGTATTTCTTTGTGACCTGAGCTCTTCCTGAGGGAAAGCCTGGAACCAGAATCACTGAGAGCTGTGTAATACAATGTCTTCCTACAGTTTGCTGTTTTGGTCTCAAGATTAAGCCTGGAGATAAGGGAAAAATGATGCTTATTTTCAAAATAGCTCTCTTCAAAAATCTGGTTCAATTTCCTGCATAAAGACAAGAGCACTGAAGCCCAGAATGACGATTTCCCCCTGTCAAACACGGTGCCAATGCATTCATGTTAGGGAAATCATTAAAAGTCCTGATTGATTCACAAAAGGTAGGGTATTTTGGGGGGGCGTTGGGAGATGGGGAGGAGGAGAGAATCTTCCAATGAGGAGCAGAAGGGAACAAGAGATCCTGATTATTACTGCTGTTTTTAATTGTTTTTAATGGCCTGTGTGGCCATTCCGGTGATGTCAAGATTTACTAAACAGCTATCCTGCACTGCCTTATGAAGTTGAGAAAGATGCTTTGGTGAACTAAACAGACAAAGACCTCATTCTGGAGCTTGAGAGGCTGCCCCACACCTAAAGTGCTTGCCATGCAAACAGGATCTATATATACCCAGCACACCATAGAATACAAATGCAGTGGTGCACACCTGTAATCCCAGACCTGGCAAGGCAGGAACAAGAGGACCTTTGAGGTTTTCTAGCCAGCCTTTCTAGCTGAATTGGTGAGCCCTGGGTTCAGTGAGAGTCTCAAAAAATAATGTAGAACAATGATTAAGGAAGATATCTCTGGCTTTCACATACAACCCCCCCACACACACACATGCATGCACATGCACGCACATACACACACACACACACACACACACACACACACACACACACACACACACACACACACACCCTGAAGAAATTTATGGGAGAGGAGGCAAGAGGATCCTGAATTCAAGGTTAGCCTGGACCATTTAACAAGTTCCTGACTGCCCTCAAAAATGAAGAAGGGGGAAGGGAGGGTTTGGTTTCTTGTAGGGCTTCTGGAGGCATTCTTTCACAGAGCGCCAGTCTCTCCTTCTGAAAATTATAGCTATTCTACAGATCCTCAGATTCCTAAAGAACTTTGACATCATTCCAACATGAAAATATGAACAAAGAAGAAACTGAATGAGTAAGATAACCTTTCTGATGAATCAAGAGATTGATGAATCAAGAGTGCAAGTTTTATGTTGTCACCTCTATGTGAGGGAATCACCTGTGACGATGCCTATGCCTTAGGGGGGAAAAAGCACCAGGAAAAAGCCTTTGGATGGTATGTCTCTTTAAAAAGCTCAGTGCAGGCATTCTTGCAGCTTTTGTATCAATGTCTTTACATTGCATTCCCCAGCATTTGCTTCATACACCCCACAGTCATCCCAAACAAATGGGCATGGGTGGCACCTTCTTTACCCCCTCATGAGGGCTTCCTGCTTTCACTTCCTTGCTCATTTGTCATTTCCATTATCTGTCAGTCTTTTTAGATTCTTAGCTTCTTATAGTACTCTCTACCACTAAACTGAGCCTGTTTCAATGTACACATTCTGTTCATAAATCTCTGAGTGTCTACAAATACAGTCTTTCTCATGATGCAAGATTTAAACATTATATAGTTATACAAATCTACCATAAAGACATCATCTGAACTTACTTTTGGTCACATAGTTGTAGCCTGTACTGTATGCTGATGATTTAAATATAACTACTTTTCTTCACTTGTTGCTGTTAATATTTGAGATAAGGTCTCATGTAACCTAGAATGGAATCATACTTACTCTTATAGCTAATGATGACCTCGAATAACTGATCCTCCTAGCTCTGCCCACCAAGTGCTGCGGTTATAGATGTACATTACTACACTCAGCTTACCCTCTCTTCTAAACACAGCATCCCTCTCCATAATAGGAATACTTTGATACATGTACACACTAGAAAAACAGATGTGTTCACGACTAAGTTAAACAGAGGACAACTGTAGAGCTGTCTGGGTTATTTAGATGATCAAATTCCAATACTGAGATTTTTGCATTAACATTGTATTTTAAAATAAGAAACAGGGGTGTTTCTAAGGTAACACAGAGTCTTAATGGGGGAAAATGGAGGCATGTTTGGATTCCTATTAACCAGTTAGCTTTTGTTTTATTTTGTTTTATTTTTGTTTTTTTGTTTGTTTGTTTGTTTTGTTTGTTTTTGCAGAGAGGGTTTCTCTGTTAAACATTCCTACCTGTCCTGGAACTATCTATGTAGTCCAGGCTGGCCTTGGACTCACAGAGAACTGCTTGCCTCTGCCTCCTGAGTGCTGGGATTAAAGATGTGCACTATCACTGCCTAGCCCAATCAGCTTTTTAATGAAATGCACCAATTTTTAGTATAAGTGCTGTGAAAGACAACTCAGAATTTGACTTTTCTTGAGCAAGAGTGTAAGGAGGAGGAAGCAGCCATCCACCCACACAGAGGTTTATCTGACTGAGTGAGAGGTTTAAAGCATCTCAAGAGCCTGCTTAACTTGAGACGAGTGGATCCAATCTCCTTCTATGGGCAGAAAAAGAAGAATGCAGACAGTTTGGGAGCATGCGAGTTACCATTTTTGAAAACCACAAAGCCAGTGCAGGCTTTAACTCATTCTGCAGCCCTCAGTCACCAGCCAGCCTGACTGGGAAGTGCTGAGAAATGCCTCCAAAATTAATCACAAAAACACACACAGAAAGAAAAATTTCAGAACACTGCCACTGTGAGAGATTTGTTAAGATCAGCCTCATCAAACATGGGGGTGGGGAGAAACTCCTTCCCTAGGCTCCAGATAACAGAGACAGGAAAAACAAAACAAAACAGAAGCTCCAAGGCAATCTTCAAACACAAAAAGGACCACAGATTCTGCTCCCAGTAATTTTGCCCTCACATCAGATGGGTCCCTCTGTCATGAGAACCCCACTAGCATTTCTCTGTCTTCTCCACTCTGGACCAAAATGACCCAAGTGGGTATTCACAATGACTTATTTAAAAATCACAGTCCACAGGGGAGAAAAAGAAAGGAAAAATCAATCACTCTAAAACTTCAGAGCTTACCGCTCTCCTTCTATATTGCCATCTTGATTCCTTTAAGTTTGCTGTTCCTTTCCTACAACTGAACTGCCTACTCTCCAGCCAGGAGGGGTAAGTGGGGTGCGAGGCTCTCTTGCAGCCTCCACTTCTACTCCAGGACTATCCCTTGCTCTCTTCCTTCACCATGGCTGAGGGCTGCAGGCTGGTAGTCAATTTCCACCAGACAAGTAAGATGTTATTTCTCCTACCAGGGTTCCAAGATTGTTTCTTCCTAAACCTTTTAGGACTTCCAGGGACATGTGCTTGGTTACATAATGTAAAAACAGGTGTGTGAAGAGAAAGTTGGTGCTAAGATAGGTTGAAGGTAACAATTTGGTAGTTAAAAAAAAAAACAGCTGCAAACTAAAAAATCTGGGGGTGGGGAGCTACGGAATTTCAGAAGGCTAGTATACTTCAAGCTCTTCATTTACAATGGCACTGATGCACTGTTAAGAAAGTGCATGTCTGAGAGGGTACACTGTGGAGACACAAAGCACAGAGCTCAAACCAGCAACCACCCACACTCAGAGAAAAGGCCTTGCCCCCTGCCCACACACAATAAATATTAGAAATAGGCCTGACCTTCTATTGTGACACTGTGTTGAAAAAGAACGTAGATTGTTAATATTAGATATTAAGACACATATATAATTTTTAAAATTCTGTGATTCAACTGTCTCCTAAAAACTAACCAACACAGTCAAAATCCTAAGAGCTTTTGGTCAGGGACATAAAAATAGGCTGTGTTCTTGTGTAAACAACTCTAATGCTATTAATAAATAAAGATGCAATTATAATATTTACAGATACAATTATGTTTTACTTTCAAATATTAATTTTATTTATGTGTGTGGGTGTTTTCTCTTTATGCTATGTACAGGCCCAGTGTCCTTGGAGGCCAGAAAAGGGCACTGGATCCCCTGGGACAGCAGTTATAAATGCCTGTGAGCCACCATGTGGTTGCTGGGAATAGAACTCAGGACCTCTGGAAGAGCAGCCAGTGCTCTTAACCATTGAGTTTCTCTATAGCCTCAATATGTTGTACTTACATTAACAGATTGGTTGATTCAACAGTATCACAAAGCATAATTTTGTTCTTGCATTCATCTGTCCCTATTACTTAATGGATTTTGTTTACTTGTGACATTTTTTTTCAGTCTCTAGCTCACTGGTTCTCAACCTCCCTAATGCTGAGACCCTTTAATACAGTTCTTCATGTTTTGGTGACCCCCAGCCATAAAATTATTTCATTGCTACTTCATAATAGTAATTTACTATTCTTATGAATCATAATGTAAATGTCTGATATGCACGATATCTGATATGCAACCCCAAAGGCATTTTGACCCACAGGTTGAGAACAGATGCTCTAGTAAAATCAGAGAAGACATGTCCATAAGCATGTTTACAACATTCATCATTGAAGGACAGATCTTTCATTATACACTGATAATGACAAAAAAAATCTATGAGATCAACTAAAACAATAGAGAAGTCTTGACATAATTTTGAAAATACAGATTAAAACGTTAGCCTTCAGACTCTATGACTTTCTTTTTCCTTTTTCCTGTTGAAGCAAACTGCAAGTGCAGCCTAAAATCCAATTGCAAATGACCCCTTCCTTATAAGGGGTCTCATTTGCACACTGAAGCCACATCCTAAGCTGTGCCCATTACCTCAACTCTATTGGCAGAACAAGATGCCACTACAGACAGTAAAGGAAAAATCATCTTCTATGATGAAACCACTTCAATTCTTTTTCCCTTTCAATCTTGGATCACATGTATATAGATCTTTTTCACATGATTATATCCTAGTGTGTGCAATTTTCTGTTCTAATCCCTTCATTTATTTTGCAACAAGCTGTTTTATTGTTCCATTTATTCACTTACTTATTCAGCAAGCATTTATCAAGGTACATATTAGGATTCAGGAAGTATTCCAGGTACCACAAATACAAAGACAGATAAAAGCCAGGTCTCTGCCACTGAAAAACTCTCAGCTAAGAGGAATATAACCAATAATTATAAATGTAAAACATGATAATCAATCAACATTTAAAGGGCTCTGCGTGAAGCATCTCAATGGCTTTATGTATTCTAGCTAGATAATACAACTTAATTCCTTTTCTTTATTATTTTTCATTATTACAAACACTGTTAAAATTAACACACTTTTATGTGTATGCATTTGTTAACCATTTTCTGGAAGTAAATCTTAGAAATGAAACCAGTCATAGTTTTATTCATATTTTATAGATATCAACATACCTTCATGTAAGTATCATATAGCTATACAAATTCATCAGTTATAGTAGGCATTGCTAAATGAGCTGAAACCTACTAATTATATTCTTAATTTACACTTCTTTAATAAATAGCAAGGTAAAATATTTTCACATTGTTAAAATTTTTCTCCAGGGCCAGACATGGTAACACATGCCTGTAACCCAACACTCAAAAGACTAAGGAAACAACAAAAATAAAAAAAACTAGTCTCCCTTGTGGGAAGTATATTTATGGCAAATTTATGTATCATTTGGCATTGTTCTAACAGCTTCCTCATATTTTTATGTTTGTTTTTTGAGATAGGGTCTCACTATATAGCTCTGGCTGGTCTGGAGCTTGCTATATAGACTAGGCTGGCCTGGAGCTCAACAGATCCTGCTTCTACTGCCTCTAGAGTACTGGAATTAAAAGCATGTACTATTCTACACAGTACCTTAATATATTTTTCACATTACATTTATATATTTTATAACTTGTTATAGTTTTTTCCTATTTGTTGTTCTCTTTGTTTAATCACCTCACATCATACACCAATGTTTAACATTTTTATTAGTCACATCTACTTTTTTACTGTAGAAATTCTTTCATACATCTGATCTTACGAAGTTTGCCCATCATTAAATTGATGTTCTGCTCAGCTGTCCATTCATTTAACTTTCAACAAATGTTTCCTATGTATGTACTTGACATCAGATATTTTTAAATATGGAGTAATATATTAGCACAAATTATCCAAAACTTAGAAACACACAAAGGGGGTTAAAGCATATTCTCCCAGTGCTATGGTGGGAACCCCATTAATTGCTTCCCTAGAGATACTTATCTCTGTTTGACAAGTTAGACAAACAAAAGCAATGCAAGTGATTCTTATCAGGCTTCAATAAATACAAACTGACTAGAAAAGACACAGATGATATGTCCTCTGGAAAAAATAACCTCAAAGGTCTCAGTTTAATTGCTAACCTAGTCACTATAGGGTTTGGAATCTAAGTCAGCCATCTTCATCAAGTTACTAATCCCTTCCATCTTTATCAAAGCTTTGTTCTTTCTATAGTTTTCTTAGAGACAACCTTCCCATCTTAGAAACCTCTTTCTGGTGAGTGGAGGCCAGGTTAGGTTTCAGTGAGCCTGGAAACCTGGCTTCTGCTAGCAGTTCTGCCACTTCTACCCACATGATAGCTCACTTCATGACCTCCTTGACTTCTACCCTGTTTTCTATAAACCATGAGCTTCTGAAAGATCAACTGATACCCAGGAAATACAAGCAAGTAGAAGACTTATTATATCTCTCTATATGAAGAGCCAAATGTTGAACCAGAATGATGAGGTTCTAAGTCCAATGTACAGGATGCCCAAAGCCTGAGAGAGTAGAGCACATGCAGCCCACCCAGTGTTTATAGGAACATTTTACTAGTAAGGCTCCTTTTGGATAGACAAGATAAAACATTCAAGGGAAAGTGGCACAGGAGACTGAAAGTGTCCCCATTCAAGGGACCTGGCTGTGCCCCTTTTCCCTGCCTCTGCTGGAATATTTGAGGGTCTTTGCTCATCTATACCATAAAGTGATTAGGATAATTAAGTGGGCTAATAAGTGAAGAACCTCATCCTAGAACTAGGAGCGTAGCTCATATGTGTGACCTAGAGTTCCAGAGCAGAAGGACAACAATTAAAGTACTGTAGGGAGGAGGAAGTCCTGAGTGAATGTGTGTTGTTGACATAAACATGGCCCAATCAAAGACCCCAGTGCTGAGGATCACAGATATGGTGAAGTCTTCCTCTGGACAACAGGTGCAGAACATGTCCACTGTAGCTTTCTACTCCATCCCCATGTTTATGACTTGATGACTGCTCCCCTACAGACTATATCCACTGAGATTTTCTAAACCCATGTTCTTGCTCAGCTATATAAAATAACCCTGTCTCCTCTTTATCTGTGTGTAACAACCCCACCTCCTTGTTAAGCTGTATGTAATGACCCTGCTTCCTTGTTAAGCTGTATGCAATAACCAGCTTCCCTGATCAATTGTGTATAATAAATACACTGAGTTTTGGGTTTTCTTTTCTTTTTTGTTGTTGTTTTTGTTTTGTTTTTTGTTTTGGGGGGTATGGAATGGAGTGGGGTGGATGCACCTGCATCTTTTACATTAAAGAGCCTAGTCCACTCAATCCAAGATTTTCTATGAGTCTCTGTGTTTGTCATTTCTTCATCCCTTGCCACCCCTAGAAAGGGTTCCAGAACCAAAGCCATGTAAGAGTACAGAAACAAAACAAAAGCCCAATCATACCTGCCACATACTTTGTCTTCTAATAAATGCCACATGCCACTTTGAATTTCTTTAAATCCAACATTCTCTACAATGAAAACTGAATCTCTACTCTAGAAATGGATCTCTATTATTGTGACCATTCAGGTTAAAGTAGACAGGAATGTTGATGACACAGCATTAAAAATTCAAACATACTCAATGTGTTATATTACAAAGGCAGTGGCTTCAGATAACCCCATCTGACCCCAATCTGACCGAAAGGAGTTCCTCTACCAAAACGAATTTCCCTTGGAGACTCAACTAGATGATCTCTAGAGTCTCTTCAAGATTGAACATCCATTGCCAAAGACTGTGCATCTGCAGCAAGGGCTCTTCATGGATCTGATAGCCACATGAGGCAACAGTGTCACATAACCACTTGCTTACCTCTCCCACAACCTCTATGATGTCCCCGACTTTCAGCTCAAGCTCATCATCATTCTGGGGCAGGTAGCTGAATGCCACCTGGCATCTGCGTCTCCGTCGCTCTCCTGGATGGGAAAAGCAAAAAGATTTAGACCCGGTTCTTCTCCCACATCCCACACTAAGGTGTTAAAGAGAGGCTTCCTAGGCATGCAGGCAAAGTAAGCCGATTCATGTCAAATATGCTTCCTGGGGTGTGGCAAGAGGCACAGCAGCCCTGTCTCTTAGAGAGGCATTAAAAAGCAGAGCGATGCTTCTTGGTGTTTTGAAAGCTGCTGGCTCAGAAACCCATGGACATGAGAAACTGATCCATTGGTGCAGAAGGCAAAAAACCCCACCCGGAGCACTGGAGCACAGTGTTGCCTTAGACATACTTCCATAGATGATGGCACTTTCTGTTTTCTGCTGATGATTTGTAATGAAAGCCGATGTGATGTGCCAAAGAAACAAGAATGGTCTACTTCTGATGCTAGCAAGGCAAAGAGCATTTCCCCCAAGTGTGCAAAGTAAATGAGCAAGTGTCCTGGCCTTTTTCTTATTAATGTTACCCTTTCAACACACTGGACCTCAGGCCTGATAACCCAAAGCCAATTTGATTTTTGCTATTCTTAGTACCATTTCAAAAGTCCCACAGGGTTCAACATAACCATGTGTCTCCCAGGGAATGCATTAGCAAGCTCCTTGGCTCCTTCCACAGAACCCACCCAGGCAAGTCAAGGTTAAGAATCAGGGCCATACTTCATTTAGAGGAAACTCAGGGTTACACCATGTCATTTACACAATGGATCCCACTAGGGAGCCTCTGACTTGGAGCAGTACATATACAGATGCCACTGTCTATACAACATCCATACTGCCTATATGCATTGTGGGCATTAAAAAAAAAAAAACGTGCATGTGGGATGGCATGCAGCAGTGGTGTAGAAGCCATGGAGAGACATATGAGGGTTAAGAAATAGGATAGGCATTGCTAGGTCACAGCTGACCACCTTACACCATTTCTTCATGCCACTATGTGGTCTAAAAAAAATCAACAGGATCAACTACTTCAAAGAAGTGCATTTAGAAAGACCAGCATTATTTCTGGGTACTGCCTCTGGAGACGCTTTTTCTTTTCTAAGCTTTTCTCTGAAAAAGGAAATTCCTGTAGGGGTGATTACAGGGCACATTAGCCCTACCCCCAGCATGACATCACACAAAAGGAAAGGCGTTAGAACTACATCTATGGGCTCCCTGATCAATATTTTTCAAAAGCCAGTGGCCTAGTTCTCGATTTCATTTTTCTCAGTGTGTACCTCCCCAAGGAAGAACAGGGTGGAACACAAAGAAGAGGGCAGAAGTTCAGAATCAATACCTTGTCTAATCACACCTTCAGCTACTACACTAATGATCTCCACCTTTTTGCGCAAAGTCAGAGCAACCAAATCTTAATAAGAATGAACATAGAGCTCACAGGCACATCCTAGGCTAGCAATGTACCCTGTCAGCTGACTGAGTCACACAACCTTGTAAGGAGGGCCTGGCTCTGTGTGGGCCACAGGACCCATTGCATATTGCTTCCCCAAGAACAATGCTAGAGGACTGGCATGTCAGTGCAATGGTTGCTGTCATAAAGCTGGATATGATGAGACACAACTGTAACCCCAGAGCTCAGAGGACTGAGGCAGAAGGATGCTAAATTTCAAGCCAATGTAGGATATTCAGTAAGGTTCTATTTCAAAAACAAAAGGCTACCACCACTGCTCTATAGCTTCCAACAATACAGAAGAAAAATCAAGTTTTAGATATTGTAAAACATACACAGTTCTCACTCTAGCAAAGAAAATCTGAGTGACAAGGCAATCATGGAATTCTTCTCCTTCCCCACCAAATCCAGACCAAGGTGACTTAACACCAAAAGCCCCAAAGGGTTCTAGCTGAAGCCATAAACTTTAGACAGGATTATTAAGGAAGGGGGAGAGTAGATTTTATGTAAAATCAATTAGTGAATTGAGATACTATGGGCAGTTAGGCTTAAGCAGGGCAGGGTAGAGGAGTAGTGGGGAACTTAGGAGGTGGGGGGAAAGGCTAACCCAA
Organism: Cricetiscus sungorus; assembly: GCA_030556225.1. Taxonomy (NCBI): domain Eukaryota; kingdom Metazoa; phylum Chordata; class Mammalia; order Rodentia; family Cricetidae; genus Cricetiscus; species Cricetiscus sungorus. The sequence continues at coordinate 5,187,705 of JANBXA010000405.1, read as the reverse complement.
ATGAAGAGGGCATTACAGGTCAGATGGAACCTTACTACTCATAACCTGAATTTAAAAAATGAGTGGAAGGATAGTGAAATGCATGTGTAATGAGAGAAAAGGGGGGATACTGGGGAGTAAAGAGTTGCCCAGGGATGAGAAGGGGAAACAGGAGAAAGACGGTGGTACTGGGTAGTTAAATCAAAACTAAGAATCTATGGAAAAGCCTTATGGAAACTCACTAGCTAATGAACAAGTTTCAAAATGCATTTTTGTTGTAATTTTGTCCTGCATGGATAGGTGATATCGCCCTCAGAAGACATAGATTATCAAATGAAAATCATAGTACAAGACACGGGATACCTCTTCATAAGTTACCAGTCAAGAAAGTCCCAGAGATCCCCAAAACAATACAGACTAGTGCCATTGCCCTTAATTATCCTCCATAACTACATGGTTTGAACCTTATTGCAGAAGGCACAACATACTGGCAGCAGAACATAAAAAAGTCAATATCACCAATGAGAAAACTTTCAGTTGACTAGCTTTCATAGTGCCAGAGGTGTTATGGAGGCTGCTGTGGGGGAAAAGGCATCAATATTCCAACCCAGTGCTGGACTCTACATGTTGTGATGCTGTCCTACCAGGTGAGATGTGTCTGTCCACTGGCACAATAGTAGCATGGCTGTTATGAGGTAGCATAACAAAACCACTGCTTTGTGACTGTATTTAAGGCCTGCTCCACAGGAGGAATTTCATGCCCAGTATTGTAGTATTCATGACTAGGGGAGGAGGATCATAGGCTCTAGAGTAAAACATGTTATTGTTACTCATGCTATTAAACATCTTTCTAAATAATTGTGTTTAAATTCATAGATCCCAGCTGCACTAAGCATTGGTCGGATTATCTTCTTTTTGCCATGGATATGTATAACTGGTCAAAGTGCTGACAATATGAGACTGAGTATTCAGCCCCAGGGACACATACATTAGCCCCACTCCCACAAAGGCTCAGAGAATATTATGGAAGAAGAAGCACAGAGAATGTAAAAGCCAGAGGATGGGGAGGAGTGATGTGAAATGTGGTCTTCTCATCATTACATGGCTACTGTGAGTACATGAACAAGACCTACACAAGATCAAGCCAGCCAGAATTCCAGCATAGATGATCTTCAGGCACCTCCACTTAGAAGCTACTATCAATGAATAGTTGAGACGGAAGGGAGAATCATTCTCTTTTGAGGCTATGGTTATGGGTAGGTTTCCCATTTTGCAGTTGAATGGCCCCACAGACATGCACATATGAGTAGCACTAACAGAACTTAGTGGATTATCAAAAATGCAAAGACATGAAGTTGGGAGAGGTGTTGGTGGTGACATGAGGGAGTTAGGAGGAAATTGGAGGGTAGATATGATTAGATGTCATTAGATTCTCAAAACATTAAATTTATATGTAAATAAGGCCCAGTGCTTAAGAATACTTGCCACTCTTGCAGAAGACTTGGGTTCAGTTCACAGCACCCACATAGAGTGGCTCATGATCCCCTGTAAAATCTAAAAGACCCAACCTCTTCTTCTGCCTTCTCAAACACCTGCAAGCACCCATGGTGCACATACATACACCTAGGCACACGTATATATATATAAACCACATGAATAAAGATTTTTTTAAAATGTGAAAGGTAGCACCTAGCCCAACACTGTACAAATGGCAAAGGCCATGGTGATATATTCTTAGAGAAAAGACTATTGAACAGATTTATAACCTAGAACAGAATCATCTGATTTCACCTCAACCAAATCTATGCATTTGAGACTTTAAAGGTTTGCATGATACCAAAACAATGATGAATTCACTAATTTCTCTCTGTAAGGACAGTCTATATTTCTTAAATGGTTCTAAGGATGTTCCTTAACTGATGCCATAAAATCTTATAATGCACACTGTCAACATACCAAGAACAGCCCTAGAGGGCACAAAGAAAGGGTTCAGAGGCAGGTGACACAGAAAGGGTTCAGAGGCAGGTGACACTAAAGGTCACTTGATTTGAACCCATGCAGAAAGTCTTTTTTTTTTACTACATGAGGCTAGCTCATGACCATCTCTTTGTTTTTGCTTCTTTGTCTGAACCAAAGTCTCACTAGGTAGTCCAGACGATCCTCAAATCCATGACCCTCCTGTGTTTGCCTTCCAAGTGCTGGGATTGCACTGGCAAGGGCCATCACACTTCCTGATATCCATATCTCTCTCAACCACATGAGTTATAAATATAAGAGTTGGGATGAGCAACTATTTTGAAAATGAGGAAACCAAAGATCATTGATTTACTCGGGATCACTAAGCTAGTAAATGGCAGTAAACACTTGCCTGTGTTCAGAGGTCTCTCTCCAGTCCAAGATGAACTGAATCAATTCACTAGTCCCAAATTCTCTGCAAGCTGTATCAGCTGCTTCCTGTAACACTTTGACATCATCCTGACTCTTCACTCTGGCTTTCATTAGAAAGCTCCTGAACTGTAGGCCTCCTGTATTTCTGGGTCTCAGCTCTGTATTTCAATGACCTGAATGTGAGTGCTGGCTTCACAACCCAGTTTGGGTGGAAGGAGGAACACAGACTTGGGAGAAATTTTATTTCAACTGCATTCTGTTTTCATAAGATACAAAGTCTCGAGGTGTCTCATCATTTTTTCTTGTCCTACTATGTCACTGGAATTCACTAGTGAATCACAACCTTCTTTGAAAAGGTAGTGTAATCACGTCACTTCCTTCTGAGCTGTTTTTGTTTTGTTGAAAATTGGAAATAAACATGACTTGCCCATATCTGGGACTTAGAATCTCTTATTTTCAGCTACCATCTTCCTTCTCAGACCAACTTGTGACACACATAATAAGAAGTATACATCTACATTAGAAAGACTATAAAGTGGATCATAAGTATTTTTCATTATTCATGGCAATACCACTGCCACTGCTTATATCACTTATGTGCTTCCAAGGCAAGGCCACTTTAATTTCTCATGCATAACTGAAAGAAGGAATTGACATAGTGCACATGCAAATATGTATACCTACATGGCTTGCTAAAAAAAGTAGAAATAAAGGGAACTTCACATGCACATTTGCTACATTTCTGCCTAATACCCTTATAGCATGTTGACTCTAAAATATACATGCATGAGTATGTACTCATATGCAAGAATATGTGCACAGATTTACAGCAAGGCAGGCAGAACCATAACTCTCTCACTAGAGCTAACAGCCACATTTCATTCCTAAAAGAACTTGATTAATAAAATAATACCAGCTGACATCTATTGAGCACTCATACTCAAACCTTAAGCCTACTGGGTACTTTACCTGTAGTGTGCCATTTCATTTCAAATTGATCTTTAGGTAGAATTCTGGCTCTCTTTTTATGGATGATGAGTTTGGGGAAGACATAGCAATCAATGATTTCACCAGCGATTTTATAATACAGGCTTAGTATTTCAAACCTGTTGACATAATTCTAAAGATGCTGCTGCCCATCCATCTGGCTGTTCTTAAAATAAATCTCACCTCTGCCTTGATGCTTCAGAAGGCACCATATGTAGGGGGTCAGAGCAATGGCTCAGTGGGGAAAAGTGTTTTGATCCGCAGAATCCATATAAAGGTAGAAAGAGAAGGAGAACCTGACTCCACAAAGCTGTACATTCACACACACACACACACACACACACACACACACACACACACACACACACACACACACCCAAAATAATAATAGTAATAATAATAATATTTTGAAAGATGGGCTAGCATAGTATATGGCCCAGGAAGTGAAAAGATCTAAATAATAAATGTTTCCAGCAGCTACAGGGAACTAGGGGCTACAGGACCCCATCTTAAATGAAATTCACTAGTTATGAAATGGCTGAAATTGGAAATTACACATAACTCCAGTCTCACAATGGGGCAGTCGTGTGGCATGTGAAAACTTCACTAAGTCAAATCTGTTAAATGACCACAAAAACATAACAAATAACAGCATGAACAGAAAGTCTTTGGGTCAACTGACAATTCCCAACACTCACACAATCTACTTTTTAACATTCCACATCTTTCCCAACAGAAAAAAAAGCTAAATTATTTGATATTTGGATACTAAGGATGGATTTCTCTTGGTAGCGTGCTTGCTTAGCCTGCAAAACAGCCCTGGGCTTAACCCCAACACCCCACAAATTAGGTGTGGTGACACACTGACACATGCCTGCAATGAGAGAGAGAGAGAGAGAGGTGGTAACTAAATTCCAAAAGATAAAGTATTGTTAAAATTGAAGAGGAAAATCAGAAGCCCCTAATTTCCTGTTTCCAGGAACTACCTGTACCAGAATCTTCAAGTTCATGTTAGGCCTATTGAACATAATTTCTGTGGTGGGGCCAGGGACCTGCTGACTCTCCATGTGGTAATGCTCACAAAAATCTAAACCCAAGGCAATGACTCGGCACCACAAATTTTAGGCAATAGAAAAACACCGTACAGAAGTAGGTAATCACTCTCAGAGGATGTAAAGCCATTGATTCTCAGTCTTGGGTACACACTGACATCACCTTGAGACCTTTCAGGAAACTACTGATGCCTTCCTAAATGGCAGTCCCCGAGGAATTAGATCTCCACAGAAAACATTTTCTTCCAGTGCTGGTGAAAAGAAAATAACAGATGAGACTAAGATGGTTGTGTCAAAATTTATGAAAGGCCACAAGAATCAGCTTTACAGACCTTCCAGTGGCACCCATGAGACCAATATGTTATGTACTGAGGGGTGTGTTACGATTTGTCAGATATGTTCAACAGGTGACAAGCTAGACAGGCAGGCAGATAAGAGTAGAATTGTGGAGTGAAAAGCAAAAGTTCTTGCTGTAGCAAAAGAATATTGACTAATAACATAAAGCAATGTAGACATATATGATCTCAAGTTTGTAGACATCATAGTAACCAATGATTATGGCAAGAATCAATGTCTGAAACCACTGGGTGAATGTTTACAGAATCTCCAGGTTATCTCCTTCAAATTACCATAGATTACAAAAGGGAAATGGTCCTCTTAGAATGGAGAAAACTGGCAGGCACAGTCTTACCCAAGTGATCAAAGTTAGCATCACCAATCGAGAAGCAAACTGACATATACCATGTGCCTCCTGATCAGCTGCAGGTACAGAATACTGTGTACAAAGACTGGGCTTGCTTCAATCAGGCCATCAGGAAACCAAAGTGAGGAACAGCCCACAAAACTGGCCTTTTTTCTTTTATTGAAATCTGTGTCACAAATTATTTCTTAAGAGTAGGGAACTACTCCACTCTCAAAAACTAAACAAAACAAAAAATCGGATACCCCACAAGTGGGATCTCTGTGTGTGCAAAGATGTGTGTGTCTCTGTGTCTATATGTATCTCTCATGCTTTTTTTTTTGGCCCTTTTCCTTGTTTGGAGTTTTGTCATATTCCAATTTGTTTGTGTTTTTTTCATTTTATTATTATCCCTTAGATACCTGTTTGTTTTCTCACAAGAGACAGAAAGGAAGTGGGGTAGAGAGGAAACAATAATCAAAATATATTGTATGAAAATAATTTTTTTCAAAAATGAAAAAAAAAGTGAGACAAAAAAGTGGGTTGATGGGGATGTCTTTCTGAATGTTGTGAATATATGTTTCTCTTATTGGTTGATGAATAAAGCTGTTTTGACCAATGGACAGGCAGGACATAGCCAGATAGGAAGTATAGGTGGGGCTACCAGACTAGCAGAATTCTGGGAAGGGAAATGCAGAGAGTGATTCATGAGGGAGACACCATATAGTTGTCAGGGAAGAAAGAGGCCTGAGGCCTGGGCATCACCGGTAAGACAAGAACATGTGGAGATACACAGATTAACAGGTTAATAATTAAGAGAGAGCTAGCCAATTAGAAGCCTGAGCCATAGGCCAAAGAGTTCATAATTAATATAAGCCTCTGTGTATTTATTAGGAAGTAAACAGCTGCAGGACAGGGCAGAACAGGATCTTCTGTCAACAGTGGATACCCCATGAATATATATATACACATACATACATATATATATGTATAAGCATTATTTGTAATTATTGGGAGTTTTTTGTAAGCATTGTCACATGGGTAGACAGTAGGTTCCTGGTCACACCACAGAAATTATTGGGAATACTTGTAAAAATTGAGTATGGACTAATTCTAGATATGATTACTTTCCCTGAGCATGTTAATTCTCTGGCAGATATACCATACAATGCCTTTGATTTTCAGAAATATATTCTGAAGTGTTTATGGACAGTGACCTGATGTTTGTAACTTACTCTGAACTTATTTAAGAAAAAGTAAAACAGGGGTAACAATTAGAGAATCTATGTGAGTGTAACTGTATTGTTAAATTCTATGAAATTTGAAATTCGTATAAATATATTTTTGAGGAAAAAAGAGAAATATACTTGGGGCACACCTCTAACAATTCAGATGCCAATGGACTAAAATGTAGTCTGGGCACCAGAATTTTTATAAGCTCACTGGGTGACTCTAACATGCAGCCAATGTGGACAGATATCTAGACTGATGTATTGCTCAAAGGCACTACCATGTTACTGTAGTGCCCATGTTCAGTATCTTTTCCAGCAAGAACAAAAAGCCATATGACTAAATACCCAACAGCATTATCCTAACATATAACCCAGCCAAATGATGTCATGGTGTGATTGTATTTCCCAGGTCTTTGGTAAAGTTGTACTAAGTAGTTCTAAGCTTTGGAGATGTACTCTTGGGAACAAGAGGAGGAAGAAGACAATTTATCTGGCAGGGTGCATTAGTAGATACTACCAGGGGATGCAAAAACTCCCAAATTTAATGAATAGCACATCAGCTTCATAAAGAAGCTGTCCTTGAGTTGGGAGCTTCCATTTGTGTAAGAAAGCAGACTTCTTATCACAGGATGGGAAAGCAATATAAACCAAATTAAATCAATGTGGAGACTAACACATGCCACTTTGGACATTGAATGAATTCTGGATGAAAGGGTGGACTCTGTACCATGCCCTCTACTAGACATATTGCCACTTAACAGACTGTTTCAATGTGGTGCATCTCAGAGGAAGGGCACTTCAGAGGGCAAGCAGACTCCAGAACAAAAGGGACCACTTAGGTCTTCCTTTGAAAAGCCCTGAAAATATATTGCAATGGAAATATGCAGTGTGTAATCTAATCAGCACTGCCAGCACTGTGTAGTCCCAAGAAATGAGCCTGCTTTGTTCCCAAAGGGATATACAGTCAACAGTAAAAAACAGGAAATCCATTTGTTTGCTACTTGAAAGGCAAGGGCTGAGAGGAAAGCAGTGAAAGCTTTTCTAGTCCTCACTGTGTCCCAAAAGGAAAATGTAGACACAGCAGGGATTCATCTCTGAGGGCCTCTGAGCCATGGAAGTTGATAAGGGGGACAGACAGTGCCAAGCATTACATAAGGAAAATCAACTTCACCTTGCTGGGTATGAAGGAAATGAACATCTCACATTGTCCATGTAAAAGGAACTATGTTCACTCTCAAGGCCTAAGTGCCTTCCCTCAATTCCTTACACCAAACCTCTGAGGCTCAGGGTGTTGATCACTCCTTTGGGGGCAAGTAGTAAAAGACTATTTAACTTGTCTAAGGCATATGAGTTAGGGATCATTCCAAGATACTGCCAAGAAGGAAGTTAAGACAGAATCTCTGTGGGGCACTCTGTGTGTCAAGAATAAGGACTTCATTTTATAAAATTTTATATACGTAAGATTGTTTTATTTATTTACATGCTGACCACAGTTTGCCTTCCCTCCTCTCCTTCCAATCTCCACTTCCCATCTATCCCCCTCCCCTTCCACTCCTTCTCCTCCATTCAGAAAGGGGCAGGTCTCCCATGGGCTTGAGTAGTATGACACATCAATTTGAGGCAGGACAAAGCTCCTCTCCTTGCTCAAGGATGTTCAAGGATGATCTCACTGCTAGGAGCCTTACAAACAGACCAACCTATACACAACTGTCACCCACATGCAGCAGTCCTAGGTTGGTCCCATGCAGGGTCCCTAACTGTTGATCCAGAGTCCATGAGCTCCCAAGAGCTCAGGTCAGCTGTCTCTGTTGGTTCCTTGTCATAACCTCCCTGGCTTGTAAAGTCCCTCCTCCCTTTCTTCAGCAAGACCCCAGGAGCTCAGCCCAGTGCTTGGTTGTGGATCTCGGCATCTGCTTCAACCAATTACTAGATAGAGTATCTCTGATGATAATTAAGGCAGTCACCAATCTGATTGCAGTAGATGGCCAGTTCAGGTACCCTCTCCACTATTGCTAGGACTCAAACCTGGCACCAGGGAAAACCCCAGAAATCCACAAGGAGAACTCAAGCTAGGACTTCATTTTTATGGACAATGAGAATTAAGAGAAAAATCTCTGCACAGGGAAGCATGGAGTAAAGGGTGATAAGGAAAGCAATTTAGTGTCAGATACGTAGGGAATGGCTTGGGAGAGAAGATCCTGTGACAGGTAGACATAAAGCCTCAAACACACAATAGAAGGAATAATATACCAGGTAAGAAAGGCACTTGTGAATGCAGATATACACAGTACTATTATGAGTTGATGAAATCTGCTGCCACCTTTGGAGCTAGTGGCCCTCTCTTGTTTGTCCTTGATCCCCAGCATATAGACCAGAGTGTGCCTGGCAAATAAATGGATTAACTAACTAATGAATACTTCTGACTCACATTGTTTATGGGTCATGCTTTTGTGAATACAAATTCCCAGACAGTTCAAGAGGCACTACAAAGAAGAAATGGTTGAGGAAAGGCAAGATAATGCTTCTTCATGGTGCTAAATAGGGAACCTAATAAATGTCTGCTTAAAACACAATGGCATCAGCTGGACATAGTGGCATAGGCCTATAACAATTTGAAGTCAGATACAGGACTGCTGCAAGCTTGGGCTACACAGTCAGTTCCAAGCCAACCAAGCCTACTTAATGAGGCCCTCCCTTTAAAAAAGGAAACAAAAAAGTAAGTAGCATCTTAAATTGTTGACACTATGGGGATAGAAACAGGACAGACACTGTAGTGTTGCCATTGTGTGAAAGGTTCCTCATTCTTTACAAGAATACAACACAAAATGTATACGAACTTATATAATAATCTGTGGGCACACATGCTTCCCATGAACGAAACCTCTGAAACTATAAGCCTGCCCCTGTTAAATGTTTCCTTTCTAAGAGCTGCCATAGTCAAGGTGTCTCTTCACAGCAACAGAACACTGGCTAACACAGAAGGGGAAGAAAAGAAAGGAAGAGATAGCACTTGAACACAACCTGAGAGCATTTTTCTGGGTTTCCCTAACCACTGTTTTTTCTAACAGTTTCCTTATTCCATTGTGTTTTTCTTATTTGAGAGCATTAGTTCGTCTGTACCCTTTAAATGTAATACCTCTTGGATTTTTTTTGCTCAAATAAATTTGACTCATTTCCCAGTTCCCACATATGTCTTATTATGACTATGATGATGTTACTTCTTCATAAATACTCACTCATAAATCAGTATGTGGGCCTAGATGATGTGGATCTAGAAAAAGAGGAAGAATGAAACTCCAGGATCTAGACCTTCTGTGGCCCTTAAAATTACAGATTGGGATGCCCTGTTTACAAAACCACTGGAAATAGTCTTAAAGCTGGCCAATTAGGGGTATGGACATAACATTTAGTTGGTACAGTGCATGAAACCCCTGGTTCAGTCCCTGTTACTACATAATCCTTGCAATGAGAAATTGGAAGCAAGGAGATGAGGAATTTGAGGCCTTCTTTCACTACATATCAAATTCAAGACTAGCCTGAGCTCCATGAGACCCATATGCATGCCCTAAAAATATAGTTTTCTGATGAACATGATAAACTGAGTTTCTAATACCAGAAGAATATAGAAAGGAACAATGCACTTGAACTGATTTTACATATGTGTAGTTTCGCTGTTAATGTTTGATCTTTCTTGGTTTTTTTTTGTTTGTTTGTTTGTTTAATTAATTTTAATGCTTATTTCTTTTTGAGACAGGAGTTTGATAAAGCTATGCCACTAAGGGTAATCTTGAACTCCTGACCCTTCTGTCTCTTCCTTCCAGGAACTACAGATTACAACATGCTATGCTCTTTCTACTATTTCCCTAGGAGACACAGCTATTGTAATTTTGGTGTCATGAACATAAATTGTCTTCCACCCCAATCATCTCATAAAAAGGGTGTATGAAATACTGAGAAAGGACACTATGAGCTGTGATTTTCCTGCTTGTGGGTGCACAGTTCACACTGAAAGCACATGGCCATGTCTACCAAACCTACATTTCAAGAGACAGAAGGTACACAGAGCCCACAGGGCTTTTGGCATCAGTTACCTCATGTATAACATGGGCGTGACGGGCAGAGGCCTACTTTACAGGAGGGCTTACTTTCACTTGACTCCATCCTTTGAACATTTGGTTTTACATTCATAAATCCAGTAGAAGGCAGCTTTGTGAAATTACCTATACCAAGCTCCACCAATTTTCTTTCCAGCAGCCTTTCTTTCCTGTCAGAGTGCCATAAAGGAATCATACTGAGAAAATGTAATCAGTGAGTTCTCTAAGAATACCACTTCTGTGGTTTTCCTCACACTAGTCTCAGGCCTTGTTTTTATCCTTTCAGTGGACCCCACCCCAGGGGCTTATTTGCCAATGCTTCCTCAGTGTAAGCAGCTAATCTCAGGGAGAAGGATTCTGGATTTTTTTGCAAAAGAGAAAATCCAATATATTAAATAGCACTTTGCTCTTCTCTGCTTTAGCAAGGCTGATTTTGGCAAAATGCCCAACAGAACTCAACATATTTATAGAGTTCTGTTTGATCTACTTTTAAATGCTCCATGCAGAGCCATTCAAGCAAAATGAGAATACAGAATCTTAAAGAACAATTTGAGGAAAGATCTCTAATTATGAAAGTTATTTGTTGGGTATAAACAAGTCTCCCTAATACTCTGTCCTCCAACATTTTTAAGATGTTTTCAATTTTTGATACTGACAATTTTTGATACAGACACCAAACATTTATTAGCAGAGAAAGGAGGGAATAAAATCAGAGAATGGGTAGAGGAAGAAAAAGAGAAAAGAGTAAGAGGAAATGGAAATGGAGATAGAATGAGAGCAAATAAAAAAAAAGGAAGGAGGAGGAGGGAGGCACAGAGGAGGCAACAGAGAATATAGATATTTTAGGAATTGTGAAAAACATGAAGAAAATCCCAGAGACCCTCATTTGGGATCCATCCCTCTTGCCCAGTCTTAGAGAAGCTGAGAGGAAAACATAATCCAATCTAGAGTTACTGGTTTTTAAAGTACCAACAAATGGCTACCACCTCTTAGAGGAAAGAAAAATCTCTGCCATGGGTAGTTAAAATATTTTTTTAACTGACTTATTTTTTTGGAATATAAAAAATGAATTAAAACATTTAAAGACTGACTCATTTTAACATCAATTCCCTTCTTGCACCTATCAGAACACAGAGGTGCAGTCCAGAGGGGATGGGAGAACTTAGGTATTGATGAATTTTCTCTGGGATCTAAGATGATCTCATAAACAGAGGTCCTTAACTGAGGTCTTTGAACAGGAAAAGGAAGTCTGTGGCCAATGAGATCGCTCATTGGGTAAAGGTGCTTACCACCAAGCCCAGGGACCTGAGTTCCAACCCCAGAAAGTACATGATGAAGAGAACTGAATCATTCCAGTTAACTTCTGACCTAATCTACACACACATAATGGCACACACACCAACAGAACATATACTAATAAATGTAACAAAAATTTTTAGAAATGATTTTGGAGAATTTAAACTTGGATAGGGGCTGAGAATGTAGCTCAGTTGCGGGGCACTTTCATAACATGCATGTGACATCCTTAGCACTAATAAATAAACTGAGATGGGAAAAACGCTACTATCCTCTCCAACTAAAATGTGCCTTTATGTTCCCTATGAACAAAGGCAACACACTACATGGATATTGGCAGTGAACATTTATTTCCTATTCCACAGATATTTTCAGTTCATACCTGTAGTTATCTTACAATATCATGTACTTCTGTTTCATTTACATTCATGATCACTTCTAGGCACACTGGGATCTCACTGCTTAGCACATCAACAAAGAACACTCATTACATATGTTTCTACAAGATTTGGATAACTATTTTGGCATGATTGTTTTCCTTTGTAATCTTACAGATTCTATTCATTTGTAAACATCACCCTAAGAGAGGGTCTACAGGTTTCACTAGTTAAGAATCTGAAATTCCTGACTTCAAAATTGTAGTTTCCAAGGAAATCCAAAGGAAGAATTTTTATATCAAATAAAATGATAAGCATAACAGTTGAAGTCTGTTCACTGGGATGTCTCATAGGCCAGGGAGAGGCACATCAAACCAAAACCCACATCAGGTGACCTCACAAATTGTGATCTAAAATAGCCTTGTGGGCACAGTGTTCATGAGGTCACTTGCCAAGTGTCCTCAGATCAGTGGTTAGTGAGGGCCCACTCTGACATATGGCAATTTGTTTCAGCTGAGCCCCATCCCCAGGCTCCCTTCTTCCAAGAATGTCAGCACTGGTTAACACCTGTCACTGCCCCCATGCAACCCAACCCAACCCTTCGCTCCCTTTTCTATCTACTGAAATTCTAGAAAACACTATATACTTGCCACTTCCTCAGGGATGAAGAGACCATCAGGGCTTTTGTGTACCTATAGGGCTTCACAAACACACACACCCATGGCTTTTGGCCCTGTTCAGCAGTATTGCCATTCTCTGCTTGGGAATCTCTGATGCCTGTCAAGTAGTATGGATGTACATCATCCACAAAGGGAAGAAAGCTGAGGCCTCTATTTACAGCAGGATTTGCTAGAAGAGCTGCCTGACTACCTCTGAGGCCCCATTTCTATGGTATCACTAGAGGAGGAAGAGGATGAAGGACATTAATGTTAGTAAGTTCAGCAGAGACCAAAGGCATCTGCCTAGTTCTTTCAAGAAAAAAAGATCTAAAAATGTAATTCCACTTTTAAGAAGTTATACTTACCAGGTGAGCATAACAAACAAATACGTTTTAAAAGCTGTTTGGATAAAAGGGGAATAAAGAGCACGGAATTTAATTAGCAAAAGCAAAACCTATTGTGTTTGGACAGGATTTAGAATTATGCCACTTCAGCTCAGTGAAACCCTGTCTCAAAGATTAAAAAAACAAACAAACTAGACTCTGGGTAACCATTTAGAATAATGTCTTAGTTTGCTTTCTGATATGGTGAAAAAATAGTGACCAAAAGTAATTTGGAAGAAAAATGGTTTATTACATCTTACCAGTTACAATCAAGGAAAGTAAAGACAGGAAGCTGGAGGTAGGAATTGAGGTTGAAGCCTTGGAGGAACAGAGCTTACTAGCTTACTCATCCTGCTTTCTAATGCACCCCAGGACCCAGGAGTGGCACCCCTCTAGGTGGACCTTCCTACACCAATCATTAATCAAACAAATGTCCTACAATCATAACCACTGGTCAATCTGATAGCTGCAATTCCTCAATTGAGGTTCCCTCCTCCCCAGTGACTATAGTTTATAGCTAGTTGACAAAACAAACAAACAAAAAAACCAAAACTAACCACCACAAATGTATAAATATATGTGCAAAATGTCTACTGTTAAATTATTCAAAATAGTGAAAAAGCAGAAGCATCCTAACTGTTCTCCTATTAGGGGGCCAATTAGTTAAATCATAGGTATACTACAGAGACCACTAAAGAAATGGTATAAATAGAAGTGAACTGATATGAAAATATTTCTCAGAGTCTATCTAATCTAATAAAAAAGATTATAGCATCAAATGAACAGTATGATCCCATCTGTGTTTTCAAAACAAACAAAAACCCACTAATGTTATGGGTGGTGGCACACAAGAGGATGAATCAGGAGAATCAGACAGAGCAAGACCCTGTTCTTAAACAAAAGCAGAAAGACATCAATATGTGTCTTACAGTGGGCTGGACTGGTTTCTCTCATGTAATTAACATTTTTCCTGACTGGAAACCCAAGCTTTTTAGAGCTTATATCAATGTAACTGTGCCAAGAAAAATAGTAGCAGATAGAGACAACAGAGAATCAGATGTTTCCCAGGAAGTATGACTGAGGAACGGATTTCAAATCATCCTTAATAGTGGATCTACCTAAGAACATTTAGGATGAGTCTAAACAAAAATGTAGAACTCGGCCACGTGTTGATGTACATGCCTTTGATCCCATTACTCAGCAGGCAGAACCAGGTGGATCTCTGAGTTTGATGCCAGCCTGGTCTACAGAGTAAGTTCCATGACAGTCAGGACTACACAGAAAAATCCCTGTCTAGAAAAAGAAAAGGAAAGCAAAGAAGAGAAAAAAAAACCGAAAAGAGAAGGGAAGGGAAAAGGGACAACTCAATGAGAAAGCAAATAGTACTCAAGCCATTTGACTGAGCATCTGATCATGTGCTGGTCAGAGCAACAACACCAAGCAGAATTTGGGGCTTCCTGGAGCGGTGCAAATGGGTTTCTGCCAAAGCTTTTCTGAAGGGCTATCACAAAGAACAGGGAGGGTTTCTAAGCAACTGAATGCACTGTGAAAGTGAAAGAACAGGGCTAGCTATGTGAGTGAAGAGGGGTTTTTTGTTTGTTTGTTCGTTTGTTTGTTTTGAGTTTTTTGTTGTTTATAGGTTAACAAAGTAACATAACTTCACTCCTATGTATCATTAAATTTTGTTCTCATTTGTTCTCCTCCCCCATGATCTCTGCCTATTTTCAGTTGGTCCCATTTCTTCCCCAGTCAATCAATGCCCTTTGTTGTTCTCCTATGGCCCTCCTACCTTCTTGACCCTCTTTTCCTTGTCTTTCCTGGGCAGTGAAGGGTTCTAAGCAGAGGTTCTCCCAGCATGTTAGTAATGTACATACCATCTATTTGTTCAAAGCAAACACAGACTTTCCCCTTCCTTTAAACCACTCTGATTTTCCTTATAAGTACAGGAAAGGCCCAAAGGTGTGCTTCAAAAATGGTAATGCACACTCAGACTTTCATTTTTCCCAACTGATTTGTGCTTTTACTCCTCAGAAGGAGGGGATTGAGTGTCATGAACAGTGTAAATTTAGCAACTGTACATCTAGGAAGTGTCAATCTGCAAGTCTTGAGGCTAGAAAAGCAGTGAAGATTCCTTCATGGAACAGAAAAAGGAAAAACAGAGAAAAACATAAAAGGGACAAAAATAAGTGTGCAATTATCTCCACAACAATAGTAATTTTTGTCAGCACTTAAATAGTTTTTCAACAGTTAAATGTCTTTTACTTTAACAGGCCAGATTATAAGGCTGTCTATATATTACACATGAATATAAGTCCCTTTTTGCAAGACAAAAATTTCTGGAAGGCAGGAATTAAGTTTTTCTAACAGATAGATTGACAAATGTGTTTTATAAAGTGCTTTTTGGGTCACACTATATAACCCTGCTGTTACAACGTAAACAGTTGTACACAGTATACCAACAACTGGCTGTGGCTAAGTGCCAATGGAACTTTATTTTTAAAAATGGGCAGGTTTTTGCCAGAGTAGACCCCTTAGCCAGTTTGCCTGCCTGGTCTATAAGATGTGGTAAGGGTCCACATTAGAGACTAAGATTTTCATTTGTTTATTTTTGTTATTTTTTAATAGGAAAAACAAGAAGCATTGCTAAGGTTGAATCATCAGCTTAGAAGTGACATCCTTCCCAAACATCTATCTTCACTGCTTCCCCCAAGCATGGAATGACACAGACCCAGTGTATAAAGCTCTCTTCACTATGCCCATGCTGCCCAGCACCTATTTGATTATTAAATTCTAGATTCTTGAGAATAGGACCTTAGAGAATTTCCTTGTGGGTAAATACAGCCGTCCAGAGCCTAGTCCAAAAGGGGTATAGTGGTCAATCTTCACTGTCAATTTGAAAGGCCTCTCAATGAAAACATATCTAAGGATGTGTCTGTGACAGTGTTCCTGAAGAAGTCTACCTGAGGAGGGAAAGAATACCCATCGCACATGTGAGCAGTACCATCTCATGGACTAGGGTCCCCAACCAAGAAAAAAGGAGGAAGCAAATAGATAACCAGTGCTGAGGTTAAAGAGGTGTTCCATTGGGCCCCAGCTTTTTGTTTCTTATTTTTATTAGTTCTTAGAGAATTTCATTCCATGCATTTCGATACTGTTCACTCCCCTTAACTCCTCCAAGAGCCTCCTCCTCTTCTCTACCCACATAACTTTGTAGCCTCTTTTTTCTTTTAAACCCATCAAGTATAATTTGTACTACCCATATATTTTTTAAGGTTACATCATCTCTACCTTTCCTCCATTCACACCATCCCGTATACTCCTTCTTACTCTCTTTCAAATTCATGCTGTCTTTTTTCATCAAATGTTATTACATGCATATATGTATATATGCATATATTCCTAAATATAATCTGCTCTGTTTGTATGTTAGTGGTATACATGTTTTCATGGCTGACCACTTGATTTTGGTTAACTATTTGGTGTACTCGTCCCTGAGGAAGACTATTTCTCTCTGAGCATATCTTAGTTGCTTATAGTTCTTAATGTGGGACTGAAGCCTTGTGATCTTCACCCTGTCCACTTTAGCATATCTGTTATGGTCCTTGTTCGGTTATGTTAGTGGGACTTTATGAGGGTAGCCTCTGACTTTACTAGGAGATACAATCTTTCATAAAAATGCCTGATCCTCTGGCTCTTACAATCTTTCTGCTCCCTCTTCCTCAATGTTCCCTGAGCCTTAGGTGCAGGAGTTGCTTTGTAGATGTATCCACTGGGAAGTGAGGCCGGCTTTTATGTAAAGGATAGGGATACAAATTCAAGGCCTCATGCTTACATGACAACATTTTATCAACTGATCCATTCTCTCATCCCCTGGAAACACCAATTTTAAAGGATATAAAAGTATTAATTTCATGGAACCAGGAATTTTTGGTCCTGCTGACATAGTAAGAATGCTTGTCTAGGATGCATGAAACTTTGATGCCCTGGACCACACAAACTGGTCGTGGTGAAGCACTCCAGTAATCCCAGCACTTGGGAGACAAAAGCAAAAGAATCAGCGGAAGTTTAAGGCCATCCTTAGCTATGAACCAAGTTTGAGGCCAGTCTGGACTATTTGAGATCCCAAGGCAACAATATGTTACTAATTTTCTATTAGTAGTATATTTAGTTTAGCTAGGTAATACTAACAAAATGTTAAACATGAGAACAAAATCTTTCCTGGCATAGAATCTTCTCACTGGAGTCATACTTAACTCCTCAAAAGACATACCCAATGCAGTTGAGGTGGAGTAATAAACATGATATTGTAATCATTAGTTAACAAAGTTTCTTAGATGGTGGTAGTGGGTATTCATGATACCATTGACTCCCTTTTACTGTGGTAAAGGATATACAAGATAAAAGTTACCATTCTAGCCATTTTGTGTATAAATTTTAGTAAAAGTAAGTACATTCCCACTATTGTGTTTTCACTACCATCTGCCTATTGATACTCCTCAAATTTTCCAAAACTGAAACTCAATATTGTACATTAAACACTAAGTTCCCATTCGGACACCAGGTCCTAGAAATCATCATTCCACCTCATACCTCCACGATTTTGACTATTCTTGACACCTCATTTAAACAGAACCTTTTCATATGTGTCCTTAGGGGCTAGTTTATTCCACCTAGCATAATAACCTCAGAGTTCATCCACTCTGCAGCACATGTCAGAATTCCCTTCCTTTTAAAGGCTGAATAGTATTTAACTGCATGTATCAGCCACATCTTGCTTGTCTAACTATTCATGCTTTAGTAGACACTTTTTTTTTTCCAGTGCGAAGACTGCTCATGTATACAACGTGTATACATGAATGCCTGCTTTGAGCTCCTTCTTGCTCCTTTCTTATGTGTCCAGTATAACTTTAGTTTGAAATCTTAAATACACTAAAAGAAATTTATTTCTTACCAACCTATCCCCTAACAAGGTTGAGGGACTGGATTGGCACATAGCAATTCAACCCAATTCCCCATGAATAATGTGATCCCACACCCGATGAACATGGTGATGGTATGAAAGTCTCCTGAGGCAGCCTTCTGAAGAGTGCAGAGCTGAATGCTAATTGAATTCACATTTCACTACCTGCTCACCCATGTACAATCAAGCAGATTGAAGAGTGACAGAAGACTGTGCTGCTATGGGGTAAGTGAAAGTGGGTGTTTTATTAAAGGCAGAAACGCTATTTTAAATTCATTATTTAACAAAAATCACCATTAAACTGTCCTAGTAAAGAACTGGAATTCTCCAAAGCTCCCCAAAAGCTTCTGGGAGGCCATGTAGAAACTCCATTCAGTCAACAAATGTTTGCCACCTATAACAGAATGTGGGTAGCATGGCAAGTGGGGATCCTGGGAAGAGCTTGCAAGATAAGGAGTGGGCCCTCAAGCTCTGCGACATTTCAAAATGATTAATAGCCCAAACTGAGGGTGCACAGGCAAAAGTGATTTGAGAACCACAGATAAACAGCACCGAACCTTGATCTGCAATTCTGATTATGTTCTAATGGAGACAGGAAAAGAAACCAGCAATCACTACCAGGTTTAAAGTATTGGAGACTTCTGCATCAATTGTGCAGATGAAGAAATCAGGGCCTTAAAAGGGTGAAAGGGCGATAGAGAGGTGGCTTAGCAGGGTGCACTGCTCTTCCAAAGAACCCAAGTTCAGTCCACAGCACCCACATCAGGCCACACACTTGCTGGTAATTCCAGCTCTAGAGAACCTGAAACCTACCTCTACCTCTGCAGGCACCTCGCTCATGTGCATAACACACACACACACACACACACACACACACACACACACACACACACACACACACACAATTGAAGACAAATAAAAGGAAAAAAGCCATCACTAGGATCCATAACTGCTGGTAAAATGGAAAATTATATGCACAGGTGCCTTATATCCATGAATAAAGGTCTTTGGACAAACTTGGTTAGAAGTATGAAGGGATACAAATGGGTTTCTGGACTCAAGGAAGTTCCAGTCTCGTTCTGAGCTTCTGAACAGGAAACAGGACAAGATATTTGTGATGTTAACTAAGCCTTGCTGGTTCACCCAGGTTTGTTGGCCCATGTCTATGAAATATTGAAAGGAAAGCCAACAGATCTCTGTGCTTTTGTTTTGTTTCAATACAAAGCTGACACTCACAAATTCTAATAAATGATCATTTTCCATTTCATTTGGGCCTTTGGCAGAATGAGTTCATACATCAATGTGAATGGATCAATACAACTGATAATTTATGATGATGTAGACTGAGAGATTGATCCTACAGAACCACCCACTAATGCTTGCCTCTCTCTCTTCTTGCTGCCTAGGTTTCATCATTTCTAAATTTATGAACATTTTCTCAAGAGAGGATCAGTAGGGAACAAGAACAATATAAAATAACATTCTACATATAGTGTCTCTAACAACAGATTTAGTGCAATACTGCAAAAAGGTTTCAGTGGGTCATCCTTGGATTTCAATGGTCCCAATTACTCCTGTGCTCTCTGTATAGATGAAATAAGAGCCAACAAAGAACCCACCACATAACATGGTTGGAACCTAGAGAATGAAGTAAGGAGAGGGAAGGAGTAAGGCAGAGGAAGAAGGATGGCATACTGCCAAGACAGAAGGTAGAAAAAGGGATTTTTTTTTTTGTATTTAAACCGTATGTTATGTACAGCAATACAGTATCTATACTAAATAACAGGACTCTTGCAAACATTACAATGACCTGCTCATAAGGGCAGTATAAATTGTTAAGAGTGTATGTTCCTGGTGTGTGTGTGTGTGTGTGTGTGTGTGTGTGTGTGTGTGTGTGTGTGTGTGTTATATATAAACATATATATTACAGACTTTTCTTTTCTAGCATGTCATGGTTTTCTATCCTTGTCCACAGCATGTCAGACACTCCAGAAAATTGGGTAATTTTCCCCTTTTTGTATAAAATTCTAAGTGTCTTGCCTTTTATCACAATGGTTTAGTCAAAGTAAATCACAAAGGAAACTAATTTCTTTAAAAGAGATAAACAGTATTCTCCTGGTAATATTACCAAAGATTGCTCTAAAGTTAAAAGTCAATCATAAAACAACTATTATTATTTCTTTTCTTAAACAGCAATTTTTTGTAAAAAAAAAAAATGTTACTATTAACAGTATAGTATATCCTTATGTTTGCTTTACTCTGTCAAAAAAACAGCCCAGAAAGGGATTAAAAGAAATAAAAGGTGATTCCTTTGTAAAAAAAAAAATCTGGAAATTATATCTTTTCTTCTGCAAAGAATGATTGTACTTAAGAATCCATACAAGTTATCCCTAGGGAAAAAAGAAAGAGACCAAAGGGGAAGAGAAATGAAGAGAGAACAGGGTTCCTGGCACCATCCCCCACAGAGGTTGCCATATCCCAAATCTTCAAGAAGCCAACCTCATGTTGAAACACCAATAGACTTGACTGTTTATCTCAGTACTGGCTCACTGGGGGGGCCCAATACCAGGCTCCTGACATCCAGAGCCAATATCATTCAATCATCCAACCCCTTTGCTGACTATGTTAGCTCCCTCCATGTACTGGTTAGTTTTTGTCAACTTGACACAAGCCTATACATATCTGGAGAAGAGAGAACCTCAACTGAGAAAGTGCCTCCATCAGACTGGCCTGTAAGCAAATCTGTGGGACATTCTCTTGATTCATGATTGATGTGGGCCATACCACCCTTGGGTAAGCGATCCTGGGTTGTAGGAAAGACAGGCAAGTTAAGCAAACCATGGAGAACAAGCTAGTGAACAACATTCCTCCACTGTTTCTGCTCTGCTCCTTCTTGACTTCTTGCCCTGACTTCCCTCAATGATGGACTTCTGATATGGAAGTGTAGTACCAAATGAACTTTTTCCTCCCCAAGTTGCTTTTGGTCATGATGTTTATCATAGCAATAGAAATTAAAGTAAAACACTCTCTCACAGTGACAAAGGTGGTGATGAGCAGATCAAACATCAGTGAAGGAGAAGGGGCACAGCTCAGAAAAGAAGGGGCACAGCTGAGTCTGGCCCATAAGCCCCAACAAAAAGAGTAGCGTGTACATGTAGCGGTCTATAAAATTAAATGAACTATACACATTCATTTCGAATAACTTGGGGAATAGCATAAGATCCTATATACATTAAAATAATGGCATGGAGCCAGGAGGATGGCTCAATTAGTAAGGAGCATACTACAAATGCATGAGGTCCTGAGCTCAGATCACCACCAGCATCTATGTAAAAGTTTGGATCAGTAAAGTTATCTGTAGCCCCAGCACTGGGGAAATAGAGATAGGCAGACCAGGTGGCTTGTGGGCCAGCCAGCTTAGCCAAAGTGATTAAGTCCCTGGTTCAGCAAGAGACTGTCTCAAAAAATAATATGGAGAGCAATCAAGTCTACACCTAAGATTGACTTCTGGACTTCACATGTACACACCAGAATGCACATGTATGTATATATACCCACACTGACATATACTATACATACATATAGACAAAATAATAACAATAATAGCATCAAAATGATGACATCCAGTCAACGCCTTCCCTTGCCCTGGACACATTCTCCCACTTGTATCTTGTGGTATACAAGTAAATGTGAACAATTCTGTTGTTTCCTCTTCAAATAGCTACAATATAATTGGCTCTAACAGCCATTACATGACTCACTGTCTAGTTCGAAGCTCCTCTTGTGGAACTGCATTTTGCCTTTGCACACTCTACTAACCAACCACCATTAACAGGCCAGGATCTAGGTTCACTCTTTAGTCTCATGATCCACTTTCCCAACCATCTGCTTATTGAGTCTCCCCTCTCCCTCAGCACTCAGGAACCAAATGACAGTTCTCTGAATGACAGAATTTTAATAGCTTCTTTTGTAAAAAAATGAAATTACCTTTCAAGAATTCATAAAGGAGTACTGCATTTACATCATTTGTCCCCCTCCAACTTCTCCTGTGACCCCCATGCACCCTCAAATTCACAACCTCTCCTTCTTTAGTTATTGTTAGATGTATGCATACATTCGTGCAGGGATACATAGAAAAACATATGTATATGTATGCATACAACCTGCTGAGTCCCTTTAGTGTTTATGTACATGTGTTCAGAGGTGCCCACTGGGACTGTGATAACAGGGGCTCTTCCCTGTTATCATGAATTGCCTTACCAGCTTCTTTTTCACACAAATAACTTAGGAAGGTTGCTGTCTTTCTGATAGTTTTCCTTGTATTCATCAACAGAGTGGATGAATCTGTGACTAAGTGCACAATTCCTTCAATGAGTCAATTTGGCTACAAGAGGAATGTGCTGAAATTTCCTCCTTCAGGGAGCTTACATTCAAATTATGTTTAAAATGGACCCACTATGATACTTCCCTTTACATTCCTCATGGGTTAATACTTGGAGTAAACAAGTATCTCCACATCTGCATCCTTCATGTGTCTGTGTGCACATGAATGTGCATTTAATTTACACATGTATATGTGTGTATACATATACATGTACATTGTGCAGCTCCATCCTAGCTAAGGGATTTTTGTTTCCAAAATGCTCTGCATAAACATTCAGCATTTTCTAATTTCTACTGACCCACTTTCTGAAAGCTAAGAACTGACATATACTAACTATTCTCCTACTATTTTTAATTATAAGACTTACACAAAGGGATATTATAAGAGAAAAAGTCAAAAGTTAAAATCTATACATCAGTAATAGGAAAAATCTTAAGGGGAAGGAGATTCCATTTTTAAAAGGCAACATTGACCACAACCTGCATAATACTAACTGCATCAGAAGGAAACAAGATGCTGAAAACAAAAGTCAGACACTTGACTGAAGTAGATGGCTAGGATTCTGGGGCTGAGATATTTTTCCTTGCAAGAATTCATTTACTGCAGTGTTTGGAAAGAAGAGCAGAGGAGAGAAGGTTTCCATTTATATACTTGAAACCAAAGATAATTTGTATGATAATATAAAACTCATGAGCAAAAAAGTTAGGAAAATGCCAAGTCTTTCAATATTGCCTTCTAACTTTAATAAGATTGAAATTAAAATCCTAATGAGATTTTTTTTAAAAACTTGATCATGTGAATTTAAGATAAACCAATGGCAATGGTAAAAACTTTGATTGGTGTCTAGTGTGTGTATATTCATGCACATACACACAAGCATATGTGTGTATGTATGTATATGGAGGACAAAGGTCAACCTTGTTTTTGTCAGCAAAAGACTCTCAACAGCCTGGAAGGAACCAACTAGGCTAGACTGACTGGCCAGAGATCCCAGAGGGATCTACCTATTCCTGCCTCACCAACACCAGGATTACAAGTACCATGTAACCACATGTGGATTTTTTAAAATTGGATTCTGAGGATCAAACTCAGGTCCTCACTTTACTGAAAAGCCATATTTCTAGCCCAAGATAAAACATTGTTTTCTAAGTGAGAGGTGATAAAAGACAGGACAACACCTTGTTACATTATATATTAAGATGCATCATAGAGCCACACAATTAACCATAGTGATGCAAAAACGTTGAGAAAAGTTAATGGTATTAAACTGAAGGGCCAAGGAAATACTGCTATATAATAAATGAAGTACCAAAAGTACATGATGCTGGAAAAGTGCCCATTTCAAATTAATAATCAATTTGTATAATAATCTCAAATATTGAAAATTCTATATAGAAAAAATGTGAAATTAAAACGAAACTAGTACAAAAAAGAGCTAAGAATTTATTTGGGATGACTATGAAAGCATCAATACACAATCTATATGAGTGCTTCCACATATTAAATGTATAGAAATGTAGTGTTTGTATACATTAAAATAAATGGAAGAAAATGAGAAGTGATTAAACTATGAAGAAAAATTGGCCATGAAGGACAGAGGGATAATACACTATTTAGAAATATCTTTACATAAATAGCAAAGACTATTAATAAATGATAGAACCAAAATATTCAAACACTCTTTTAATTAGAGAATTCATGCTTAAAACATTACAAAATATTCCTTGCTTCCGGTGAGGGTGTGGAACAGTTGTAAGCATTGGGAAATGAATTCAATAACAATGCATCAAAGTCCCACAGAATGAATGCACAGTTTTGTCTGGTAATTCCACATCTAAGCATCTTTCCTAAAGAAATCATCAGTACTGCAGATAAAAACTTAAGAGCAAAAATAGCCAATACAGAGTTAGTGACAATGGCAAGAAAAATTGGAAACGTAAATGGGATTCTTGCCTTTCTGACACAGGCTCTCTCCAGGAAGCTCAGAATGTAGAATATAAGAGGTTTGTCTTTTGATTTACAGGCAATCTCATGTTTTTTTTTTTCTCTCAAGAAATGAACAATAGAAGCCACAGTCAGTTCTCTGCCCTTCTCAAATCGATTATCTAATATTTAGGTCATCTCTAGCAAAACAGTGTCATTTTGATCCCCTAGACTCACTATCTCCTAGGCAACTGATTGAATAAAAAATATAAAGCCTCCCTGAGAAATATATTATTTTAAAGACTTAAATAAAAGAAATGGCATACTGTGTCCCTCAGCTGGGGGGATGGGGAGTAGCAGTACAGAAAATAAAACAGGCAGAGAGACAGCCGAACCACTAAGGAACTGCATTTAATACCACTTTATGAGTTGAATTTCTGTTTTAACAGCTTCATTGAGATATAATTTATGTAACATAAAATTCACCCTTTTCAAGTATATAATTAAATAGGTTTTATATATTCACAGGATTATACAGCCAACCCACTGATCTAATTTTGGACCATTTCATCATCACCAAATGAAACTTCATGTTTATTAGCAGGCACTGTCATGCCCATCCCCAAGGTCTAGGCAAATATTAATCAATTTTCTGTCTCTAGGAATTTGTTTATTCTAGGTAGTTCACATAAATGAAATCAAATAATATGTGATCCTATATGTGTGGCTTCCTTCACTCAGCATCAGCTTTTTGAGATCTATACATGTTTTAGTATGTAATAGTACTTCATTCATAATGGTGGCCTAATAATATTCCACTGTGTGGATGGACGAAAGTTTGTTCGTTCGTTCATTCATTCATTTATTCATCAGCAGCTGAACATTAGTGTTGTTTCTAGTTGGGGATCATTATGAATAATGCTACTAGGAATAATCTAGTACAATGTATGTATTGACATGTATGTTCTCAGTTTTCCTGAACATCAATTTCTGGATTATATGACAGCTAGAAAGAAGTTTGAGGCACTGACAAACTATTTTTCCAAAATGGCTATACCATTTTATAGGTCCATCAACAATGTACCAGTTGTTGATAATATTCCTTTACAGTCCTCTCTGCATGTCCCTTAAGATTGACAGATATGTTCTATTTTATTTCTCGTGTGGGGATTTAAGTCTTCTTTCTTGATCACTGTAAGTAAATGATCAATTTTGTCAATGATTCCACAAAACTAACCTTTCTGTATGCCTTGTTTTGTTTGATCCAACATAGCCAGGTAGCCTTATATTCAAACTCACTATGTAGTCCAGGATAACCCTGAATCCCTGATCTGTCTGGCTCCATCTACTAAGTGTGAAGATTACCACACCCAGGTAAGAACCAACCCCTGCTAGGTTGATTTTTATGAGTATTTTTGTAGTTTCTATTTCATTTCTTTCCACTGAAATCTTTGTTCTGCTTTATGACTGTTCATTTTGGTTTTCTCTTTTTACTCTTAAAGGTACAGAATTAGGTTGTTTATTCAAGACGCTTTCTTTTTAAATATAGCTATCAACAATTACTTTTATGTTATTTTCGTGTTGTTCATTTCAAAGTATTTTAGAATTTGTGAATTCTTTACATTAGTTATTCAGAAATATTGTGTTTAATTCCCATAGATTTGTGAATTTCTCCAATCTCCTTCTGTTGTTGGTTTCAATTTAATCCTATTGTGGTCAGACAACTTGCCTGGTATGATCTGATTTTTTTTTTTCAAGTTTATTAAGATCTCTTTTACAGCCTAGCATCTGGTCCTTCCTGGAGAATGTTTTGTGTGCATCTGATCACTAGCTGCTTTGTAGAAACAACACTCTATTACTATTTCCCATAAATCTCTAATTTCTTCCAAACATTCTGGGAGTCTTATCATGTTTATCATGTTTAGTAATGACAACCCTATCTACTGAGTGGTTGGATCTTAGGTCATGACCTCTCCTTATCCCAATACCTATTAATTTTTCAAAATTAATTTTTATCTAAATTTTAAAAATCTTATATACCAATCCTAGTTCCTTCTCCCTCCCTCCTCCCATTCCCCACACCAACCCCCCATCATACTCCCCAACCACTCCTCAGGGATGGTGAAGCCTCCTATGGGGGATCATCAAAGTCTGTCACATCATTTTGGGCAGGGCCTAGGTCCTCCCCAGTGTGTCTAGGCTGAGAGAGTATTTCTCTATAGAGAATGGGCTCCCAAAGCCCATTAGTGCACTAAGGATAAATATTGGTTCCACTGCCAGCAGCCCCACACACTGCCCAAGCCTCTCAGCTGACACCCACATTCAAGGGGCCTGGTTCAGTCTTATGCAAGTTCCCCAGCTGTCAGACTGGGGCCTGTGGTTTCCCCAGCATGGTCTTGACTCCTTTGCTTATCACTACTCCGTCTCTATAAATGGATTCTAGGAGTTCAGCTCAGTGCTTAGCTGTGGATGTCTGCTTCTGCTTTCATCACCTACTGGATGAAGGTTCTAGGATAGTCCCTCAACCAAAGAATGGATAAAGAAAACATGGTACATTTACACAATGGGGTGCTATTCAGTGGAAAAAATAACAAAATCTTGAAATTTACAGGCAAATGAATGGAACTGGAAGAAACCAGTCAGAGTAAGGTAACCCAGACACAGAAAGACAAACATATATGCACTCACAAGTAAGTGAATATTAGACATAGGGCAAAGGATCACCAGCCTACAATCCACAACCCCAGAGAAGCTAAGAAACAAAGAGGACCCTAAGAGAGACACACATGGCCCCACCAGAGAAGGGAAAAGGGACAAGACCACCTGAGCAAATTGGGAGCATGGGGGGAGGGGACGGAGGTAGGAGATGGAGAAGGGGAGAAAAGGAGGGGGGAGGACATGACAGAGCAGGAAGGGTGAATCAGGGAAAGAATAGAGGAGAGAAAGAAAAGAGATACCATAATAAAGGGAGTGTTATAGGTTTAAAGAGAAATCTGGCAGTAGGGAAATGTCCAGAGATCCACAAGGATGACCCCAACTAGGAATATAAACAGTAGTGGAAAGGCTACTTTAAATGCCCTTCCCCTATAATGAGATTGATGACTACCTTAAATGTCAATACCTATTCATATTCTCTCTTTCTCTTCCTCTCTTTCCTGTGTCTGTCTCTGTCTCTGTCTCTGTCTCTGTCTCTGTCTCTCTCTCTCTCTCTCTCTCTCTCTCTGTGTGTGTGTGTGTGTGTGTGTGTGTGTGTGTGTGTGTGTGTGTGTGTGTGTGTGTGTTGAGTTCATGTACTCAGAGGCCAGAGGACAACTTCTAGTATATTCTTCAGGTACCAGCCACCTTGTTTTGGAAATAGGCCTAGAATGCTCACTGATGTGGAATTTTTCAAGTATAGCCAACAGGCCTCAGGGTTTCACCTATCTCTGTTTTCCCAGCACTGGTATTAAAAATGCATGCTTTTAATACCAAGCTGTTTTACATGGGTCTTGGGGGTTGTGATCAGGTCCTTGTGCTTGCAAGGCAATTGCAATTGACTGAGCTATCTATGTAGCCTAACACCTATTCTCTTCCCTTATTTTTAATACTAGGCTTTGGTAGGCCAGAATGACAAAGCTCACAGATCAGTAGGTCAGGCCTTTCTCAATCCAATTTTCATGCCAAATAGCCCTAACACAGCTTATTCAGATAAACATGAGTACTCCAGTCTAGGAAAACTAAGGAAACTAAGGACACTACATGATGGTACAATATAATGTAAGCAAGGTCTGTCTTCAGAGCACAATGTACTGACTGGATGATGTCAGTTTCAGCACTTTATGTCATTGGCAATTGTCAGCAGCTCTGCAACAAGAACAAACTTCAGCTGTGCCCAGTGACATAGACCCTGACTTTTCCAGGATAAGGTCTTACTGCCATGAATATGAAAAATCAGACAGGAAGTTATAAGTGTGTGTTGTGCTCTCTGCAGACGATTGGTGTAGTGGTTTTAAAGAAAATGTTCCCCAAAGGTAGGGGCACTATTAGGAGGTGTGGCCTTATTGGAGGGAAGTGTGTCTTTATGGAGGTGGTCTCTTTTTCTCAAGCTACTCTTAGTGTGATAGTCAACTTCCCTTTGCCTGCAAGACAGAGGACTCTCGGCTCTTCCAGTACCACGTCTGCCTGCATGCTGCCATGCTCCCTGACATGATGATAATGGACTGAACCACAACCTTATTTAAATGTTTTCTTTATGGGTGTTTCCATGGTCATGGTGTCTTTTCCCAGCAATAGAAAACCCAAACTAAGATGGTTGGGAACTAACTGTTATAAATGGTGATCAAGTTCCCAGACTACTCCACAGGTAACAACTGAAATAAGGCACATCAGCAATTTTATCAACAAAACTAAAAGAAAAAAACTCATGAGATTTAAAAGCAGATATTTTGACTTATCAAAATAATCATGGTCACTAACATCCCAAGTTGAGATGACTCAAACCAGGCAAGAAGAGGCTGCACATAGAACTCATAAACCAACTCAAAGCCAGCAGAGACAGCTGGCCTTTTACTTTAATCACCTGCTGGCAACTGAAAACAACACGAGTAATAAAAAATATTGCTCCTTGGAGGAAACACAGGTTCAACAAGATGTGAAGAAGTAATTAAAACTATTTGGAGCTATGAGGAGGAGACTTTGGCTCACCTACAGGGATTTCAACATGATTCTTTGTTTTGTCCAAATTAATATCTACACCTAAACTCATGCCTCTGTTTTTTAACAGCTATTAGCAAGAGCTGGGTGTGATGGCTCATACCTGTAATGCCAGCACTTGGAAGGCTGAGGAATGATTGTCCTAAGTTCAAATCCTGCCTGAGCCACACAGTGAATTCTAGGCCAGCTTAAAATACAGTGTGAGACCTTGTTTCAAAACAAAGAAACAAAAGTTATCAAGAATCCTGATCAGTATATACATGCATGACATTCTGTAGACCTGGCTGGCCTCAAACTTAGAGACCCACCTTCCTTTGCCACCAAAGTGCTGGGATTAAAGGGGCTTGTCACTACTGCCTGGCTATGTATAATGCTTAACTAAAAAAAAAAAAAAAAAATCCTGGTTAGTGGGGTTATCACAGGTAGACATGGATCATGAACCAGATTCTATAAGTCTAATTAGCAAATTTGAGACTGGAAAGCAGGGGGCTGAAGGGAATGTTTGCAGACTGTGAGAAGCTATGGATCTGAGGTGGAAAAAAATGAGAACACTGAGTTTAGGGGAGCCAAAGGCATACTCAAAGGTGAACAAGAAGAGAAGTTTCCTAGAAAAACCACCAGGGGGAGCCACCACTTCAAACCCACATCAATTGTCTTCTAGAGAAGGACTGACTTGGGTGGAAACCTAGTCTGCATGTACTAAGATATCTGTTACTCTATGTAGTGTTAATGCCTTGGGTACAGGACACAGGAGTTAAAGGGGGATATGAAATAGAAGAAAAATTCAAAATAGTTATCTTGTCATTGACTTGCACGGAAAAAAAGCACAGATGTGCAATAGCAACAACTCGCCAGAGTTTCTTTCTATCCCTTTCCCCAGTTATAGCTCCAGGCTGGATTGATACTGCTACTCAAAAATGAATGAACAAGGGCAACACATTTTCTACCATCAACCTAACACAGGCTCCCATAAAAGCATCCCAGAAATATGGCCAGGGCTAGTAGTTAAAAGGTATCAGAATGAAGGTCTCTGCAAGGAGATGCAGATGCACATATGAAGTGAGTCTCTTTCTTACTCCCTTACATCTCACTTGCCTTAGAAAAGATCAGCTCTGGTGATAACCAATACCATCCACATAATAGTTATGCCTTCTGTTGACTCTTCTGTCAGTCCATAGAAGGTTGCTCTCCAGGGAAAATCGACAGCAGATTTAAATGCACCAAGGGCAGTCTGACCCGAAATGCCACAGTTTCAGATACCTACTTAGCCACAGGGAAATTCACATTTGAAAGGAAAAAGCCTCCTTTCTACCAGCAAAGCCCCAGGTTCTGAATACAACTTAATAACAGATCACCAGGAGCCAAATGAGTTACTCTGTCTGGTTTTGTTTACTTTTGTTTTTTTCCAAAGCTGAAGACAAAATCCAGCTTTAAGCACTCTACCACTGAGCTAAAACCCCAACTTTGATTTTCTTTATTAAAGATGCACTTTCTGTATCCTTTGCTTACGTATAATTTCCAACAAAGAACCTAAGACCTTCAACATCCATGCCACCAGCCAGGCATGATGGTGCATGCATATAATCCAAGCATTCAGGAGACCAAGACAAAGGAATTTGAGTCAAACCTGAGCTACATAAGGAACCCTTGTCTCAAAAAAAAATATTTTTCCATGCCTTTGAGCCTCTGAGCCATGATGTGCTTTCCATGCCAGCATGTGCATTTTTACACACATATGCACATACTCTAACCCTCACCCAAATTCTCATGAATCAGTCCAATGGACACCTTGGTGTATTATCCCAGGTAGCCAAAGTAAATGTAAAGAAATGGAAAATTTTAAAATACATTTCCCTTTCGGGAAAAGGTGACAGGGGAGAGAGGTCACTTGGAGAGATCTATTTAGGGACTGGAATGACAACTGCTGATACAAGGGAATGAAGGATACACATTAGTTCAATTTGCTAAAGAGCTACAGGTAGTAGCTACAAATGGAGAGCACTTCTATGTGGCAAATATGAGGCCCACATTAACATGCAAGCACCACCCATCCACATGCAAATTAATTCTGAAGGGTTTCCATGCTGATTCTAAAGCAACAGTGTGTTACCAGAGGCAGTGCGTTATTGGTCCTTCCATTAAGGAAGGCTTTTGAGTCAGAAGAAGATGCTAAAATGTATCAGAGCAGAACCCACAGTGCAATGTTCTCTAATGTCAGATTCACCTACCAGTTCAGGGAGCAACCCTGGCCCCATCCTAACCAGAATCTCATGTGAGACAGATGATCTCACCTCACAGCATCAGAGCTAGACCTGTTACCAATAACATCTTTAAAACTGTCAGATCATTCAGCACATCTCTTGGAAGGGGTACTAAAGTGCAAATGCATAACCTTAAATAAAGATGGTAAGAAGCAGTTTATATTTCAGAAGGCAGATGCCAAAGTAGCAGAGCAGATTAAAAAGATGATTATAAAATACAGTTTGTATCAGGAGAGCATAACAATAACAGTAGGAATAGAAAAGAATAAGAAATGCACAAAATACAATAGACACTTACCAAACACTGAATGCATGATAAACTGGAAATAGAAACAAGGACACATAAAGCCAACCAGAAACCCACCGAGTGGCTTCACATTAAGAAAGACAAAAGCCAATAAGAGATAACCCCCCACCATGTTCTTTAAAAAAGATGTAAGAAGGGAACAGTGCTTTCTCAATGTTCCCCATGGGGCACATAGCCTGGAGTGCTTACAGGCAAGACTGCTTGCTGGTTTTCTAGTCTTGTAGCAGCACCAAGCACTGAATTGGGTGCAGAGTTGGCATGCAATAAACACATGCTACAGAGTATTCACTGGTGTTCACCAAATTTTTTTTTAAGGAACAATGTCCAAAATCACAAGAAGCAAGGAGGGGGTTTTTTGAGGCAAAGTTTTTCCCCTGGCCTGCTAATGATGGAAGCCAGACCCTGGCATAAAACTGGGTCTTCTCCGCGGCCAGTGAAGTATAGACTATAGTCTCCATTATAATCCATCATATGGACAGAGCCTAGCAGGAATTACTTCTAAAGACGAAACCACATGATTTTAATTTTGTTTTGAATTAAAATAGAAAAGAGCATTCAGATGGACAAAGCCAACTGTTCATCTTTAGGAACATATTTTCTAGTACCTGTTAAAAATTCCATTTTATTCAATTTTGCTTCTCATCTCATGTTTTTGAGCATTAAAAAAAATTCCCTTTACCCATTCATGTTCCAATTTAGGAGAGCCCATCATTCTTCTGTATGTATTTAACAGAAAAGAAATAAAGTCACTTTCAACTAGTTTTCTCTGGGCCAAAAATTCTGTCACTGTGACCAGAGATAGAAACAGTTGCACATGTCTGATGCTGTAATGCCCCAATGAACAGCTGATGGCTCTCCAGCCATCTGGGTGATTGGCTTTCTCCCTGAACTTGAGCTGCATCTTTCTTCTTTTCAAGCAACAGACCCAAGGAGTCATTCCTGTCTGTCCGTAATCAGCCTTAGAAACTCTGAATGTCACAACTGATGCTAATCATGCATGTCCTAACAGTTATGTTCTATGCCCCTGCCCCTTTCTCAGGGTTATGAAGAACTTCCTTTAGACCCCAAGTTCTTCTGCCCTTATTCAGGGGACTATTCCAGATTGCCAAGTACTAAAACCTGTCTGTCTGTAATTGCCACAAAGTGAGGGCTGTTACAAAATGCAGTAACAACAGCTGGATACAACTGGGTAAACCTCTTCAGCTAAGGCTGTCTTGAGCCCCAGTGATGTGGCTCAAGCTCAGAGTCAGAGCCAGAGTAGAAAAGACTCTTCCTTCACTGAAACAATTCCAAGCCTGAATCAAATGACAAGGCTCATATAAAGAAAAGAGCCCTCCCATCTTTGACTAAGTTGAAGGGAATATGTGTTTCTGTTAAATTCTCATAGGGTCTGAGGTGGGGTTACAAGGTAGATACATATACCTGAAGAAAGATCCCACACTAGCAAATCAAAACAGATTTTCAACCCTAAAACCAAGTTCCTCCCTTAATCATAGCTATAAAAACACAGACAGGCTTAAACCTAAAGGTTTTAAGGACAAAGCTTGATGGAAACAAAAGGGGAAGGGTGAAATTCAATAACTCGAAAAAATTACAGAAGTGCTTAGGAGGAACAAGAATGACATTCCACAGATTTAGCTTCTGATCCTTGTTTTAAGGGAGGGGGTGTATGTTTTTTTCCTATTGATTTTGGGTGGGAAAGAAATGTAGCTTTTGAGATCAGTACAATGAACTATTTATCTGGCCTGACAAGACCAATCAGTCTCCACTACACACACTGATTATTATAAGGAGGGGAAAATAGTGTTAGTCTTAATGGGGTGGGGGAGGACCAAACAGCACTCATCCTGGTACACAATGCTTCCCTTCATCTGGGAATTGATGTTTGGCCCAGGTGACCTAGCAGGTCAGTGTGAAGCCTGGAACAGAATGGAGATGGGCTGATATGGGCTTCAAAATTACAGGATGCCTTTGCCTGTTGTTCAAGTCTCATAGTTCCTGGCATATGAAAACCCAAACTATAAAAGCCTGGTCTTCATCTGGCTGTAGACCTAAGATATAATGCTTAAACCAGTCAAGTAAAGTGCCCCTTGAAACTCATTTTTCTGATGAACAAGAAATTCTATTTGGGGATCTTAAAGGCCAGAGTTTCAGTTCTAAAGAAACAATTACCTGAAAAGTTGTATTCTTTAGTTGACTTAAAGTTCTCAGGTAATTTCACTGGACCCATGCACATAATTACCTTCATTCGTTGCCTTAATTAATTTCTTCTCTTCTGAAGTTAATTAAGTCTCTTATCGACTTTATAAAATAGCAGGGCTGACCAGAAAGACCTTACTACTGGTCACTGTGTATGAAATGACTAGACCCACTGACTTGAGAAGAACTATAGGAAGGAGAGAGCTTCCAAGAGCCAGAAAGAAGACTCACTGGACTCCATCCCTCAAATCCAAACACAAAGTATCCCTTGGACTTGGGGAATCTACATACAAGAATGGAACGCTGAGCATATCAGCCTAGGCCAGACATGGTGTTATGTCAGCACTGGGGAGGTTGAGGCAAGAGGATTAAATGTTCAGGACTAGCCTGGGCCAAGTTTAAGGACAGTCTGAGCTATGTGGAACTCTGTCTCAAAATACAATTTTTTTTTAAGAATTCAGAAAGCACTTTGCAAAGATTATAGTTTTACAGTAACATAAGCTAAATTCTTAAAATGGGAAATCCCCAATTTTGATACAATGAGATATAAAAGAAGAAGAAGAAGAAGAGAAAGAAAGAAAATCCTATAGCTGCTAACCAACTTGGGCCTCTAGCCAATATTTCATGTGAATAATTCAAAATAGGAAATGGAACCCACAGCAGCTGGAGGGGGCAGTGGAAGAGGCAGGAAGGAAGAGAGACACAAAGCCAATGTTACCAGAACTAGGATCAATGGGCAGTTTATTGGACAAATTCTCATGCTGTCTAAATTTTATGAAAGATTAGCTGTTCTTGCCTGTGGTTATGTAAACTTGCCTCTTTTCCCCCTTGTTAATGGAACCCTTTGCTAATACATTTCTTCCTGCTGGTTTTGAACAGCTCTCAATTCCCTTTTAAGGATGTAGTAAGCCCAAGAAAATAGGACAGCTGAAATTTGACCTTGCAGGGGCATGCTCAGCTCACTGTGGGCCCTGGCTGACACAAGGTCAGGAAGTGGTAACAATCACAATGTGCCCACAGTACAGAACTGAGTAGGATACACTATGGAATCTAAGATTCTCTCTCACAGCATTCAAAAAACTATGATCAGGGAAGGTGGTAAACAAAGCAGTTTTAAAAAGCTTATACCTAAAGTGACTTAAGGTATCAAAAGAGGGAAAACAAGACTGTGATTGTTAAAGGGTTTCTTGGTTAGATGATGTACTGGCTCTATGTTGAATGATCTTCCTTATAAACACAGGGATGCAGGGGCTGTACTGGGGAGCTGGGCAGTTAGAGAGACAGATGCTAACAGAGTTGACTTTAATTCAAAGGAGAGTATGGGCATGCACTCTCAGATCAGCCTGTACCTTATTGCTCTCTAGACTCATCTTTCACCCACACAAACAGGTACGAAGGTTGAAGCTAAATGCCTTAAAATGTCATTTACAAGTTTGCTCAACTTTCCTCTGGAAAAAAAATTCATTAATTCTTTTTACTACAAAGTTACTAGGAGTGTGTTGTGTGTGTGTGTGTGTGTGTGTGTGTGTGTGTGTGTGTGTGTGTGTGTGTGTACACAAAATGTATACTAAAAACCAGAAAGACAAACTCTTCAACTTTTCAGCAATGCTCAGTTTGACATCATGCATACAGATGTTTCCAGATGTGCCCATGTGCAAGGAGAAAGGTCCCCCTTTGCCATACCTCGCTTATTGGTTCTTAAAATGGTTTCAGAAGACAGCAAAGTGTTTCCACCAGCTACATCATGCATGGGCTTCTCTGGAGCTTTGTTGGACAGAGGGTCTTTCTTCATATCTTTCTTTATTTCCTGTGAGGTCAGAGAAAAGGAAGGAAGTGTTTTTAGTCTGAAATTTTGGGGTGCCTCTTCACTCCTCTGGAAACAAATAATAACAATGCCACATAAGCACAGCACATTATTTAACAAACACCACTGTCTAAATTTGTGTAATTTCCTTCTTATATCTGTTAAAGAAATACCTAGCCCTATAAAGTGGAATAGTGCCCAGTATAATAAGGTTACCTTATATGATTGGAGCCATTCCACATAAACATCAAGGGAATGAGTGAAATGTAAGCACCAGCATATAACTCTAAATTATGGCTTCTTTTACTTTTTTTCAACTATGCCCCAGCCAAGCACATGCCCTACTTCAAAAGCTTTGATTTCTATTCTTCTCAACAAAGGTTTAGAAAAACTACATATGCAAACCACCACTATACTCATAATTATACTAAATTCAAAAGATGATTTAAATGCATTTGTAGTTCTAGTTCCTCTAGCTTTTTAAATCTTGACCAAAAAAATGACAGAAAAAAATAATGACTATGATTTTTGATCAGCAAACTCCAGCCCATCATGATAGTTTGTCAATAAAATTTCATTAGAACACAAATGCATTCATGTATATTTTGTATGGCTGGTTTGATGCTCCAATTCCAGAGTTGATGAGAAGTTACAGACATGAAGCTCAATGGATGAAGGAATTTACTAAATGACCTGAATTCAATTCCTGGGGCCCACATGGTAAAAGGAGAGAGCCAATTCTAGAAAGTTTTCCTCTAACCTTCATATAATTAATCAAATAATCAACTGATGCAATTTTAAAGATCTGGATCTTGGGATTGAGGCAATAGCTCAAATGAGTAAAAGTGAAAACATGAAAACTTGAGCTAGTAAAAAGTCTGTTGTTATTGCATGTGTATCAGTAACTCCAGCAATATCAGGGGTTGGGGAAGATACAGGACAGCTGCTGGGGCTTACTGGTCACCAGCCCAGCACAAATTTCAATGAGAGACCCAATATTGGCAGTTGTCAACCTTCCTAATGTTGCAACCATTTAGTACAGTTCCTCATGTTGTGGTGACCCCCAACCATACAATTATATCATTGCTCCTTCATAACTGTAATTTTGCTACTGCCAATCAGAGTATAAACAGTGATTGATATACAAGACATGGTACTAGCAGGGTATCTGATTTTTGACCTTCCAAAGGGGTCTCGGCCAACAGGTTGAGAACCATCACCCTATATCAAAGGACTAAGACAGAATTATAGAGCTAGGCACAAGCATCCTCTTCAGGCCTCCACATTTCACATGTGCACATACATCCATACATATATACATGCATGCATGCATACACATACATACAAAGAGAGAGGGGGGGAGAGCTGAATCTTTTACAGCCAATGCATGACTTAGTCACAGGCTGAATGTTCCTAACATAAAACATGAACTGGTTCAAATGCAAAACTTTTTGAGCACTGATATGATCCCACAAGTGGAAGTTTCCACAGCTGACCCCATGTGATATATTACAGCTAAAACAGAGGTGCATTGAAAAAGGTGCATAAAATTACTTTCAGCCTATGTGCATATATGAAACTAATTTTGTGTTTAGCTTTGGAATTTAACTGCAAGATATGTCTTTAGGTAAATGCAAAGACCTCCCCTCCAATCCTAAAACTGAAATAGTTCCAAGTACTTTGGATAAGGAATATTCAACATATACTTTATATTGCTTTAATAACTTACATAGTTCTTTGCAAAATCATTAATGGTTCAAAATAATACTAAGTCACACAAATACAGGTCTTATACATAGTAATTCTTCCAAACCAACCAAGTCATTTCTATGCTTGTCTGAGCCCATGATCACACTGACTTAGGTACAAACCAAAGCTTAGGGAGCCAGACCTGAAGCCTGATTGGCAGGAGGACTCACCCATCAGACATGTGTGATTTAAAAACAGCAAGGGAAGAAATAGAGTTGGTTTCTTTTAACCCTGAGTCAGAAGGCTGAGGTGGAAAGAAAACAACAAATAGTTGTCAAAACATGGCCTCTACCCCTAAGCCAGTCACTAGCTTTCTTCACAACAGCCTCACCCTCTGTTGCTCCTTAACCAGAGCCCCACCGGAAACCAGCAACTGGGCTGGGGCCTTGCTGAGCTGAGAGTTTCAGCTGACATCCCTAAGCCCCATACCAGCAGCAGTACCTCTGCATATCACACGAAGTTGCTGGTGCGTGTCTTTATGCGCGCGCGCGCGTGTGTGTGTGTGTGTGTGTGTGTGTGTGTGTGTATGTGTGTGTGTGTGTGTGTTTAGGGACTCCCACCTCAGCAGCCCTAGCACCTGCTACAACAGCAGTTGCTGGGGCTTCCTGTAGCCTTAGAGGCAGATGGCATCAGGGGACAATCTGCAAACACTGTCTGCCTGAGCCACATGATGGTTGCCAGCCGGCTATGGCTCTTGAAGACAAAAGAAGCCACCAAATGTACTTGTTTCTCTAATGATTGCTAGCAATAGCCATCTACCTTTGCCAGGGAGTAATCCCAAGACATTCAGTGGATCACGGTGGCAACATGACCATTCACCATCAATGACACATATCTGGGATGAGGTAAAAAGGAGAAGGAAAGTTGTGGTGACAAAATGCTCAGTAGAAGTCTCAGAAGCTATGGTTCTCAACAGTACACAGGTCCTAGTGCTGTTGGGTAGTATGATATGAGCAGGCTGGCTATAAAGGACCAATGTACCAGAAGCAAGCAGAACAGACAGATATCATTAGAAGCTTGCCTAGATATACCACATTTTGTCATTCCTCCACTTCCATGATTGCTCATAGTTAACTAAAGTTCTTAAGTTGTTTCTTGGGTAGAAGAAACTCAATTTTTTTCCCAGGGGAAAAAGAAACAGGGTACATGACAAGGCACTGAACTCTTTTGCAAGCTCCTCACCTGAACAATGCCTTGGTTCAGTGCACCCTGTGGAAGGCCAATGCCTTCCTCTAACCACCCCTTCTCATAAGGGAAGAGGTCTAGCCTATCTGGCACCCATTCACTTACCCAGGCTGGAAAAGTCAAATTTCTCCCCTATCTAACCAGTCTCCCAGTCTGGCTTGACCACTTCCTCTCTCTGTTTCTCTCTATTGTCTTGAAAAAAACAGATAAAAACAAAAGCCTTAGACATTTCTCCAAAGGAAATGTACAAATAGTCAATACACTTATGGCAAAGTGTGCACTCATTGGTCCTTAGGGAAATGGAAATCAAATCCTCAGTGAGATACCCCTTCAAATGACTGAGACATCTTGAATTGTGGTGGGATGGGAGAGGGGGGAGAGAGAGGAAGGAAGAGGGAGAGGAAGGGCGACAGAGAGAGCAAGGGAGAGAGAGAGGGAGAGGGAGAGGGAGAGGGAGAGGGAGAGGGAGAGGGAGAGGGAGAGGGAGAGGGAGAGGGAGAGGGAGAGGGAGAGGGAGAGGGAGAGGGAGAGGGAGAGGGAGAGGGAGAGGGAGAGGAGAGGGAGAGGGAGAGGGAGAGGGAGAGGGAAGGGAGAGGGAGAGGGAGAGGGAGAGGGAGAGGGAGAGGGAGAGGGAGAGGGAGAGGGAGAGGGAGAGGGAGAGGGAGAGGGAGAGGGAGAGGGAGAGGGAGAGGGAGAGGGAGAGGGAGAACAGGAGCTGATATGATAAGGATTTGGAGCAAATGAAGCCCTTCTGTTTGGCTGAAGAAAATGTAAAATAGTGGAGGACGGTGAAGTAGTTCCTCAAAGTTAAATGACGAACCCCACAGGACCCAATAAATTTACTCTTAGGGATATACTCAAAAGAACTGAAAGCTGGGATGCAGACAGACAGGCACGTGTCAATGCTTACCACATTATTTATAATAGCCAAAAGAAGAAAGAAACTCAAGGGTCATGAACAGATAAATGGATAAGTAGACTCTGTACATCTATACAATGGAATAGTACTTGGCCTTAAAAATGAGTTCTGAATCACAATGCAACCCAAGTGAGCACAGAAAATACTGTAAGTGAAATATGCCAGACGCAAAAAGACAAATACATGATTTCACTTCTATGAGGTCTTTAAAATAGGCAAATTCAGGAACTATGTTAGAGGTTACCTAGGAACAGGGAAAAGCAAATGGGGGGTTATTATTAATAGTCACAAAACTCCTGCTTGTGGCTTTGAGAACAGTGTTAACTATTCTATGGCACTGTAAATAGTCTCAGCACCACTAGCTGTATACTGAAAGTTAAAATGACAGATTTGATATGACTTTACACAATGTGCCAAAGGCCACCCTAAGAGCTTTACCTAGTTAGCAGTGTCTCAGCTGCACACAAGTCCCATTTACAGACTAATACACCCAGAGAATTTAATAAATAAGCAGGATGGGAACCCCAGCTGACTAGCTTCAGGATTCTTCTCTCACCTACTCTACTCTGAGCCCTGCCTAGATTATAACAATGTCTACCTACCTCCAGTCTCTCCCCTCCCAGTTTAGTCTCCACAACACCACCACAGGTATTTCTAAAATAAATGTCTGGTGTGTCGTCCTCTTTCTGAAATCTGTAGTTGCTTCCAAAAGACCACAAATCTAACTTTTTCTTTCAAAAACTTTTCAAATCATAGAAAGCTGTCTGTCTCCATGACTGCTTCTTGCTAGAATTACTTGGGATGCATGTTGTCCCCATGGCACCAATTACCATGCAAATGCAAGTTGGCTAATACTATACCTTCATTGAATTCTGACATCACAGATCCCTATCAGGATGCTCTAAAACTCATGATAAAGGTTC
Source organism: Cricetiscus sungorus (assembly GCA_030556225.1). Classification (NCBI taxonomy): domain Eukaryota; kingdom Metazoa; phylum Chordata; class Mammalia; order Rodentia; family Cricetidae; genus Cricetiscus; species Cricetiscus sungorus. The sequence goes on along the minus strand of JANBXA010000405.1, from coordinate 5,147,273 downwards.
CAACAACACAACCTGACACTTGCAAAAATACTTTCACATATGTTTCCACGTGTTTGTCCTGAGACACAGTCAGGATACAAGAGTAAACCAAAGCTCAAAGGTATAAAGAAGAAGATTTGCCCAGTGTCATGCCTTAGGGAGTGCACTGAGGCTCCAGAAGTGACAAGTGAATGCTCCTTGGCATGCTTACAGGATTCTGCACCACTTCTACCCAGAAACCCAAGGTGATCTAGGTTCAGATCTACTGAGTCTTTTATCATGCACATGGAAGTACTCCTTCCTGCACAGGAGGGTGTACTTGGCATGAAAGTTACTTCTACCAGTCAAATGAAGCAGCCACATCTGGAGCTCTTCGATATTCTGAGCCAAGTTTGCAAGACTCTGGATTTCCCCCAGACTGGGTATTCATAGTTCCCCTTCCTCAGTCTCAGCTTTGTGACAATTAAGCCAACTTGTTAAAATGTTAGGTGAAACTACCTCAAAGGTAGAGGCTACATCCTGGTACAGAACTGTGAGCTGCAAAGGCTTGTAGGGATTCGTACACTCATGCCATCATGTGTAAAAGTAGCCATGACAATACCACTTAACAACAGTACAAGAGATAGGGGCTATCTGCAAACCTCTTTAAGATGGCAAAAGAAAGTCAGATTCTTTTCTCCTCAAATCATGTGCCTTAACAATGGAAATATAGCATATACAACAAAACTAAGGCCACCAGTAAGACAGCAATACTTCAAGGATATTTGAGCTATACTTCTGAGGTCTATCCAAGAGAAGGAAATGGAGAACGCCTCACATTATCACCGCTCCCCAGAGGTACTGGTCTGTGTAGAGTTGAAATCCATATTCAGAGGATAAACAACCCCAACCGTGTAAATGTAGTGAGAATCTTTTCTGTGACATATTTAGGGGCCTGCAGAAAGCAACCTTGCCAAGCCAACACATAATCTGTATGCAACTGGGTGCTAAACTAGAATGAATAGTCTGCTTTCCAATAAGTGGAATTGCCTGGATGTGGCCAGCTGCCTAGCTGGCTCTCCTCTTCTCTCCCAACCTTTACACAGAACTCAGGTACTCAGGGGTTACTAGCTTGACTCTTTAAATTACTTGTTCAGTCTGCAACCAAAATATGACATGGTCAAACACCAACCAAATGCAAATTTATGGGGACTTTCCCCCTTCTCATCATTTCATTCTCTCTTTAGGTCTTCTACCATCCATGACAGAGGGCATAAGCTTCACAATGAGCAAAGAGAATGAACACTGTGAACCAGAAAGTTAGTAGTAGTCCTGGCATCATTGACTAGGGGTGTGACCTTGGGAGCAATGCTTCAAATCTCTAAGCAGCATTTTTGTTGTCAGTAAAAGATACCTAAGCCTAAATGTGCCATCACAGAGGTATCTTCTAGAAAATTAATGGATTGAGTATTACCATGCAAAATATTACTTGCTATCGGTATTAAACAGTTAAGTGCTATTTTAAAAACCACACCAGACCTAGGAGGATGGCTCAGTGGGGAAGAGCACTTAATATGCAAGCAAGAGGACCTGAGTTCCAATCTCCAGCATGAAAGTAAAAAGCCAGCATGGCCACATGAGCCTGGAAGCCCAGGGTGGGGATGGAGTAGGCTGGGAATTGGATGGTTACTAGGGTTTGCTGGTTACCAGCCTAGCTCAAGGTCCAGTAAAAGACATTGACTCAAGAGAATAAGACAAATTGATACAATAGGACACACAACATGTCCCTCTGTAGCCCACTCACATTCACAGATATGTGTACACTCACACACATGCACGCATACACCCTCACACACACACACACACACACACACACACACACACACACACACACACACACACACACATACACACACACACACACACACACACACAAACTTACACATAATACAACAAATAAACCTCATGGTAATAATGCTGAGTTTAAGAATTCAGACACAAAAGATTACATACTGTACAATTTCATTAAAGTCCATCAATAGGCAAAACCAATTACTGGTGAAAGACCTTAAATCAATGATCACCAGCCAGGCAGTGGTGGTGCGCACCTTTAATCCCAGCACCCAGGAGGCAGAGGCAGGTAGATCTCTATGAGTTTGAGGCCAGCCTGGTCTACAGAGTGAGTTCCAGGACAGCCAGGGCTGCTACACAGAAAACCCCTGTCTAAAAAGAAAAGAACAAGACAGAAAACCCACAATGGTCAGCTTTGAGGAGGTTCCCACAGAGTAGAGGATGAAGAGAGGAGGAGACGGGCCAGAGTAGCCTATTGGGAGGATGAAAATGTTCTATAATTTGGTCTGGGTGATAGTTACAGAGGCATATAAATACTAAACAATTCATCAAGCTACACTTCTAAAGCCTCTGTACTTTACTGTAGGTAATTTCAATTAAAAAGAACAACATGAGCACTCAATCCAGAAGAAGATAATCTTTAATTCTAACTGTGCTAATATTTTGTCTTAGAAGACCAAAAACATGACAAGTAAGTACTTGGATATTATAATGCTCGTCTCAGGCAGTGTGCAGCTTTCTAAGATGAACATTAAGGTAACGGATGGTCACACTAAGCCAGATGCAGCATATTGAGTGGGTGAGCCAAGACACGTCTTATCTTATTTACACAATCGGTTGAATGGATCCTCTCCACCCCAGCTGCTGTCATAGCTTGCAACATTTCCTCCCTCTCTGGGTGCCAGTAATACACTCAAACAGAGCAAGCTGATACCATGGACACCAGGGGGCACTCAGGAGCTCAGCATCCCACTAACCTGTTCAGGATGTATGCTCTGGGACTTCTCTTTGGAACAGAAGGGCTACACAGGGTTGAGCAGGATCCCCAGGGCTCAGAGTTTACATAGAATGGAGAAAACAGGCATCACTAGTCACCTTCCCCTCAATTCTGTGTATTTCTTTCTGAAGGAAAAATCTTCCTTTTGAGTCAGACATGGCAGTGGGATAACAGCTGTGTGCACCACCCCCAACACACACTGCTCTAGTTTGTGGGAAACCACTTTTTAAAAATTACTCTCTGCTTGGAGATAGGAGGAAATCATTAAATACAAACCATTACACCAGATGCACTGACCGAGAGAAGAGTAAATGGATAGAGAATCCTAGATATAGCCCCCTGTTCCCTAACATGTGGTTCTTTCTCCTCCACACCAAAGTCTGAGGAGCAGCCCCTCTGCCACTGTGTACCTTGCATACTTTCCCAGCATCTGGGCCTTCCTCATAAAATTCTGGCTGTCTCAGAACAACTGGGGAATCACAGCAAGGATTCAGAGTAAAAGCAATGGGACAGGGAAAGCTTCAGCTAGATGGGAAAGAGTCTGCTTGTTTATTTGAAGTGTGTGTGTGTGTGTGTGTGTGTGTGTGTGTGTGTGTGTGTGTGTGTGTGTGTGTGTTAAAAGAAAATACTTTTATCAACCATAAGATAAACAGGTTTCACTAGAGAAATATATCTGTGCACACTTAGTATCATAGACACACATATATACGTAAATATAACAAGATATGAGTTTTTGATATGACAGAATGGTGGGCGCACTGATATTTGGTATTTGTTCGAAACATTTCAACATTTCCCCTAAAAATTACATAATGAAACCATGTTGATGTCTCAAACCACACCAGTATTCTCATATTTACAAAATATGATGCCACTCAGAAAGGGACTTTGACATGTAATTAGAAATGTACCAATTTCATTTTCAGCTTAAAGCTAACAAGCAAAGAAGTTTCAATTTAGCAAGACACCTACTGTCATTTACTATGTCATTCTTCAACTGGATATTTGTGGATATTCTTACAGTATTATTTCCCAGGAATTAACCTGGTCAGGAAAATGACAAGAGCATGAGGAGCTCTTGACCTGTAGAATGAGAATGGCTGTCATGAAAAGCACAGACAGTGCTAGATACTGGACAAAGTTGTGAAGGGTTATTCTTGCATCATGAAGAGATAACATTGTTCCAAGATGTACAACAAAACTTCCTGTGTGGTAGCTGATAACTTTATGCTTGTCCACACCCTGCCAAACATATAGAATGTTTACCACTGCATCAAACAATGTCAATACCAACCAGGTGTTTGGACATGCTGTAGAAGGCTCATAATATATACTTGTCAAATTAATAGCCAATTAACTATAGTGTTATGGGTATAACAAACATCCACCTATGGTGGAGATGGCTAAGTTCATCTCCAAACCAGAGAAAATATGAGATCTATGTCGTCTGCACTCAGACATAACTAAAATTCACTGCAGCATCTTCAATGTCCCCCTTCACAAAATGCAGATTTTACTTAAGAGTGGTAACGAGGTAATATGAATGAGTAACTTCACATAGTGTCTCACTTACAATGCAAACAATAATTCTTTCTTCAATTGTGATCATGAATTCATTCATTCTTAAAAACAATAAAAGAGAACATGAAGGGAATTGTTTCATGAACTCAAACAGGAAAAGGCATTTGGATATTCTGACAAAGAATCCAGATCCCACAAAACAAAGGGCAGAAAACTATAAACACAGCAAAAGCAAAAACAGTTCATCAACTAAGGCAAAAGGCAAACTGGGGGCATATTGCCTGTTACATAAAGAGAGCTCCTTTTACAAAACAGCAGCAAAAAGATCAATAATCCAACAAAATAGCAAAGGACAGCTCACAGAGGCGGGGAAAAATGACTCAAACATATTAAAATATGCTTATTTGCATTCATAAGAGAAATTTAGATAACACTGGAATGTCTGAACAGTGCTCAGTGCCCAGGAAGACTCACTATTGTTCTTGTTATTTTCTCACACATACAATTTTAGCATCTACCTACTATATTACAATAATGTGAACACATGTCCTCACACTAGAGTCTGCCATTTTCAGGATACTAGCTCTGTTTGCATAGTGTGTATCACAGTGATTAGCACACAACTGGTATTCACTCAAAGAACTGGGGACTTGGAAAAGTACAAGAACAAAACTCTCCAGAAGTTGACAATCTAGACAAGAATAGACACAATTTTAATAACAATAGGATATTTTTATCAGATAGGCACCAACCAAAAAATTGACAATAGCATGTTGGCTGGAGTCACCAGACTTCTGTGGGAAATCAATGTGGCAATTACCTATCAAAAACCTAAATACCTATGTCTTTTGGCAGTATTTTCACTTGGAAAGGTTTAAACTACAAATGTACTTTCACATGTGCAAAATGGCATGTGTTCAAGATTTAGTGATACAGTGTCTTTTAGATTAGCAAAAGAACATAACTATGTGGCAGTAGACAGCATGCGATCAAGAAGTCCCATGATGCAATTTTCTCCAGGATTAAGGGCTGCTGGTATTTATGAATAAAGAAAATCACCAAGACACAGTGCTATATCAAGAAGCATAAGAATGCATGCTGGCATTCAGATGAATTTGGATGTACACCTTAATGTATACTACAAAATCCACATAAAATAAACTGATAACCAAGGCTTCTTCCAGGGAGGAAAACAAGGTAGCCAAAGAAAGAGAAAGCATACAATTTTCCCTTTTTAATTGCCATCATGTGTTAGCTATTCAGGTGTATGGTATGCATGTGTGATGGTGGTGGTGGTGGTGGTGGTGGTGGTGGTGGTGGTGGTGGTGGTGGTGGTGTGTCTATGTGTGTCTGTGTGTAGGTCAGAGGTTAACATTGGGTATCTGGCCAATGAGCTTCCCAGATCTGCCTGTCTTCATCCATTCCAGTACAAGAATTCTAGATGTGAGCCCCACTTCCAGCTTTTTTATGTGGGTTCTGGAGCTGGAAACTCAGCCTTATGCTTGCACAGCAGGCACTCACTGTACTAACTAAGCCATCATCTGTTATCAATTGAAAAATTAAATAACTGATGTAGGGTTACTATTTCTAGTTCAGACTACAGAATGTTACTTTTTTTCCCCCCTAGAGACAAAATTAAACTTTCCCCTAATAACTTTGGCTAATCGCTGTGATTCTAAATTTGTTGTTTCATTTTTGGTTTGTTGCCTGGTCAGTTGGTTGGTTGGGTTTGATTTTTTCCCCCAGTGATGTGGGTCAAAGCAAGAGTACTATGCATGCTAGATATGCAATATACCTCTGAGCTCCACCCCCTAACTTCCCACTCCTAGTGTTCAGAGTGACTTCCTATAAAGACAACAGCAATACTAATGCATACACAGATTTAGAGAAAGTTGTCCAGCCCACATATTTCATCAAAAACAAGAGATAGGAAAACTGAGCTATGAGAAAAATTACACCAGGTCTGATAATCAATGGTTTTCTGGGCAGTATAACGATAAAATTCCAGCTTGTTTGCTTTGTAATGGGGCATGATACTCATACCATTCTGACCTTCACCTTGCAAGGCTCCTGCCTCAGATGTTTGAATACTAAGGAACACAGGTATGGAGCACCACACCCAAAACAAGACTCCTGAATTATAAGTATGACTGGTGACTTAACAACAGGCAATAAAAACAAAAAGGAATATAAAGAAGCAATATTAAACCTTAACCATAGTTTAATCATGGGTAGAATAAAGTTTTCTTGGGTCCCCAAAGTAAACCAAGAGCTAAACAGTTTTGACTCGTTAATTATGCACCAGCTTAATAGTTAAATGACTTCAAATTGAATTAAAATATAGACACTTTCCCCATAAATGTAAGAAATCAGGAAGAGATTTAAAATGTTTCTTATAATATCATGCCTACTCCCTGAAACAATGGTCTCAAATGTAGGAACCAATGGATTATATTTGAGAACAAAACATTTGCTTTTGGAGGAAAAGAAGGAAGAGGAAGTATCAGCCTAGGTCCAACAGCCACTTCTACAATCTTTTCAATAGCTTTGATGATTACAGCTTACATTCTCGTAGCCCTTTGGTGGAACCCCTCTCCAAGATGCTGTCTGTACAGTAAGTTTGGGACCTTATGTCAGTCCCTTAGGTACTCTGTGGGTGCCTAAGACGAAAAAAAGTAATCATCTTTCATCCCCCATTGTTTGTTTGGGGGCTGGTCCGTTTTCTGAGCTAAGCTTTCACTGCAAAGCTCTGGCTAGCCCAGAACTCACAGAGATCAGCTTGCTTCTGCCTCTCAAGTGATGGAATTAAAGATGTGTCATGCCATACCGGGCCTCATGGAAACAGATTAATATATTAAGATCTTCTAAACATAAAAAAACTGAGCATAGGCTTTGTTGTTCCTGTCTTCTAAAGATATGGAATATGATGAGTCAAAGACCTCAATATAAAACCAACTACACTGAACCTCATAAAAGAGAAAGTGGGAAGTAGCCTTGAACACACTGGCACAGGAGACCACTTACTAAATATAACACTAGTAGCACAGACACTGAGAGCAACAATTAATAAATGGGACCTCCTGAAACTGAGGAGCTTCTGTAAAGCCAAGGACACAGTCAACAAGACAAAACGACAGTCCACAGACTAGGCAAAGATCATCACCAACCCCACATCTGACAGAGGAATGATCTCCAAAATATACAAAGAACTCAAGAAACTAGATACCAAAAGACCAAATAATCCAATAAAAAATGGGGTACAGAGCTAAACAGAGAACTCTCAACAGAGGAAACTCAAATGGTCAAAAGACACTTAAGGAAATGCTCAACATCAGGGAAATGTAAATCAAAACAACTCTGTCAGAATGGCTAAAATAAAAATCAACAATGACAGCTTTGGGAGCCCAAACTTGTACAGCTGCTTTCGAAATCAGTATGGTGGTTTTATCAGGAAATTGGGAATCAATCAACCTCAAGACCCAGCCATACCATTTTTGGGTATATACCCAAGGAATGCACATTCACACCACCAGGACACTTGATCAGCTATGTTCATGGAAACATTAGTTATAGTAGCCAGAACCTGGAAACAATCTAGATGCACATGAACTGAAGAATGGATAAAGAAAATATAGTGCATTTACACAATGGAGTACTATCAGCAGAAAGAAACAATGACTTCTTGAAATTTGTAGGCAAATGGGCAAAACAGGAAAACAAACCAAAAAACCAAAAACAACAACAACAAAAACATCCTAAGTGAGGTAACCCAGACCCAGAAAGACAAATATGGACTCACTTGTAAGTAGATATTAGACATAAAGCAAAGGATAACCAGCTTCTAGTCCATAACCCCAGAGAACCAAGTTAACAAATAGGACCCTAAGAGACATACTCGGATCTGCCTAGGAATGGGAAAAAAGGAAAGATCAGCTGAGTAGATTGGAAGTGTAGGAAGCATGGGGAAGGATGTAAGGGGAGAGTGGAGGAGAGAGGAAGATTGAGGAAAATCTATAGCTCAATAAAAACAAGGTAAAAAAAAAGCTTAAAAAGATATGGAATACACTTAAAGTTTTTAAAAGTAAATTATGAGAGATTAGGAAGATAGTTCAGTTGATAACATGTTAGCCATGCAGTCATGAAAACCTGAGTTTGGCTCCCCTGCAGCCATGTTAACAGCTAAGCACAGCAGTGTGTGTCTGTAATCCCAAACAAAGATAAGGACTACAGTGTCTGTCCGTGATGCTGATATTAGTTAGGCAGAGATGGGTGGATACCAGGAGCTTGCTGCCCAGGTTATATAGCCCAACTGTTGAGATCCAAATTCAGTGAGACACTCTGTCTCAAAATACAAAGTGGAAATGACAAAGAAAAACACTCAAATGTTGGCCTCTGACATTCATGGACAAGCACGCGCGCGCGCACACACACACACACACACACACACACACACACACACACACACACACACAAACACACATGCACGTGTGGGGGGAGCAGAATATACTATGAGCAAGGTCCTATTCTAAGGGCTTACATGTAATAACACACTTAGTGCTTATAATGTCACTAAGAAGTAAGGGCTATTATTGTTTTTGATAGATGCAGAAAGTAAGTTAACACAGACAAGGAGTTAGTTGGTGAGGGTTGGTGCAGGGAGTCTTATACCTGAGTCCCTGTGCTAACAGTTACACCATGCTCTGCTCCCATAACATGAATGCTTTCTATATTGGCTCTTCCTTTGCTCCACAAACTAGTACTCGAAAGGGAAAGTGTTAGTATAAACTTTGAGCAGTGACCAGCCCAATTTGAGAGCCAAGGACTTGTGCCACTCCCAAGATTTTAAGTGCTTCAATTTTTACCAACATAAAAACACCTTTTTACTGTTTGGTAAAAGAATGTTTATATACATTTCCATCCAGGATAACTCAATCGTCAAGAATAAATTCTTTCAATCCCATGACAAAACAATGCCATTTCATGCACATTTCCTGATTAAAGCTCTTAGACAGCTGGGCATTTTCAGCTCTCAGAGCTGTAGGGAGCTAGGCAAACTTCCACACAGTGACACTAGGATCATTAATCTAAGGAAAGTACATGCCAACACAATACTGGATTTTCCATTGTTTCAGAAGGGGAGGGGAGGAGGATTAATCTAATTACCCTACATTGGTCACCTGACTGCAGTTAACAAGAAGACCAAATTTTAAACTGTACAATCAACAGCAAACTCCTAAGTAATGAGGCATTTCCCATCACAAAAGAAATGGGGGACTCTTACATTGCTTGAAAGCAAATACTGTAGCAATAAAAACTATTATCCTGAGCTTACACAAACAACAGGCAGAACATTTTAATTATAAGAAGGAACTCAGAGCATAACTATAAATCCTTCTCTCTTTCTCTCTCCATCATAACACACACATACACACCTACATGCATGTATGCATACAAGCAACAAGAATAGAAAAGCTTTGTAGCAAAGCATAGCTAACTGCAGCTGTAGTTGTCTGGAACTAGAAGTTGTCAGGAGCCAGACCCAAATGGGGACCTAGAATTAGGCTCGCTCTGCAGCCACGGCTGTGCACTTGGCACTCAGTGCTGCACTTGGAGCCTGCCATTGGTATTTCTCTCTCCAGTAAGGAGCAGCTGTGTGCAGAAAGGCAACAGCCTGGAGCAGGCAGCTGACACTTGACTTCAAGTTCTGGCTCTGCCATTGCTGATGTGGTAGCCTCCAGGCCTTGGTTTCCTGAGTTGGAATGAGAGATGAAGGCATTTGTGAAGATCACACAAGATCATGGGAAAGAAAGCACAGTGGGGGATGGGGGAGCCCCACTTGGGAGCAGACAGATGGACAGCATAGAGTTTTAGCTTCCCAGCATAGGATCCTAGCATAGTCAGTCTTGAAAGATCTCAAAAATTGACTCCCATAACTCTCTCTGAGGCTATAGGGGTAGAAGGAGTGTGATTCCACCACAGCAAGTAAATAAGCAAGACAGAATGATACAGGACTCAAGAAGGCCGCTATGAGAGAGGTGACAGGAGCCTCCTGTTTAACAGCCAAGCATCACCTTAAGGAGCAGCCAATTCAGAATGGAGCAGGAGCTGGAAGGTTATTGGAGCACTTGGTATTTTGCCAGGAGAGAGAGACTGGGAGCTGGAGAAATAAGTCTATAAGAAGAATATTTTATTTTATAAAGCTGTTCAGTTCAACAAGGTCTATGAAGACCTAGCTGACAGCAAATAAGAGAATGAGTTATTCTCTGTAGAGAAAGTTTAAAGTTACATGAGGAAATTAATTACAGTATAGTTTTGCTTCACTAGCTGACATCAACATTGCTACATTAATGAAAATAGTACAGAGAAGTTCTAGCAGAACCCAGGTTAGGAGAACATACAGAGGATGGGCTTTTTAAGAGTTGAAGACAAATTTCAGCTCCTGTTAAAACCACAGAGGTGATGCCCATGGGGGATGGCAGCGCCTATGTCCTACTCAGAAACACAGCAACAAGTACCAGAAGCCACAACTAGGACAGGTGAAAGTGACTGCCTCACAGAAGGAAGATGGGAATCTGAGGAGATGGGACAAGTTGCCACTGTCTTTCAGCATTGCGTGACCTATACACATGTTGGTAAAAATTATTCAAAGAGTTAATAACCTTCAAAGTGTACTTATTCTAGAAAGCAAATTGTCAAATAGGAAAAAAATGTGGGGTCATGCCACAAAAGCAAATTCCTCATTCCTCATGGGATCCCATTTCTCTTCTCTCTCTCTCTCTCTCTCTCTCTCTCTCTCTCTCTCTCTCTCTCTCTCTCTCTCTCTCTCTCTCTCTCTTCTCTCTCTGCCTCTCTCTGCCTCTCTCTCTGTCTCTCTCTCTGTCTCTCTCTGTCTCTCTGTCTCTCTCTCTCACCAGAATCTCATGTAGGCCAGGCCTCAAATTTGCTTTGTAGCCAAGGATGATATTGAACTCCTAAGTCCTTCTATCTCCATCTGCCAACTATTGGAATTGCAGACATATTTCACCTTACTTAAATGGAGAACTACCTTTTAATTGGATTTTATTGTTTTTGTGGTGAAAGTACTATTTAAGCTCTTTGAGTTCTTTACATTTTCTGGATGGTAAGGCTCTATCAGATATATTTTCCTATGGCATGGGTCGCCATCTCACTCTGTTCATTGTGTCATGTGATGTACAAAAGTTTTTTTAATGCACTCAAATTCAATGTATTTCTTTGCTTTTCTTACCCACATTCCTCCTTTTAGAAGAACCCCAATGATTAAAATGTTTTTTTACACTTACTTCAGTACATCCATTCATATTTGGAAGACCATTATTCAGCCATCATGGCCCTTATATTTATAATAAAAAAAAATGGTATTATCTCACTCAAAGTGTATGAGTAAGATGTCTGCGCTACGGCTTCTAGTACTTGCTCCTGCATTTCTGAGTAGTACTTATGTGCTGATAACCATGCAATACATGGGCCAGTTTGGCAGAATGTCTGGCATATAGTAAATGTTAACAATTGTTATTACATAATGTGATGTGTGACAAAGAAAGACAGGTGTGTCTAGGAGAACTGGTAAGAAAAAAACACTATGGACTACTCATTCTGCCTGGGAGAAATGAGGAATGTCTTCCCCCAAAAAACAACATGTCAATTTGGTCAAAAGAAATAAGTAGAATTTGGAGAGTATAAAAAGATTAGGTCAGGAGGAAAAAAAAATCCAGTGTTCCTCCATTTCATCATTGGCATCAAAATGTCAAAAATGTTGACCTTCCCAAAAAGCCACATCTGCATTCAGGCAGTAGCTATGAGGTGATTTTTAAAATTTATTAGAAAACATGCTCAGCTGAACTTCTAATTCTCCCTTTAATAAACAATTCACCAACTTTCCCCTAGCACACTATTTTTAGTGTAAAAATGGAATTTTAAAAGCAGCAGCAGCAGCTCATATTTATAAAATTTGTCCTCAAAGCTTAAAAATAGATGTAAAACTTTGTCAGCCCTGCTTAACCCTCACCCAACACTGGCAGAAAGGCAGGCAAGGCATGCTTCTGAGATGATGGTGGAGGTGTGTGTGTGTGTGTGTGTGTGTGTGTGTGTGTGTGTGTGTATGACTGACACATGTGCATTTGGCTTTTGTGTATTTTGTTTCGTTTGGTGCTTTCTTTCTTTTTCATTTTTTGTATTTTATTATTTTTATTTTATATTATTATTATTATTAGGTTTTTCAAGACAGGGTTTCTTTGTGTAGCTCTGGCTGTCCTGGAACTTGATCTGTAGACCAGGCTGGCCTTGAACTCACATCCACCTGCCTCTGCCTCTTAAGTACTGGAGTTAAAGGTGTGCACCTCCAGCCTAGCATGGGTTGTATGTTTTGGCAGCCTCTGATAATCTCTCCTCCCTGGAATGTTCACCATATAAGTAGCAGGTGAACAGAACAATGAACAAAGAATATCACTACAGATGTTATTCTCCTTTTACATATACAGGGAAGCTGAACCAAATAACATAATAGTTTTTCAACATGCCCTCCTCCAGAACCCCACAGCAGTCCAGGAGCCCAATTCAGGTAGAGCTTTGAAAGACGTTTCTAAATTGGAATTTGCTCTGAAGCCAGAGCTCACTGGGGAACCTGGAAAAGAAAGAAAGAAAGAAAGAAAGAAAGAAAGAAAGAAAGAAAGAAAGAAAGAAAGAAAGGAAGGAAGGAAGGAAGGAAGGAAGGAAGGAAGGAAGGAAGGAAGAAAGAAAGGCAGAGTTCCTTTATGTCATACATAGGAGCACCACAGTTATCAATTTTCTAGCCAACTGTAGTCAAGCACACAACACACAAAATATACACCACCTTCAATGTATAATACGTTATCTATCATATGTATTAAAATATTTATATATTTAAAACCCATCTCCAAATTGCATGAAAGGAATCAGGGAAACGAATACCTCCATCTTACTGCTTTATGTCTTTCTCCTTGGGCTACTCAGCTATAACTACCCTGCTCAGTCATAAGAGGGCACTTCCAAAAGCTTAAATACCATTTAAGTATTTTAAGGCTCCAAGAGCACTTGATAGAGTATGCATGGCAATATATGAGGCTCAATCAAAATTAAGAGCATCATTGTAAAATTCTTACCCCATCTTATAGATGAAACACACCCCAATTATCACTTAAGGTGATGATAAAATCTACCTAACTGACTGTACCATGCAGCCAAACAACATGTACCATGGACATTTCTTGGCACAGCAAACAAATTCAGCTGTCACTTATCTCAGAGTTTAGCTAATATATCAGTGGTTCTCAACCTTCCCAGTGCTGCAACCCTTTAATACAGTAACTCATGCTGTGGTGACCTACCAACCAACAAAATCATCTTCACTTCTACTTCATACCTGTAATTTTGCTACTGTTATGAACCATAATGGAAATATATGATGTGCAGTTTATCCGATATGTGACCCCTGTTAAAGGGTCTCTTGACTCCCAGGTTGAGAACCACTGTAACAGAGGCAAAGAACTGGGATCTTGCACTAGGAATATAGCTCAGTTGTAGAGGAAGTGTAAAGCCCTAGGTTCCCTTTCCCAGCACTTGGTGGGGGTGGGGGGGCTTTCTGTTCTTCTTAAGGAAAACATAGAAAACTTACTTGTAGTTATCTATATTTCAAATAAATGGGACACACTGAGTTTTCAACATAAAACTGACATTCATAATAGAATGCCTAAAATGAAATGAGGCATTCATGTTGGACATGAAATGAATGTCCAACATTGGTCTCACTGATCCCTAATTCTACATTTTTAATCAGTGAGTCATCATATGTGTGCACATTAATTCCCATAAGACAGTTCCACATCCACAAAAGCCTGAAGATGGTTGTTCCCATCATTCAGGGAGAAGAGGCAGAGAACCTGACATTTTACTTTCTGTGTTCCTGTCTCTTCAAGTACAGCACACACATATTTTTTAAATTAGTGAGATCATTTTACCTTATGTAAAATTTCCTTTGAGAATAGGAGAAGAGGATGGGAGTGGTGGGCATGAGAGAACAGGAAGATTGAGTCAGGGAAAGAATTGAAGAGAGCAAGAAAAGAGATACCATAATAGAGGGAGTCATTATAGATTTAAGGAGAAATCTGGCTCTAGGGAAATGTCCAGAGATCCACAAGAATGAACCCAACTAACAATCTAAGCAATAGTGGAGAGACTACCTTAAATGCCCTTCCCGGATAATGAGATTGATGACTACCTTATATGCCTTCCTAGAGCCTTCATCCAGTAGCTGATGGAAGAAGCAGTAGCAGACACCCACATCTAAACACAGAGCCAAACTCCTGGAATCCAGTTACAGAGACAAAGGAATGATGAGCAAAGAGCTCAAGACCAGGCTGGAGAAATCCACAGAAACTGCTGACCTGAACAAGGGGGAGCTCATGGACTCTATCCTGATAGCTGGGAAACCAGTATAGGGCTGACCCAGACCTCCTGAATGTGGGTGTTAGTTAGGAGGACTGGGCAGTCTATGGGGCCTCTAGTAGAGGATCAGTATTTATCCCTAGTATATGAATGGACTTTGAGAACCCATTGCACATAGAGAGATATTGTCTCACCCTAGCACACGGGGGAGGGCCTAAGCCCTGCCCCAAATGATATGACAGACTTTGACGAGGCCTCAACCTCACTGGGGAGCAGAAAAGGGATGGGGTGAAGGTTGGTGGGGGGACAGGGGAGGATGGAAGGGTGAGGGAACTGGGATTGACATGTATAACAACCTTGTTTCAAATTTAAATTAAATAAGGGAAAATGCTAAACATAACCAATCATCAGAGAAATCCAAATAAAAACTATTATGAAATATTGAAAAAATTGCATTGTAGAAATATGAAAGGCTCTTAGTAACTATGAAGAAAATATTTATTTATTAATGTTATATTAAACAATATTACTATAAAATTGCATTATATTTTTTAAATGGGTAGGAGCATCATGTGACAGTGTATGTGTACACACATGTGGTGGGGGTACACATGTCTATGAGGGTGCATATGTGGAGACTAGAGGTTAAGTTCTGGTGTTATTTCTCTGGCTCTGTTGACTTTGAGTGAGAAGAGTGTTCTACAACTTTAGAATGCTTGCAAAATACTTCCAGTGTTATAGACAAGACACGTTGTGTTAAATTTTACAATCAGTTACCATTTTACATATATTTACCGCACTTGAAACTTCAGAATTAAAAAATTACCACCTACGGATTGATTCTGTTTTGGAAAAAACAAAACAAAACATGGGAGAGGGTGAGGAGACCGGGGTGGGAGGCAGATAAGAGCACTTGCTGTTACTTGCAAGAATACAGACCTCAATTTGAATCCCCAGCACCCAGGTACAAGCCAAACAATGAGGAGAGAAGAAAAGTAGGTACCAAGAACTTGGTAGCTAGCTTCAGGTTCCATGGCAGACTCAGTCTTAATGGAATAAATAAGACGTGGGATTTGAGTGAAGTGGCCCCCATAATCTCATAGGGAATGGCACTATTAGAGGTATGATCTCACTGAAGTACGTGTGGCCTTGTTGGAGAAGGTGGGTTACTGTGGGGGCAGACTTTAAAGTCTCCTGTGCTCAAGATCTGTTCAGTGTCTCAGTTCACTTCCTGTTGCCTGGAAGCTAAGATATAGGACACTGCTCCTTCTCCATTACCATGTCTGCCTGCACATCGCCATGTCACACCAAGATGATAATGGACTAACCTTCTTAAAATGTAAGCCACCCTAATGAAATGCTTTCCTTTATAAGATCTACTGTAGTAATGGTGTTTCTTTATAGCAATAGAAGCCCTAACTATGACAGCATTCAATACAAATGCATACATAAAAATCACATCTCTATTGCTTCAACAACTGTCTAGAAAGTGAATTCTCAACTGTGAGTGTCTCTAGGAGGTAGGAGAGTGCAGCTTTTATTTGTATTTCTAGTTCCTGTATTCATCTCATAAATATATATATCACTTAATAAGTAAAATATCTCTATCAGTGGTAGAAAATATATTCATTATATTAAGGTGAATGAAGAATAAAAAAGAAAATGGTCAGAAAAAGTACCTTCAGATGTTTTGTTTTGTTTTTTATTTTACATGTCAATCTCAGTTTCTTCTCCCTCCCTCTCTCCCCCCTCACATGCACCCTGACCACCCTCCCCTCCCATCCTCCCACCACCATTCAGAAGTTTTGTTTTTTTTGTATATGGTTTATTTTTCTTTTGTAGTACTGATGCTCAAACCCAGATTATACTCTAGCACTTAGCTACACCCCCAGGCTACTTCAATTTTTAATTGAGCCATACAAGTATAAAAGTTGTACATACCAATGGGACATAATGTAATATTTTATACATGTCCTATAATCATGTTCAGAATTCTTCTCGAACATCTATCATTCCTTTACATCAAAGACATTCAAAATCCTTTATGTTTTTGAGACACACAAAGCCACTCTCTATCATAGTTACCCTTGAAACTTCTTGTTCCTATCAAACTCTAACTTAGTGCCAATTGATCAACTTTTCCCCACCCTCCCACTCACCCTAAGCCTTTGGAAACCACCACTCTATTCCCAAATTCAATGAGATCAGCCTTTTCATATTCCATATGTGACTGACAATCTGCAATGTTAGTTTTTCTATCCATGCCTGGCTTCTTTCACCAATCATAATGATCACCAGTATCCATACATGTTGTTGTAATAACAGTACTTCATTGTCTTTTAAGGCTGAGTTGTATTTCACTGTGTATGCATAGCACATTTACATTTTTTATCCATCAGTTGGCAAACACTTAGTTGATTCAATATCTTTGCTACTGTGAATGGTACTGCAATGTACACCAGAGCATAGATGTGTCTTTGATGTGCTGATTTCCTCTCTGTTATGCACCCAAGAAACTGGGCATCACTCGGCCATACAATAGTTCTACTTTTAAGTTTTGGAGGAACCTTCATACTCTTTTCCATAATGGCTGTACAAATTTACATTTTTCTGAACTGCGTGCAAGGGTTCCCTTTTCTCCACACCATCTCCAACACTTCTCATCTTTTTATCTTCTCCATAATAGCTGGAATTGTGGTTTCAATTTACATTTCTCTGATAACCAGTTATGTTGAGCATTTTCTCATATACCATTAGGCATTTGTATGTCTTCTGAGAAATATCTCTGTGTTACTAGTTGTCTTTTAATCTTTTGGCTCTTTGTTCTTTGGGGAGCTTACCACTCAGCTCCCAAATAAATCACATGAGGAGGCTTATTCTTAATTATAAATTCCCATCATTAGCTTGGCTAATTTCTAGCCACCTTTTCTTAAATTATTCAGCCTATTTTTTGCCTCTGGGCTTTTATCTTTCTCTTACTTCTGTAATCTTACTTTCACTCTTACTTCACATCTGGCTGTGTAGCTTGGTAGCTGGCCCCTGGAGTCCTCCTCTCCTCCTTTTCTTGTTTCTTGTTCCCCTCTTATGGGCTTCTCCTCCTATTTATTATCTCTGCCTGCCAACCCCACCTATCCTTTCTCCTACCTTGCTATTGGCCATTCGGCTCTTTATTGGACCAATCAGGTGTTTTGGACAGGCAAAGTTAAACAAATGTAACATAAAGGAATGTAACATATCTATGCATCATTAAAACAAATGTTCCACAGCATAAAAAATGTAACACATTTTAAAATTAATATTTCACAACATCTGTGTAGGTCTGCTGCCCACTTTTAAAATTGGATTATTTGGACATATTCAAGGGGAAGGGGAGTGTTGAAATTTTGGAATTCCTTATATAACCTGATTATTGACCTCTTGTCAGATATGAGAAACTTAGTAAAATTGTCAATGATAATGTCATTTATAAAAGCTTAAGTTATTACTGACAATATGGGAGTCACTTTAGCTTTGGAGAATACTATAAGGAGACATGAGCTGAAACAGCTAAAGAGATAGGGCACAAGCAGCCACCTCCAACACTTTTGGAAAGCACTGGAACCCTCATCATAGAATCAAAGAAAAAATAAAATGGCCAGTGAGATGGCAAAGGAAAATTAGTATTCAAAAAATAAGACATGATCTGAGGTCAGATTTTTTTCAATTCAAGAAGATTCTGTATCTAATAAAGGCCATTCCCCCAGCTTCCTGAGTTACCACCCTTGTTTCTTCTCCCTTGCAACACTGAATATGAATGTGAACATTAGCTGATGTTGCAATAATAACTTCTGAAAGGAATGGATTCTTCATAAGAGAAAGTGTAAAGAAGTTTTCAGAATGAGCAGGGATGAAAATAATACCAAATGAGGAGTATGGGGTAGGTTATTTATGAGGAAAGCCAGTAAGATAGAAGATGTGAGCCCCAAACTAAACATTCCATTCCACAACTGCCAGCTAAGCAATTCTCTTCATTTTCCCATATTCTATGACAGGTATCATGTGACCATGAAGTATAGGAAACTAGGTTTCATAGGGGTATATTTCACTCAAGGATGAAACCATCTCCCCCACCTCATGAGCTCCCCTTCCACTCTCCAGTTCATCCTCTTGTGGATCTAGTCAAAAATCAATGTGGCATTGTGCCAGCCCAGTTTGCTCTGTCTGGCAAGTTCCTAAGACAGCCCAATTAATTAATTAATTAATTAATTAATTAATTAATTAATTAATTAATTAATTTTTTGTTTGTTTGTTTATTTAGGTTTTCAAGACAGGGTTTCTCTGTGGCTTTGGAGGCTGTCTTGGAACTAGCTCTTGTAGATCAGGCTGGTCTCGAACTCTTAAAGGTGTGTTCCAACAATGCCCAGCAAAATAAATTCTTCCGTAAGTTTCCTTTGGTCATAGTGTTTTATCACAGCAACAAAATGACTAATATGAAATGATGAAAAACTATAAGGTTAAATGGAAACAGAATAGAGGCATATACAAAAGAAAAAAATGTATTGAATCTGAATTTTTTTTTGCCTGTGGATGCGACCAGAGTATGGTCCAGCTTAGGTCTGCTGTATAGTAGCTAGATTTATGTCAGTACTTGTAATATTTTGCTGTCCTGGAATCCGCTCTATAGACCAGGCTGGTCTTGAACTCACAAAGATCCACATGCCTCTGCCTCCTGATTACTGAGATTAAAGACGTGTGTCACCTCTGCCCGGTGAGACAGCCCATTTATGGAGAGCAAGAGGCTCAAACCCACCAATAGACAAGAAATATAACCACAGAGTGACAGAGAGCTCCACCCACAGACAGAAGCATAGGCATGCAAACACAGACACTGGTGCACTGATACAAAGACACAGACAGACACAGAAATAGAAACATGGAAAGGAAATTCATCCAATAAAGACAGATACCTTGGGCCCTAAGGCCTGTAGCACAGGTAACCCAATATCTTTGCTCTAGTCATATTCCTACCTCAAGCTTTCCTAGCTATCACTCACTCAGCCAGAACTCCTTGGTCCTAGATCACAGCCTACTATTTGAAATTCTACCTCACTTTAAATTATTCAAACTGAGCAAAAAAGAGCATTTTTAATTTTGATAATTAGTCACAGGTTTATGCACTTAACTGAATCATCTGCATTCACAAATCTTTTATCTGTTGCTTTTACGATGGCTCATATCTCAACTCAAATGCAAATGTTATCAAACATTCAGTCTCTTCCATCACCAATACCTATCTATGTCTCTTCCAGCACTGAAAGAATCATGAAAAGAAAATTTTCAGATGAATTAAATAAACAGCCAGACTCTAGGATGGTATGCAGTCCCCAAGTCCCAGCTGACATCGCTACCTTGTGTGACTTTGTGTAGCATGTGGCTCTGGGGAGCAGCTTATGTCCTAAGAACAACCTGTCACCCAGTGCTACTCTTGCATAGAATGGGGAATTAACAGCTGTCAGCAACCACAAGTGTTACATGAGTTGAAAAGGCAGACTCCTGGAAACTCAGTGGCCTCACTGTTATCAAAGTCAAATGATCCTCCCAGTGCAAAAGCTCACAGTCAACCTAACTGTAGGGTTTTTTGGTTTTGGTTTTTTGTTTGTTTGTTTTTGAGGTCTTGATCATGATCTTAAACTTTCTCCCATTTTTACATAAGTAAAAATACTTGATTTCCTACTCCATGATATGTGCCCTGAGTTTATACTTTACCTATTATAAACAATTACTTGAGCAATAGGGAAAAAAAAAAACAAAACAAAAAGCAAAAAAACAAAACCTCTCTGTATATCCTTTGAGTGATCTTCAGTAACAGTTAACCTGTAAGGAACCTGAGGAAATTCTAGTTTATACTATCTTTGATAATTGATTTTTAGAAATGTATTAAGATTATTAATATTAAAATAAGCCCTCACTTTTACATTTTAAAAACTATACAGTAGTCTCTAGTTACTTGAAATTTCATTTTTTGAGATTTAAGTTACCAAAGTCAACAGTAGCCCCAAAATGTTAGGAAATTCTAGAAATAAACAAGTCACAAGCTTTAAACTGTACACTATTATTCATAGCAGGACAATCTTGCACTATTCCACTCCATTCTGATAAACCTGCCAAGAATCAAACATCCCTTTGTTCAGCATATCCACACTGCATATACTACCTGCCCTTCAGTCACTCAGTAGCAATTTCAGATATCAGGTTGATTGTATAAATATCACATACTTATATTCAAGTAACCTTGATTTTATTTAAAAATAACCCTAAAGTCTAAGAGAGATGATTCTGACAATTCTGATATTTCAAAGGTAAGTTACAAAGTACTTATTTTAAGTGAAAATGTAAGACAGTACTCATGTAATTTCATGTAATGATGCATGTTTCTAAATATTCTATTTTATTACTGATGTTTAGTACCAATTTATAAATTAAACCTTATCACAGGTATATATGTATTATGTATGTATGTATGCATGTATGTATGTATGTTAGGAAAAATATGTGTTGTATATATATAGCATTTGATACTATCTGTACTTACAGACATAATTGGGGTCTTGGAATATATTCCATAGAAATGAGGGGCTACTATATCCTCAAACTATAAATAAAATATAAATGATGTCACCAAAAATAATTGCAAGGGACATCCTACTTTACAAAGGATGACCTGCAAACTTGGCCAGACCTGCTAGGAGACCATGTATCTGTGCTGCCTTCTAAACCTAAACAGGGTAGGTAGTGAGTAAATCTACAACTCAACAGTGGCACCCTCTTTATGAAATCTCTTTGTCCAGCATGGTCACAGAATTTTTATTAAGAATTTGTCATCAGCTAGGCCTGGTGGCACACGCCTTTAATCCCAACACTGGAGGCACAGGCAGGCAAATCTCTGTGAGTTCAAGGCCATCCTGTTTTATATAGAGTTCAAGAACAGCTCCATAGTGAGACCTTGCCCTGCCCCCAAAAGAAAGAAAGAAAAGAAAAGAAAAGAAAAGAAAAGAAAAGAAAAGAAAAGAAAGAATCTGTCACTTGTTTCAAGAAAAAACTTCCACAATCAATGCTTACCGTGCTCCCTCAATTCCTATCAGCCTTATGGAAATACAGTGCCATGTCATTGTCAACAGCTCCAAATACACCAGGAAAGCAGATGCCACATGGAACATTTCTCTCCTGTTCAGTTGGCTTCTAAACAAATCTAGATATTGGGTGTACTTGATTTGTTTCCATTGACTGCTTTTAGTAAGCCCATAAGCCTTTTCTGGAAAGTTTTACCTCACATTTTCATCTATTGATTTAAACATCATGCCTTGTTCAATGTTTCTCCTGAAATATTAACACTATATCTTAACCTGACATGCAGACTTACTCTAAATCATTCATTACTGAAGAAAATTTAGTGTGAACATTAACTCTAAATGGAAAAATTAGCTTTATTAGTCCAGTGTCAACCCCAGTCCATTAATAAACCACACAATGAATTAGCTCTGGATCCATTTGGAAAAGCTGGGCTCTGGATGTCACTGCTCGGCAGCACAAACACCGCTGCAGCTCTGCTCTATGTCCTTTATGGAGATGTACCCCATTCATGCTTCTTAACAACCTAAGAAAATTACCTTCTCTATTAAAGCTAGGAAAGCATCTTGAAAGCTATGTTTTCACTGCAATCACTATAATATAGAAACATATGCAAGCTACTTCACATTTAGTATCCCCTCACTGATATTTAATAATTCTGCCCTGTGCAACCTGGCAAGAGTAAGATGTTGTCCTTACCCTACAGTGTCTGCAGGGACACTGCTAATATTTAGCACAAATGTTACTAGTCCAAAGGTTAATCAAGCATGCCAAAAATTCACTCCCCTTCCAAGGTTTGTCTGTTTCCTTTAGCTTACAGGAAATACAGACCTCAGGATAGACTTTCTTCAAAATGACCTAAACCAAAAGTCTTAAAATAGCATCTGCTTATAAAGCTCCTTATATCTCAGCCATAATGGCATTGTCATGTTGGAGGAAATCTGACAGATATGGTATGTGACCTGGGCTGATATGTTCTTACTCAAGCAACATAGTTGGGCCTAAAAGAAGATGCTAGGGGAGAAATGAAAGCAGAGGGCAGGGCTGTAGATGTAGCATTGTTGGTAGTGAGCTTGCTTTGCAAGCATGAGACCCTGAGTTCAGTCTCCAGCACCAAAAAGAGAGGTAGAGAACAAGAGACAAAGAGGCTAGGAGAGGGCACACAGGGCAACACTGCCTCATCGGCACAAGTCTCTCCAAAAGGGTGAGAGTGGGGTTAAGGAGATAAGTTATCCACTAGGTACTGAGGTCCCTTGGTCTAAGGACAATAGAATTAGATCTAAATCTAGCATGATAGCCTGGCTTTTTGAGCATCCCTCCCCCTTTTCACAGATGCCTTTGTCGTTCTGCATATTTTAACATTCTTCTGATCTACGCCAAACTACCAACCACCTGCCACAAAAATCTGTACTGAAACAGCACACAGTTACCACCATGACTGGAAAGATCCATGAAGAAAGCACTAAACAAGCACTAGACCTAGAAGTGAATCAAGATTCTCTCTGGTCTCCCAACCTTCACATCAAATAAAAGTAAGTCCTCAAAAAATACATTTTGAGGAAGCACAGCCCATCCCCATTTCATTAAGGACCGCAGATCCCACCAGCAACTGACTGAGACTATCTGCTACAAAGCCAGACAGGAGGCTCAGGGCCACAGGGATCCTTCTGGGAAAGCTGCCCTGTCCTAACAAGAGGGGAAGAGAGAAAGTCAACACATAGAGCCAGGGCTTAAAGGATAGAAATGTTCAGGGCAGCCCCATGTGAACCAAAATATAGGGGTATGAAGCCAGCTCATGCCTTAGAGTGCCCATGCCTGCTAATTCACTTTCTGGAGCACCCTCTAGAGCAGTGGTGTTCTCAATGTTCCTGAGACTGTCACTCTTCAATAAAGTTCCTCATGCTGTGGTGACCCCCAACCATAAAACCATTTTTGCTGTACTTTATCACTGTAATTTTGCTACTGTTATGAATCGTGGTGTAAATATTTTTGGAAATAGAGGTTTGCCAAAGGGGTTACAACCAGGTTGAGAACTGCTGCTAAGCTCTAAGGACCTTGGTCTGTTCTCTCTGAATTCTCCCATTTCCCCAATCACTCAATAACCACATTCCCAGTACTAGAAGTACAGCAGCTCTCCTTTATCAGAGGGATATGTTCCAAGTCTCCAATGAATACTCAAAACCATGAATAGCACCAAATTCTATATATTCTGTGGTATTCCCATACAAAGATACCTATGACAGAGTTAAATTTCTGATTTTAGCTCAGTAAGAGATTACTGACAGTAGTTAATATAAAACAGCACAATTAGAGTAGATTAAGAGCTTTGTGTTAAAGGCACATTATTCAGTAAAATCAGGGTTCTTTGAGTACAAGTCATGTGAATTCATAGCAGGCAATCTGATAATCAATACCACAGTGACTAATGGGAAGGTGGCAGCATGTACAGTGAGAATAAACTGGACAAAGGGATGATTCATATCCCAAGCAGGATGGAGCAGGATGGAGTGGGATGCTGTGAGATTTCATCATGCTACTCAGAATGGCATGCAATTTAAAATTTATGAATTGTTTATTTCTGGAAATTTCCATTTAATATTTTCAGACCACAGTTGACCACGAGTGAATGAAGTTACAGATGGGGGGTTATAGTAATTTGAATAAGCTGCTGTTCATTCTATACTGAAGGGCCTCTCTGAAGCCTTCTTCACAGATGCAGGAGAGAGAACAAGCACCCCACCATCACTCCTGTGCAAAGAAAGCACTGCAATCAGGGTCTGGACAGGACCCCTAGCCCACAAACCTTATATAATATATAATCAATATTATCAATACCACACACACACACACACACACACACACACACACACACACACACACACACACACATATATATATATATAGGTATACATCAAAACAGAGCCCATTAGTTTGTATGCTAACTCAAAAAAAGTCATAAAACAGCAGCAGCAGCAGCAAAGAACTTGGGAAAGCAGATTCTCTGGTCCCAAGTTGAACGCACTGAATAAGAAGTCAATAGGTTAGGGCCATGCAGTCCATTTTAACAAGATTAAAGTTCTGTGGTATAAAGAACTACTGTCTAAGAGAAGCAGAAATGGTTGTCCACACAATGAGGTTATAGGAGGTTTCACAGTCCTAAAAAGCAGCTGGCTCAATCTAAGCTCTCAGGGATGAGCACTA
Organism: Cricetiscus sungorus; assembly: GCA_030556225.1. Classification (NCBI taxonomy): domain Eukaryota; kingdom Metazoa; phylum Chordata; class Mammalia; order Rodentia; family Cricetidae; genus Cricetiscus; species Cricetiscus sungorus. Next base: position 5,122,216 of record JANBXA010000405.1, on the reverse strand, counting down.
GAGCAGAGGCAAGCAAGATTCTTCCATAACTTACCCACTGCCTCCCAAGAAAGAAAGAAGAGCTGGGACTCTTCAGGAACTATTAGAGACGTACAAAGTTCGGAAATGGCAGTACAGAAAATAGAATGAGAAAATTCAAGTTCAACTTCGTAGACACACTCAATTCCTCCTTGACCTAAGGAGCCAAGCAAGTGAGCAGAAGTGAGAAAGATGTACAAGTCCTGGTCACACACATTCAAATTCCCCAAGGACCCAAGGCTTGGGGTTGCTAGAAACTAATGAAGAGACTGTAAGTCTTAGAAGTGGGGAATCTGAATCCTAGTTTGTGTGCTTTAAAAAAGTACCATTTTTCCCTTAGCTACAAGTTTCTACCTAGGAAGTAATCATGTAAGCAGAAACAAAATATTGGGCTGCTTGCATGAGCAAAACTAACTAGTAGACATTTGGGGAAGAACAGATCAGAATGTTATTATAAGCAGATCAAGTTTTTTGGCCCTTTTATAGATCATCCTGGTACTGATGCCCGGGGTTCCCCTAGTCTAAGGTTTTGAGTCCAGCCTAAGCAATATAGTGAGACCTTGTCTCAGAACAGCTGTGTACTTCCTTGTGGTGCCATTTTCATTCACTGATTTATTTCACTCAACAGTGAAACCATGCTTAAGGAAATGAGAAGAGAATTAATGAGGTGCTCTAACATCCCTGGTTAGGGAATAAGATTTCCCACGATGTACTAAGCTTTGGGTCCAGTTTCCAGAAAAAGGTGCTTTAAATGACTGCCTCCACTAGTCAGCTTATCTGTGCTTCCTAAATTTCAGCACTATATCTAGTATTGCTTTAGAAATCCTAGAAGTGGAATCAATATTCCCATAAACATCAAACTGTACATAGACATCTACATACAAAGATGAGGATCAGCGTTTTTATTATTTTGAAGGGCAAAAAAGATGGGAAACCAGCATTTGTCATGAATTGGCTAGTTAAATAGAACATGGCATGTTCTTAGACTTAGGATTTAAAGTGTTTGAAGAAAAGATGATGTGGGGGAAATGCTTGTAACATATTAAGTGGACAAGGGATCAATATACTTAGATACAATGCATTGATACATCCACATATCTGATATGCACAGGAATCACCTGGGTTGTCTTAAATGGATTTGGTATTCCTGGAGACTAGACTTGTGTTTCCATCAGATTCGGGTGAGAGTATAGTATTTCTTTGTATTTGGCAATTAGGAAGGGGTGTTTTCAATTTAAATAAAACTTTATAAGAAACATCCCCCAAAAGGCAGATCTACAAAAACATACACCAAGCAACTGAGCTGGGAATGGGAATGAGAATTAACTATGAATATAAAGGATCTCACCCAATGATTTTTTAATGCTCACATAGCACTTCTAAAGACATTGAAGAATTTTAAAACAATACTCTGGGTTATAAGAAATAGGAAGTTAGTATTTAATGGGTATACTTTAAGTTTGAGAAGATGAACATGTTTTAAAGAAAGATGATGATGTTGGTTGTACTACAAATGTATTTACTGTCACAGATCTGGTCACTCAAAAATGATTAGAATTGGGCTGCAAAGTTGGCTCATTGGTTAAAGCACTTGCTGTGCAAGCATGAGATAGAGTTTGGATCTCCCAAAACTATGACAGTGCCAGGTGGCAGCCCACCTGGAATAGCAGCATTAAAAGGTGGAGACAATGTACCTCCAGAGCAAGCTGGCTAGTAAAACTAGCAATAATCCTGAGATCTGGGTTTGAGAGGCCCTGCTTCAATGAACAACGCTAAATAAACTCAGAGGGTTGTATTTATAACTTCATGCAACGATTTCTATATGTAGCAATAATAAAGAAGAGGGCATGAATTTTAAAAGGGGTGGGGCATGGGTGGAGTGGGAGGGAGGATAAGGAGAGAGAAAAATATCTAAATTTAGTACTCACATGAAATTCTCAAGAATAAGTAAAATATTTTTAAAGGAAGATGGAAGAGCAATTGAGGATGGCTCCTGACATCAAATCTCAGCCTCCATATGCACATGCACACATGTGTGCACTCACACATGCAAAAACATTCATACATATATATGCATATACCATTTGCAAAAAAGAAAATAAACACAATAATATTTATAAGTATTTTATCATAATAATAGACAAAGAAAAAAGTATAAACTATGAAGATTTCTTTCCCATGTACTTCCTATTCAAGGCTCAGATGACATCCCAGCATTGTCATAGTAGTAGGGTAACTGGAAATGACCCTAAATAGACAGTAGCAATATGCTACCTAATACCCAAAATCTAGAAATGGAACCTTATTTGAAGAAAGGGTCTCAAATACATACATTTAAGGACCTTCAGATCAAAAGATCATTTGCAGTTATCTAAGTGATCCTTAAATTCAATAACAAGTATTCCCAAGTAAGACACACAGAGGGGAAGATATACACAAGGAAGAGATATAAAGATGGAGATAGGGTTGGAGTGACTATTGAGGAATGCTGCTTACTGGCTTGCTCACTACCTGTTATATAGCCCAGGTCCATCTGCTTTTTTACACAACCAAGAATCACTTCTCATGGGTGACACCACCCACAATGGGCTGGGCCCTTCCACATTTATCATCAATCAAGAAAATGTCCACACACATGTCCACAGACCAGACCAATGGAGACAATTCCTCAGTTGAGATCCTCTCTTCCCAGATAATGACCAGGAAGAGGAGGGGAGAGGTAGACATGAGGAAGCAGGAAGACTGAGTCAGGGAAAGAATAGATGAAAGCAAGAAAAGAAAGTAGAGGGAGCCATTATAGTTTTTAAGAGAAATCTGGCACTAGGGAAATGTCCAGAGATCCACAAGGATGACCCCAACTAACAATCTAAGCAATAGTGGAGAGGCTACCTTAAATGCCCTTACCAGATAATGAGATTGGTGACTACCTTATATGCCCTCCTAGAGCCTTCATCCAGTAGCTGATGGAAGCAGAAGCAGACACCCACAGCTAAACACTGAGACAAATTCCTGGAATCCAGTTGCAGAGAGGAAGGAGTGATGAGCAAAGGGCTCAAGACCAGGCTGAAGAAACCCACAGAAACTGCTGACCTGAACAAGGGGAGCTCATGGACTCTAGCCTGATAGGTGGGAAACCAGCATAGGGCTGACTCGAAGCCGCTGAATATGGTATTAGTTAGGAGGACTGGGTAGTCTATGAGTCCTCTAGTAGTGGATCAGTATTTATCCCTAGTATACAAATGAACTTTGGAAGCCAGTTCCACATAGAGGGATACTCCCTCAGCCTAGACACATGGGGAGGGCCTGCTCCAAATGATGTGACAGACTGAAGATTCCCCATAGAAGGCTTCAACCTCTCTGGGGAGAAGAGGGGTGGGATGGGGGAGGAAGGAGGATGCAAGAACTGGGATTGACATGTAAAACAAGCTTGTTTCAAATTTAAATTTTAAAAATTATCAAATTTTAAAAAAGAAAAGAAAACCTGAGTTGGATTTCCAGAAGCCATGTTTTTTTTTTTTAAAGAGCCAAGCATGGCAGTATGCTACTCTAATCACAATGCTGTGTAGGTAGAGATAGGTGGATCCCTGAGGCTCTCGCTGAATTCCAGGCCAGTGAGAAAACCTGCCCCCAAAACATGGTAGACAGTACCCAAGAAATGACCTCTAGAGCTTGTCCTACGCTTTCTATATGCACATATACGAACATCAATGTGCATCCATGAACATGTGCACTCATAAAACATGAACACATTCATGCATAAAAAAATTAGTTTTTTAACTACAAAATAAAAAACAAAAAGACCTACCAAAGCAGAGAGGTCACAGAATGATTTTCAAGACAAACTTTTTGCTGGAGACACTTATGGAATTCTGTAAAATATCAACAAATTCAAGGGCCATCTAAAAGATGCCTTTTCACAACATAGCTGTTCTTTGCCACTGTCCTGTCACCATTCAGTCCTATGTTCAAGGAATCCTCACCACCACATGAGGCTCTCTCACACCCATTTCAGCTGTCTCCCTAGTTGTTTTCAACAGCACAGCATGCTGCTATGCCAGCACCCTACAAGAGTCAAGGCACATCTCCCCAGCTCAAAAAGCCTGCATTTTAAAAGATTGTTTTCCACTGAACAGCATAGAGGGTTAGATCCTGAAGTTTTGAATTTGTTTATGAAAATGAGGAAGAAAGTCAGATCAGCATATTTTGAAGGCATGTTCTTATCCATTAACTCACCTTAGTAAACAAATGTGTGCAAACCTTGCACGCATACAAAAGAAAACAAAGCTGTCACCTAATTTAACTACCTTTGGGGCTAGACATTTATAGCTGAAATAAACTGTATCCATGGATTTAGTTTTCTATACCAAGTACATCATGCAACCAATTCACTGTTTCCAATTTTCCCAGGGGTTACTTCCAAGACATTAGGGAACTCAATTTCCAAGAGTCTTGGCATTCAAAAACCAGCAGGATTAATAAATCCTTCTACTGGAAAATCCAGGCCACTATGTTCCCCAAATGGATTGAAAATGAACCCAGATCAATTATTTGACAACCATCTGGTTGCTAACAGCAGACTTTTGGAAACCAGGCTCAAAATAAAAATGTGCAAACTGGCACAAAGTTCAGCAAATCAATGAGATTTAAAACCCAGATCACATCTCCTCTAATATTTTCAGTTCTCCACTCTACAAAGTGAGCTATTGAAGGAATGGCTTCTCCAATACTTTCTAACCAGCATTTTAATCTCCACTTCCAGAAACTTCATCTTTCTCAGCTGTTTATTATTTTGACTCTTTGTGATGTGATATCTTTCACTAAAATCGTTTGTGATGATGATGATGTCAAAGGGAAGACTGTTATAGGAGATGTGTGTAATTAAGCTATGCTTTAATTTTTAGGTGGTAAATTTTCTATTACACATTGTATTACCAAAAGAGGAAGTCCCAAAGACAAACTATTAAGAAATACTATATTCTTAAAAAATAAAAAAAAATGTTAAAAAATACTATATTCTGAGACAGCTCAATTTGGGAATGACCACTTCAAAAATCTGTGTCTCAACTTTGATGATTCCCCACAGGAGGCCTCACCCTCCTGAGGAGTGGAAGTAGGATGGGGGTTGTTGGGGGCCATGGGAGGATGGGGGTGGGGGGAGGGAACTGGGATTGGTATGTAATATAAGATTGTTTTAATTTAAATAAAATTAAATTTAAAAAAAAAAAACAAAGCAAAAACCTGTGTCTCATCTCTCAACTCATTAGTCTTCAAGTGACTCTGAAACTTTCATCACCAGATTTAATCATGGACTCAAATACTGGAACCAAAGGAAGCCTAAAGTTTCATCTGGTTCAACTCACGCATTACACAGACACAATGGCATGCTTTGCCCAATCAATACAACTTTTCTCCTGTAACAAGTGTTCACTGAGTAGCCACCCCACACTAAGCACTGCACCAGGTAAAGGGTAAGGTAATACTTCCACCTCTTTGACTACACCTCTCTAAATCAAAAACCTCCTGTAGTAAGAAACATATTCAACACAAAAGCTTTCAGAGGATAGGGGGTCTTTGGTTAAGAGTTTGGGGAAGAGGGAGTGAAAGGCTTTTTTGCCTAACTTGAAATATTTGATACAAATATCTTTAATCTGGACAAGCACACTGGTACACATCTCTAATCCCAGTACTTGGGATGCTGAAGCAGAAAGGCTGACATGAATCTGAGAACAGTCTAGGCTGCAAAAGGAGTTCCAAGCCATGAATAAAAAAAAAAAAAATCAGATCACCTCAGTCATTGTTGTCATTAGTGGATCCTCATGTGCTAATGCATTCTGACTGGAATAGTGTGGAATTACTTTAACCATAAAGCCTTAAAAGAGGTTCTCCAAAGTGTCTATTAACTAATAAATGGACACACAAGGCATGGCGTATTCATAAAATGTTACTCATCCTTAAAAAACAAAGCACATCCTGTCGCATGCTACAGTATAGATGAACACTGAGGATGCTTTGGTAAATGAAGTAAGCCCAGTATAAAAATACAAAACCTATTTACATTCCCCCTGTGTGGTACCCAGAATCATCAAGTTTATAAAAAGAAGATTTTTGACTAAAGGCTAGGGTGCAGAACAGGAGGTTGTTCAATGGATACAAAGTTTGGTATTGCAGGATGAGAAAGTTCTACAGAATAGAGACACAAAAATTCACACCTCACACTACTAAACTGTATACTAATAATGGGCAAGATGGTAGACTTTATATTATGTGTATTTTATAAAATTTTAAAAAATTAAATCAAATCAGATTACCTTAATCAAACAGGCCAATTTCCATTTAAAGGAGGAGGGAACATTTTTTATAATGCATTTCTTTAATAGATAGTGAACTTCACTATTTTATTCATTTTTTATTTAAAAAATATTTTTCATTTTACAAATCAACCCCAGTTCCCCCTCCCTCCCCTTCTTCACCTCAACTTCCCCTATCCACACCTCAGAGGAATTAAGGCCATCCTTAGGGAGTCAACAAAGTCTTGCACACTAAATTGGGGCAGCACTAAGCCCCTCCCCCGTATCAAGGTTGAACAAGGTATCCTATCATAGGGAATGGGCTCCAAAAGGCCAGTTCATGAACCTGGGATAGGTCCTGGTGCCACTGCCAGCTCTCCACTGCAACAGATCAAGCCACATAACTATCACCCACATTCAGAGGGTCTAGTTCACTCCCATGCAGGTTCCCCAGCTGTCAGTCCATAGTCTCTGAGTTCCCACTAGCTTGGGTCAGCTGTCTCTGTGATTTTCCCCATCATGGTCTTGATCCCCCTTGTTCATATGATCCCTCCCCCTTCTCTTCAGCTGAACTCCAGGAGCTCAGCCCAGTGCTTGGATGTGTTACACTGCATCTGCTTCCATCAGTTACTGCATGTAGGTTCCATGATGACAGGGTAGTCGCTAATCTGATTACAGGGGAAGGCCGGTTCAGACACCAGGCAGGGAGCTTTTACCACCTCAAGCATCAACCTACTTGTATGTCTGGGGCCAGAGTGAGACTTGGAAGGCCAGAGTAGTAATTATAAGCATAAATTTGTGTTTCTTTGTAATCCAAAGTGCTTACCACTACTACTTCACATTTTCTAAGAGATAAATATGTGCATATATATGCATATATAGTATGCATCTATACATATATATATATATATATATGTATGTATGTTTGGGATGAAACTGGAGTTTAAACACAAAAGTCATGTATTCTTTTTATACAGGATAGTCAAATTTATTTAATAACAAACTTTGTTGGGCTTCATTTATGTTTTATATACTCCTTATGGCCATAGCCTGAAGGAAACTTTACATATTTTAGCACGCCTGCAATTGATTACTTGTCACATGAGGTCAGTGGAATTTTCCATTCACTGCATCACAGTGCTACTCAGAAAGTTTCGAGGGAGATTCAACCTTTAATATAACCAGAAAAGCATCTGCCTTCCAAACAGTGGAGGTCAGCAGATAGGAAAAGGATACACAGGAAGGAGAACTGATATGTCCTAAATGATTACTAAGGGTAGGCGAGAGGTACAAGGTGTTTCCTTTAACTAGATTCTCTATTCAATATCTGTTTGAAACATTTCTGATGCTAATTTAAAAAGAAAAAAACAGAAAGCTAGCTAAGGGGCTGCCATTCCCTAGACAAAAGAGAAGCTTGTGCTGAGATTTCTGGTGTTGGGTATTCTCATTTATGGTGTCCCAGCCACACACAGAATCTGAGACACTCAAGTGAATTTAATCATTTTGTCATCATGCCTTTCTTCAACTTTTCAGAAAGAATACATTTACACCATTCAAATCACACACACACACACAAATAGTAACAGACTCTATCTATAATAGACAGACTCTATCTATCTATCTATCTATCTATCTATCTATCTATCTATCTCTCATTCCCTTATCTCAGTACTCTTGGGAAATTACTATTACCATCCCTAAATTATTGATTTATTTAAACAACTCCTATACACAAGCCTATCCCTCACAATGCCATACAACTTTCTTCTTTCTTAACACAGTTGGGAGATCTTTCAATATTGGAAAAAATAAAGCATCATTTTTGGTTTTTGTATGTGCATGACTGTGCATAATGTATATGATATATGCACATGTATTACAGGGATGAGCACACCCTATACAAACATGTGGAAGTCAGAAAAGGGTACTGGGTGGGCTACTTTATCACTTTACAACTTATTCCCTTGAGACAGGGTCACTCACTGAATCTGGTGATAGACTAACAGACAAGAAATCCCAAAGATCCTCACTTCTCCACCTCCCATAGCACTGAGGTTAAAGGCACATGCTGCTACACCCAGCTCTTTATGTGGATTTTAACTCAGGTTCTCATGTTTATGCAGCAAGTACTCTTACCACTGAGCCATCTCCCCAGGCCCTTTCATTGTTTGTTCTAATTATATAGTATACCATTATACGGATGTAGTATAATTTATATATCCCAAATAGATTCACATGTGTAATGTTTCCAATATTTTTCTATCACACATACCTTGTAAAGAAAATTAACCTTATATTAAAAAAAAAAAAACAAAACAAAAAGATAGCTGGGTATAGTGGTCCACGCCCACAACCTCAGCATCTCAAAGGCAAGCACAGAAGGACCAGGAATTCAATATTAGAATTGGCCACATAACCAATTCAAAGCCAGCCTATCTCAAAAACAAAGCAAACAGGAGAAATTAAAATAGCTCACTATATACCACAACTTAATAATGTCATATTAGTATGACCTTAAACTGATATTCTCCTTTGTTTTCTGGAGCTCTGACTCATACAGTACAATCCCAGATTAATTATACTCTTCTACAAAGCCTTTCTAGATCATTTTGTCCCACAACAAGTGCCAGTTCCTCACTTCTACACTACACACTTTCATACAATTGGTCTTTTATGCTTGACTATTTTTCAGCTGTCTGAGCCATGATGCAGACCACAGCTATTGCCTATACTACTGCATTTTGCATGTTACGTATCAACTATAATGAGAGCATGCACAGTAAATGCTAACTGACTAGCATTAATAAGTGGCTCCCTTGCTCAAGATTCACAAGGGAATTTTTTAACTCACATGTCCCTCAAACACAGTTCTAGGCAGCTTTGCCCTTAGAATTATCATCAAATCATAATCCAATTGTGATTCAATGCCAAAAAAAATCTAAATCCAACAAACTGAGTCCTTTTGGCATGCTCTATACACAGAACAGGAAACATCATGACATTCGGAAGGTGCCCGACAACCCAATTCACAGGCACAAAATGATATTTAAATAGCATCTGTGGTGGGGACACAGCCAATATATACAAGAGAGTCACAAGCAACACTGATGTGGAGTAGAAAAGAGCTCTGTCACATTTGTAAGAATAAATTATGTGCAGTGTGATTCTCAATCACATTTTAATTTTTACTCTGTAATTTATTTCATTCATCCAATCAATCTAGATTGAGAGTGGTGTCTGAAATGAAACCTGAATGAAAAGCAGGGGTGGCTGACCAGGTAAGCAAACTTCCAGGCAGAGGAACACAGATGGCAAGTTGGGTTGGAGAACAAACTTTCACGGGATGAACTGTATTCTTCTAAAAGAAGTTCAAGTCCACAGTGCCTGGAAATGGGGCCGTATTTAGGAACAGGGGTGTTGCCGATTATCAGGTTAGGATGAGAGCCCTGGTGTGGATTCCCAACTAAAAATGATACAGCTTATGAAATCCTCACAAAAGGGGGGAATTTGAGCCAGCATGGTAGTTTAAAACTGAAATACCAGCTGAGGCAGGATGATTACTCTGTGTTTAAGGCCATTCTGAAGTGAGATGTGAGCAAGCCTGCGCTACAGCCTGAGATCCCACCCCCCCCAAAAAAAAAATAAAAAAAAAAACAGGGGGAAGGTATAATTTGGACAGAGGCAGGTACAATGAAAAGAACAGCACATGAAAAGGAAGGCAGAAATAGCTATAAGCTAGAATACTAGAAAACCAGGGAGAGGCATGGTACAGAGCCTCCCCAAGAAATTTCAGAAAGAAATCCTGCTGATATCTTGATGCCAAACTTCGGCCTCCAATGGAAAACCTTCACTGGTTAAGCCATCCAGTCTGTACTGTTGTTAAAGTTGCATGGGCAAACTAATTATCCTGGCTTGAATATGAAAAGGTGGCCAGTAGACTCATGATTTTAGTGTTTATTTTCCAGCTACAGCAGCTGTTGTAGAGAACTTTGGAGCCTTTAGGTGTGGCCTAGCATGCAGAAGTAGATCTCTAAGATTGGGCCTTTAAATGTTATAAACCCAACCCCTAGTTCTGCACATTCTCTGCTTTATGGTACACTGCCATATGAACAAGGGTTACCAAATACTATTTCCACCATGGATAGAACCATTCTGTGATATGCATCATGATGTCTGGCAACTCTCTGAAACCATGAGCTAAAATAAATCTTCCTTCCCTAAATTGTTTCTGCCAAGCCTTTTGTCACAGGGATACAGAAAGTAATAGGCATCTGGGCCATGGTGGCAGAGGCAAGTGGATCTTTGTGAGTTTGAAGGCAGCCTGTGCTACAGAGGGAGTGCAAGGATAGGCTCCAAAGCTACACAGAGAAACCCTGTCTTGGAAAAAAAATAATAAAAAAAAAACAAATTCACACCACACCAAAAAGTTACTTCTAATCAATTTTAGCAGCAGAAACTTTGTCCTAAATAAAATTTTATCTGGAGCACCAGTATGCTACCAGAGGAAAATGATAAAAAAGAGTGACTCAGAGAAAAATACATTACTGCTTTCTAAACCCATAAAGTACCTACCTTCTCTGATCCCATGAGTTCTTTGTGTCCCTATTTGAAAAGAGCTTAAAAGGAAAGTGCAGGAGGGAACAAAAGAAAACTTCAAACTAGGCTAGAATCAGAAGAGCTAAGTGAGGGAAAGGAACAGTGATTGTGTGGTGTCTGCTCAAGCTGCCATAACAGCACAGCACAGCCTGGGGACTTAAGTAACAGAGCTAGCTGCATTATCTTCAGGAGGCTGAAAATAATAGCTCAATGTGTTGGTAGACTCGGCTTCTACATTCCCTCTTCTTGGATTGTAGGTAGCTACCTGCTTGTTATGTCCTCATGCAGTCAACCCTCTGTGTGGACATACTCCTGCTGTCCTTCCTTGTGGCCTGTTCTCCTGTTCTTATAAGGACACTGATCATACTATATCTTGAAATTCCCTATGATCCTCAAATATAAACACACTGAGATTCTGGTGGCCATGACTTCTATATGAATTTAGAAGGACATAACCCAGCACAGAATATACATCTCTTTAAGGAAAAGGACCCAGAACTAACAGAACAGTCTAGAACCAGTTAGCTCCAAAAATCATTTTGCTTTGGATCATACTTCCTGCCTTTCATATTCACAAGAAGCCCTTACTTTAGCAATAATAAAATGTATTTTAAATTTTTTTTGTAAAAAGTTTATCTTACAGTTTTAAGCCAGCCCTTTGGAAGCTCTTAAGGGAGTTGTGTCAGCAGGTCTCAAATAAAATCCTTCAGAGGGCTAGCAAGGAGAAAAAAGGATCCACCCTTACCATTCACAAGCTAGGGTACTGGAAAACAAGCTACCTCCAGAAGGGGCTCAATTTCAGGCTCACTAGCATGAGAAGGACTCTGAGACCTGCTTCTCCTCTGTCTCTGAGTGTAGCTCTCCCAGACTAACTCAAAAACTCCTCACCAAGAGTGCATTAAGTACTTCTTTTGTCATGCACAGAGCCCCAATTTCTCAGAGAACATGGGTCCTTCACAATGTTAATGGGAGTTCCAGTAGCTGCTTGTGCACACTGAAGCTCAAGAAACCTCCAAATTTCTACCATCCAAAACCACATTGAATACCAAATCAATGAAAGATGGCCCTTTGTTGAGCCCTTCCCTAGGCAGCAAAGCAACACACTGAATGTAAGATAATAGACACCATGACAAGTACTATTCTGGGGGAGCAAAGGAGGACATCTAGGGGTATCTTCCTTTACTAATCATAGTAATCCCCAAAATAAGGAGAATTATGGAATGGAGAGACAATCAAATCACTCATGTACCAAGCCCTATGTTCCATGGCGTTGAAGACTAGAGGCCAAGTGTCAATTAAAACTTGGTAGGGGTTAGGGGGCACTATGGCTCACTGGATAAGCTGAATTCAATCCCTAAAAACAAGTGGTGAAAGGGAAAACAGTGAACCCTTGAAGTTGTCGTCTGACAAGTATATGTGTGTACCTGTGTGAACATAGACACATATAGAGACAAACACACAAATTAATTTTAAAAAAAATTTTTTAAATCTTTGTTTTTAAAGCATTAAAAAGTCCTCACATACAACAGCTATAACAATCACCTTCTGTGAAAAGGCAGTGTAAAGGATGTCAGCATGGAGTGGGAAAAGCTGGAAAATGGAAAAATATCGGACAAGACTTTATATAAAACTTATTAGCAGAGCAAACCAGATAACTTATAACACGATTATACACATAACAATTACATTAGATTATTGTTATAGTTCATAGCCACTGAAAAGACATTGTAGCCTCTTTAGTTATGAAGGTCCATTTCTATCTACTTCAATTCCAACTGAGACATGTTATCAGATACTACCAGAAAGGAGACTCTCTAGGCACTGACCCCAAACTTTATAGACACGATTCTTCCTTAATAGCTTAATAAAGTCCATTTTCAAGCCAATCACAGAAGAAAATCAGTAAGCACACATCCTTCTGGGCAGGTGCAATGCTGCAAACCAATCTCTACAAGGGTTCCAAAGGAGATGTTCTTCCCCTCCTAACCAGTTACACGAATGGATTTCAACCATTGTATTGCTAATTTATTAACCAATAGCTAGGCCAGCCAGAAAAGAAAAATGTCCTATGGAAACAAGTCAAGCTATATACTATTGGTGGAAGTGAAATGTAATAACACTAAACACAATTATCAGGGATACAGGCTCTTAATCTACCAACTCCATCCGTACACACTTATCCCGTAGATAAATTCACATAAAAGAGAATGCTTTGTTTTGGGAGGAAAAGCTTTAAATGAGCTCAACCAGGGCACTGATTAAATAGAATAAGGTGCCGAAGTAGAAAAAATATGTTAAATGAAAAGGGCTGGCTCATATCTTGCAAATTGCTGCTCAGCTCATGAATTTTAAAACATTTTTAAATATAGGAAAATTCTAGAGAATGGAAAATAAAGGGGTAAAAGAGTAGGAAACTTTAAGCTCTTCTGTGCTTTTGGATGTTTTTGTCATCAATTTATGTTAGTAATTTAAAACAATTTTAAGAAAAATGCATGGGCAATGAGAATACAGCCTTAAATCTCTTTCAATGGTGTGCGTTGTTTGTATGTGAATGTTTTGTCTACATCTGTGTCTGTGCACCATGTCCTTGGAGGTCAGAAGATCAGAGATCCCCCTAAACTGAAGTCACATGCCACCTGATGTGGATGTTGGGAATTGAACCTGGGTCCTTTGGAAGGTTACTCTTAACTATTGAGTCATTTCTGCAACCCACAATAGCAGTGTGCATTCTTTTTAATTATCTCTTTCTCTCTCTCTTTTAAGATTGCAAGTGTACATTCTTAAAGGAACACAGGACAATCTTTGCTGGGCTGATTGCTTCTCAGGAAGTAATATAATACTATAAAGATAGTTTCATGAACAACGCATGAGTACTCAATGGTTTCTTATTAGTCATCTTTTAATTAGAAAAGCAAATATATATATATTATATATATATATATATATATATATCTCAAAACACAATCCAGAACATGATGGATAAGGTAACCTTTCTAAAATAGATCCTAAAAATTACATTGATTCTGATTTCTATATGGAAACTATGAAGGACTTAAGTACACACATGAACACTCAAAATTGTGTTTGAACTGGCAAAAACAAAATTTGAAATGAATCAAATGTTCACAACAGGAAACTGAGTAATTTAACTGTCCTGGGCACATGATGAACTACTACACAGTCATTATAATCTCTTCTTCCATGTTACAGATACAAGGTTATTATTTGTGGAGTATTTGACCTTAAAAGGCTGCTTTTTAGTGCATTTTATACAGGAGACTATTTGAAAACTGGCATTAATTAGTATATATTTAGACATGAATGTTACAAAAGAAAGACCTAAAATGTAAAATGTCATTATTTCTGGACAACAGAATTATAGATTTTGTATGTATTGTGTTTAGCTGATGTCTAAAGCTTTTAACTGTATGCTTTTTTACTTTAGAAAAATGTTGGTTTTCTAAAGATATTATAGTCTTTCATGAAAGGGATTTTACATATAAGTGTGCGTGTGTGCATGTGTACATGCATGTGTGCATGTGTGCGTGCATGCGTGCGTGTGTGCGTGCATGCGTGCGTGTGTTTGTGTGTGTGTTCCTCCTTTGCAGGTTTTTTAGTGGCTTAACTGATGCTTTAGAAACTGGAGAAAGGAAAGGAGACAGGGCTTTTCAGACATTCTCAAGGTTGTCACCCCTCTTTCAAATGGACTTAATGTGTTACATTCATGGTTTCTAATTTGGGGCAATTGTGCACCACTGGAAATGTTTGGAAATTTCTACAGGCCCTATATGTAGTAGCTTGGACTGTTGGCATGTAGAGACCAGCATGCTGCTAACCACCCTTCAGGACAAAAGTCACTTCTTGTCCAAAGAAAAAGACTTAAGTGTCCTCAAAAGCCAACAGTGGCTGAGAAACCTTGTGACAGGCTAATGAGTCTTCAGACTGCTCTCTAATTCTCTATGAACATCACACCTCCGTGACTAAGAACATCTGGCCAAGAGGCACATCTGGAACCAACCAGGGAGGCAGATCACATGAGTTGACTCTGGACGGATCTGCCATTCGTTTTCTAGCTGTTCAACTACAGGCAGGTGACTGTGCCCCACTACTGATCTCCCACACTTCTCTAAGTTGGAATCACATCACCTATTACCCAGAGGGTACAAGACGCATCAACACAATAAAAAAGGGTTTATAAACTGTTAAGCATCCAGGATTTTATCTAGGCTTACCACTGAAATGAAAGCCCATTGGTTAATCAGACTTAGCCCAGTACCTTCCGTTTTCTTTAGGTCATGTCACCTACTACAGAATCCAACTTACAAAACACCAAAAACCTAAAACCGCATAGAGAGCTCTTATACATCTTCATTGGCTTACATTGTGAGGCAGCAGAATTTAGTGATTCAATTATAAACCCTGGAATCAGGCACCTAGGAAAGAACATGAGTGACATTTTCCTTTTCTCTTTACACGAACCAGAGCAAATATGAATTGGGCCGTTTGAGAGTGTTAATAAACCACAGTCGATGTTAAGGCTAAGCCAGTAGCTGTATGCTAGAACTGTCCCTAAGCAGAGGACTATGGTTAATAATTACAGTATCCACCTTGAAGCCTTACTGTGATGACAAGTAAAGCATGCAACACAGCCCCAGAAACTGCAGCTATGGCTAGAGCTTTCTTCCTCAGATTCTCTCAGCAAGTCTTTGGCCCAGGCATCATGCCACATGTAGAGAAAATAAACGTAAATCAGAGTTTGCCACTCTGCCTTGGTGGATTTTTTCACCTGTTCTATGGAGTTTGTATTTAATTCTCAAAACTTTTCTTACACATGCACCCTCATGGTTTGCAGAATTAGACACAAAGCCACAAGGCAGCATTTGCAGGTGAGGGAAATCCATACCCAGTAGAGAGCAGGCAAAAAGTCTGCTTTGCAAACATGAACTTCAGATTAGAACTTATCTAGTCAACAAAGGTGAAACAATTTATTCTTCCAAAGCCCCCAATGCAGGCACACTCTTTCAGGTTGGATAATACTTAGCTGTACAGAAGGAGTCTCACAGAAGGCACTAATTAATAATACATTATAAGTTAGTACTACTCAGTGTTTAAATGCATATTAGAGTGTCAGCTCCCCTTCATTTTTACACACATTCCATTAGAACAAATTCTATGCTGTAAATGACTATAAAACAACCTTACAGAGGCCCATACATAATACAAAGCCAAGTTCCTCTGACTTGCTTTTATACTGAGATGCATCTATACTTTCCGCCAAACAATTAGTATTTCCCTTCAGCATACTCAATTTTCTTTCTCACCAGGAGAGTAAATATTCCTTATTTTACTCAGATGCTCAGATGTGTACTAACCTCTAGGGACTTGGGCCTCTTAATCACCAACCCTTTTTCCCCTTTCTCTCTCCCTGCCTCCATTCCAGCAAAATTAATCTCCACTACTAGGACCATGAGTTCTCATACCCAAGTGTTTTATTATTGCCCTTCCCTGTTTCTCCTCATTCACATTTAACCAGACACATCTTCAGCTTGCCCCTCCTTTGGTGCCAATTTCAGAAAGCCATTAGAGAGGCCACATTCTGTCCCCTTAGCAGTTGTGAGACCTCCAACTTCAGCCAAGCACCGTCACTGGAAATGTAAAGCACAGACCTCTACCAAAAGAAGAGTTAGCAAACAAGCTGTGTGTGAATAATTCAGAACAAACAAATAGACTCTTCATTTCTGTTGTACTCCACTCCTCTGCCTTGATTCAAAGAAGCTAGAATTGGTAGCATGTGTTTTGATGTGGTGCTGACTACACAGGCGTGCTGAGTATGTGAAAATTCAACAAGCCGAGTGCCTGTGCATGTTTTCTATATGCATCTATACTGTTGCAAAATAATTTTAAAGTAGCTTAGATAGTGTATGCTTGTAGATAAAGTAAACACACATAGCTTAAACCACCACCACAGTATTCTTCAAACTGAGTTGCCACCAAATGAAAGGCTACAAAATTAGTTTAGAAGGCCCAGACCTGAATAATTTTAATGGGGATATGAAAGGGCAGCCCACACACTAAACTTAGCTATTATTCCAGAAAGCTCATTTCAGTCACATGTGGTACATATGCAGACATGTGGAGTATATCATCACCAGAAGTGTACTTAAATTGCAGGACATGGTTAAAAATGTCCTAAGAAAAGCTAGTGCTATCTATATGTAATCCCAGTACAGGGAAGGTGGAGACAAGTAGATACCTGAGGGCTCTCTAACCGATCAGTCTACTTAACTTATCCAGCTAGGTCCAGGCCAATGAGGGTCACTGTCTCAACACAGAATGTAGAAGGTACCTCAGGAATGACACCCAAAGTTGTCCTTTGACTTCAAAGTATGTTCTCATGCATGCAAACACACACACACACACACACACACACACACACACACACACACACACACACACACACACACCTAAGAAACATTAAGTAAGAGGGCTGGAGAGATGACTGAGTGGTTAACATCATGGACTATTCTGCCACAGGACCCAGGCCATATGATGGCTCTGTCTTGGCACTGCCTTGCTCTCTATATAATGCTTCAAGTTTCTCTCCTGCTAGGAAAGAACCTAGTTCAGGCTCAGTGAGATCAGCGCCTGTCTGTAACTCCAGTTCCAGGGCATCTAAAACCACCTTCTGCCTAGGAACCAGACACATAAGTGCTACATAGAATATATGCAGTCAAAACACCC
Organism: Cricetiscus sungorus; assembly: GCA_030556225.1. Lineage (NCBI taxonomy): Eukaryota > Metazoa > Chordata > Mammalia > Rodentia > Cricetidae > Cricetiscus > Cricetiscus sungorus. The sequence continues at coordinate 5,104,574 of JANBXA010000405.1, read as the reverse complement.
ATACAAATACATTAAATCTTTTTTAAAAGAAATATTAAGTATACCAACAAGTAGACTTAAAAGCAAGACTGAGCTGATTCTAATCCTAGCTTATTTCAACATATGTGCCTGGGAAATAAGTCATCGGATTTCATGGAACCTCCATTTTGGTAACTCTAAAGTGAGGTTGACATTATCTACTCCATAGAATTGGCATGAAACTCTAGGTGAGCCAGGGACCAGCCTGCCACAGAGTGTCTCTTGAACACGGACTCCAGCCTTGCTTCCATTTCTATGGTACCCTGAATTAGGTTCTTCCCTAGCAGGAGAGAAACTTGAAGGAATTATACAGAGAGCAAAACAGTGCCAAGGCTGAGCTGCCATATGACCAGCTGAAGTTCCAGGAAGAACAAACCACTAACATTTGTGAGCACACAGTGAGGCAGGGAAAAGCTATGGCCCCCACACACTTGGTGATAAATCATTTGGCTTTGGATTCTGACCAGAGGGAAAACGACTTTCCAAGATAATAGGGTTTTTCCCATTATTCTTGGCAAGAGATGGAGAAAGACAGAAGAGAAAGGGGGTGGTAGAGGCCTTAGTAAAAAAAAAAAAATGAAGGATTTGTTTTAAGCAAATCACTTTGAAGACAGGTGGTTTTCATTTTAAGAACCAAAAAAAAAAAAAAAAATGATGCTTAAAACAGAGGGTGAGTCCACACATCCACCAAGAGCTCACAGGGAGGGAACTAGAGCCTTGAGTCTGGGATGTTCCCCAAGTGCCCAAATGGTGATGGACACAGACTGGTGGTCAGTGGGGGAGGGTCTGGCACAGAAAGAGCAGAACTGTCTTGCTGTCTTGATCAGCTTGCAATAGGTACAAACTAACTAAAGCTCCTTCACAAAAAGATCCTAGGTACCAAATCCTTGTTGAACATTTACTATGCATCTAGAACTGGGTTGGGGCCTGAGGATACCCCTTAGGGTCAAAACAAACAGAGCTTCTGACTTAGCAGAGCTGCAATTCTAGGCAGAGAGATAGAGATAACCAGTGCTGAGTGAGTCAATGGGTCAACACAATTTTTATAGGCTGTGCTCCAAGTACTCCCCAAGAAAGAATCATGATGATGTGAGAGAAACAAAGCACAAGACCGAGGAAGTCCCTTCAGGGAAGATGGGCCCAGAGGGCTGCTGCTTAGAATGACACCCAAAAGAAAGGTCAGCTGGAAGAACCAGGCACCAAGGAAAGGACATTCTTGAAATCAACCCACAGGTGCTTGCATCCACAGGCAGGAAGAAACATGGTGAGGGTGAGGGGCCACTAGGCACCAGGAAATCACTTTAATAGAAGGTAATCTCCAAACAGGAAGGTGATTGTGATAGGCTCAAAAGGTATGCAAAAACCAGTCACAGAAAATGACTTGGATTTCAATGTAGGGGTCCTGATGAACATTGGGATAAAAGAAATTCTCAATTCATTACATGGCAACCAAGAGTCCAGGTGATGGTTCCAAAAATCAAAGATAGTTCCCTGGCACAATAATTGAGGAGTCTTGAGAGCTAAGGGCAAAGGACTCCAGCTTAAATATAAGATGAAACACCAGCAATGTAAAGACAGAAAGGACAGAGAGAACTTGTGACCGGCAAGGGAACTCACATTTAGCAAATAAAAAACATGTAGTGACGTTAATTAACAAGGCTGTAGAAAGTGCCCCCTCCCTCGGTTAAAAGGCACTGGCCTGGAAGCTGCCTAAACTCATGAGGAAGGTAACAGAAGCAACAGTGTGCTTCTGAATCAGATACGAGATAAGCAGTGTTCATCAAGCTCCATTTCTTCTTTTTTGTCTTCCTCTCATTGGGTAAACAGAGATATATTCAAGAGTCTCAAAAGTCAAAGTCAAATCAGAATTGAATTATCACTTTCCTACCAGGGACTCATCACATGATGTCCTAACTCAGGTCCCAGGCCCTATGATCCCCTGACACCATCTCCCCAGGACTGTAGTGATTTTGTTGGAGGGGATCATCTGACCATGACAAAACTGACAACGGCTATGAGCTTGAGAAAGACAAAGTGGCCAAGTCCAAGGTCAAACCTATGACACTCACCAAGAGAATGTGAAGGCCTTCAAGGCTACCCTGAAAAGAGCCACACAGCAGCACTGGTGGTATCCCATGGGACCCAGCACACTGCTTGCACTTAGGAGGGAACACCATCAAGAGGCAGACAAGCAAAGACCAGGTGTCTTCGCATTACTTCAAGCATACATTGTCCCTTGCGGGGCGATGAGTGGAGATGTTTCAGATGAAGAAGAGTATAACTTGGAAGATTTGTTTGCTTATTGGCCCAAGGCTACCGAGTTACCTGACTAGGAATTTGAGCATGACCTGATCCATGATGGGCATCTAGGAATAGACAATCCTCCTGACAAACCCCAAACAGACTTTCTACCTCTCTTCCCCTCTCAATGTCTCCCTGGCCCCCTTTAGCTCTTGGGGCCACAAAAATGCCAAATCTTACACCTGGCTTCATCCCAGACTCCCCAACCTATCAGCTACCTCAGAAATGTCACTTGTCCCCAACCCTTACTGCTGAAAGACACCTGCCAGGGCTTCCTGGATGGGGCCCATCTCTGCCCAGTATCCATCCCTCGGGGAAAGCGCTTTAGCTATAGATCAAAAGCAGAGATGGCAAGACAGAGCGAAATAGAGGATAAGTCCGTTTCAAACCTTTACAAATCCTGCTACAAACAGGACTCAGTCAAAATAAGTCACATCTGTCCCTGGGGTGACTTGGGGAAGAAAAAAATTAAAACTTCCTTTCACAACAAACAAGAAAACAAAGACTTGGGTCTAAGTAGAAGAAAGAACTAACTGACTTAGAACCAGTCTTTCCCCCAACCCCCATGCCTTCCTCTGGGCTAACTAAGTTGTCAGGCAACAGACTACAAAAGATTCAGACATAACAACCAAAGCAGACTTACAGTCTCAGGCAAGTCTGCAGGGCTGGGGGCTTTGGCTGCTGAAAGCTCCATTCTGTGGAGTAGGAAATGGTGACTTCTGGCAGACTGTCCCTTCGGCACACCGGGCAGGAGTGAGCTCTATGCACTCTTGAAAACTGCAAGCCGCTCTGATTCACTTGGCAGCAGAATTATTCTAAGCATCCTGTCCCATACTCAACATGCCTGCCCCTCCCACTACACACTCACACTGATGTGGTTTTTCTTTTTGTTTTTGTTTTGTTTTTTTTAAATACTCAGCACTTAATTCTGTGACAAATCAAGTGAAATGCATTTTTCAAAATTATCCCAATCTCTGGCACTGGGGAGAGTGGAACCTTTACAACCAAAGAGGAGGAAGAGCCACCTAATTAGGAAGAAATTATAATTAACATCAGAAAGAAGAGAGCTGGGGAACTGCAGTCTGCAGTAACAGCAAAATGGAGAGTATTTGAGACAGCTGAGACACTCCACCCAGGCCTCCAGAAGGAGACATGCATGAAAACAAAGGGCATATGGTGTTTGCTTTCTTCAACATCCGTTCTCACCATTAAGAGCTGCAGCAGCGAATCTCAGTGCATGTGGACAGACCTCACCCTGAAATCAATCCTGAACTACAGCTCATAATTAAATAACCCATTTGGCAGTGTAAAGGCTTGCCTTGATTTTTTAAGCACACATAAAGCAGAATGTAATAAAGTCTTAATAAGAAAGAATTTGGCTTAGTAAATTGTGAATTATACTTGAAAGAACATCAATTTTTGGTAACTCTAAGTTCATATTGTAACTGTAATACTGGCATATTCAAAGTGGCTTTATTTCCCCAAAGTGGAGATTCCAATAACTAGACACAGTGATTTTTTGACTATTTACTGCTAGTCGTGTATTAATTAGTTCCACCCTATAGCACATAGTTTCCCTAATATGAGTGAAATTCTTTTCCCACTCGAGCTAATATTAACACCCTCCTTGATAATGCCCATGCTAGTGAACTGTCCTAAGACAAACTTCTATATACTCCATCATCAAACACTCCTGCATGTGTATGATTTCTGGATACATAAAGCTGGATCAAATTTAAAAAATATGACTTAAAAATACTATGCTCAGCCAGGCAGTGGTGGTGCACACCTTTAATCCTAGCACTTGGGAGGCAGAGGCAGAGGCAGGTGGATCTCTGTGAGTTTGAGGCCAGCCTGGTCTACAGAGTGAGTTCCAGGACAGGCTCCATAGCTACAGAGAAACCCTGTCTCAAAAACAACAACAACAACAATAATAATAATAACAATAACAATAACAATAATAATAATAAATAAACTATGCTCACATAGTATTCTTATTCTCCAGCATATTGAAATCACTGATGGTAGCCACAATCACTCAGATAAACTGAAATTGAGTCTACCTGTCTATAGATAATAAAATTAAAGTTGATTACCACCTTGCCTATGCTTAACTAGAAAATGCACCAGTAAAATGAAAATGAGGGCCCAAGGATACAATGTGGCTGCTCAATAACCCTTAGTGAGGGCTGCTGATTGCCCACCCAGGAGATTTAATTCCTCTTTCAAATTAGAGCTAGCCATTGGTTACAGGTGCCCATCATCCCTTGAGGAACCTATTCCCAGATCTGGAAGGGCAGCCTAGTAGTCAATTCTAAACCAAACATTGGTTCAGAGTAGACAAGAACTAAGTTCATCTAGCTGGCCTGCAGGGGAGAAAAAGTTCCCTGTCCACATAGGCTATGAACAAGAAAACAAAGGGCCCAAATACCAATGTCCGCCATCTTCTGACCATTTGATGATCATGGGAATCCAGGTACTTCCAAAACAATGCCATGGAAGAGCGATGGCAAGAACAAGGGGGTTTTTCTCCTTTTCACTGGGGGTGGGGTGTGCCATGACACACTTGAAGAGGTCAGAGGACAACTTTGTGGAACCAGCTAATTCCTTCCACCATTACAAGGATTACAAGGTTCCAGCTCAGGTGATCAGGGCTTGCACAACAAGCACTTTACCTGCTAAACCATCTCCATGGACCCATAACAAGAGTATGTCAAGAAGTGGATCACACTGCTCCAGGGGTCCGCCCTCCTCTAGCCACTCAATTAAGACAACAGTCTTGTGTTTAAGACAGTCCCAGGCAGGATTCTGTCATGTGAGATCTGAAGCATGATGACAAGGATGGACAGAGACCTAACTGGGAAACCAATAATAAAAGTTTATCATTTGTAAATATCCCACTCACTGAAAACATTCCCCTTTATTTTAAAAAGGAGAGAGGGAAATTACAAAAAGAAATGATTGCCTAGAGTTGGCCATGGAAAATGGGGAGGAACTGTAAATGGGCACAAGTTGCCCTTCGTGGGACTGTGGAAATATTTGAGAATTAGATTGTGGTGATCATTCTCCAACTCCAAATACACTAAAAACCCTCCAATGAATGAGGCCCTCCAAATGAGTGTGCTTTATGCTGCTGTGTGCATTAGACACCATGAAGCTCTTTGAAAAGCTACTGGGAATGCAGGTGATCAAGCAGGAGAGCTCACAAGTTGCAGGAACATTTTCCCAAAGTCCACATGAGGGTGACCTCTACCCACTTAAATCCTTTTTCCCGTTCTTCCCCCATCCCAAATCCCTTACAAGGACAAGCAAACTGCCTCTCATCTCCTGACCTCACTTTTCCCCCACCCCGTCTACTCTAGTTGCCTTTCTATTGCTGTGACCAACACTATGACCAAAGCAACCTAGGTAGGAAAGAGTTTATTTCACCAAGGAGAAATGCTGCTGCCGGCTTGCTCACCATGGCTTGCTTAGCCTACTTTTTCATACAACCCAATGCCACTTGCCCAGGAATGGCACTGCCCACAATAGGCTGGGCTTTCCCACATCAATCAAGAAAATGTTGGGCTGGAGAAGAGGTTCAGTGGTTAAGGGCACTGGCTGCTTTTCTAGAGGTTCAGGGTTTGATTGCCAGCACCCACAGCCCCTGCAACACCAAGTTCCAAGAAATCCGACACCCTCTCTGGTCTTTGTGATAGGTACCAGGCGCGCATGTAGTGCATAGACATACATGCAAGAAAAAAAAAAGCTCATATATGTTAAATAAAAATAAATTTAAAAATAAAATATAATATTCAATATAAAATAATAGAACTATATAAATAAATAAAAGAAATTTACCCTGCAGACCCACCTACCGGCTGATCTGATGGGGGTATGTTCTTAATTAAAGTTCTATCTTCCCAAATGACCCTACCTTGTGGCAAGTTGACAAAAATACTAACCAGATCACCATCATATGGAAAAGGCTGAATTCCAGACCCTCATGAAATTGGTCTTCCTCCTCCAGGCCTCTGTAGTAAATCCTTCTCAAGAGGCTCAATTTAGCCCATCCTCTTCACCTGGTGGCCTTCCTGCATGCCTGCTCCAGATTCTTTTGTAGGGGCGCCCTTAGCCTACTAGACCCACTTTCCAGTAGGTGATAAAAAGCCCAATTTCAGCTGTCCCTCCTCCTGGTTTGCCTCTGGGAACCTCTAACAGCATTACAACACAGTACCCACCCAATAGCAGGCCCTGTACTGTACCACTCTGATCTTTATCTCTACAGAAGGACTCTTGTTTGTCTCATAGGTCACTTGTGTCATTGAAGTCAGAGGTGTGAGAGCCAGGGGCAAGTCCTAGGCATTGTTGCTGAGTGGCTGACCTATGATGACCACAGGCTCAGCAGGGACACAGCCTGATGTATGGAACCCAGAAAATGGAAGTAGGAACCTAGCAGAAACCCCTCATTTTTAGAGCTCCTTCTGTGTTCAGACCCTCCCTAGGGCAGATGTCCCCAGGGACAGCACACACACACACACACACACATACACACACACACAACATCATGTATTACATAACCATCTGCAAAGGGAACAGGGAGGGCTCTAACTTTTCCTGGTTTGTAAGGGCTCCCTTATTTTTTTTTTTTTTCTTCTTCAGAAAAAGTAAGGACCTGAGTTTAAAAAGTAACAGCACATGTCCAACAATGGCAAACACTTGGATTTGCAGACAGACCGCAAAGTAAAAGGAACACAATAACTCCTGGAAGGCACAAAAAGTAGGAAAATGAGTCCCTGAGTCTTCCTGCTTGACCTCAAGAAAAGATTCACAGGGAAGTTTAGGGGATGGTAAAGGGCAACACATTACAGAGCCTTTGTTACCAAAAACCAAAAACCGGAAGGAGTAACCCACAAAACCCCCAGGGTGGGATCCATGGTTCACTGCAACAAAGACAGCCCCAAGGCTTCCTCTGCAGCTGCCCCTGGCAGCAGTGCCCCAGAGCAGAAGCCAAAATGACACGTTCAATATTCCTGGTGATAATTTTAGTTCCTCCCTCATAATCATAACTTCTGCCCATATTTGGACTCTGTCTTCCCTAAATGTGCTCTGCAAGATTTCATTGACATTAGCTAACACTAGGCAGGTCAGCAAGATAGTCATTAAGTGTTCTGTTTTTTTTTTTTTTTTTTAACCTCCATGCTTTCTGCTTTAAACCAGTCTGGACAATCATAAGGAACTCCTCAACTCCTTTCTGGGGGGGTGGCTTGTAAGATTTCTCATGTTCTTCCGGTCAAAGAGAAACTCTTAGGATGCCAGAAAGCTCATCATTAAACATCTCCATCTGATTCTTACAGTGAAGTTTTTCAAGCTGTCATTATGCTCCTCCTCACCACCACCCCAATAAACAAAGTTGACAGCTTTATTACCAATTTGCTTAGTAGCTGCCTCTTCTCCCAGCACCCCCTTCCCCCCCCACACACACACAAAAGTACCTGATGGTCTCCTTTCCACAGTCTCTAATTCAATGGGTCTGGCACAACCCTGGGAAACCGCTTTTTAAATTCCCCTGAGATCCCTGAGACTGGGTTAGAAGGTCAGTAACCATTTCCCAAACCCAGACCCCATCAAAATCTGCCTTTCACAAGATCCCAGGAAGGCATACTTTAGAGAGGTTGAGCAAATCAGGTTATCCCTCATCTGGCTTTGGAATATTATGGGATTTTGCTGCTTCCTTCTGCAAAAGTAGTAGAACAACATCAAAAGGCACACTGCAATGTCCCCTGGGACTTTTTAAAAATTATTATTATTATTTTGTGTGTATGATGTTTTACATGCATGTATGTCTGTTCACCACTTGTATACAGTGCCTGCAGAGGCTCAAAGAGGGTGTTGTAACCCCTAGAACTGAAGTTTCAGACTGTTGTGAACCACTGTGTGGGTGATGGGACTCAAACCTATACCCTCAGGAAGAGCAGCCAATGCTTTTAACCACCGAGTCATCCATCACTCCAGCTCCTCCCCTTGTGAATTCGTTTGTGTGTAGTGCTGGGGCTAGAACCCATGGCCACTCACATGCTAGACAAGTACTCTACTAATGGGATAATACACTCCGGCCCCCTGGGATCTTGGTGACAAATGGCAGCGCTCAATCCTGCTCCATCCCTTCCCATACGCCCAAGAAAATCTGACTAGTCAGGTTAAGTGGAAAGCGACAGCCTGTCTTTTGAATTAAAGTGATACATTTTTCCATCTGTGCTGACAGCATCAAAACTTGCATTACCGTGCATGCCTAAAGTCATTAGTCACATTCAAGTCCTAGACAGTCAAGGAAGACAAACCTGGAAAATCTTTCAGTATTAAGGAGCTTTATGTGGAACCAAGGCATTCCAGGATAAATACTTCTTGGAATTAATGAAAGCTAATTGAATCCATTTATAAAAAATCAATATACTTGAAGAAACTTTTTAAAAATTCATAGGCTTATTTCTTTTCTTCAAGTAACATCATAAGGCATTTGATGGAAGTTGTGGCTTCAATCTAGATGTGGCTGTGTTTAAAACATTTCACAGCACCCTATTCAGAGCTCAGCCAAGATTCCCAGTAGGTTATCATAACCCGACAATTTTTGGGTACCCCTTATGTTAATCAATTATCTGCATGGAGTTTGTCTTTTTAACATAGTAGAAATCACCCAGGCCATGATCTGCCATGGTACAATTAGGGGAGTTGAACTGCCCATAGGCTCAAATCCATGAACCATTCAGATATGTCAACTGTGTACCCGCCTGTGTTCAGTTATTACTGTGAACTAGAGTACGTGTCATGAAAATTGTATTTTCTTCAATGAATAATCTGTGGTTACCAAATACCCGCTTTTAATATATAGAGGAAAATATGAGCGAGTACCTTCCCCCCCCTCTCCATTTCTTCCTCTCTTCCTCTCTTCCCCCCTCTCTCTCTTTCTGGTAGTAGGGATGGAAACCAAAGCCTCACACATACTGAGCATATGCTGACTGAGCTATACTACCAGACAATAGTTACTCCTTCATCTAACATAATTAACTTCTCCTACTGTATCTTTAATGAGATTATTTGTAATATACCTATCTTATTCTTAGAGGATAACCATTAATCATAGAAGAGTATGACAAGTATCGAAGAAGGTAAAAAAACTATTGTCCATAATACAGCAGACCAGTACTAATTATGTACTAGATATTGAATTCACAAAAACTAAGTTCCAGAATGCTCTGGGTAGGAAAGTGTCAGGCAACATTGTATTCACAGTATTGCTACTATAATGTTTGTATCAGGAAGACAGCAGAGAGATTGTGATATTGTAAACTATTTACAGTATCCACTTTCACCTATTCCAAAATTTTTGGACAAATGAGCAAGTGCTACATTGTTGAACCTATACTTACTCAATCCATTTCCCCAAGCAATTTTAGTAGTCTATGCTTTGACAAAGACTTAATAACTACAGATTTCAACAGATGGTTTTTAATTCCTCCAAGGCCTCTATTTTTAAGAGTGTCCATTCTTCCAGCTGGATGTGTGGGTGCACACCTGTAGCCTTAGCAGTTGGGAGGGAGAGGTAAGAGAACCAGGGTTTAGGAGTTCAAGGCCTAGCACAGCTAAATCACAGGCTCAACAACAATATGAGACTCTATCTCAAAACGGATGGGGCTGGAAAGATGGCTCAAAGGTTAAAAGCATATACTGCTATAGCAAAGGATCCAAGTTTAGGTCTTAGCACCCAAGTTAGGAACTTCACAACCACCGGTAACTCCAGCTCAAGAAGATCTACTGCTTTTTCTTGGTTCCATGAACACCTGCACTCACATGTACATAGCTGCATACATACAGAAATAATTAAAACTAAAATAAAATCTTGTTGTTCATTTACCACAACCACAACAGGGTTTCTCTGTGTAGTCTTGGCTGTGCCAGAACTCAACTCTGTAGACCAGGCTGGCCTCAAACTCACAAAGATCCTCCTGCTTCTGCCTCCCAAGTGCACTACCACCCAGCAAAATCTATTTTCAAATGCCCAATTCTTTACATAGTTCTTTCAGTTCACTCCTAGGAGGTTAGGCTAGAAGACTTCAAATACTAAGGGGAATCCACAAGGGATTTTCAACCTCTGTCAAGCCAGGTGACCCCTCAGGCTTCAGATTTAACCTATAATGGAAGGATAACCATTACCTGGGGCAGGGGATAGATGTAAGAATTAATTACTAGCTAAAGCAATGTCAATTCTTTACAATTATGAAAAGAGGTACAATTTTAGTGGCTAAAAGATTTCTACTCCCAAAAGCAAGTTCCATTCCAAGGTCCTTAAGTGATGACAAAGAAGGCATAGGTATAATACACAAAAAATAAGAGCAGAAAGGAGGAATTCATTCAAAGAAAGAGATTTAAGTAAACAGAAAAAAAGCCACTCACTTCTTCCTCCCTAGGTTAGCCATGACAGTGACACGAATGCATTGAGGTTGCTCTTGCCAGCACTGTGCCCCTGACACTTAGACTTCTAAAAGCACTCATGTCATAGTGAGAAATCCAACCTTACTGGTGCCTCACTACAATGCTTGCTGTTGTCCCCAGGTTGTTCTTATCAATGACAGGTCCCTCTTCATCACTCACTTGGGTGATCTAACATCGAATCCCCTGAGCTGTAAATTCTTCCATACTGATGGCTGGAGCCAGCTCAACTAGGCCACATATTCCAGCCACCAGCCACTCTGCACTGTTGTCTCTTATATTTCTTTATTGCCTGTTTGAACTATAATTATCTTTTGCTTTATTTGCAGTTATGCTCTCTGCCCTCTTTTGGCTTTCAGCCAAGACCTCAGACCTTGTTATGCCTATGTTCTAAAACTGGCATCCCAAACAGCACCTGAGCTCCTTGGAGGTAATATAACAGCTAGGTAATGCATGTATGTATGGTTCAATAGCTCCAACAGCTAGACTGGATCTGCATCTGGTCTCAGTGATTGCTTCTGTGCTTCAGACTATTTCTTTGCCATACTTTGACATTTGGGGTTGAAAGTTGAGCATTTTGTCTAAAGCAGTAGATGCTGAGATCAACACACCTATGGTGTGGGGTGTTGTGCTAACGTAAACAGAAGTTGGACTTTGAAACATGCTTGTGGGATGAAGAGGGCAGTCCTCAAATATTCTAGGTCACAGAATCTGGCCTGTATGGTAGGCCTGTGTACCTTCTACAGCTGTTTTTGCTTCTCCTTCAGGGCAATGGTTCTTGGCCGCACCTCTGCTTAAAGCTCATCTTGCTTCTTGCAGAGTAAAACTTTTGTAGGTGAGTGGGGTGGTAGAGGAAGGGGAGGGGGCTGGGAGAGCTCCCTTCAAGCAGCTACAGTAGCATTTCATCAGAGCCTGTGCACTGTGCCCTTCCTCTGCAGAAATTAGTGTCTGGTTTTGTTTTAGTTTTTTGTTTTGTTTTGTTTTTTTGGGTTTTTTTTTGTTTTGTTTTGTTTTTTTCTTCTTAAGGGAGGTCTGAGTGGATTTCTCCATGGCTTCCTGAGCTAGTACAATGTGCTTTCTGTGGCTTACACTAGTACGCCTGACTGCAGGCAGGCTCCTGCAAGAAAGTCTGTGAAGGGACAGAACCCCTCCAACAGCTGCTGCCCCCAGGAGCAGCAGCCCACACTCAGCCCCCAGCAATTTGTCATATTTTCTGTCTTACTCTTCCTACCTACTTCTCGGCATCTGGTGGCTTCTGCCCCTGCAGCAAATGCTCAGGTCTTCTCCTGTGTCTCAGAAAGTACCTGCTGATCTCCAGATTGTAAAATGGCCATTTGTTCTGTGAACTTAGTTCTCTTGTTAATTACCAGTCTGGTTTATATTGAAGTGTGGGAGGAACATGTTTGCAGCTCTGTACATCTCTGAGCTCAAACTGTAAGTCTACTTTATTTTTAAAAGAATCAAAAGTGTCAACAATGTTTTAACAACTTGATAAAACTAGGCAGCAAATAACTAGATGTGGGCTACATTGTCACTCCCTTGTATAGTTTAACAGTTCAGTAACATTTCATACTATGAAATTATGGTGGGTGGCCATGGAAGACTTAAATATGAATACAATACTTGGGTCCTATTCAATAATGTATAATGATCATCTGGGATATCAAAAATAACCTGCACATTTTAAAAATTAATTTTCTGCCCGTACCCCCTGTTGTATATAGGTTAAAAAAAAAAAGGATGCCATGACACCAATGTGGAGACCAGAGGACAACTTCAGGAAGCTAGTCCTCTGCTACTGCCATGTGGGTCCTAGAAACTGAACTCAAGACAGTGGCCTTTTCACCTGCTGAGGTACCTCACTAGCCCTACAACCTACACTTTTGGCAACACTTCAGACCTTATTCTAAAAAAGCAGAAATTGCCCAAATACCCCATTAATTTTTAGTGTCAAAGAAATGAAAGAGGTTGGAATAGAAACATTAATGTCTCAAAGAGAATAAACTTATTTTCAAATGCACAAGCTGAAAAATCAATATGACATCATATGCTAATTTACTCTTCTTTGAACCAATATCTAAACACCATTGTCAATCTTCATAAAAATTGAAAATTATAAACAAATCCACAGGCAGACCCCAGATCAGCCACAAGTACCAGCTGCAGACTGCAATAACATTTTGTTATATAGCACATAGTAGCATAATCCTTTGGCTCACCTCAGTCTTCTTACCCACACTCCCTCGTTTACTGTACTCAGTAAAAATATGGAAATGAAAGTGGCATCAGTTTGGTAAGATCTATCTTAAGGGAAGAACTTTCCCTTTTACTTAAATAATTCACTAGCTGGGTCAACATCAAATAAATTATATGCTATTAAAACGACAGCATTTAATGTAACTCCAAACCTACAAGTTAGTTTTAAAGATGGCATATTAAATTCAATTAAGCTAGATGAATATTTAACATACTTGTTCTGTGACCAAAGACCATTCTAGGCACTCTGGGAAACAAAGGGATGGCAAGAATCACCTACCAACCCCTGCCATCGGGACAAAGAAGGGAGAGGTTACAGGGTCAAGAGAAACTCAGGGACAGTACAGCCTAGGAATGGCAAACATGGTCCTATGATAAATTTCATTAAAAGGAGAATGACTTTTAATCGTGTTTATAATTTAACAATCACTTGGATATTCTAAGTGAAAAGGGGGAAAAAAAGAACATAGTTGTGGGTAAACTGAATCCTCATTTACCTTTCAATATAATAAATGAAAGCAGGCCTAAGTTTGTCGGTGATGAGGTAATCTGTAATCATCTACCAATGATGATCTGTGGCTTCAATTATCCTATGTGGCCCTGGGAGATGCACTTCACGTGGACTTGCAATCAGGGCTGCCATTTAGATAGCAAGATCACACACTTCACTGTGGCTTGTCAACTGTGATATGTTGATACAAGGACTGTTTACAAATCAGCTATATCTCTGCATTGCAGTTGCAACCAGTCTGAAATTGATTTCCTATCTAGCTTGAGGGCTGGGAATTGTGCTCAGCTTTGAGTTGGCAGCACCCTAGACTTGATTGTCACTTTAAAATATCTGTTAATGGAACCCATTCAAATTCAAGTTTTAAAATAAAATGATGAGTTAAATTGAATAAAAAAACATCAGAGGCGAAAAAGGAGTGAGGTATATGGATTTTAACTACCACTGGCAGCAGAAGCTCACACCATAATTGCCTGGATTATATGCACTAAAGAGATCTGCTGTAGTGTGACATCTTGAACTAAATAACAGGGCAGTCCCTGGAAGAAATAGGAATGCATGCAGAAAATGATTCTCAACATTTCAATCTACACGAGGAGGGCTGTTGTCCTCCGCATTCAAATTTTCCTGAGTTCATAGTATCTGCATCAAAAGCCTGATGTAATCACCCATTAACACAGAGGAGTGTAGACTTCAGATAACTGTATTTCTTAATATAGCGAGCTGACAATTACTATAATTTCAAGATCAGGACAGATGATTTAGAGATGTAGCATGGTGTGTGCTACTGTGTGCCAGGCTCAGAGTCCCATCCCCCAGCATTGCCAAAAAAATTAATAACAACCGAAAATAACGGTAAGAACAAAACTGTGCACACACTCATGACATGTCAGCTGAGGGAAATGGTTAAAGACAGTTGTGAGCATGAGTCAGGCTATTCAACAGCAATTACAGAGTAGCAGCTATCAACCTGATCCTTTTCCCAGTGTGCCCATGGATGTTCCAATACAACACAGTATCACTTGATAATGTTTTATGGTTTTAAACAACTGCAATGTCTTCTGCCCACCATCTGTCCATGTTGATTTTGGATGTCATATCTTTGCTACGAACCATATCTGGTCAGTCAGAAACTAAACCCCATGACACTACAGATAATGAAACACCATCCAAACAGGCACAGCCCAGCTAAGAGTATGCCCACATTTATCACTTCACCAGTTCCAATTATATTTTAGTATAACCATGACCATCATGTCCATTTATCAATTATTAAAAATGCTTTTTAAACTATTTTTTTCCACAGTATATTTTTTAAAACCCAACTCTGGGTTGGAGGAGGCTTTAACCATACTGATGACAGCAAGCTGTAATCTGACATCTCAGCCCTTGACCATGGGTTGTTTACAGCCAACAAGGTACTTCCTCAAGAGCTGCAGCAGAGCCCGCTGTGTGCAGCTGCTTTGCAGCCCAGCCACAACTGGAATGAGATCAACACCACAGCCCTCACTGGTAACCAGTGAGTTGGGCAGCCTCCTTAAAAGAAAAGCTCAGTGTGAAGGGAACATGGTAACAAAGTCATCCACACACACTGAGCACAGGCTTCACACACTTGCCTGGCCCCCAGATCTCCATCTGGGACCACCTGCCTCCTGAACCCCAGGGCAGGATGTGGTTTAGCTTGAACAACTTCTCAGCTTACAAACTCAAG
Organism: Cricetiscus sungorus; assembly: GCA_030556225.1. Taxonomy (NCBI): domain Eukaryota; kingdom Metazoa; phylum Chordata; class Mammalia; order Rodentia; family Cricetidae; genus Cricetiscus; species Cricetiscus sungorus. The sequence continues at coordinate 5,089,314 of JANBXA010000405.1, read as the reverse complement.
CAAGCCCATTTGCTTTGTGTGCTCAGACTCCCAGAAGCATACTAAATGCCGCCGCCACCCCCCCAGCCCCCACCCTGACACCGCTTTTCTGTTTGTCTCTCTCAGTCTTCTGGAGAAAAATTTGATGCTGAAGGGAAGTATGACAATAAAAGAAATGTCCATGCCTTTGGTAAGCAAAACAGGCAGCTCCAAGCAAAAAGAACAGGCTGACTTCATCCACCTCTTTCCACACACAGTGGAAAGGGGAGAGGGCAAGGGGAGAGGGTGAAGGCAAGGGAGAGCCAGGGAAGCAGGCTTTGTCCTTAGAGTCCTAAGAGAGATATCCACATCTCCAACTGCACTCTACCAGAAGTTTCCTTATACCCTCTCATCTCATCATCCTCAACAGCACAAAGATGATGAACTTTACTCCTAGGCTTGTAGGTAGATTGGGACATCCGTTGTTTCAAATTCCCTTTTGACTTAAGAAACTACAGTGAAATCAAAAGTCTGCTTGGTAGCCCTGCAGCCATCTATACTGCCAGCAAGTCCTACAAGGGCAACTGGCACCTCCAATGTGCTTCTCAGCTTTTTTAAAATTAATTAATTAATCAATTTATTTATTTATTTATTTATTTATTTATATCTGTGGTCCTGCTCTAGCCCCCAACTGTTCACTGAAATGGATAGGGGTTGCTAGAGATGGACAATTTTTTCTACTTATTTTTTCCAGTTTGATTGATATATGATTGACAAATGAAAACTATATAGGATGTACAATATGAAGATCTGACATATACATTATAAAATACTGGCATCAAGCTAAATACCATATGCACCACTCTCACAGGGTGGAATGAGAGAACTGACTCCTGAAAATTGTCTTTTAATTTCCATAAGCAGCATGTGCACATACCAGTAAAGAAGTGCAGCTTGAAGTTTTTAAAGAATACTGCACTGAGCTGGGCGGTGGTGATGCATGCCTTTAATCCCAGCACTCAGGTAGCAGAGGCAGGTGGATCTCTGTGAGTTCAAGGCCAGCCTGGTCTACAGAGTGAGTTCCAAGACAGTATCCAAAGCTACACAGAGAAACCCTAGCACAAAAAAAATACCAAACTTGACTGGATGTAGATGCACATACATTAAATCCCAGCACTTGGGAGGCAGAGAGAGGCAGAAGGATCTCAGTGTGTTCAAAGCCAGCCTGCTCTAAACAATGAGTTTCAGAACAGTCAGGGCCACACAGAGAAACCCTGTCTCAAAAAATACTTCACCAAGCAACTACAAATAAAATTTAGAAAATAACAGAGAAAACTGTAAGTATAGAACTGAAAAGAGAGTCAAATTAAAAGGCCTAGTTCAGTAATCGATTAGGCATGACGCCAGAAAGAATCAATAAACTTGACAATGCATCAATAAAATGTATTCAGTCTGAACAACAATGTATTCAGTCTGAACAACAGACAGAAAGTAGCCTCAGACATTCATGGGACAACAATGTAAAATGTTTGTTTCCTTATATTCCAAAAGAGTAAGAGCATGGGAAGAATAATCCAAACAAATAATAGGTGAAAATGCACTAGACTTGGCAAAAGGCATAAACTTCCAGAATCACAAAATGTGCAAAATCTAAACAGGATAAACTCAAACTTTTGTCAAGGAATTTCACAATCAAATTCATTAAAATTAATGACAAAGAAAAAGCAAGTGAGTCATATAAAACCACAAAGTTCAGTGGAGATGGCTCAGTGGGTAAAGTGCTTGCTGTGCAAACATGAGATCTTTTGGATTCCCAGCATCCACGTTAGAGCCAGGGTTGGCAGCACACATCTCTAGCCCCAGTGCTAGCTGGTGAGGGGGAAGTACAGTGGATTCAGAGAGCTTACTAAACAATGGATCTAGCTGAAATAGCCAGCTAGCTTCCATAGTGCTAGAAGTTGCATAGTGCATGTGACTAGAGGAGAAAAAGAATCATCTTACACAGCTGTAAAGCATGCAAACTGCAACAATGACTTGGCACAACAGTAGCATAGAGATAACAAACCACTTTTTGGTTGGATTTATATCCTGTTCCACGAGATGAAATGCATACTTGTCACCATTATCAGGCCAACAACCTATGGCTAGACATGCTAGATTCTGCTAAATAGACATTGCTAATAATATAACATAATAAACAGCAATCCTTTTTCCCAAGTCTCAGCAATCATTACAGAAGAGATAATCCAGAGACAACGAATAACCACAGGGACAGTGTCTTCTGGACACATCAGGGTAGCTACACATAGGCATTCATAGCAGTTCAGCAGAGTTGGTCATGAAATCCTCTCCCTAGCTGAGGCATTATTAGCCATTCTTAGCTGCTAGGAGAGGGGGACTGTATAAAGTGAGGACATGACAGCTCCAAAGTTGTGATTGACGGGAAGGTTTTACTGTAGATATGCGAAGAATCAGAGCAGAGAGAGAAAGAAATAGACTAAACATGGCCAGGCCATGAGAAGTGTAGGGGGAGAGAGAGAGAGAGAGAGAGAGACAGAGACAGAGACAGAGACAGAGAGAGAGACAGAGAGACAGAGAGACAGAGAGCACAAAGACACAAAGAGGGGACTAAAAAAAAACAAGAGAGAGCCTAACAAAAATTGCAGGGTTATATACGGATGGGGAGCTGGGGGAAGGAAAGCCCATGAGCTGGAGAAGTTTAGGGCAGGGGGAAGGGTGAGAAAAGCTGAGAGGAGCTAAGATGCCAGCTGGGACTCAGTAACAGGTATTTTCTTTTTGATGCTGAGAAATCCCAGCCAGTGTGTGCTTTAGTATGCTAATAGGAACCAAGGTTAGCCATTTGCCCCCAGGCTCTTTTGAACTTGACAGAGTTTCAGTTTTCTCTAAGAATGAACGATGATATATGAACAATGATAAAGACTTGATTCCCCCAAGAAGAACTATAATCCACGTGTATATATAGAAAACCAAAGCTTTAGGAACAGTAGGAGGGCAAGGAATAAAAGAAGAATGGAGAATATAATCAAAACCATGATCAAAGCACATTTTATGTATATAATTTATATAGATGATGAATTTTGAAATCAGGAATGCAATGGATTCCTGATTTGTGGTGGTTTACCTTATAACTTTGAAAATGATAGTGAGATAAGAGATGGTGGCACACACCTTTGATCCCAGCACTCAAGAGGCAGAGGCAGATGGATCACTGAGTTTGAGACTGGCCTAGTCTATAAAGCGAGTTCCAGGACAGGCTCCAAAGCTACATAAAGAAACCTTGTCTTGAAACACCAAACAACAATAATAAAAATAAAAAAGAAAACGATAGTAATTCAACTGAAATTGTATTTCAGGTCCTGGAGTTTAATCTTTTTCTGAGAGGCATGCAGCAGAATACTCTGTCACAAGGTTGAGCAGTGGCACAGAGCCACAGCTGCCAGACAGACCCATGACTATCAGGGTAAACAACTGATATTCATCAGTACACTTGATTACTGATCTTTTATAAGTCAAGTATATTAAATGTATATTTGACTTAATGATAATTTTAATTTTATGAGGTGTTTATTTGGAAGTAAGTCAAGGAGCAAATTCAGATAGGATGAAATGAAAGACAGACAAATCTACAATTACAGCTGGGAACTTTAGTATCACTTTTCTCAGTATTTGACAGAACTACTGTGTGGAAAAGCAGTGTAGATCCAGAATTAAACTTGACCACCAAAAGGTTCCAGCTGTTTTTTTTATAGATGACTCCACCCTTATATAGCATAGCACATATTCCTTTAAAGAGTTTATATACCTTGAATAATAATAATAATAATAATAATAATAATAATAATAATAATAATAAGCTAATCTCAACCTATTTAAATGACTTGAAATCATACAGAGTATATTCTCTGGTTATAATATAATATAATCAACCTGAAAGTCACAACTAAAAGATACCAGAAAAGTCCCGAAACACTTAGAAATCAAATGACACATTCCTAGATAATTTGTGTCCAGCAACGAGAAGCTTGTTTCTCTTACCTGTCACCTCCCTGATTTGTGATCTAGAGAAACTTTAGTGGTGTTTGGATTACACAAATCAGTTAACATACACTAGCTACTAATGCAAATATGAAGGCACTTGAGATACTGGAAGAGTTCTGGGTGTTTTGTTAGTTGTGTGCTGTCAGCAGTGAGAAGCTATGATGGAACTAGACATATTGGAGGTCTACTTGGAGGCCTTTCATTTTTAAAAATCAAAGGACAGGCTAGTAGGGTAGCGTAGGTAGAGCTGTGATGTCCATCATTCTCAGACAACCTAACAGCCTGATCAAAGATGACCTTGTACAAGGGGGAGATGTTGGTACAAAATAAATTCTAGTATGGCATGGTGATACTAATAACAATGTATTGTATAGTACTTGAAACCTGAGGGTTGTCACAGGTTTCCCCCATGTCACTCAGGGACAAGAATCAGAGAACCTCCCTTCAGGTCAATTGCTACCCCTACTTTAAGCCATATCCATTTTCAAACAACATCCATTTGTTCTCTGGAAATTCTGGAAGTCAGAAATGCTAATAGGCTCAACTCTGGGTCACACACAGCCATTTTAAGCTGCCAACCAGGGTGAGCTTTTATCTGAAGACTTGAGAAATGCATCACCAACCTCACTTGGGTTTTTTGGTAGAATCTAGTTTCTGTGACAGAAAGTCTGAAGCCTCAATTTGTGAGTAAAGTTTCTTCCTGCTCCTACAGGTTGCTGCTGTGCTCCTCATGTGACCTCCTCTTCAGTGGAGTCTGACTTCCTCTCTGTCATGTATGCACAGAAAGTGCTCAACTCTTAAAGGTTTGCATGCTAATTAGGGCCAGCTAATAACCTCCCATTTCAGGTCACCTGCACCACTCAGCATCACATGTTGTCAGGATTTGGGGGCAAATCTTGGGGGATCATTTCTAGACATCTGCTTATCTTACTAACACTGAGTAAGGACAGAAGAAAAATAAGGCTTTGACCCAGAGGTTCTGCCATCTGATTGCATTCGCTCTAGTAGACTTAAAAGGAGAATTTACTTACATATTGCTATGTTCTTTATATAGTGTAGCTATTTTGTTACAATACCCAGCATGATTATGCCAATCATTCATAAAGCTAATTTCTAATATATAATATAATGAGGATACTTTAAAAACATTATAATATTTTAAAATTATAATATTTTCAATTCTAAGTCACCAACTACCAATTCATATTCTTGAGAAAAGATATAGACACAAACGATAGTGCTGCCCTATCAGTGCCACAGGATAAAATAAATGACCAAGCTTTACTAAGTAGCAGAATCATCTGAGCTGTTTTGTTTTGAGAAGGGCGTTCTGTAGCCCCAGCAGGTCTTGAATTTCAACTTGCTACATAGTGGAAGATGATCTCAAACTCCTGATCCTTCTGCCTCCACCTCCCAAGTGCTGGGATTACCATTATGAACCACTATATAACCTGGCCTTGAAACAAACCTTTTAAAAATATTTGAAGACTCTTATCACAACTTCTCCCTCCACCCCAAAATTCTAACAATGAAACATCCCTAGAGCACAGCCATGTAAGAGACTCGGGGTTCGAGCCCTCTGCTGGAGCCCCACACTCACAAGCTTTATTATCCAGTAACGATCACAGCAACATCCTTGACAGTTTAGATTGTGATCTGCTAGAAAGCTGGGGGTTAGAGAACATGGTCTAAAAGTTCCTTTGTAAGTGAGGATTTGATAATCCTGTCACTAAGGCAATAAGATTATATTATACACAATCAACTCAGTGAGGGGACTACACTTCACTAAGATCACAGCTCTCCGTGAGTCACAAGATGCACCCTGTTTCCTGTACTGTAATGGCTAAAGTCTGAGACACATCCAACATGTGTCCTTAATTACTCCAGGCCTTACTCAGATGCCATTGTAAGAAAAGTTGCACCAACATTTCTAATTATTGGACTTTGGAGTTTTTCTGAAAATGAATTGTGTGTTTAACGGTGACAAGATAATTTGAGTTAGAATTGCTTGCTGTTGAAGCATACTAAGGATGGAAAACAACAGTCACACTCCTACTGAGTGGTATATACTAAGCACTGAAAATGACAAGTTTGCATACTAATTAATTAAAATGCAATGTTTTCCCTAATTGCCTTATTTTGGAACTTGTAGGAAAAATAGTGCAAGCCTTGAGTAGATGGAAGCTGCCTTGTTATTGTTGTTGCTTGCTTGTCTTGTCTCACTTGTTTGTGTTGTCTCACTATGTAGCCCTGGCTGGCCTGGGACTCATTATGTAGACCAGACTGGCCTTGAACTCACAGACTCACCAGCCTCTGATACCTGAGTGCTGGGATTAAAAGCATACACCACTACAAAGGCTATTTTCTTAAGGTTTGATATCTGATTTGATTTCTTTTGGTAAAACATCTGAAGGAAGCATAACACAGCAGGAGGTAAAGACAGAGTAGAATACCATCAGTCAGCTAGACAATGCTATCAGATTGGAGACTCAGTTTCTGGAGCCAGCTGTCTGAATTCCGGAGTTCTCTCTGTTCCCTACTAGTTTCTGCAGCTGTGGATAAGTCCCTTCATGCTGAGACACCTTGTTGCCTTTTCTCAGCATTTTTTTCTAAACCAAAAGAGTACCTATGTCACAAAATGGTACAATTTCATGAACTAATGCATATGAAGACCTCAGCCTCTCTTCCTGCCTGGCAAACAGTGCCCAGTACATTATGACTATTGCACTCATATTATACATGCAATGCTAGGCAGCCATTAAGCCTTGAATAGAATACAGCCATTATATTTCCATAAAGTAACCCAGCAATTTGGGGCCCATAAAGGGTCCATCTAGCATGTTCAAATAGTTGCTTAATAAATGAACTCAGAAACTTCTCAAGCAACATTTTAATCAGAAACACCTTCATCAATCATCTTTGCAGAAGAATGTCTAACACATGCTCCCCAAACCTATGGTACAGACACTGTACATTTTTTTCTGTGAAAGAAGTCATGTTTGTGACAATATGGCACTCTGTTCATTGTGTCTTCATTATGTTTGTATCCTTTGGTGTTTAACCAGTGGCTAGAATCCTCTCTTGCAGACACCAAATAAATGTCTACTCCTAGAGTACAGCAGACCACCATATACACAGGTACTTCACTATGAAAGGTGAGCACAGAGAGACATTTGTGGGGCTGGTCATTGAGCCCAGTGGTAGAGTGCTTGGCTGGCATGAGTGAGACTGGATTCCATCCTCAGAACTGAACATAAAAAGAAAGAAGAGGCTCTGCCCATAATGAAACACACCTGCAGAATCCTCTGCTACTTTTTTGAAAAGGAACAGGGATCTTGAAGCTAAGCATTGCTATAAATCACAAGTAAATAGCCTTTGTGTTGGAAATGTAAAGAAAAGCAAAAGTTTTGTAAAAGGAACTCCAAGAATGATGCTCAGTATAAAAGAGTTATGTGAAAATGTCTACTTCATGCCACTTGTTGAAGTAGATTCCTGCTCCTTTCCTAAACCAAGAACAGCAGAAAAACTCTGAGCTTCATCGCAAAGTGACACAAATATGTAGAATACTGGCTTTTTGCCTCATTTAGGGACTACATTGGCCAATCTTTACACAAATACAAAAAGAAGGCTCTGAATATGCCAAAGACAGATTTCAAACACCCAGCAAAAGAGAACTAAGAAGATGGGAAACCGAGCTGAGAACTGTTAGACTTAGCAGGCACAGAATGCAAACTGCAAACAAATGTACTTTAGCTTTTAACAATGGAGCAGGCAGCATGTACAGCTAGTTCCTTCAATGGAAGGCACACAGAGCCAGGCCAAGAAAACAGCTCACTTCCTCACAGACAGGATCAGGTGCATTTCAAGATCAACAACCATATTCTTTTAACCCCTACCACAGCTTCCTGCTTTCTGCTTGTGAATTACAAAATGTCTCAGGCCTCAAGCCTGCTTCCCTTTGCCATACGTTACCAGGGAGCCCACATTAAGAGACGCCAGACACAATCAACGTACAATGTTGTGTGCATCTCAGAGTAAGGATTTTAAAGGATGATATTTGTAAATATATCCAAAGAAGGAGCCCATATGTCCCTACAATAGCAATTGCCCTCTGGTTTTAAGTGGTAGTTTGAGGTCTCGGAAAGGATATAGGTTTCTCTATTAAATGACTGATGACTCACCCTGTTATTTCCTAATATTGTACACCATACTATGGTCTTTCATGGTCAGTTCAAGAAAACAATGTCCAAACCTGGAAATTAAGTCAAAAGAAAAAAAAAAGCCCATGGTCATGATCACAGGACCTTATGGTGCTATGTTAATGCATTTTCTTAAGGGAGACCCCAGGAGAGCCATCTGCTCTGGAAATATAAATTAGACTAATACTTTATTAGGACATTTTATAGCTCTACAAAAGTCAGAGAATAACTCATAGAAAACACAGTATGGCATACAGCTTCTCTCCCCACTCCCCCCCCACCCCCGCGAGAAATGAAACCTCCAAAGGTTAGGGTTTTATTGTCCTCTAAGACACGAGCCAGTTTTCAATTTCACTTTACAATCTTATTTGAATATTCCACTGACTTTTTAATCAATTCCTCATATCCTCAGTAAATCAAGGCTTGTTATTCTACTGGTTTCCTCATTAAATGAGTCCAACAAAGCTTAGATACATGCTCTCTATGTGCACAGTTTTAATAATATACGGATTAGTCTTTGCTAGTTCCTGGCCCTAACAATCAAATCGGCTCCAAGACACTGAGTTCTGTGTCAGGTCTCCTTTACCAGCAAGACTCACCAAGATTCAGGTAGCAGATAAGAGGCTCAAAGTTCATGTATCACCCCCTCTCTTACAGGAGCCCCAGCTTTCTGTTTTGTTTTTCAAGACAGGGTCTCTCTATATAGCCATGGCTGTCCAGGAACTCGCTCTGTAGACCAGGCTGGCCTCAAACTCACAGAGATCCTCCTGCCTCTGTCTCCCAAGTGCTGGGACTAAAGGCATGCACCACCAGCCCCCGAATGGCCATGACTTAAACAGAAAAAAAAAAACCTACTAGTTGAAATCAAGGGTTGTATTTGCACTCTTACAAGTGCATTATACACATACAAAATGGGTACTTGTGCCCATAGAAGACATACAAGAATGTCACAAAAACCCCCAAATGAAATTACCCAAATAGTCAGCAACAACAACAACAAAAAATGGATCAACAAGTTATGATATATTCATTTCTATGCAATACTATGTGGCAAGAATTAAGTGTATCAACACGCAACAATTTTGAGGCACAAAAGAAGACATGTAAGCTAGCAAGTGTTCTTATAGCCCTACTTACATAACAGTTCAAGTATGAGAACACTAATCCATCCCAATAAACTGACTACCTAGGAAGTGGTGAATGGCTAGGAAAAAGCAAGAGAACTTTGTGGGGTGGTAGATGGCAGAAATAGTATTGGTATAGATGGTGGCTATAGAGGTACATTCTTATGTAAAATCAAAACTCATAGTGCATGCTAGTGACTTATGCATTTTAGTCTATGTAATTTATTTTCTTGATTTTTCAAGATAGGATTTCTCTGTTTACTTTTGAGCCTGTCCTAGAACTCACTCTGCAGACCACGCTGGTCTCAATTTCACAAAGATCTGCCTGCCTCTGCCGCCAGAGTGCTAGGATTACAGGTGTGCACCACCACTGCCCGACCTAGTCTATGTAAATTTTATCTTTAAAACAAATTAACTCTTTGAAATGAGACAGGATAAAGAAAAACATAGTCTAAAGCAGTCAGTGTATGGTAATTGATACAGAGACCCAGATACAAGACTAGAGTGCTCAGCACTCAATGGTACATCATGGAAGAGGAGGCAGACAGACTGTAAGAGCCAGTGGTAGTAGACACCTGCAGCAAAAAAGTATTTGCCAGACATGACAAAACCATTATACACATGAACTCAGAGCAGCTGTGACTGCATATACAAGATTAAGGGAATCTGAATACCAGCATAGATGGGGAGTGGGTTCATCAACTCCCACTCCTATTTAAGCTATTAGTCAGTGATGGCTGCTGTGGGAAGAAGAGTGGGTTTTCTTCATGGATTCACTCCTGAGGTTCATTTAGGCAGTACTAAATGGACTCCGTGATTTAAAAAAAAAAAAAAAAACAGCTGGGCATGCCTTTAATCCTAGCACTTGGAGGTGGGGGCAGGCAGATCTCTGAGTTCAAGGCCAACCTGGTATACAGAGTGAGTTCCAGGTCAGCCAAAGACAGTTGTTATACAGAAAACCTGTTTGAAAAACCAAAGAGAGGGAGGGAGGGAGGAAGAGAGAGCGAGAGCGAGAGAGAGAGAGAGAGAGAGAGAGAGAGAGAGAGAGAGAGAGAGAAAGAGAGGGGGAGAGAGAAAGAGAGGGGGGAGGGAGGGAGGGAGAGAGGGAGAGAGAGAGAGAGAGAGAGAGAGAGAGAGAGAGAGAGAGAGAGAGAGCACAAGCATATGAAGTTGGGAGAGGAGATAGGGAAGGAATTGACGGGGAGGGAATAGGAGAGTGGATTTGATCCAAACATCTTATCTTGCATGAAATTCTCAAACAATAAAAAGGTGAGATTATAAGAAGAAAAAGTAGGGAGAGAGAGATAAGAGAAAAAAGGATTTGAAAAGATTCTTCTGACATTTAATGTAAATGAATATAAAAGTGGGACAAACAAAACATAACAAAAAACAAAATAACAAAAAGACCCTGAGAACTGGCAAAGGACAGGCCTGTTCTCTATAATGTGATAAATGAGTATACACGACACCAAGAGGATGGCAGAGATGCCTGTTAGACTGACACAACAAGCTGAAGGTGGTCACTGAATTTCATCACTTTAGGAACGTGCGCTCAAACAGGGCACTAGGGATTTGATAAATGAACTGAGAAAATACTTAAGGCAGTTCTCTGATAATATCATCAGAGACACACAAAGAAATGATAGGGCTCCACAAGATTACTTAATTCAATACAAGAGAAATTAATTCTTAAGCTAAATGAAATATTCAAAACTGGCAGATGTATGCCAATATGATTGTTATTGCTTAAAAACACATTTTCTTTTTAAAATTTGCTGCGGGAGCTTTGATTGTTGTTAAACTTCCTTGTATCCACCTACTGAGTTTTCAATAATAAGCCTAAGGGTGAAGACTTGAAAACAGACTGAGCCGTCTGAAAGAACTGACGTTTCTGTAGGTAGTCACAAGCAGCACCACCCCTTGACATTTCTATTTTATCCACTATGGATGGAGCAAGTACCTCCCAAGAATGTGACTTCCTCTCACCGAATAAGGGCTCAAGCCAAGGTTAGGGGACAACTGATTAGGAAAAAAAAAAAGGGGGGGAGAGGGTCATTCCTTTACATGTTAACAGGACCAAAGGCACACTTACTAGATGGCTGCCACTGTGTTCAATGACTGCCAGTACTATGCCATTTAATTCTCAGATCAGACAATTAGCTAGTTGGGCTTGCAAAAAATAACAGCAGGCTCAGATTAAACCTGGGGCCAGATTAATAAAGAGATTTTTTTTCAAACAGGAAGTATAGGGGGGAAAAAACACAGTAGAAAGGGGCTAAAGACAAATCCCCCAGAAGGCATAGAGGAGAGACTGAATAAGAGCAGCCACTTGTCTGGTAAGGGATACAGGCAGCCCAGGGCCACCTGACGGGCAGGAAGGAGCCTGAGGATTAGCCCTAGATCTCTAAGGTCCCCCTCCCTTCCCTCTCACCCTATCACACCTTGGAACCAACACTGATCACATGCAGGGGTCTGCAGCTGAGGGTTCCCAAGTCTAAGCCAAGGCAGCAAGGCCAGGCAATGAAGGATGCCCTGGCAAAAAGGCCCATATGACCTCTCCCTCCCTCACAGGGAAAGCACCTTCTGTTCTCCTGGCCAGCAGCACTGCCAAACAGAGGAGACTGGATAATTGCTGCCCTGCTTCCCATCTGCCTTCCACAACTCCTCATAGCACATGAGCAATGCGCCCCAAACCAATTCTATAGGTTTACTCAGTGTCTTCCAATTCGGTTCTATGGGTCTGCAGTTTGAAGTGAGAGGGCACGAAGCCAACAAGACACATTAAAATCTGTCAGAACAGAAAGACCTTGCCCTCAACACTTGAAGCTCACACTACAGTCTCTTCTCGTGCTTCTCCTCTTTTCCCATGCCCCACCACTTTCTCACACTCCTCTCTTTCCCAAGATTTACCCTCCTTCCCAGGATCCTCTCTGTTCTTTGTCATAACCTCTTCTCTTGCTCCTTCCTCCTTCTCCTTCACCCCAACCACTGCCCCCTCCCTTTGGGAAACCTCTCTTTTCACATTCAACTTTGGCCCAACTCCAAGAACAGTCCTTTTCCAAAGTGGGAAGTTTTGTTTGGAAAGGCACAAGAATTACCACTCATATACATATCAACAGAATCAATCAGTGGTAGCCCAGAAGTTGTGCTTTTCTACCCTAAGAATGGGAGGAAGCTCCTTGATTCCAGCATGATCTCAACACTCCTACCACAGAAAGCAAAGCAATGCTTAGCAGTGTATTTTCAGCCAAATTCTACCCCATCCCCCCAGCCTTCTTAACACCAAAAGGCAAAGAAAAAAGGTCACCTGGAGGCAAGACCTTGAAGAAAAACTGAATTAGAGTCCTCTCGTTTTAGATTTCCACACAGTAGAGGTAGAGAGGACCAAGCTTTGGAACTGTGCAGCTCTTCACATGGCTTTCATCAGTTACCACCCCCACCCATCATAAAACCTCCCCACCTAGCCCTTGCAGCTCCTTTGAGGGTAGACACACAATTCTCTGGCTGCAAGATTTCTCAAATAACCTTGGCTGTTCAAAACAGCGAAGACACACTCCTGCAACCACAGAGACTTCAGCTACAGGCCTGGGATTCTACATGAAGCTCTTCCTATGGAGGGGGAGCTTATGGTACTGGGTCTTTTAGACAGAGTTAGTATTTCCCACGAAGAACAGCCTCTTCTTGACTGGAAAATTCACACTGCTGTTTACAGTGGTTGGGACACATAATTTATTAACAGTAATGAAAACACTTTGTAATTAAGCCCTAAATGAGTTTGACAAAGGGCACAGGTTTCCAAACCTTCCTGCTGAAACAGGTTTTAATCAGTGCTTCGTAGACATAAAGGGAGAAAGTAAAACAATGCTGCTCCTATCACAAAGGCACATCAATGAGAAGAAAGTGGGAAAGAACACCATTTAGATTCTGCATTTGATCTGGAGGCTACTGGCACAAATGGCCAAAACTGAGTTTCAAATTCCATTTTGTATGGAATGAAAAAGGAAACAATCCTTTCAAACTCTTAAAGCACATAAACAAATATATAAACCAAACAATTTCACAGGCCTTATATTTTCTCAGTATTTTCTAAAAAAGTGATAAACCATTGTGGGAAAGATCATTCTGGGTCTTAAAATGTCACTTTAAAACAAATGATATCCTACATCCACAGGGCAAAATTACACATTCTCCTTGACATCCCGCATTCCCCAGGAGATCAAGCTGCCAGTGACACCCCCTAAGAGCCCCATGCACTTTATCCTTACCCCCCACAGCCTTTTGGTCTGCAAAGCACACACAGGAAACAGGAAAAAGGGTTTGGCTTTGTACTCACTCTTACAAAGTTGTCAGGGAACAAACCTCTCCTGCCATTGATCTGTCCCTCCCACCAGCCTCCATCCTCCTTTCTGATGTTGGTGATGACCTCACCCACGCTGATCGTCAGTTCATCATCGTGCTGGGCCTGGTAATCAAACTCCACTATGGCCTCCACTGCAAGGAAAAGAAACCAAAGAGCAACTTAGGGTCAGCTGTGGTAGAAGTCTGAGCTTCAGTATCCCTGCAAGAGCAATAAAGTCAGATTAAAGGGACTTCCCCCTTAGAAATAGTTAAAATAACAGGCAACCTGATTTTGGTTAACCTGAAGCCTATATAGCACAGAAACCACGAAGTGCTGGTCGTGGTCAGACATAGGCAGGGTGGCCTAAAATTCTGTGTCAGGGCCAGCAGGGGCTTCAGAAGGGAAACCACACAGTGACAGTGGCCTAACAACACTTACTCAACACACAGAGTGTGTGGCATCATTTCTCTAAGCACAGAGACCAAAGACCACAAACAAGAGACATTGAGTCTTTGGGCCTTTTTTCACCTGGCCAGTGCTAAGTAATCCTGTAGTGATAATGTCCTTGGACCTCAGCTATACAAAATATGCACTCTAATTCCCATGCTACAGAAATGATACTATCACTCATGAAAACATATGTAAGTAAAGATACGTGGAACACAGGCATCCACTGGTTGACCCCATGTCTCAGATTGCCCATATCAGAAGAACTGCTGCCACGACCATTGATTTCACAGGCAGTTGTATCATGTAACACTATCTTTTCAGTGACAGAGAAACTATCTATCAATCTTGGTACAGGCAGAGGCAACAGATGAGGAAGTTCTTTTGTTGGCAAAGTACCAATGCATTTCAGCACAAGCTAACCAAAGATTGGTTAACTTACCCATAGAGCAGTTAGTTACAAGATTCCTTTGAACTCTGGGGTCTTCTTTGTGTACCCCAATATAAACCAACATCAAAACTTGTCCCTTTTCTATTTGCAACTTCATATAAATGAATGAATACAGAGATGGTGAAAATTAGATGAAACTCCAAATGGAAAATAAGCAACCTACGAGTTATGATAACATGAAGGAAAAATTAAATGAGTTAAATATACATTGCAAACATAAATGTGAAACCCAAACTGCATGTTTTTTGGGGACTTGCTCATAATGTTTTATTAATATGTAATAGTCATACACATTAATAGGGCACAATGTGATATTACAACTCATGCACAGAGCCTGCACTTATCAAATCAGGGTAATTAGTACTTCCTTTTCCTTGTCATTTCTTTTTGGAGACTTTGAGTTCCTATTTTGGGGATCTAAGAAAGCAAGAGAGAAAATCTTAACCTTGATTTTGGAAAAGTGATGGGAGATGCCATTCTGTAAATATGGTTCTCGTATTGGTTAATGAATAAAGCACTGTTGGCCAATAGGAAAGCAAGATAGGCAGGACAAGGAGGATAGGAGACAAGGAAGATTCCAGAAGGAGTAGGGAGAAGTCAAGATGTAGAGACTGGAGAGAGCAGAACGACGGCCCCTCTCTCCAGTAAGATGAGACCACGTGGAAATACTTAGATTAATAGAAATGGGTTAATATTTAAGACAGAGCTTGCCAATAAGAAATGCTAGTAATAGGCTAACAGAATTATATCTAATACAGCATCTCTGTGTGTTGTTTGGGGCTGGCATGGTGGTGGGACAAGGCCGGCAGGAAAAACCTACTCATAACAAAATGGTGAGAGAGGCCCACGGAAAAACCAACTCTTAACAGAAAAGTTGTTTTTTATTTCAACCAGAACAAAATGTGATGGTAAAGATTTCATAAATAGAAAACTAAAAGGTATAAATGGTTCAAACAAATTCAGTACACTAGGGTCAATTTTCTGGGGAGAAAAGCCAATATGTGAATGGGTCTCCATCATAAGGGCTTTACATTACTATTAGAGGGTAAGTTCCCACTGCACTTCTGGTTCAGAATAACCTGTCCCCCAGAATGACCACTCAGGAGGGCAGCTAAACCAGCCAGTAAGCTAATTGAGCAACTCAAAGTAGAACAGCCTTTTCCTAGATAGTTGTTTTATCCCACATTCAGTCATTGCACTTTCATGTCATAAATCTGCCATGATGAAGCTGAGTTGCAACCTCCTGTCATCACTTACCATGAAAAAAGAAGATTATAAGAGCATATACAAGGAAGTCCTTCCTGCTTTTTCATGGGTTTTGATAGGTATGTATGCAGGAACACTCCAATTTCTCTGTGCCATGCTCTGGTCCCTAACAGTTCAAACGAGCCATCATCTCAGTGTACAAAGTGCTTCCTGTGCAAGCCCAAAGATCTGAGTTTGAGTCCCCAAAACTTCTGTAAAGCCAAACAAGTGAGTATGCAGGAGGCACAAACAGCAGACCCACCCCCACAAGCTCGTGAACCAGTTAGCCTGGCATCCACAGCAACAAATAACAAAAAAATGGCACTGTCTCAAAACAAAACAAAAACTGACCTCCACACATGTACCATGTCACTTACACATCTCAACTCACAAACACAAATGTATGCATACATGTACATCATGTGCATGTGCACATGCGCACGCGCAAGCACGCGCGCACACACACACACACACACACACACACACACACACACACCACAGGGTAGGAGTTACAAATGAGAATTCATAATCAATTTAAAATCAGCTAGGTCTAATGACACAAATCTATCACACTAGTTCAACTACTTGGAGGATGAGGCAGGAGGATTGTAAATTTTAGTGCCTGTTTGGGCTATAAAGCAAATTCAAGGCCAATTTGCTCAATTTAGTAAGACCTTGTGTCACAAATAAAACATCAAAACCAGCTTCCAGCTAGGTGTAATCACACATTCCTATGGTACCAGATACTCAGGGGGGCTGAGGAAAGAGGCCCAACAGTTCATCCAGCCTAGCATTGGAGACCCTCATATCAATTTATTTTTTAAAAAAGGTTTACTTAAAATTGAGATTGATCTATTGAAACTGAGATTATAGTAACCTTTGTTTACATATCAGACTCTAAATTATCTCACTTGCCAATGAAATAGTTTGATGCCCATCTTCCCAGGGAACCTGAAGCTCAGCAAGGAAGGTAAATTCATTTTCCCAGACAATTGTTTCTAGCGTAAGACACACCCACCTCAAGGATCTGCTGAGGTGACTGATGCTTGGAGGGAAAGGCTCAAATATCTGCTCATATTAATTCTAAAAGGAGAAAGTGTCAACTTCCCTACTATTCCACTTATAGAATGGCCCTGGATCTGCATCTGTTCTCTGTCAGACAATCAGAGGCATCTAAGGGGCAGAAGGTAGCCTAACAGCCAGTAGAGGCAAAGAGTGCTGGGCAAGGAACACAGGGCAGCAAGCTTGGATAGAGCAGGCATGCTCCAGCTCCAGGAGTGAGTGCACCCACAGTTTTGTGGTGCCTATGCCTTTATGAGTCTCACCTCACTAAAGTCATCCACACTGAATGGATAAGTAGCTTGAAAGATCTGCATGGTGCAGAAGCTGTAGACTATTCAACTCCAGGCCATATAAACAAGAAAATGTGAAGCTGCCACTTCAGCTCTGTTTACAGATTGGCCTGTGTAGGCCAATCACATCTTACAGGGAAATGACCAAACAACTCTCCATGAACATCAAGGAAATTGGAATGTAGGCTTACATCTGCCCTCAATGATAAATGTTGAGCTATCACAGGATTAACAACATTTTAAAACAAAGTTCTAGACCCTTGAAGAAAATAGCTTTGTTTTTCCAAACCCAATTGTCTACGGCCATACAAAACTCACTTGTTTTTTCCTAAAAGTTTGCTGTCCCAAATAGAAGATTAGAGCTCCTCATACTGTAATATATACTCACCTGTCATGTCAGTTTGGTCAATGAACTACATATATGATGACTGAGATAGGAAAAGATTGTATCATCCATGATCTCACAGTCGTCTGTGTATGCATACACTCTGATGTTCTCGCAATGAACATATCACATAAGAATGTATTCATGACAAAATTTTTAGATACCCAAACAATATTCCTTTTTTGGAAAAGAAATCAGGAAGCTGGAGAGATGGCTCAGTGATTAAGAGTACTTGCTGCTCTTCCAGAGGACCCAGGTTCAACTCCTTGCACTCACATCTGTAACTCTAATTTCACATTCTTCTGACAATAGGCACACACGGTGCACATACCTACATGTATACAAAAATAGATACAAATAAAAGTTTTAACTGAAAGAAAGAAAACAAAACAAGGTCTGGGAATATAGCTTGCCTAGCATGCTTGGGGCCCTAAGTTCAATTCTCAGCACCATGAAAAGCAAACAAAACCACTGGCCATGAACTCAAGCTCCCCAAAACAAATCCCATTAGACAAAGAAAGGACAACTCTCAAGTTTTCTGATGGGAATCATGAACATGTTGTGGGAGGGCAAATTGGGAGAACCCAAATACAGGTGTGCCTTCAAGAGAGGGAGAGAGAACAAAGAAATGCTCTAAAGAGGTAAAGAGAGCTGTGTCCTGATTAACTTCGATCCTGGGAACTTTCAGGAACTCTGGACCTGACCAACTAGTGAATCAAAGCCTTGCTTCTTCCTTCATAAGCAGCAGATAACATTTCCCGACTCTTTACTGGAACTTTAGCAAGGCAAAGCTGAAATAAAAGAAGTACAGTCTGCTTCACGCAGATGACTACTAAGAAGCGAACAACACTGCCTGGTGTATGCCACATCAGGCAGGAAAGCATCCCAGCTATTCTTCACTCTCTTTCCATGTGCTTAAGAGCCCGCCTTAGAGGAAGCCAACTTAGTATATGATAAGGCTGGCCATCCAGGTCTGGGGATGCAGACTATAACTGTACAACATCCAAGTCTTCTTCACAACAGACTACCCAGCTGCTTGCTTCTTAATCTACTCTTTTACTAAACTCCCAGCAGAAAGAAAATTCTTCCCAGACCAAACAGAATTTAACCTTCTCTTTAACCTTAGGAAATTATATGTCACCTCCCTGCTTTCTAGCCTCAGATGGGTCCCTGTCCTCCTCCAAACCACCTGCCTTGCTTCTCTAGCCTCCCTGGCTTTGCCACCAAGTTCATCCTATGCTGTTGTGGTAGCTCGTGAGTCCTCCTGGTGAGATTCCAAATGCTTTCCAGGTGTGACTCATCCTTTGTTTGTTCTACTGTGGTCCCTGTGAGCATCTGTGGCATACAGTAGGGGCTCAATGCAGATTTGATAATCCAACCACTCAGCTTACATTTTATATTGGTAGTTTCTGCCCATCAAAGGTACCTCTAAAATGTCAAGTGCCAATCTCATTTCTGCAAATTGAGTCATATTTTTCAGTGCACTAAAGGAGTTTGCTATTTAAAAGAACCTGTGGTTAATTCTTTTGTGACATGAATAATCACTTCCTGCTTTACCTTTCCTGTCGAGATAATTTTTTACATATCAGGTTTCTCTAAAGGTAGGAAAGCTGTGCATGACTTTGTAACAGCTCTCGTCGAGTCATGAGCTATGTCTCTCTTCCTCCCTTTCAAAGATTTAGGACTTTTCTTTCCAATGTAATAGCACCAGTTACAGTGGCTATGTGTGCCATAAAAATATAATAAGTGGCTGGAGAGATGGTTCAGCAGTGAAGAGCATTGGCTGCTCCTCTAGAGAATCCCAACTTGACTCCCAGCATCTACATGGTGGCTCACAATCAGCTATAACTCCAGTCCCAGCAAGAACCTATGCTCTCTTCTGGCCTCCATGGGTACTTCATGCACATGGTACACATACATATTTGCAGGTAAAATACATATGTTTATAAAAATAAACACTCTTTCAAAGGTCTAACAAGTTCTTCCTTTGTTTATTTGGAACAGTGTATGACACAAGTGCATATGTGACAGTAAGATGACAACTTGCAAGGGTTGTTTCTCTCCTTCCATGATGTGGATCTCAGGGATTACAGATCAGCAGGCTTAGGAGCAAGCACCTTTACCCACATCTTGAGCCATCTTGCTGGTCCTTACAACAGAAACCTAGAAACTGCTTCTGTTGAAAAGTAATTGATTCCTCACTTGGACAGAAAAGGTAAACTAAAAGCAGGATGAAAGCCTGCCTTCATTTTGTCTCCTTTACTCTGGTTCACCTGTTTACTGCTCCACACAGACTTGCTAATCATTCAAGTGTCATCTAGAAACCCACAACACTTAACCTATCTCATTTCCCCTCCAGGCTCAAGGCATGAAGATAAGAGCGGCTGAGGTATCTGACTGTCCACCTTTTACAATGTCCTGTTCCACATACCAGAAAAGACATCTAAAGGTTTTGAGTCATTGTCATGAATCTGTTGTCACCTTGGGTTGGGTTGTAGCAATAGCAAAGCCTCCCTGGGCAGAGCACACCCTCTCCCCAGATGAGGACAATTGTGTGTGGTAGCAAGGCTAGAACATGGAACAGGAGTGCTCTAAAACCCCAATAACAAAGAATATGAATTGGCTCAATGATTTTTTGCATTGACTACACAGTGACATGATAGTTTGGGTGTATTGGGGTAAATAAATATTGAAATTAATTTAGCCTTATTAATGTGGCTTCTAGAACATTTTAAATTATATGTGTGGCTTGCATTATATTCTGTCGAAAAGCAATGGTCTAGAATAATGCTTACAAAAAAGCAATAAAGACCTCAGACTACACAAACACAGCCAAAATATTCACCAGAGCCCAAGTCTATGCCTCCAAATGCATATCCTTGCCTACAGGAAGCTACAGGTAACTTTAGCAAACGAAGGTAAAAACATTACCTACAATTTTTTAAATGGTACCCTTTGGGAAACTATCTCTGCATGAGCACAAAATTAAAGCACTAGGCAAAGTAAAACAACTCAGAGGTGTAATTAGGACAAAAGTAAACAAAATCCCATATTTAAAGACACCATAAATTACAAAACTTAAGAATGTCTCCCCATCGGGTAAAAAAGCACCACCCTCCAATTTCCTGCTGTGCCAAAAGCCAGTCTCCACAAGTTTGCTGCAACTACTATCTGCCAAAAAAAAAACCCAAACCTACAGTTAACAAGAATGATAGAGCCCCAGGAGAGCCCCAGGAGATAAGAGATCTGCTTAGAAATTCTAACACTTCAACCTTCCCTATCTCTGCCTTCGAACTTACTGAATTCCTCTCCCACCCCCACCCCACCGCCCCTGAAAACATGAAATGAGTGGTTTTTTAACTGTTAGGTTGGCTAAGCCAGCTGTCAAGCAGCTTCGTGGTGAACTTGACACAGTGGCAATGACAGAGGCCCCACTGTGGGACTCAACCCCTCCTGCCTTCTCTCTGTACTTCCTCTATCTTTGCTCCACTTAGATCTTCATTTCACATTGGCTTACCCCAAGCAGCCTACAAGCTTCATGGGGGCAAGCCCTTGTGTGTCCCAGGATTTTGGCTCCCCTACCTAGCATACCATGTGACTCAATAATTATGTGAATAAAGCAGAGCACATCGAGGAGGATAGAAGTTTCCAATTAACTTCCTTCGTCCCATACACATACACATGTTGTCACAAAGGTCTTGGTAAGTGTGGCTTAAAGCTTTAATCATTTCAGAAATAGAATTGTCACATACTTGTGGCTTTACACTTTTTTCATTGTGTTCATTCTGATGAATACATTTTTAATTTTAATATTTTGTTTCCATCCTGTTTGATGATAGTATAGAATATCAAGAAGTAATTTTCACCAGAAAGGATTTTATGAAAAAATAAAAGCATAACTGCTGATTACTGGTGATAGAAAAACATCAGATATCATCTTGTCAAGTAAATTTCCTAATTTTACAGGTGAAGGACTGAGGTCTAGAATGTTCCATGACTGAGATCTGGCATCTCTGCATTCCCAAATGACAGTTCTCATGAGAGAAGATTAGATCTAAAGCAAGCATCAGTAGTAATTGAGATCAGCAAGATACAAACTTGGGTACCACTGGAAGGGCTTCTTCTTTGCCCTCCTCCTTGGAGCAGAGTTTCTACAATACCCAGAAATTATAGCAATCAGGAGCATATAAAAAAATCTAGGTGCAAATCTAAAGAGACTGAAAATAGATGAGTGGTTGCCTGGGACCAGGGATGTGAACTGATTACAAAAGTGGGTATGAGGAATCTTTTGGAGTGATGGAAACATTTTCGTCTTAAACTGTGGCAAAAACTGCACAATGCTATAAATTTACCCCAAAAAAACCTCACAGTATATACTTACATATGTGAAATGCTATACCTAAATTTATTTTTTAGAGATAAAAGTAGAAACATTATGTGACCCACATTTAGGAACTTAGAACTGTAGGTATTTACTCGAGTAGTTGACTATGTTGGTATCCCCAGGGAGACCCCACTCTCCCCATCCAGAGAAGAAAGCCATTTGGAGGAGCATCTCCTCCCCCATGAGATACAATCTGATGAGAATGCAGCTGACATGTCCAATATTCCGCCAGCCCATGGGCACAGAAGCTAACTGCCTGCCAGTAATGTGACAGCAGCTGGGAACAGCTAGGGCACACGCCACAGTGGAACACTCACAAGCAGCCTGGTTGCCACTTTTCCCACACACAGTTCTCCAGTTTCTTCTCCCACCACATAAACCACCCAAAAGCCTTTCCATGAATCATTTTTGCCTTCTTTAGTTAGGAGACAGTTGGTTTCTGTTACTTGCAACTAGAGAGCCCTAACGGACTCATGTCCCAACTTAGAAAAAGTGATAGGCTTCCCTACAGAGGCCACGTTCTCACTATCCAGTGCTTTCTCCTAAGTGTCTGGACTTGGAGACCTGGACTTCCCAGCTCAAGGGCACAGGGACAATGAGGCTCTGCATACACAACAAAGCTGATCTCCATTTGCTTTCAGCATCTTTGTGATGTAGTGTGAATGCACCAGTAAGGGGCGCCAATAAGGGCATGATTACTAAGGCCTGACTCTGGTAGGAAACTAACTTCCTTCTCTGAGGAAGGCAGGCTCAGAACTCAGACTCTAGTGACACAGCCACTAGGTATAGGCTCTCTATGCAAGAGGGAACAAAGCACAGGACAGGATGGCTTCCTGCAGGGTGCAGCAAGTTCTGTCAATGGGCCCAAGAACAGCTCAAATGACAAATTGGGCATCAGCAGGGAATGGGTCAGGGGAGAATAAATCAATACAGAACAGAGAAGAAAGGCCCACCATTGTCTGCCTTAAAACACTCCCTGTTTTGAAGGATAGCATAAGAAACCCTGGCCACCCAGGCCAACATCTTTTACAGATAATATGAGCTTTAAGAAAAAGCCTGATAGGCCTAAAAGTGAATTCCAGCCTATATATTTCTATTTGTACGGCATGAGGCAAAACACCCTACCGGAGTCCACATTTTTGTGTTTAATACTGGAAGAGGATCTGGTCCAGGAATAATGGATAACCTCTGAAAACTCCTTTATACAAAACCTGCTCCATCAGTTGACAGTGTCACAGACCATTATCATCCTTCACTGTGAGGGTTCCTCTGTGCATCCCCCTCCCTCACTGCCTACCCACTGGGAACCCTTACAGATCTCAACTGAATCTCCTCCTCACCTGTTATCTAGCCCATAGTAGGTACTCAGTCAATGCTAGTGATTAAATGTATCTGCTCAACAGCAGGAGTGTCCCAAGGGAGCAGTTATTCCAAACTATACCTCCTCATTCAGCAGAAAGAGCTATAGTTACAAATGTGAGCTTTTATTTGATTTGAAGGCTAAAAATGCTCAATATTAACATGACCAGGTAACCATAAAATAAGTATAACTGGCTGGTGGGGAGTGTATCAAGTGCTCCTGTGATCCACTTCAATTTTAGCCCCACTTCTGCCTTCACTATTGTCCCCAATAGCAGAAGAGTGTCCAATCAAAGAGCAGAACATGCAAGGAAAGGTGTGGACAGGAAAGAGCTCATAAAGCCTCGAGGTCTCTGGTATCTCTCAACCTGGATGCTGAGGCCATATGATCCTCAGGGCCTGACCCTAGAACACACAGCCGGTGGCATAAGAACAATGCATTATTAAACACTTCAGAACCGAAACTGGTAATGCTTATAAACTGAGCATGCTGCTCTTCTCAAAGGTGTATTTAGATAAACTGGGTAAGAGTAAGTTGGCCAGGAAAAAAAAGATTTTTAAGGGAAAAAGCACAGAAAGTGGGTATAGGTGAATTTGCAGATTAAAATGATATTTTAGAACAAAATCCATTTGTTACAGGTAAGTCAGTACAAGGGGGTTGTATGCAGAAGCCATGGAGGGAAAATTAAACAGCTTCTAAAAAATATAGTAAGAAAGTCAGTTTAGTCGAGAGTTTAGACATTTAAAGAAGACAAAATCGTTTTCATTCAAGTATAAGAATGCACATGAACATTGCTTATCTGTGTATTTGATGCTTTAAGTAATAAAAATCGCTTTAGGATACATAAATATTCATAATTTTATACTGATTCCCACAGTCCAAAGAGAGCCCAACAGGTGCTTAATTAGAATATCATCATCTTCTATCTTTGACGATGAGAAGTGCACTCAGATGTTGGGGACCAAGTATAATATGTAAACTTTATAATAGAAGAGCAGGCAAGTGTCTGCTTATAGTGACTAAACTGCAGATTATGCAAAATAAAATGAGGCTGGGTGTTGGTGGCACATGCCTTTAATCCCAGCACTTGGGAGGCAGAGGCAGGTGAATTACTGTGAGTTTGAGGCCAGCCTGGTCTACAGAGCTAGTTCCAGGAGAGGCTCCAAAGCAATACAGAAAAACCCTGTCTTGAAAAATCAAACAAACAAACAAAAAAAACCCAAAAAAACCCAAAAAATAAAATGAGAAAACATTGCTTCCTCTTCCTCAATAGTATCTCATTTCATGAATTAGTTTTATTCAGCAGACAGGATAAAGATGGTTGAAATGTATTTGATTGTGGTTGATACACCTACAAGGCTTGCTTAACTATTTTATTCCAAATACATTCATAGAGTCTGGTAGGAGAATACTGTGGAAGCACTGTAACAACGTGACACTTTTCTAGACTATAATATGAAGAGGATGGGGAAGGGCTTTACACATGGACAGAGTATACTTCAGGGTAACTAGGCTGAATCAGCTGCAAGAGACCACATCCAGGTCAAAAGGGAGGGGGTTAAGAGAATTTCAACAGGAAAATGTGCTCAGTATGAGTACTCACGAGCTGGAGGATGGGCTAACTCATTGAATAGCCTGGGTCAACAAAAGATGCAGAGTCTGATCAGAGGAAAAGAATAGAGAGTAAGATGAGAGACAGCACCAAGCCTTCCTTGTTTTCCTCAAGAACATTTCAAGTCCCTCTTCAAGTTTCATTTCTGCCCCGCTCCCACCCCCACTGTAGAATTTCTACTACAGTTGTGGAATTGTACTACTGGAAGTCCCTAGAAGGCAGATGACATATAAAACTGAAGCTTGTGGCAGTAGGTAATGTACCTACCTTGCAAGCATGAGGACCAGAGTTATATTCCCAATACCCACATAAAAAGCCAACATGCTCCTATGTGCTTATAATCTAAGCATTGGGGAGGTGAGTCCCTTAGACTTGTTGACCAGTCAGCTAGCCTACTAGACCAATTCCAGTCCAGTGAGAATCTGTCTTAAAAAAAAAAAAAAAGAGGAGGAGGAGGAGGGAAGCAGGGAGGGAGGTTAGTTGACAGTGCCGAAGGACTAACACCCAAGGATGTACTGTGATACATACATTTGCACACACACAGACGCTCAAGAAATGTTTGGTGCTGAGTGGAGAAAAACACATGGATGAATTTCATGAAAAGTTGAGAAGCCTAGAAAATGAAATCCTCCAAGCCAAAGCTAAAAGCAGAGGATAACAGCAAAACAGCAGCCTAAAAATGCAAACTGTCATAAGCACAGCTACTTTGAGTTCACCAACATCTAATCAAGAGAGAAAGAACATCTAGTATATTTGCAACTCTATACTGGGAAGGTTATTAGGGACTATGCACCGTAGTTCACGATAAGCTTCATCGTGGAATATTCCTTTACACTGTGTGAATATGTGTCACTATGGCTGGTTTAATAAACAAGCTGCCTGGCCAATAGCTGAACAGGGTAAGGTTAGGTAGGAGAGCCAAACTGAGAATGCTGGGAGAAAGAAGGGCAGAGTCAAAGGAATCACCAGCAGACACAGAGAGAAGCAATATGAGCATGCCGTACTGAAAAAAGGGGACAAGACACATAGCAAAGCATAAATAAAAAATGGGTTAATTTATATACAAGAGTTAGCTAGTAACAACCCTGAGCTATTGGCTGAGCATTTATAATTCATATTTAGTTTCCATGTCAGTTATTTGGGAACTGGCAGCTGTAGGAAAGAAACATCTGTTTAGAATGCATTGTGACTTGAGTTTACCTTAGTGACTACCCTCCCAGTATGAAAGTCATTTGGTTAATGTTTTTACTATTTGAATAATCTAAACCGATAGTCAAGATCTACTTCATGCATGTCTTTTAATCAATTTCTTTGTAAATACTTGGTCACTGTATGAGAAAATCACTTAGTAAGTATACATATAGTGAGAGCATTACAAAGCAGAAGTGAGGTTGTATTCCAACATTTTTCTTTCCTATAAAGGCTGTAATTTAAAGTAAGACAAGTAGGGGACTGAAGAAATGCATTAGTAGTTAAGAATACCCATGTCTCATGCAAAGGATTGGAGTTCACTTATCAGCAACCGCATCTATGCACCCACATCACAGCTATCCATAACTCCATTTCCAGGGGATCCAAGGCCAACTTCTGAACTCTACAGGGACACACATGATCTGTATACATACATATATATGCAGGTAAAATATCTATACATATACGATAAATAAATATTTAAAAAGTAAAGTTAGACAAACAGAGCAAGACCTAAAGAAACTGTTAAAACCATTTCCAAACTTGAAACACACACTGATAAAAATAAATAGACAAAAGGTCAACAGCATTACCCCAGGGATTTCTAGAAGGATGTTCTAAGAATAGTATGTACATTTTTTCACTAAGAGGAAGCCAGGCAGTGGAAATTACTGATTTTGATTAAGGAACAATAAAGATGATGAACTCTGACCATGTCACCACCCCATGAAAACAAGAGAGCCATCAAAGGGGTGCTGAAGGGACTTGGTGAGTAAAGTGCTTGCTATTAATGGTTTTGGAAAGCCTAGTGTGGTGGCACATGCCTTTAATCCCAGCACTTTGGAGGCAGAGGCAGGTGAATCTCTGTAAGATAGAGACCTGCCTAGTCTACAGAGTTCCAGGACAGCCAGGACTGTTATACAGAGAAACTCTGTCTCAAAAAACAACACAAAAAAAGAAAGAAAAAAGAAAAGTCATTATCTTTACAAGACACATAGTGAAGCATTTCTGGATTATTGAGGTGACCTAAACAAGCAAGCAGAAGAGCTGTGTTCTCCACTGAACTTGACAGATGAAGAGGAAAACCTTTCTAGTACATAACTCCAGATGATATAATTGCCGTGTCACAAGGGATTCAGTCACCCATGTGTGCATGGCAACACACCTAAAAAAGAAAGGTGCTGTTATGGAGTTGGGGTGGTTATTTGGGTGGTTGGTTGTTTTCTTGCACAGCTTCTGGTGTGGGAGGGTACCATTTTGATTGGTATGGTGTTTGTTTGGGGTCTCAATATGTATCCAAGCTAGGTCTCAAATTCACTACAATGCCCAAACTGCTCTCAAACTCTCATCCCAGCTCAATTCCCTGAGTACCAGGATTATAGGTGTATACCAGCAAAGATAGGATCTTTTTTTTAAGCTTCAAGATGTTGACAGAGAGACTTCAATACTTGACTTTATTATTACTAAGGGCACTAGATACCTAGAGATATTTTAAAATAAAGAAATGATCCAAAAGTAACTTCCTTTTCAGTACTGTAATTCATTTCCTGTGGATAATAAAATATAAAACAGTTTCAAATAAAATTGTAATCACTCCTCTGTAAAAGATGCACTCAGAAGATATCCTGAGGGACTTGTGACAAAGTGAAATGCAGTTTTCTCTGCAGGTAACTTAATGCTTACCCCTAATTCCTTTTGTTGTCTTTGCAGACTGGGTCTAGCTGGTGAGCTTTGCCTAGCTCACTCAGTATTACCTATATGGACCAGGCTGGCCTTGAGCTATCAGCAGTAATTCTGCTGCTTTGGTCTTCTGAGTGCTAGGATTATAGGCATGTTCCATCATTCTCACATGATTCCTTTTTCAAGATATACTTTCAGCCACTTAGAAAATAATAAACAGAGCTAGAGAGATGGCTCAGCCAGTTAAAAGTGTTTGCCACTCTTGCAGAGGACCCAAGTTTGGTTCCCAGCACCCATGCCAGGCAGCTCATAACCACCCTGTAACTCCAGCTCCAGGGGATTCAAATGCACACTTCTGGCCTCCACAGGTACCAAGCATATATGTGGTATATATATATATATACATGCAGGCAAAACACCACACACCTAAAAAAATAAATAATATCATAAGTTGTTTTTTTCATGTCTTTTGAAATAAGCACTGTCAAATATGTTGTATACCACATCGATTGTGTAGACTCTGTGAGCATCCTGGATTTGGGCCTCTTCAGTAATGGATTACTGCAATTGCATTACTTGGATGTAAAAGTAAAACAATATTTTTGGGTTTTTTTTTTTTTTGCTGTTTTTTTGAGACAGAGTCCCACTATGTAGCTCTGTGGCTGTCCTGGATTCACTTCATAGAGTAGACTGGCTTTGAACTCACAGAGATCCACCTGCCTCTGGCTCCTGAAAGCTGAGATTAAAGGTTATGTTCTTAATAGAACTCTTATCTAGAAATGCATCCTGAAACACAGCAGAAAGTAGTTGTTAGTTTACATCTAAAACGGCTCTCCCAAGGCCTGTGTGTTAAAGCCTTAGTTCCTAGTGAGGCTCTACTGGCAAGAAGTAGAACCTTTAAGAGGTGGGGAGTAGTAACAGGTTCTACATCATTAGGAGCATACTGTCATAGGAAACTTTAAGATTCTCATTTATATTTTCCCTTGGCAGCTGCCATAATTTAACTGGTTTTGCTCCATCATACTCGGATGTGCTGCCTTACCACAGTCCCACAAAATTATGAGCCAAAAAGAGTCTTTTTCTCTATAAGTTCATCTGTATTAGCTGTTCTGTTCATTAGAATAACAGAAAGCTGACACAGTGAAAGATACCCTCCATAGTCCTCAGAGCTCCACTCTCTGTAAACTGGTCCCCAGCAACTACAGCAAGCCTCCATTCCTAGGTAAATCTAGATCTGCCTGGTACCATTTACCTCAACTACCCAGAAACATCCCTTGGCTTCTCCTATATTTAAATTGAAGATTGCACTGTAAGAAGTTCCACAGTATAGCTGTAGAAGTGTTGATATATTCTGTACTCCTGGGGGTCCTCTTCAATCATGTACAGATGTCTCCCCTGCCTCCATCCCCACACTGTGACTCATATCAGCATAGAAAGACATCTCTTTTTAAATTAATTTTTATTTAAATTAAGTAAATCTTATTTTACAAACCAATTTTAGTTCCCTCTCCTTCCTATCCTCCCATTACCCCCACCATCTCCCCATCATACCCCTATCCACTCTTCAGGGAGGGTGAGAACTCCCATGGGGGATCATCAAAGTCTGTCACATCATTTGGGGCAGGAACAAGGCCCTCCCCCATGTATCTAGGCTGAGAGAGTATCCCTCCATAGGGAATGAGCTCCCAAAGCCCATTACTGCACTAGGATAAATACTGTTTCCACTGCCAGAGGCCCCATAGACTGTCCAGGCCTCCCAATTGATAACCACATTCAGAGAGCCTGGTTCCTTCTTATGCTGCTTTCCCAGCTATCAGTCTCATAGTCTAATGGGGACATAGGCAGTTGATTACTACCTGTGTCCCCATTAGACTACAAATTAAAGAATGTCAAAGAGTACATGTTTGCCATATTTGCCTCTATATCCAGTGCTGGCCTGATACTTAGCATATAGTGGGAACTTCATAAATATTAACCGAATTAAAAAAAAATGGAAAAACTATTCTTCTTTGCAGGTGCCAAGTGTCTATTCTCCTTGTATAGTTCTTCAAGAATGGCAGCTGGGCCTTGAGAAATGACTCAGCAGTTAAGATGACTTGCTGGTCTTGCAGGGGACCCAAGATTAGTTCAAAGTACCTATATGGTGGCTCACAACCACATATAACTCCAGATATTGAATATTGGTTGCCTTCTCCTGGCATCTGTGTATACCTGCATACACACACACACACACACACACACACACACACACACACACACACACACAATTTTTAAATATGTATCTTTGCTGGGTGTGATGGCTCATGTCCTGAATTCCAAGAGACAGAGGCAAATGGATCTCTGTGAGTCCAAAGCCAGCCTTGTCTACACAGTGAATTGCAGGAAAGCCAGTACTTTATAATAGAAACCTTACCTTAAACAATACAAAAGATGGGATCCAGTCATCAACATACTTATCACCAATGTTGAATCACACATGGGCAGATTTGGAAGCACTTCTGACCATCAAGTGCCAGACAGTGAGGCAGTGTGACTTCTGCAGTGATATATGATATTTCCAGCTCACTTGCTGGGACACTTTGAGACAAGAGTCAGCAAATGCTACTGAGGGGGTCATGCTGCACCATGTTTCCTGGGCTGACGTGAGAGACATCTCTACATTCAAGCCTTTCCAGCCAAGGACCTAGACACTGTAGAGCAAAACTAAGCCATTCCTACCATATCCTCCTGTATCTCTTGACCCTCAAAATCCCAGAACACAAAATGGCTATATTCAGGGCCTCTCTACTGCACAACACTAGCAACTCAAGAATACTCTGGGTGGTTCCTATAGCTTAGGAAGAAGGACTTGCCTCCCAAACAATCACAGAACTTGTCCAGGGCTCAGGAACCAATATCCCAGATATTGTTTACTTGTACCTCTTTCTGTTCATATTTTTCAGTTAATAAAGATTTTCTGAGACCTGTGTTCCCCAATACTTGAGGTCACACACACAAAAATACATGAAAAAAGGCATTGGACTCAAATATGACACCTGGCCCAATCAAGCAGGCATTCTTATAAAGTGTTAGGTGATATTTCTTAAACAGAATGGCAGTCTAATCTAGTAAGAATTTAGTAAAATTATCAGGAGACTGGCTATCATAATGGACAATAGGCAGATGAGTTAGATACATCATCAAAGAGAAGTCAGGAAAGAAGAGAAAGAGAAGAAGAGTGGTTCCTTCTCTGACACTGAATAGCAAGAGTTCACTGTTAACTCATATTTGTGTAAAAAGGCACAAATATGAGGGCCACCAGGGAGGTGACACCATCTCTGCATAGGAACCAAGGTCACCTGTTAAGAGAGCTAAGTGTGAGAAGAAAGTAAAGGTAGTTGAGAAAAAAAGTCTGGAATAGGCTGAGTACAAAATGTACTATAAACTTTTCTTTTGCATTCATTCTCATTATCTATCTTTCTATCTAATCTCTCCATCCCCCTCCCTTCTCTCACCCCTCCATCTCTCATTCTCCCCATATGTATGTGTTTGTTGATTCACAAAAGAGGTAAAAGGCAAAGAAGCACCACCAGTGGGGTGGACACAGATGCCTTGATAAGGGCCCAGTACCCTGTCTTCACCACAGCTCCACTACCATCATAACAGGGTGAGAACCAAGCACTGCTGGGGTGTGCCCAGGTAGGAAAGAACAGGGGATCTCAGTGCCTGACAAGTGCTAAGGTAATCTAATGGGTGTACATTGAGATGTCACAGCAAGGAGTGGCAGGGAAAAGTATTGTGTCTGGACAACTGTGTGAAATACACTTCATACAAATGTGCTCCAGAAGCTCTCTAAACCAAGACAAAATGGCAGACAGCACTGAAGCCCTAAGTAAAGTAATGATCAGTGATAGGTAGTGAAGTCTTCTTCCCTCCCCTACTCCACAACTCCTCTCTCTATAGACATTTCTGTACTGGATCCCCTTCTAACAGGCCTCTCCAGAAGAATGTTCTAATAAAATACGAGATGGACCATCCATACAACTCTCCTGGCACTAGTAACCTTTGAACAAGCTTAAGATTAAACCTATTCTCAGGACAGCTCTTCCTGCAAATACATCAAGAACTACCACTACAAGGCAAGCAAGCTGAGCAATGTGCCATATCAGATGCTACCATCAGATAAGCCTGGATAGGTATTGGTCGTGTCCAACACTGCTGCCTCTGAAAGATATCAAATGTTCACAGGATGTTTGTAGTCATGATTCTAGAACTCCAAGATGATAATAATGTGCCCCTAGTTTGATATTGAGAATTTAATCTGTGTTTACAGTCAATCCTCCACACTTTCCTTGAGGATGCCCTATATATCCCCATCTAACAAATCTGGTTCTTACTCCTTACATTGCAAAATGTTCCCCACCTTCACATGCTCAAACAAAGCCATTCTTAGGCCATCCATCTTTCCTTTCACTTACTAACTGAAGACAGACTGGTTCACTTCTACTTACCATAAGATGACTTAGGAAAGTTGAGAATTATTGTTTTATACAAGGAGCTAATATTTTTTTAACCTACAAAGCTAGATAGTAAATAGTTTAGGCTTTGTGAGCCCTCTGTTCTATTGTCCTATTAAATTCTGCTGTTAGAGCAATAGTCAGTCACAACCAATAAACAAAAACAAATGAACATGGCTGTGCTCCAATAAAACTTTATTTCCAAAAATAATCAGCAGGCTAGCTTTGACCTTTAAGACATAATTTGTAAAGACCCACCTTAGACTAATAAATCTTTTCCTGCTGTACATGTTTTATGACTTACTATTGTAAATCTAATTTTAATTCTTCAAAACATAGGGACCAGGTATCATATGTCCTCATTATCTCTTAGTCCCTACTGGTATAGTGATAGGCATACAAGGAAAAATAATGCCTAGAGAAACAATAGAGCATTTAGTAAATGTTGAATGATGCACCATACACTGTAATTGGACTCCATTTTGTCATTTTAATGTGCACATTGATCATGTAGACCTTCATATGTAGCAGCTAGCACTAATTCAGTTGGACTGTGGGCCAGAAAGTAGTTTTACTCTTCTATTCTTTTGCTGGATATTTTCTCCCAGTTATTTCCACAGATTGACTACTACATTCATTCCACTGGCTACTTAACAATGTGGAGACATTCCACAAGCAATTTCCCATCAGAAGGAAGAACATGGGCTCTGCAGAAAGAAGGATCCCCTGGGACATTCAGCATCCCCCTTCCCATCCTCTGCCATATCACAGAAATAGGAAGAGAGAGGGGTTTGCATGGGAAAAAGAGAAGTTTTCTGAACAGCAGGAGAAAACCTATCACCACTATTCCCCACAGAAGCATCCATGAAACAATTAACTGTTACTACAATCAATAAAATTAACTTCAAAAGTCAGGCAGTGGGGGTGCACACCTTTAAGAGGCAGGCAGAGCTCTGTGAGTTTGAGGCTAGCATGGTCTACAGAGAGAGTTCCAGGACAGCCAGGGCTGTTAAACAGAGAAATCCTGTCTCAAACAAACAAACAAACAAAAATTAACTTTAGAGTAGGCTAATGACAGTTTACATGCTTCCAAATCAATAACTGTAACATAGGCCAGGAAGCAGACATCTTCTGAAGAAATTCAAAAAAGTAATAAGCTACACCATCATAATTCCCCACCAAAAAGAAAATCACACACACACACACACACACACACACACACACACACACACACACACACACCCTTTATCTTATTAAAGGAGGTCTCTTAGAAGGAGCTGAAAACTAAGTTCCTTCATAGAATGAAATACTAATGGGTCCTAGAAAACCTATGACTTCACTTCCTATCACTAAAGGCTTCTAATGGCAGTTAAAGTCCTTATACTTCCTTTCCTTACCTCAAAAGATGACAAGAACAGATAAACACAAGCAGCCAGACAATGCAGGCCCATTGTTATCCAAGTTGCCCTGTGTACCCACTTTCATGTTCAAATAACCATGACCTTCTATCATGGGAAAGATCATTCTTACACTCCCCCAGTTAGTCCTCTTCCTTTTTTTAAAAAAAGCTTTTTGTTATCTAATGGTGGATACCAGATAGCTGATTTCTATCTCAATCATTAGAAGAACTTGCTGCATTTTGGAAATCAGCATGGCAGTTTCTAGAAAATTGGTAATCAATCTACCTCAAGATCCAGCAATATCTTACTCTTGGGCATATACCCAAAGATGCAAAATCATACTACAAGGACATCTGCTCAACTATGTTCATACCAGCATTACTGTAATAGCCCAAAACTTGAAGCAACCTAGATGCCCCTCAACCAAAGAATGGATAAAGAAAATATGGTACATTTATACTCAGTGGTAGAAAACAATGACATCTTGAAATTCGCAGGCAAATGGATGGAACTAGAAAATAAACACCCTGAATGAGGTAACTCTGGCCCAGAAAGACCAATATAATATGTATTCATTCATAAGTAGATATTAGATGTAAAGCAAAGGATAACCAGGCTACAATCAACAACCTCAGAGAAGTTAGGAAAAAAGGAGGATGTGAAAAGGGACATACATGGATGGCCCCAGGAGAGGGGAAATATTTAAGATGTCATAGGTAAATTGGGAGGGGGTGGAAGGGAGAGGATGGGGGGTAGGAACATGAGAACTTGAGATGGATGAGTTGGGGTTGGTTGGGATGGAGGGAAAGAAAAATGAAAGAGATTTCTTGGTAGAGGGAGCTGTTAATGGAGTTGGGAAGAAACCTGGTGCTTGGGAAATTTCCAGGAATTCACAAAGATGACTCTAGCTAAGACTCCAAGCAATAGTGGAGCAGGTGCCTGAACTGGCTTTCCCCTATAATCAGACTAGTGACTACCTTAATTGTTCATCATAGAATCTACATGTAGAGACTGATGGAAACAGATGCAGTGACCCACAGCCAATAAGTGGGCTGAGCTGCTGGAGTTCAGGTGAGGAGGGGGAGGAGGGATTGGATTATATGAACAAGGAGGGTCAAGATCATAATGGGAAAGAACACAGAGACAGCTGACCTGAGCTAGTGGGAGATCATGGACTCTGAACTGTCACCTGGGAAACCTGCATGGGACCAAACTAGGCCTTCTGAATGTGGGTGACGGTTATGTGGCTTGATCTGTTGGGGGCTGGGCCCTGGCAGTGAGGATAGGGCCTTGGCAGTGGGACCAGGACCTATCCTGGATTTATGAACTGGCTTTTTTGATCCCATTCCCTATGGTGGTATACCTTGCTCAGCCTTGATACAGAGGGGCTTAGTCCTGCCTCAACCAGATGTGTCAGGCTTTATTGACTCCCCAACGGAGGCCTTAAACCCTCTGAGGAGTGGATGGGGGGTGGGGTGGGGGACAGACGGGGACAGAAGAAGGGGGAAGGAGGGGATACTTGGGTTGGTATGTAAAATGAAAAACAAATTAAATAAAAAAATAATAATAACAAAGAGAACTGGTTGCTCTTCCATGGGACCTTGTTTTGTTTCCTTTCACCCACATGGCAGCTCACAACCATAAATAACTCCAATTCCAGGGTACCTGATGCCCCCTCCTGGCCTCTGTGGGCACTGCATATATATGGTCTTCAGACATGCATTCAGGCAAAACACTAAAATACATATAATAAAAAGTAATTTCTTTTAAAAATGTATTTGGTACCTGCTACCATGTATCTACATAAGGTGTTAACATCACTTTGACACTGTTCTCCAGCATTTTTCTTCTTTTGCCAATATACAAGATGACTTCTGTTCATATCCCCCAAACCCTATGCATAATTGCTCACTGGCCCCCTGGCACTGCTCCCCCAATATGATTGTGTCACAGCTCTTTTCAGATCAGTGTTCAATATTGTAATGAGTTGAACTGTTTCCT
The DNA here is from genome assembly GCA_030556225.1 of Cricetiscus sungorus. Classification (NCBI taxonomy): domain Eukaryota; kingdom Metazoa; phylum Chordata; class Mammalia; order Rodentia; family Cricetidae; genus Cricetiscus; species Cricetiscus sungorus. Next base: position 5,053,631 of record JANBXA010000405.1, on the reverse strand, counting down.
GGACAAAGTCATATTTCCTAACCCACAGTAATGCAGAATGTGGCTTTACTGATAATCATGTGTTACAGTTACAATTACTTAAGGTGAGGTCTTTGGGGGTAGGACCTCATCCAATATGACAGACAGATCTTTCTGACAAAAGAAAGAAAACATGCTGGTGAGACAGCTCAGTCAGTAGAGTGCTTGCTACATAAGAATCATGACTCAAGTTTGCACACTTAGCATCTATGTGAAAACTCCAGGCACTGGGTAAAAAATGCCAAGTGGATCCCTGGAATTCAGTAGATAGCCAGCTAGCAGAATTGATGGTCTCCAGGTTCAAAAATAATGTGGTAAGTAACCAGGGAAGACACCTAACACTGGCCCTTTGGCCCCCACATCTACACACATACATATGCACCTACAAGTACAGTATTCACACACACACACACACACACACACACACACACACACACACACACTAATACTACACACACACACATACACACACGATGCCCAGAATAAACCAAGGGAGGAGCTCCTAATTAGTTATCTAATACATTGTGGTCAGTCCTGAAATCATATACACACAAGCAACAAAAACAGACTCAGCAGGTTATATTTATATGGTTATGCACTTATCTATCTATATATAACAAAAATTATTCAAGAAAAAGAAGCCAGCAATTTGTGAAGGAATGAGGTGAGGACATGGGAAGAATAGCAGGGAATAGATACAGGAGGGATTTGATGTGAGGAAAGAGAAAAAGAAATGACATAAGGATTGTAATTAGAATTTTAAAAAAGAAAGAAAATATGGACATCACACAGGATATATAGGAAAAAGAATATGAAAAGAGAGGCTGGCAACAGAACCTTCTCTCACAGGTCTCAAAAGGAAGCATCTCTACCAACATTTTGACCTTGAACTTCCAGCTTCTTTTTCATGGAAATACATAGTTTAATAGAAATGGGTTAATAATTAAGAGAGAGCTAGCCAATAAGAAGCCTGAGCCATTGGCCAAACAGTTTATAATTAACGTAATCCTCTGTGTGTTTATTTGGGGCTAAACAGCTGCAGGACCAGGCAGGACAGAAACTCTGTCTACATCCCAGTGTCTCTTTTCCTTGTGCATGTGGATCAAGATGGGAGTTCCCAGCTACTACTCTAGTGCCATGCCTGCTGCCATGCTCCTGAACTTCCAGCTTCTAAGACTATAGACTGTTCAGTTAGAAATGAGACTTCCACATCACCACTTCCAAGGTTCAGGGAACATGGTCAAAGACAGAATGAAAAGACTGTTGTAAGAGTAGAAGGAAGGGAACGGGTGAGGTAGACACTGTCTTTGGAACATGGCATCATTACTGCATGCTTGATCTCACAGCAGTTGTGATTATCAGCACATAATCTGTACAAGACTGGCCCTGCCATCATCTAGTTAGGGAGGAATGCAAGGCCTCTGTGCTTACAGGCAGCTAATTGTTTCTGGGGAAGGAAGAAACATTTTGCTCAGTGGTGTAACAACTTGTAAGGAGCCCATTCTCCTGTATATAATCCCCCACTTGGTCCCTTAAAGTGACCCTAATGAGACTCCCCAGATCATCAAAAATAAATAAGTAAAAGCATGCATAGAGGAAAGCAGAAGAGGGAATAGGTGAACAGGAGTTGGTCAGCAGGAGCAACAGGGGTTCAGGAAAGGACTATGGGAGATAAGTATGATAAAAATACATTATATACATGAGATGACATAATAAAATATATTATTATGCATTATATAATTGTGTTAACAAAAAATGTCTGAGTACATAAAGCAGAGTGTGGTGGCATATACCTATCACCTCAACTATTTGGATGGCAGAGACAGAGAAAATCCAAGGTCAGCCTGGGCTATAAATCAAGACCTTGTCTCTTTTTTTAATGAGTTGGTTTCTTTTTTTTTTTTAATTTTTTTTTAATTTACATACCAACCACAGTTCCCCCTCCCATCCTCCCCATTTCCCCTACCTCCCCCTCCACCAAACCTCCCATCCACTCCTCAGAAAGGGTAAAGCCTCCCATGGGGAGTCAACAAACTCTTGCACATCAAGTTGAGGCAAGATCAAGGCCCTCCCATCTGTATTGAGGTTGAACAAGGTATTCCACCATCGGGAATGGACTCTAAAAAGCTAATTCATATACTAGAAGACCTTGTCTCTTAAGAGAACCATGGTGGTGTACACCCATGATTTGAGAGGTATGAGCAGGAACAACAGAATTCAACAAGGCCAACCCTGACTACACAGGAAGCTTGAGGTCAGCCCGGGTACATGAGACTGTGTTTGTTTAAAAACAAGTCTGCATAAACAATGGAATTCTAGCAATTGTAAGCGCAAGGGAAATTATCCCTATTTAATAAAAAAATGACATATTTATACACTAATACAAAGCTTTTGCAAACTTAAGACATATTTCTTTCTCTACACAAAGATGAAAGAAAGAAAGAAAGAAAGAAAGAAAGAAAGAAAGAAAGAAAGAAAGAAAGAAAGAAAGAAAGGAAACCAAAGTATCTGGGTGTCATGCATGGCACATGCTTCTGATTCCAGCACCTGGAAGGCTGAGACACAATGATCATCTCATGTTCATGACCAGCATGTGCCACATAGTGAGTTCTAGGCCACTCTATAGAGTGAGACCCTGCCTGAAACAAAACAGAGCAAAAAGCCAAAACAAACAAGCAAAATGACACCTGCTTGTTGTCATGCACATGCCTTTGATCCCAGCACTCAGGAGGCAGAGGCAGGTGATTCTCTGAATTCAAAGCCAGCCTGGTCTACAGAGTGAGTTCCAGAACAGTCAAACTACAAAATGAGACCGTCTCAAAGATACTAAAAATCAAAAAGAGAGGAAGGGAGAGAGAGAGAGAGAGAGAGAGAGAGAGAGAGAGAGAGAGAGAGAGAGAGAGAGGGAGGGAGGGAGGGAGGGAGGGAGGAGGGAGGGAGGGAGGGAGGAGGGAGGGAGGGAGGGAGGGAGGGAGGGAGGGAGGGCAGACATGAATCAATCAATTATAGAATCATAGAGCTAAATGAAAATCTTGACCTTGCTTCTAAAAATAAATGTTTCGGGTTTTTTTCCCCATGCATGTAAGCTTTACTACACAATTTACATAAGTCTGAATCGAAAGGTCTCAATTGTTTGTTCTATGTTCAATCCTAACATTCCAAAAAGAGTGGTAGCAGCTCTCAAACCATGCAACAAACAAAAGTATATGAATAATATGGACCAAGAAAAAACACAGTATAAAAGAACAGAGCTGGAGAGATGATTCTGTGGTTAGAGCAATGCTGCTCTTGCAGAGGACCTGAGTTCGGTTCCTAGCCTCTGTGTCCAACGTGCTTCCAGGCTAATGATGAGCAAAGGTCACAAGCAGCAGGACTTTGGTTTTTGTTTTCTACTAGAACAGAAAAATAGAAAGTATCAAATTGCATCATGTTTGTGGTGAAATCTCCAATTTCAAGCTTGACTAAAGATAGGTTGGGATGGTTTTACTTTGTAACTCAGACTGGCCCTGAACTCAATCCTCTTGTCCTACCTTGTGCATACCCAGTATTACAGGCAATATACAATATATATTATAAATATATCATTTATTACTAGGAAATGCAGTCACAAAGACATGAAATACTGGGAAGAGTTACTAAGGACATTTATTTCCAACCCAGATGTTCTCTCTTGGCTCTGGGGTTTGCAGAATATGCTACCTTTCCTGCAGAGCGTTGTGGTCCTGAATGTTGTTCTGCTGGAGCTTGTTTCCTATCTCCCATGCCTTCTGTAAGAGGCAGTGGCTTTGAACAAATCTGACAGGTTGGGCTTCCTCTACTCCCAGCCCCTTCAGCAGTCAACATTTGTCTCCAGATCTTCTGCCTCCTACTACAATCTCCCTGTCTTCTTTTTAAAGCCTTGGTCAGGGACAGAACAACTGAGTCCTTCCTTTTCCTACCTTTCCAGACTAAATTCTGTGTAGCTCCTCCAAATTCCTTTAGAAAACATGATCCAGTGGCACAAGTACAGTGTTCAGAGCAGCACAGTTCACAACAGCCAAAAAGGGAAACAACTCAATTCCTCCTTGACAAGAGATTAAGAGGATAAACAAAATGCTATCTATCCCTCCAATGGACCATAATTCAGCATGAGAATGAGCAAAAGTCTTGGGGCATTGGTGGCACATGCCACCTAGCTACTCCAGAGATGGAGACAGGACAAGGCCACCATGGGCAACTTAGCAAGTCCCTGGTTTAGAATCAAAATAAAAATGAAATGACTTGGGACAGTGATAGAGCAAAAACTCACAGTTCAATCCCCAATACCGCAGAAGAAGCCAAAGGAGAGGTAATTTGAAGATTAACTACTAACTTAGGGTAGAGTAGATGAGATAGAATATATTGGAATGATGAAAATCTTCTGAGATACACCTGATGCCACCAAACTGCTCATTTCCAAATAGATAAAAGTTCATCAGTAAGTTTTCAGTTAAAGGAGAGCAGGGAGGGTTATATGGGTGTTTAGAGGAAGGAAAAGGAAGGGAAATGGTGTAATTATATTAATCTCAATAATAAAATAAGATTTTTTTAAAAGTAAACTCAGTCCAGTCATGAGGAAACACAATTTTATAACAGTTGACCAAATAACTGATCATTATGCTTCAGAAGTAGCAAGGTCAGGAAAGATGGAGGAACCATCACAGACAGTGGGGGCCCAGGGTAGAATAACAACTAAATGACATGGAAGATTCTAGACAGGATCCTAGAACAGTGATTTTAAAAAGAAGGACCTTAGTTGAAAAACTGATGGCTTTATATTATAATTTATTATGTTAATGTTTGTTTCCCAATTCTAAAAATTATTATGTTTCTGAAAGATGTTAGTCAACAGTATGGAAAACTGGATGAGAGCTATGTGAGAACTCAACGTCACCTTTGCATCTTTTCTGTTAAGACTGAAGTCTGAAAAGATTTTTTAATTAATTTTTTTGTGTGTGCATTAGTGTTTCATCTACATGTATGTCTGTATGAGGATTTCAGATCCTCTGGAACTGGAGTTACAGACAGCTGCCATGGGGTTGCTGGGAATTGAAACCAGGTCCTCTGGAAGAACAGCCAGTGCTCTTAATCACTGAGTCATCTCTCCAGCCCCTCAAAATAAAACGTGTTAAAAATCATCTCATGCTTTCAAAAACAAGCAGTAAAATATACTCTGATGTACTAATTAGTTTACTTCTTCTACCTGAAGATGATCAGTTAATTCTTGAAGTACTCAAATCCCAGGAACGGTGAGCCAGCAGATAAGACTAATCAGAATCTACTGAGAGCAAGTTTGATGAACCAGCACCAACAACATGAGCAATGGCTCTGTGATCCACGAACTGGTAAAAACGCTGTGCTGTCATTCTGATTCTTGTAAGAACCACAGAGAAGAATCTAGAAAGATCAGCACTCTGCCCCCTTCAGAAAGTAGTTCCAGGACTGTGTCAGGGCCCATGTTTAGGCATAAAATTAAGTCTCTGGTCTCATTCTGGAGAGTAGCTCAATTTTGCCACAGTCACACACAGTCTCTGTGGCAGAGGACTTAGCAGCAGAGCTTCCACAGCAGGCTGCAAGGCTCTTGCTGTGTCTTCAGACTAACAAGAGTCAAGAGTGGCTAGAGTACCCTCTGATAGAAGGCGATGGAAAATGACCCTCAAAGTCTCATCCACTGTGTCACAAAAGAACTTGACAGTTCTTCAAAGCACAAACTAGCACAGGTCAATTCATAGCAGATTATATCTTAAGATTCTGAGAAAACGGCCAAGGCTCTATGAATATGTACAAGATCCATTTGCATCCCCCAGAGCAAAGCTCTCCCAGGACATGATTACATGGGCTGCTGTGCTCCCTTCCCCCCACTACAGGACACTAGTGGTCATGCTGAAGCCTTTGTGCTTTAGTGGCAAAAGTACAACCCACATCTAAACAGAGACCAAGTTTATCAGCCTAGTCTCTATATTACCTCAACAGAGGAACCAATCCCAAATCATGGGATTAAAAAAAAAAATTCTTATTCATCTCTTTAAGTCAAATGTAGTCAACCCCATCTTCTATTTTCTTTCTCCCAAGAGACAGACTCGACTGCCATTTCCTGTCTGCATCTTCCTGCTTCCTCCTTACTCAGTGACTGACTAGCCTAGCTGTGACTTGTCAGCTTCACTCCATGCTCCCATTTAACACTATCCCACAACTAGGCTCTAGTAGGAGGGCAGCCCTTTGTGAGCCCTGGTCTGAGAATTCTACCTTCTTCCTGCAGTGCTGCAAACATGAAAGCTGTTCTCCACTGTGAGCTGCTACCAACACCATTGGCCCCATGGTCCTACTGAGGTGAACATTTAAAAGAACAAAGTACCTAGTATGATATCCAGAGTAATGCATCCAAACAATGGCCACATCTGAATTACAAGGACTTGTGAATAGCCTGCAAATTGCAACCAAGATTGCTAGTCAGTTGGCATTAAAACAGGGAGATTAACCTGGATTCTGCAGGTAAATCTAACATTATGGAAAAAACACTGTAAGAGGTCAAGTGACAAGATACAAAGTTCACCTTCTTTGAAGACTTAGAAAGGAAACATGAGCCTAAGAATGTGGGCAGCCTCCCAAAACTTGGGGAGAAAAAGATGAGATTTTTCACTAGTTGCCAGACAGAAAAACAGCCCTGTCCAGACCTTGATACTAAACACATGAGACCCATTTCAGACTCCTATAGAACTGGGAGACAATACACTTGTGTTGTTTTTGTAATTAATTGTTAGGGCAGTGTGGTGGTTTGAATGAGAATGGCCCCCATAGGCCCAAAGATTTAAATACCTGGTCCCTAGTTGGTGGACTGTCTTGAGAAGGATTGGGAAGTGTGGCATTATTAGGTGTGTCATTGGAGGAGGGCTTTGAGCTTTCAAAAGTATCTGTGTATGTGTTTCTCTCTCCTTCTCTCTCCCTCTCTCTCTCCCTCTCTCTCTCTCTCTTTCTCTCTCCCCCCTCTCTGCCTCTCTCCCCCTCTCTGCCTCTCTCCCTCTCTCCCTCTGTCTCTCTCTACCTCTATCTCTATCTGTATCTCTCCTTCTCTCCTTCTCTCCCTCTCTGATTTGTGCTTATGTATTAGGGTGTAAACTCTAAGCTGTTTTTGTCATCATGCCTTTATTCTGCCATAATGGACTCACCCTCTGAAATTGTAAGCCCCAAATAAACTCTTTCTTCTCTAAGTTGTCTTGGTCATGGTGTCTTATCACAACAACAGGCAAGTAACTAAGACAGGCAGCAACAGAAAACACATCAACCTGGTTATTAAATACCATATCAGTATATTTGGGGCCTAGTGAATAAGCAAATTTTTATTAAGTAAATTTATCTGTGCCAAGTCCACAGCACTTTCGTGTCTTGCCTGAAAATATAATATAGCTCCACACCCATAGGTACTACCACTCTCCATTCTCCTAGCACTTAACATCAAAAAACCAAGGTCCGATAACTAAAAGCACATGTGGTTTTATGTCACAGGGCAAGTTCTAAATAGAACACTTTGCTTGTGCCATTTTATGAGGTATCTGTTTGACACAGATCTTTAAAAAGAAAACCCACTCAGAGTTATTTCTGTAACTGAAGGTGGGCAAGAACGGGGATAGTAAAATGAGATTATTACTTAGGAAATGAGCAATGGAAGTTAAGCCTCTCCTTCCTTACCATTTAATTCCATTTGCAACCAAGTATGATGATAGCAACTTCCTTTTGAGACCCACTGAAGCTCACACTGTCTGGGTTCAAGTCTCTGTGTTGCTCTTCAGTAGCCTCAAAGGTTTGTTTTTTATGCAAACTGTTCTTCTTGCTATTTGTTTAGCTGGAGCCATAAGCTCACAAAGAGCCAGCATTTACTCTTTTCAACATATTTTCCTAAATCCACAGTGAGACAGAGCCCTCCTTAAATGGCAGGTGGGGCTGAAAGGGAAGAAACATGGAACTCAGCTTTCTTATGTTACTAGATTTGGATCTCCTAAACTCCTTCTAGCTGAGAGGGAAAATTCAAACTCTAACACTGCCTACCCAACAAAGGCCTTGCTCATTGATTCTTATTGCCTGAACTTGAAAGGAGTTAAGGATAACAAAGAATAGCCTAAAAATAGAAAGTAATGATTTCCAACACAGGGACAGTAGGGCAACCTAAACTCTATTTTCAGCAAATCTTAGTTGCCTAGGAAGCAGCATATGGCTCCTACCATTCTCCAAAATATAAGAATATCCAAAGGTGGAGCTACCTCTAACACATGAGATGGTCCCCAAATGAGTGGACACCCATAACAGCCAAAGTAGATTGCCAAGGGGTTTCTAAAGAGACCCACCATCACACTTCAATCTCCACTACTGAGACAACTTGAGTATGAGGCCAGCTGACAGGAGTTTCCACTGCCAATTTAGAATATGAAAGACTGTGTTTTTAACAGGAGGATATTTTCAAAGAAATTACTCTCTAGTGGAAAGAAATGATAGTGCTGTAAACAGTAGGGGCTAGTTCAGGATAAAAAAGTTTGAGGCCAGCCAGTGAAGGGAAGAAAAAAATAACATCCTTTATTTTGGAGGAGTACAGGGGCCAGCCAGCCAGCCACACTTCCCCAAAATGCAGGATGAGAACCCTGTAGAAATAGCCATGTGGGCTCCCATATCTCAGATTGACTCTGCACAACCCAGGGCACACCAATGTCCTACATTACAGACCCAGGAGGAAGTGTGGAAAGCCCGAGAGCTGACCACAACTAAAAATGATAAAGAGATCTTCCGTGGCAGAGTCACGGCAGAGAAACTTAGGAGGAGACAGCAAAGACAGCAAGCCTGCCCGCTGGCCCAACAACAAGGTACAAGCTTTACAAGAGCCTGATCACAAAATTCGTTATTTCCTGGCAACTTCAATGCAAACGAAATTTCTGTTAATGACTAATCAAAGGCCACAGGAAGATTTCCATACATACAGTGCAAGTGGTCTGGGCATAAATTGTATCATGATGCCAAACTCCCATGTCTCTGTTTTTAGGTCGTTTGAAAGAAAATTACTTCCAAATATGTAACTATGCCTTACAATATGGCCAACAGTAAAGAAGACTACAGGCAGTAATGGCTTTCTCAATTGCCCCTGACCAGATGCCAATTTCAGGCCAATGGAAGTCAATAAGGCATACCATTAAATGATGAGTTCTCTTTTGGTTTGGGAAAATAATACTCTGCCTCTAGATGTTGTTTCTTTTCATTCAACAAATATTTTCTTTTGCCATCCATTATAGGAAATACCCCATGCTAGATGCAGGTACACTCATGTGAATTTAAAGGCTGTGATCATGGCCTGACAACTGGAGGCTGGGGGGAGTGCTAATGTTCCCAGAGCATGAAAGTCGGGGTCCCTTGTTTTCTCAATAAACATGTGTTCTCCCCTCAAGCACTAACCCATCTGTTAGAAGCATCTGAGTTAGAGTGGGGAGAGAAGAAGGAAGCAGATTTAGGAATGGCTACCAATGAAGCTAGTCTTCCATTTTCCAGCAATCCAAGTAAAACAAAGGTTAAATAAGAGGATTCATGATCTGCCTCAAAAAAAATAGCTCTTTAGCAATTGGTGATTTCTTCCCATTCATAACTACTAAACCACACATGTATGACTTATTTTAGTTAAACTTGCTATTCTATTTCACCTCCTAGGCAAAAACTGTCAGCTCTAGGCTGAAAGCTAAGATTTCCCAAGCCAGAATCAAGGACAACAAGGAGGGAATTGAACAGGAAAAGACAACAGAGCCCAGGGAAGCTGTGGGTAGGTGCTGCTGGAGCCAGCAAAAGACAATGAGTGATGTTGGCTACTAGAAACTCCTAAGTCATCACCACAGGGAGTTTGTCCTACGTGTATAAAAATGGGGGCATGTGAATGTGACTAATTACTCACTTGGCCCTTTGTTGCCAGGAGGAAGCAATTAATGGCAAAAGAAAAAGTACAGATTTTTAAATCAGGTTGCCTCAAGGAGTATGAATGAAACTGTAATTAATCCCCCTAAAGACACCATTTCCAAATAGGTCCACATTGGGGATTATGACATGAACATACAAATGAATCTGGGCATGCACAAACTTCCTGGTACATAGCACACACAAATAAATATCTGTGTATCTCCCTGTCCTCTTCACCCAGAACCGATGAACCCACAAAGTAAAGGACAAAAAGGCATTAAGAAAGAAGTTTGTTTAATCTATCTACTATGTGCACAAACTGATAAAGAAGGGTCACCACACACAAAAGGACCCTGGCCTTGGTATGCTAATATGAGGGTGTGTGTGTGTGTGTGTGTGTGTGTGTGTGTGTGTGCACCTAATATAAGTGCAGGTACCATTACCTCATTTGAGACAGTTGGAAATGCCAGGGTATCTGGCCCATGAGCTTCCCATCTCATCATAGAGTTCTGAGATTACAATGGTGCATTACTGCATTTGGCTTGATGTGGATTCAAGGGATCCCAACTCAGGTCCTTATGTGCAACAAGCATTTCACTGATTGAGCCATCTTTCCACCCAGATTTTGTTTGTTTTTAACATATTTGAGCACTCAAAATATTCCAAGACCTTACTACACATCACAGCATTTAATCATTGTGATGGTAGTGGCTCCTCGGCACCCAAAAAGACATGAATAGAACAGTAATTGGAAATGCCCTTCACAAATGGAATGTGGCAAAACAAAACTGACAGACTTTTTGGTCACTACTGAGAAATGATGTAGACCTCAAAAATATGGTTTGTTTGGGGAAATATTAGGACATTTCAAATCTATGAGTCACAAACTACTGGAAAATAAAACCCTGTCCTCAACAAGTTTACCAGTTCTGACAACACTTTAAAAATATATGTACAAAACATATGTACAGCCATGAGACTCACAAAAATACAGTCATATGGTACAGCAGAAGCTGATAATCATCTGCAGTCCCCATTTTCCCCTTCCTCTTTTCAGAAATAGAACAATGGTGTACAGAACAATGACCACTGCTCTCACATGTGTCCACAGCAGAAATCCTGTTACTCAACACTGCAAAAGAGACTTTGCATGTGGGTTAAATTTCAGCTCTTGAGGTAGGAAGAATGTTGTCAAATGCCTCATTGGGCCCTTTGTAATCACGGAGGATTTTAAAAGATGAAAGAAAGAGGCAGAAGAGCCAGAAACAGAGATACAATGAAGGAAACAGGCCAGAGTGATGTCAGGGGTTGGTTCCTTGAAGCTGGCAAAACTAAAAAAGGATCATCGCTATCTTGGAGCTCTGAACTCTAGAACTATGGGATAAACCTGCATTGTTTAAGCCACTGAGTTTGTGATAATTTGTTATAGCAACAGAAACAAGCATTCCTCCACCATCAGGTTTTGTTGGCACATGGTGGCCTAGCTGGAGAGTACCTTTCTTTTTCAATTTTACTGTTATTCATGTACCTGCAGAGGTCAGAAGAGAATGTATGACCCCCTGGAACTAGAGTTACAAGTGGTTGAGAGCTATCTAATGTGGGTGCTGGAAACAAATCCCAACCCTCTGGAAGAGCAGCAAGTGCTCTTAACCACAGAGCCATCTCTCCAGCCCTTGTAGATGATCTTTCCATAGACTTGTGTGACTACATTTGAGAATGGAACTACATTCTTGCCATGGGGTGTTCTTGATGGGTATAGCTGACAGTGAATGCAATGAGCAGCTTCCTTATGAAAGGTTCACTGCCATGGGGTGGGAGGTTTGGTGGTATTATGGAGCCAGTATCACACATGCCAATAACAGAAAATGAGTCTGGTTCCAATGACCTGGCAAAGCATAGCAGTTTTGTGACCCTGAACAGTCTTGTGATCAGCTTGAGAAAGAAGGAGATTGCTATATACCTGGGGTCTCTGGGAAAGCAGCTTAGCTTTCTCTCCCAATACATCTGGGAGAGAAAATAGTGTTGAGAATGGGAGCAGCAGAAATGCTTACACTTTAGAAAAAAACAATTTGAAAATCCATTAGGCGTTGTCTTCTAAAACTGAATATTCATATATTTTATCCTTCAATGAATATGTTTTCTTCATTCATTGGTTGATTCATTCGTTAATTAAGAACAAATGCTTGTTACACACACATTGGAACTCCAGCAATTTGAAACCCAGCAAAATCACTTCTTACTATCACTTTTAAACATACATATTTTACATGTATACCAGAGACGTTTGTAACAATGGCAATAAGAAAACATTGAAAGAGATGTGTCAATCAGCTGTACATAGGACAAACACACAGTGGCATTCTAGACAATGTAAGGAAAAAAAATAAATGAAGTGAACAAGTAAACACAACAAGCAAGTCTCAAGTCTCTGCAGTTTCAACCTGTTATACACTAAAACCAAGCAAAACCACACAAGTGATATAAAGAGATCCATATGATAAAATTATTTCTCCAAAAAAGGAAACAATGACTTTTAAGAAGACTCCTGGTAGATATTCCTTTCAGGTCAGAGAAAGGAGGACAAAGGACAAACACAAGGGCACTGTGTGAGTTCTTACAATGAAGAATGGGTTCACAAACACACACTGACAATGATGGCTGCTGCAGTCCATAAAACTTCAAATAACCCATCTACATTCAGAATCATTTTTAATACCTTGCACCATGTGAAAAGGCCTCAATGAGAACTGTATGAAGGATAGATTCTCCCTGTAGCTTGAATACAGAAGAGAAAATGGGAGACTTGAGTATACACAAAAGACTCCCCCAAGCACCTGTCAGAGTCAAACACCAACTTCATCTCTGAAATACCAGTATGCCTCCATCAGTGTTGATCTGAACTTCAGCAGTTTAATTTATGCTTAATTTGTGATTCATTTCAGGTTTGTACTTGTAAATGAGCTAAAAGCAAAAGCAGTTTGTATGTAGTTAAAGGCCTGCATTTTCAAGTAACATTATTATTATATAGTTTAAAGCAATTAAAAGGAAAATTCTGACACATGCTACCAGATGGATGAACCTTAGAGATAATATGCTGAATGAAATAAACCAGTCACAAAAGAATAAGTGAACTCATGGTGTGATTGCATCTAAGTAAATTTATCTAAGTAAATTCACATAGAATGGAGGTTGAATTACAGCTGCCAGGAAGACAGTGAGTTTCACTTAGGAAAGATGGAAGGTTCTGGAGGTGGGTGGATGGATGGATGGATGGATGGTGGTGGTGGTGGTAGTGTACAACAATGTGAATGTTCTAACAACACTGAGCTCTTCACACTTGGAAGTGAAGAAGTGTGTGTGTGAGAGAGGGGGGAGGAGAGAGAGAGAGAAAATGTGGTAGCTAATGAACAATTTTCAGGAGTCAATTCTTGCTTTCCATCATCTTAAGGTGAGGACTCCCTTGTTTCTGATGAGTACTGAGTACCTCAGGCTAGCCAGCTGGAGAGGTCCTCGGTGGTTCTTCTCTTTCCACCTCTCATCTCCCCTAGGAGTGCTGAAACTTCCGATACACACCACCACATCTGGATATTTTCACATGAGTTCTGGGAATTAATCTTGGATCATCAGGGTCATGTGGCTAAGCACTTTTACCTGCTTAAACTATATCCCCACCACCCAAAACAGTAAGTTTACACTTTGTATAACTTACCATAATAAAAAAATATTAACAAACATAAAAGTTTTAGGGAAAATGGGGGTTCATGGGAAATAGTTTCCTTGTGAGGGGAACTTCAACATTAGTCATTTGATCAAACCTATTTTCAATCTCTTGAATCTCCAACAGGGGTGGGGGTAGCAGTGGCCAGACGTTGGTTTAAAGTCCAGTACACTGTCTTCCTGAAAACTGGCTCTCCTGAAATGGACACTTTCTTCTTTCTGGATAAGTAGGATTTTTTTCAGAGGTCATCTGCTTCAACCACTGCTTGTATGCCCCTGAAATGACCACACCATAATCCCCTCCCAATTAAAGGAACGTCACACAAAGCCTAGCTGTGTAGCTATGTTCTAGTTGCTAGATCTTATACTTAACAAGCATCCAATAGCCAGGCAGTGGTGGTGCAAACCTAGATAGGCGATCTCTGTGAGTTTGAGGCCAGCCTAGTCTACAGACCAAGTTCCAGGACAGGCTCCAAAGCTACAGAGAAACCCTGTCTCGGAAAACTGAAGAAAAAAAAAAAAAAAAAAACATGAGCACCCAATAAACATTTGGGTATTTTCATTGAATCCCAATACACAACAGTTTATCAGCAAATTCACAAGTTAGAGTTAGAATTTGACAAGGTAATGCTTTTTTACAATCTATGAATTTCAGAACTTACACAGAAACTGGCCCCTGGGAGGCCATCAAAGATATTCAACTAGTGTTTTTACCAAGTACACAAGCTGATATTTAGTGAATAATCAGCTAAGGAAAAACATCCTTTCCATAAGGTGGTCCAATAATAAAACATATAAAATGAGCAAGACTTTGAGGTGTTTCTCCAGACTGGGTCCTGGTGGTTATAGTTACTCATTTGATGCTTTTTGAAGGTTAAAGCTTTCTTTTTGTTTGTGTTTTAGCTTCATGACTCGGTATCATTCTGTAGTCCATGCTGAAATGCTGAAGCAGGACTCACACCCATTGTTGATCTTTTTTTTTTTTTTTCTTTTTGATGAGGTTCGATCTCACTATGTATGTTAGGTTGTCATGGAACTTGTGATTGTCCTGCCTCTGCCTCCTGAGTGTTGGGGTTACAGGCAAAGGTACCATCAAAGCATGGATGATGATACAAAGCTCTGTGGTTCTGGGAAACAGAGTTCCTGCAAATACCATTCAGGTGGTGAAAGTCAAAGAAGGAAGGGAAGGAGAAAGAAAGAGAAGGGGATGAAAGAAAACTCCCAGAGAGTTTCAGTTTTCAGGTAAGAGCAAAGATTCGTACCACTGCATTGTACCACTGCAGGTGGTACAATGGTATGGGAATGGGAAAGCCTCATACATTGCTTCTTTTAGAGGTGTAGAACAACTCATTTTCTTCCCTCCCCACACTAAGTCATGCAGCTTCTTGAAGTAAAGCTAGAAGAAAACACAGGAGGGCAAGTCTCCTACCAGGCCACAGATGGTAAACCCATAGGACTGAAGGAAGCCATTCTCATCCACATAGCCAGTTCCAATTGTTGAAAAGTCCTTAAATACAAGAAATGGATATAAAATGTTATGCTGCCTACCACTTCATTTCCTTAAGGGTAGAAAGGGAAAATATAGAGGCTGGAGAGATTTCTCAGTAGTTAAGTGTTTGCTGCTTTTGTAGAGGATTTGAGTTTGGTTCCACAGTACCCACATCAGGTGGCCCACAACTTCTCATAACTCCAGCTCCAGGTGATCTAATGCCCTCTTCTGGCCTCCACAGGCATCTATCTGCACACATGTACACATACCACATACAGACAGACATACACACAGCTAAAAATAAACACAAATCTTAGAAAGAGGGACAATATTGCATTCTTATAATACAAAAATCATGGAAGGAAATTAAATGCTAGATGATAGAAACTGCTACATAAACTAAGATACATGAGCTCCAACATCCTTAGTCATCAGGGAAATGCAAATCAAAACATCTCTGACATACCATATTACTCCAGAACCCATGTCAAAACCAGACTCAGTGACAAGTGTCTGTAATTGTGTGGCAAGATGGGAGATGGAGACAGGAGAATCCTCCAAGGCCAGCATATTTGGAGTACACAGCACAGAAGCAATGAGATAGCTTGCCTCAAAAGCAGGGTGTAAGGGGAGAACTAGCACCTAAGCTTATCATCTAACCTACACACACACACACACACACACACACACACACACACACACACACGCACACACACACACTTCCCATAGTGACAAAAATAAGTAAATATTTTTAAACAAAATTACCAAAATAAAATGATAGGGATTGGATTAAGAATTGTATGAGTGGTTAAGTGAAGTTCTCCTGTTTGATACTTACTAATTTCTACATATAATCATTATGTGTTTATAAATAAAAATTCTTTAAATTTAGCTAAGACTAGAACCAGAATAAAACCACTGCCTAGACTCTCCCAGGCCCTCAGTAGGAGATGAAGTCCTTTACACCCTGCTGAGTAAGCCCTAACAACCAGCACTTCACTGTTCCCTTTGATTCCTGACTGGCTGAGTGTGACTGACTGGAAGAGCCTCCTCACATTCATCCCCCCTCCCTAGCTCTTCCTGCCCTTTGAGGAGTGCTCTCTGTAGGGGCAAAGGGTGGATACTCCCCAAGCTTCCTCTTCCCCAGGGAGAGCACACATCCATCCCCCCCCCCAATCTTTCTGCACATGGCTAGTTTAACTTTAGACCACAGAGATAAACAATGTTTTTATTGGCTCCAAGACTGAACAAAAGAGATAATGGTACTGTTAAAAATCTGAGGCACATGTGAGTCCTCTATGGAAGATGGTTTAAAGGACAAAACAGGATGTGAGAGAGATGGTGGTGTAGGAGACAAATGGGTTGTGGGGTGGGGAGAGAGAAGGGTTTCAAGGGAGAGAGCTAGGTTAGAGGCAGTACCCAAATGGGGAAAGCTGGGATGATAGCACACAGCTGTAATGCTAGCACTTGGAAGACTGAGGCAGAAGTACTGTGAGGTCCAGGCCAGCCTGGGATAAAAGGTATGAACTTGTCTCAAAAATGGGGGAAGGGCAGACACAGAGAAAAAGAGAGGAGTATAAATCAGATGGGAGGGGAAGGGTGAGAGAGTGGATGAGAATGGTGAGGAAGCTAGACACAAAGAAAAGGGCTGAGGACCCACAGGCATGAGAAAGGATGTCAGGGTGAATGGGGTGAAAGATAAGTGGGCAGTGATGAAGCTAGGGGACAGAGAGGGGGAGGGAGAGGAGATGAGAAGAGGATCTAGATTTTTAAAAACTGGAGGAAGACAGAATGTGAGCGTGCGGGAAGAAGACAGGAAGTGAGGAAGGAGAAAGATATGGGGCATGAGAGGAGGTGAGGAAACGAGGGGGGAGTTATGAGAAGGCAGGAGGGAGGAAGCAGACAGCCAGAGGGAAGCAGGATGGGTGAGTTCCTTGGTCTCTTTACCTGAACTCATAGCAGCCTCAGGGGTTAACCCATCAGGCTACGGGTGTTTGTCATCTCTTCCTCCATTTAAAAACCCACAGGTTCCCTAAAACACACCAGAAAATGTCACAACTGGACCCTTCCCCCATGGAGTGCTATCACCAACCCAGGCAAGTGGCTCCAAATGCTTTTTAAGTGCCAGCAACTCAAAACCAGAAACTGAACTCCATTAGACAATACAGGCTCTCAAAAGGGGAATACACACACACACACACACACACACACACACACACACACACACACACACACACACTTCCACAACATGACCCACTTGATGGTCACATCACAAGAGAGGGTACACTGCCTCTCCTCATTAGCCCCTTTGTTAAGAGAAAAACAGGACAAATACACACATGGCACTCCCAGATACTCCAGCTTATGGCTTGTAAGCCTTCTCACTATGCCTGCCCCAAGGACAGCCCCACAAGCACCCCATCGCACCAGGTACTGTTCTTCAGGGCCATCAATGTATGCTGGCACCTCTAGTACCTGTCACATGTCTGCCACCAAGTAAACTTTATAAGAGGATTAGAACTAGGTACCTCCCTCCCTGTCTCCATGTGGCTGAGGAGCAGCCACCTATGTGTAGGGATGGATTCAGACTCTAGTGGGCTCAGAGTTCACAGGCAAAATTTGGAACTGAGAACAAACCACATGGAAACTACAGTATGTATAGAAAGAATGGGGACAAGAAGGAGAGACAGCCTACTGGCCTAACCTTGGCTCCAAGCTCTCCTTCAGCGGATATCCTTAGATTGCATGAAAGTACCCTATAACCGAGAATAAATTTCATGTTTTACAGATTAGTGGGCTCTGGGTGTATACACACACACACACACACACACACTCAGGCCCAGTGAAAGATGAAAGATAGTTCTTAGCTAAAAACCAAAACCAGCTAAGAATCAGGATGAAGTTTCTATCACTTAAGAACACAGACCAGTTAAAACTTCAGATTATAATGGTCTCTCAGAGAAATTTTCCAATAGTCACACATCCTGTCAAATACGGTGGGGAAGCTAGGAGTGCAGCTGACTAATAGTGTACATGTGCAGCACATGCAATGCCCCGGGTTCCATCACTACATCGTCATACATCAAAGATGAATGATTGAATGAATGTAGGAAGGAATTAATGAGCAGTCAGAATTGTAAAGCACATCCCCAAGGAGCAAAACCACAAATGGAATAGGAATGTGCTCATCATTCATCAATTATGACATTAAAAAATGAGGGTGCAATGGACGTAAATACTTACCTATACATAAGGATTCTCCTGTGAAAGGAAACTCCAGGAAAATTACCAACAGCCTATGAGAAGGGTCACAATATACCTGGAGCTCAGGAATAGGAAAGAGAGTCTTTGTTTCTTGTTTTCTTGAGTGTCTCATGTACTAAGGTTCTCCTCAAACTAAGTTCACACCACCACACCCAAAAAAGGACTTTAAATGTTTGCATATTTTTGCCTTTAGAAATCTGAATATTGTGGATATGTAATATGTTCCAAAATCTATCTTTGAAAATAACATTAAGTTGGGCTGGAGAGATGGCTCAGCAGCTAAGAGCACTGGTTGCTCTTTTAGAGGACCCAGGTTCATTTCCCAGCACCCACATAGCTCACAACCACCTGTAACTCCAGTTCCAAGGGATCAGATGCAGTCTTCTGGCCATTGCAGATGCCAGACATATGAGTGGTCCACAAATACATAAAATAAAATAAAAGTTGTTTTTTAAGTTTGAAGCTGTGTTGTGGTACACATCTGCAATCCCAGCACTTGGAAAGTAGAGGCAAAAAGAATCCAGAATTTAAGGTCATTTTCAATTACAGAGTGAATTGGAACCCACCCTGAGCTACATGAGAGATCATCTCAAAACAAAATAATAATAATTTTGAAATTTCTCAAGCAAGCACCTGCAGATCCACGCCAAACAAACAGGTTAGCAGTGTGTGAGCTGCTTCTCCCTCTCAATTTCTTAACTGGTGACAATTCCCACCCTCCCAACCCCACTTCCCAGGATCTTCCAAAAATATTTGACTTTCCTCAGGTTGTTTTCTGATGGTCAAAATAGCTCCAACTCTCCATCAATTAACAAATACTCAACACAACCTGCCTTAGGCGTCCAAATGAATTCATTGATGGGCTGTAGCTGCGTTACCACCTGTTCCCCATGAAATAATCTATTGAAATCAGCATAGTAACTGCGGTCCAAGTCACCCAGAAGGCTAGGGCAGGGGTATCCCTTGAGCCCTAGACTGCCAACACCAGTGTGGGCATTCCAGTGAGATCTCTCAAAACACTACAGTAGTTCACTGAGGACAAAGGAGCTAGTTAAGTGGTTTAACCAACCCATTTTGATCGAGTTTTAAAAGGTGATTTTGTTTCATTTTAATGACCAAAGTAGGAGAAAAGCAAACTTCATTTGCAAATCCTTTCAAGTCAAATGAATTTAACTCAGCAGCCAGTCTGTAAAATGCTGAGGCAGAGGCAACTTCCAAAACTATCTGGAAAAAAATGGAGATCCATAAAGAACCTGACCAAGGAGAGGAAACAGCAAGGCAAAGCAGGCCTTTCCTGATCTTGTTCAAATCCCAGTGATTCCCAAGAAAGCTACTCCTCAAGCAACTCACACAAATTGCTTTGAGATGTCAAAACATATAATCAAAGAACTAACTAGAATAATTAGACAGGACACCAAGCTAATTACAAGTGTACAGGGATGTGGCAGGTGATGGATAAAACTGCTGTAGCCCCAGAGCATCAGAACTATAGTCTCGAATAGTCCAGAAAAAAAAAAAAACACAAGTGTTTGTGTTTACATGCCACAACTGATAAGGTGCTGAACGGTTCTGCTTGTTGTTGTTGGTTTCTTTGTTGGTTTGTGTTTGGGAGACTTGGGGAGATTTTGGTTGGTTGTTTGCTTGCTTTATTTTTGAGACAGGACTTCTCTGTGTAGCCCTGGTTGTGCTGATAATTATTCTTTAGAAGGGGCTCAAAGTTTAAGGAGATGGTAATTTAAATTGTCTATACATACTGTTCTACAGTACGTAACGACCTAAATTTGCTATGCAAAATGGATGATTAATGAGCATCAAAATATTTATAGTATGTAATCCAAGATGGTAGGGGGGGATAGCAAGTAAAACTATATTTCATCTTGCCTTTCTGTCCCTGCACCTGGGGACAGACTAGCCTCCTGGGGTGACCCCACCACTTTACTGGCCACTGGAAGGAAAAAGTAAGCAAAGACCTTTGCTTGCCAACTCAATACTCAACAAATAGCATGAGTTTTATTATTACACTTTTTTTCCTCCTGAGGCTAAATATAAGCATGGTTTATCACTGAGGTATAGGCCACCAGCTCACAGTCAATTCAGTTTAAGTATCCCCTAATGAAAAAGACAGACCTACCCAAAACATGTAAGTGTCCACAGAACATGGGGATCAAGCTGGAAAACAAGTGTTCATCATCTACCAGTGACCCATTGGTTGCTATGGGAAGGAATTTAAGGGAAGAAACTGTAGGGAAATCTAGGTATCAGTTTGGCATTGCAGTGTTTTCTTCAAGGATTTAGACATTCTCAATAAATTCCAGTGATTCTCAAGGAAGCTACTATCCAAGCAAGTCATGACAACTGTTTCCGGATGTCAAAATACAGCCAAATGTCTGCCCTGGGGTGACAGGGATGTAAGTAGGGAAGGTACATAAAGGATGAGCAAAATGAACTGTCTCCCAGAGGAAACAAGGGTCAAAGCATTTTCAAAACAAAAAAATCATGCTTTCTTTTCCCGAATTTCTTAAGAAATCTCAACTGGGTACTGGGTGCCTTTGGCTATCAAGTTTTCTCTCAAATACCTAGCAGGTCCAGGAGCCCCTACAAGATAGGACTCTGCGCTTCACTTTAGAAAAGTACTATGGGGAAGGAACTTTGAAAAGTTTTAAAGCAGAGCACGGTGAAAATGCTTTTATATTACCAATTTGCAAACATAAAATAGTAGAGCTCCTTATATACATTTACCATAAATTTAAAAAGTAGTCATGTAATATATCAAACATCAGGAAACTCCATGGTATATTTCAATAAAGTTGTCTTTAAAAACATACTGGAACCCAGGTGTTGTACACGCCTGTAAACCCAGCACCAAAATAACAAGTTCCAAGCCAGCCTGGACTGCATAATGAAACTTTGTCTCAAAAAGTGAGTTAGGGGTGTAGCTCAGTGGTAGAGCCCTTGTTTAATTCCCAGCACCATAGATAGATAGATAGATAGATAGATAGATAGATAGATAGATAGATAGATAGATAGATAGATTTGCACACACACAACATTCCTGGGAAAGAGGTTAGCAAAAGAATTACTAAAGTGAGAGCTTAACACTGACAGAGAACCTAGAAGGTGGACGTAGCTGTTTCCTCAGTACTGGAGTCATCAGTTGCTGCTAGGAGGCCACCCACTATACCTCTGTGATCCACAGCCTCATCAGCAAATGGAATAGGCCATGTTAGGAAAGAACCATCCAGCATTTCAATCCCAGAGACTGAGAAATGAAAAACAGAGCCAGGGAGAATTTCCTATCTTGAAACGTGTAGCTCTTCATTGAAGCCATCTGACACATAAGGTGTTACCCTTTAGGTCACCAGGAGATGTTGCAAACAGACCAGGCCAATTAGCCCCCCAGGGGGGCATATGGAACTACACAGAGAGAGACAGAGAGAGAGAGAGAGAGAGAGAGAGAGAGAGAGAGAGAGAGAGAGAGAGAGAGAGAGAGAGAGAGAGAGAGAGCTGCAGTCCACATTCTCTGGAATTACAAGCAGTAACCACACTTGGGTGAAAGGGTTACTCAGTCCCTTCCACCCAATTCATTAGCATATGGCTCTTGCTATATGCCAGGCAATGAGCCAGGGCAGTGGAGATAGGCTAGGGGTGAGGAGGGGGGACCCAGTTGGGGATGACAGACTTCATGAAAGATGAAGTATTGTACAGTAATCTTTGGAGCAGTCTTCACAAGAAGAATTGGAGGTTTGGAGGCTACATATGAGCTCCTCAAAAATCTCCATGTCCTAATCCTCAGAACCTGTGATTCATTAAGTTAAAGCTCTTGAGAAGAAGGGCTCCTGATTCTCTAGTGGTTCAATGAGTAACAGTGTTTATAATAGGTTGATGTCAGGATAAGGCAGGCATGATAATAGAGGTGGGAAAGACATGATTATGAACCAAGGCAATGCAAGAGGCAATGGAAGCTGGTCAGTCCTTTGATACTAACCCAATAAAGCTCATTTTGAACTTTGGGTCCTGCCGTTTTAAGCCACTAGCTTTGTAGTAATCTGTTATAGCAGCAAGAGGAAACTCATGCAGGACAACTACAAAGTATACAAGAGTTGCATGCACTCCCAAGGAGGGAGCTACATGGACCAAGTCTCAGAAGACTGAATGTGTGTGGAAAGAGAAGGACTGAAGTGGCTACCAAGCTTCAGAAGATTTTCTATGGCAGTGGTTCTCAACTGTCCATAAAACTATTTCATTGCTACTTCATAACTATAATTGTGCTACAGTGATAAATCATAATGTAAATATGCAAATAAAATCATAATGCAGATATGCAGGATATCTGATATGTGACCCCAAGAGGGTCGTTACCCACAGGTTGAGAATCACTACTCTAAGGCATCTGCCAGAGGGCAAGCACATGGGGCCCATTCTAAAGACACTCAGGGCTCAACTAGAGATGCTAAAAGTAGTAGGGGAAACTGGGAGTAACTAAGGTGTCTATAAGAAGCCAAGAAAAAGAGTTCCAATCTTCACAGACTCAAAAGTTAATTCAAAGATTCTGAGGACTGTGTTTGTGTGTTTTGTGAACAGGAGACAGACTGTTCATGAGTTACCATGACATGAACAGATTCCAGAACACTGTCAGGACAGTGCCACAGATAGTCATCCTCAAAGGTACAGGCTCCATGGTGTGAGGAGAAACTGTCTCAAGAAACAGCAGTTTCTTAAGCAAAGATGAAAACAATAAAGGCAAAGTGGAATTTTAAAGGTAGTGTCCGACTTTGTTTTCTATTGCTGTAACCAAATACCCTGGGATGGGTAATTTATAAAGGGAAGTTAACTTGGCTTACTCTTTTAAAGGACAGTAAGTCCAATAACATGGCATCGGTGTTTGCCTGGCTCCTAGTAAGGGCTGCTTTGTGGCTTCATACCACAGTAGAGGAGATCAAAACAGGTTTCTTTCTGTTCCTATAAAACTATTAATTCCAACACTGAGGCTCACTGTTATTACTTCATCCAACCCTTCTTGCCTCCCAAAAGCTCCAACCCCAAATAGCATTAGCATTAATTGGGAGACTGAGTTTTCAATACACAAATATGGGGGATATACTCAAAAGTTCACAGATGGCTACTGAAACTCTAAAGTTTAAAACCAAAGATAGAATCTTCAAGGAGGAAGAAAGTAATTAATTATGAAGGTCCAATGATCCAGGAGAAACCAGGAAAAGGCATACTTATTACAAGTATGAAGGAAAGAATAATGTTGCTTACCAGCAGCCCAGATGTGTACAGCCTAATGCCCGGAAAACATCCTGTTAGGAACAGGGTACATTGAGAACTCCAATGAGCCAGGAGTATCATCTAAAAGGCAAGCAGCTTGAATACTTGATCATGCATCAGAACCAGATGGTTTAGCATGTAAAGGAACTTGCTGGCAACTATGACCACCTGAGTTCCATCCCTGGTACCTAAAAGATGGAATGAGAGAACCAGTTCCCACAAGTTGCCCTCTAACCTCCATGAACACTAATGGTGCATGTTCATGGTGCATGAAAAATTAAAAAAGAACATCCTAGAGGACTTCTTCAAATGCTGATGGCTGAACCCCATTGTCCAGAGTTCCTGATTTTGTAGGTCTGTTGGGTTACTACTGAAGAATTTCTGTCTCTCAAGTGATCCCAAAGTAATGCCCTCTTAAAGCCACTGTCAGTAGCTCCCCTCTAATACTGTAAGGATTCTGTACTTTCCAGTGCTGTTTTCTTGCTCACATAGCACCTGATCTTTTTGTTCTCTGCAGCCTGCACTGGAATGTTCCATATATTTCCCTGGTATAGCTTTCTAGTTGTTCATTTTTCTCAATGTTGAACAAAAAGCCCAAAAGCTAGATGATATTAAAGTAGTACTCATGGAACACCCCCCCCCAGATATCCTTGCTCCTCACCCACCTCCAGTCAACTCTGAGAAAAAGGAAAAGGGATCCTACTATTGGGTAACTGGCTGGGTGCTCACAGTCTGGGTATACTGTTCAGGAGCAACAATCCCTTAGAGGAGCAGCATCGGGCAAGGCCAGTTTGTGATTAGAACAGGACAAGACACAAACAAAGCCACCCCATAATCATGTTTGAACACAGACAAAACATGAACTTTAGCCAAACCATAAATGTGAGCAGACACCCCTTACCCCCACCCCACCCCCTTCTTGCTAATGTGAGTGTCTGATGCTTTTACACCAACCCCAGATTTTGCCTGGCTCCATTTTTCCCTCTTCTAGAGAACATTCGTTGAAATGTTCAATGCCAGAAGTAGACCTGGCAGCATCCAAGCCAGAGCAACGTTCAGCTCCTTTAAATGCTCCCCAAGCCACCTGACACAGGCACACAGCCCCTAAGACTGCCTCTTTCACATCACCTTGCTCAGAGACCCCACAGTCCTCATGGTATATAAGGAGAAGAAAACTCAGTTTGGTGAATCCCAGGTGTGTTCCCAGGGAGGGTAAGTGACTCACAATCTCCTCAAAAACATCCTCCTCCCCAGTTTCCCAGCCTACACCAGATTCCTCATCTTATGCTTCAGGACACTTACTATAGCTTCTACTTACACACTGCTACATCCCTTGCACTCCCATCCTCCACTAGACAAGAAGTTTAAGTGGGCCGGTGTAAACATAACATTTCCTGACACAAAGCAGGAGATAAATATATAATGAGATGGATGAATAGATGAACAAATAGTTATCACTGCAGGTAGCATATTTCAAGAAATTACAAATGCAAGCATTATTAACTGGAGGAGTAGAATAGGAAACAACCATGGTTTGTGCAAGCAGCAACACCATGGCTTCTGCTCTGGCCATGGGTTATGCAAAATAAGGGAATGAGCCCTTTCTTTCATGTTTAAATCAAGACTTATGTAAAGGCATTGCATTGTATCCATTTTAGCTTTCATTCAGCATAGTCTACCACTGACCACAGCATTGCCCCAAGCTCCCCAAACTGTGTTGTTACTCTGGAAATCCTTCAACAGAAGTCATTTGCTTGGCTTGCAAACCCTTCACTACTCCCAGATTTGGGTCACAGTACTTGCACTGCTCTAATTATAAGAGGCTTTCCCTGTGTCTGGCACCATAGGGCCCTCCCAGGAGGTTCATAGTGTTTTGTAAGAGACCACTGCACAGCTAGCCAACTTCATTTCAGGGTTAGGAATTTCGTGACTTTCATTTAGCATTCAGATCAAGGACTATATCATATGATTTGATTATCTTCGTCATCACCACAAAAAATTACCATCAAGCTAAGCAAGAATATCAAATTGGCAAATGAGATAAATCTTCTGAAAACCAGAGAGATTTGGAGTGTGTATATATGTGTGTGTGTTCTCATGCCCTCTCACACAGAACCCTAGCACCTATTAGTAAACAAATAGAATAAACTATTAAATATCTGCACTTCATTGCAAATGTACCACTAAGGACTCTTTAGAAAACAGCAGGTGATTTTTACCCACAAACTACTACAAACACCTTAAATCCCACTTAGGCACATTATAATGAATTAAATGGCATTCGTTTTACTCTTGGTGCCTCTATGTATGAACTCCTGAAATAAATAATAATTGATTGCTGCATAATGGTTACAATTTTAAAATGGCACTGGAAAGGGCTATAAATTGCAGAAGCACTCTCATTTTGTTGAGAGTCTAAAGAATGCAAACAGTTTAGATCTCAGTGATAAACAGGTTTGCTGCTTCTTAAAGGAGACTCTATCCTCTTTCCATTGAGATCTACAAAGCATGGCCTGCCCATTCAAACTGACAAGTTCGTTTTGTATCTAACTCTCTCAGTAATCCATCCCAAATGAAAGGTGATTCCCAATAACATTTCTGATCACCTCAGGAGAAAGCAGCGCATTTCTAAAGTGACCTATACGGATTTTAAAGTATTTACTTTTGCCAGTGAATTCAATGGCTTTAACCAAGACAAAGCAAACATGAGCATGAATTAAATATTGTGTCTTCCATGGAGGAGGAGGGTTGCATGCCATCCATGCAGCCATCGATTCATATTAATTTAGAGCCTGATATGCACCAGACATCAAAGAAAAACCATTGTGAGCAGCACCATACAACACAAAGCTGTCCCAATGGTCATTGAGCCAAGGTGGAGAGATAAATATTAAACACACTAGAATAGCTAATACTGCTGTGGAAAAAAGTGTCATATGAGAAAGGAACTCATTTAGACCTGGAGTGGTATGATCATCAGAAAAGGGCACTGTGAAAAAAGTGACACAAGTTGAGAGGCCACAAAATTACTACCACTCGGGGAAGGGAAAGGCATTTGTAAACAATCACAAATGGCATTTGAAGTTTACTGATCAACAACTTACTGGGTTAGACCACCAGTGTGTGTGTGTATTCATGAGCATCCCGTGACTCCTGCCTACCCTTTGTGGGTGGTGTACCAAGATCCTATTACCTGAACACAGAAAAGTCTCACTTTATAATGATTTATTATAGTGTGCAGACTGCTATGCTTGGCCTAGAAACACCCAAAAATAATCTGCTAGAGGCACAAAAAGCAGAGGCTGTCCATCAGCAAGACTTAGGTAAACCAAACATTTAATAGAGACCAGACAATCATAAGTCCTTTGCTCAATAAAGTGTCGGCTCTTCTAGACAGTAAGGTGGTTCCCACACTGTCAGGACTATAATAAATGGGACCCAGAAGACCTAATGTTAGCTGCCTACACGGAAATTATGTTTTCTAGGTAAATCAAAACCTGGATCTCCATTTCCAGTTCCCGACCCTGCAGACTTAGAGAAGGATATGAGAAGTAGCCTTTGAGGACCACAGAGTGGAGAGGGGCCCAACTGGGGGAAAGACAGGCAGAGAGAGTGAGAGCTAAAAACACAAATGGGGGTTGCAGGAAGAGCTCAGGACCTTGGGACAGCCAGCCCACCAGGCCTGGTACTGGGGCGTTTCCTAACCTCCCATCACTGCATCAGCAGGCAATCAGGGCAATCTAACCCTCCCTCAAAGACCCCGAGATTCTAGGTTCTTCTCAGCCTGGGCCAGACAGGCACCCAAAGAGCCCCAAGAGCCCTGTACAGGGCCAGAACCCACCAAACCCAGGTACCCGGGTCCGCAGAGCAGAGGAGGGTAAGCTTAGGTAAGAAAAATGGCAAAGACAAAACTCTCCCCGCCCACCCGAAAAAGCCAACCACACCCCCTGCATCCCTCAACCCAAGCCGCCCCAAAGCCAGCCCCCGCTAATCTCTGCCCAGGCCCCCTCGAGTTCCTATCCGTGCCGCGCGCGGGCTCCGCAGGGACACTAAAGCAAGTGAGAGTGAATAAGGGTGCGCAAGGCAAAGGAAGGTACCCAAGGCAATGTCACTCTGCCGGCCCTGCTCCCAGGCTCCCTCCCCGGGTCCGCGGTCCCGGGATGGGCGCGCCGACAATACAGAGGGGTGAGCGGCCCCTGCACTCACCCATTGGCGCCAAGCCGGGCGGAGCCGCCGAAGCAGCGTGAAAGTTGGCGGAACCGGGCGTGGGGTTCGGAGCGCCGAGGTCGCGGCGCGGGGATCGAGGGCGAGGGCGTTGGGACGCGGCTGCAGCTGGGCCGGCTTCTTCCTCAGTAGCGGTGGTGGCAGCTCAGCGCCTCCCGCTGCTGCCTCTGCTGCCGCTGCCGCTGCTGCCCTGGGGCGACTCCTGCTGCTGCTGCTGCTGCATCGCGGCCCCGCTGCGCCCGGCTGCTCCGGGTTTCCTGCTCTCTGAGAGTGGAAATTGCGAAAAAAAAAAAAAAAAAAAAAGCACCGCCCAGCCCAGTGCAAGGCAGCCGCCTCTGAGCCTGCTCTCCCCTCCTCCTCCCGGCTGCGAGGCTTGGCAGCTCCGCCCTGTGGAGAGGCGCGGCCGCCAGGCGGGGGCGGGGCCGAGGGGCGGGGCCCGAGCAGTGTCTGGTCTGACTCCGGGGCGAGTCCTCTGGAGGCGGGGCACGGCCGCCCCCCTCACTGGCCGCTTTGCCCCGGCCGGAGCTCCGCCACTGTCGCCCCCTATCCGCCAATGCTAGGTCACGGCCCGGGAAATGCCGCGAGACTCCTCCAGACCCGAGGAGATTTAGGGGGTCTTTGAGGGTGGGGACGTCGGAGTTGAGAGGCACTTGGGAAAAGGTGGATCAGAAGGCGGACCCCAGGGAAGGAGGTCTGGGGGAGGGGAAGAAGAGCCAGACACCTGCTTAATTATTAACAACAGGTAATAGCATTGGGAAACAAGGCTTCTAGCAAGGGGCTGTTAGAGGGAGGGGCCTTTCCCTGCTGCTCGGGGATGCTGGCAGGCCAGGTGCGAGTTTGGAGCATGGCAGGTGGTAGGCTTGAGGAGCCCATAGAGGGACGCAGCGAGGCTGCTGGGCAGGTGTGCAGCTGGGCACCGCCTCTCACGGGATTGGACCCTCCTTACACCTGACCCAGTGTTGCCTGGACCAGGTATGGGCTTCTACTGCTTAGGAATTTTTCTAGGTCCAAAGACAAAGCTTGGTTCGTTTTCCAGCGACATCGTTGTGCCTTATCGACCTCAAACCTAGATAGCCAACAATTTAGTTAAAATTTTAGCTAAAATGAAAATAGAAAATTCATAGGAATTCCTGGGCAATCTCAAGCTCCTTTTGGGGAGGGGGAACATTCCCCACTACACCTTTCAGCCATAGAGACTTGCCTGCAACCACACTCATTTACTTACCTGTTATTTCCTTTCCACTTTCCACCATCTGGTGGTAGGAAGAGATAGTGAGCTAGACCAGAGACAAAATAGACGACAGAAAAATTAGATCATTGGCCCCTGCAAGTGGAGGCTGGGGTCTAGTAAATCCAAGTGACAAATAAAAGTGGGACATCGTTTGTACATAGGCTGTAGCCTAGTATTTCGGTGGAAACATGTTCTGGGAGAAAAAAAAAAAAACTCATCCATAAGGCTGAGGCTAAGATCATGAGTTTGACGAATTCTGACTTAAGGACTAGCCTGGGAGACATAGCATGATCCTAGAGACGAAGAAGGGAAGATAACAGCACAATCCCGCTCTAGATACTGTCCATGTATGTCACAGCAACCTAGACTAATTAAGAGACAGAAGGCTCATCCACACAGCTGTTCTGGTCATTAGATGCCTTATGATTAGAAACCTTATGATCTTGTAGTTGACAAACACTGAGTGAGACTGAGAGACTGACTTAACTCACTGTTATTAAAACCATTCTCCACTAAGCTCAACAGGAACTTGTAGGAGATCTGTCCAATTCCAAAAGTGGCTCTCTTGGCCATGCCCCAAATCATTAGGCTATCCTAATTCTCTCTCAAAGACATTCAGACCCTGGAAAATGGCTGGGCATGTGTTCAATATGGAAATAGCTGAGTTAGATTTGTGGTGGCTTGGCACCTGGGGTACTGAAGATTTGTGGTTGCTGACCCATGCATTTTCAGAGTGATGAGCCAAAAATCATTAACAGCTCTGTTTGCTCTCCAGAGAACCAGGGTTCAATTCCCATTATACCCATGGTGGATCACAACCATTTGTAAATCCAATTCCAGGGGATGTGATGTCTGTCTTCTTTTGGCCTCTATGGGCACTGCACACATGTGGTATGTAGAGAAGCAAAACACCCATACAAATAAAAATGTTTAAAAAAATAGAGTCATTGAACAGTATTGATGAAACCTACCAGACTTACCTGAACATCGCAGAGTCGAGTGCTCCTAAAAGCAGCAACCAGCACAGGACTCCTCAGGGAGAAAGGGCTTCTTTTAATCACTACTTAGTCTTAATCTTAGCCTTCTAATTGAATTGCTTTGCCAACCTCACAAGGATAAAGGTAGGACACTTTAAGTTTTGAGTCTTGGTTTGTGTTTTGTATAGCACAGAGAATGATCTGTGATAGCCATACCTTCAGTTTATCGAATGAGTTTAAGTATATAACAAGCCAAAATAAAAGAATTAATAGCAAGAGATAACAAAACTGTCATCAAATAGGTGCACACAACATTTGCAGCAACTGACCAGGAAAGTGAAGGAAGTCTACTGGAGTTTCTGGCTCTCTTTCCCACAGTGGACACTTTTATATCATGGGAAAAACAACAGTGACATCTGTAGGAAATGGTTCACCTTCTAGCTATTCTCAAGGGCACAGTGGTTTTACTCTTGAGCTGTTTTTCTATAGTCTCCTTCCTAACAAAAACTTAGGAGAACCAGCCCATCTCCAGAAAAGGAGCCTTGGAGGACACTTTGAAATAAACATGCTTGGGTCTCAAATGGGGGTGGGAGAACCCCAGTTTCTGAGCTAGCTTCTTGGTAAGTCCAAACAGCCCAGGCCCATTTTGCCAATATAATGTACATTGCTTTATTTTTCTGGTGCTGAGACCTGAACCCAGCAAGTAGGCAAGTGCTAGACAACCAAGGTTAAACCCATGCCTACCTTTCGTTCTTTCTTTCTTTCTTCCTTCCTTCCTTCCTTCCTTCCTTTCTTTCTTTCTTTCTTTCTTTCTTTCTTTCTTTCTTTTTCTCTTTCTTCCTTCCTTCCTCCCTCCCTTCCTTCCTCCCTTCCTTTCTACTTTCTTGATCTGAAGACCTGCATCCTTATTCCTCTGTCTGAGAGTACTTCCTGCAATGACAAACTTGGCATTTTATCACAAAAGACTGTTAGACTTAATTTTAAAAGACTTAATTTAAAACTAAGTTCTTGAGGTGTACCCTGACTTTAATGCCTTAACTAAACCAACTGTCGATTCTATTCAAAACTCAAGAATTTTTCATCTTCAGTTTCTCTAAATTACGAATGAACATTCCTTTTTTCCCACTTATTGTTCTATCCTTCTGAATCATTTCTATTGTCCTTTCATTTTCCCTTGAGAAGCTTTTGCTGACCAGCACAAGAGAAGTGAACGTCAAGATTCCAGTCCAGCTGCTGACATGAATACAAGTATGATTCCACATCCTTCCTCCTTCCCACAAGTGGATCCTTGAAACAGAATAGCTAATGCAAAATTTCAAATGTATTCCAAATTATGTTAATTCATTTCTTGAGTATTTCTAAAGAAATGCAATTGTATTTAATACCACATCTTTGTGCCACTGAACTCCCATTTCTACCAGAATAGATAATAAGGTTGGAAAATGCAAAGTATCTGACTTGTCACATTAAAATGGCATCACATGATTAAAAAGGCACCACTGTGTTGCTCAGTGGTAGCAACATTTGAAATAAAAAATTGAAGGTACTTGAGCCTTTGCTTCTCCAAGCACTTACAACCTGTCATACTTGCTCTTTCCTTGTGCTTGGGCTTGACATCTGTAATTTACATGTAATGAATGATACTTTGCTTTGATAACCTTTAATATCATCTTTACATTATTATAAATTGCATGCTGAGTGCTTTTACAAAAGACAATCATTATATAGTACTCTTGGTGGGCTTTATGGAGTACAAATCTCCCAGTGCTGGAAAGTAAAGACATGCTTAAGGAAAAAAAAAGAAAAAGAAAAAGAAAGGAAGGAAGGAAGGAAGGAAGGAAGGAAGGAAGGAAGGAAGGAAGGAAGGAAGGAAGATGCCCTAAAGGCCAAAGCTGGAACAGCTCAAACTACACAGAAAATATATTCAGGCACTGGAGAGATGGCTGCAGTTGAGCGTGCTTGCCACTCTTCCAGAGGACCTGAGTTCAGTTCCTAGCACCCATACCATGTGAGTCACAATCACCTGGAACTCCATTTCCAGGGGATCTGATGTCCTCTGGCCTCCATGGGCACCTGCATGCACATGGTACACATACATACACTCAACTACACACACGTATACATAATAAAAACAATTTAAAAAATTAAATAAATCAACAAGAAGGAAATAAGTCATCCTTCTTGAGAGATTCCAATTAATAAATGAAAAAGAAATGAACATGGGGGAGGCAACACCATTAGAATACCAGCACAGGACAGATGTGATAGTTCATATCTGTAATGCCAGCACTCTAGAGATGTACCACATACTCCTGCCCTGGCCAGCAAGGAAGACGCGACTCCGGGAAGATCTTCTTCATGCAGTTTTAATAAGGATCCTTGAACATGTTTCTTCTGACCCGCGGGACCCCGGGGGACCCCTGCACAGGCTTAAATCCCCTTGCACTAACCAACCCCAGTGAGCTACATGGACCCTGCAGATAGGCTACTCTAACAGGGAAGCAGGCAGGCTGAACAGACTTAACCAAATAAGGGCTTGTTTACGCCAGAGAGCGCTCACCAACGGGAAGGTGGAAGGCGGAAGCCAGTGCCATCTTTAAGGCGTGGCACTTCGCAGCTCTCTACATAGAGAGACTTAGACAGAAGGCTTGCCATGAGTTTGAGTCCAGTATAGACTACATAGTGAGTTCCAGACCAGCCTGAGCCATAGCATGAGATACTGCCTCAAGTATCTAGAGGGGACTAGAGAGGTGATTCAGCAATTAAGAACTTTAACTCCTTTCTCAAAGGACCCAGGTTCAGTTCACAGCACCCTAATAGTGACTCCCAATCATCTGTAACTAATTCCAGCTCCAGAGGATCTACTGCCATCTCCCACCTAACTCTGGCTCCCACAAGCAAGTGGTGTACAGGTTCACATGCATGTGCATAAATAAAAAAGAAAACCAAAGAAGACTGCAGTAATAGTTGGTGCAAGCACAATGTGACTAAAATCCCCATATTACTGTGTTTAAGTAGAAGAAGGACATTTGTATAGCCTCAAATTATTTGCCCCTGCATGCATGTCTTCATAACCACAACATGGGAAACCATCAACTTCACAATGGGGAGTGCCAGTAAACAGCCACTTTATCAAGTGAGCAAGGTCTGGTGGCCATGAATTTATGAGTCTTTTCATTCTTCCTTCACATCATGTGTACACTGGGTTAAAGGTAATGCATGTTAAGGTCAAAAGCCATTTTTCTGCATTGTGTTGAGCAGGCTTGAGACCCATCTTGGAAGGAGCCACTTTTGCCTTCTCCATTGCCTGTGAATCCTTTCCAAAGAACAGAGTTTCCCTGATCTTCAGGGAGGCAGAAACTATCAAATAAGAGCAGATTTTTGAAGGCATTACTAAATCACAATTTCCTTCAGAATTTTCCCTAGCCCCCCCCCAAAGGAAGCAGTAAAAAGATGCAATGTGCCCCTTTATCTTTTATACACCTATAAAACCACAACAGGCATTGTTTTAAAATCTAAAGAATGGAGGCCAGTGAGATAGTTTAATAGATAAGGGCCTGTAAGCCTGATGAACTGTGTTTGATCCCCAGGACCCACATGATGGAAGGAGAAAACCCAACTTCCAAAAGTTATCCTCTGAGCTATATATGTGTTGTCACACGTGCATCTGCACACACACAAATAAAAACTTAATAAAATTTCTAAAGATAGCTGAGTGATCAATTTAAAAAGCAATTAGTTATAGCAAGTTTTCTCTAGAAAGGACAAA
Organism: Cricetiscus sungorus; assembly: GCA_030556225.1. Classification (NCBI taxonomy): domain Eukaryota; kingdom Metazoa; phylum Chordata; class Mammalia; order Rodentia; family Cricetidae; genus Cricetiscus; species Cricetiscus sungorus. Next base: position 5,019,732 of record JANBXA010000405.1, on the reverse strand, counting down.
AGAAAGAGCTGGGAAGGTAGCTCAGTCAGTAGAGCACTTGTTATGCAAGCATGAAGACCTGTGTTCAATTCCTAGAACTGGCACAAAAAGCTGTGCATAGTGATGCATACTCAAGCTACTGCCCATGCTAAGAAATGATAACAAAGAATATTTTCACAATGAAGATGCAAATCAAAGCATAACTAGGAGAAATTCTGGAAGCACCACATATTACGGTCTTTGGTGAAAAAAAGTTGATGTTCAGCATGGGATTTTTTTCTAGCATGGACTCACTATGTAGCTCCAGCTGATTTAGAACTCATTATATAAATCAAGCTGGCCTTTATCTTACAGAGATCCACTTGCCTCTGCCTCCCTGTGTGGGATGCAGTGATTCTCAACCTTCCTACTGCTGTGACCCTTTAACATAGTTCCTCATGTTTGGTGACCCCCAGCCATAAAATTATTTCACTGCTACTTCATAATTGTAAGTTTGCTACCATTATTTATCATAATGTAAATACATGTGTTTTCCAATGGTCCTAGGAAACCCCTGTGAAAGGGTTGTGACCCACAAGTTGTAAACCACTGGATTAACAGCTTGTGCAGGTAGCAGGACAATTACTTTAGGTGGGCACTGCTAAACTAGCAAGAAGGATTGTTTGATCTTAATGTTCAGTAATGAAGATTGAAGGATAGAAATTGGCCTGCACAAATGGGTTATTTTTCCCTCTTGAACGTTAGTAGTTAAGTTCTGGGGCCCCATCACAGGTCAGGTTACATTGGAGCTATGTCTCTAGGCTGTGCTGTGTTCCACCATTCCAGACAGAGGGAAGAAAGAACATGGAAGAATGGCTGTTGTCTGGCAAGCAGATTGCCTTGTACAGAAGGAGGAGGAAGGAAATCAGATGTCAGGGGTAAGCAGTCTCTGTGCCAGCTGAGTGTGAACAAGACTATGCAGGCAATGGGCAGCAACAGAAGTCTCCAAGAACCTATTTGGCACTTGTGGACTCTGCTCTGTGGTGCAAGTACAGGACCAGAGGAGGGGAGTCTTGGGGGAAAGTGAAAAGGCGGCAAGAGGTCACAGAAATTAAAGGCTAGCATTGAGGTGGCACTCCACTGAGCAAGAGGTGTGACCATTTGAAGATCTTTTTATTTTTCTTTTGAGACAGGATCTCACTATCACATGGGGCCCAGGCTGGCTTAGAACTCACTATGCAAACCAGGCTGTCCTCCAACTCACAGGGATCTTCCTGCCTTTACCTCCCAAGTGCTGGGATCAAAGATATATGTCACCACTCCCAGTCCTTAAGAGCCAATTTTTAGGTACATCTGACACAGGTCATGTATATTCTGTCCATTCAAGAAGCCAAAATGGGGGATTTTTTAAAATAATTTATGATTTACATTCCAATCCCAGTTCCCCTTGCCTCTTCTTCTCCCGCTCCCCTCCCATCTGTTCCTGGGGGAGGATTCTTTTTTCAGACTTATTTATTTTTATGTGTATGCATATTTTTCCTATGTGTATGTATGTGCACTGTGTGCATGATGCTTATTGTCTGTGGAGGCCAGTAGAGGGTTCTGAACCACCGGAACTGGAGTTAGAGGCTATTGTAAGCTACCACCATATGGATGCTGGGAATGGAACCTGAGTCTTCTGGAACAGCAGCCAGTACTCTTAACCACTAAGCCATCTCTCCAACCCCAAGATAGAGGATTCTAAAGAAATATCTTGTTCACTGGCTTGGAACCTGGGTGGATGGGTTGCTCAATTAAGTGGACATGGAAGTTTCTATTAGATGGGAATATGGGGAAGATAATTCATATTTGAATCCTGAAAAAAGAGAATGATATGTTGGTTCATACTATAATGCAGATGATCCTGGAAAATAGGATGGTAATGCCTGGAAAGTAGTATGGTAACCAACAGAAGCCAGTCACAAAAGGACATTTATTACATGACCCCATCTCTGAAAAGTTCACAACAGGCAAATGCATAGATACAGAAAATAGGTTAGTAATCCCTATTGGCTGGTGGAGTTAGGGAGAGTGGGCTAATGGACACAGGGTTTTGTTTTGGAGTGATAAACATTCTAAAGTTAACTGTGTGGATGGTTGCACAACTGTGAGAATACTAAAATTGGTGAATTGTACACTTTAAATAGATAATTTGTGCAACATGTGAATTATATCTCAGAGGCAGAAATATATGTAAAATGTCAGTATGGGAATCATGGAAAAGTTTTAGAGCTAAATTGTAGCAATGATTACAGTACTCTTAAGTGTTCTTAATGCCACTGAACTGTTAAGTACACTTAAAATGGTTAAGGGGGTAGACAGATGGCTCATAAGTTAACAGCCTGTAACTCCAGTTCCAGGGGATCTAGAGCCCCTTCTGGCTTTTGTAGGCACTACACAATGCATGTAAAACATTCATACACATAAAATAAATGCTTTACAAAATTTAATTGAATGGTCCATAATCTCATTATTACCAATATTTGCAGAGATAATTAATACATTACATAAAATAGTCCTTAAGAAATTAAACATGTGGTACATATACATACATTCAGACAAAACATCTATACACTTAAAATCAGTACATCTTTTAAAAATGGTTAAAAGGGCTGGGAGGTGGTGGCGCACACTTTAGTTCTAGTACCCAGGAGGCAGAAGCAGGTGGATCTCTGTGAGTTCAAGGCCACTCTTGTCTACAGAGAGAGTTCCAGGACTGTCAGGGCTACACAGAGAAATCCTGTCTCCAACATAAACCAATAAACAACAACAAAAACAAACAAAAATTGTTAAAAGGATACAAGTTATGTGTCTTTTATCACCAGAAAAAAAATGTGATGAATTATGAGGCCAGGCACGGTGGTTTTCCCTTAGAGCCTCCTCTACTAACATTCTCATGCCACTTCCCAGCAAGAAGTCACATCTATCCTCAATGCCACCACCTTAGGGTGCTGAGAATCCAAGTCCAGTGGTCACAGCCATCTCCCGAATTATGAAGCTCCCAGGGCAGGGAGCCTACCCGAGATTTGTCCTCCAGCCCCAGAGGCCACAGGAGTTAATTGAAAACTCTTAGAACCAGGGACTTATCTAATAAGATGTGGCATAACCCATATGTAGCACAAGTTCTTATTAAATAGAGTCAGTTAAATCAAGTTCATCTCCTCAAAAATAACTACAGACTAGCCACAGGCAAAAGTGGAGCCAGCGATGTCTGTCCTCCTCTTTTGCTTGGCAGCCCTGACTTGGATTTCTATTCCCCTGCTAATAGTTTTGTTGTTGGTATTTGTCTGGCTTGGGATTTTTGCTTGTTTCTTTTCTTTTCTTTGTACCACAGGGGAGCTCCAGGTATGGTGTCCAGTAGCAATATGTGGGAATTGACTAGCAGTGTGCACAGTAGATCCTATCCCAGACCTGCCCAATTGGAAACGCACTGGTCCAGGTTTTAACCAACTGTCTGGTGGATTCTGATGCAGCTAACATACGAAAACTACTGTTAATCTTCTGCTCCTCATACCCAAGACGAACAACTGGGTCATCTGATAATTTGGTTGGTGATGAACAATGAAAATGGGTGCAAGGGGTCATCAGGAAGGCTCAGTGGTTAAAGATACACCAAGGCTGATGGCTTGAGTTCAATCCTGGAACCCACACAGTGGAAGGAGAGAACTGACTTAAGTTATAATCTGACCTCTACATATGTGCTGTGGAGAACACACACATGCAAACATACACACACATAGATAGACAAGAGAATGATAGATAGGTAACTGAATTTGAAAAAAAAAAGTAACAAACTCTGACCCACCAAAACAGATTTGATATTTTATGAAAGATAAATTATCATCATAAAAGAGGTAATACTCAGTAAACTTTAAAAACAAACTATTAGAGACATGTAGTATAAAATCAGAAATCTGAGACTGAATATAGTGGTTAAGAATACTTGCAGACTGGGGTTTAGTTCCCAGGGCCTACAAGGTGGCTTACAACAGCCTATGTAACTCTAGTTCCAGGGGATCCAGCAGCACCTTTTGGTCTCTCTAGGCACTATATGCACGATTCAGAGACAGAGACACAGGATAGAGACTGAGAGAGAAGAGACAGAGGAGGGGGAGAAAGAAAGGAGAGATGCGACAAAGGAGACAGCGAGGAAAGAGAGAGAAGACAGAGGAGAGGAGAGAAAATGAGAGGAGAGAGAGAGGAGACAGAGGAAAGAGATGGGAGAGAGATGAGATATATAGAAGAGAGAAAGAGAAAAGTGAAAGCAGAAATAGAAAGGAGAGGGAGCAGAGAGCAGACAGTGAGAAAGAAGAGAAAGAAGAGAGAGTAAGAAAGAGAAGAGAGGAGACAGGACAAAGAGTAGAGAGCAAGAGGAGACACAGGAGATAGATTGAGGAGAGAGAGATGAGAAGTGAGGAGAGAAAGAGGAGAGAAGCAGAGTGAGAGGAAATGAGAGAATAAAGAAAAGAGAGAACAGGAGGGGAGAAGAGAGAAGGAGATGATGACAGAGAGGAGAGGGAGAGAGAGACATGAGATGAAAGAGAGAGAGAGGAAAGAGAAGCTTGTGCTCAGGATTTTTGCTTTTAATTCAGTATGGAATCCCATCCCATGGTGTGGGAGCACCTACATTCAGGGAGTCTTCTGTAAAACACACTAACAGACTTGCCCACACTTGTCTAAATCTAGTCAAACTGACAACAAAGATTAACATTTTCTTTCACATAAATTTGATTGGGAAAGATATTAACCCTGTGAGGAATAGATTTTTTTTGAAAATGTATTTCATAACCCTACTCTAAGAAGTGATTCAAATTTCTGACTTTAAGACACTTACATAATTATCTGATCCTCTTAAATGAGGTATTATGTCATTTTTCAAGGACTCTGTTCTCAGCCCGTGTACACTATGAGCTGACCTAAGTAGGACAGCTTTTTGCAACAAGACCTTACTAAGGAGCTGGGACTGGCCTCAAACTTACAATTCTCCTGCCTCAGCCACCCAAATCCTGAGATTACAACACCCCTGGCTAATGATGCTTAAACAGAGATTCCTTTTCCTTGTGTCCAGCTTGACTATGATCATCTAGCCATTCGCTCCCTGGAAAATATCCTGAGCAAGAAGAAATCTTTGTTGTGCTTGTTTTTTGAGACAGAGTCTCTTGTAAACCAGGCTAACCAACCAACTTTCTATAAGCTGAGTATGTCCTTGAACTCCTGATATTCCTGCCTCAGCTTCCCCACTGCTGGGATTACAGACATTCATCATCACTCTGGTCTACAAGAAAAAAAATCTTGAAATCAAAATTTGTCTTATAAAGATTTAAATGTCAGGGGCTGGAAGGGATGGCCCATTTGATAAAGTGCAAGAATGAAAACCTGAATTTAGGTTCCCCTGACACCCACATAAAAGTACAGAGCAGCAATGAATGTTTGTACCCCCCAGTGCTCGTGGTGGGTGGGGTGGGAAGACAGATGAGTACAGTCTTGGAGTTCTCTGTTCATCCAGTCTAGCCAAATGAGTGAACTTGAGGTTCAGTGAGACATGCTGCCTCAAAAAATGTTTGAAAATAAATTTTTTAAAATGATAAAAATAATGTTGACAAAGGATAGCAATTAAGGAAGACACCTATGTGGACAGCCTTCACACACACACACTCCTCACATACATGCACATATACACATAAAAATAAGTAGTTGTTTTGGTTTGGTTTTCAAGACAGGGTTTCTCTGTGTAGTTCTGGCTATCCTGCACTTGTTCTGTAGACCAGGCTGTCTACTGAACTCAGAAATCTACCTGCCTCTGTCTCTCAAGTTCTGGGATTAGAGACATACACCACTATACCTGGCTCAATAGTTTTTTTTTTAAAAAAAATAATTTTAAAATTTAGCAGTTTTCAATGTACCTCAGTCTTCCATAGCCATAAAAAACACAGATGAACTGTCATATAAGTACTAGACCTCCCATGGCCCCAAATAAAGAACTGCAAAGATTCTACATGACAAATATGGCAATGTTATATCTTTGCAATAGAGGCATGGCATAAGTGGTACTGTTCCTGTGTCTCTGAACAGCAAGGATGATGATTTTGATAATCACCATCACTGCTAGACAAAAAGGGTCTGTGATACTCGCTCATCCTCTTCTGCTAACCTCTAACGTCAGTGTAAGTCAAGTGTTATTATTCCCATTTTAGCGATTGAGGGGACTGGAGTTCAAAGAAGCTAAATGTCATGCTCCATCAGTGTCCTTTCCCAGAAAAGAACACTCCAGGGGACAGAAAGTCAATTGTGTCTGTTTGGATTAGAAATGATGGAATTGTCTGAAATCTGACTATACAGCCTATTTGTTTTGTCATGGTTGAGAGTTCCTACTTAATGGTCTTAACACAGAATACCTGTGCTTGGCATGAGATCTGAATGCATTTGTGATCTGGATGCACATCAAATGCCCATGGGCATAACACCTGGTGATAAGACACAGCATGCACACTTACCTATCACAGGCACTCACATTGTGTTTTAACTTAAAGGACAACTACTCCCAAAGGTTACCAGGCCAAGTTGTCCCAGACATGCATTTAGAACTCAGAGGGTCAGCCCTTGCCTTGCTACCTTGCTTGCGACAGAGTGTCCTCAAAGCTGTGCTAGCCAGGCTAGCTGTCCCATGAGCATCAGGAGATGCTCCTGCTTTTATCACCCAGCTCCCTGTAAGGCAGTGTTGGGATTGTAGGTGTTTGTGCTGCTACATCTTTGTTTTAAAAGATGAATTAAAGTTTTAAGAGTTGTGTGTGTGCCTTAGTTTTTCATAGCCATAAACTATAGCCCTTTCCCGGCCACCCAAATAAATAAATGAAAAGGCTTACATGGCTACTAGGGATGTGATCTCAGGTCATGAGGCTTTAGGAATGAGTGCAATTACTCACTAAGCTACTTCCATGGCCCTCCTTTTATTTCTTGAGCCAGAGAGCATAACGGTGAAGCCAAGGCCCTGAGCATGTAATCTTGGGAGATTTCTCTCTATGGTTCAAGTTCCTCATGTGTGAAATGGAAATACTATTACCTGTCTCATAGGGCTCTAGTAAACTGTAATGACGTCTAAAACTTATAAAGTGCTTGGGATAGTGTCTGGCATTGTTTTAGATTTTCCTCAATGAGCAAAATTTTAATAAAGGAAAAGACTGCTTTTTAAAGATTATCATCTTTGGGACTATTGTCTCTGGAAATCTAGCTCAATTGGTAGAGTGCTTGCCTAGAATGAATGAAGACCTAGGTTCTATGGGTTCAGTTCCCAGTACCACATAATACCAGCTGTGGTGGCACATGTCTGTAATAACTTGACTTAGGAGATTGAGGAAGGAGAATAAGAAGGGTCATCCTGGGTTTGGGGCTATCCTGGACTACATGAGACCCTGTCTCAAAAAACACACACAAAAGGGTGTCATACGTTTACTATCTTATGTTCCCTTATTTTAATAGTTTAGAATAAGTAATAGCTATGCAATTAAAGAAATAAGTATCTAAGGTGATTATAGGGTTTAAAGTGTGCATCCAACTTAACAACTGTAGCAAATGTCCTAAAATACATGTTGTTAATCTTAGCACACTGGACTACTTGTGTTTGTCACTTCTATCCCCCAAACCTACTAAGAGATAGTAAAGGAGTAAGTGGGACTTCTCTCCCAATGACAGGAAAAAGAATGGAACCATTAAGAGACTGGATATGAACCCTGGAGAGGTGACAACTTAGCAGAAAGACATAAAACTGGAGTTTACGGTAGACTCTGATAGGAACCCCTCAACCAACCGAACTTCTACAAAGTTCAAGGCTCAGATCAAGGATACAGGTTTATCCTTAGTATACTGAGTGGCTATACTGAGTGGCTGGACCCTCAGGTCCTTCGCTTACACTGCCCAACAAGTTGGGAAATGCAGGTAGAAGATACCTTGTTACCAAGGCATTTAACCCAGGACCATCCAGTTTCCAACATGCTAAAGACCAAGACTTGCTTGTTTATTTTCCCTGTCCTCCTGGGCATAATGAGATGAGAGGCACCTTTTCCAGAAACACCCAAGGGAACCTAGAGAAAATATCCCCAGATGTGGGCATAGGTGAAACTCCACTGGTTCCCTGGCAGACCAGAGTCTAACATGTGGATATGTGAGATCAGTAGCAGCTTCCCATTGCCTTTAAAAACTGGAATCACTGGTGGGCACTTTCTGGATAGCCTGTAGAATTGCTGCAGCTCCTGAGCAGGCACAGTCAACTTCTCTGACCTTTTGATAGTATCGCTGACATTTACTACACCTGGCTTTGATGACCTCTGATGTAAGAGTCTAATTCTATTTCCAACCTTTTAGACCCAAAAAATCTAGCATGACTTCTGTTTTCTGGACTCAATCTTGCCAGATACAGCCTGGATTAGAGGCCTCTATTCCCATTCTCAGGTCCCATCCAATTTTCCATGGGTGCTAAAAGTGTCAAACTCCTGCAGAGATGAATAGTGTAGTGCCAAGTCAGAAAATTTGAGCCCTGTATTCCCTCCCTGCTGAATCACAGACCCATTATATGTTTTCTGAACACCATGGCTCCTGTCACCTGCCTCTTTTTGAATGGAGACCAAAACAGAGCTCCAAAGAAAATTCCCCATACCCTGCCCTTCAACCTTCAGGTGGTGAGTAGTTCTCTATGATTGCTCCCATTGGGATACTGACTTAGTCTTTTTGTCTCTCCTAAACACTGCCTATGCCTTCAAAAATGTCCTTTATTGAACCTTTCTCAATTGAACCCAATTCAATGGAACTGAGACAGCTATTTCTTATCAGATATTGGCTGATACCTGGATCCATTACTCTTCCTGTAAGAGTCTCTGCCCAGGCTTACAGGATCCACCCAAAGTGTTTTAGATGCTTTTGTATTCAGTATCAACAAAAGTGACTAGGTGGTTGAAGAATACTTCCAGTGTCAAGTGAAAAGACAAGCAAACAGAATAAAAGAAACAAGGAAAAGAAACCAGTGAAAAGACAAACAACAGAATAAAAAAAACAAGTAAAAGAAACCAGTGAAAAGACAAACAAACAGAATAAAAAAAACAAGGAAAAGAAACCAGTGAAAATACAAACAAACGGAATAAAAGAAACAGGGAAAAGAAACCCATGGGAGATTAATGAAGACTTCAACATCAATAACCAAAACAATGATGCTCACAATGTTAAGAGAAGTAACTGCATCTATCAAATAAAGATAGACTATGAACAACATTTAAAGGGTGGGAGGAATTGAAAAGAGGGGATAGGATGTGGTAAGAATCAGATTCTAGAAATTTGAATACAACAGCTAAAGTTTTTTAAATGTAATAAAATTATGGTCATATTGCATTGTGTATATAAAATTCTCAAAGAATCAATAAAATATTATATATAAATATGCTCATATCAAGGCAAAAAAATTCCCAAGGAGACAGAATAAAAAGACGAAGAAATGGAAAATAAAATGGAAAGGATAGGACATATAGAAGACCATTTCAGATGATCCAATGTCCAAATCATATGCAGCCCTCCAAAAAGTAAACAATTGGAGATAAAATTAACTCAAGAAAATATAAATATCCATAAATGGAAGGGCAAGTATCTCCACATGGGAAGAGGCAGGCAAGAGTCCAGGACAATGGGTGAACAATATGGGCAGTAGTCAGTGAAGTTTATGATAAATGTTCAAATATATCATAGTCAAAATATAGTATAATAATATTAAAAACCCCAGTGACAGATACTGAAAAACTTCAAGACAAAAAAGAAAGCTTTATAACAAAGAACTGGAAATCAGAATGACATTGGTCTTCTCAATGCCTCTTCAAATTAGACATTAATAGATGCCTTGGAAATTTTGAAAGTAAATGATCTTCAACTTAGAACCATATATTCAGCTAAACTCTCAGTGATATTTTCAGAAGGATTCCAAATACCTGGTGTTCCATGAACTTTTAATAACACATCAGAAAGACATTCCAGTAAAAGAATATAGCATACTAAGAAAGCAAAAGATTGACATCCTAAAATTCACAGGCAAATGGACAGAACTAGAAAAAAATCCCAAGTGAGGTAACCCCAAACCAGAAATACAAGTATAGTATGTACTCACACATAAGTGGATACCAGACATAAAGCAAAAGATACCCAGCCTACATTCTACAACCCTAGAGAAGCTTGAACCCTCTTCCAGATGCAGATGGAAGCAGATGCAGAAATCCATAACTAACCATTGGACCAAGCTACTGGAGTACAATCAAAGTGAAGGAGGAGCTATAAAATGAACAAAGGAGTCAAGACTATGATGGGGAAACCCACAGAATCAGCTGACCTGAGCTAGTGAGAGATCACTGACTCAGGTCTGACAAATGGGGAATCAGGATAAGACCAAACTAGACTCCCTTAATGTAGGTGACAATGGTGTGACTGGGACAATATATGAGACCACTGGTCAGATCTAACACTAACACACAGACTGACTCAGTGGAGCCCATTCTATATGGAGAGATACCTTGCCCAGCCTAGACACAGGAGTGTGGGGATGGAGAGGTGCCTTGGTCCTGCCTCAACTAGATGATGGGACAGACTTAGTAGACTTCCTAGAGGAGGCGTTCCCTTCTCCAAGGAGCAGATGGGAGGTGGGGAGGGAAGTGGTAGTAACAGGAGGAGAGAAGGGAGGGGGAACTACTAGGATTAGAATGTAAAAATAAATGAATAAAAGAGCAAAATAAAGAAAGCAAAAGATATCAGACCTAGGAAACAATGGATCTCACATGAGGCAGTAGTGAGAGGAAAACAATCCCTGGCTGACACTGTGTACCTATCCAGAGGACAATTTGTTTGAACAAAATAGAAAGCTCTCAGAGTGAGGATTGATTTACCTTCATATTTGCAACCTGGTATTAACAAGCTTTAGCAAATTTGAAAAAAGTATGCCCCAAAGGTGCCCATCTAATCCATGAAACTTTCTGATGTTAGTGCAAACGTAAAGGGCAAGTTGAGGCACACTGGGTTAGAGAACAGTTTACTGAACACAAAATAAAGTCCCATGGAGATGGCTTAGTGGGTAAATAAATGTACTTGTTGCACAAGCCTGATGACCTGAATTCCACCCCAGGAACTCATATAAAATACTGGATGTGGTGATTCACATATGGAACCCTAGCACTTCTATAGGGAGATGGGAAGCAGAGACAGGAGAATTGCCCAGAGCTCACACAGCACAGCATCAGAAAAAGCCTGTCTTGACAATGTAGAAGGGAAGAACCATCTTACACCAGTTGCCCTATGACCTTCACATGCATGGTGTGGCAGGTGCACATTTGCACCTGCACTCCCGCCCGCCCCCCACCGCACACACACAGCTAATTTTAAATTTAGCTTCATGTATGAGGGTGGGTGGTTATGCCAGAGTGCAGGTGAGGTGCCTATGGAAGGTAGAAGATGATGTCAGATCCCCTGGAGCTGGAGTTACAGGAGGTTGTGAGCCACCCAACAGCTCTCTAGTACTACAAAATTAATTTTAAAGATAGTTAACTATGAAAGAAACCAATGACAGAGGAGAAAGACTGTAAACTCCTAAGCCAAGACTACATGTAAAGGACAGAACATATGCAGGAAAAATCAGAATCCACAAATGCAAAAGGCTGGTAGTATGTAATGACACAAAAGGGGTCATGACTTTCATGGCCCCAAGCCTTTGTGCTTCCAACCTTTCCCAGATCTCTGGCCCACTTCTACCTTCATAAAGTACTCTTAATAAATGCTATTTCTACTACTATGCATGCATCCCTACTCTGATTCTTTGCTCTGAGACACAAGAACCTGGACATTTCCCCAGTGCCTTCTGGACTCTGATCTATGCTTAGAACATCCTCCAAATGGTGTCTGAGGCTACTTGCTTTTACATATAAGGAAGGGATTATAATTTTTCACTGTATTCTACATATTTATCCTTATGCCCACAGATAAGTGTATCTCTCGCCCCTCATCAAAGAAGCTTCTTTTTGCAGCAGGGAGAGACCATCACAGAAAGCCACAACTACTCAAATGCAGACAACTGATTATGAGGTGTCCTGACATAGTTGATAACACCTACAACACACTCCCTACAGCTAAGACTCAGGGAACATTGTGGAAGAGGAAGCAGAAAAAAAATGCAACAGTCAGAAGACCAGGAAGTCTCCTGTGAGACTGTGTCCCTGATATATGACAGAGACGCTACACCGACGGCATCTCAAAAATATGGTTCTGGTGACTGGGAGTCCAAGGTAACTCCAGAGGACATGCTAAAGGCAATGAGTTCAGTCTTAGCCTTCAGTCAAAGCAAAGGAGTCAAATGAACACAAAACAAAGGGGGAAGTGTCAGCTTTGGTCCTGTTGTAGTTATCTTACAGGCACAGGCGTGGAGTCAATGCTTTTTAGAAAAAGCAGCTTCTACATACCTGTTTCATTCTGACCTCTAGGACTGCACAGAAGGAAATTTGTGCTATTTAGCCACTGTTCATGCTAATTCATTCTAGCAGCAATAGGAGACTGATATGACTGAAATTTAAGTGGTTCCTTTTCCTTTTTCTTTTGTGATAGGACTTCATGTCACCCAGCAATTCAAGAGTCATTCAGGAAAGTGGACTGTTTTACTTTGTTTTCTGTTGTGATAAACACCATGACCAGGGGCTGGTGAGATGGTTCAGTGTTGAGATGGCTTAAGTGCACTTGCTGCTCTTACAGAGGACTCAGGTTTGATTCCTAAAACCCACATACCAGCTAAAAACCAGCTGTAACTCCAGTTCCAGGGGATCTAATGCTGTCTCCTGACCTCTGTGGGTATCAGGCATGACTGTGGTGCACAGGCAAAACACTTCTACAAATCAAAATAAAGATAAATAAATCTTTAAAATGACCAAAAGCAATTTGGGGGAAAGTGTACCCCCACATCATACACATACAATGGTAATAAAACTCAATTAAAAATAATATGCATAAACTGAAGACAACCAACTTAAATGTATGCATGTGCATTCCCACACATAAACATGTACAAACATACAAAGTACTCCATACACACACGAAATCACAAATGCATACTCATAATAGTCACAAAAAAGAAAATACACAGGAATAAATTTAAGCAAGGAAGTAAAAGACATCTACAAAAAAACAAAACAAAAAGCACTAGAACCAGGCAAGGTAGTATATGCCTATTATCCTAGTACTTGGAAGGATCTCTACCTTGATGTGTGTGTCCTCTAGTTGCTAAGAGGCATTCAGTTCCATTTTTGCCCATTAGGTGGAGCAAGAAAGCTCTAGAAGACTATCAGCCAAAACAAGGAGAGCAAATTGTTGATGAACTTGGAGGATCCTGAAGTTATCCCAGTCCACTAGGTGAGATGCATGCTAACATTTTTTTCCTAGGCTAGGAAAAAAAAAAAATCTATTTCCATATAGAAACCCTGTTTGAAAAAAACAAACCAAAAAGAACCCCCAAAATCCTGTTTTCAGAAAGCTGTATAGTGAAAACTAAAATTGAAACACCTGAAACCAGGACATTATTCTAGTAATTTTTTTTTTTAAATTAAAGGTTCTCCAGTTGAGAGCTGGGGAGATGGTTCAACTGATATGGTGCTTGCTCTGCAAACATCACGATTTCAGTTCAGACCACCAGAACCCATGGAAAAAGCTAGGTGCCATGGCAGTATTCATTCCTTGACCTACCTCAGAATCCTGATTCCTTCAATGTTGGAGTTTGATTTTTTTTTCTTTTTTTTTGAGACAGGGTTTCTCTGTGTAGCTTTGTGAACCAAGCTGGTCTACAACTCACAGAGATTTGCCTGCCTCTGCCTCCTGAGTGCGGGGATTAAAGGAGTGTGCCACCACCCAGCTGGAGTTTGCATTTTAATGCACCCAAAGGTTCATGTGTATGGTCTCAGGGAGATGCTCTTGGGAATGTATAACCTTCAACTGGGGTCTAAAGAGAGGTCTTTAAGATGTTTTGAAGTGTGACACAGAAGGGGCTAGTAGGATACTAGTTCCTTCCTTTTCTCTCTACCCCCTCCACCCACTCCCACCCCACCACCCCTCACCCTACCCCCACTCCCCACACCCCAACCCCTGCCAACCAATGCCCTGTAAGTTTGTCATTTCTCTGTGTAGTCCTGTAGACCAGGCTGGCCTCAATCAACCTGGTTCTGCCTCACGCATGCTAGGATTAAAGGCATGGGCCAGGCCATGCTCCTTGGTGTAACCATTTTAAGAGACCACATGGCCCCAACACAATAAATCTGGACCAAATTGGACAGGAATATACAGGGATGGACTATACTGGAACCTCTAAAACTAAAGAGGTGGGAAAAATGATGCGCCATCCATCCTGTAAAACATTTTCTGGTTTTTCTCTTTAAAAATAGGTCACCTATTCACAACTAAGCATTGAACAAACTCCTGGAGTCCAGTTGTAGAGAGGAAGGAGTAATGAGCAAAGAGGTCATACCATGCAGGGAAACCCAGAGAACCAGCTCACCTTTGAAAGTGGGAGCTCACAGACCCCAGACTGACAGCTGCAAAACCATTCTAAGACAGAACAAGTCCCCCTGAACATGGGTGTCAGTTGGGAGCTTGGGCAGTCTATTGGGCCTCTGGCAGTGGAATCAGTATTTATCCCTAGTTCATGACTGGGCTTTGGGAGCCCATTCCCTATGGAGGGATACTCTCTCAGCCTACATGGGGGAGGGCATCGGTCATGCCCCAAATGCTGTGAAAGACTTTGATGATCCCCCAATAGAGGCTTCACTCTCCCTGAGCAGTGGATGGGGAGTGATATGGGGAGATGGTAGGGGGGAATGGGAAGACAGGAGGGAGAGGGAACTTGGAATGGTATATAAAATAAGATAGTTTTAAAAATAAAAAAGTAAAATAAAAAGTAGATCACCTAAGACTGTGGTTCTCAGCCTTCCTAATACTTGAACCCTTTAATACAGATTCTCAGGTTGTAGTAACTCCCAACCATAAAACCATTTTCATTACTAGTTCATAACTGTAATTTTGGTACTGTTATGAATTTTAAGTATCAAAGACAGAAGTAGGAGAATGATGAAATAAATTGACTGTGGTTTCTAGTTAGTGAGTGAGATCTTCAACAGAGGTATATTTAGGTATACCTAGACAACTGATCCAGTGAGGGTCAGGAATTAGGCACTCAACAAGGCAAATGGCAAAGGGCATTGGAGATGAAACTGGGAAAACATGTGCATGGATATGAAAGCATGAGTATGGGAGTGATGGCTCAGTGGTTAAAGTGTTTGTGCAAGCCTAAGACCTAAGTTCAGATCCACAGAAATCCATAGAAATGCTGGTTAGCCATGGTTGTCAGCCTCAATTCTGACCTCAGAAGGTGGAACTGGGGGAACCCCCAAAGCAAGCTGGCTAATAAGAATAGCCAAATTAGCAAACTCTGAATTTAATTGAAAAACCTTGCCTTGAGATCTGGAGAGTAATCATGCACTTCTCTTGCTAAGGACCTGAGTTTGATTCCCAGCACCCACATGGAGGCACAACCATCTGTAACTCCAATTCCAGGGGATCTGATGCCTTCTTCTGTCCTGTGTGGGCACTAGTCAGCCATGGGGTGCACATGCATTCAATATCAGGCAAAATACTCAAACATATCAAATAAATCTAGGGGAAAAAAAGACAAAAAAAATTTAATTGCTACATGAATAGAGAGGGTGATTGAGGGTGGTTCCCAACATCAACTCAGGCCTCCACAAGTATGCACACATGTGCAGCCACACATTTACAAAAACATCTATACTCACATGCGCAATATGAAAGGCTCTATAACAGGCCCAAAGATCACAAACATGGCACCTGTAGGTTTTGCCCTCTACCCTTCCCTCTCCATTACTAAACCATTAGATTGCATTTCTAAAGCTAGTCCCCAAGGTCTATTCCATTATTTGGCCACTTCCTTATACCTAACTAAAACACCAGGTCCAGCTATCAAAATTCATTATTTGGCTACACTGACTAACATGTTGAATCAGGACTTGCCAAGCCACTCGAGCATAGACGTCCCCTTTTCTCTTTAAAAACTACTTCTGCTAACCAGGTAGTGGTGGTACTCACCCTTAATTCCAGCACTCAAGAGGCAGAGGCAGGCAGATTTCTTTGAGTTTAAGGCCAGCCTGGTCTACAGATCAAGTGCCAGGACAGCTAGGACTGTTACACAGAGAAACCCTGTCTCAAAAAAACAAAACAACAACAAACAAAACAAAACCCACTCCTGAAAAGACACCAGCTGCTGTCTTTGCCCAAACTATCCCTACTTGTCCCTCTAGGGTAATAAAACTCAATTGTGCTGAGAACTTAAGTGTCTGAATGTGTTCTTTGCCAACTCCAAGCCCTCCATTACAACACACACACACACACACACACACACACACACACACACACACACGATAAATAAGCTGGAGTATGGCACACTTGGATAGGTGTCAAGTTGCTTGATCCATTCTGCTGGGAGGGTGGTTGAACAGGGAAATGAGCACACAGAAAATGTGCAATATCATGCCTTTAGGAAAATACTCCTGTTGGATTGGTTACAAAACAGATGAGAAGCTGATGGTGAAGCTGTTTTGGTGAGTATAAAATGCTGAAGCTACTCAGGAAAATAGCTTGATATTTTATTACAGAGCTGTCAATATGATCACATGATCAGACGATCCTACCCCTGGAAATTTACTTGCATGAACTAAATTTAGACTCAAGTGAAGATTTTGTTTGTGATTGCCAAAACATAGAAGCAACATGCTTATCAAGTAGTGAGGGGACAACTAAATGATGGTATATCCAGACAATAAAATACTACTTAGCACTAAGAAAGAATGAATTTGGAGCAGTGTAGGGAGGGACTCTTTAATGATGCAAAGCTGTGAGATTCATGTAAGTTTTTTTTTTCTTTTTCTTTCCCATTTTTTCTTTTTCTGAGACAGGGTTTCTCGGTATAGACCTCTCTGTACTGTAACTCACTCTGTAGACCAGGCTGGCCTCCAACTCAAAGATCTGCCTGTCTCTGCCTCCCAAGTGCCAGCATATGCCACCACCACCTGGCATGCTTTTATTGTGTTTATTAAGTATTCACAAGAATAAACAAGTACTTTTATAATCAAAGAATGAAATTTAATGTACATGGATGAATCTTAAAAGCCAATCTTAAGATGTCAGATAACACTGACCATGTGCTGTGTAAGCCTATGTATATGGCATTCCAGAAAAGGCAGAACTATGGGTATAGAAAACACATTGTTACCCTGGTGTGCACACACCTTTCATCTTAGCACTTGGTAGGCAGAGGTAGGTAAATCTCTATGAGTTTCAGGACAGCCAGGGATACATAGTGAGACCTTTGTTGACTTCATTTCATTTGCATATATTATTTCTTTTTCTTTTTCTGTTAAAACTAAAAAAGTAGCTGGGTGGTGGTAGTGCATGCCTTTAATCCCAGCACTTGGGAATTAGAGGCAGGTAGATCTCTGTGAGTTCGAGATTAGTCTGGTTTGAAGTGCTGATGATGACTGGACAAGGCACTGATCTATGAGTATAGCAGGATATCATTAGGAAATCACTTCATTGACATTTTTTTGCCAGTCACGTTAGGTTCTTCCCTGGGTCTCTGAACCATCCAGCTTCTGGTTCCTGGCCATCCAGGCAGTGTCATGAGCTTCAAGTTAGACCAGTCACTGGTTGGCCATTCCCAAAAGTTCTGTGCCACTTTTACCCCAGCACATCTTGCAGGCAGGACAAATTGTAGATCAAAGGTTTTCGGACTGAGTTGGTGTCCCAGTCCCACTTCTGCAAGCCCTGTCTGGTTATAGAAGTCAGACAGTTTAGGCTCTGTATTTCCCATTACTAGGAGTCTTCACTGGAGTTACCCTTGTAGATTGCAGAGCATTTCCACTGCCCTAGGGTTTCCACATTGCACCGCAACCCCCATGATGCCCTCCTATACCACTCGTCTCTCCCTGTACTCTCTCCGTCCTCTTAACATGATTCCTCCTTTTCCCATCCACTCCCACACCAGTCCACCTGCAAAATTTATTCTAATCTCCTTCCCAGGGAGATCCATATGTCCCCCAACTAGAGCCCTCCTTGTTAGCCTCTCTGGGTCTATGGATTACAGCATGATTATCTGGGGAACATCTTGGCAACTATTCTTTCCTCCACAATTGTTAAGAACCCATTAAGAAACCCACTGTGTTTCTTGCAGTATCTTACGAAAATTGTCACCAGCAATCACCTCTCAATTTTGAAGTCACTTTCTTCTTTACAAAATATAAACGGTTATTACAAGAGATTAGAAACCAAGGTAAGAATTTCCACTAGAAATGTATCAGTAGGAGCAGTCATGGTAGCTCATGCCTGTTAATTCCAGCATAGAATTCCGGCCTGACAGAAGCAAAAAAACTATCTGCAAAGTTCAACTTATTTTTTTAATATCTTAAACAATATGTACAGCAAAAATAACTTCCAAAACATTGTAATTCAGGTTTTTTAAAGACATGTTTAGCTTTCTGGGAATAGGATTCTATGCTTTGTCCAATATAATGGATGCAAGTAAGTGTCATACTAATTTAAACATGTTTTATTCATGTTTATGACAATCTGCAAAAACCAAATAAACATTAAGTATAATCTCAACTACCAAGAAAAGCTCAGAGACTAATGAGAAACACAAAAATATTATGCAAGTATTTAAGCAATAGGTTTATATCTTTTCTTCCATTTTCATACCATTTCAAGAAATGGAATAATAAAGATCTAATGAACACTCTAATTAGCAATTATGAACCTGGGCATGCCTATAACCCAGCACCTGGCAAGTGGCAACAGAAGCTTCAAAGTTCAAGATCAGCCTTGGCTGTTCAGCAAGTCCAGGTTGGTGTGGAACCTGTGAAGACCTGTCTCAAAAACTAAAGAGAGAGCGGGAAGGAAAGAGAATGAAGAGGGAGAGAGAAGAAGAGGGAGACACTGACTCTAAACATCAACAGCCAAAATCAAAGAGGTGCTCCAAAGAACAAAATGAGGAGGTAAAAGCAAAAGAGCCAGTGAAATTGTGTTGGCTTAATGGGATTTGGCTACTATCTCTCCTGATTTCTTTGAAGGTTAGGTGGATAGCACAGATTTGGGTGTAATGGCATGTAAAACTTCAACTCAATTTTGGGTCTACAGTCTTAATGATTATTTTATTAATAGGGAAAGAGGAAGATTTTTTTGTCTTTAAAAGAAAATGCATAGCCCAGGCTGTCCTTGATCTTGAACCTGACCCTGTGAGGTCACCACAACTAGCTTGTCTTTCCTTCAAAAAAAGTGACATCAAGGTAATTTTTATATAACTATGTTATACTTTTTATGTCAATAATTTATACTAAAATGTCAATATCAAACTTAAAACATTCACCACTTCTTATAAGGTAGGAGGGGGAAGAGCAGGGAATGAAACCCCACTGGGCTATAGTGAAGCAGACATCCTAATGAAGGTAATAGTTGTTCACATGTTTCTAGTGACTGACATTCAGTGAAGGATAGGATGAAATGTTCTCAACAATTTTAAGAGAATATCTTTCAAAATAACACTAAGAAGTTTTGTTATGTGATGGGGGGGGACACAGACCCTTCAAATCCCATCAGTTACATAACTGAATGTTAACAATGGGTTAACATTGCCTCTATGCATTCATATGTATGCCCAGGAATAATAGCAATAGTTACTCACTATATCATGATTTTAATTAAACCCAATAGAAAAAGAATCAGAAGTGAAATGGTAGAAGTTGCTGATGTAGGATGCTGTCTGGCATTAGGATCACACTAAGAACCACTGTGTGAAAGTCAAGAAGCTGTGAAAATCTTAACATTGGTTATTAGGGCCTATCTTAGTCACTGTTCTATTGCTGGGAAGAGAAGCCATGACTAAGGCAACTTGTAAAAGAAAACATTTAATTAGGACTTGCTTACAGTTTCAGAGGTTTAATCCACTCTCATCATGGCAGGGAACATGACAGCAGGCATGGTGCTGGAGCAGTAGCTGAGAGCTACATCCTGATCCACAGTAGGGCATGGCACAGTTTTGAAACCCCAAAATCTATCCCCATTAACATACTTCCTTTTAACAAGGTCACACTCCTAATCCTCAAATAATGACATAACTGATGACTAACCATTCAAATATATGAGCACAGTGTGGCCATTCTTATTCAACCAGTGTTACTCAAGGGTTTCAACACTAGGCTGTATATTCATGACATCTGGATTACAACTTTAGAATATTATGACTTAACATGACAGGAGAGCATACAGGATGACTTTAATACTCATCCCATTTCCCTCCACATGCTTCAATTTGTCAAGAATTTTTGTCAAAAATTCTAACATTTACTTTCTATTATATAACTATGATTCAATTTCAGTGTCTTGGTTCTATCTTCATGGGGTCTGAACTTGCAATCATCTGTTTTCTGGAACTCTGTAGGGGAACCTGGTATTCCTTTCCTCTGAGCCCTTACGAAATGTCTACATTCAGGATTGCTGGACCAGCCAAATATGCCCCTTCTTTCTGTGGCTTTCCCTTCCCAAGACTGCTCTAGCACCTCATGAATGCCTAGTCACCCTATGCACCTCAGGAATGCCTAGTCACCCTATGCTGGAGTCCCAAAGGCAGCATAGGGGGTTTACCTCCACATGGCTTGGTCATTATGCCAGCCCTTTGATCATTTTGGAAGCCCTCTGTTACCAATACTTGCCACCTGTTTCTTTCCTAGGTGATACTTGGGTGAAAGGATTAGAATTGAAGAGATGCTTGTGTAAGATCAGACTGAAGGTAAACCTATAGGGAATTCTCTTAATTAGTGGTTAATGGGGGAGGGCCCAACCCATAGTGGGTGGTGCCATCTGTTCCTATAGGAAAGCAAACTGAGGAGCAAGCCAGTAAACAGCACTCCTCCATGGCCTCTGCATCAGTTCCGGTCTCCAGTATGAGTTCCTACCCTCATTGTTTTTGATGATAAACTGTTATATGGAACTGTGGATTAAATAAAACCTTTCCTTGCCATGCTACTTTGGGTCATGGCATTTCATCACAGCAATAGTAGCTTTAAAACATTAACTAAAACATGGTTGTTATTTAAAATGTTTTAATGAGCTGGGCAGTGGTGGCACACACTTTTAATCTCAGCACTTTGGAGGCAGAGGCAGGCAGATCTCTGTGAGTTCAAGGCCAGCCCGGTCTACAGAACTAGCTCCAGGACAGCTAGTGCTGTTACACAGAGAAACCCTGCCCTGTAAAAAAAATAGTTTGAGAGTCTTTATAGCAGGAGTGATCTTACTACTGTCACCCTACTACCAGTGACAAGTCTAGCACATGGGAGGAAATGGGAGGAGGCAACGGTATAGGACTCAGCAAAATCCTTTCTGGGGTAGGGCAATGGGTCCATGAGTAAAAGCATCTGACACACAAGCATGAGGATCTGAGTTCAGATACCCAGCACCCAGATAGCCATGTAAAGTAGCACATGCTTGTAACCTGAACATTCCTACAGCAAGATAGGAGGCGGAGACAGAAGAGTACCTGGAAGCTTGTAGGCCAGCTAGCCTGGCATATGAAGCAGCAAACAAGAAACCCTGTTCACACAAGGTGGAAGGCAAGTACCAACACCTGAGATTCATGTGTAATGACATACAAACCACTGCACTCAAACATACA
The DNA here is from genome assembly GCA_030556225.1 of Cricetiscus sungorus. Lineage (NCBI taxonomy): Eukaryota > Metazoa > Chordata > Mammalia > Rodentia > Cricetidae > Cricetiscus > Cricetiscus sungorus. Next base: position 4,997,954 of record JANBXA010000405.1, on the reverse strand, counting down.
AAAGTAAAAGGGAACTTCTAAGATCTTAAACAGTTAAGCATTTAAGAATTCAGATTCTTTTTCAGGCCATTGTTCAATTTCCATATAAAATTATATATGCAAATTTGACTCACTACTTACTGATTCCTCATTCAATGAGTTTCTACTGTTAACCAGGATGTTGGGTGCTGAAGATTATGGTAAACAAAACTGACATGGTCCCTGTTCCTACTGTATGCTTTATATTATTTTAATTTTTAATGTGTCCTGGATTATATGTGTATTTTATGAATTTTTGAGATAGCATCTCACACAGTAACTCAGGCTGGCCTGAACTCACTATGTAAGTCAGGAAGACTTCAAACTCCTGTCTCAGACTCCCAAGTGCTGGGATTACAGGTATGAAGCACCATACCTAGTATGTACTTTATAAAGCAAGTATTTCTTTTTAAACTATTATTCTTTCTTTTTCTTTAAATTTTATTTCTTCACTTTACATACCAACCCCTTCCCTTCCCTCCCATGGGGAGTCAATTAAGTCTGGCACATCAAGCTGATACACAACCAAGCCCCTTACACCTGCAGCAAGGCATCCACAATAGGGAATAGGCTCCAAAAATAGGCTATCAATCTTATACCAATAATGTTTTCTGAATACTATTTTGCCAAATAAAAAGCTTTGGATTTTTAGACAATGCCAAAAGTTTATCCAAATATGCTATTGGGAATCGGTTGTGAAATTAAATACTAAATTAACAATCCTATCATTTGGTGCTACAATACATAAATAAAAACATTTGGAGTCAAGCTGTTTATCAGGATTCATTCTATACACATGACCATTTTCCTTATGAGACTACAGAAACCAAAACAGTAGACAGGGCCTATGTGCCTCATCCTTTTTCTTGTTCATTGTTACATGAAACACACACGCACAAATGCATACATGCATGCACTCATGCACACAGATCAGACAATCACATGATTAAGTACTACAATTTTATAACTGTCTACTAGAATATGGGAACAAATGAAATCAATTCTTTCGAAACTAGGAGCTGGACAGACAGCTCAGCAGTTAATAGTACCAGCTGCTCTATGAGGGGACCTTGGTTCAATTCCCAGCATCCAGTGGCATCACATAACCAACCACCTGTAACTCTAGTTCCAGGAGCTACAACATTTTCTTCTGGCCTCTGTGGACAATGTATGATACACATGCAGTCAAATCCACCTATACACATAAAATAATAAAATAAAAAATTAAGTTCGATGGACTGAGGATGCAGTTCAGCTGGCAGTCTTGTCTAACATGCATGAAACACCTTACAAAAACCATGAATGGTGGCAACATGCCTGTAGTTCCTAGCACTTTAAGAGGTCATCAATGTCATCCTCAGCTATATACTAAGTTCCATAGTAGCCTGGGCTACATTAGACCCTGATTCCAAAAAAAATTAAGGAAGGTTTATTTTAAGTACCCAGAGAATGTAAACTTGCCATACTACTGTATACATAATTTTCTTCCTTACCATCAGTTTCATTTATAGGAGGGTTAGAAAATATGACTTCTAGAAGGGCACACATTAAAAAAAAAAATCAGGCCATCCATGCATCATCCAGTTCTCACTGAATCAAAGCTCCAACTTCCCTTATCACTGACCCATTTAAGGAAGAATGACCCTTGTATTAAAAATAAATTTTAAATAAACATTTAAAAAGGAAAATATGTAAAAATATACATCATTATGTGTTTTCCCAGTACTGAACATCAACGAGTATTGTCCAGGGTTATCAGTCTGATGAAAAAATTAAAAGAATGTTCTCACCAACTGACAGGTAACAGCTTCAAGCAGAAAAAGCAACAATATTTTATTTTTTTACAAATAAACATTTCACAAAAATTTGACTAGGAATGTGTATGTACTTTTAAGCAGAAGGAAAGAAAACAAGTTTCTGGACCTATATATTGCATTTAATATCCCATTGATTCTATTTTACATGTAGTAAGTATGCAACACCTAGCAACTGAACCAATGATGAGCCCTCTGTAAGATGGGTCTGCCAAACATGTAATACCATAGTAGTAAAGTATAATGTCCAAATAAGTAATTTTGTCTGTCAGATTTTAAAAGCCTTTAAAAATATAATATGCACAAGCTTGCCCTGAGGGGAAAAAAGATGGAATAGTGATTATAAAATCCTTACATATTTTCCACAATAGCATTTGAAACTAGAAAAGAGCAAATACTCATGGGAATACCTAAGACACACATTATTAACAATTCAGTGCACTTGCCATGACCCGATAGAGAAGACCTCTTCTCTAGGCTTCTTATATTTGACTATGAAATGGATGATGTACATAGGCCTTGATCTTCAGAAACTTCAGAAAATTTCAAGTTAGAAGCCAAAATGTCATCAAAAAAAGAAAAACCAGTATAAAATTTGCTACTGTAAGGCCACTGTTCAAAGTTATTTCATGTACAGACACTATATAATTCTGATACTTGTTCTTATAACATAAAGCTTTCAACATATAAATGTTTAGATAAATTTGATTAAATTCTCGCAGTGAAGCCATACTCAGAAAAAGATGCATCAATAATGCCCCTCAAAGAATCCTACTGAGTGTTTTTTGCAAAAGAGCTTGTAGTTAAATACAACTTTGAAATTGAATATTGTGATTAACAGTGATTGTTAAATGTAAAAAAGTTGCAGCATTCCACTACTGAAAAATAAAGATATTTTATCAAGAAAGTTACAGTATTAGTGTCTTAGTGTCAATTCCAATTCCTGACCAAATGAGATGCTCAGTTACATTCTTAGTTAAGTCCTCATGTAGAGTCAGTTCCATTTGCAACAATTCCAGGTTGGTTTTCTGTGGCAATATTGGGTATTCCTATCAAGAGAAAACAAGAGAAATCTGGGCTTCAATAGAAGAGTCAGTTACAACATGTGAACTAGAACTTGGCCCACAGTGCAGTTCTCAAAATGCTTTAATCTGTATACTGCTAACTTGAACTTCACAATTCACACAAAGGAATGTAGAACCCCAAAGATACCATCTAAACAGAATACACCAAAACAAGCAAAAATCATAAATAAGTCAGACAAAAACCCCACTAGATAGCACTGGTTTTAGCAAATGAGGAAAACACATTGCATTCCTTCAGAGTTTTTCAGGGAAAGCACTCTGACCTTACTTGAGACTCAAACTTTGCCTTGATAGTCCCCAGCCTGACACAATGGAGGCACACATGTGCAAACTAGTATGTTATCCTTTCCATCACACACGACTTCTTATTCCAAAACTACACAGACTTCTGTAATGAGTGATAATTGCAAAGAAAGCTTTTGGAAAACTTTCAGATAGTCAATGTAAAGACATGAGGTTTCAACAAGTATGAGAAAAAAAACTCACAAGAACAGGAAGATTATGATAAAATAACAAGTGTGGGTATTACATTGCGGTATGATTCAAAAACACTAAATAAACAACCACAAACTTGATATAAAACTGAAAATAATAAAACTAAAAATGGTAAAATGATATGTATTCAAAGACACTGAAAATAAAAATTATTTCAAATATATCCTTACCTTTTAACTAGGCTCTTACATTAAAACTGAAAAAAAAATACAAAGGTGTGTTTATTTTTAGCATTCATATCAGAATGGAAATGTTTAATTCCAAATAAAAACAACACTGGTAGAAAAATCTTATTCCTTCTATCTTGGTTAAGAAAATGTTTAAAACATGTATATACATTCTTCAACATTATTCATCTAAAAGTCATAGATGGTATTGAATTTTATCCTTTATTGATTACATAATATAGAACCATATAATTTCATCTTGAAATAAAATGTCACCAACAGGGTTGAAAAGAAATTTTAAGTACAATAATTTTAAAGAAAATTTCAACTGAAAAATCTTATTTTTAAAAGCATGCATTTCTTTGAATTACTTTCATCTTGACATAGTTTCTTATCTCTCAAACTGATCTCCCACTCCTCCAATGATTTGAAAGATATTTTTAAGGTAATACTGAACTAGGTTTTCCTTTCTTTCTTCTTCTTTTTTGGTTTTTCAAGACAGGATTTCTCCATGTAACAGTTCTGGCTATCAAGGAACTCATTATGTAGACAGGCTGGATTTGAACTCAAGAGGCACCTGTCTCTGCCTCCTGAGCGCTGATATTAAATTCTTGCACCACCACCACACGCTAGGTTTTCTCGACAGTAGAGGATCACTGCTAATGCTGCCTTGCTGGTTTTACTGTCACTCATGCTAATTCCCTGGGTCCCTGATCCCCACTACTATCCAAAAGGCTATCCTAAATCACTACCTTCCCTTTTTACCACACACAAAGGTATCCTGCTGATACCATTTCAAGAAATAAATCAAGAGCAATTTGAAGCCCTCGGTATATTGTGTACTTCTTTCTCCTTAAGCCCAGATGCTACTGACATAGACCAGAGGTGCTCCTTCTGTACCTAGGTCTTCCCCAAGCCTCAGCTTCTACATCCTCTGGGAAGACAGTGTCAGTAAAAGTACTTAGTGCACATCTCACCATCCCTGCCACAGACATCTTTCCCTTTAGAGAAGTTAAGCTCTTCCAAAATATGACAGCTCGGAAAGAATTGACATAATAGGAGGCACTGCTATCCTTGGAAGTGCCTGCTTTCAAGGCTGGCCTGTAGCTGACATTTCAGGGGGAGTCTGACTATTAACTGGTGAAAGCTCAAAGTGTAAATAACATGGTTTATGCTATTTCCTTTTGAGAGCCCAGAATATAGATGTGTGTCCACTAAGGGGTGCCCAAATGATAAGCTCTTTGTAACAACACTGGGAACTGAGACTCCAGTGAGCTCAGACTTGCAACACTGCACACACATTATTATAACCACCTGCTGAAGGAATTATTCATGCCCTGAGTGGCTCCACTGGGAAAGACTCTCACAAATTTACAGAGTTTCCCTTCAATTTTTCCCTGTGTTCAGAGTTTTGCTACAGTGTATCCTTACACTGTAACAAATCAATCGCATATCAGTACAGTTAGATACTGAGTTGCCTTTGCAGACTATCAAACCCAGAAAAACTTGTATCCTGTAGTTTTTGCTCACTAAACTTTTGGAGCATATGTATGGTCCACATTCATTTCCATTAAAAAAACACATTTTCTAAAGCCTGAGAATGACAAAAGGCAAAACAGGAGGATAGACTGATAAGACATGTTGTAGCCTTAAGAAGAGGATCATTCGTTTCACAAATGAATAAAACAGAAATAATTTAGATATCAAATGAAACAGAAGTTAAAGGGGCAGGGGGAGGCTTGGAAAAGTTTTCCAGTAGCTCTCAAAAAGGGTGAGGGTGTATAATAAAGAATGGAGGCCAAGTTTAGTGGCATATGCCTGAAACTCTAGCACTTGAGAGGTAAAGCAGGATTAAAGTTTGAGGGCATCCTGAACTACAAATCAAAGCCCTACCTCCAAAAGGGTGGGTGGCAACACTAGGGTTATTTCTACCTAAGAAAATAGGAGGCACAATGGAAACACACTTAAAAATGCAGAAGCTGTGGTAAAATGTGCCTGGAAAGGTACTAGGGCTAAACCTGGCTAACAAGTTTGGTTTCTTTGTGTGAACAACAAGACACTTGGAAAGTAGTTGTATATATGTGATATGATAGAGTATGTCCATGTGCCTAAATGTTGATTCTGAAAAACAAAAGGAGTACCTCTGCTACCCTCAAGTCATCAATAGAGGCTTGCATACACAAGTTAGAATCTTAAAACTGCACTACACATACCTTCAACAGTACACAATGACTTTCCAAGTAGCAGTGTGGGTCCAGACAGTTTGAGCATATTCATTTGTAGATCTTTAAATTTCTGATGTTCTTTTTCTAAAATTCTTCACACTTTGGTAAGGCTGGTTCCATCTCTTCTACATTTGAAGGAGTTAAACTCTCACACATTTACAACTGAATTTAAGGTTCCGTTCTCCAAGGACAACAGGTGTCTTTTCCAACAAAGGTGCATTTATCTACAAGGCCCCTACAGAGGGCCTAAGTTGTCCTCATAGTGTCTTAAGGACCAACCCAGCAGCCCCCTTCTGGGTCACATCCAAGCTTCTGCAGATGTGTCCAAAAATGATAAGACTAAAACTCAGCCAATTAAAAATATACTAATGTAACTACTGCTTGCTTAACCAATTAAGTTTAAGATGACTAATTATACCTAAAATTACTCTTAGCTATATTTAAAAGGAGCCTATACATTCCTCTCAGGGTTTGTCACCATTTTGTTCAGGTGAGCAAATCTACATGCATATGGTATAAAAAATGTTCTTTGCTGTTACATACTATTTGAGTCAGGGGTCTTCACTCAGGGTTTCCTCAGACCCTACACATTCTCATCTTGAATCTATTTCTCATATTGAATCCTATTATTCTTCCCCTCTCTTTCCTACTTCCAAGCCCTCACATTTACTTTTGCCACGCTCTTTCAAATTCATGACCTTTTAAAAAGTTTTTGTTATTGGGGCTGGAGAGATGGCTCAGTGGTTAAAAACACTGTCTGCTCTTCCAATGGTTCTGAGTACAATTCCTAGCGACCACACGGTGGCTCACAAACATCTGTAATGAGATCTGGTACCCTCTTCTAGCCTGCAGGCAATACATGCAGACAAACCACTTTACACATAATAAATCTTTAAAACTATGTTTTAAAAATTATTGTTACAGATACATACTGGTGTGTGTGTATGTATATATATATATATATATATATATATACATACACAAATTCTAAATATAAAATATAATCATATATATATATATACATTACATGTGAATACAGGTACCTATATAACATGGCACACATATGAAGGTCAAAGGACACATTCAGGTATTAGTTCTTCTTTCTCACCTTCTTTGAAGGTACTAGACCAGCCAGTACCATACAGTGAAACACTATCTTGAGATAAACAAAAAATTGGTTTTGCCAGGTGGTGAGGGCACACTCTTTGAATACCAACACTTAGGAAGCAGAGGCAGGCAGATCTCTTGTGAATTTCAGGCTAGCCTGGTTTATATAGTGAGAATTTGTATCAAATAAACAAATAAATACATAAATAAATAAACTTAACTTTAACAACTAATAATAAACAGTATAATTTTTTACTTTATATCAGATATCTTTCAATTCTTTTTGCCTAATAAAATTTAAAAGACAACAAAACCAAGCTTTCAGTGAGACAACACTCAAAATACTTACGGTTATAGATCATCAGTAAGTGATATTTTTGGCCTATAATTTAGAGTCCAATGAACCAAATAACACTATTACTGATGTCCTTTTATTCCAACCTATAGAATCATAAAAGGTACCTCCATATGTATAAGAAGAAATACAATTACATAGATACTTGAACACTACTATTCTATTACAAGTAATATGTATCTTTGGTTTATTTGGGTTTTTGTTTTGTTTTTGTTTTTTGAGACAGGGTTTCTCTATATATTTCTGGATGTCCTGGAACTCACTTTATAGACCAGGTTGGCCTTGAACTCACAGAGATCTAGCCACCAGCCTCTGCCTCCCAAGTGCTTAGATTAAAAGCACGCACCACCATTGCATGGCTTGTATCTGAATATATGAACTACTTGAAAATATAAACACATCTGTAGCAAAACTTAATCAGTACTTCATAAAACTTGTAGTATATTTATGGTAATTTATATATTTAGTCCAGAAAAAACTTAATACCTAATAGTAACAGAAATGTAATATATTAAAAATTGTTTTAAAAATTAAGTTGTATGACAGAAACATAAATAACCCAAATGTAAGGCAAAAGGGAAAGATATGAAACTGCTTAGTGTTAGAGGAGCTAACTTGATGGGAGATGTCATTCTGTAAATATGTTTCTCATATTGGTTAATAAATAACGCACTATTGGCCAATAGGAAAGCAAGATAGGCAGGACTAGGAGACAAGGAGGAGAGAGGAAGAAGTAGGAGGGAGATTCAACATTGAGGATGGAGAGAGCAGAACTCCAGACTATCTTTCTGATAACCCAAGACTATGTGGTAACATTTAGATGAATAGAAATGGGTTATTTAAGACAGAGATAGTCAATAAGAAATGCTAGTAACAGGCCAACAGCATATCTAATACAGCGTCTCTGTGTGTTATTTGGGGCTGGTGTGGCTGTGGGACCAGGCTGGCCTGAAAAATTACTCATAATACTAACTTGTCTATATTTTAAAATATTTACTTCTATTTCATGTGCATGAGTGTTTTGTCTATATGTATGTCTGTGTGCCATGTGCATGAAGTCCCCACAGAGGCCAGAAGACGGAGATTGATCCTCTAGAATTGGAGTTACAGGTAATTGCTAGACACCATCTGGATACTGGAACCAAACCCAGATCCTCTGTAAGAATAGAACATGCTCTTAACCACTGAGCAATCTCTTCAGCCACACTTGGGTATTTTCTAACTGAAGATTAGTTATTGAGTATATAAGTAAAAAGGCTTGGAAAACTGGAGTGATTAATATACCCATATAGTAGAATAATATGTATTTGCTAAAATGAATGAACTGGGGCTGGAGACATGGCTCAGCCTTTAAAAGCTAGGCTCACAACCAAAAATATATAAAATGAATGAAATGAATGAAGTTGAGAGTGATAGAAATAAGACTTGAAATATTAAATGTTGGAAGGAGAACTAGGAGGATTGCCTATTAGGACAAGTTTGTAGGTTGACTTGGCTGGCTATAATTGCTATGGCTGATGATGGGAAAGAGGTAAGTAGTCTGTGGAGAAACGCATGTTTGGAACTATATTGACTTGGTTTTTGTTGTCACCTTGACACAAGCTAGACTCATCAGGGAAGAAGGAAGCTCAACTGAGAAAATACCTCCACCAGATGGGCCCATAGACAAGACATTTTCTTCACTGACTTATGTGGGAGATCCCAGACCACTATTGATAGGGCCACCTCTAGTCAGGTGATCCTGGATGGTGTAACAAAACAAACTGAACAAACCATGGGAAGAAAGCCAGTAAGCAGTGTTATTAGGTGGCCTCTGCTTCAGTTCTTGACTCTATGTGCCTGCTTTGGCCTCCTTCAATGATGGACTGTGTGTGATAAGTACATGTAAGTCAAATAAACTCCTTCCTCAAGTTGCTGGTTTTTTGTTACTCCAACAGAAAAGAGGGGCATTTTTAACAACTTTACTAAGAAATAACTCCAATTCTATAGAGTTTGCCTATTTAAAGTGTACAATACAACGACTTTGGGACTAGAGAGATTTATCAGTGGATAAAAACACTGGCTGCACTTCCAGAGGACCAGAATTCCATTCTCACCGCCAACATGGCTGCTCACAACTATAACTGCAGTTCCAGGGGATCAGGCACCAGGAACACATGTAGTGTAAAGACATGCATACAGGCAAAAGAGCTATACATACTATAAGGTTAAACACACACACACACACACACACACACACACTTAAATGACTGTTAAGTATATTCACAGCTCTGTGCAACCAACCAATCATGATTATCAGTTTTAGAATAGTTTTCTCACTTTTAAAAGGAACTATATACCCATTACCAATAATCTCAGGACCTCTTTCCAATATTCACCTGAACCTCTAGCTCCTAAATTCTACCTTCTGTCTTTGTGGCTGCTTTTCCACTCAAATAAAAGGGATCATACCATAGATGGGCTTTTGCACCTAGCTCCTATCATCCAGCATCATAGTTTTAAGTTCTATGCATGCTGTAGCATGTTTCAGTATAAGTTTAACTGAATTTGAGGTGCTTTAGGATAACCATTTGAGAATATTTGTGAGGCAGCTAAACATCTGGAGTGTGGGAAGTTGTCAGGATCAGACATAAAAAGAGGTAATGGTAAAATCCCCTATTTTTCAAGAGAGAGAGGGTTTCTCTGTAGCTTTGGAGCCTGTCCTGGAACTTGCTCTGTTGACCAGGCTGGGCATGAGCTTACAGAGATCCACCTATGATGGGAGATGTTATTCTGTAAATATGTTTTTCATACTGGTTAATGAATAAAGCACTGTTGGGCCAATGGGAAAGCAAGATAGGTGGGGCTAGGAGACAAGGAGGAAAGAGGAAGTAGGAAGGAGGAATCAGCATGTAAAGCCTGGAGAGAGCAGATGCGGACCGCTGCTCTCCGGTAAGATGAGTCATGAGGAAATACTTAGAACAGTAGAAATGGGTTAATTATTAAGAAAGAGCTAGCCAATAAGAAATTAGGAACTGGCCAATAACTGGTGTTATTGGGGGCTGGCTTGGCAACAGAAACAGACCAGCCGGTGGGCCGGCTGGCGGAAAACATACACGCCACAATTGGCGCCCAACGTGGCTATAAGAACTTTCACTTAAAACTAATAAAAGCTTAAGAAATGTTTTAGAAACAAAGGAACAAAGACAAGTAAGGCTTCTTGGTAGCAGCATTTTTCTCAGTTGGAGTTTGTTTTGCTAGAGACGAAGATTTGCGCGGCTCCTTTAAGGGAGGTTTCCTGACTCAGCATAAGCAGCAAAAAACTGCACGGATATTAAAGAGCTCTGCTAACAATTCATTGGTTTGTACAAAAGATGGCAATGGCAGTGACCATATCTCCAAGCCGTCAGCATGCTTTTGGATGCAGACCAAGGTGGTGAATACAGCTCTCACTGCTGGCGGTATAATAGCCACCGCCATCTTGGGTAGACCGCAAAAAAAAAAAAAAAAAAAAACCAAAAAAACAAAAAAAAAGCAAAAAACTGTGGCTTTCATTTTAGCAATGTTATTGCAGATGAGTCAGCAGATAAAAGACTCATGGCAAGAAAAAGATAAAGATTTAAGTAAAGACAGATTCACATTAAGAAAAAGTGCTAAAGGTTTACAGTGTGTTTTTAAATATACTTAGGCTTGGCAGAGAAAGAGAAAAGAAATAAAATGATTTTAAAAAGACAGAGTGTGGCTGGGTGTGGTGGCACACGCCTTTAATCCCAGCACTCGGGAGACAAAGGCAAACAGATCTCTGTGATTTCAAAGTAAACCTGGTATGCAAAGTAAATTCCAGGGCAGATAAAAGTGACACAGAGAAACCCTGTCTCAAAATATGTAAAAATAGAAGTAAAAAAATAGAGTAACATAAAAAAGCCACGTAAAGATGGAAAGCACAGAGAAACTTTGGATATTGTATGCTGTTCTGTTATCTTTAAATTGTTTGACTGCTGAGGAAATAACAACTACTGATAAAAGAAATGCTGCTGGACTAATACAATTTATATATTTTAAAAATGCTTTGACTCCAAAATTTAAGTTCAAGGACAAGTTACTGGGGAAAAGGATTTCTATTTTTGTTTCTACAGAAAATGAAAAGCTGTGGATTCCTTCCAGACTAATGTGGTTTGATCAAGCAAGACCCCCTGAAGCATTATCTCTGTGACAAAGCAGCCTTGCAGACTACAGCCAAGATTTCTGTCCTCTTAGGATTCCCATGACAGTGCCCCCTACCAGCAGGAAGTAGTTTGGAAAGAACGATGCTAAAATTTCCAAATATTGTTTATAAATGTTTGTTTTCATTTAAGTGGGCTTGGTTAATAACCACAACCAATCTTTTTAAAGGTAAAAAGGGTATTATGGGATAGATATGAATATTTTGCCTTGGAATGGATTTTCATTTATTGATACAAATTTAAGGTCAATCTTGTGATATGTATATTTCTCCTCTTGTTTAGGTATTGTGTTGATATAGCTCAATGGAAAATGTAATGTATAATTTAATACAGATTAGAGAGTTACCTATGATAGTCAAAACTTGGAGTTAAGTTAGTTAGGATTTCTAGACATGCAGAGATGTATTTGAGATGAATAGACATTCTTCAAACCTTTCAGAGACCTACAGAATATGGCATTTAAAATGGTTTAGGGTTTTTCTTGACAGTGAGGCACAACTGCTCCTGGGAACACCACCTGCATCAGAAAGGAAGATGGACATCGAAGAAACACATTATGGAGTTTGCTTCTAATATAGCAAGACTAGCCATTTGAGCAAGGTACTGCTCTTCTGGACTGTTTGACTTAATGCTGTATAAACTGGACATGCAGGACCCACAGAAAAGTGACTGCTAAAACAAGATGGACAGTGCTACAGTGTTCCTGCTTCATGAAAGAGTCTGCTAGACACACTATGGCCTATGGGCTGAAGAAGGAACATTATAGAAGAACTTCAGGTGAGTGACCAGGCAGTGAGTTGTCTCTGTCATTTCTAGAGTTTATATATTATCCTTCTGTGGTCTTTGAAGGAGTTGAAGATAGTTATGGTTATAGTTTTCCTTAGTTAGGATTAAAGATAAGTTACATATAGGACTTTAGACTCAAAAAGATAGGTAGTTGATATTTTCTTTAAATTTTACAAAATGTTAATGAACTAAATATTGTTAACTGTGATTCTTATTTGATAACTGTTGTATGGTATATTTTGCTATGTTAAGGTTAAAACCCTTCTCTTTATTTTAGATAGAAAAGAGGAGATGATGGGGGATGTTATTCTGTAAATGTTTCTCATACTGGTTAATGAATAAAGCACTGTTGGGCCAATGGGAAAGCAAGATAGGCAGGGCTAGGAGACAAGGAGGAAAGAGGAAGTAGGAGTTAGCATGTAGAGCCTGGAGAGAGCAGAGCCACGTGGAAATACTTAGAATAGTAGAAATGGGTTAATTATTAAGAGCTAGCCGATAAGGAATTAGGAACTGGCCAAAAGATTTATATCAAATACAGAGTCTCTGCGTGTTATTGGGGGCTGGCTTGGCAGCTGGTGGAAAACATACACGCTACACACCTATCTCTGCCTGCAAGTGCTGAGATTAAAGATATGGGACTCTACTGCTGGTAATGTTAAAATATTAGGAAGAAGTGAGAGTAATCAAGGCCAAATAAGATAACTACCAAAGGAGAAAAAAAATAATACACTAGGAAATACCTTTTTTTGAGTCAGGTTGCCACTATGTAGTCCAGGCTATGGTGAAATTTACTATGTAGCTCAGACTGACATCAAACTCAGCAAACATTCTGTTTCAGTGCTGGTCACACCTCTCAAATGCTAGAATTGCAGGTGTCCACCACTATACATTGTAGAAATGCTTATCTTCTTTAAGAATGTTTGAAAGAAATTAGGTGTACTTGTCCATAATCCTAGTACTTGGGTAGCTGAGGTTGTAGGGTCAAAAGTTCAAGGCTAAACTAGGCTATATAGTAAAATATTACCTCAAAAAAGGTTTAAAAACATATAAAAGAGAAACCACTCGATAACAGAGAGGCCAGTTCCCAGATTATAGACTCAGAGACGATGATGTCTTCAGGTAACATTTCCTTTACACGTTGACCTGATGCAACTCAGACATGGCAGGCTTTCAGTAAATTCTTGCTGATTCATTTGATCTTGGTTTTTTATTTTTGTGCTGTATGACTTTCAAGTTTTCTTTCAATCCCAAAGGTCACAAATTCCAGTTTCTAGCTTCCTTTCCATGTGTTTTTTATGCCTTTTCTAGATGTGGGGAGTCCTAATAAGCACCTACATACAGGAACTGAAGTAATACTGAAGTAGGGATGGTTCTAAGGAACTTTGTGCCTTCTTGAATAGATGCACAAGTGCTATCTTCTTACCCCTTACATTTTAATTATTTTAAGTTCTTGAAATTAAAATATAATTGCATCATTTCACCCTTCCCTTTCCTCCTTCCAACTAGGTTTTGGTACCATTTTGATATATATAGACCATCTAAAGTGTTTTTTTTTTTTCTGGAGACAGGGTCTTACTCTGTACTCTGACTTTCCTAGAACTCACCATATATCCCAAGCTTGCCTTGAATCCATGATGACCCTCCTATATTAACCTGAGATTGCATGCCTGAGCTTTCAAGCTCAGTAGTCCCTCAAGCTTTCTAAAAACTTCCTCCTGGAACAGGGCTTGTTACAGCAGACACTTCTGAGTGCTAGTAGATTAAAAACAAACTCTCTTCCAGGATTCATCCCTATCATCCAGTTCAAATACAAAATTCAAGAAAAAAAATGAACCCATTATGGCCAGAAGATGGTGATACATGCCTTTAATCCCAACACTCAGGAGACAGATGCAGGTGGATCTCTGTGAATTCCTGGACAGCCAGAACTATACAGTGTTATACAGTGAAACTCTGCCTCAAAACCACCCCCCAAAAAAGGAAGAAGACAGACAAACAGCCATTGTAAAGTGAAGACAGGATACAGTTAATTCCCCAGCTAAAGAACAAGGTCCTAGATTAGATTAGGCTGTTCTCAGATTACTTTCTCTTTGGTCCAAAATGGCCTGTTTCCAGGATCTTGCCCAAAAGAAACCCTCTTTTGTCAGGTTTATTTCCATTGGTGGGCTTTTGCTTTTCCTCTGCAGGAATTTCTAAAGACCCAACCCTATCTCATCCAGTTAGGTCCCTGCTGTCATTTAAAGTGACCCAACCCACAGAAGAAAGTGCATCTTGTTCAGTCCAATTCAAGAATAAAGCAGCGAACCTAGCCTTGTTACACAAATCATGTGTGTGTGTGTGTGTGTGTGTGTGTGTGTGTGTGTGTGTGTGTGTGTGTGTTACACTATATATAAAACCTAGACTCCCAAGAGGGCAGATGGTGCTCCAAGGTGCTCCAACTTTGCATCCTTCTCCTCCTCACAGAAGACTCTCTCTCACACACACTTATTCTGTGTGTGTGTGTGTGTGTGTGCGTGCATGTGTGTGTGTGTGTGTGTGTGTGTGTGTGTGTGTGTATGTACACTTGAAAGACTGCAAGCATCCGATGGTTATAAGACATCTGGAGTGCCAGAATGGAATTAGCACAAGCCTGTTATAAATATGTGAGATTTTTGTGTTATCTACTTTGCTATTTCTGCTTGGGAATCTTACTGTTTTGTAGGTAGCTTAAGATCAAATGCAGTTTTAGGAAATCATTATTATGATGCTAGGCAAACTGAAGAGGGTGTATTAAGAGCATGTCTGGAATCAAACCTTACTACTTTTCAAGACTGTTTTGTAGTAGAAACAGAACAGGAAGTATATATCTGAAGGCACAGAAACAAAACTGCACTGAAAATGGGAAACACAAAATTCCCCTGTCACATTTAACAGGCTTAGAAAAACAATTACAGAAAGTCATATGGAGCCACGAACGACTGCAGATAACAAAGCCATCTTAAGAAGTAAGGACAATGCTGGAGGGAAGTACAACACCAATCCGAAATTATACTACAGAGCTATAATAATAAATACAGCTTGGTACTTGTATAAAAACAGACAGGAAGACCAATGAAATAGAGAATCAAGAAATAAAATGGCAAAGCTATTTCCACTCAATTTTTTGAAAAGGAGGCAAAATATACTAAGGAAAAAAGAGCCCATTTAACAATAGCGGCAGTGAATTTCTAGCCAGAGGAGAATGAAATTAGATTTATCTCTCACCTTGTACAAAAATTAATTAAGAATTAATCCAAGATCTATATTTAAAGCCTGAAACACTGACAGTTTTAGAAGAAAACAAAGGGGCTACCCTTCAAGATATTGGGATAGAAAAGAACAAATAGAACACCAACAGGGCAGAACTAACCGTAAAATTCAACAAATGTGACTACATAAAAATAAAGTTTCTGTACAGCAAGGGAAATAACAAGCAAAGCTGAGTTGGTAGGACTGTATAAGAAGCATTAGGAGGTATGGCTTTGTTAGAAGAGTTTTGTTAGAAGTATGTTACTGGGTATAAGCTTTGAGGTTTGAATCCACATCATTCTTAGTTTTCTATTCCTTGTACTTACAGATCAAGATTTGAGTGAGACCTTAGCTATGGCTCCAGTGCCATGCTTGCCTGACTGCTGCCATGTTCCCTGCCATGATGGTCATGTACTCTAATCATCTGAAACTTAAGGGCCTTGGTCATGGTGCTTTGTCACAGCATCAGAAAAAGTAACTAAGACACCCTCCCAGCTAAACTATTGACAACTGATGAATTCTGGGGAAGAGGTAATCATTGCCTTCAGTTGTATGCTAAATGGCAAACTCATGAGGCTCCAACACACAGTTGCAAATGTGTGGCCACAGAGAAGGTCTTGGTTAAAAATCAAATATTACAAACAAACAAAAAACAAAAGCAAAACCAAAAACAAACAAAAACACACGAGAAAAGGGCTAGGATATAAAATGAAATTTAAAATAGTAATAAAAAACAGAGTGTCTCGCACATGGAAGAAAGCTGAGCTGCAAAGATGTCCTCTCAAATGGAAGTCAAGCTGCCAAGAAGACTCAGACAATCTAAGTTCCAAAGAAGACTCAGTGGAAAATAAGCTGCTAAGAAGACTGAGAACTGACCAACTGGCTGGAAGAGGCAGAAACCAGCTGAGCTACCTAGAGGTTAGACCAACTGATGCACCTGGAAACCACTCTCCAACCTGTCGAGCTGCCTGCAGGCTATGCAGTGTGTTCCAGGTTCCCATGCTGGAGTGGGTTTTGGTGAAGTGGCTGTCTTTGAGTCATTTCTGATCCTGTAAGTGATTCCAATAAAACTCACTGGCTCGCCTAGTGGGACTCTGGTGATATCTGTACTTTATCCTGTCATAGGTTCCCTATCTGGAGTGGGTAGGCACATATGTTACATCTCCCCAGGGAAAGTTTTGTCATATAACAAGCTGCCATACTCAAATTGTTTCACGTAGAATGGCTAAAAGCATTCTAAGTTTAAAAACTTTCACATTTCTATCAGCACTAATCTTGAAGTTTTTATCCAACTATCATGCAATATGATCATTTAAAAAATCTAGGTTGTTTCCTAAAGTAGATGAAAAACCCAATTACCTAGCAAAGATTTAAAGTTACTCAATATTTTTAAAAGGTTATTGTCGAACTAACCTTTTTTTTCCTCAGAAATCTGTTTCTGAATTTATTGGTAATAAATCCCCTTGGTCCAGCAAACCGTAAACGCTGGTATTTAGCCTGAATATACAAGCTCTTCTGTACCAGATGTGACTTAAAATGGGACTGGAATCTGCCACCCAAAAAGTTCTGTAAAGGATCCAAAGAGAATTAAATGTTAAAAATACAGTTCCCCAATCTACACTATTAGTATAACAGACAGGAGAATAATAATTACAACAGCTCTCGATTCTAGGCACCACAGGTATAATTTCTTCAAACTAGTTTATTTTTGTATATTTTAAGACTGCTCTATAGCAAATAGTTTTTAGAAACAGTAATGAACCTAGGGAGATGGCTCCATCAGTAAAGTACCTGCAAAGCAAGCTTGGAGACTTGATTTCAGATCTCCAGTACATGAATATAAACGCTAGTGATATGGGTAGGAGAAGAGAGGTAGTGATAGGCAGATAGATCCCTGGAATTGACTGGCAAGTCAGCCTATTGTGCAGCCTATTGTGCTCCTAGCTCCTGGTTCAATGAGACATTGTCTCAGAAAATAAGGTGGATTAGTTTCACTCTTCTACATGTTGATGCTCAAATTTCCCAATATCATTTGTTGTAAGATATTGTTTTTCTTCAGTGTCTATTTTTCGTATCTTTTAGCATGAACTTACATTAAGGTCCTCTAGTCCATCCGTGTTTATTTTTTTAGAAGCATCATACTGTTATTACTATAGCTCTGTAGTATAGCCTGAAATTATATATGTTCATACCTCCTATACTATTCTTTTTGTTCAGAATTGTTTTGGTTATCATTGGGTCTTTTCTCCCTCTATATAAATTTTAAGATAGTCTTTTCTATGTTTATGAAGAATATCCATAGAATCTACAGATTGCCTTTGGAAGGACAGCCATTTTTTACAATATTGAATCTTCTGATCTGTAAGCATGTGAGCTCTTTCCATCTTCTAATGTCTTCATCAACTGTTTTCATCATTGTCTTAAAATTTCATTGTAGACCAGGGAGTGGTGGCAAGTATGTGTGGTGTTCTGAATGAGATTTTACTGATTTTCTTCAGTATGACTGTCATTGGTATATAGGAAGGCTACTAACTTTAGCATATTAATTTTATATTTTGCCACTTCAGTAAAGTGTTTTCTCAGTTCTAAAAGTTTTATTTTGGTGGAGTATTTAGAGTCTCTAATCATATCATTTGCAAAAAGAAACATTTTGACTTTTCTCATTTCTATCCCTTTTATTTCTTTTTGTCTTAATGCTCTAGTGAAGATTTCAAACAATATATAGAATGGCAGTGTAGAGTACACATACTTGCCTTGTTCCTGATCTTAGTTGTAATGCTTTGTGTTTTTCTCCATTTAGGATGATACTGTCTCAATTTGTGAAGTAATGCCTTTATCATGTTGAGGTATGTTCTCTCCATCTCTAACCTCTGCATGACTTTAGAGTTTTAGATCTATTTATGGTTTGCCTGCATGTGTATATGTGCACTACATGAATACAGTGCCGGCCGAGGCAGAAAAGGGCACTGAATTCCCTGGAACTGAAGTTATTTATAGATGGCTGTCAACTACCAGGTGCTGGAAATGAAACCTGAGTCCTCTCCAAGAGTAATGAGTGACCTTTGCTGAGTTATCTCTCCAGCAACACGACCCCACCCCATAATTTTTATCTTGAAGTGAGGTTAGATTTTGCCAAAGGCCTTTCCTGCACCAGTCGTGTGACCTTATCTTTGCATCCATTTATAGTGAATTACATTTATTTATTTCCATATATTGAACTATCTCTGCAACTCTGGAATAAAGACAATATGACTGTGACAAATACTGAAAAGATGCAACTATTGATATACTTTACTTCTGTGTATACCAAATAGATTGACCTTTTATTTATTTCTTTTGTGGTTGTCTTTGTCTAGTTTGGTATCAGGACAATACTGGCTTTGTAAAAACATTTAGCAGCCACATTTCCTTTTCTACTTTGTAAAATAATTTGAATGCACGGGTGTTAATTTTTTCAAAATCTAATGGAATGTTTCAATAAAACCATCTGGCACTAGAGGATTTTAGTTGTGAGAATTTTTATTACTGTGTCTTTTTTGTTTGTTTGTTTGTTTGTTTTTCAAGACAGGGTTTGTTTGCATAGTTTTGGCTGTGCTGGAACTCACTCTGTTACCAGGCTGGCCTTGAATTCAGAGATCTGACTGCCTCTGCTTCCAGAGTGCTGAAATTAAAGGAGCGTGCCGCCACTGCCTGGCTGGTTTGCCCTTTTAACTTATTTCTAAATAAGTTAATTTTGGTAATATGCATCTAGAAATTAATCCATTCCTTTTAGTACTATATAAGTTTAGTACAATTATGGTTTTCTTTTCATTGGTACCTATTTTCATACCCCACTTTTTTGTTTGTTTGTTTGTTTTTGTTTTTCCAGACAAGGTTTCTTTTGTGTAGCTTTGGAGCCTCTCCTGGTACTCACTTTGTAGACCAGGCTGGCCTCAAACTCACAAAGATCCACCTGCCTCTGCCTCACAAGTGCTGGGATTAATGGTGTATGCCACCATTGCCCCAGTGAACATACTTCACTTTTCACAACTAATCTGGATGTTCTCTTCATTTCAGTTAATCTGGCTAAGGGTTTAACAATCTTCTTTATTTTCTCAAAGAATACATTCTTTGTTTCACTGGTTCTTAGAAATTTCTGTTTGTTTATGTTTCACTAATTTCTATCACGTCTTATTCCTTCCTTTCTACTACTTTATTCAGTATGTTCTGTTTCCCTTCCTCCAGAGCCTTAAGATGCATCATTATTTAAGATGTCTCAAATGTTTTGATGTCTCACCCTGCACAAAAGTCAATCCAATAGATCAAAGACCTCAATATAAGATCTAGTACCCTGAATCTGCTAAATAAAAAAGCAAAGAGTATACTTCAAATATAGGCATAATAGTTTTCAACATATAGGCATAAAGGTGAAGAGGACTCTAACACCACAGGAAATAAAGCCAATGACTGATAAATGAGATCTCATGACTTAAAAATAAATAAAATTGTACATGAGAAACCAGTGACTGAATGAAGAAGCAGCCCACAGAATGAGAGAAAATATCTGTCAACTTTGTATCTGATAAGAATTATTAACTAAAATATATAAACTCCATAAGAACAGACAACCCAAATGAGCCAAGGAACTAACAACAGAGGGTTCTCAAAAGAAGCAATATAGATGGCTAGAAAACTCTTTCTAAAGGGTTTAATATATTTCATCATCAGGGAAATGTATTTTAAAACTATTTTAAGGGCTAGAAATATGGCTTAGCAGTTAAAGCTTTCAGACGACCAGAATTCAATTCCCAACATACACACAACACCTCACAACTGCCTGTAACTCCAGCTCCAGGGAATTTGACACCCTCTGCAAGTACTATATAAACATGGTGTACAGACATACATGCAGAAGAAGCATCCATACACATAAAATTAAAAAATAATAATAATAAAGCTGGACTGGAGAGATGGTTCAGTGGTTAAGAGTACTGACTGTTCTTCCAAAGTTCAAGTCTCAGCACCCACATGGCAGCTAAGAACTGTCTCTAACTCCAAGATACGACACCCTCACACAGGCAAAACACTAATGCACATAAATTATAAGAAAATAATAAAGGTACTTTATGATTCCATCTCACCCTACTCTGACTGGCTATCATCAAAGATACAAAGGACAACAAACACTGGCCTGGTTGTAGGTAAAGAGGACAACATTAGTGGAAGTATAAACCAGTATATCCACTTTAGATGCCAGTCTGGAGTTACCTCAAAAAAATTAGAAATACACTACCATAAGACCCAGCTATACCATTCCAAAGAAATTTATATTCTACTACACAGATATGTGCACATCCATAATTATGGTAGCTCTATTCACAAAGTTGGGAAACAGAATCACCGTAGATATCCACTAACTGATGAAACTGGTATGCATGCACAATGATATTTTATTCAGTTATGAAGAAAAATGAAAATAAGGAGTGTGCAAGGAAATGGATGAAACTAGAAAAATGTATGAAAGGTAATCCAGGCCCAGAAAGACAATGCATGGCCTCTCTAATTGCAGATACTGACCTCAATTTTTTATTTTGTCTTTAACTTGGAATACCTATAGAATGAGTCTAGGAAACCAGAAAGTGTACAGTGTTGTCTTAAGGGTGTGAGGATAGAATCATATAAGCAAGATGAATGTGGAGGTAGGAATACTAGGAACAAAACTGTTCAAACAGGTACTTTTAAACTTTGTGTTTCACATTGTGCTCTTAACATGAGATCTTAAGGATAAGCAAGAAAGGAAACATCATGATTTAATAGTGACTGATGATGAGTTGATAAAGGTATACTAGTGTTTTTTTTTATGTCAACCTGACACAGACTGTGGTCATCCAGAAGGATGGATCCTCAGTTGAAAAATTGTATCTGTCAAATGAGACTGTGGCAATTCTGTGGGGAATTTTCTTTTTTTTAAAAAAAAATAGTTTATTAAAGAAATTATAATCAATTTTATCATCAATATGTGCATTATGTAGGTACCATAATATATGTTCTCTATGTCCTTGAACGTAACAAAACCAAAGTTAAAACCAAATATATAGTGGGGCTTAATCCAGTTCACTATATTTGCATCTATTCTGAATTGGCATCTGAAATTCTCTCTCTCCCTCTCTCCATATATATATGTATATATATATATTTTATTAATAATATAATTTAAAAATTTTACATGTCAATCCCAGTATCTTCTCCCTCCCTCCCTCCCTCCCTCCCTCCCTCCCTCCCTCCCTCCCTCCCTCCCTCTCTTACCCTCTTTCCCCTGTGACAAGCACCCTGGCCACCCTCTCCTCCCATCCCCCCACCCCCATTCCACTTGTAGGGCTATGCTATCCAAGTGGGGTCATGTAAGTCTGTCAAGTCATTTGAAGTAGGGACTAGGACTTCTCTCCTGTCTCTAGGTTAAGGGAGTATCCATCCATGATGGATGTGTCTGCAAGGTCCTTTTGTGCACCAGGAATAGATCCTGTTTCTACTGTCTGAGGTCCCCCAGACTGCTCAGTCCTTCTAGCTGAGACCCATATTCAGGGGGTCTGAATCAGTCCCATGCTGGATTCCCAGCTATCAGTCTGGTGGGCTCATTAGCTCCTCCTTGTTCAGGTCAGCTGTCTGTGTGTTTCTGCAACCTGGTCTTGTGCCCTCTCTCTGCATCTGGATTCTAGTTTGACTCAGTGTTTAGTTATGGGTGTTTGAATTTTCTTAATTAATGGGAGAATCCATCTCACTGTGCAGTGCAACCCCTGGGCAGGTGGTCCAGGACTATATAAGAAAGTAAGCTAAGCAAGCCATGTAAGGCAAGGAAGAAAGTAACATTCCTCCATGATCTCTGCTTCAGTTACTGCCTCCATGTTCCTATCTTAGCTTCTCTTGATGATGATTGTAACCTGTAAGCCAAATAAACCCTTTCTTCCTCCAAAAATACTTTTGGCGAGTGCTTTTTTAGAACAGAAAAGCAAGCGAGGTCAGGGTGACTTAAAAAAAAAAAAAGAAAGAAAAGAAAAACAGTGCCAGATGTCAGATGTGGGATACTTTCATAGGAGTTGTTGATTAAGGAGGTTCTAGAGCCCCCCCCCCAAACAATACAGGATATTACCATTCATCTTGGTTGTCTAAGAAATAGCTGATAAAACCTCATTGCTGAAGACTACATGTACTTTGGTAGCAAGATACAGAAGCAAGTTTGAACTGAGCTGGATGCTTCCTGATGGATAGTTCTCACAGTACTTGATAGTGTTGTCAGGCTGCTGGGAGAATAAGGAAACAATGGTTTTACCCTTTGTTTCCTGAACTCTGAACTACACTACCAACCTGCCATGCAAGATGTGCCCACTGGTACAATAGTAACATGACTGTTATAAGGATAACTCCTTCATTGGATTTGAAGCCCAGTCCACAAAAGGAAATTCATGCCAAGTACTGTAAACTGGGATTAGAAAAATAAAACAAAACTGTGACTAAGGAGGCCTTAGTCCTACTACCATTGATTAGGAAAGAGGCCCTATTGCACACTATAGAAAAGTAATACACACTACTGATACTAACAGATTCTGGGAAAAGGGGAGGCAGATTATGCAGTTATGTTGCCATTGATGAACCCACCAAAATCTAATGGATAGTTTCAAACCCAAGGTCATATATACAACCCTAAACTCTGTAGGATACAAAACATTAATATCATTAATATAGCAAAGACATTTATAAGAAAGTAGGAGGCAGACAGATGGGAGAAAAAGAAGAGAGAGTTGGGCAAAAGTAACCAGAATGTACCATATACACATATAAAGTTGTCAAAGAAAAAAAAATGCATCAATAAAAGAAAAATAAGGTGGAGAACAACTAAGGACATCATCCAACATCTATGTCTGGTATCCAAATGCATATACACAAGCATCTGCATGCACAAACAGATATATACTTGAAGGGAAAAGATAAAAGAACTTGAAATGAATTGGCATTCATCATACTGAAAAATATAATCTTCGCAAGTTCTAACTAGCTAAATTTATTTTTCTGATTTATAGGGACTATGTCAAGTACAAGTGAGGGGGAAAGATACTAAGTAAAAATACCTATGGATCAAAACATTTAAACTTTATTCCTGGGACTGGAAATATGGGACATGCCACTCTTCCAGAGGACCCTTGTTCAGTTCCCAGCATCCACATTGGGTAGCCCACAACTGACAGCAACTCCAGTTCCAGGGTATCTAACACTTTCATCTGGCCTCTATGCATACCTACACATATGTGCATATACTCACAGACACTTAAATAACATTAACATTTATTTTTGCCAGTACCTTCACTTTACTATAAAAATAGCAAATATTGATAGCATGAATGATGAAAACTAAATTCTGTCCTATATATTGTCCAATAGTGTAGATGTAGAAGACTATAAATATTTGTGTTATTAATCTTGTCATTTTGTGCTGGAGGTGAGAAGGAGGAATCTTTAGTTTTGTCAGACATAAACCAATCTTATGCAAACCTTCCAAAAATTCTACAAATTTCCTTCTCTCACTCCTTCCATATGTTCCTTGTAACCAGCTGCATTTCCAAGCAACTTTCTAGAACAGTTTGAGAAGTGACTCAGTCCACATGCTTACACTTGGAATGTACCCTACCCTACTAAGTCTTAAATCCTGGGTAATTTCTAGAAACAGCTACATTACTATTTGAAAAGTGTTCCACTACTAAAATTGAAATTCAGAGTCAAATCCTGATTAAACATCATTATTAAACTGGTAACTATTAAGTATAAATTCTAGAAATATTCAGAAACCAAAACACTAGTTTATAGTTATTGTTTAAAAGAATACCACAAAATATCTTTTAAATTACTAATGCAACAACATTACTTGCACTATATCATCCCAGTCATACATAAACGAAAAACAACACTCAATACCTTGAAAGACCTTTTAGAGCCTCTTCTGTTTTGATGATTTTCCTCAGCTCTAAATCTCTTCTGAGTAATGGCATCTTTTCTCTGCATAGTATAGTTCTGGACAAAAAGTATTAACATGGGTTAATACACCTTAAGGGTTACTTTAAAAACTAGTCTCAACAATTAAGACATATTTGTGAATATAAGACCTCAAATCAGGGAGCATGGAGCTTACATACTTCTTCTCTCACATGACCCATGCTACTTTGTGAGGGGCCAGTTTCATTCATGCCTGTGAGAAGTGTAAAAAAAAAACACTCTGTATAACACAATGGTTAACGTTTAGATGTGGACTATAAATCTACCCTACCATTCACTCATATATGAATCTTTGAAGGAAAGAAAACCATTACCAGCAGGACTTAGCAAAGGTTGTCTACTGTTCAAGAAAAACACAACCTCCCCATACTGCTAGTAGGCAAGTTAGCCTAAAGTCTATGGACTTAATCGCTTGAAAGTGCTATTCTTGCAATAGCTTGGGAAAGCCCAGAAATAAGAGAAAGAACTACATTATTAATCTAACTACAGAGAACCCAAATCCTCTATTAAGACTGTATCCATTCTCCAGTTTCCTATTTCTAAAATCAATAGTCTTATTACCTTCTATTTAATCCATTTCTGTGGAGTTTGGCCAGAGGGAGGATTGTACTAGGCAGCTGCTGACATGGCTCCTAATTATCTCCATCAGTGATCCTTTTCTTTGTGGGCATGATTTAGTAGCTTGCTTCTTATAATAGCCATATGGTAAATAATGGGATATTATTTTTAAAATTAGGTTACAAACTAACTGCCTTTCATCATTCAGTCCTCACAGAATTTCATATCTATTCTATAAGCAAATCTTTAAAACAGAAAGATTAGTGGATTTGTGGGGGGTGGAAATATGGAATAATTAAACAGGCATGAGAGCTCTTACTGGGTAATGATTCAGGTATGGTAGCATATGCCTGTAATCCCAGCACTTAGGGAGTGAAGGCAGGAGGGCTGCAAATTTAAGGCTAGCCTGGGGTTTATAGTGAGTTCCAATGCTTGAGTAACAAAGTAAAATCCTGTCTTAAGACCAACAACTAAACTATGGTGATGATTACAACACATCTTAAAGAATTACTGAAAGTCACCAAATTATACACCTGAAATGAATAAACATCTCAAGAAAATTGGTACTATAATAAATGAAGCTTCTACTACATCAAGAGATAAGCTTTCTCCTGTCATAAAATCTTTTAAGCCTCAACACTATTATAACATAATGAAGTTACAAGCACTTTGAAAAGTACAGATATATTTATAATGTACAAAAAATGAAAAACTTGAAACTCCAATCTTACTATGTAAGGTTTCTGAATAAATTTTCTAAAATTGGACTTTATAAAATGTGGAGGCTTTTGAAATCCATCAGCACGAACAGTCTTCACCTTTGAAAAACTGGGACATTGATGATTCCTAATAAAGGGAAAGAAAAGAATCTTGTTACTTTAATCAGTTAAAGAAAAAAAAACCTGAGAAACAATAAAATTTCAATGATCTGTCACTACTAAAATTATAAATGATAGTCATTAAGACTAATGTTTTCCACAAACATTTAACTAATCTGGAAGTTAGCAATAGAGGTAAAACACCATTCCTTGCACTAGGGGTTTCAATCTAAGGTCTAAGGTTGGGATTCCTGGAGGCTATAGCTGATTTTTAGAAAGTTTTTCCCCCCTCAGGAAAAAGCATCACTGCCTCCCCTGCCCCCCCCAATTCCTGAGATTCTTGGCAGAAGTATCAATGGCTTATGACCCAACAATTTTACCAGAGGTAAGGTAGGAGACTATAACATGGTCACCTCACTAGCAAAGCAGTGGGCTCTTATACAGCAAAGGACAGGCTCCCAGCTCCTGACAATGTGAGATCTTGAGGTCACAATGGGCTCTCCCAAGTCTGCTTGGTAAGATCCTGGAAGCCTCATTTTGACAAGCTGTTGGTAATTCCTTTCCTTGTCATACCCCACATCTCCCCACAACACTCTTAAGACCTTTCCTATGTCTTCTGCAAGCCCTGTTCCCTAAGGAGCCAACTGCCCTGCTTCAGTCCTTCCTATGAACTTTGTATGGAATAAAATTCACAGTCCTGATTTTTGCCCTGGCTCTTTATGCTCTTACTACCTGCTTTCCTCCAATCTCCCCACCACATATATTGAACTTTAAATAATTGCGTATATATAGTTCCCAGCACATACCATGATCTTTCCTGATTCCACAACTTTGTACCTGCAATTCCTTCTGTGATCATTTCCTTCCATTTAGATTAACTTCAAAGTTCAGCTCCATGCGTACCTTGTCCAAAAATTTTCCTAAACTCCTCTGAAGTAGAATAGATAACCCTACTGTGACACATACAGCATTTAGATGGTCTAATACCTATTTTTATCTGTAGGTACTGCTTATACCTGTGTGTTTAATGAAATAAACTTTGAATACCACTGTGGATGGTTTATTTGTAGTTCCATCGTTAACCCCAAAACCAGACACAAAATATGACTTCAAGGTCCACGGAATGTTCAGAAACTTGATGTTCTGATAAAATGTTTGTGATGTGATACTAAGTTAAAATAGGAGAGTGTAACCACAAAACTATATATTGAGGATAATTTCAGTAGTTAAAAAGCACACATATATGCCTATAAAAAAAGATAAATGTAAAAAATAGACTAAATATTGAAAGTGCTCATTTCTATTTGGCAAAAGTATAAATGCGGGGTATTTTAAAAATCTTCTTTACAAAACATAGTCGATATTCTAAAATGCTCCAAAACCTGAAGCCTTCTGAGCACCAACATGAAAAAATTCTACACCTGACTATTTAAGATGAATCACAGTCAAAACACAGGCACATTAAAATGTTGTATAAAAATCTCCTTCTGTATATGAAAGAACATAAATAAATTACATCTTTAATTATGGGACCCCACCCACAATAGCTGATTGCATTTATGCAGGTATTCCAAATAATCTAAAATTTGAATCATTTCTGGTCACAAGCATTTCCAGTAAGTAACACTCAAACTGTTAGTATCTAGAATAAAGAACTCTTAATATGTTACCATATTTTATTATTGTGTGTGAGCCAAAACACACATGTGGAGGTCAGGGGAAAATGTTATGTCTCAGGCTGTCAGATTTAGTACAGGTGGCTTTATCCACTGAAACATCTCATTGGCCTGGAGAATAGTAAAGAACTTTTTTATCCAGGTGTGATACCTCATGCCCTTAATACCAATATATAAGAGGCAGAATAGATAGATCTCTATGAATTTGAAGCCAGCATGAGCTACATAGTGAACTTTAGGCCAGTCAGGGCTGCATACTGAGACTTTGTCTCAAAATAAAAACAACCCTCCCAATTATAATACCTCAGTAATAAAGACTTTTAATTTGATTATAAAATGGGCCAAGGATTTAGACAAAAATTTTTACACCTAAGACATATAAATGGCCAAAAAGCATATAAAAAATGTTCATTATTAGTCATTAGGATAACGCAAATCAAAACCACAATGAGATGCTATCTTATACTCACTAGAATAGAAAGCTTACAATAAAAAAAAAAACGGCATACTTGAATGTGCCTAACAGCACTACTTTTAAAAGGCAAAAGGTAGAAAACACACAAATATCCATAAAAAACAATCAGCTAAATATAATACAGTATATCCAAACACTATTCCAGCCTTAAAAAGTTTTTAAGGAATGAAACATTGACATATGACACGTGGCTGAAACTTAAAAAGCATTATGAAAGTGAAATAAGCCATAAAATGATTTTTTTCTATTATAACCCATTTTCTACCATGCAGCTATAGTAATCCTTTTTAAATTTAGAGATTATATCCTTTTTTGTTGTTAGAACCTCAAATGTTTCTAATTTCACTCACTGTAAAACAGTCTTCTTGTCCTTCAAAGTCCTTCATGGTTTGGCCTCATCTACTAACTTTTAATCTTCTTTATGCATTGTATACTTTCACATATCTCTGAGTTTATGTAGATGCAGGCATACATGTGCTATGGAGCATATATGAAAGTCAGATTATCACCTAGGGTGTTATTCTTCACCTTCCACCTTGTTGGAGACTGGGTCTGTTTGTTCACTGCTGCTCTTTCAGGTTAGTCCACAAGCCTCCAGTTGTTATCTTGTCTCTGCCTCCCATCTCACAGTAGAAGCACAATTGTAGGGACCTAAATCTAGGTCAGGCTTGTTCAGCAAGTGTTTTGCCCACTAAACCATCTCCCCAGTCTCCCTCTCATCTTTCTACCATACTGTAACCCCACTAGATGTAATTCCGAGCCTTAACCTTAAGAAACATGGTTTTGCCTTAACATCTTTGCATTGGGTTCCCTGTTTTGAAGTACTACACTCTCTGGTATGATGTAGCTGGCTAACTTGTTTCAATAAATTCATATGCCCACTAAAATTGTAAAACTGTATCACACAAGTGACTGTTCCTGCTAAATTTCCACTTCTACCTACCATTCCACTGACTATCTCCTACCATTAAGTTCCAAGTGCCAAGAAGTCAAGAGCTTTGTGCAGTTTTCATTGCATCCCCAACACATAGAAATGTCACTTTAAAACAAGGAAATTATATATCTCCAGTATGTGAAAAGACCTCTATGAAGTTTACCCTAGTTTAGTATAAATCATCTTTCCCCATAGTTCCCTATTGAAAAATAAAAGTTTTGGTAGTTTCATGTCCTTCTGAAGTTCACTGATACCATTTTAAGCTTTTTATTTACTATTTACACATAGCCCATGCCTATGTAACATATCTCAATTACATTGTAGAGGACTTAGTAACTCTGGCTTGAAGAAGGAGAAAGCTGTGTCAGAAGACTTGGAGACATCAAGGTAAGATATTAGTTATAATGGCGAGCCAATAGAGAACAGCAGGGTCTTATACATTGTATGGAATGCCAAAGAATTAAGCTTGCTGGCAAAGGATTCCAAGACATTAAGGAATGGTAATCCAGATAGAAATGCCTTACAGCCAAAGTATCATTGGCCCCATCTAATACTCTGTAAAGTCTTTACACACCTTCAACAAATATGGACTGAGCTCAAGGCAACGGAATATAGTGGTGAACAAACACAAAGAGCCTTCATAAAACATACTTTAATAAAAATCCCATAGGAGGAAATCATTAACTCTTCTTTATGACATGTTTTATCTGAATTTCTCTAGAAACTACACTTAGAAATTTACTTAAGTAAAACTGAGTCCAAACTTTGGCAACTTCATTTCGCAAACTTCATTTCTAAAATAAAAGGGTAAATTTTACTTTAATAAGGAAATTGAACTGAGTCAAAGATGAACAATTCTACATCATTTAAAAATTTTAAATTTCATGTTTATTTAGGGTGTGTTTGTATAGGTGTGTATATTCTTGTGTATGTCTGTGCATGACCCTACTATGATGCACACATGCAGGTCAGACAACTACATGTTGGAGTCAGCTCTCCTTCCACATGTGTTCCAGAATTGAACTCAAGCTGTCAGGTTTGATAGTAGGCACCTTGCCCATAGAGTAACCTCCCAAGATTTGGTATCATTTTACAAAAATAAAAAAAATTAAAAAAGAACCTCACAGGTGTTTATAAAGACGTGGACAACTTCAACTTCTCACACATTGTTGACAGAATGTAAAATGATGTAGTCATTTTGGAAAACAGTTTGGTAATAACCACCTAACTCAATTCTACATGTAGGTATATACTTAATAAAAATGAAGACATGACCACACAAAAACTTGCACACAAAATGTTCACAACACTATTTATTCACAATAACCAAAAAGTGGAAACAAATCAAAATCCATCAACTGATAAATGGATAAACAACATATGACACATCCATACAATGGATTATTATTTAGCTATAAAAGAAATCTTTGTGCTATAGCATGGATAAATTTTTAATACATGCTACATAAAGTAAGAAGTCACAAAAAGCCAAACATCATATTACTGCATTTATATGAAATGCTGAGAATAGGCAATCCATACAACGTATAACAGTGGTTGCCAGAGAAGGGAAAAAGAAAAAAATGGGGGAGTGGGGTGTTCCGTAGTTGGGTACACTGTTTTCTTCTGAAGTAACAAAATATTTTTGAGCTAAGTGGTTCTTATACAACTCTGTGAATATAATAAAAACAACTCAATTGCTTACTTACAAATGGTGAATTTTATGGCATAGAATACTGAAATTTTTTCAAATTCTTACGTTTCATGCTACAACACTGTCCTTAAAGCTAACATGAACAAGCTTAATGCTAACCAGCTATATTTTACTTAATCCTGGTCACCATTTTAGGTAAGCATAGTTCTCATTCCTATTTCACAGATGAGGAAACAGGCTAGGTAACCTACCCCAAGTCATTCCCATAGCTGGGATTCTTAGAGCTGGGTATTAAACCCAAGTAGAATGACAGCATTCAAGCTCTAATCATCTCAAAGGGTAAAGATAAGCCCTGGAGCATTTATGATGTAGTTATCATCGTAAATGTTTAATAAATCCTATTTCTTGGTACATTGTGTTTGCACTTTCTCAGCCAAGAAAAACAATAGTTTGTTACTAGAAACATGGTAATAGTCATGTGTTAAGCAGATCATATTAGGAAATTGGTGACTTATGCCCAACAAAGGACAAAATTTTTACATATTCCAATTGTTTTACATGCCAAAATACATAGTTTCACTATCTTATAATCAGTCCCAAACTTACTATCAAAATCAAGTCCAGTTAAAACAAGCTTCATGTATTTTGATTAAGGCTAGTTAGGTTTGGAGTTTATTTAAAAATCTAGTCAAATACTTAAATGTTTTGAGTTGATACTAAGAATTATGGAAAAACACTTAGCACTATTTCTCCCTATTCATATTCCTGCTTCTGAGGGATTTAGATTGATTAGGGTCTCTTGCCCAAGCTAGAAATTGTCTCATTCAATTATGCTACATAATCATATGGGGGTCACATGGTTGCCATAGGTTCCACTAGTTCTCAGAACTAGAGGTAGGCTGGGGCCAATTTAGATGACTAAAGACCCTTGCAAAGAGGTGGGAGGTTGAATACAAAAATGTGATATGATAATGATCTCTTTGCTGTACATGCCAGTGACTTAACAGTATAGCTGCCCCTGCATAATAAGCTGATGTTATCATTATAGTATAGAGAGATTCTAAAGATTTATAAATTTTGTTGACAGTTTGTAAATAAGCAAAGTCAATGAGATTTAAAAATTGAGGTCTCTCTCTGCTGTTTCTTTTCTTTTTGCTTTTGTCTTGTTTTGTTTTTGAGACAGGATCTCACTATAGATCAACTCTGCCTCTGGAGTGCTAGTATTAAAGGTATACGCCACCACTTCCCACTTCTTCTCCCTGTTCTATCATACCTGCCTGCTTCATAGACCAAAGAAGAGTTCGCCAAAAGAACTGTACTGACCACAAATTTATGTAGTCATTCAAACTAAGTCATAATCTAAG
This sequence comes from Cricetiscus sungorus, assembly GCA_030556225.1. Taxonomy (NCBI): domain Eukaryota; kingdom Metazoa; phylum Chordata; class Mammalia; order Rodentia; family Cricetidae; genus Cricetiscus; species Cricetiscus sungorus. Next base: position 4,965,933 of record JANBXA010000405.1, on the reverse strand, counting down.
GATCCAAACCTATTTAAGTTTCAATCTGCTTGAGCTCAATAGTCTATAAAGTTGCTGGTCCTGGTTCCTGCTAATACTCCTACAACTATTATACTCTTTTTCTCTAGAATTAGGAAGACCTCAAATATTCACCCGCTCCATTGTTTTTGTTGTTTAAATCAAAATTCATGTGATAATCAATGAGTAACTGAAATAAACAAAGTGATTTGAAGACTCAAATCCCTAGACTAAAATTAATCACACAAAAATATAAAAATTGCTGAAACCAAAAGCTCCCTGATAGCAGGATATTTTTCATTTACTGATTACCTCTCTGTAGGACTAGCCATATGAAAAATGTTCTCATCTTCATTCTGTAACCTCTCTTTTCTCCTCCTTTCAATGTCATGTCGTAGATCATTTGGATCTATTACTCTGACCATAGTCTGAGGAATTTTGACAAAAGACAAACCATTTACATTACTGTTAGTTGCACAAAGACCATTTCAAACAAGAACATTAATTTAAAGTTCTTAATTATTTTATACTCATCCTGCTAATAGTAGTATAAGTTGATACAAATACTTTGAGGCACAACTGACATTAGTCAGAAAAGTTCTTAATATTGAGCCAGGAGTCCTACTCTGGGATTCTACTCTAAAGAAAAGGTTGCTTCTTTAAAAATATTTAATAACAAAAAGTAAACAACTTAAATGTAAAAATAATTAAAAGGGAATAATATAATGATGTAGCAAGTTAAGGAAATAAACAAAAACATGTAGCCATTAAAATTAATAGATGATATATGTAAGTCAATATGGTTAAAGATTTACTGAAAAAATTTGAAACTTAAAACCCCAATTGTAAAAGGTGATGAGGGAAATTTATTACTTTTATATAAAAAGGATATTATGGGTTATGAAAAAAGCATACTGAATTACATTTAATAGACTATTAAAATATGCCATGTTATACTACAAGAATTAAGAAATTTTGGTCTTCAAATGTCCTGTAAGTGGACTACAAAGATAATTAGAAATTTTCTCAAAGAATCATTTGATAAACTAAGCTATCTATATTAACAAAAACTTTGTAAGTGAAAAACTACTTACAGTATATCAAAAATAGATTAAAATCTCTTCACTACAGAAACATTCTCAAAGAAATAATTAACAATTAATTTAGAATTTGACATGATTTTAAAGATTTGTCTTCCAACCTGGCTAGTCATGACAGTCTTTCTAATCAGTAAAATAAGAAAAGGTGTGAAGGAGAGGTTATTAGGTAGGAGCCACATACATGACAATAAAGAAATATAGTATTATTTTCATTATTTTACTAGTTTATATTCCATAGAATCATTCTTAAATTCTATAGCAAACAGAAAGCAGCACCAAATGTCATGTGCCAGATATGGAAAAACAGCTATCAATCATATTTTCTATAAGTTTTAAACTGAGGAGGCTGGGGATGAGTATTAAATATAATTTTTAAATCAACTTTTCAAAGTTGCTATCCTTAATAATCTCAAAGAGTAATTTTATCTTTTTTCAACATCATGTCCATCCTAGACTGTAATCAGCCAGTTGAACTTTTTCAATTTTAGATTTCTAGATTTCTTCATACACCTTTAACTCCTTTCTGGACCCCAATCACAAACCCTTTTCCCACTACTAAACCAGTAATAACTGTATTCACTTACCTTATCTGGTTCATACACCATAGTCTGTTTGTTCTGAAGATCGGCCAAAGACATATCTATTCTCCTAAAATAATAAAGGCATATAATTAAACAATTATGCTAAGTATCTAATGCATGACACAGTGATTGTGTTACTATCAAATAGAATTTAGAATAAAACCAGTAGGTCCTGGAGAAAGCAGAAGAAACCTACAGTCAGGTAGGTTTTCATTTATTTATTTATTATTCATTTAATTTTTATTTTAAAGGCAGAGTCTTTCTACTTTTTTCTTTCTTAAAGATGTACTGCTATTATGTATAGTTTTCTCTCTACTTGTCAGAAGAGGGTGCCAGATCTCATTACAGGTGGTGTGAACCACCATATGGTTGCTGGAAATTGAAGTCAGAACCTCTGGAAGAGCAGACAGTGCTCTTAACCTCGAAGCCATCTCTCCAGCCCCTGGGTCTTTCTAATGTACCCCTGGCTGTTTGGGAACTCACTACCTTAAACTCAGATACCTGCCCGCCTCTATCTCCCAAATGTTGGAAATAAAGTCATACACCAACATGTCCTGTTAGGTTTTCACCCATATGGCAAACTACTAAGCCATATATGGACCACATTAGAGCAAAGTTTTTGGTCATTCTCTAATCACTAGTAACTATGACATCAAACTGCATTTTGGTGTACACAACATTATAAAATCAATTCAACCAGCACTCCAAACAGGGTACATGATATGCTCAGACAAGTGCTAGCAGGAAGCATGTATTCATTCTCAGACCTCAAAACAATCATTTGTGACACTTGAAGGTAACCTGATTTCAATGGCTTAACATCTTCTAGCATTAACTTCAGTAGGCAACTAGTATAGTCACAAAAGGATCAAAGGTAGGTACATATTTTCAAAGTTCCACACATTCAGTGTTAGTCAATGACATTAATGAAATCTATTTCATCAATGTGTACTGGTCCAGTAACTGCTTAGTCTTTTTTTTTTTTTTTAAGGTACAACGTGATGCCCTGACATCTACGAAAAGCCCATGAAAGCAAGCTTTGAAAACTGGACCTTTCCAAATCTATTCTGAGGTTTATTCTCATGAGGTAAATGGAAAGAGAGTAATTAATCATTACCTATGAAATTCTGGATCTGAACTCAATGCCATTTGATAGCAATCTGGATCATGTCTGTTTTGTATTCTTGAGAAACGCTCATGTAAAGTTATATCCGGTGCTGCAAAACAATTTGCTGGAAAAGGAAACAAATAGGTCCATGTCAGTGTGAAATTCCCATTAAATAAATTATATAAATCTCAAGATCAAGAATGGATCATTAAAATAATCCAAATTGTTTTCCTTTGAAAAGAAAAAGGACCCAAACTTCATTTGCATATTAACTTGTAATGCTCACATGTTCTTCTAAACCCAAACAAGAGTTTTTAAAAACTTGACTTATGAACTGAAGGATTTTCTTCCTATCTGGCATGTTTGCTTTCTTGTCCAAAGAATAACACTGCCAAAGTGAGAATCATACTTCTCCATGACCACACTCTATCCAGAATGTAAGAAAGATACGCTACAGTTCAACAACAACAATGAAAATGACATCAACCAAAAATTCAATCAAAGTAATCTTTGAATAAATGCTGAATGCTCTGTTTAAAAACCAGAGTAAAACATAAATAAAATAAAAACCAGAGTACCTTCCAATACCACTTCACTTTTATATTAACTTTAGTTCATAAAGACATTCTAAAATTTGCTATATTGCAAGCTCTTAATAGTACAATGCTATGCAAGTAATCTCTCCTAATTCACTAGTCCTGTTCTGGAACACTCTGTTTTTTAAATACTACCATAATTTCTGAAAAGTATATTTTCTTTAGGTAAAAAGGATTAGAATTGGAAGGTAAACTGTTCCCAACAAACTACATACTTTATTTTTTATTCATATTTTCTCAACTTTGAGGGGATGGATCAAACTCAGGGCCTTGAACAGTGTCAGAAAACCGCTTTAATACTGAGCTAAACCCTTAGCCCCACACTTCTTGGTTCAGGGATAGCAGATAAAAATAACTGTTTTTTTTCAAAGGCATTATTTATGTACATTGAATGCTTTGCCTATATGTATGTATGCCCATGTGACCTGTGGCCAAACAGTGCAAAAGAGGACTAGAACTGAAGTTACAGAAGTGTGTAAACAGCCATGTGAGTGCTGGGAACCCAAGGCCTCTTCAAGAGTACCCAGTACTCTTAACTGCTGAGCTCTCTCTTCAGCCCCAAAAATTATTTGTAAAATAATATTTCATGACGGTAGATTAAACCAAATAAAATTTTGACATTCTTGAAAAATCTCTTGTTTAGTGTATCTATAATTTATGCAGCACTACCAGGGAATAACTGTTTTACATCACTGCCTTTCCAATTAGTGGGAATTTCTCAAAAGCAAAACTTTAATGCAAATCTTTAAAGCCTTAATGAACTCTTGGATGTCACAGAGAACAAAATCTTCCACTGATCACAGCAACAAGCTTATTGTACAAAGTCCTAGGAAGGCCCTGGGGGAAGGTTGATAATATCATAAACTAACCTAACATCTGGATTATCTAGGATTTATACCTGTTTCTGTTGCTTCTTCCTCTTTTGATAGGCTCTCAATATGCCTGTTATTTGGAACAGGCTGATCTTTTTCAAACTGATTTGTAATTCACTAGCATCTGAAGCACAATGTTATTGAAAATACATAAAAACAACAACTAGGCTTGAATGAATGTCTGGTACTCTTTCCAGCAGATTTCCTAACTTATGACCTACTTAAAATGGAATATTAATTACAGTTAAACTACATCAGAGGTATTTGTACCTTAAGAAAAGTTGGTACATTTTTATGCTATATATAATGTTTGGGTAAGCTATACCAACCTTTAACTTCATGGATTATTGTTATGATTTCCTGAGCAAATTCTTCAGTGGGTTTGTTTTCAGGATTCTGAGGTGAGTCAAGATGTTGAAATACTGGATGAAAATTGTTATTTTTTCTGCCAACTGCAACCAAATCATGTGATACCTGTCTCTCTGCAGAATATCTAGAAGTAGACCTAAAATAATTTGAGATGTTTAATTAAACAGGAGGCTTTTAGGTAAGAATAGAATTTGTTAAGATAGCAAAGCACTAAAAATATTTTTATTTATTCTGTCATAATTTAGGCACTAAATTACATGCTATAAAACTAATAAGCCACAAGTATTTGTGAGGATAATTATAGATAAAATTCCAAGTGAATTTTTCCTTCAAACACATGGCATTAAAGCCACCTAGTACACAAGAAATAATTGACTTTTTCTATTTCAATATTGTCAAAACACTGTAATCAGCCACTTTGACCACTACCATACTTTCCACATTTTAAAGGCTGTTATCAAACCTAAAAACCTGACTTCATAAAAATTCTCTCACTATAAGTAATAAGCTTAGAATAGAGTTTTTAAACTAAATCTATTAAAAAATTAACTGTGGAACACCAAAATGGCTCAGGAGGTAAAAGAACCTGCCAAGCAAGCCTGATGACCTGAGTTTGGTCCTAGAACTGAGGGTGGAAGAAAAGAAACAACTCCCCAAAATTGTCCACTGCTTGCCATATCCATACCTACAATGGTCTTACCTGCCATGGCACATTTGTGTCAGGATTCACATATCATGAATACACATACACACAAGCACAATAATTATAGCCTCATCCCCTCTATCTTAGAGAACAATCTAGTCAGTTAAATTCTGTCATATTGAAACCACAGTAGGAATCACATCAAGTAATCTGTCGCCTGAGATCCCAAAAAAGACATAGGATTTAAGCTCTACTTCATCTTTCAAAACTTAACTTTTACCCTTTATAAAGTAAGTACCTGCTAAGATCCCATCCTACTAAAAGATTTTTTATGAATATCAAAAGCAATAAGGAACAGCTTGAGAAGCTGCATAAATAGATGCTGGCCTATATAATGACATACACCTTTAATCCCAGCAATTTGGAGGCAGAGGAGGACTGATCACTGTGAGTTTGAGGTCAGCCTGGTCTACAAACAATATTCTGGGACCGACAGGGTTACATAGTGAGACCTTGTCTTAAAAAAACGAGCAAGCAAACAAAAAGAATAGTCAACCTACCCCTGAGTTCAAAAGAAACCTGACAGTATAAAAATGCCTAACTTCATAAAAGAAACAAGTCCTTGAAATGTCCTAAACCCAAGAATTATGTGGAGAACCAGAAAACACAAAATCACCACCTATTACTAACTGCAGAATTTGTCTTCATTATAGGACCTTGGAGGAAAAATCTTGGTAATCTCTTAAACACTTAATTTATTCAAACCTACAATACAAATCCCATCTTGGAAACTGCAAATTAAGGTAGAAAAACACTATTAATAAACACTTTAAAAAGTTAATACCTAAATGTGTCTATCTTGTCTACTGTAACAGTAAGTGATTTCTTCTTGACAAATGAATAGCGTTTCTCTTCAGGTTTTGGGCTTGCACCATGTTGTTTACTATAAGAGGCACTCTCTTTTCTGCAATCTTTATTTAGTTTTTTCTTCCATTTGTCGTTGCAAGGCCCCAAATTGGCTTCCTTTATATTTGCATTGGCATAGGAAACACAGTCATTCTTGTGGAGTTGAAAAGGCCCATTGGCCTGATCATTCTCATTCTCTCTTCCTCTTGCAGCACTGAAACAATCTGACTCTCTATTTCCAGGAACTTTTAGAGAACTATATTTTCTTTCTTCTTCCTTCAAGTACTTCTGAAACCTCCCATCAGGAAAGTCCTGCTCGCTGTCTGAGAGCTTATGATGTTTGTGACAGTAGTCATAAGATACTTTGGTTGCTGAACTTGTTTCTGGATATTCTCTCTCAGTGTATCTGTGGCTTTGTGATCCAAAGCTCCACTCTTCATTTTTCTCTTGGAAAGGTACAAAAGAATGCTCAGGCTTCCACTTTGGAATTCTGGCTGGTTCTCTATTTTCATATCTTGTGGCATCTGTAGGTCTTTTTGATGTGTAGCCATAATTTCTGAAATCATGATCCTCAGAATACCTATGTTGATATAGAGAAGTTTACATTTGCAATGCACAAAAAGTAAACATTTCAATGTGTAGAATATTGAGCAGTCTGGCCTTAAAATGCAGCAAGCAATGAAGATAACCCACAGGACCTCATGCCAACCATAAAGTTACAAGGTAACATCTTTTGTTTGTTTTGAGACAAGGTTTTCTCTGTGTAACAGTACTGGCTGTCCTGGAACTCACTTGTAAACCAGGATGGCTTAGACTAACTGAGCTCTAACTGCCTCTTCCTCCTAAGTGCTTGGATTAAAGACATGCTCCATCACCACCCAGCTTTTAAAAGCATTCTCTCTCCTGCTGGTGGTGGCACAGGCCTTTAATCCCAGCACTTGGGAGGCAGAAGCATGTAGATCTCTGTGAGTTTGAGACAAGCCTGGTCTACAAGGGCTAGTTCCAGGACAGGCTCCAAAGCTACACAAAGAAACCCTGTCTCAAAAACAAAATAACAAAAAACAAAGAAAATCACTCTTGATTAAGTTGGGCATGAAGGCACAGAACTTTAATCTCAGAACCTTGGTAGTAAAGACATATCTTAAGACTAGCCTGGTCTATGGAGAATTCTAGGACAGCCAGGGCTACACAGAGAAACTGTCTCAAAAAGATAAAATAAAAAAAGAAAACTCATTCTAGCTATCAATACAAATTACCTAAAAAGAAATATATTTTTAAAGATTTATTTTCTTTATTATGTATAGTGTTCTATCTATATGTTTGCCTGCATACCAGAAGTGGGCATCATATCTCATTATAGATGGTTGTAAGCCCCCACCACGTGGTTACTGGGAATTGAAATCAAGACCTCTGGAAAAACAGTTAATATTCTTATCCTCTGAGCCATCTCTCCAGCACCTCCCAAAGAAATATTCTTACTTTTGAGACAAAAAAGGTGATCATAGTCAACATAAAAGAAACACTCTTTACTTGAGGCCTTATTGGAAACTCCCCAAACTTAGTGATTTCCTGTACCTCATTGGAAAAGGGTTCCTGGCATCAAAGTCTTCAGAGTCTCTTCTGGGTGACTGAGGGTAGCTTTCTTCTTGTACCCTCTGGTGTCTTGATTCATCTTCATGCCATGTCTCTTCAAATCTAAAGGAATCTTCCAGTGACATCTCAGGTGGTTTCCCTCCTCTCCCGCTTCCTCTACCACTGTGCTCATCAGGAACATACCTTCCTTGCATTTTGGGGGGATAACAATCCCTTTCATGCTCTGTGTAGGCTGCTGCACTTTCTGAGTATGTGGGCATATACTGAGATCTTCTGTCATCATCCCCTCTTCCAGGGAAATATTCTTGGTGAGGATTATATGTGTCAAAATTTTCTACAGACTTTACATTTGGGGAAGGTGATCTATTTTCATAAGACCGATAATATGGATTCACACGAGGGGGAATCCTTGGTTTATTCTGTCCATGTTTCTCATCATCCATTCTCCAAGTAAAGGATCTTTTTGGATCATTTCTATATTCAGGGTCATAAAGCCCATGGAAATGTCTTTCCTCGTAGTATTCAAAATTTCTAGACTGTGGTGATAACGACCTATATAAACAAGCATAAAGAAGTTTAGTTCACTTTGAGACATTTTATCTGTTTGTTTTAGTGTGACCTACCTAAAACATTGACCTTTCCTAGAATTCCACTATTAACCCACTCAAGGTAAATCTAGGAACTTATAAATTTGAGTGAGGAGATCTAATGACTCTTTTGTTCTACCTGACAACCATACTCTCGTGTATCCAATGAGCACATCCAACTGGGTTAAACATACCTGTCATATTGGAGGGGGAATAGATCAGGTATATAACACAATCTTTTTTGAGATACTATTGATAGCAAAGTTCTAACAGAAGGAGATGTAGCAACCCCAAAAGCCCAATCAGGAAATGCTTAACATCAGGCTCAACAGCCAAGTGAGAAACAAGAATGAGCAAAATAAGAATAAATATTTCAGAGAGTGTTAAGAAAACTACACATGACCTCTGAAATTGCATTTTAAGACAATGATGCTACAATCCAAACTCACACACAGAAATGTTTCCAGTTTTTCCAACTGACTATTCTCTCACTCAAGGCTGTACCAAAGTAAGAAGCTTATCAGGCAGCATGGGAAAGAAAGAGAAGGGAGACATAAGACATCAATCTCTACTTTTCCTCCACATATTAGATTTCTTTTTCTGATTTTATTTTTGTTTGTTTATTAAGAAAAATAAAGTCCCACTCTATAACCCAAGCTAGCCTGACTGGTACTATCTCTGTTGACAAAGCTGACCTTACACTTAAAGCAGTATGCTGGAAATACAAGAGTGGACTCCTATGTCTAGCTCCTCATAAATACTTCTAGCATAAACTAATTTTCTTTCCAAATCACATTAACTAAAGGATGTGTTATTCAAATACCTTTTAACTCTAGTCAAAGCTTACCTTTGCATCTGAGAACTTTTCCCCCATGTGACCTGTACAACTTCTCATTTAGAGCTAATGTCTCCAAATAAGTAAAAAAGGTGTGCCCTGGCAATTTATTTACCATCTCTAAGAAGCTTCTAAATAATTGGGGCAATCACAAATGAGAATCTTTTCAATTAAAAACCTGTCTTTACACAAGATAGGAAGTACACCTATCTTCTTCAGTACCAACTAGGACATTTACAGTGAATTTGGCAATACTGCCTTCCAGAGTCACCAAGCTAGACACACTGGCAAATACTACTTAACAGAATCAGAAACTCCTGATGCTTATACCTCATCATAAGAGGAGAAGCAACTAGAGCCTCTGAGGAATTCCTGGGAGATTTCATATCTTTTCATTGCTAAGAAGAGAACCTGGTAGTCAAAGGCAGACATCTTCCAGACAGAATGAAATATTCAAGATTTAACTTTGGCCCTTAATTTACATTTAAATCTACTCTGACATCGTATTTTATGTCTTACTGTATAATATTCACTTGCTCTAGAAAAAAGTTGTTATAATGGCTTACTTTTCTAGTTCTAAGAGACCCAAAGACTCTCTTAAAAGACAATTGTCCCGTCTCTAGTTTTGCATGAGTTATGAGTAGACACTGACAACTTGGTTTCCCCAGGAAATAGCCTTGGAAATAGAGATAAGGTCTCCCTCAGGGAAAGGTGTTTACTTGTTTGCTGCCCATGATAATAAGATAATACTTAGTACAAGTGATTCAAGTTCCTCAGTTATGTCATAAGCCCAGAACCTGTGATTGTTTTGCATCATCTACGTAGCCAGTCACTCTGAAGTGCTGGTCCTCAGGGTATCTTTGAATTTAGAGAGAATGTCTCTGATATGGGAGTGCCTTGTTGCAAACTAGTATGTTGGCTTAGAGTAGGACCAAAATGTCAAACCCTTTATAGGTCTTAACAAAAAATCCGGCAAAGGAATTAGAAAATCAGGCACCAAGCTTGGCAGAATCCTTGTGCCCATTACCAGAGCCTCACTAAAAGAAGAATAAACAAAATGAACTCTGTTCTATCTTCCATGTTATAATTTCTGCCTTTACATGCTCTTTTCCATTTGAAACTTCTCCCAAATACAACATGATTTTGTGACAGTTATAAAATGAAAACTAAATGACTAGTGATTCACTGTATTATTGGAACAAGCACAATGGCCAAGATATATTAACATAAAAATCATGGTTCATCTTTAATGTATGTAATAATGGTCCTTTATAGCAGCCTGACTTGTTGGCTACTAAGCAGAATGCTTTACACAAGTCAGAAGCATAGCACTTTCCCCACTGTATCAAAACTGCCTATTGTATTACTCTCCCCAGCCAATCTGTGTGCTTAATGAGGCCATGGAAGACAATTTTGTAGTCCTAAAACTTGACTGTAAGTGATGTACAATAAATAAATTGGTTGAACTATTCCAATCTAATTATGTGTACTATAATACTGATACTACCTACCAGGAAAAAAAAATAGAATTAAACTATAATGAAGCTATTGAAAATCACTATTCTGCCAAGACAGGAAACATTTTTTTTTATTTTCTGGCTAAATTTCTTGAAACATATTTTGAAATTTTAAACTAGACATACATTGAAGAGTTATAAAGCTTTGTTAGCTTAAAAAAAATGTAACCTCTAAAATTCATTTCTCATTCTGGTTGTGGTCACTGCATTCCTTTTCATTATAAATTAGTTCTAGCTGCCAGCCCCAATTAAAAAAATGCAACAGCTCCCTGAATCTAGAAATACTGATCAATTGCCTATTGTAAACAACCAGATCCAGTGAGTTTATTAAAATGGAAGCTTGAGTAGAAATGGTAATTTCCAAATCTAACTATAAAACTTGAAACTCCTCACCTTTGTTTCCACCTGGGGGAGCTGGATCTTGATCGTGCCATCCTTTAGCATATGAGCCACCTGATCCAGTTTTTACACTGCAAAGAAATAAAAATATTAGCAAGTTTGTTTCTTTTTAAAGTCTGCAGTATGCACTGATGAAAACAAAAAGAACATTGCTTATTTCTTTCATGTGTCTATTTCCTGATCTGCAAAATAGGGATAAGAGCATCCACCTTACTAAAATACTGTCAAGATAAAATTAATTCAATCAAGGACCAGCAAGTGTTTTCTATAAAGGACAACACACTGAAACTATTGTAGACTTTGTACAACATAAGGTCTGAATCAAGTCTATTAAATCTGTCTTAGTAAAACAACTCCTTAACCTGTAAGGACGGAAAAATACAGCCTAACTCCCCATGACCCCAGAAAGCTAAAAGTTTAAAAATACTATCTAAAAAGCCCCCAAAACCTCAAATTCCAGACCCTGTCCTCTGCCAGTAAATAATAGACAAGGTCACACTCCTTGCTGCTTAAGACAGACAGGCCCTTGAGTGTGTAATCCTGGCCTGGTAAGGTAACAGAGAATGAGCTGACTAACCGCTTATGTGACTTTGTAAACTGCCTGTGAAACCCCTGCCCCAGTGACCTATGTGTGGGCTTTGTTATAAACCCTATACAAACTGTCTCAATTCTACCCTTGAGGTCCTGAGTCCTCTACCCCTGTGTGGTGTATGACTGTGGACAGCAGTGCACTTGGAATTAAAAGTCCTCATGCTTTTGCATCAAGACCGCTTCTCATGAGTGATTTGGGGTGTCACCTTTCCTGAGTGGGAACGTGAAGGTCCACACTCTGCAGGTCTTTCATTTGGTGTGTTGGCCAGGAAACTGCAACCACCCATCACACCTGAGAACCGACTTGGAGGTAAAGGGATCCCCCCTGGTGTGTGTGTATGTATGTATGTGTGTCAGCCAGTGCCTCTGTTCTGAGTATCTGTTTTCTGGTATCTGTTCTTTGGAAAGTGTGTTCTCAGTTTCAGTTTGCAGCTGTCCCCTTGGGCCTTAAGGACCAGGGAACTGTGATCAGCAGATGTGCTAGGAGGATAACAGGCTGCTGCCCTGGGGGAAGCCCTGGGGAGGGGGTGAGGAGGCCCAGGGACGCCTAGCAGCTTCCTTCTGTTGATTGGTAGGACTGAGCTCTGTTTTTGAAGCAGAAGCTTCCTCCCCCAGGACCGCCTGATTCTTTTGCCCAGACGGGTAGTGTGAGTTGGAATCTGTTAGTCTCTGTTTTGTGCGTTTTCCTTCTGTGTGTCTTTGTCTGTAGTTTTATCATAGGACAGACGGTGATGACTGTGGACTCCCCTTAGTTGACTCTGAACCATTGGACTAAAGTTAAGTCTTGGGCCCATAATTTGTCAGGTTAGGGAGATTCTGGCAGATTTTTGTGCCCAAGTGGCCAACATTCAATGTTGGATGGCCACCTTTTAATTCTGAGATTACCCAAGCTGTTAAGGCAACTGTTTTTCAGGACCTGGCTCTCATCCCGACCTGCCACCCACAAGCCATCTTTGGGGTTTGGAGACCCAGCAAGACTGCAAGCATGCACTTCCCCTGCCCCCAGGACTGCACCTCCGGGGACAAGCTACATCTGATTGGCCGTGGGCAGGGCCACAGGCAGACACCGGGCTTCCTCCCCATCTGGCCACCATGAGGTGACCAGAGGCTACTGCTATCCTTCCTCAGTGTCCCTCAAAGACGTTCTTGATACAGTTATGATCCTTCACCTGGATAGATGAGCTAGAGATCAGAGTGCGGCCAGGGGACCATCCGCCCTCCCCAAGCTCAAGGGGCAGCAAGAGAAGAGCCACGCTGGAGTTGGCCCCCTAGTGTCAGGTGGCCAGATTACAGCCTCCTCAGTACTGGCCCTTCTCCTTGGATCTTTATGATCTCTCACTGGGATGATTGTCAACAGCTGCTGCTAGAGGCTAGAAAAAAAAATGTTCCTGGGGCCATGCAGCTGCAAAACGAGATTGATGCGGGATTCCCCCTTGACTCACCCCAGTTGGGACTTCAACACTGCTGAAGGTAGGGGGAGCTTGAAAGTCTATTGCCAGGCTTTGATGGCGGGTCTCCGAGGTGCTGCAAGATAGCCCACCAATTTGGCTACGGTAAAGAGAGCACTCCTTTTGACCCTACCTCAGAAGCCCAGAGAGCTTTGGTGGCTCTGGTCTTCATAGAGCAATAGGCCCCCGGATATTAGAAACTCCAGAGACTGGAATGGTTACAGGAAGCTGAGTTATGAGATTTAGTGAAAGAGACAGGAAGTATATTGAAGGAACAGAGAAAAGAGAAGGAGAAGAGAGACAGAGAAAAGAGAAAGAGACAGAGAGACAGAGAGAGAGAGAGAGAGAGAGAGAGAGAGAGAGAGAGAGAGAGAGAGAGAGAGAGAGAGAGAGATGGAGACACAGAAAAAGTATTAAAGGAACAGAGACCAGAAGACAGGAAAAGATTTGACTAAAATCTTGGCCACAATGGTTAAAGAAAAAAATATAGAGAGAAAAGTTAGGAAATTTAGAACAGGCTCTAGACAGCCAGGGAACCTGGGCAACAGGACCCCACTCGACAAGGACCAACGTGCATATTGTAAAGAGAAAGGACACTGGGCAAAGGACTGCCCCAAGAAGAGAAACAAGGGATCAAAGGTCTTAGCTCGGGGGGGAGGGGGGGGAGATGAAGATTAGGGAAGATAAGGTTCGGACCCCTTCCCCGAGCCCAGGATAACTTTGAAAGTGGAGGGGCGACTACTCGAATTTTTGGTGGAGGCCAGAGCAGAGCATTCTGTGCTGATACAGCCATTAGAAAAATTAATCCCACTTGTTCCTGGTTATCTCAGAATGCCCTTACCCTCTGTTAGAAAGAGAAATTCTGTCAAAAGTAGGAGCCCAGATTCATCAGTAACTGATGAACAGGAAAATCAATTCAAGTCCTCACTGTTAAACTAGAAGATGAGTACAGACTCCATGAAGAGCCCTGGCTTGACCTAGACTGTTCAGACGAGACTGGAGCCTCAAATATGGACTGGTGGTTGGCCCAAACTCCCTTAGCTTGTGCTGAAGTATCCGGAATGGGTTTGGCAAAACAAGTGCCCCCATAGGTTATTTAGCTGAAAGCTAGTACTACACCAGTATCAGTCGAAGAGTACCCCATGAGTAGAGAGGCTTCCAGAAAGGCATCCTGGTTCCTGTTCAATCTCCCTGGAAGCCTATCCATAAACATCTATATGGATAGCAGGTATGCTTTTGCAACTGCACATGTGCATAGGGCTATCTATAAACAAACGGGGGGGGGCTGCTTACTTCAGCAGGGAAGGAAGTCAAAAACAAAGAAATTCTAAGCTTGCTGGAAACCTTACATCTGCCAAAAAGACTGGCCATTACACATTGCCTTGAACTTCATGGAGATAAAGCCAGCCAAGTATGGTAACAAGTACTTATTAGATCTTTTAGACACTTTTTCAGGACAGGTAGAGGCTTACCCTACCAAGGAGACCTCAACTGTGGTGGCTAAGAAAATACTAGGAAAACTTTCCCAAGATTTGAAATACCTAAGGTACTAGGATCAAACAATGGTCCAGCTTTTGTTGCTCAGGTAAGTCAGTGACTAGCCAAGACATTGGGGATTGATTGGAAATTACATTGTACATACAGACCCCAAAGCTCAGGACAGGTAGAAAGGATAAATAGAACCATTAAAGAGACCCTCACTAAATTGACCGCAGAGAATGGTGTTAATGATTGGATAGCTCTCCTACCCTTTCTGCTTTCCAGGGTTAGAAACACCCCCTAGACCATTTGGGCTGTTCCCCTTTGAACTGCTCTATGGAGGGCCTCCTCCACTGATAAAAATTGCTTCTGTACATAGTGCTGATGCATTGCTCTCCCAGCCTTTGTTCACTAGGCTCAAGATGCTTGAGTAGATGAGAAAGCAAACGTGGAAGCAGCTCCCAAAGGCCTACTCAGTGGAAGGAGACTTGCAAGTCTCACATCGCTTCCAAGTGGGGAATTTGGTCTATGTTAGACATCACTGCACAGGAAACCTTGAGACTTGGTAGAAAGGCCCACTTTGCAGCTGGTCCAGAATATGTCCTCCTCTTCCCCTGGACCCACCCCCATGCCAATCAGGTTATAGGATCAGGGACAGCCTCTTAAAACTGCTCCGGAAGTCACTGTTATTCCTCTCTTGTTGCTTACTGTTTAAAAATAATTGTTGCTTTTGTTAAAAAATTAAGTGCGGTCTAGATTACGGTACTTAGACAACAGTACAGGAGCCTCCCGAGCCAAGAAGAGGCTGCCTCTTAATTTCCCCAGTTCTAAGATCAGATACTATTAACAAGAGAAGAAATGGGGAGTGTAAGGATGGAAAAATACAACCTAACTCTCCAATGACCCCAGAAAGCTAACCTTTCCTGAGTGGGAGCGTGAAGGTCCATGTTCTGCAGGTCCTTCAAACCCAGGCAGTGTTGGTACACACTTTTAGTCCTAGCACTCAGCAGGCATAGGCAGGGGGATCTCTGTAAATTCAAGGCCAGCCTACCTGGTCTATAGAGTGAGTTTCAGGACAGTCAGGGCTACACAGAGAAACTCAGTCTCAAACAAACAAAAAAAACTCCAAACCAAACAATCCCTTAAAATGTAAAAAAAAAAAAAATATATATAGCTGGGCATGAATGCATAATCCCAATACAAAAGGATACTAAGTTTAAAGCTGCCTGTGATAAATAACAAATTTGAGGCCAGCTTGGGTTACATAGCAAAACCCTGCCTCAAAATAAGTAAAAGATGTGGTTAGACCATTTTGAGATACACTACAAATAAAAAACACATCAATTTTCAAGGACTTGGCCAAATAAAAGAATATAAAACACTTCATTATATTTTAATAGTGATCATATATTAAAATGATTATTTTTGGTATATTTTCTTAAATGTATGGTTAAAATGTATTTATAATTAAAAATGACAGGAGGCAGAGGCAGGCAGATTAGGAGTTCAAGGGCATCCTACACTACATATAAATTTAAGGCCAGTTTCTGGGGTACACGAGACTGTCACAAAACCAAAACCAAAAACCAAAAATAAAAGTATGTTCTAGTCTGCTTCTTTGTTACTGTGATAAAACCAGGCTTGGTAGTGCATACCTTTAATCCCTGCATTTGGGAGGCAAAGGCAGGCATATCTTTGAGTTCAAGGCCAGCCTGGTCTACAGAGTCAGTTCTAGGACAGCCAGGGTTACACACAGAAACCTGTCTCACACACCACACCCACACACACATGCCCAACTTGGAGAGGGAAGAGTTTATGTATGCTTACAGGTTTCAGTCCACTGAGGGAAACCAGGGTTAGAACTGAAGCAGGAACCTGGAGGGAGGAACAGAAGCAGAGACCATCATGCTGCTTACTGGCTTTCTCCTAGGCTCATGCTCAGATATATTTTTCCTGCTTTGGTTTCCTATCATTCTTTTTATAGACAAATTCTCACTACACAGCCCTGGCTGTCCTAGAACTCACTTTGTAGACTATGCTGTCCTCGAATTTACAGAGATTAACTTGCCTCTGCATCCTAAATGCTGGGATTAAACACGTCCAGTGGTTTGTCAATTTTTAGATTAATTTTTGTTTGTAATATTAGGCCATTTTTGTCTGAAATATATACACACCTCCAATTTTGCAATCATAACAACACTAAAAAATAAAAAACATACTTACCAAGAAAAAAAAACTACCCTAGCCTGGTAACATCTCAG
Organism: Cricetiscus sungorus; assembly: GCA_030556225.1. Lineage (NCBI taxonomy): Eukaryota > Metazoa > Chordata > Mammalia > Rodentia > Cricetidae > Cricetiscus > Cricetiscus sungorus. Next base: position 4,949,051 of record JANBXA010000405.1, on the reverse strand, counting down.
CACCCGGGAAAACTCCACTCATATTAACATTTTATGCTTAAAATCTAAAACATGGACACATGGACTACCTATTCTGACTTGTCCTGCAATTCCCTTTCTGCAATATTCAAGGCAACTTCATCTGAGTAGTAGAGGCACTATGGCTTCTACTCTCTACTGCTACCACTAATTATCAGCTCTCTGTTTTTGGTTTGTGGGACTTTTACTTTTTTCTGGTCAGAGACCCACCCAGTATTGCTGTGGAATAACCCTTCTGTACACTGTGTAAATTACATGGTAATTGGCTTAATAAAGAGGCTGACTGGCCAATAGCTGGACAGGATAAGGTTAGGTGGGAAAACAAGACACTGGGAATTAGAAGGGCAGAGTCAGAGGAGTTGCCAGGCAGACACATACTTGGTCGTAAGGAGATGCAGAGGGAGAAAGACATGCTGGAGAACTGGTAAAGCCACAAGCCACGTGGCAATAGATTAATAAAAATGGGTTAATTTAAGTTGTAAGAGCTAGTTAGTAATAACTCTGAACTATTGGCTGATCATTTATATTAAGTCCCTTAGTTATTTGGGAACTGGCAACAGGAAAGTCTGGCTACACAGTATTTAATAGATGACTTAGGTACAAATCCATTCTTGAGTGAAACAACTTTTCTAAAAGGACCATCACCTTAAGAGACTGACCTATACCCCCTTACCCTACACCATGTCCTGAGGCATTTTACCCCACCACCACCCCTGCCAGACTCAATAAAGGAAGAAAACCCTGTTGAAGTGAACTGATTGTGGATTAACACTGAGGGTATTTAAACTGTCAGCAGGATTTAAAACTCAATTTAATTTTTGTGTGTATGAGTGTGAAGGTATAGTCACAATGATGGGAGGTGGTCAGGGGCTGACTTCCTGATTTGGGTGTCTTCCTCTCACTTTCTGAAGTAAGGTCTCTTATTGCCCTGGACAATACCTTCTTAGCTAGACTGACTAGCTATCAAGCTGCTGGAATCCTGGTCTTTGTTTCTTTAGCATCATTTCTGGCTTTTACGTACAGGCTAAGAATCTGAACTCATGTCCTAATAAGCACCTTAATTAGCAGCAATGTTTGAAGATATTAATCTGGTTTTGATAATCTTTTCAAGATATGGCTTAATGAATGCTATGTATGTGCACATGTGTACATATGTGAAGGTCAGAGTTAACTTTAGGCATCCTTTTACCTCTTTTCATTTTATTCTACATCTTGTCATTAAGTAAATTATTTCATTATTTCCTGACATTTACTGTCTTCTCTGCTTTTTCATAGAGCAGTAGTTCTCAACCTTCCTAATGCTGTGAACTTTTAATACAGCTTGTCATATTGTGGTGATCCTCAAATATTTTGTTGCTACTCTATAACTGTAATTTGCTAGCTGTAAATTGTAATGCAAATATCTGGTGCACACCCCTCCCAAAAGGGTGACAACCTAAAATTTGAAAACCACTGTCATAGACAGTGCTTAAGAAGTCAGAATGGACCCTTGTCTATACTATTCAGCTGTGTTTTCCTCGTGTCTTATTACTAAATAGTAGGGTGCTCCATATTTCTAGAAAGGAAAAGGGGAAAATAATTGAAGGTTGGCTTTGTATTTTACAAAGAATCTCCCCACCCCCTTGGATTCATCTGATCTTGCTGAATGTCAGTAATACTAACATGGAATTGTGGTCAGGCACATCAGCACAGATCTAATCAAAGCACTTCAAATGTTGGGGCAGGTGTTTCTCCAAGAGTTCGAGGCAAGCCTGGTTTACAAAGGAGTTCCACGTCAGTAGTGGCTAGCCAATCTCAAAATCAAATAAAAAACAAACAAAAAAATTTAGCCTGCTGTGGTGTACATTCAGAAGGCACAGACAGGTGGATCTCTCTGAGTTCAAGGCCAGCCTATTCTAAATAGTGCAGTCAAGGCTTCAGAGCTAGAAAATTAAACTCAAATATTCAAAATTAGATTAAAAATATAGAACTGTGCCACAATAGTGGTACACAACATTAATCCCTACACTCAGGAATCAGAGGCAAGGGGATCCATGTGAGTTCGAGGCCAACCTGGTCTACTGAGTGAGTTCCAGGACAAGCCAGGGCAAACAGCGACAGAAAACCCCCTATCTCAAAAAACCAAATCCTTCCCTCTGTCCAGCCAAGCATTTATCTTACACATAGTACTAAACTAGCCTAAATATGAGCAAAATTTAATTCTGGGACCCTAATTGCTAGCCTTCACACTGTGAGGGTGTGGGGGCGGGGGAGGGGAGAGGGATTGACTTTTCTATAAAGACAAACCTTAAAATTTCTAAAACCACCACAGAAGCAGGAGAGGAAAAGAAGGGGCAGAGCAGGTGGCACAGCTGGTTAAATACTCATTTGGACTGAACTATAAAGGCTGTGAACCGCACTATGCAGGCACAAACATTTCTACAAAATGCCAGCTGCTGCCATTACTGCAGCCTGCTCCTAATACCTCGGCCTGCAGGCATTCCCCACTCTCATCACTCCACTACTACTCAGTTGCTGAGACTTTGTCTCAGTGGCCACTGAAAGGGAAAAAACCACCCTCAATTGGGAGGGAAAAAAAATGACAGAAAGGCAATGTAAAGCAAACTAGAAAGCAGGGGAAAAGGAAAGAAACCAAAATCAAGCCTTACCCTTCTTTCTGGAGATTTGACTTTTCAGTTCCACAAAAAGGCCCCCAAAAATAAGAAGAAAAAAAGGGGACTCCTGTCCAGCAGAAATTACAGCAGTCTGTCTCTTCTGCCTGACAGAGCCACCTTCTCTTCCAACCTTCAGTTACGCTTGTTCACTTTCTTTCCTGTTTCTTTTTGGGACATGGGGATTGGCCAAGGTTGCCTCATGGGCCCCAGAATCTACCTGTCTGTTTCTGCTGTTGCCCAGCAAGAAAATAATATTAAGGTGGGGAGGGGCAAGATAACTCAGCAGTTAATGCCAAAGGCTCCTTTTGCAGAAGACCCTGGTTCGATTCCCTACTATAACTCCAGTTTCAACTTGTGGTACACAACTATCCACGTAGGCACACATATACATAAAAATATCTTGCAGGCAATGGTGGCTCATGGATCTCTATGAGTTCAAGGCCAGCCTGATATACAGAGTAAGTTCCAGGATTACACACAGAGAAATCCTGTCTTGAAAATAATAATAGGGCTGGAGAGATTGCTCAGAGGTTAAGAGCACTGGCTCCACTCCCAGAGGTCCTGAGTTTGATTCCCAGCAACCACATGGTGGCTCACAACCATCTATAATGAGATCTGGTGCTCTCTTCTTGTGTGCAGGCACGCACGCCAGCAGAATATTGGATACACATGATAAATAATAAATCTTTAAAAAAAGAAAATAATAATAATAATAACAACAAATTAAATATATGACACACACTTTTTTTCTTAACTCTAAGTGTCTGTCTATTTTCCTCTACTTACCCTAACAGTACAAATCAAACTCCTTGTTTTCCCTAATCTGGACATGTCGGTCCTCCTGTATCAATGACCTTGCCTCAGTTTGCCTTTGCTTTCCTAAATTGACCATCATAAGGCCCCCATCCACCCCTGCAGCCCTGGGGCTCTTCCTCGAATTTCTTTTCTTTTTTAAATTCTGAATTTCTTTCTCCTTAGGGTTTTTTGGGTTTGTTCAGTGATTATTTCAATATTGAACAAACTGAAATATTTATTTCAACAAGTATTTTATTTATATACCAGTAGCAATGTAAATAGGCAATGTCACTAAAGAGTATCCCAAAACCAAAATTCAAATAACCTATGAAAGTATGAGATGAATTAGTAATTGTAAAGTGCAAATAAAAAACCAGCCATTTCACACACATTTAATTAAAAACTATGTGAAGTCCTTATTTCGGAGAATAGGCAAAGTTATGGTACAGGAGGGACCCTCTATATAAACAAAAGTATAGCACAAGAGGAACACTCATAAACTGTAAGAATATACACAAATATAAGTAGTTTGGAAGTACCTCCAAAATATTGAACATGCTGATATCCAAACACTCAGCAATCACACACAAATATATCCATTGGAGTATAGACTCTCAAATTTTGGTGTACACTAGATTTACCTGAAAGGGTGGTTAACTGCGTGCTAAATCCTAATCCTGGTGTTAATAGGAACACAAAAACAAGGAATTATTGTTAAAAGTAGCAGCAGCAAGAGATTTCATGCTTTATATGCAGTATATGCAGCATATAAAGCATAAAATATTTACTACCTGGTCTTTACAGAAAGTGTTTATTCATTCTATTTAAATGTCCTTTCTTTTGCCAGCAATGTTAATTAAATGAATGAAAGTTTTAAAGGAAGTCAAAATGATACACTAAAACCAATTTGGTTGTGATTGAGATGTCAGAAACAGTTGATAAACCTAATTATATTGCTGCTTCAGAGTAAGGCATACAGGAGCAAAAACTGTTAATCATCTGTCTACCTCTGAACACAGACACCCAGGTGGCAGGGTCATTCACTCCAGGAGGATGCTGAAGAGAACATTATTGCTAAAACCTTAGCAGGCTACACCCTTATTCAGCTAAAGGAACAGACTTAAGCAACTCCCTTTCTTTTTTAAAATCCCTCTCTATCATATCCTTTCCATAACCCAGCACAATTCTCCCGTCCCTCTGGAACCATATGGCCCTGGGGTTATCCTACCTCTCCATGACAACCAAATTCTTCAAAAAACTGAGCAAATTATACATATATTTAGGAATATATGTGTGTATATATGTAAAAGCAATTAAAAAGAGGCCATGAATTTGAGAGAGCAAGCAGGGTGCATAGGAGGAGTTAGGGGGATGAAAAGAAATGGAAAAATGATGTTATTATAACACACACACACACACACACACACACACACACACACACACACACACACACACGCGGAAAAAAAGCTGTCAATATGCCATAGTCATTATCTCTGTTTTTCTCCTCCCAATTTTGCTAGCCCCATTATCAAGCTGGTTTTCCAACCCCACCTCCAGCCAGTCACTGCACCAAACTATTGTAGCCAAAATCACTAATGAAACTTATCTGCCAAATCTGCAGTAAATTCTCCTATTCCTCCTTTACTATGACTTCATTTCCACTTCTAGCAAACTGATCCTTTACAGGGAGCTCATTTTTCTTATAGTGACTTCAATCCCTGAAGTTCTTCTCATCGTCTATACTCTCCCCCAGCATTCAGGTTCAAGTTCCTAAGCCCCCATTCAATCTTGCTCTACGTCATAAATGGCTTTACTTTTCAATACATAGGAATTACAATGTTCAACAAACAAATGAAAAGAGATATTCAACCCTATTAAGAACCCAGGGAACAAAACTGAAATATTACTTTAATATGCATGACTATAGTAACACTGACCAGCACCTATTTGTTGACAAGCAGCAAAAGAAAATTTCTCACCTGAGGAAAATTCCTCTCCAAAAAACCATGAAGCAGAAGAAAACTACAAATCTATACTCAAAAGAGAATTAAATGTTGTATAATTAAAAACATGAGACTATTTTAAAAATCACCTTAAATTAGAAAACCAGAGTGACATATACTTATGTGAGAAACCCAATCTTCAACTAAACTAAAAAAGAAACAAACAAAATCAGTTAAAAACAAAACAAAAATGTAAGAAATTAAAAAGCTTCTGGGAAATGGTGGTACATAACTTTAATCCCAGCACTTGGGAAGCAGAGGCAGGCAGATCTCTGTGTGTTCGGGGCCAGCCTGGTATACAAAACTTCAGAGAGAAACTGTGTCTCAAAAAAATAAAAAGAAAGAAAGAAAGTAAAAAGAAATTAAAAAGCTAACTGAACTCAGGTATGTGCAGGAAGGGGCTAAAAGTTAAATTTTCCAAAAGTAGAATTTACAAGCTACTCAAGGGGGAATAAATTCAAGTAAAAATGTAGTAATCAAGTACATCAAAACAAGACAGAAGCAGACACCCACAACTAAACACTGAGCTGAACTCCTGGAATCCAGTTGCAGAGAGGGAGGAGAAGACCAGGCTACAGAAACACATAGAGACAGCTGACCTGAACAAAGAGGAGCTAATGGGCCCCCAGACTAATATCTGGGAATCTAGCAGGGGGCTGACTGACTCAGACCCCCTGAACATGGGTCTCAGTTAGAAGGCCTGGGCAGTCTAAGGGACCTCTGACAGTGGAACCAGGATGTATCCCTGGTGCACAAAAGGACTTTGGGAGCACATTCCCCATGGAGAGATGTTCCCTTAACCTAGAGGCAGGAGGGAGGGCTTAGACCCTACTGCCAATGACTTGGCAGGTTTTGTTGATCCCTCCTGGACTGCATCACCTTCCCTGTGGAGTGGGGGAGGGGTATGGGATGAGAGAGTGGGGGGGTGGGTGGGAGGGTGGGAGAAAGGGAGGGATGGAGGGAGAGGGAACTGGGATTGAAATATAAAATAAGAAATAAATAAATATTTTTTAAAATGCAAAAAAAAATAAAGAAAACATGGAGGTATTTTTAAAAAGACATTAAAACAGCAGAAAAAATAAAAATGGCACTGAGAGTTGAAAAAATAAAAATGGCATTGGGAGGAGAGTAAGAGGCACACAAAGTTAGACAGAAAGCTATAGAAATACAAAAAAAATAAAGTACTATTTGTGTGATTATAGTTCCTGAAAAAGAACAGAGCCATGCATGGTATTGCATATGTGTAATACTAGCTCAGGAAGCAGAGGTAGAAGGAGTGCACTATGTTTGAGACCAGCCAGGACTACAGAGCAAGGTCATCTCATAATTCTAAACAAAAATAGAAAAAGACAACTCAAACACAGAACTAAATTAATATTTAAAATCACAACATAAGAAAACCAAGGCAGGTGACATAGCTCAGCAGTGGACCACTCACCTAGCATGTACAATACCTTGTGTTTAATCTCTAACAGAAAAATAGCTGAAATTGGGCTCATCAAGATATCTATGATAGATATATAACATTTAACTCTTAAATGCAGTATACTAAATACTACTTGACTTAAAACCATGAAGATTTCCAAGCACAAAGAAAATCTAATAACATAAATCTGTGGCTTTGGGTTCAATACCTAGCACAGCAGGAAAAAAAGGGACCACCATCAGCTTTTTAAAAGCTTAAATACAAAGAAAAAGTTTTTAAAAGCCTCAATGAAAGAAAAATCTGAACTAATGAATTTATATCAGTCAATATAAAATAAATACCCCAAATGTTATGCACACAGAAATATGCACACACAAACAAAAAGGATGTAAGAACTAAATACACAATACTTAAAAGAAAACAAGTATAAATAATCTTTGTGACCCTGAATAGGGCAATAATTTCTAAGATATGGCACTAAAAATACAAACAACATGAGAAAAATATTAATTAGGATTCATCAAATTTGAAACATTTATGCTGTGAAGAATTATACCACGGAAAACCAAGCTGCTGTAGCAGGCCATGGAGGATCAGCCAGAGGGCAGGGAGCCCACTAGCAGGCTAGTGACCAAGCTGCCAGGTACCATGTGCTGTTGGTGATGTGGCCATATATCACAGAGCCACAGCAGCATGTCAGGTGCATTGGACTGTAGGAGACCCCTGAGGACCCAAGGACACACAGGGCTGCAATGTGCTGGTACTGCAATACCAGACTGAGACCCAAGTCCCAAGGTGGAGGCCCTGTATGTCAGTATGGAAGACATAGTCTTGCTTGGTTGGACGAGTTCACCACCATGCTGAACATGATTCACAGAGATTGTCCCACGTGGTCAGTGAGGGAGTGAGGTACATTCACACAAAAGTGCTGTGATTATGTATGTCCACAGCAAGATTCACAAGCTTGAGGCCTTCATGAAGATACCCCTGGCATCAGCATAGCCAGGATAAAGGAGCAAGCCACCAAGGCCCAGGCTGTGCTGGGGACCTTGCCCTGGGCATCCAGAAGATTCCGGCACACCCTCAAGTGTTTGTCCCCATCTCTGTGCATCTCACAGGAATCTAGCCTTGAGCAAGCAGCCTAAAACAGTACAGAACATTTTGGGCAGCAATAAGGGGCCTTAGCTCTGAGGCTCCTTCCTTACTAAAGGAAGACTCCAAGCCAGACTCTGTCCTGATTAAGTTAAAGATCTTATTAAGAGGCTTATATGATGTTGGAGTATGAAACTTTAAGTATATTTTCTGCAAACTACTGGCTATCTTCATTACTGTATGTTGAAATTATATTCCAATTCTAATCTAAAAGCTGTTTCATGGATGGCTGGAAAAGCAAATGTAATTAACTGATCTAAGCAATGTATAGAGCTGGCTTTTTGTTGCTATTCCGGAGTTTTTTTTTTATTTTTTATTTATTTTTTTTTTTTTGAGACAAGGTCTCTCTGTGTAGTCTTGTAACTCAATATATAAACCAGACTATCCTAAAACTCACAGAAATCTACCTGCCTCTGACTCCCAAGTGCTGGGATTAGAAGTATGAGAAGGCTGTTATTTTTGTTTGTTTTGAACATCTGTATTGCCCTGTCAAGGTTTTTATATATATAGATATGATCACAGAAAAAATGACCAAATAACTACAAAAATCACCAAGAAAGGAAAAAGACAAAGTAAAACAGGGGGGGAAGACAAGTCAAAAAATCACCCAATAAATGAACATTTTTTTCTTTAGAAATCATTTATCATATAAAGAAATGCAGATTATTTAAGAGTGCCTATATAACCCTGGATGTACTAAATTTCATATGTAAAAAGAGCACAACTAAGTAACAATTAATCTTTTTAAATGGACAAAAGGGATAAAAAGACACTTCTCCAAAGAAGTATAAAATTGGCTAATAAGCACAATAAGCACTAATCATTGGAGGTATATAAATCAAACTTATAATATATACCACTCCATGTCAATGAAGACAACTATAATTATATTAGATGATAACACATGTTTTACGGATGTAGTGTTAATACAATCCTCACTGCTGGTGAGAATGTAAATTGTACAGCCAGCCACATTAGAAAAGTCTAGCAGTTACTCATAAAATCAAACATACTATTCCATTCCAGATATACATAACCACAATAATTGAAAGCATGTCCATAGAAAATCTTTTTAGAAAAATGTTCATAGTAATATTGATAATAGCCAAAATGTAGAAACAACTCAAATGTACATTAAGACATGAATGAAGAAAACATGTCATACATATACTATGGAATATCTAACCATAAAATATGGAGTAAATAGTGATACATGCTACAGCATAAATGAACCTCAAAGCAGTATGTGAAAGAAGTCATTCACAAACGACCTCATATTGTATAATTTCATTTAATGTAAAATATCTAGAATAGGCAAATCCAAAGAAATGGAATGATGGCTAATGGTACAGTGATTTTTTTCCTTTAGGTTTTCTGAAACAGGAGTTCCTATCAGGAAGCTGGCCTCACATCTCTTGTGTAGGTGAGGATGATGGCATTGAACCCCTAGCCCTCCCTCCTTATATCTCTAAGTTCTGGGATTCCAGGTAGCCTCCAGCATACCCAATAAATGCTTACTGGGTGGAGAACTATTCTGATATTAGACTTATGGTAATGTTTGTATAACTGTATGAAAATACTAAAAATACTGAACTGTACACTTAAAATGGGTGAATTATGCAAAAAGATTCCACACTAAATGTAAATTCAGTATTTACAAATGCAATGAATAAAAATTCCCCAGGAAAGCCTTTGCAACAAGAGACCAGAGGGTGATCATTAGGTGCTCAGAGGAAAGGAAGGGGAAAGCAAAAAGTGAGGAGATCAAGCATGGTCACAAATAGTCACAAAAAGCACATTACCTTATCACCAGTTCTTCAGTAAGTAATGGCTATAAGTGCACACAGAACCCCACTGCTGCTTATCATTCTTACTTTGGTTACATGGGATAAAATAATTCCCGTCTCTCTCACAAAAAGATAAACAGAAAAGTCAACACATTAGAAAGAGGTTAAATACAAAGGTAGGCCATTAAAACAAAAATACTAATGTTTCCAGGGACTGGGGAGACTGCTCAGTAGGTAAAGTTCTTGCCAAACAAGCACAGTGACTTAAGCTGGATCCCCAGAACCCATGGAAAAAAAACAGGGGAGGGGATACAAGTCTTCTCTCTTCCACATACAAGCCAGGGCATAAACACACAAATGCAAACTAATTAAGTGTAAAAATAGTCTTTTAAATTTTTTTTACTTTATAGGTATGGGAGTTGATTTCATGAATATATGTGTACCATGTGTAAATATAGCATATAGTACCCACTAAGGTCAGAAAAGGTCATCAGATAAATGAACTGGAGTTTCAATAGTTGTGAACAATCATGTGGGTGCTTGGAAATGAATCCAACTTCTTTACTAGAGAAACAAGTGCTTTTAATTGCTGAGTCATCTCTCCAGCCATAAAGACATGTTTATCAAAAAATTTGACAATGAAGCCAAGCATGATGGCTCACACCTATAATCCTAGCACTTTGGAGACGGAAGCTGGCGGATAGCTATGAGTTTGAGGTCAGCCTGGGTTACACAGAGAGTCTAAAGTCAGCCTATGTTATAGAGTAATATCCTTTCTCAAGTGGTATGTGTGTTTGTGCATGTGTGTACAGACACAAAAAGTAAACATTAAATTCTATGAGGTGCACTAAAAAGTGACCAGTTAAAAATTATGAGTTAAAATTATGTGTGCCATGCAAAAGCATAAGGAACAGAGTTCATCACCTACATAAAAGCTAGTACAACAGCACAACTATAACCTCTAGTCTGAAAAGGTGTTTGCTGGCCAGCTAATCTAGCACAATTAATGAACTACAGGCTCAGTGAAAGACTCTGTCTCAAAAATAAGACAGAGGACAATGAACTGGTTCAGCATATAAAGATGCCTGGCACATAAGCATGGCAAAATGAGTTTGATCCCCCAAATGTAAAAGAAGAGAACTGACTCCACAGTATTGTCCTCTGACCTCCACGTGTCCCAGCACACATGCGAGCATAAACCAACACTAATAATAATAAATAAAAAAATAAAAATAAGTTAGAATACAATCAAGAGAGACAATTGATATCAAACCTCTGGCCTTGACATGCACACAACACTGACATAGACACAAACACATGAATTCATTGTAGCAAACATTTATGAGCATAAATTAAAGAATAAATGTTTCATTTACAAGATAAAAAACACTTAAAATAATAAAAGGAAGGAGGCTAGGGATGCAGCTTAGTATAATGCTTGCCTAGCATGCTTATGAAACCCTAGGTTCAATCCCCAGTATCACATAAACCAGTGGTTCTCAACTTGTGGGTAGATACCTCTTTTGGGTTGTCTATTGACCAGTTCACAGATCATCAGAAAACAAAGATATTTATATTCTGATTCATAACTGTAGTAAAATTATATCTATGAAGCAGCAACAAAAATAATCTTATGGTTGGGGGTTACCACAACATGAGGAACTGTATTAAACAATTGCAGCATTAGGAAGGTTAAGAACCACTGATATAAACCAAGTGAGATGCACACATACCTTGTATCCCACATAGAGGCAGAAGATCAGAAATTCTAGGTCATGCTCAGCTACATATTGAGTTAGAGACCAGTCTGAACTGTATAAGACCCCTATCACAAGAAAAGCATGAATGGAGGAAGGAAGAGACAAGTGAGGTGTGGTAGCATATGCCTATAAGCCCATAATCCCAGCATGGGAGGAGGCAGAACCAAAAGGATTATAAATTTGCATCAAGATGGTCTAAGAGAGAGTCTATCTCAAAAAAACAAATTAAAGTCCAGGCAATGGTGGTACACTCCTTGCAATCCGGAAGCAGAGACAGGCAGATCTCTGTGAGTTCAATGCTAGCCTGGTCTGCAAATACAGTTCAGAACAGCCAGGGCCACATGAGAAATCTTGTCTTAAAAAAGGGGGGGGGTCTACATTCAATATACAATTTATACACTATTAAGAAAAAAATTGAACTTCAAACTTGAGACTATGAAAGAGTATGGTGTGGGGCCAAAGAGTATTATAGAAGAGTTTTTGAAACTGGGCCTTCCTGTTTGTTTGACTTTTTTATTTTTTGGGTCTTTTAAATTTGTTCTTTCAAGACAGGGTCTCACTATATAGCTCTGGCCAGGAACTCACAGAGATCCACCTGCCTCTTCATCCCCCAACCCCATCCCAGTGCTAGGATTAAAGGCTTGCACCACTACAACTAGGGAAACTGGGACTTAATAAAGTGCCTTGAACTTGTGATCCTCAGTCAGACATGGGCTAAATACCTGTAATCCAAACACTCAGTAGCTATTGAAAGCTTGAGCTACACAATTATATCCTGCTTAACAAAACAAAATAAAACCCAAAACAAACATCAAAAATTAGGGCCAGTGATACAGCTAAGTAGGTGGAGTCATTGCCTGACATACAGGAAATGTTGGGCTCAATTCACACTACTTCAAGAAAAAACACACACATACCTGAATTTACAACATTTTTGAGTGCTAAAAATTGAATTCATGGCTTCAAACATGCTAAGCAAGTATTCTACCAACTAGGAAATCCATGCCTAGCCCCAAACCAGATTTCAAAAACTAGCTTTTTGTGTGTGATATGGGTGTGCGTATTCTTCCCTGTATATGTGTTCATATGTGTGCAACCATGTTGAGACCAGAAATAGGCATCTTCCTCAATAGCTCTTCACATTATTTTTTTAAGACATGGGTCTTTCATGCAACTAAATCTCACCACTTCAGTTTAACTGGATGGTCAGCAAGCCCCAGGAACTCTCCTGTCTGTGCTTCCTGAGAACTGTGGTTAGAGGTAACTACTGCAATTCTGGCTTTTTATTTGTGTACTGGAGATCTGAACGCAGATCCTCATGATTGAACTGCAAGCAGTTCACTGAGTCATTTTCCTCAGCCCCCAAAAAATTTACTTTTAAAATTTACTTTTAAAAAGCTTTAAGATTCTTTTGTGCTCAGAAGTTTTTACAAGAAAGCAAAAACTGAAATAAGACAAGATATTGAAATGTACTTTCCATAAATGTCTCATATGACCCTAAAAGTAAGTTAAGGCAAACACATTATAACCCCTTGTTCACTGTTGAGTAAATACCTTAGAAAAAGTGAAGTGATTTGATAAAGGTATCAGATATATTATAATTCAAAAAAGTGATGACTTCAAATCCCTTGTTCCCTTCCAGAAACACTAATTTTGAAAAAAGTGGACTAAATGAAAAGGTGAACTGCTTTCAATAAACAAGGAAACTAAAACAGGCATGACTTTTTTTCCGCTTTTCCAGTCGAGGTTTCTCTGTACTGCTTTCGACCGTGTCCTGGAAATCGATCTGTAGACCAGGCTAGCTTCAAACTCGAGATCCGCCTGCCTCTGCCTCCCCAAGGCTGGGATTAAAAGTGTTTGCCATTAATGGCCGGCTGAGGCATTACTTTCATACACCAGTAATCACAGTGTGTAGAAGCCAGAGGCAGGAGAATCTGAAATCCAAGGCCAGCCATGGCTACAAGACTTTCTCTCAAAAAGAAAAAAAAAGGGGGGGGCATTTTTAAAGTTTTTTTGGACCTGTTCACATCTAGAGAAAAAAATGTTAAAACGTGCCAGGCCTGCCAGTGTGAGCCTATAATCCCACTACTCAAGAAGATAAGGCAGGGGGCTAGAAAGTTCGAAGCGTGCCTGACCTACAGAATGAGTTAAACAGCAGCCTGAGTTGAGTGAGAGGCTGTCTCAATAGGTACTCTGCAGTGGTGTGCTTGCTAGACATGGGGGAGGACCTAGCTTTTAATGCCCAGGGCTACAAAAAAAAAAAAAAAAAAACCGCTCAAAGGGTTGTCTGACCAGTAGCCTCAAGGACCTAAAAGGCAATCACTCAAAGTGTACGTCAAAAAAGTCCTGTCCCCCCGAAGGAAAACATTTAGGGGGCTGTTTCTGTAGGACAGCCCTGACAGTGGCACAGGTGACTAAATTCCTCATGGAGGTCTTCACAATTCTCACGGGAAGATTCAGCTAGTGTGGCCAGAGCATCTCTGGCGGACAAAGCGCCCGAGGCTGCCTGAGGAAGAAGGGCTCAGTCCCGGGCACCGCCCCCTTCCTGGTCCTCCCCACAGACACTCCGAGACAGGAGCCGCCACCTGCCGCCGCCGCGGGCGAGGAAGCCTGAGGTAGGGGCCGGGGGCGCGCCTCGCTGCGCCTCGGGAAAGGTACTGCTGGGGCAGACGTCCCACGCCCTGGAGCCCAGCGAGCAGGGGGCTGAGGCGCGCGGGCGCCAGCCGCAGAGGGAAGGCGCTTGGCCCAGCCTGAGGGGAGAAGGGACGCGGTCCCCTGGGAAGCTTGAGCCCGCCCGCTGTCCCTTCCCTGCCGTCCCTTCCCTGCCGCCCCATCCCTGCCATCCCTTCCCTGGCATCCTTTCCCTGCCATCCCTTCCCTGCCATCCCTTCCCTGCCATCCCTTCCCTGCCATCCCTTCCCTGCCGCCCCTCCCGCCACCGTGAGAACCGCCTCTCCTGGGCGAAGGACACACCCTCCCTCCCTTCAAGGCCGGGACCTCCTCGCTCCGCCCGCTCCCTACACCTCTCACCGCGCATGGAAGTCGTCGCCATAGCCGCCGCGGTCGCCAAAACCTTCCTCCCCACAGCCGCCTCAGGTCCCTCCAGGCCTCGCCCCTCGAGCAGCTCCCGCCTCCTGCTCCAACAGCACCCAGCCGCCTCCGCGAGTCCAAGAGACCCGGAACTTCCGGAATGGTCTGGCCCCGCCCCCCACTCTGGCCCCGCCCACCCTGTCCGCCTCCCGCCAAACCCGCTCTCAGGAGAAAGGCCGGGCTTCGCGCCCCGCCCAGGCTGCCCGGAGGGTGCTCCAGCGCCCTTTGCTGCCTGTGCTCACTCTGTTCTCTGATAGGCTAAACTAAATTCCCCCCTCATCGCCCTCAGGCTGCAGGAAAAGGGTTTACTGAGCCCTTTGGTCCCCTGCCTTGTGTGCAGAGTTAGCAGCCAAGCACTTTGAGCTCTTTAATTTCCCCTCAAAGCCCTTCCAGAATCAATTCACCAGAGCCTGCTTTTTCTTGGCCTCCATTCCCAACCTCTTAATTTCTAACCAGTCACCTAACTTTTTTTCTTTATGTGTCTGTGTGGTTTTTCCCCCCTTGGGTTTTTGTTTTTTTGTTTTTGTATTTTTTTTCTTTGGTTTTTTGTTTGTTTATTTTTTTATTTGGCTTTTTTGTTTTTGATTTGGTTTTGGGTTTTTTTTTTGTTTTTTGTGGGTTTTTTGTGGTTTTTTGTTTTTGGATTTTTTTTTTTTTTTTGGACAGGGATTCTCTGTACAGCCCTGTCTGTCCTAGAATTTACTCTGTATAGACCAGGCTGTCCTCCAATTCATAGAGATCTGCCTGCCTCTGCCTCATAAATGCTGGGATTAAAGGCGTACACCACTATGCCCCCTCAGTCACCTAACTTTTAACCATATCCTTAAATGAAGCTTCTACGTGTAACTTCTGAACTTCTCAGATAGGTTAAAGGTAACAATAATTATCAGCCCCTCCCTGTTTGCTTTCTTTTATCTATTCTCTTTCCTTCCCTTCTCTTTTTTTATATTAACAAAAATTTTTATTGGTTTTTTGGGGGGGATTTTACATTATGTACCCCAATTCCACTCATTTCCCAGTTTTCCCATGTGTGCCCTTCAGCCATGTAGCCTCCCCCCAACGAAAATTAAAAAAAAAATAATAACTTCAGTCCTATGTCTTTCCTGCCTCCTCATCTCATATTCATTTGTCATAGTGCCCTTTGGAGCTGTGGTATGTCTTGCCATATACCGTTTTGCCCAAACAGCAAATGTTCACTTTATAAAGTTATTGGTCTGGTTCAAGGCATTAGTGAGAGACCTAGGCACCAGCAAATCCCTGATCCTTTGCCCAACACTGTTTCTGAACGTCTAGGCCCTGAGCCTCAACCCAGTAAAAGAAACACACCTAGATTCAGGGCCTGAGCCAGCGCAAGAGGCAATTTATCCCTAAACCTAGCACCAGGGAAAAACACCCCAACTCTGAAACTAATGCCAAAAGAACATACTTTACCCCTAGAATCAGAACCTGTAGAAGAAATTTGCTCAGTCCCTAAAATCGGAGCCTAAAAGCTAAAAAGAACCATAGAAAGAAACACAGTTTGGAACTTTAACTGGAGCCATCACTGCCCCTGACACAAGACCAGCCAATCCCTGAGCAGGGAAAACTGACCAATCCCTGAGTAGTAAAGTAGTGACCTCCAGCCTAGGCGTGTGAACTTTCTGGCCCAGGGAAACAATAGGGGAGTAGTAACCTCTGGTCTAGAGGCACGATATTTTCTGGGCCTCAGCTTAGGAAAGTAGTAACCTTTACTCTGGGAGCACAACTCCCCATGGATCTTAAGCCTAGGGAAATAGTAACCCCGGGGCTGGAGGTGACCCCGTGACCTTAACAAGAGACGGCCTCTTCCAGTCAACAAGGCAAGACTTAC
The DNA here is from genome assembly GCA_030556225.1 of Cricetiscus sungorus. Lineage (NCBI taxonomy): Eukaryota > Metazoa > Chordata > Mammalia > Rodentia > Cricetidae > Cricetiscus > Cricetiscus sungorus. Next base: position 4,932,517 of record JANBXA010000405.1, on the reverse strand, counting down.
CCCTGACCTTAGCCCATGGAGGGGCCAATCAGAAACGAGGAATACCTCACCCCACAGGGAGAGGCCAATCAGAAACAAGTAAACAACTCCAGGTGCCCTCGCGCCCAGACAGCAATGTTACAATTTACCCTAGACCAGGACAGCCAATCAGCTTAGTCCAGATACCCAGGACCTGAGCCAATCCCAAATCTGTAACCATGCAGTTTTGGAGGGCTTGAGCCAATCCCAAATCTGTAACCATGCAGTTTTGGAGGGCTTGAGCAAGTCCCAAGTCTGCAGCTGTGCAGATTTGGAATTCCCCAAGCCCCCTCTGTTACTATAGGGCACAAGGGTGACTTTGGTGGGTCCCATGGTGGGCAACGGACAAATACACCAGTCAGTGCTTATCAGCCAGTGCTTACGTGGAAAGTTTTATTGGAGAAAAAGGAAGAAAGTAGAGAAAGGGAAGGGAGAGGGGCTAGAGAAGAGAAAGGGAAGAAGAGACAGACAGGGAAAGTCCTGTCTGTGCCTTCAAAGGAATAGCAGGACAAATACAGTTGGGCAGTTTGCCTCTTAAAAGGACCTGTGCACCTGAGTGCAGGCTACATACTGACAAAGCACCCATAGTACCCTGGGCTGGCCAGGGTACTAGCTGAGTGCATTCTGACAGGTGACAGGCCAGCATAATGCCTGAATCCTAACATTCCCACCTTTATTAATAAAAATGTGAGGAGTTAGGAGTGGCAGGTTAGGGAATGAGGACATAGAGTGCTAGAGACTACTTCTTTCTGACCAAGGGGGTGTAGACCATCTTTGGGAAGCTGAGAAACCTGAGGTTTTCTCATCCTAGGGTAGCTGGTTGTTCCATTGTGGTCCAAGCTGAATGGAACTCTCTGGTGCCTCGTAGATATGGCAAGATGTTGGCAGAACAGAGGACAAGGTTAGGTTGAGGGAAAAAAAATCTTAGGTCCTGGTGATTGAAGGGGAGGGTGTCAGGACTAGAGAAAAGGTGGGGGCTTTGGACTGTTTATTGACAGTACCTATCTGGAGTATATCTGACCTGTTCAAAGTGAATCCAAGTTGACTTTCTAGAATTTATAAGAATCCTTTGAGTTTGTTAAAACATAAATTTTAGACAAATTAGCATTTCCACTGTTTATAATCTATACTAAAATTTGTATTGTAGAAACGGCAGTATCCTCATATCAGAAATTATTTAGGTGAAAGCACACTCTTCATCTAGAAAACCGTGACAGATATTTTTAGCTCAATGAAAAGCACCTTAATCTTGAGTTTGCAGTTATGACAGTATAGTGGTATAGTATGGTATTTAGTAATCTGCCAGAATTGGATTAATAAATAGCTTATAAGAACTTTATTGATTAATATTAAGACTTATCAATTTGGGCAGTGGTGGGGCACGCCTTTAAACCCAGTAATCTTGAAGCAGAGGCAGGTGGATGTCTGTGAGTTTAAGGCCAGCCTAGTATAAAAAGCTACACAAGAAAACCCTGTCTCAAAAAATGAGCAAACAAACAAACAAAAAATACTATGAAATTTTGGGGTCTTGACAGTAGCATAATGACAGATAGACAGACAGAGAGAGAGAGAGGAGAGAGAGAGAGAGAGAGAGAGAGAGAGAGAGAGAGAGAGAGAGAGAGAGAGAGAGATCTATTTCACTTTTTAAAATGTCTCAAATCACATTTTCTTTGTCAATACTTAAGCTATTCCTTCCTCAGACTTTCCTTTTAAAAAAAAAAAAAAACCCTAAAACATTCTTAGATGCTCACATTCCTATCTTTATGTAGATAAACCTCAAAGCACCTGTTCCTGAAATCCTTTTTGTGACAGCCTTGGGTGCTGTTTTAAGCTGGCAAAGCTACCAGTCATCAAAAGCATCAGAGTTCTTTGAGAAGGATAAATTTTACCTGAATTAATGAATGACAGAGACTTACTAGCTGGATGCATGTACAGCCACTCCCAAAGTCCTCCACAGTTGTTGAGGAAAGAGCCTTTAGGGTCACATTTGCCTTCTGCTGTTGTGGTGGTGGTGGTGGGGCTGACAGGCTTCAAGAAGATCCTATGGATTAGGAGCTGCTTTTGGGGGGGAGGAAGACCTGCCTATCATTGGCCTTGGCAACTTGTGGCAGTCAGTTCCTCAGTGTCCTGTTGTCCACGGTGTGAAGAATCCTTTGTAGCAGTTGAGGTGAAAGTCAGGTTTTCTCAGTGACTAGCACTGCCACTTTTGTAGACAGTTTCTTCAGTACCCACCAGTATTTTGGAGGAAGTGGGGTAGTGCCAGCAGCTGGCATATCGCTCTGTTATGAAAATTGTTTTAATAAAACATTTTAAATGTCATATTCTCTAGATCTCTGAGTGTTAGAAGGCTGTCTATTTAGTACAACTCAGCAGATAAACTTTGTCTTTGTCTTTAGTTACTTGTCTTAAGCACATAAATGTCTAGGTAAGGTTTTATCCCTGTAATTAATTGTATCAGTACTTGTCATGACCATAATTAAAGAGTTTGATCATTTATAAGATGACTCTTGACTTGTATCCTTTAACAGTCTACCATAGGTTGGCAGCTTTCATAGAATTAAGACATCAAATTACACTTTTGTCAGGTTTAGCCTTAAAAATAATGATTTTGAATTAAAGCCTCTTTAGTGTTGAAACCTTTTAATGAACTCAGGGTATTAAACACATGTTGGTACATATTTAAATTTTGTAGAGGTTTGGTGTTGAAGCCTTGGCAAAGAAATAAGTACTTATGTGTAAATCTTTAGGTTAGTTTTTGTTAATCTAAATAGACCTTTATAACCTTAAAATTTTTATTTAAAAATACATACCAGGCTGGGCAGTGGTGGTGCATGCCCGGAGAACGTGGACCCTCACACTCCCACTGAGGAAAGGCACCCCCCACACACACACAAATCACTCACAAGAAGCAGTCTTGATGCAAAAGCATGAGGTCTTTTATATTCCAAGTGCACTGGGGTCCGAAGCCATATGCCACGCAGGGGTGGAGGACTGGGGACTGGGGACCCTGGGTACAAAATTGAGACAGATTTTATAGGGTTACAACAAAGCCTGCCACATCGTAAACCAATCACCTCATAGCATCCAGTGTGGACCAATCAATTTAAACTATCCAAGCCCGCGCTTAGCCCAGGAAATCTGCTTTTGCGAGGGCTCCTGGGTGGGGTGACAAGGCTCATTTCCTGTGTTCACTCACTCACGGGTGCTGTCGTAAACAAAGAATGTGACCTTTTGCCTACTCACTGCCAGGGGACAGGGTGTGGGATTTAAACTTCTAGTTCCTAGGGTCAGTGGAGAGTTAGGCTAAATTTTTTCCGTCCTTACATTCCCCACTTCTTCTCTTGTTAATAGTTCTAATCTTAGAACTGGGAGGACTATAGACAGCCTTTTCTTTACCCAGAAGGCTCTTTTACTGTTGTCTACGTACCATAATCTGAACCACATTCATTTGCTCCCAAGCAAAAGTAACAAGCAACAAGAGAGGAATGAAAATGAGCAGTTATAAGAGGCTGTCCCTGGGTCCTATGACCTCAAGTGGCATGGAGGTGGGTCCAGGGGAGGAGGAGGGCATATTTTGGACCAGCCACAAAGTGGGCCTTCTCACCGAGTCTCAAGGTTTTCTGTGTGGTCTCCAACTTGGAAGTGATGTGGAACTCCAATTCTTCTTTCGCCGAGTAGACCTCTTGGAACTGTTTTCATATTTGTTGTCTCACCCACTTGAGTACCTTGAGCCTAGAAAACAAAGTCTGGGAGAACAGCACATCAGCCCTATGCACAGAGACAATTTTCACCAGTGGAGGGAGCCCCCCAAAGAGCCATTTATAGGAGGGCAGCCCAAATTGTCCAGGGATGTTTCTAACCCTGAAAAGCACAAAGGATAGGAGAGCTATCCAATCATTAATGCCAGTCTCTGCAGTGAGGGTCTCCTTAATGGTTTTATTCATCATTTCTACCTGCCCTGCGCTTTGGGGTCTGTGTGCACAATGTAATTTCCAATCAACCCCCAATGTCTTGGCACTTTGGGGTCTGTGTGCACAATGTAATTTCTAATCAACCCCCAATGTCTTGGCCAGTCCCTGACTTACCTGGGCAAGAAAAACTGGACCATTGTCTGATCTTACATGAGCTTAGCTTTTTGTGCTGAGGTTCCTTCTGGCAGGCTGTTGGCCCAGAGTGTGCAGGCAGGTTTCGTCTGCCATCGCCACCCCAGCCCTTCCTTTACCTTTTCTAAGGTATTTGTTCCCACCAGTGAACCAGGTCAGTGCCTCCCCAGCCAGCGGGATGTCCATAAGATCTTTGTGAACCTCAGTCTCTTTAACCAGCAGTTGAAACCCTTGGGGCAGCCAGTTCCAGGTGAGCTGCCCAGTTCTGCACTTGCTAGTGTCCCTCCATTCAGAGGCAAAAAGCGGTTGGCTGGTGGGATGTAACCTCGAATGAGTGGGATACCCGGCCCACGCCAAGGTCCACTGTTCTTTGGGTAGTCCATGAATACTGCCATTTATCAGCACAGAATGTTCTACTCCAGTATCCATTAAAAATTTAACCAGTCTCCCTCTACTTTTAAAGTTACCCTGGGCTCAGGGAGGGGGTCCGAACCCCATCTTTCGTAATCTTCATGTCCCCCTCAGGGCTAGCACCTTCGATCCCTTGTTTCCCTTTTTGGGGCAGTCCTTTGTCCAATGCCCTCTTTCTTTACAATATGCACGTTGGTCTTTGTTGAGTGGGGTCCTGTTGCCCAGGTTTCCAGTGTTGTTCTTTTGATGCAGCTATTGCCTAAGAAACACAAACACGAGACTCAGCTCCCACATGGAGTTTATTGAGGAAAAGGAGGGTAGCTGGTGGCCAAACAAAAGCGGGGGAGAGAGAGAAAGAAAGACAGAAGAGGCCCCAGAGAGAGATAGAGCAAGAGGGCAAGAGAGAAATAGCAGGAGCAAGAGGCAAGAGAGAGGTGCGCTTGGCGTGCTTGCTTTAAAGGGGAGCTTGTGCATGTGTAACCGGGTCCCCTGCGCAGCCAGGTAAAAGCTTGAACAGCTATGCAAAGCCTGACGTAGTCATTACGTGGCCATAAGCGTCCTGCCCAGAGGCAGGGTCCACAGACTGCTGAGCCCCAACATCTAGGGCCTGTTTTAAATTTTTTAATTGTTCTCTCTCCCTTTTTACCATTTTTTTTAACCACTGTGGCCAAGATTTTAGTCAAATTTTTTTCCTGTCTTTTGTCACGCCTATGCTCTCTCTCTTCTTTCTCCTCTTTTTTCTATTCCTTTTCTTCTTCTGTCTCTCTCTTATAAATACACTTTCTCTGCCTCTTTCACTAAGTCACACAACTCAGCTTCCTGTAACCCTTCCAGTCTCTGGAGTTTTTTTTTTCTAATATCCGGATCCGATTGCCCTATAAAGGTCAGAGCCATCGAAGCTCTCTGGGCTTCTGAGGTAGGGTTAAAAGGAGTGCTCTCTATACCTTAGCCAAATTGGTGGGCCATCTGTCTCATGGCACCTCAGAGACCCACCACCAGAGCCTGGTGATAGATTTTTAAGCTCTCCTTACCTTCAGCAGTGCTGAACTACTGGGGCAAGTCAAGGGGAATCCCAAGTATTTTCTCTCACTCCTTGTTTGAGCATCTGCAGCAGTTGTTGACTGTTGAGAAAACATAAGAGACTCTATCAACCCTGTAAGGCATTGGAGATTCTCTGAGAAAGGGGGGTGGTTAGTTTTCCAATTACAAAGATCTGGTTTTTCAATTACAAAGATCTGAGAAAAGGCAGCATTGGAGGCTGCAGTCTGGCTACCCAACACTAGGGGGCCAAAGTGCACAGCTACAGAGTCATAACTCCATTCATCCATTCCAGCATGGCTACGTCCCTGCAGCCCTGGCCCTTGGCCGTCCCTGTGGCAGCAGCAGCCGGTGGCAGCACGCTATAGGGGGTGGGGAACACTAGTGCTCATAGTCTCATCCAAAGATGGACCTGCCCCCCACATAAGTGCTTTCCGGCACTTGCACAGTTGCCTTAACAGCTTGGATAATCTCAGAATGAAACGCACCATCCAACACCGAATGTCCGCCACTCAGGCACAAAAAGTCTGCCAGAATCTCCCTAACCTCAACTGACAAATTATGGGCCCAAGATTTAACTTCAGTCCAGTGGTCAAGAGTTAAACTAAGGTCAGGTTATCAGTCTGTCCTATGATAAAACTACAAAGACACCAAAGACACACAGAATGAAAACACACAAAACAGAAACTAACAGATCCAGACACGTGTGACCCGTCCACATCTCCCACAAACAGGCAAAAGACTCAAGCAGCCTTGGAATACAGAGCTTGGTCCTACTGACCAACCGACAGATAGAAGCCGAAAGCCTCCTCGCCTCCCGGGGTGTCCCCCAAGGCAGCAAACAGATTCAGACAACATAACTCAGTCCTCGGACCAACAGACTGAAGCTAACAACTGGGCATCCCAGGTCTCCTATAGTCCCCTAGAGGTTCCTCCAGGGCAACAGCTTGTGACCCTCCTAGCACATCTGCTGATCACAGTCCCCTGGTCCCTTACAGCCCAAGAGGACAGCTGCAAACCGAAACTGAGAATGTGCATTCCAGAATACAGATACAACAGAGCTTGGTCCTACTGACCAACCGACAGATAGAAGCCAAAAGCCTCTTCACCTGCCAGGGTGTCCCCCAAGGCGGCAAACAGATTCAGACAACAGAACTCGGTTCTCCGACCGACAGATGGAAGCTAACAACTGGGCGTCCCCAGGCCTCCTATACCCCCCTAGAAGTTCCTCCAGGACAACAGCTTGTGACCCTCCTAACATGTCTGCTGGTCACAGTCCCTTGGTCCTTATAGCCCAAGAGGACAGCTGCAAACCGAAACGGAGAATGCACGTTCCAGAATACAGATACCAGATCAGAACAGAGGAGCCAGCCGACATACACACATACACACACATCAGAGGGACACATACAGACACATTAGAGGGGTTCCCCATACCTCCAAGTTGGTTCTAGGGTGAGAGGAGTGGTCCTAGTTTCCCAGCCAATGCACCAAATGAAAGACCCAGAGAGCATGGGCCCTCACACTCCCACTCAGAAAAGGTGCACCCCCCAAAATCACTCACAAGAAGTGGTCTTGATGCAAAAGCATGAGGTCTTTCATATCCCAAGTGCACTGGGGTCTGAAGCCATATGCCATGCAGGGGTAGAGGACTGGGGACCCTGGGTACAGAATTGAGACAGCTTTTATAAGGTTACAACAAAGTCCATGCATCGTAAACCAATCATCTCATAGCATCCAGTGTGAACCAATCAATTTAAACTATCCAAGCCCGCGCTTAGCCCAGGAAGTCTGCTTTTGCACGGGCTCCCAGGTGGGGTGACAAGACTCATTTCCTGTGTTCACTCTCTCACAGATGCTGTCGTAAACAAAGAATGTGACCTTTTGCCTACTCACTGCCAGGGAACAGGGTGTGAGATTTAAACTTCTAGCTTCCTGGGGTCAGTGGAGTTGGGCTAAATTTTTCCATCCATACAAGCCATGGTGGGAGGCACTAGAATGAGAGGGTCTCAGCACAGCTAGATGAGAATGGCAGACAGACAAGGAAAGGAAGCTAGAAGGAAAAAAACCATAAAGATCTCAGGGCAGTAAGGTACACCTTTCCAACCACTGTATCACTGGTAGAAGTTGGAAAAGTCCTGTGAAATACCAGGATATGTAGTGCCATTAAGTGGCCATTTAGAAGGGTGAGGGTAGGCCCATTTCTGTGAGTGAGATAAGATCCAATGCCTAACCTCCCCTCTGAGGTCAGGGGAGGCACAGGCTGATTTTTGTGGTCCATGGAGCACAAAAATCAGGGGCCAGGGCTTTTGAGCCTGAGAACTGTGGCCACCCAGTACTGGAGCTTTTGAGAGTGGGGTCCAAAAGGTGAGAAACCACGGTTGAGGAACTAATTCTCAGTCTTTTGAAAGGCACTTTTCAGCAGCAAAAGGGACCAGTTGCAGCACTAAAGACAGTGGTTGGGAGGGGGTGTGCTACTCACAATTGTAGCCAGTGTTGGGTAGAGAATTCCAGTGAACAGAGTTGTAAAAATGAGCAGGTTTCAGGGTTCCAGGATCCTGGTGCTCCTTAGACAGCCAGTGGGCAGGGGAAAATGCTAGGAGAACCAGAGTCATGTGCACCAATGTTATAATAGGGCACAAGGGTGACCTTGGTGGATCCCATGGTAGGTGAGGGACAAATGCATCAAGCAGATAGAACTTAACTGGGAAGTCTTATTGGGGGAAAGGAAAGGGAATGGAGAAAGGGAAGAGAGAGGAAGAGAGAAAAGAAAGAAAGGGAGGGATACAGAGAGAAAGAGAGAAAGAGGAGAAGAGGGAGACAGGTGAAGTCCTGTCTGCCCCTTCAGAGAAACAGCACAGGAGAATACAAATGGGAAGTTTGCCTCTTAAAGGGACTTTTGCACCTGTGTGCAGTCTCTGTATTGACATAGCAGCCATAGGCCCCTGTGTTGACCAGGGTACTGCCAAAGTACATCTTATCATGTAACAGGGCAAGCCAGGATATTGCCTGAATCCTAGTACCCTCCTGCCTATGTAGCTACTACAACTACCCCTTCCCTTACTGCTCTAGATCTCCTCTGCTCTGATCCTCTTGTTGTTGCTGCTGCTGCTGTAGTCCTGCTCCCTCTGTCACTACTACCACTCCACAGGGATGGAGAGACCCAAGTTAACTCTCAAATAAACACTCCTTGTTTATGCATCGAAGTTGTTCTTGTGGTGGTGACTCGGATTCTGGATATTAGGTTTAACATTGTCTTTTGGTGTACCCTAAATACTGGACCCTCACTGAAACTTCTCTGGGATATTCTGCTGTTTCCCCGAGTCATAAAGATCATGTGGCTATGGTTCAACATGACCAGTCCCTTCACATGTTCTAGCAGGTCATAGATGTTAGGGTGGGCCTGGGTGTTAGCGTAGTTGTTCAGCCTGGGGCTCTACTAGGACTGCCCTTAGGCGAGGGTCTGTTCTCCTGTGCCCATACCACTGGAGCCAGCTCTCCTAAACATATGGTGAGGGTGGGGTCACATATCCAGTGAAAGATAAGCAGCTGGCAAGCAGCGGGCAGTTCTCCTGGGGCCGTTGAGGAGCAGGGATATCTTTCCTGAATCTATTCCACTGAGGCCAATTCTCAGGCAAGCAGGTCAGCTCTCCTACTGAGGTGCCTAGGGAGGGGTAGAACCAGCTCTATTGGTACCCAGGCTGGCATGGCCAGCTCTCCTATGGGCCCATTGGTAACATGGGCCACAGACATCAACACAACAGATACCAACTGCAATAGGATTACAGACCCAGACATGGCCTTCAGCTGCAGCTTAAGTCTGGCCCAGATGTCACTATGATCCTATGGGGGCAGGATAGGCCACTCAGATCTGCATGTCCCCAGAGACAGTGTGGCCCTTGGACACCAATGTGGCCTCAGGTGGCAGACCCCAGGCAGCCACAAGGCTTTTATTGGTAACACAGGCCATGGACACGAACATAGTGTAGATAGGGCATTTTCTTAATTAATGATCTATAGGGGAGGGCCCAACCCATTGTGGGTGGTGCCATCCCTGGTCTGGTGGTCCTGGGGTTCTATAAGAAAGCAGGCTGAAATCTACAAATTCAATGCAATCCCCATTAAAATCCTAGCACCATTCTCACTGACCTTGAAAGGATAATAATGACTTTATATGGAAAAACAAAAGACCCAGGATAGCCAAAACAACCCTGTACAATAAAAGAACTTCAGGAGGCATCACCATCCCTGACTTTAAGCTCTACTACAGAGCTATAGTTCTGAAAACAGCCTGGTATTGGCACAAAAACAAACAGGTAGACCAATGGAATTGAATTGAAATTTCTGATATTAACTCACACACCTATGAACACCTGATTTTCAACAAAACAGCTAAAAGAATACAATGCATGGAAGAAAGCATCTTCAACAAATGGTGCTGGCACAATTGAATGATGGTGTGTAGAAGATTGCAGGTAGACCCATGTCTATCACCATGCATGAAACTCAAGTTCAAATGGATCAAAGACCTCAACATAAATCCAGCCACACTGAACCTCTTAGAAGAGAAAGTAGGAGGTACCCATGAATGAATTGGTATAGGAGACTGCTTCTTGAACATAACTCCAGTAGCACAGACACTGAGATCAACAATTAATAAGTGGGACCTCCTCAAAATTAGAAGCTTCTGTAAGGCAAAGGACACAGTAGACAAGACCAAACAGCAGCCCACAGACTGGGAAAAGAATTTTACCAATCCTACATCTGACAAAGGGCTGATCTCCATAATATACAAAGACTCAAGAAAATAGTCAACAAAACACCAAATAATCTTATTAAAAAATGGGGTTCACAATTGAAGAAAGAATTCTCAATAGAGGAAATCAAAAAGGCTGAAAGACCTTAAGAAAGTGCTCAACATCCTTAGCTATCAGGGAAATGCAAATCAAAACAACTTTGAGATACCATCTTACTCCTGCCAGAATGGCTAAAATTAAAAACGCCAATGACAATTTATGCCAGAGGATGTGGAGAAAGGAGAACACTCCTCCACTGCGGGTGGGAATGCAAACTTGTACAGCCATTTTGGAGATCAGTATGGCGGTTCCTCAGGAAAATGGAAATTAGCTTACCACAGGACCCAGCAATTCCACTCTTAGGTATATACCCAAATGACCCACATCCATGCAACAAAGACATGTGCTCAACTATGTTCATAGCAGCATTATTTGTAATAGCAAGAACCTGGGAGCAACCTAGATGCCCCTCAACTGAAGAATGGATAAAGAAGATGTGGCACATCTACACAATGGAATACTACTCTGCAGAAAAAAATAATGGAATCTTGAAATTCGCAGGCTAGTGGATGGAACTTGAAGAAACCATCCTGAATGAGGTAACCCAGTGACAAAAAGATGAACATGGCATGTACTTGCTCATATATGGATTTTAGACCTAGAGCAAAGGATCACTAGAGGAACTAGGATACAAGGTGTATTCTAAGAGATTCATATATGGTCCCTCACAAAAGGGGGAAGGGACAAGTCCCCTTGAGAACATGGGAAGTGGGGGGGGCAGTGAATGGAGAGAGAACTAGGAAAAAGAGAAGAGGAGGAGAGGAAAGCACATGTGACTAGGAAGATTGAGTCAGGATAGAAATAGAAGACAGAAGAGAGAGAAAGAGAGAACATAAAAGAAGGAGCCATTAATGGTTTGAAGAGTAATCTGAATGTAAAGAAAGGTCTAGAGACCTACAAGACTGACTCCAACTAACAATTTGAGCAACCATGAAAAGGCTACCATAAATGCCCTTCCCTGATAGTGAGATCATCTACTAAATTCTCCATCATGGAGCCCTCATCTAGTACCTGTTGGAAACAGAAGAAAACACCCATAACTAAACACTGAGTCGAACTAGAATCCAGATGCAGAGAGGGAGACCAGGTTGCAGAAACACACAGACAGCTGACCTGAACAAGTAGGCGCAAATGGGCCCCCCAGACTGATAGCTGGGAATCCAGAATGGGACTGACTCAGACCCCCTGAATATGGGTCTCAGCTAGAAGGACTTAGCAGTCTAAGGGACCTCTTGCAATAGAACCAGGATGTATTCCTGGTGCACAAAATGACCTTGCGGACACATCCCCCATGGAGGTATACTCCTTTAACCTAGAGACAGGAGAGAAGTCCTAGTCCCTACTTCAAATGACTTGAAAGATTTACATGACTCCACCTGGATAGCATAGCCCTACATGTAGAATGGGGGTGGGGGTATAGGAGGGGAGGGTGGTCAGGGTGCATGTGTCGGGGGAAAGAAGGTAAGAGGGAGGTAAGAAGAAAGGGAGGGAGAGAGAGGAAACTGGGATTGACATGTGAAATTTTTAAATTATATTATTAATAATAAAAAAAGTTATGTTTCAATTGGGTTTATAAAATAAAAAAATCTAAAAATGTAAAGAAATCAGGGTGAATGGCTTCAAAATATACAAGCAGCTGCTAATATGTTTGATGTAGGCAGGAGAACTTGGCAGTATTCTCTATGTTGTAATAGCTTTGGAGGAATTAAAACAGCAAGAGTAAGGCATGTATGTGGCAAGGGATTTCCTACATTAAAAATGCTGAGAGGCAGAAGAGTAAGAGATGCCAATGTGTTCAACCATGAAGGTGAAACTTGGGTTGCAGTGAAGATTCCAAGGTCTTACCTGATCCACGAGATAGCTGACAAGGATATCTCCATATAGGGAGCTGAACTAGCTTGAGACAGGAATATGTATTGTAGACAATGAAGCCGGAGACCATGAGGCTTCTAAGACCTTTGAAAACTAAAGTTCCAGACACAGGACATGTAGGACTTGGTATTTGTCCTGCTTGGTTTCAGTCTTGCTAGTCCTTCATTCCTCCTTTTTGAATGGTAATGTATATTCTGTGCTACTCTATGTTGGAAGTATGTAATTTTTAATAGATCACAGCAAAAGGGTTGCCTTTTGTCTAAAAGACCCTTTGAACTTTGGGCTTTTGACCAGTGTCCAGACTGTTAAAGACTATGATGACTTTTAAAGTTGTACTACATGCATATTGCCATGAGTCTATGAAGGCCCGGGAGTAACATGTGACTGTATGAATGAAAGATGTGCCCCATAGCCTCACTTATTTGAATATGTGGTACCCAATTGGTAGCATTGTTTAGATAGGTTAGAGAACCCTTAGGAAGTTGAGCCTTGATGGAAGAGGAAGTATGTCACTGGGACAGTCTTTAAAAGTTTAGAGAACTTCTGGTACTCTTTATGCTTTCTGTTTACTGTTTAAAATGGGATCTTTCAGCTTCTGGCTCTGGCCATTTACTGCTATGCCTCCACTGCCATTATGAATTTTCCATCTGGAAAATGTAAGCCCAAATAAATTCTTATTTCTAAAAATAAAGAAAGAAATCAGGCTGAGCAAGCCATAAGGAGCAAGCCAGTAAGCAGCACTCCTCCATTGCTTCTGCATCAGCTCCTGTATCCAGGGCCGGGCCCTGTTTGAGTTACCATCCTGGCTTTCTTCAGTGATGAACAGAGAATCAGAAGTAGTGTAAGCCAAACAAACACTTTCCTCCAAGTTACTTTGGTCATGGTGTTTGACCACAGCAATAGAAAACCTACTTAGAATACCCAAGCACCAATTAATCTAATCCAGCTAGCTGGCAAACCCCAGAGATCCCTCCTGTCAGCCTGGGATGACACACTGGTGGCCACCATACATGCCTTGTTTACTTGGGTTCCAGGAATCAAACTCGGGTCCTTGGGTTTGCAGTGCAAGCACTTTACCAACTTACCTATCTCCTTGGTTACCAAATAGTCTTTACTTTAGTTGTATGTACCCATTCTCAGGGCAATGTACTCTAGAAAAATCTGCCAAATGTGTCCAAATATTTATCCCATAAGCCACATGCACTGAATGAAATCAAACATAAAATAACAAATTTACTTAAACGATGTTTTGTGATTCCTTTTTTTACTCAGTTATGTGGTTCTCAAACACAAACTTTATATGTGACAATATCAAGTTGTGATGACAAAAGGTAGTAGACACCTGATTGCTCCATTTCTCAAATTTTGCACTTCTCAAATTTTGCATTACTTTTGTTTTTTGAGACAGGATTTCTCTGTATACCCTAGCAGTCCTGGAACTAGTTCTGTACACCAGAGTTCTGCCTGCCTCTGCCTCCTGAGTGCTGGGATTTGTACCACCACCACCTGGGCTTCAAATCCTATTTATTTGGTTCTACAATCCTATAATTGCTATAGTATTTCTCCCTTAGTCTGAGCACATAGTCTTCACTGACTATTGAGTTCTTCCATGTACATTCTATTCAACTTAAACCCATGTTTTGTACAGTAGTTTCCTCTGAATTAAAATATTCCCTCCAGAAGGGAGGGAAGAAGGAGGCTTATGAGACTTAGGAGATAACATATATTCACACCTCATTGAAAGCTTAAAGCTGCAAGATTCACCAGGCCCTTCCCCAGTATTATTCAAGTGGTAAACAAATGCCAGGAAGGAGATATACAAGTCAAGCTGCCTAGAGAATGCTAGGCAACCCATAATGAAGATGGAGGTTTCTCTTCTACCTTGTTGCACAGCCGTTTAGCCCCAAATAAACACACAGAGGCCTACAGTAACTATTAAACTGTTTGCCCAATGGCTCAGGCTTTTTATTGGCTAGCTCTCTCTTAATTATTAACCCATTTGTATTAATCTAAGTATTTGCACATGGTCTTATCTTACCAGAGAAGAGTCCAGACCTGTAACTCCTTCCTTGGCAATATGGTGTCTCCTCTGGCAGCTTCCCTTTCTTAACTCTACCCAGCATTCTCCCAGGCTGGTAGTCCCATCTATACTTCCTGTTACATGCAGGTTGCCCCCCCACCCCACCCCCCGCCGCCAGTCTGGTCCCGCTGCCAAGCCAGCCCCCAATAATACACAGAGACTCTGTATTTTATGCAATGCTGTTGGCCACTTATTATCATTGTTTATCGGCTAGCTTTGTCTTAATGATTAACCCATTTCTACTATTCTAAGTATTTCCATGTGGTCTCATCTTATCGGCCAGAGCGGCTGGCATTCTATCTCTCCAGTCTCTCCATGTTCTCCTCCTTCCTAATTCCTCTTTCCTCCTTGTCTCCTAGCCCCACCTATCTTGCTTTCCCATTGGCCCACAGTGCTTTATTCATTAACCAGTATGAGAAACATATTTACAGAATAACATCTCCCATCAACTTCCTGCTTGGCTATTGGCCAGTGTTTTATTCATCAGCCAATAAGAGAAACATATATACAGAAAACATCCCCTATCACCAGAGGATGTTTCTGGTACCTGTCCAGCTTCCTGCAAGCTATGCAGACAGCCCCAGGTTGTCAGTTTCCTGGTCAGTCACTCACGTTGTGGTGGGTTATTTAGCTACCATTGCATTTGAGTCATCTATTCTCCTATGTAGAGAAGTGCCGCGCCTTAAAGATGGCGCTGGCTTCCACCTTCCACCTCCCCAAGGGTGAGCGCTCTCTGGCATAAACAAGCCCTTATTTGGTTAAGTCTGTTCAGCCTGTCTGCTTTCGCGTTAGAGTAGCCTATCTGCAGGGTCCACGTAGCTCACTGGGGTTGGTTAGCACAAGGGCATTTAAGCCTGTTCAGGGGTCCCCCAGGCACTTGCGGGTCAGAAGAACATGTTTCAAGGATCCTGATTAAAACTGCATGAAGAAGATCTACCCCGAGTCGCGTCTTCCTTGCTAGCGAGGGCAGACACGTACAGATGGTGGCCTGTACCGGGAATTTTTCAGATCAGAACTTCTTGCAGTCAGGGCAGCGCTGGAAAGTTCCCAAGGTAAGTTGGGACCAAATTTAAGGCCCTCGGTAAAGAGGCAATGAGGTCTCCGGTTAGGAGCTATGAAGTCCCAGGTAAGTTGGGACTGAGTTAAAGACCACGGAAAAAAGCAGCAATAGAGTCTCAGGCATTGAGCGAAAGGTTGTAACAAACTGAAAGTAAAATTTTTAAGATGGGGACTTCTCAGTCTCATCCAATTTTTCTGGATCTTCAGGAGCTACTTTTGTCAAAGAAACTTAAAATGAAGAAAAGCACACTAGAAAGATTCCTGAATGAATGTGATGCCATTGCACCTTGGTTCGCAGTTTCAGGAGACATCAAGGTAGTTAGCTGGGCTGAGGAAGAATTACAAGCCCTCATAAAAGGAGTTCAGAAACAATCCCCTAAGGGGCAGAGGGGGAAGAGAGGGGAGAAATGGCAATGTGGAGAGGGGAGGGACCCTCCTAGAACAATGCCTTCAGGGCCTTCTTCTGATCAGAGTGAGGAAGGGTGGGGCCCAGGTATAGGGCATTCCTTTTGCCCTGAGGTCTGGAAAGCCATACAAAATGACTTAAGTCTTGAACAAGTAAATCAGATTGCCATAAAAGCATGGAAGTCATTACCCAATAAGGGAGAGGTGAATGGTAACCTCACTAAGATACTACCATTTTCAGATTTTGTGGCCTGTTTGGTAAAGGCTACAGAGAGAGATTTTGGCATTACAGCAGCCATAGTTGCAGCTATCTCTTTTGCAGTTGTGGGTTTAGTCACGGCTGCTGTGGCTATGAATACATCGGGGCAAACAGCCTCTAAGCTGAATGAGTTGTCCAAGAACGTGGCTAGCGCCTTGGATACTCAATCCACAATTGGTGCTCAACTAAAAGGAAGTTTAATGATTGTAAACCAAAGAAGTGATCTGGTGCAGGAGCAAATAGATACCTTGTGGCAGCTGGCCCAACTGGGATGTGAAATGAAATATCCAGGTTTGTATGTTACCAGCATTCAATATAAGAACTTTACACGTGCTGCTAATTTGTCACGACAGTTGTCTAGCTATCTTTTAGGAAATTGGTCTGCTGACTTTGACCTGATGGCACAGCTGTAAGTGGCCATCGTTGCAGTAAATTCAACATGTGTGGATGCGGGACTGGCTGCCGGATTGTCATCGTGGTTCCCGTTGCCATGGATCATCTGAAAGAGTGGGCAGGAAAGGGAGCCATGCCTTGTTGCTTATCTCCTTGCTGGCGAGGACAGGCGCGTACAGTGGCACACACCTTTAATCCCAGCACCCAGGAGGCAGAAGCTGATGGATCTCTGTGAGTTTGAAGCCAGCGTGTCTGACATAGTGAATTCCAGGACAGCCAGGGCTACAAAATGAGATCCTGTCTCAAACAAACAAACAAACAAACAAACACATGAACAGAACAAAACAAAAAACAACAAAAAGAACTATGTTTTTCTTTTTCTTCGATTATTTCTGTGTGTGTTTCATGGAGATATATATATATATACACACACACATATATATACATACATACATACACATACACATATATACATATACATGCATATATATGTGTGTATATATACATATATATGTCTCTGGTGTGTGTGTGTGTACCTTTTTTTAGACTCATCTCTGAAAAGGTGACTTTTGTTAAGACAAGCAGATGGCTCTTGGCTCTATTTTCTGTCTATTTCCATGGAGACATTGGATAAACATTTGGCACATGGTGTTAAGCATGATGGCTTGTCCTTGTAATCCCAGCATTTGTGATGATTCCATGGTCATTCTCAGCTACATAGCACATTTGAGGGAAGCCTAAACTACAAGACACCTTGTCTAAAAACAAAACAGTTTCACATGGCAACGTAGTTCTTGCTGTATATATGAACAGTGCATAATAAAGTACACACAGGATATTATTGAAATGGAAGATTATTGAGTTTTCTCATTAATTACTTTGGCTTTCATGAGGATGCACACCTGTTTCAGAATACCATGTGTGCTTAGTATAAGGAAT
The DNA here is from genome assembly GCA_030556225.1 of Cricetiscus sungorus. NCBI lineage: Eukaryota > Metazoa > Chordata > Mammalia > Rodentia > Cricetidae > Cricetiscus > Cricetiscus sungorus. The sequence goes on along the minus strand of JANBXA010000405.1, from coordinate 4,915,084 downwards.
TTGCATAGTAAGTTCTGCTAACCTAACAATCCCAGCAATTCAGTGAGTTACTTGTAGCAATAAATGTTGCTCAGTTACATGCACAACAATTGCAGGTCAGCTTTGGTTCTTCTGCCTGGAACTCAAACTGAAGGAATCAACCATGTGTGAGATATTCTGGATGTCACAGCAAAAGAAAAAAGCAAGGTCACACCATTCACTAGACCTCTCTTTTTTTCTTCAAACAAATGCTCCTCCTGCATTCTGGTGTTATATTACATCTCCAGACATCCCCACTGTACCTTAAAGTTTTTATTTAAAGGTAATGACCCAGTAGTCTGGGGTTATAGCTAGGCAGTAGAGCACTTGCCTAACATGAACAAAGCTCTGGATTCAATTCCCAGCACCACAATAAAAATAAATAAATGAAACAAATAAATGACTGCAAAGCTACCAAATGAGAAACTCTGGAAATTGGGTCTAACAAGCAGAGCCTTTGTGGGAATTTGCTATACACTCCAGTTGAAGCACAGTTCCTACCATCACATTCCCTGTAAAGCAGTGGATAAATGTAGAGGCTTGAAATCAAAGTAGCTTAAAAATTATTTGTCATGATCTGACTGTCAACCTATCTAGATTGAGATGCCTTGGAGACTATTAAGACACGCTTCTGGGTGTATCTGTGGGGGTGTTGTCAGAGGTGATTGACATGTAGGACAGCAACTGAGGGGGAAAGTACCTGTTCTGAATGTGGGTGGCAGTACCTAAATAGTTCTGGGGCTCAAATGGAATAAAGATGGGAAAAAGAAGGTACCCAGTCGGAGTGTATAAACTCCATACTTCTTCAACAGATAGATGTCTAATGCCCATGCCATAACCTGTGACTCCAGTGTCTTCAGCTTCCCAACACTTACCCACACAGATGCTCTCTAAGGAACTTGCACACAATCGTTGGTCCCATTTGTTCTGAGGCTTCCTGCTTCTTGGATTGGGTAACTAACAGGTTTCTGATTCTGCAGGGGGAATACAGGCATTGTTTGGATTATCCGCCATCTACTTGTGGGACCTATTCTAACAAACCAAACCCTTTTTTGTAGTTGTGTGTGTGTGTGTGGTGTGAGAGACTTTTCCTCTTACACCATACACACATTCCCTACTCACCCTAGATAGAGAGCCTACAATAGACCAAAGTAGCCATTTCACCAAAGTCAATCTTGGTGAAGCAATGAGTTTTTCTCAGGGTTGCGAACAGGAGTGTGGGTACAAGGTGACCTGCAGGAGCAATATATAACTCAAAAGTATCGGTATCTTAAAAAGCCCACCAGAACATGGGTGACAGACCAAGAAATTGACAATCTGGAGCTGTCTGCACATCCTCTGGGCCACACAGCATCCTCTAGGCAGCTTGGCTTGTGTGTCTCCTCCCCCTGCACTCTTTTACCACTTGGATAACACTGAGGAAGGGACCTGGTGAATTGTGAAACTTTCAGTTTGCAAGTTCATTTTTCTAGAACTGCAAATGCTGTTTTTTTGTTTGTTTTGTTGTTGTTGTTTTTTAATACCATGGGTATCATGTATCTCCCCTTTCCCCTGGATGGAATGTTTCCATTAGCATAAAACCCCGTTTCTTAGGTTGGATAGTTTCCCCCTTCTGCCTTACCCACCTCTGGTGAATAGTTTGTCAGCCACACGTGGGCAGAGCCATTTTCTCTTGAGCCAAAGACAGTAAAATCTGTCTTGTTTGAAAGTTGGCCTGGGCCTGTCTAATGCTGTGCCGAAGAAGCACCAAGTGCAAGAGCTATGAACCCCAGTAATCTGCCCACAACCTGAAATCCTTGTAAAAGGTCTTTTGCACTGGCAGATGGTACTCAGGTTTCATTGATGTTAATGGTCTGCCTGGCTAAAGCATGTGTATAATTCAAAAACTGATCACTCCAGGATTCCTGGAGAAAAATGATGCATTAACACAGGTATGTGTGAAAGACAGAGAACAAGAAGCCATATAAGCCTCTCACAAAAATTCAAGTGTTCATATAGGAGGCTAGTTTGTAGATTTGGTTCTAAAAATGCCAATTTGTACTAGATAATCAAGTGTGTTTTGGGTGGCTAAGGCTTCAGCCAAATCACCTGATAGTTGATCCACTGGGCTTGCAGTATTTACAGATTGGGAGAGGGCTATCCTAGAAACTGTTGCTTCCGTGGCGGAGGTGGCACTGGCATCCGTGATCCTGAAATCTCCTTTCCTCTCTGATGCACACCTGGGGTATGTATGTGGCCCATGATAGCTGTTACTTCATATGTCCAGCAGCTAACCAGTTGGCAGACATGCTGAGAACAATTGAAACTTCCTCCAAAATTAGTAGCATTAGTAGCATTAGTTACAATAAAATAAGGGAACCAGAATACAAGTGTCTGAGATGAAGGTGAAATTATTATCCTTTGGATCAAAGTGTAAATTTATGGCTGCTTGATCCAAACTATAATTAGTGGTCAGGAGAAAGGGCCACATATGGCTACTCAGACCCACAGGCATCTGAATGGGTAGATTCTTGAAGACCCATTGGACTTTCCTTCTGGCTGTTACAATCACGGTCCCTCCCCATATGGTGAATCAGATCGTCGGGCCCCCAAACAGAGTTAACTGTATCTTGTGGAAAGACACAAACTGACCCTAGGGCCCATACTAGAACTGGGTCAGGGCCATAGCATTGTCCAGTAGTGACATTCTTCCACATAACTGAGCCATAGTCAGATGACCAAGGGTGCCAATGCCTGATGGCCACAGATCAAGCAACACCATCAATAGTGTAAAATTTTTAAATATAAAGGACAAGAGAAAGGTGATTATGAGAACTCCCCCCTTTTTTGTTTTATGAAGATAGGCTTTAATTGTACGATGTACACACTCCACCATGGCCTGACCCTGAGGGTTTGTAAGGGATGCCTGTCTTATGTGAGATAAAAAAATTCTTGCAAAAAGAGTTGAAACCCTGACTAGTAATAAGCAGGGCCATTATCAGTTTTTAATTTTCTGGGCATTCCCATATAAGCAAAGGCTTGTAAACAATGGCTCTTAACATCCTTAAGCCTTTCTCCAGTATGGGCAGAGGCAAATATGAGATGAGAATGGGTATCCACAGATATATGAACAAATTGTAGTCATCCAAAGAAGGAACATGAGTAACATCCATCAGCCAGATACCATTAGGTATGACACCCCGGGGGTTAACTCCAAGGTGTGGAACAGGTAAGAACTCTGCACATAGGGGACAATCCTTAACTATATTAATAACTTGGTCTCTAGTAATTTTAAGATGGAATTTAAGTGACCCTGCATTAAGGTAGAAGGTTTATGAGCTTTGCAGGCTGCTTCATAAGCAGATTCTCACTCTCATCATCATAATGGCACAATCTGTTTTAGTATTACAATTGGCAATGGCATTTCCTTCACTCAAAGGGCCAAACAAATCAGAATGTGCTCAGAGATGTCCTACAAAAATTGGATGAGAGCACCTCCATATTAGGCTTTGTATGGCTAGTAAATGAGAGACCGGAGCTATGTAAGCAGCAGTTTCTAAAGGAGCCAATATATGATACACATATTTACTCACAGTGTATAAGTTAAATGGCTCATCAGAAAAATGTTTAAGGGCTAATTGTACTGCAGCTAGTTCAGCACACTGTGCACATTTCACTTTGAGTGTAGAGCATTTAATAATGGGAAAGGAAACAACTAATGCACAACCATTTGAGGAACTGTCTGTTAATCCATTGTGGGCCCCCTTCAAAGGATTTTGGGAAATAATCTTAGGGAAACACACAGGGTGATTATTTTTTTAAAAACTGAGCTAATTTATTGGAAGGAAAATGACTATCAAAGTGGCAGTGTGTGGAACATAAAAAATGTGCCCAATCCTCATCAAACTGAGTAACAATTACATCTGGGATCTTTCCAAAAACTTGAACTCATTTTGTATGCCTTTTGAATAATACAAAGCATTGCCTGGGGATAAGATCTAACTGTCTTTCCTGGAGATGAATGTTCATATACCCATAATATAGGACCAGTTTTAGGATAGAAAAATTTAGCCTAATTCCCCAGTGACCCCAGGAAGCTGGGAGTCTTAAATCCCAAGCTGACGGTCACCTACTTTAATGTTTACGGCAGCCTGTGAGTGAATGAACACCCAGAAGCCTGTGCGAAAGCGGACTTCCTGGGCTAAGAGCGGGCTTGGATACTTTAAATTAATTGGTCCACATTGGATGCTACAAGGTGATTGGTTCACAATGTGCGGGCTTTGTTGTTGAAAAGTAAAAAAAAAAAAAAAAAAAAAAAAAATTTACTAGCTGTCTGTAAGGACATGAACTCGCCACCCTAGGGCCTCCGTCCCCTGCAGGTGGCTGCTCACGGAACTCTCTTGAGAAAAATAGTTCCTGAGATAACTCCAGGATGTCCCAACGACCTCTGTGGAATGTTCCAACGCCTTGCTTAATACAATACATAGCTTAACCGATGAGTAAATGTATGACTCCGGACCTCCCCTACCTCCTCCCTAGTCAGCTGATGAGTAAACGTGTGACTTTGGACTTCCCCTATTTCCTTCCTCTCTTTTGCGGTTTTTGCCTTTATAAGCTTGTCACAAGTTTGGGTCGGGGTCGAACTCCTCTACCCCCGCGTGGGTGTATGAGTCTCGACCCCAGCATGATGGCCTGAGATCTCATCCAATTCCGTTTTCAATAAACTTCCTCGTGTGATTGCAGCAAGTCCGGTCTCAGTGCCTCACTGGGTGCGCACTATTCCCGAGATTTGAGTGAGGGTCTCCCTTCGGGGGGCTTTCATTTTGGGGGCTCGTCCGGGAGTTGCGCGACCACCCAGGGGTCCTAGACCCACTTGGAGGTAAGAATTTCTGTTCTGTTGTGACTCTGTGTTTGTGGCCTGTTCAAAAATCTGGTGCGATCGCAGTTTCGTTTTTGCAAACGCTCTATCGAGGCTGCTCACCAGGAGGAGGGTGGAGTGGACAGGGATAGACGTGTCCAGGTGTCCACCGTTTGTTCGCCCTGGGAGACGTACCAGGAGGACAGGAGGAGGACCAGGGACTCCTGGTGGACCTCCGCGGGGAAGGTCGGGAGATAAATTTTCTCCTTGATGACCTGTGTCAAAGGGCCATTTCTAGGCTGTCTGACTCCTCTCAGAATTACTGGTCGACTCGGAGTCGACAGCTGCTTTTGTGTTCCTGTCTTTCTGTCTTTGTGCTTATTTTTGTTAATAGAGGTACTCATGGGACAGACCGTGACGACCCCACTAACACTGACTCTGGACCATTGGACGGTCGTTAAGACTAGGGCTCATAATCTTTCTCTTGAGGTCAGAAAAAGACCTTGGAAAACTTTTTGTTCCTCCGAATGGCCAAGTTTTGGTGTAGGATGGCCTTCGGGGGGGGGGGACTTTTAACCTATCTGTCATTTCCGCTGTCAAGCGAATTATTTTTCAGGACACAGAGGGACACTCTGATCAGGTTCCATACATCCTCGTGTGGCAGAACCTAGTCCAAAACCCGCCACCCTGGATGGAATCTTGGACATCAGGGATAGAGACGGTGACGGTGGCCGTGGCCGCAAAACCAAAAGTACCTCCTTCAGATCCGCTGGTGCCACTCCATCAGCTCCCCCACGGATCTATCCTGAAATTGATGATGTTTCCCTCCTTGACCACCCTCCTCCCCCATATCCTCAATCCATTCCTCATGCAGCCCCCCCACAGGTGCCGGCCCCAACGGACTCTCGGACGGCTCTGAAACAGGACCAGCAGCCGGAACTCGAAGCCGCAGGGGTCTCAGCCCGGAGGGATCTGGCGCAGGACCTGACTCCACCGTTGCCTTACCATTACGGGCTTACAGACCCGCCCCAGCTCCAGGGCAACTAGTCCCACTGCAGTACTGGCCGTTTTCGTCAGCCGATATGTACAACTGGAAAACTAACCACCCCTCTTTCTCAGAAAACCCCTCAGGCTTGACGGGACTCCTCGAGTCCCTGATGTATTCTCATCAGCCCACTTGGGACGACTGTCAACAACTCTTGCAGGTCCTCTTTACGACTGAAGAAAGAGAGAGGATCCTCCTAGAGGCAAGAAAGAATGTTCCAGGACCAGATGGGACCCCCACCAATCTCCCTAATCTTATAGATGCTGCTTTCCCCTTGGTCCGCCCTGACTGGGATTACAACTCTGCGGAAGGTAGGGAGCATCTCACGGTCTACCACCGGGCTCTAGTGGCAGGTCTCAAAGGGGCCGCACGGTGACCCACCAATTTGGCAAAGGTAAGAGAAATCCTACAGGGTCCAGTGGAGCCACCCTCTGTCTTCCTGGAACGACTGACGGAGGCTTATAGGAGATATACCCCATTTGATCCCTCCTTGGAGGGACAGCAGGTGGCTGTAGCCATGGCTTTTATAGGGCAGTCGGCCTCTGATATCAAGAAAAAGTTGCAGAGATTAGAGGGGCTCCAGGTTTATACTTTGCAGGATTTACTAAAAGAGGCAGAGAAAGTGTATCACAAGAGAGAGACCGAGGAAGAAAAACAAGAAAGAGAAAAAAAGGAGGCAGAAGAGAGGGAAAATTGGCAGGATCGCCGCCAAGAGAGGAATTTGACTAAGATTTTGACTGCAGTAGTAGGTGGAGAAAGGTCAGAGAAAGGACAGTCAGGACACCTGGGCAACAGGGCAAGAAGATCCCCGGGAGGACAGAGGCTACAACTTGAGAAAGACCAATGTGCATACTGTAAAGCAAAAGGACACTGGGCCAGAGATTGCCCCCGAAAGAAACAAAAGGGCCCCAAGATACTGGCCCTCGAGGAAGATTAAGGGAGTCGGGGCTCGGTCCCCCTCCCCGAGCCTAGGGTAACTCTCTCTGTGGAGGGGAACCCCGTTAATTTCTTAGTAGATACAGGAGCCGAACACTCAGTTTTGACTAAACCATTAGGACAATTAGGATCAAAAAGAACTCTGGTTATGGGAGCCACTGGAAGTAAACTTTACCCCTGGACAACCGAAAGAAGTTTAGAAATAGGAAAAAGCCAAGTAACGCACTCTTTTCTTGTGATTCCTGAGTGCCCTGCGCCCCTTCTGGGGAGGGACTTGTTGACCAAACTAAAGGCTCAGGTCCAGTTCACCCCGAAGGGACCAGAAGTCACCTGGGGAGAGGCCCCTATACCATGCTTAGTTTTAAGTCTAGAAGAAGAATATCGCCTCCATGAACCCAAGACTGGGATTTTGCCCCCCTAAAGAGTGGCTAACAGCTTTTCCAGAGGTTTGGGCAGAGCAGGCTGGAATGGGACTGGCCAAACAAGTACCACCCGTCGTAGTTGAGCTGAAAGCGGCTGCCACCCCCGTCTCAGTCAGACAGTACCCCATAACTCAAGGGGCTAAAGAAGGCATTCAACCACATATCCAGAGACTGTTACAACAAGGTATACTGATTCCCCGCCGGTCCCCTTGGAATACCCCCCTCCTGCCGGTATGTAAGCCTGGAACCAATGATTATCGACCTGTCCAGGACTTAAGAAAAGTCAATAAACAGGTACAGGACATTCACCCAACTGTGCCCAACACTTACAACTTGCTGAGTTCCTTACCGCCTGAATGATCCTGGTACACCATTCTGGATTTGAAAGATGGCTTTTATGTCTCAGATTGCATCCGAGTAGCCATCCCCTGTTCGCTTTTGAGTGGCCAGATCCTGAAGGAGGACATACGGGTCAACTGACCTGGACTAGGTTGCCACAGGGATTCAAAAATTCACCAACTCTTTTCGATGAAGCCCTCCACCGTGACCTTGCGCCCTTCAGGGCCCAGAACCCTCAGATTTCTCTCTTGCAGTATGTAGATGATTTACTACTCGCAGCTTCGACCCAGGAACTGTGCCTCGATGGGACCAAAAAGCTCCTAAAGGAATTGGGTGAGTTGGGGTACCGGGTGTCGCCAAGAAAGCCCAGTTATGTCGCTTGGAGGTGGCCTACCTAGGATACACCCTCCGAGAAGGGAAGTGGTGGCTCACTGAAGCACGGAAAAAGACTGTGATGCAGATTCCGACTCCCACCACTCCGCAACAAGTACGTGAGTTTTTGGGAACTGCAGGTTTTTGTAGACTCTGGATACCGGGGTTCGCCACGTTGGCGGCCCCTCTGTACCCACTCACTAAAGAAAAAGTCCCATTCACCTGGACGGAGGAGCACCAAAGAGCCTTTGACAATATAAAGACTGCCCTGCTCACAGCTCCTGCTTTGGCCCTGCCAGATCTGACTAAGCCTTTCACTCTATATGTTGATGAACGGGCTGGAGTGGCCCGTGGAGTTCTGACTCAGACCCTGGGGCCCTGGAAGCGGCCGGTGGGCTACCTATCTAAAAAGCTAGACCCCGTCGCCAGAGGGTGGCCCTCTTGCTTGAAAGCCATTGCTGCAGTAGCCCTGCTTGTCAGAGACGCTGATAAGCTCACTCTGGGTCAGTATGTGACTGTAATTGCTCCTCATGCTTTAGAAAGTATTGTGCGGCAGCCCCCCGACCGCTGGATGACAAACGCCCGGATGACACATTACCAGAGCCTGTTGTTAAACGATCGAATAACCTTTGCTCCTCCTGCTATTCTCAACCCGGCCACCCTGCTCCCCGAAGCAGACGACTCTACCCCGGTGCACCGATGCACTGATGTCCTGGCTGAAGAAACCGGGACCAGGAAAGACCTGACTGACCAACCTTGGCCGGGGGTGCCTAACTGGTATACGGACGGCAGCAGTTTTGTGGTAGAAGGTAAAAGAAGGGCAGGAGCAGCGGTGGTGGACGGAAAGCAGGTAATTTGGGCTAGCAATCTCCAAGAAGGAACCTCTGCTCAAAAAGCTGAGCTTCTGGCACTGACTCAAGCTCTGCGTCTGGCAGAAGGTAAGGCTATCAACATTTACACCGACAGCCGTTATGCTTTCGCCACAGCCCACGTTCATGGGGCCATTTACAGGCAAAGGGGCCTACTCACCTCAGCAGGAAGAGACATTAAAAACAAAGAAGAAATCCTGACCTTCCTAGAAGCCATACATCTTCCAAAAAAATTAGCCATCGTCCACTGCCTGGGACACCAGAAGGGGGCTGACCCAGTCACAAAGGGGAACGAGATGGCTAATCTAACAGCAAAGCAAGCTGCCCAGGGAGCGGTAGTACTGGCAGAAGAAACTGGAACCCCGCCAGAACCCCCGCAAGCCATGGATCCCAGCTTCATCTATCCCTATAAAGATTATGATTTAATCAACGATATGGCCTGTGCAGGAAAAGCTCGGATGTTCGGTTCCGGTGGATTGGCAAAAACCAAGGATGGACGAATCATTCTGCCCTCTAAGGAAGGGCAAGACTATGTGAGACGAATACACCAGCTAACTCATCTTGGAAATGAAAAGCTTAAGCAATTAATCAAAGGTTCTAAATATTATGTTCTAAGATTAAATACAGTAGTAAAAGAGGTAGTAGAGTCATGTCAGGCCTGCACCTTGACCAATGCTGCCCGGCCGTTCAAAGAACCTGGAAAAAGGATGAGGGGAGACCGGCTGGGAGTTTATTGGGAGGTAGACTTCACTGAAATTAAGCCAGGAAAATATGGTAATAAGTACCTTCTAGTTTTTATAGACACTTTTTCAGGATGGGTGGAAGCCTTTCCCACCAAGTCTGAAACTGCTCAAGTAGTAACCAAGAAGATACTGGAAGAAATCCTGCCCCGGTTTGGGATTCCCAAGGTAATCAGTTCGGACAACGGGCCTGCTTTTGTTGCCCAGGTAAGTCAGGAGTTGGCCACCCAACTGGGGACTAACTGGAAATTACATTGTGCTTACGGACCCCAGAGCTCAGGACAGGTGGAAAGAATGAATAGAACCCTAAAAGAGACCCTTACTAAATTGGCTATTGAGACCGGTGGCAAAGACTGGGTGACCCTCCTCCCCTTTGCGCTCCTTAGGGTCCGAAACACACCTGGACATTTCGGCCTTACCCCTTATGAAATCCTACATGGGGGGACCCCCCCCTTGACTGAGTCAGGCGGGATATTGGATCCTTGCACTGACTCTCCCTCCTCCTCTGCTCTGTTTACTCACTTGAAGGCCTTAGAAGTTGTCAAAACACAGATCTGGAATCAGATCAAAGAAGCCTACACTCCAGGGACCACCGCGGTGCCCCACGGGTTCCAAGTTGGAGACTCAGTCTTGGTCAGACGACATCGTGCTGGCACGCTTGAGCCTCGGTGGAAAGGACCCTATCTGGTGCTGTTGACTACTCCCACGGCAGTAAAGGTAGACGGGATTGCTGCCTGGATCCATGCTTCTCACATAAAAAAGCACCCAGTCAAAATGAAGACAACCGCGAAGATAATTGGACAGTGGCAGCCAGTGACAATCCTCTTAAGCTGCGCCTTCGCTGTAGCCCCAACCTTGGGGGATAACCCTCATGCCCCCCAAAGACTGACATGGGAAGTGCTTAATGAAGAGGGCACCGTCGTGCAGTGCACCCCCCTTGGACTTGGTGGCTGGATCTTGCACCTGATATCTGTAAGTTAGCTGCCGGTTCCCCTGGCCTGGGATCTTTCTAATTATGACAATTTAGATAAACCACCCCCGGAGGAACAATGTGTCCCTCATGGTATAGGGAGCACATTAGGATGTTCCGGACAATTCTTCCAAGCCAACCTCCAGGCAGCAGACTTCTACGTCTGCCCCGGGCAGGGACATAACAGAGAGATGAAGAGACGATGTGGAGGGGCATCAGGTTATTTTTGTGGTAAATGGGGATGTGAGACCACAGGAGAAGCCTACTGGAATCCTTCCTCCTCCTGCGATCTGATTATAGTAAAAAAGGGTCGTAAGCTGGAAGAGCCAGAAAAAGGAGAGAGAGACACATCTAAGTACCCATCTTATAAGACTGGATGTGCTCCTGGGGCCTCGGGTGGCCCTCAGGGGCCATGCAAAGGCAACTATTGCAACCCTCTGAATATTAGTTTCACAGCACAGGGAAAACAAGATCGCCAATGGGTGAAAGGTAACCGCTGGGGGTGGAGAGTCTATACTGGAGCAGGAGACCCAGGGTTCGTTTTTGCTATCAGGATGAAGATAGAGAGTCCACCTGCACAACAGGTAGGCCCGAATCCAGTGCTTGATAACCCCCTACCCAGGCCTGAGAGACTTCCTAGTCTCACCCCATCACCAAAGGAAGGTTCCTCTACCAGCCCTACTCCATACCCTCTTTTGATCACATCCTCCCACCCCCCTATGAGAACCGAGGATCACCTATTTAATCTGCTCGATAGTGCGTTCATCGTTTTAAACCGCACAAACCCCACTGCTACCCAATCTTGCTGGCTGTGCTTTGCTTCTAGTCCCCCTTATTATGAGGGAATAGCTCAAATGCGGAGCTATAATGTTACTTTTGACCATTCGCATTGCCCCTGGGGGAGTCAACGAAAGTTGACCCTGTCAGCAGTATCAGGCACTGGACTATGCATAGGCAAAGTGCCTACCAGACACCAGCCCCTCTGTAACGTTACTATTAACACCCTGACAGATGGCCCAAATCAATATCTAGTACCCCCCCCCCCCCCGATACTTGGTGGGCCTGTGGCACCGGCCTGACCCCCTGCCTGCATACATCACTTTTTAACAGTACTAGGGACTTTTGTATTTTGGTCCAGCTGGTGCCTAGGGTCATCTATCATGATGATGGCTCATTTATAGATGAATTTGATCACCGTACTTGTTACAAGAGGGAACCTGTAACCCTGACCTTAGCTGTCTTGTTAGGATTAGGAGTAGTGGCAGGGATTGGGACTGGAGCATCCGCCCTTATTCAGCAGCCCTACTAATATAATGAGCTCAGAGCGGCTATGGATGCAGACCTGGGAGCATTGGAGCACTCCATAACTAAACTAGAAGAGTCATTAACTTCATTGTCAGAGGTAGTGCTGCAAAACAGAAGGGGATTAGACCTGCTTTTTCTTAAAGAGGGAGGGCTCTGTGCTGCCTTAAAGGAAGAATGTTGCTTCTATGTAGATCATTCCAGTGTCATCAGAAATTCCATGGCAAGGCTTAGAGAAAAGCTAGAAAACAGAAAAAAAGAAAGAGAAGCATACCAAGGATGGTATGAAAATTGGTTTAATCAGTCACCTTGGTTCTCTACTCTGGTCTCCGCTGTGGCCGGGCCTTTAATCATTTTGATGCTGATCCTAACCTTCAGGCCATGGTATTCTAAATAGGCTGGTGGCATTTATAAAAGAAAGGATAAGTGCTGTCCAGGTAATGGTCTTAAGACAGCAGTACCAGATACTACGAGAAACTGAGGGATCGCTCTAAGATTAGAGCAATTCACAAGAAGAAGTGGGGAATGAAAAGTAAAAAAAAAAAATTTACTAGCTGTCTGTAAGGACATGAACTCGCCACCCTAGGGCCTCAGTCCCCTGCAGGTGGCTGCTCACGGAACTCTCTTGAGAAAAATAGTTCCTGAGATAACTCCAGGATGTCCCAACGACCTCTGTGGAATGTTCCAATGCCTTGCTTAATACAATACATAGCTTAACTGATGAGTAAATGTATGACTCCGGACCTCCCCTACCTCCTCCCTAGTCAGCTGATGAATAAACGTGTAACTCCGGACCTCCCCTACCTCCTCCCTAGTCAGCTGATGAGTAAACGTGTAACTTTGGACTTCCCCTATTTCCTTCCCCTCTTTTTCGGTTTTTGCCTTTATAAGCTTGTCACAAGTTTGGGTCGGGGTCGAACTCCTCTACCCCCGCGTGGGTGTATGAGTCTCGACCCCAGCATGCTGGCCGGAGATCTCATCCAATTCTGTTTTCAATAAACTTCCTCGTGTGATTGCAGCAAGTCCGGTCTCGGTGCCTCACTGGGTGTGCACTATTCCCGAGATTTGAGTGAGGGTCTCCCTTTGGGGGGCTTTCATTGTAACCCTATAAAAGCTGTCTCAATTCTGTACCGGAGGTCGCTCAGCCCTCTACCCTGCATGGTGTATGGCTGATGGCCCCATTGTAGAGAGCTGCGAAGTGCCACGCCTTAAAGATGGTGCTGACTTCCGCCTTCCACCTCCACAAGGGTGAGCGCTTTCTGGCATAAACAAGCCCTTATTTGGTTAAGTCTGTTCAGCCTGTCTGCTTCTGCGTTAGAGTAGCCTATCTGCAGGGTCCACGTAGCTCACTGGGGTTGGTTAGTGCAAGGGGATTTAAGCCTGTGCAGGGGTTCCCCCGGGCTCTCGTGGGCCAGAAGAACATGTTTCAAGGATCCTGATTAAACCTGCATGAAGAAGATCTTCCCGGAGTCGTGTAATCCTTGCTGGTCGAGGTTAGGCCCAGTACACACCAGTATACTGGAATATAAAGGACCTTATGCATTTGCATCAAGACTGCTTCTCGTGAGTGATTTGAGGGGCCACCTTTCCTGAGTGGGAGCACGAGGGACCACGCTCTCGTGGGTCTTACACCAGTTTGCCAAAACACCACAGTAGGGGAATACGCTGAAGCAAAAACTAATAACATCAAGTTTTGAGAATAGTCAATATAATTTAAATGTGCAGATTGGAGGCATTTTTGCACAAGTTGTATGCATTTTTATGCAGCAGGTGTTAAGGTGCATGGAGAAGTGGGATCAGAATCTCCTTGTAAAATATCAAATAAGTGTCTAAGCTTCCCAGTGGTTAGGGCCAAACTAGATCAAACCCAATTTATATCTCCCAATAATTTTTGAAAATCATTAAGGTTGGTCAGTCATTAAAGTAATTTTTTGAGGATGGATACCAGAATATAACAATTGATGATCCAGGTATTGATAGGGAAATTCTTGTTGAACCTTTTCTGGGGCTATTCTTAAGACAGCTAGTTGAAGATTATGTTGCAATTCCCCAAAAGCCTCATTCACTTCCTTAGGATTCGGGCCAGGTAAAAGAATATCTTCCATATAATGTATAATATACAGGGATTGAATTTTTTCCCTAATGAGGGCAATGGCCAATGATACATAAATTTGGCAAATAGTAGGACTATTGGTCATTCCTTGAGGAATGAGATAACACTCATTGTTATCTCTTATAGGGCTCTTTAAAATTAATGGAAGAAATGCTAAATGCAAATTGCTCAGAATCCTGAGGATGCAAGGGAATGCTAGAAAAGCAATCTTTTAAGTCTATAACTAATCAATGATAGCCTTGAAGAATACCTACAGGGGAAGGTAAGCCAGGTTGTGTGGCTCCCATCATTTGCATACAATCATTAACATCTTGGAGATCTTGTAGGCATCTCCATTTTCCAGATTTTTTCTTTATAACAAAGATTGGAGTATTCATGGGGAAGTGGAAGAAACAATATGTCCTGCCTCTAATTGTTCCTTTACAAGTTGATGTGCAGACTGTAATTTCTCAATAGATAAGGGCCATTGCTCCACCCATACTGGGTTATCAGTTTTCCAGATAATAGCAATGGGAACAGACTGCACAGCAATAGCCCCTAAGGAAAATTTCCCAACCCAGAGCGATCTCCAGCTCTTTTGATAATTAAAATTTTGGATGCAACAGACTGAGGGTCACCTTATAGGAATTTACCCAGTCTTCTTCCTTGTATATAACCGAGGTCAGCCAGCATGTTTTTAACAGGCTCAGTAGTAAGGACTGCTCCCATGGCCTGAAGCACATCTCTTCCCCAAAGATTAACAGGGATAGACTTAACATAAAATGTTGAAAAAGACCTGTATGTCCTTCATCATCTGACCATTTAAGAAACTGAGTACTACATTCTGGAGCCACAACAGTTCCAACTCCTTGTAAATGAGTAGAGGCCAGCCGAAAAGGCCATGCTTTTGGCCAATGTTTTTTTGCTATTACTGAGGAGTCAGCTCCGGTGTCCCCAGATCCAGAAAATACTCTACCTTGTATGGTAAGGGTGAGCATGGGGCGCTATTCAAGACTTGATACCCAAAAGGCACCCATGGAGCCTGTGGACCCATAACCAGGAGATCCCCTCATGTCCTTTCAAAAGGGATTGTTGGTTTTGAACATAGGGAGAAGAACAAATTGTGCTATCTGAGCGCCCTGTGGTATCATTAATACCCCCATTTCTGCCCTAAGCATGACTTTTATTTCTCCTTGAAAATCTGAATCTACTACTCCTGGAATAACTCTGATTCCTTTCAACAAGGCACTACTGTGTCCTAACAATAGCCCTATTGCTCCCGGGGGAAGAGGCTCAAAGACTCCTGTGCTTAAGGCTTGAGCGCCCATTTATGGTGTTAATATTGCTTGGGTGGCAGAACAGAGGTCCAATCCTGTGTTTCCTGGGGTACCTCTGATAAGGTCCTAGACATAAATGGGTTTCTCTGAAGGATCATCTGTATTGGGCGGGTTACAGGTGTCTCCATTGCCCCATACACCTGGGCTTGAGGGGCCCTAGGCTGGCCCTGCTTCCAGTTTCCCAGATCTGGTAAAGGATTTCCAAGGGCATCTGTTTTTGACCTAAATTCCTTGCTCCAATGGTGACCCTTACTGCCATGGGGGCAAAGCCCTGGCCTAGGACTCAATTGTGTTGTCACACTCTGGGGGCAGTTCCTTTTGAAATATCCTGGTTGTCCACATCAGAAGCAAGTCTTTGGCCTGGCTCCTCCATTGTTCCCACCTCTTTTCATAACTGAAGCTATAACCTGGCACATAATGTGATGACCATAATGTCCTGACATATGTGTATATAGTCATTAAGACTTTTGGCCTTATGGAGACGTAGAGCCTCTTTATAATACTTGTTTGCATTTTTGAATGCCAATTGTTTAACTATGGGCATGGCATTTCAACATCACCAAAAATGTGGCCAGCCAGCTGTAGGAGGCTGTCTGAAAATTCTGAATAGGGCTCAGACGGTCCCTGCAATAACTTAGATAGTTGATCTCCTGCAGCCTTATTAGGCAGGTCTTTCCAAGCTCTAGTAGCAGCAACAGCAATTTGTGTATAGACCACTGGGTCAAAATGAATTTGAGCTGCAAGGGTAGCATATTGCCCAGTGCCCATGAGCATATCTTAATTCCTAGCAGGAAATCCAGCAGCAGCATTGCATTGGGCAGTTTCCTTGCAAAATTCTTGAAATTTGCCTCTCCAGAGCAAATAGTCTCCCCCACTCAGCATGGCTCTACAGAGTTGCATCCAAACACTAGGGATGCAATTTAACACTGCAAAAGACTCAAAAATTGTCTGAGTAAATGGAGCATGGGGCCCATAAGCAGTGACAGCCTCTTTAAGCTGTTTTATATCCTTAAATTTTAATGGGCTGTGCTCCCTAACCCTGTTATCCTGAGGATCCACTATCTCAATCACTAGAAACACTTGTCTTTCCTTTTCTAACTCTCCTACCTTGGTTATTAAAGCTTTGACCTCTTCCTCTAACCCTCAAGGTTCAGAGGCCTTACTAAAGGGATCACAAAAGGGGTTGTGCCATGGCAGGTGGCATATGTGCTCATCAGCTTCAGTTTCTGATTCCAAAGTATCCTCTGCATCATTTACGGTAGGACTATCATCATCTCCTATTGTTCCCTAATAGATTGCACAGATTCTAAATCTTGTACTTCCTCAAAAGTCCTATTCATCTCTGCCAATTGTTCTTTTACTTTAACATTGTTGCTCAGGAGCACACCTTTAACTAGATGCCAAAGGGAAAGGGTGGCAATAGGGAAATTATCAGGCCCCTCTTCTTTATAAGCCTTTTGGAGGTCTCCTTTTACTTGTTCCCAATTGGGGATGTTAAAGCCTCCAGAGTGCATAAACCAGCGGTTATGTTCCTCTAACATGTCAAAAAAAATTCTTTAGCTGTCTTGTTTTTAATCCTGGTGTCCTGTCTTTTCAATAGGGCCACTAATTGCCCGCTGCACTTTTCCTTAGAGTTACTGGCACCCATCCTTCAATACACCCTCATCACTTACTTTGCCAGCCAGCCTCCAAGGGCGATCTCTTAGGTGATCCTTTCTTTCGAGATCTCGGTGGAACCTCCACTTATAGTGCCCGCACTACGATCTGTTCCACGAATCAGGCAAAGGCCTAGAGATTGAAATAAAGAGACAAGACAGCGGGTCATTCGTTCAATGGCAATGTCAGAATGCCGAAGGCCTAATGCCATTTATTCAGGGGATGGAACGGGCTTAAATACTGATTTACAGCACAGTGGAAAATTACAGGATTTTTAGGTTTAGCTCCTCCCCACGAGGTGTGTGTTGTCATGAGGTGTGTGTTATCAAAACGGGAAGAGTACCAACAACAGCTTTGGGCCAAGGAGTTCCAGCCAATAGCTTTAGGCTTGCTCAAGGTGTCTGGGGGGGGGGGGCGGTCCATGCATGGCCCTACACAAAGCTACACAGAGAAACCCTGTCTTTAAAGACCCCCCAAAAAAGTAATTAATTCATGCTTTGATTAGGCTTAGGCAAAGTTCTCATCATCCATGTTTCTTGCTAGAGAGATACAGATTCTGAGGAAAGTTAATAGGTGGGCCTGATATGTATTGCTGCTGCCCTTCTATGTGACTTTTTTTTTTAAAGGCTGACAGGAATAAAATGAAGTAGGGCAGATAGTTTACTTGAAAACACTGCTGACCTAGATTCCCGAAGAGCTTTTGTGTGTGTTCTATTTTAGGTTGCTCTTTCAGTATTAACATCAGCCTTTATATCTCCAACACATGTTTTCTGTTAACTGTTAATTACATTTGATAGATAATGTTGAACTGGCTCTGATTTCTTCACACTTTCTTCTGTCCCATAATACAAATATTATTTTCATGGACATTCTCCTTTATCTTTTTTGTTGTTATTTGACTCAAGATTTCATGTAGCCCAAGCTGACCTTAAATTATTAAATTATTGATCCTTGTACCTCCCCAATCCAATGCTGAGATTACAGTTATGCACCACCAGGGTAGTCCTTTGTGTGTGTGTGTGTGTGTGTGTGTGTGTGTGTGTGTGTGTGTGTGTGTGTTTGTGTGTGTGTGTGTACTTGTAGCTTGTTGTTTTCTGGCCAGCCCGCCCGCCGCTGGTCTGGCGTGCCGGCCCCCAATAACACGCAGGAGACCCTATATTTGATACAATCCTGTTGGCCAATTACCATTATTGTTTATGGGCTAGCGCTGTACCATTATTGTTTATGGGCTAGCGCTGTCTTAATTATTAACCCATTTCTACTTATCTAAGTATTTCCATGTGGTCGTCTTATCGGGGAGCCGCGGCAGGCATCCTGCTTCTTCCCCGGGCTACCTCTTGACTCCTCCTTCCCATTTCCTCTTTCCTTCTCCTAGTCTCCTAGCCCCGCCTATCTAGTTTTCTATTGGCCACAGAGCTTTATTAATCAGTATGAGAAACATGTATACAGAATAACATCTCCCATCATGTACTCATATGCATATGTGTATCGGTGCATGTTCAGAGGCTGGAGGAAAATATCAGGTGTCATCCACTTTCAGGAATATCAACTCTCTCCTCTGAAACAGTGCTTATGTTTTATTAATTTTTTAGTAGCCTGGAGCTCATCAAATGGGATAGACAAGGGATTCTCTTGTCTCTGCCTCCCCAGTGCTGGAATGAGAAGGATACATCATCTTCCCTCTTATTTTTAGTTGGATTCTGAAGTAGAAACTCAGGTGCTTGTACTTGCAAGCAATTACTTTATTGACTGAACCACCCACCCAGCCCCAATCTTCTGTAATAGCTTGAGCAATGCAGAGCACAGGTAAAAATGATTGGTTTTGCTTGCAAAAAAAAAGTTTGTTGGTAGGGTTCAGGATTTTGTTTGTTTGCTGTGAGTCCTTGCCTGTATGTATAATTTCCTAGAGAGATGGAGAACAAATTTGCAAATAAAATCTGGCCCTATAAATTATTGCTGATGAACTCATTTGTAATTTAATGTAGCAGTGTGGCCTTCATTCTGACAGTTATATATTTGTAGTTTTTAAAATAAAAAATTGATATATGGGGGCAGGAAAGATGGCTTAGCACTTAAGAACACATACTGCTCTCTCAGGGGCCCCAAGTTCAGTTCCAACACTCTTGTCTGGAAGCTCACAACAGTCTCTAACTACAGCTCTGGGTATCTGATGCCTCTGGTCTCTGAGGGCACCTATACCCACATACACATAATTTATAATTTAAAGTAATAAAAATGAATCATAAAAATTTATGGACAACTTACATTAATACAAAATTAAAATAAATTACTATGTGAGTTTCCAATCTTATTTTTATTGCATTTTAAAGCTTTCTATTCCTTTAACTTTTTCAGTGTCCCTCAGAAATTTTGAATGTTTAATAGATTAAGTTCATACAAAATTTCCTGTCATAAGCAATGTCTGCTTTTGTTCCCTAGCC
Source organism: Cricetiscus sungorus (assembly GCA_030556225.1). Lineage (NCBI taxonomy): Eukaryota > Metazoa > Chordata > Mammalia > Rodentia > Cricetidae > Cricetiscus > Cricetiscus sungorus. Next base: position 4,895,708 of record JANBXA010000405.1, on the reverse strand, counting down.
AACTCCTAAACGGATTAAAAAGTCAGTAAGGTTGATAGAGTTTCATCTGACTAAAAAATTACACAGGGCAACCCAGGTTCACCCAAAACAATACATTGTGTAATCCAGGCTGATTTTGAACTCAGTATGTTTCTACCTGTCTCCTGAAAAGTGGAGATCACAGATGTGTGTTACTATTCCTAGATCAACCACATATTATTTTGGTACCCTATGTTCTCCTGCATAATAGTAGGGATAGAGAAAATGGTAGGCATTGTGGTACCTTTTATATCGGTACAATGCAAAGGTTACTGTTTCCCTCTTCTATACCTCCCACCAACAAGTCAAAAATCATATGTGATTCATCCATTACTGTTGGATGGTGCGGGTGTTGTCAGCCATGGCCTGGTAGATAGTTGTGAGATGCCATATGAGTGCTGGGAATTAAAGTGGGGAACTCTGGAAGAGCAGCCAATGCTTGTAATGGCTGAGCTATCCTCCAAGTCCAGTTAGGATGGTAGGGCCCCAGAGCTGAAAGTCCTCCAAGTGGGCTAGAGAGGCTAGATACTTTATAGGATTTGGGGCCCTTTCCTTTCTTGACTCCTTCCCTTTCTCCCTGATTGGTCTTGCCATCCCTTTCTCCTTGATTGGTTCTGCCAGGTATCTGTATCCTCCTTTGAGCACCTTTTTCTTCCCACCATTGGAAATTGAAACAGTAGCAAACTCTCCTTCCAGGCTCCTTTAACAGCCAGCCATCAAGATGCAGGCAGCCAAGCTCCACCATAAAGAAAACAAAACAAAAAAACAAACCAAGATTGGGCCACAGAATCCCACAATCCTGAGCTTGCCCCAAGATCAGGCCACAAAATTCCACTAATTCCAGGCCACCCCAGAAAGCCCCTCATGAAACCCCTACATAAAGCCTGCCTCCTGCTCAGTTCTTCGATGTTTCTCTCCTGGGCAGCGGCGCCTCCCCGTGTCTCTCCCAATAAATCTCTTGTGTGAGGTTTGTTATGCTGTGTGACTTTGTGGTGTTCCTTGACTACTGACAGCCATATTTTTCCCCTCAGAGCTGTAACACTTACTATCTAGTTTTAGGCATGTGTAGGCTATGTAGACCTGGCTGGCCTATAACTCAAGGATTAAACGTTTATGCCACACCAAAACACCAGCCTTTTTAAAAATTGTGTGTATATGTGTTTGCATACATTTATGTCTATGCACGTTTGTGTCTGACACCAAGGGAGTCCAGACGAGGGCTTCAAATCCCCTGGATCTGGAGTTACAGATGCATTTAAGTTGCCTGATATGGGTGCTGGGAATCAAACCCTGGTCTCTTGGAAGTGCAGCAAGTGTTCTTCCAATGAGTCAGCTTTCTAGCCCCAGGAGTTAAAGAAAAAAAACATAATTCCTCTCCCCCCATTTTTTATTTGTGTGTTTTGTCTTTGTGTATGTATATGTACCACTTGCATGCTTGGTGTCCTCAGATGTCAAAGGAGGGAGTTGGATCCCATGGAACTGGAGTTACCCATGGTTGTGAGCTGATAATGAAACCACAGTCCTTTGGAAGAGCAGTGAATGCTCTTAACCATTGTGACATTTCTCTAGTCCCTTTAAGAGGGGTACTGCAATCTTGATCTGCCTAAGTACCCCTAGCTCTCCCTCAAACTGAGCACCAGCATTCATCTTACTGTTTAGTCACTGTGGACTCATTGGGACCAGCCACCTCAGCTCCTGCCACCATGCTTGCCCTACCATGATAGCCTGTATCCTTTCAAACTATGAGTGAAAATAAATCTTACCCCCTGTGTTTCTTGTTAGGTATTTGGCCACAGAAAAAGAAAAAAGTAACTAATAAAATGCCTATTTAAGGTCTGGTGGTAGTGGCACACACCTTTAATCCCAGTACTCAGAAGGCAGTGGCAGGTGGATCTGAGTTTGAGACCAACCTGATCTACAGAGTGAGTTCCAGGACAGCCAGGGTTACACAGAGAAACCCAACTCAAAAAAAATGTCTATTTAAAAATTTCAGGGGCTGGCAAATTAGCTCAGTTGGCAAGGGCTTCCTGTCTGAGCCAGACTGAGGAGTTGAGTTCAATCCTCAAAATTAATGCTAAAAAAATAGCCAGATATGAGGGTGTGTGCTTGTAATGCCATTGCCGAGTAAAGATAGGCAGGTTCTTGGAGCTTCTGGCCATATCCTAGCCTACTTGCTTAGTTCCATGCTAGTAAGATCCTGTCTCAAAAATAAATAAATAAACAAATAAATAAAAAGATAAATTCTGAAAATATATCAGAGATTGTCCTGTGGCACACACAGACAATACACGGAGGGTGGGAGGTGGGGGTGGGAGGGTGGAAGCACAAAGAGAGAGTTTTAAAAATAATTGAGCATGTAAGATGGGTGTGGTGGCATACACCTTTAGTCCTAATACTCAGGAGACAGAGGCAAGTGGATCTCTTTGAGTTTGAAGCCAGCCTGGTCTACATACCATTGTTGGATAGCCAGAGCTATGTAATAGAGAGATCCTGTCTAAAAAAGTACCAGAGAGAGAGGGAGAGAGAGGAAGAGGGGAGGGAGAGAGAGGGAGAAGGAGGAAGAGAGAGAGAGGGAGAGGGAGGGAGGGAGGGAGGGAGAGAGAGAGAGAGAGAGAGAGAGAGAGAGAGAGAGAGAGAGCATGCAAGTTGGAATAAGATTCCAAACTTGAGACAAAATTTTCATTGTTCTATAGGGACAAATTACATAACCTTTGGCATTCTCTTTTTTGCCTGAGGAAAAACATCTTCAACTTTTCATCTATAATTAGTTTAGATTCAGTCTATCACACAATTTAGGTCCTTTGAGGCACAGCAGATCCTTAGGCCACCTTGTGAAAACAATGTGCAAATGGCCAGGTGGTGGTGGCACACTCCTTTGATCCTAGCACTCAGGAGGCAAAGACAGGTGGAGCTCTGTGTGTTGGAGGCCAGCCTGGTCTACAGAGTGAGTTCCAGGACAGGCTCCAAAGCTATACAGAGTAACTCTGTCTTGAAACAAAACAAAATAATATGCAAATGGAGTTTCAACAGGGCATGCTGGGCCTGAAGAAATAGCTTTACTAATAAAGCAGTGATGCAAGCATGAGGACCTTTTGATCCCCAGCACCCATATAAAGATCTGGGTGCAGCTGGAGATGCAGAGACAGGTGGATCTCTGCAAATCTAACCAAGTATTTGAGCTACACATTTACTGAGATCTGAGATCCTCAGCTCAAAAAATAAGTTGGAAAGAGACAGAAGAAGATATCCAATATTGACTTCTGGCCTCTACATACACACACCGAAACACATATGTACATACACACACACACACACACACACACACGTACACACAGAGAGAGGGAGAAACATACTAGTTATCTTTTATCTTTTTGGTTTGTACTTAACATTATGAATAATTTCTTGTTTAAAATTTATTTTCATAACTAGAGAGATGGTTCAGAAGATATGAACACTGGTCTTCTAGAAGATACAAACTCAATCCCCAGCACTCACCTTGCTGCTCAGAAACATCTATAATCCCAATCCCAAGGAATACAATGCCTTCATCTGGCCTCCATAGGCACCACATGAATACAGTGCACAGATATATATGCAGGATAAACTCCCATACACATAAAAGGGTGGGGAGTGGGAGTAATATATGTGTGTCATACATGAAAGTGTTCATCTTTTACTCTGAATTTAGCAATATGACTTCCTGGGTCTTTGAAGTAGATTATTTCTTTGCATTTTTGAACTCCCAATTGCCTTACATCCTGACCTGGAAGTTGGCAGGAGGACAGCACTCCCCCCTCCCCCCTCTCTCATGGTTAACAGGAGCAATCTGTTACACTATAGGTCACCTTAAACATTTGAGACATGGTCATTGTTAAAAGGTGTATCTCCAAAGGCTCAGGATTTTTGAAGAATCAGAAGTCAATTTCCTCTAATCTTTGTCTCTTATTAACATAGAAATCTATATTGAGCACTTGATATGTGACACCAGTTAGCATGTGAGACCATGTTTTTGAAACAAATGTGGACCTCCACAATATGGCCCACCTTAACTTACATAACCATCACCCTAATTTTCTTTCTTTCTCTTTCTTTTTCTTTTGGTGACTTGATTTATTTATAACGTAAAATTTTACATGGCCATCCCAGTTTCCTCTCCCTCCCTGCCTCCCTCTTACCCTCGTTCCCCCTCACATGCACCCTGGCAACCTGACCACCCTCCTCTCCCATCCCCCACCCCCATTCTACATGTAGGGCTATGCTATCCAGCCATCACCCTAATTTTCATGTTGAAAAAATGGCTGCTATAGAAAGCACTATTTTCAAGTCCACAGTTCTGCTTCCAGGTACAAAAAGGACATGACCTAATGACTAAAAGCCAGGCTGTGCTACATGGTTAAGAAACCCTTTAAAGGTACACTCAAAGCTGTAATCCTATCTCTTGGGAGCTGGAGGCAAAAGGCCCAGGATCTTTGGCTATACAGTGAATTCAAGGCCAGCATGGGTCACATGAGACCCTGTTTTAAAACAAAGTAATCCACTCAAAGCACACTCAAATGAAAATTTTCAACAATTAGTAGCAATGGTTGCAAAACATTGGAATAAAGACCATTTAGTTGTGTGAGTGTGTGTGTGTGTGTATGTGTGTTTCCCAGTGCTGGGAATTACAGCTAGGAACTCACGTATGCTAGGAAATTACCCTATCACAGAAGTATATTACCAGCTCTGACAGAGTATGTTAAAAGCATGAGTTTTTCCAGCCTGGTCTACAGAGCTAGTTCCAAGATGGGCTCCAAAGCAATGCAGAGAAACCCTGTCTCAGAAAAAACAAAACAAAACAAACAAACAAACAAAACCATGAGTTTTATAGTATGTCAACTCTATCTCAAAGATTAAAAAAAACAAAACAAAACAAAAAACAAAACCTCAGGTTTACATAAGATAACCCCTGGTTGTCTTGAAACACACTACATCGACCAGGCTAGCCATCCACTTAAGAGATCTGCCTGCCTCTGCTTCCTAAAAGCATGTGCCATGATATTCAGCTCAGTTTTTTTTGTTTGTTTTTATTTTTGTTTTTTTAGAAGTTTCAGGGAAAAGGCAGAACTCAGCATACTCAGGACTAGGATTCTCCATAAAGGTCTTGGCTCTTCACTGCCACCAAAAACAGAAAAAAATGTGCTACTGATGCTCTGGAGTTAAAGTCAGCTCAGCTTTGCCTAGAGGGAGAGTGATGGTGCACACGTTTAATCCCAGCACATGGAAAGCAAAGGCAGGTGATCTCTGTGAGTTCAAGGCCAGCCTGATCTGCTAGATGAATTCCAGGACAGGCTCCAAAACTACAAAGAAACCCTGTCTCAAAAAACAAACAAGAACAACAACAACAACAGCAACAACAAAGTCAGCTCTGCCTAATTTTACTTAAGTGTGTTTGGGGGAAGTTACATTAAACAGAATGTACTATCATGCAAATGAGGCATCAGGTGATCACAATGGCGCTGTGAGGTACATTGGAGCTCAATGAAACACTTAGCAAAATAAAAATTTTAAGAAAAAAGGTCAGCTATTTTTTGGATGTCAGACCATACTATCATCTGTGTGCTTGTCATAAAAGATATATCTCCTTTGATATTCATCAGTGTCAATGGCACAATATATTTAGAGGTATGCATTTTATTTAGACTATATCACATAAACATACATAGCTTTTGAGACAATACATTCTTAAACTGTATCAGCTTTAAAAGTACAGAACAAGATCACTATTGAGATTTGTTTATATCTCCTGGTTGTAAATCTCAAATTAAGCATCTTCTCGAAAGGTTTAAGGTACAAGTCAAAACAAAAATGTCCAAAGAAAAGATCATTTAATAGTAAAGCTACATTTCACCACAAGAAATGAAATTTTTAAATATAGCATTATATGGCATAAAATGTATGGAGTTATACATTCTAGTGTCATTTTTCCTCGTTTAGACTTTTAAATGTTAAAGTCTATTAAAGTGACATACTGGGACCAACTTGGGGCCCCCTTTCAAAGCACTGTGAATCTTTTAATACAGTTAAGCAAACATAGGAACAAACAAAAAGAAACTTCCAAGATCCAATAGAAAAATAGCAAAACCATGAAAACAACCACCTGCAGGAGACTTGACTATTCAGCTGAAAAGTCATTCAATGGTTTTGAAGTGACAATTTGGAAATTTTAAAGATATGACATGAAAAGGTCCTTTCTAGGTTTAGTTGCCCATGTATGCATAAGTAGAATATGCATCAGGGAAAGAAATAATTGCCACTATTTAATTATTTACTCAATGAAACATTTCTTTAATGCAAGTAATGTGGAATAATGCTCTGCAGGTGATGAAGCTTAATAATAAAAATAAAATAACAGAAACCTGAGAGGGAGAGAAAATGGCTAGATTTCTCCCACACAAAAAACACAGGGATATAAGCAGCCCAGATTGAGTACATGTTTAACTAGAGTGTGGATAAATAGAACATTTTTATAGGAAGAGACATCTAAATGTTTATGTGTTACAACTCTGGGAATGCAAGTGTCCTAAAGTTAGGTTCCCAGCCAGCTTCACAAAGGGTATGATATTAGAGAAGGACAAGGAAGTGCTTTAGCAGCAGCTGAAGCTCATAAATAGAACCATAAAATGAAACTTTGCTAAAGCCCAACAAGGCAAAAATCTCAAGAGAGGCCAGTGTTTGCCAAACTACCTAGGAATACAGTTAACATTCTGATCTAGTAATTGGAATCCAGCGGTTAAGGGCGAAAGAAGCTTCTTCAGGTGGGTAGCAGCTCAGATTTAACACTGACAGCTTCATGGGTAATCCAAACACCACCTGTGACAATTCAAAAAGAAAGAACCAGTTAACATTAACACAGAAACCAAGTATTTTTCATTCTTCCTTTGCTAATTCAGTATTTCTCAACAGAAATAGAGTAGAATTTTTTTTTTTTACAGAATCATTCTTTTAGTGCTGATCAAATGTTCCTCATATGGGAAATGTTTTGAGATTATCTGCCCTTGAGTGAAGAATAGCTCTTCACTGAGGAAGTAGGGCTAGTGCACAGTTTCAGGAAGGGTGAGGTGGGAAAGAATTGTATACACCCCAAGCCATCAAGATTATCCTTACACCCAAACCTTAAGGTGTTTAATGTCTCAAGTACTATGGCAATAAGCCACCTTTGGTTTAGAATAATTTGGGAACTAGTCTAAAGCTCATTATAATACACAAGCAAAGTGAATGAAGTGATTCAATCAAGATTGTTTTTATCTTCTTTTAGGACATTTCTTTTAGCTAGGATGTGGGAAAAATAGTAGAAGCCTTGAACTTGCTGTGCATAATGCATTTATTGGATAGTAAGGTAAGTGAATTGGATGGGAGTTAATTAAGTCAAGGTATACTAACAACAAAAGAAACCTCTTCATGAATATTAAGCCATGCAACTGTCAAGGAGATAGAATTCTCAGGCGGATTCATGTTTTCAGTGTTCAAGAAAGCAGCCACTCTTTCAGAAGTTCAAGATCATTCTAGTCTACATAGTGAGTTCAGTCTAGTCTATGTGAGACCCTCTCTCAAAATATTAAAAGTGGCTTGTCATGTATTCCCTCTCCTGTGTCAAAGGGCTCCAGGGACTTTGCAGAGAACTGACTGAAGGAGGTTCTAGAGCTCACTGTCTATACTATAGATTCTATTAGCAAGAACTGAGATCAGGTGGAAATAAGTACACAAAATATAATTTTGTGGCCTTCCCATTCTATTACTGTATTTTATTTAATAAAATTAGACTAAACAAGTTTAGGCATCAAATTTCTGTTAGAATTCAGCACCAAAAAAAGTGATTGATAGAATTCTGAGAACCTAAAATATTTATGTATTTATTATATACATTGTTCTGTATACATGTATGCCTACAGGCCAAAAGAGGGCACCAGATCTCATTATAGATGGTTATGAACCATGATGTGGTTTCTGGGAATTAAATTCATGATCTCTGGAAGAGCAGCCAGTGCTCTTAACCTCTGAGCCATCTCCCAAGCCCTGCAAAACCTCTTTTAAAGAGTCTACAATGACAGGAGGGCTGGGAAGAAGGCTTAGTAGGTAAAAGTGCTATCTGTGCCTACATCAGTATGAGTACAGATCCCCAGTACACACACAGAAGACATACATGGCCATGGGCATCTGTAATCACAAAATGGGGTAGGGGTGGAGCAGGAGTATTGCTGCAACTTATTGTTCAGATAGCCTAACCAAAAAGGGGGTGGGGGTGAGCAGCAAGTTTAATGACAGACCAGGTCTCAGAGGAATAAAGTGGAGAACAATGGATAAGGACACACAAAATAAAATAAAATGGCAAGAGCAATAGGAATTACAACTCCAAGGATTTGATTATAGATCCTAATTATGTTTGCATTGTTCAAAAATACATCCCAGGAGCTGGAGAGATGGCTCAGTGGTTAAGAATGCTTAGTGCTCTTGTACAGGACCTGAATTTGGTTCCCAGTACTCATGTCAGGAGGCTTACAACTGCCTGTAACTCCAGATCCAGGGAGAACATGATACCTCTGGCCTCCACTACCTTCACTCCTGTGTGTATGCACACACACACTCAATAGCTTTTAAAAAATAAACTCCTAAATTGAAGTAAATCAAATGTGAAATGTAAGTGTACACAAATTTGTAATGCATATAACTGATAAAGACTCTCACATGAGAGTGACTGGTGCTGTTCAGTAGTAAAATATGAGCTTAGCAAGTAAAACACAACAGGGAGAGGGAGGAAGGAAGAGAATGAAAAACTCCAGAGGCCAAAAAGATAGAGACTGAGCAATCAAGCAAAAGTGAGCACCAAAATGCCAGTGAGAACAAAAGCTCTTCAATAAACAAACAAACAAAAAAGCTCAGTGGTGAGGGGAAAACCTTCAGGACACAAAAACAAAGTTCTTTCCTCTCCCACCTCAGTTATGATCCAAAAACAGATGTGTGCCTGGGAATAATCCAAAATAGGTCAATGGAAGAGCTGACCATTTGGCTCACCACTCAGTCTGTATGAGTGACAATAGGTAGAATGTGAGAAGTCACTGAAGAAAACTAAGAGGAGAGGTTGTTCACTTTGGTAGTACCACCCCCAGTACTCACTCCTGACCTCTGAAAAAGATACTCCCTGAAATAGATTGGCCATCAAACCTTCTCAAAAAGAGTAGTTTACTACATTAGAGACTCACTTAGATTATAGAGAAATTACTTAGAGTCTTCAATTTGTGTGTGCTGCAATAAATATTCATTTTATAATTTTCAAATAAAATCGGTAGTTCAAGAGGCTGGGTGGTATTTATTCAATGTTTACAAATCTCAGTTGGGAAATTGCAGATTTAGAGTATCATTAAAAGACTGTACCTTTCATTAAAGGAATGCTGTCTTCGTCAACAGAAGGTGTTCAGAGTACTTTCTTGCCCAGGACTGTTAAATCCTTCGATGAGGTTTTTGTTACAGTCATCAAGGCTGAGATTTTCACTGGATTTCTTGGGGAACATGGGTGGCCCAGTAAAATCTAAAATATCTTGAAGTGCCCGGGCATTACCAGTTCCATTTTGGTCCAGAGACATCCCAGGAATCATTTCACTTACTGGTGAAAATTCTGGGATGGAGATAAGCTCTTCTTTGGAAACAGGACTAGAAGAGATGAGGGCAGACAGAGAATGAGAGACAGAGAGGAGAGAGAACATGAGAATGAAACGTGATGTGTTAATGTACTTCCTCTCTTTTGTGATTCTGCTACACTGCTCTTATGGAAAAGATGAGTTAAGAAAACAAATGAGTTTTCTCTGGAAAAGCTGGTAAACTTTTCAAGGTCCCCGTAGATGAGAATAAGGGAAGCAGACTAGCAGGGCAGTGAAAAATAAAAAGCTCAGTATGTGGGGGGTTGAAAGGAAAAAATCTACAGGCACCACCACATTACTACAGAGAAGCAAGAGAAGCAATGCCCTCCCAGAGCTTTTAGGCTGGGACATTCTAAGAGCAAGTAAGGGCCAAAAGTTCAAAGTGAGCTGAAAAGGACCCTAATTAGCAATGGGGCCTCCTGGTGCTGCCCTTCCAACAGTGCTGTCTATGGTGAGCTGGTTTTCCTGTTCCTGGCCTCAGTTTCATTCCCCTGTAAAATGGAAAGAGGAGTTATTTCTTCCCCTCCACCACTCCTTTGAGATGTGGAGTAAGTATGATGAGAAGAGTTGATGCAGGGCTACATAAAGCATGTGCTTAGTTAAGGTTGGGGTATGGAAACATGATAATACAGATCCAATCTCACCCACCGCCTTTTTTCTAAAACTAGGCTTTCCAATTCATCTTGATTTATCTAGATGTACCCAGCTGAGGCTTGCTTTTGTTATTTTCTTTCCCTAGGGATGAGAGGGGTTTCACTGCTGCTGTCTGCTGTAGGTCTAGCAAAGGAGTATATCCAGGTCCAGAAGACTAGTAGGCTAGGAATTAAGGGTCTATCTCAGAAAGATTCTTAGCATCTAGAGTAAGACTGATGCCAGGCTTTTCTTTCTTCATGAGATCTTAGAGAAGAATCTAGAAAAACTAGTAGATTTGTAAAAGCTCGAAGGATTTACTTCCCTTACACCTGAGCCAAGCTAAGGAACGGTAACTGGACCTAACATCTTTGAGTATCTGGGCAAACTGCCTTATTAAGTAAAAACATCTAGCCCTACCTACACCCTTCCCCATCATCTCCTCATTTCAACTCAAGAACACTGAGAAAACCTGGGATTGGTGGCACATGCATATAATATCATTACTTAGGAGAGTTAAAAGTTCAAGGTCAGTATAAGGTAAATAGTGATTTTGAAGCCAGCCTGAGCTAGATAAAACTGTCTCAAAAACCCACTGCTACCACCATCAACAACAATAAAGAGCATGAGTAAGAAAATGCCACCATAAGCTTACATGTGGTTCCATTTGACAACTCTCTCTAAAGGAGAATTCAGTGTATAAAGTCCATTCACTTTTATGAATCCTGGCTAGTGGTGCCATGTTTTACCACCTGAAAATTCCAAAACATAAAGCTTACTTGGCTCCATATGGGTGTGTTAACCATTATGATTGTCTCAGTTTTTCTCTTTTGGGAGCAGAGTGGCATCAGTCAGGGGAAGGCTGTGAGGTGGTGTTGGGGGTGTGGGGATATTCAGCTGAGGGTAGGTGGGGAGCCCCACTATCAGTCTATACAGGATTTTCTCTGCTGGTGATAGGGCTGTTGGAGATAAGATTTTCATGTATTTGGATAAAATCCAATGTGGATTAATGGTATATTAATGATCACTGTGTCATAGGCTGCTCATATCTGCTCAAATAAAGTAGAGAGTTCATGGTTAATGAAAAAAGGGTAAGCTTTTAACTGGCAGGAGTTCCGGTAGAACTTCTATAAAATACTGTCATACTCTCCTGCCTTGGAAAGCCACCCCTTACTCAAACACCTCTACCTCAATCACAAGAAAATTATCTTTTTATCTCAGATTAATGTGCCACATAATGTCACTGGCAAACATACCAGTTTAAGAATATCTTAGGTTTTAGTAACTGAGAACAAATTAGTTCTTTTAGGTCTTTAACGACAAACTACCCCCCCCCCAATTATCATTCTGTAGCAGAACCTTGCTATGAAGCCCAGGCTGCTGTTGATCTCTTGGTTCTCCTGTCTTCACCTCCAGAGTTCTTGAATTACAAGCATCTGCCACCATTCTCACCATTAAATTAAAAGTTTACTTAAATATGAGAGTTTGTGGATAAACCCAATTTGTGGTTTGGCTATACCTCCTTTACTTTCAGGTAAACCTACTTCCCAGCTTCAGAGAGCTAGCGAGTCAAACATTCACAGCTGCTACACTTTCTTTTGACAATTTCTTTTAACTGACAGGAGCCACTTTGGCCACAGTTACTCCTGCATCATACACCTGCAGTGCCTTGCCCACACTGAATGATTATTATATATCACTATGTAAAGTGGTAAAAGTGATGCCTTGGTGGAAAACCAGCCTCCAAATGTTCCAGCAGATTGAGAAGACATCCTTGCTTAGTAGCTTCCCTCCCTCCACAGTTTTCCTCCTGTAAATCATATGCCACAAAACCATTCTGCTTTCCTGTATCAACAAAACCTGCTTTCGGGGTGATTTCATTATTGACAGTGAAGATGAGTGAAGGGATAAAATAAGAAAAGGTATACTGTGAAAAAAACAACTAAAAGAAATGAAAAGGATTGGAAAAGATGGAGCAATTGCCAGTGACTGGCAAAGAGGCCAAAATTAAATGCAAAATAAAAGAACATACCTCACATCCATAGATTGAACTTCTTCAGTTGAATCATCAAGACTGTTTGATTTGCCATCAAGGCCCTCCAGATGAACAGGTGCCCCAACTGGTTTAAGGCCATTAGAGAAAATGTCTTGGGGAAAGGTTTCTGGAGCAGCATGCTCTGAGCTATTTACTTCCTGGCAGATGTTCAGTCCACTGATTTCTGATCAAGAACACAAAGTCATCAGATGAACCAAAATTTTCAAATTTGATGAAGTGGCAGGGAACATATGACCAGGCAATTATTTTCATCTTTTCTTTCACCAGTAATACAGTGGTCTTTTTGTTTTGTTTGTGGAAAGAAGTGTCAATAACTCCATGCAATCACCTTCACAAAGGAGAAGGGAATATCATCTCATTATCAGTGTTTTCAGGGCCTCAGTTTAAGAGATAATGCAGGTCTTATTACCTGATATCCAGTCAAGGTCCCTGGAAATCATTCTGTACATATACATCAATTATTAAAGCAGTCAAGGAAGGTAGTGGTTTCCCAAATGGAATCGACAGCACTTATACTAGAAAGATGTCTCAGGAAACAAAACTGCCAGCAGCCACTGCCTTGGGACCTAGCTGCACTACCCTGATCCCTAGCCCCAGCAGAAAGGGTCACTAGTCCTCATCACCTAAAGGACCCAAACACCAGACCCCACACTCACCTATTTTGTTTGGAACAACTGGTTTTGTCTTATTTTCTACATCTGCCAGAGGCTCAATCTCCACTTTGGGGTCTTCCTTCTAGAAATAAACAGAAGGTGGATGACTAGGAAAGAGTGAGGAAGGGAGAAAAAGAATGAAAAAGTATCCAATAAAAAAAGCTACAAATAGGAAATAAAAGTTTAAAAAAAGTCAATGACAGTGACTGGAGAAGAAATTAGGAAGGTGATGAAAGCTGAAAGATTGACACTATAAAAAAAAAAAAAAGAAAAAACGCCTTTTTTTAAAAAGCACCAGGGAGTATTCAGAACCCTTCTGGGACATAACAGGAAGTGATTATTTGATTCTCTATGTTTCTCTTAATTATTACGTCACTTTTCAAACTACTGTGTCTTTCCTTGTATTACCAGCCCACTGCTCTGACGGAATCTTTTACTTTCTTCATCTCTGAAATTTCTCTTTTCTTCAAAGTCTCAGTTCCTTCCTGAGCCTTGCCTTGAACAGGATAGGAAAAGTCTACTTTTTCTAGACATTTGTCTCAAACTTTCAGTGTCACTAAATGTATTCTGATGTTCTTCTCCATCTATGACATAAAGGTTATCTGAATTCCTACCTTCACTTCTAGAGACACATCACTCTTCCTTGTTCTCTTCATGATTTCATCTATTCTCTGTGGAGGGTATAAGAATAAAAATATTGTAAGAATTAAGTCAATTAAATAAGAATGAAGTTTTTAAAAAGCTGGCTCCTTATGCAATTTCATATTTCATATTTCTCATAAGACATTTAAAGGATAAATGTCAGCAAATGAAAAGTATCAGAAAAAAGTTTCCCAATGGTTCTGCAGAAGTCTTCCACTGCTACAAACAAGGTCAAAGGAGTGCACTAATACAGATCTAGAGTTAACATACAGTTTCGTATTCCAGCTTTCTCCATCTCTTTAAATCAACAAATTACCATTTACCATTCAAGAGGACTACTACAGAAAGCTAAGTTGAATAGCAGTAGCTCAGGAAGTCTTAGCTTCTAGACTTACAACAATACAAAGCCCACATTGGGCCCAGGACACAACAAAAACAGGTCTTCATAGTAACTCAACTTGACATGTAAGTACATTAAGTTTCAAAGTAATAAATGGTTCAACTGAAAGACTAACAGTTAAGTTAGATTCACATAGCAAGTCTTGACTATATGTTGTTTACAAAGGACAGTCATAAAAACACACATGTTCAATGAAAAATATGAAAAAATATTTACCATCATAAAAAGGCTGCCAAAGGAAACATGAAGGAATATTATTAGAACTAATACTGGGCATGTTGGCACATGCCTTTAGTCCCAAAACTCAGGAGACAGAGACAAACAGATTTCTGAGTTTGAAGCCAGCCTGATCTATGGAGCCAGTTCCAGGATATCCAGTGCTACAAAGAAAAACATCATCTCCAAAGCAAATAAACAAACAAAAAAGAACTAAAAAAGGAATTTCATGATCAAACTGTCGATTCAAAAAGAAAATGTAATTATCTGATATGAATATTCAAGTAACATAGAGCTGTAACATTGTGTGTGTGTGTGTGTGTGTGTGTGTGTGTGTGTGTGTGTGTGTGTGTGTGTGTGTGTGTGTGTGTAACAAAACTGACAGAAATGGCCAGGCGTTGGTAGCGCACACCTTTAATTCCAGCACTTGGGAGGCAGAGGCAGGTGGATCTCTGTGAGTTTCAGGCCAACCTGGTCTACAGAGCGGGTTCCAGGACAGGCTCCAAAACAATACAGAGAAACCCTGTCTCGATAAACAAAACAACAACAACAAAAACCCCACAACAACAAAACTGACAGAAATGAAAAGCAAGATGGAAAAAATCAAAATCACAAAAAGAACTCTATTCTTTTCAGTGATGATATGTGATAAACAAGCATTCTTACCACTGGGCTATTTCCCCAGCCCACTAATGAAGCTTCCTAATAACTACTTTCTCAGTAACCAATAGAACATGATGACAAAAAAAGCAGATACAGATTAAATTCACTTCCTGTTCCTTACATCCTCCTGATCTCTCAGCTCTTACCTTCTTCCTCTCCAGTCGTTCTTGTTCAATTTGCAGCATGATCTGTTCTCTTTCTAAATGCATCTGTTTAGCTGCCTCCTGTGCCTTTGCTTCTACTGCTTCTTTCTGAAAGAAACAAATAAAGAGATAGCTCTTACACATGATGAAGGTCCCTGCATTTGTGGGCAAGCCAGGAAATGTGCACATATGCAGACACTTCCAGAAGTTAATTCCCCCAAAAAGCAGTATTCCACAATCAGGGGTAATGTTAGTAAGTGAATTGTCCAGTTTCCTCACTCCTCAGGGAGAAAATTCTAAGTCATGAGCTTTAGCCTCAGAGGTCAAAAAGGCACTGAGACATATTCATCAATGTACTTGTACTGACTTTACTACCATACTAGGTCCATGGGATTTTTCTCCCAAATAAATCAGTGGCACCCAAATTCTAGTTCCAATGTCTACCTCTAGTAGACAAATCCAAGTTCACATGACGCACATTAATAACTTCACTTTATTCCTCATAAGCTTTATATTTAATAACCAGAACAGGGTGTTTAAGAAAAAGCCTCAAGTTACTTATGTGCCATTCAAATTGAACACATTTTGTCCAATATTAACTAAGGCCATTGAAAAACAAGAAAATGTCTGAGACCTCATACTGTACCTGCTTTTCGATCATGTCCTTTTCTTGTTTTTCCTTCTCTTGCTTCTCTTTTGACAATAGTTCCTCCTCAGCCTTCTGTTTTGCCTTCTCTTCTGCTTTCCTTTTCTCTTCTTCTTGTTGCTTCTTTTCCTCTTCTTGCTTACGGGCTTCCTCTAGGCGCAGCCTTTCTTCTTCTGCCTTTCTTTTCAGTTCCTCTTTTTCCAGCCTTTTGAGAACAAAAACACTGTTAGGGGATGAACACTCCAAAGGCAAAATGCCAACAGACCGTGTGCTAACCATAGCAGCTTCTCTCTCTCTCTCTCTCTCTCTCACACACACACACACACACACACACGAGAGAGAGAGAGAGAGAGAGAGAGAGAGAGACAGAGACAGACAGAGACAGAGACAGAGAGAGGGGAGGTGGAGGGGGGCAAGCAAGAACAAGTGAGTGAGAGACTGAGAGTGTTACAATAACATCTGTATGATCCTAAATCTCCTTAAACTTCATTATCACTAAAAACATAAATTCCTTCCCACATACCTACCACCCTGTGCTTATCCTTTCCTCAGTGCATCCATGGAAATTCCATCTTGTTAGTGAAAAGATTCCCTCTTACATCCACTTCACTTCTTTTGAAAGTAGTTAAAAGCTAGCACAAAAAACATGGCTTCCCATGTGAAAATAAGTATTTCACAATTTTCAAGTATGAACCTTCTCCCTTTAAGAACAATTTCATCCTTTCCCACAAGCCCTCTACCATAGGCCACCTAAGCATACCTCATTTGTCAGTGTCACTTAGCTACCTCTACATGCTAGTTTCTCTTTGTATAGTTAAAAAAAATGTCTTTTACACTAATCTTCTAGAGTTCACCAAACCTGTGAGCAGTTATCATCCTCTTGATTCTTGTTATCATACCTGTCCAAGCCCGGTTCTCCTTCCTTACTAAACAGAAAGTGTTATCATTGTTAATGGATATCCCTTGACTTGGTCAGTGCAACTGGGTGAGAATCTTCATATAATGGCTCCCATCTCTTAATCTCTAACACTTCACACTCACTCAATTCCCTCTTTTTCATAGTTTGTCCACACCAGTGATGTGCTGGGTCTTGAAATGTTTACTCTTGTGGATGAATATATGGGCTTCATTGTTCATTATTCTTATGTGTTTTAAGTTTTCTTTTAAAAAGTTTCATCTTTATCATCAATTTTTGATCTGATCTTATCCCTTATTTCTGCCTCTTTGGGGACCTTCCCTGGTGAGCACTGTACAAAGAAATTCTACCCTCTTCTTTCCCCTGATGCCTCTGGTTCCTACCTGAGCATTCCTGCGATGACACAGATGCTACTGTGTTTCCCGATTCCCAACCTAGGTGATCCTTAGGATCACTCATGCCTTTCCCTGGCTTCCCAGACTGACTAGAGAAAGGCACAAACAAACTGATTGATTGATCTTGTGCTCCTTTGTCTCAACTGATGTTTTTAAGTCTCATCCCTTATATTCTGTATGAAAATCACTTTTTGTCAACCTTTCTAATTGACAGTATTACCATTACTTTACAAAGAAAAATGGAGCCACTTCATCTTGTTTTTTAAACATCACACATGCAATCACTGTTTCATGGCTGAAAATGTTTCCTGTTTGCTCTGACTAATATGTAAAAGACTGTAAATGCTACCACTTGTGCAATTAATTCTAACCCCTCCCCATTGCTCTTACTTCTTTTGCTGCTTCCCATTCCTTCATATGCCAGTTTTGCCCTTCTATATACAACTTTGTATGGGCTGCAAAAATACTCAGATCTCAGGCCTCCCAATCCACCCTCTTAAATTCTCTCCCACCTGCCTTCTGCTTACGACTACCCTCTTACCTCTTTTAGGATGCCCATTTTCTCAATAATTTATCTCTAAAAATCTATTTATTGCTTAAACCCCAAGTCAAATATAGTCTTTCCTAAACCTCAATGTTTTGTAATAGCCCAACAACACTGAATTTTTCCCCATGAGGCCCTCTTACAGCCCCTGGTCACCTGAGGTGGTACTTTCCTGTCTCCCTCCTACCTCTACCTTACCTTGCTGTTACATATTGGAAGGCCAGTGTCTGCCCTAGCTTACACCCAAACCACCTGCCCCCTAGAGACTTAGCCAGCCAAAGCCAGGTATGAATAGCACTGCAAACCTCTGCCTGTGGTTTCAGGCCTGTGCTTGTAAATGGACAATGACTTCACGTTGGCTATGTGGTCTGCTCATTACTTGAATATTCTTTGATATGGGCCCTTGCCAGCTATTTCAGCTTCTACATGTAATCTAATTGTAATCCCAGGAAGGTCTCCTGTTTGCTAGTCTCTGTAAATATCTTCCCCAGACTGGATCAGGTTGCTTGCCCCAATTCTAAGAATCCCATTGTATATCTTGGGCCATCCCCAAGGCCAGAGACTGGGACTGTTATATAGGTTTCTGAGAACTCTGATATCACAGCCATCTAGAACTGGACCAGCTTTTTGCTCTCTTAGGTCCTAGTTGCCAAAACACCTAGCCAGCCTTTCTTTAAAGGGAGTCTCCCAGATCCATAATTTGGACAGTGTTTCCCTCAATAGCTGGTGACAATAACTGGGCTTTCCAGAGTTTAACACAAATATCTTTATTTTTGCTACATTCTCTCAGCTGGTAATCACAATTTTGTGATTTTAACTATTGAAACTAAACAAAACATATGTGAGGATGATCCTATTCCAAGAGATGTCCGCTGTGTTCCAGCCCCAGGCTGTCTGGTACTTTCCTTTCTCACCTCGCACGTGGCACTATCAAAGCTTCACATTCTGGCAAGAGAGAGGAAAACTGATTTGGGGTTATGTGTGTTTATTTCAGTTTCACCTAGGCCACAGGCTTCTGTTTTTTACAACTATCTGTGTGTTCTGCAGGCAACTAAAATCAGATGGTTAATTTTTAGCTTTCCAAACTGATTTTTTTGCTTTTCTATGCTCTCTTATTGGGTATGACTTCCTCTTAAATACATCAAACCAAACATTAACATCCCCTCCAAATCAGTTCCTTTCCTTTTACTTGTGTAAGTCTGTGTACTCCCTTTTCTTTTGCTTTCACCATGAAATGTTAGCCCTTGAGTTCACTTAACCCACTGCTGTCACTGATGGTCTTTTAGTTGAGCTTCTTCCTCTTCACTGAGTACCAAGCAACAGTGATCTAGGACTGTTCTCTGACCTTTTAAAGCATTAACTGGAAAAGGGAGACAGACAATCTGTGTACAAATGAAGCTACATTAGTCAGCTTGAAACTAAGCTCAAAGAGGGAGGAGGACATCAGCTCCCTCCCCAGTACAGGTCCAGAAAGGCCACAGAAGTGAATTGGCCTGCAACTTGAGAAAGAAACATGCATCATGTGGAGGCATAGCACAAGCAAGGCATTTTTGGTGTGGATCTGCATACTAGCTGAGAGAGAGGGGGCAGGGGAGGGAGGAAGGGAGGAGACAGAGGAGCAAGGAGTCCATAGAAGACTTGCTGGTACTGTTGGTAGGTTTGGGTAAATCCTGTAATCAAGATTCACTAGCAAGGACAACCACATTTATTTAAGTAAAGTCACTCTGAAAACAACACAAACAGTGGGCAAGCTCTGGAAGATCTGGAGCACTCCATTAAGATTCTACAGACACAGTCTAGCTCACCTATCTGGTGCTGGCAGAGCATGGGGAGAATAGAAATGCTAATATGAGAGCCAATGATGACTTACCTAACAACTGGTGTAATGTGAATAACAATAGAATTTTTGAAAGCACCTCTGAGATGTCTAACTTTGGGATAGTATGGAGTACATGAAATGAACAAGAAGTCAGAGTAATACTAAATTTTATCTTCAAGATGCTGAATTTGAGGTAAATATGGGACACACTAAAAATATACTTGAAAATATAGGTTTTGCCTTATAGAAAAATGCTAGCTAACTGAACTTTCTTAGATAAGGAAATTATTTATAGAATTATGTTGCTTATTCTGGTAACTACTAGCAATGTGTGGCTATAAACAATGATATGTATCTAATAAGGCTAAGGAAATTAATTTTCCTCAATCTACAGTTACACATAAGTAGGCACTACAATGTAAGACAATGCAGCTTTAGATTAAATCCAGGGCATAGGCACAGATTCAGGAGTCTTAAGTATATTTCAGAAAGTATAGAAGGTTTATAAACAAAGGTAGACTTAGCTTCAAAAATAGGTGATAAACACAAGATAAATGGACAGTGAAGCCAGGGAGTTGAGAACAAGTTCACTTAACACATTGCTGTATGAACTGTCATCCATAAATATTTTGAAGGCAGAGGAAACTGGAAGTACGACAGGGACAATAGCCAGCAACATTGTGTTCAGGGAGGACTTGTTAAACAAAAAGCTGATGAAGGACTAAGGGAATATTTAAGGGGATTTAACAGGTAAGATGCAGGAGAGGCAAGAAAAGCAAGGACAACTTCCACAGGGCCAAAGGAAACCAAGCATCAAATTAAGAATCTGCTAATGAAAGGATGGAGAGTATGTAAAAATGTGAACAGTGTGAGCTGGAAAAATAAAGACAGTAAGGCAATCAATTATTTCTGCAGCTGGACTGTGAAGGAAATGAGAAAGAACAAAGTAGCTGGAAGGTAAACAACTTTCATTTTTTAGGTACACAGGAACAATCATATCACTCACCTTCTCAGGGGTGCTATATTTCTGTGGCTACCTTTACCAAGTGTAATACCTTTACCAAGCCTATCATTTGAAATCCCACGATTATATTACCTATTATTTTCCCTTCACATAACTTTCAGCCCACCCAAACCAGCCTGAATAGAAGAACATGCAACAATAACAAAACATGTAGATATTGATCGAAAAGCTGGAGTAAGAAAATAATCAGAGATGTTTAGAATTGGAACTGAAAAAAAAAACCCTTTAATCAAAAACTACACTCCAGGCAATGGTGGCAAACACTTTAATCACCGTACTCAGGAGGCAGAGGTAGAGGCAAGTGGATCTCTGAGTTCAAGGCCAGCCAGGACATATAGAGAAAACCTGTCTTGGAAGAAAATGGAAAAAGAAAAGAAACTACAAAGATTTTACAAGATTACTTAAGACTATCTTATTTGTTATCTTAAATTTTGTGCTGGCATTCAAGTGCTACAGCACTGCTTGCCTCCTGTCTCATTCCTTAAATGGCTCCAGATAGTGCTCTGTGATCATCCCAAGAACATCTTTTCTCCTTGTAGTGATAAAATTGACCTTGTCCTTTAACCATGTGTTTGTTTTCTTTCTGAACACAAAGATTAGAAAAAGCAGAACTTCCTGTATCACATCAAAGTGCCCTGGTACTATTGCCACAGTGGCTTTCAAACATTGATGAATTGCTAAAGCAGAATGAGATTAGAGCCAGTACATTTTCTCTATATTCCCTAAACACTTCTGTTAGATACTCTCTGACATTTAGAAACCACTACAATGATATTCTTTGTCTTGCTCCAAGAACAGGTTTCCACATGCCTTATTCTCATGAGCTAGGGGGTTAGCTCTTCTCTCTAGCTTCTTATCTATGGAATTCTGACAAACTCTCTTCCCTCCCTGACTTTAGAGCATGAGTTAGGATCATCTAGGAAGCAGAGTCAAGATCTCTATATCCAGAATCTTCTGTCTTTCCAGGGAGACTCAATCTATCATCAAATTCAAACTCTCCTCATAGCCCCACTCGAGTTGCTTATATAGTTGTCTCCTTATCCAAGAAAGGAAAAGAAGGTGCCTGTAACATTTAGATTCTGAAAATGTGAATTTCTAGGTCCTTAGAAAAGAACAAAGTTCTGTTACTGTTAATGACATATAGCTTCTGTGAAGTCCATGCAATCTAGATTACTATACTTCTATCTAGATTTTGGCAACACAAAAAAATGTAAAAAAAAAAAATGCAAGCAAATCTTTCCAACCCCACCTTTACATTGGATCAAACAAGTCTGAGTTCCTGTATACCTCTCCTGTTCTTCCTTCTCCAATCGTTCATGCTCCTCTTGTTCCTTCTGTAACCGAGCCTGACGTCTCTTTTCAGCTAGGATCTTTGCAGCCTCCCCTGCATCAGTGGTGCCTGCTGTGGGTTTTCCTGAGGCAGACAGTCAAGTAGTAGCAAAAGAAAAAAAATCGGGAAATGAACACAATTATTCTACTCATACAGAAGTGAAAAAAAAACTACTTAACTAAGTGTAGTGATGCAAAACAGTATTACAATTAGTCACTAAGCAGAAAAAGCTACAATGGACTACCTGTGACCTTGGGTGTGTTTATGCCTAAGTAGGGGCAGGAAACTGTTGAGGACAGAGCTACAAGTAAGTTCCACAACACTACATGTCAGAGACTTTGAGGACTAAAGCTAGAGCTCTGTTGTGCAGAAGTGTACATATAGGCTGTAAGTGGCACATCTTTGCACTCCTATGAGGTTCCACAGTTGTAAGCAGACTCAAGGCCTAGGTCTCCTCAGAAATAAAGGAGTATTAAAAGATGATGGGCAAACCAGAGGAAACAGTACAAGAGGATGAAGTTGTCCTAGGGGGAAACCCCCTCTCTCCCAAAACATGAGAGAATGGCATATATATCAGGACAGAGGAAGAACTATGAGGAGAAGGCCAAGGATAACTGGTGACATCAACAGAGAAGGCTTACCTGCACTGTGCTCAGCCTTTCCTCCTGAGACAGAATGCTTCTCAGTAGCATGCTTATCAGCTACATACTTCTCAGTGGCATGTTTGTCAACCACATGCTTCTCAGTGGCATCCTTGTAAACCATGTGCTTCTCTAGGGTTTCTTCTCTGGGTAGGCCAGTGGTCTGCTGACCAGTGACACCTTCCTTTGCCTTATTGTTCTTCTCCTTATCTGCCTTTTTCTTGAGTGTTTCTTCACTGGGAATGGGAGGAAAGCGATACTTCACAGGAGACCCTATATATAGGGGCTTCACTGTCTTTGGAGACTGTGGATATGCTTTTGAAGCTATCCTGGAAAAGCAAAATAAGGCATAAAAGATAATGAACATGACCATAAAATTCTTTGTAAGAAATTTTGTTCCAAGAAACTGAATAACTTCATCCTTCCATAGAAACAAATAAAGGGCTTAGTATACACTCAACGGCATCTCTCTAAAAATACATGGTATCTGTAAGATGGCCTGGAAGAAAGATATATATTGTAAGAAATTTGGCTGGTAATAACATTTCCTACATTCATTTATATTTGTGAAAATGTTTAGAATGATAACATGGTTTGTATATGATTAGACAAGTAAAGATTTCTCTGTGTGTGTGTGCGCATGTGTGCATGCATGCATGTGTCCGTCCTTGCCATAGTACACATATGATGTCAGAGGACAATTTTGTGGAGTCAGTTCTCTCCTTCATTCTTTATGTGGGCTCTTGGCGTCAAACTCCAATTTCCAGACTCGTGTTTTAAATGCTTTTATGCAATGAATTACCCCATAGACTTCAAGTTATACTTTCCGGGACTGGATTATTTACTATAAGAATAGGTTAGACTGTAGACCAGCCTTTCCTGCCTCACACAGACAAGCCCTTTCATATATGCCCACTTTTATTCTTTTCTGTAGAGAGCCTCGAAGTGCCACGCCTTAAAGTGGCACTGGCTTCCGCCTTAAAGCTTCCTGTTGGTGAGGGCTCTCTGGCGTAAACAAGCCCTTACTTGGTTAAGTCTTTTCAGCCTGTCTGCTTCCACGTTAGAGCAGCCTATCTGCAGGGTCCACGTGGCTCACTGGGGTTGGTTAGTTCAAGGGTATTTAAGTCTGTGCATGGGTCCCCCAGGCTCCCGTGAATCAGAGGAAACATGTTTCAAGGATCCTGATTAAAACTGCATGAAGAAGATCTTCCCGGAGTCACGTCTTCCTTGCTGGTCAGGGTAGGCGCGTACACTTTTCTACCTTGCAGCATGAGTATCTCATCAGAAGCCAAACAAATTCAGGCACTATGTATGTTCTTCAACTACTATGCCTCCAAAAATTATGATTCAAAACAAATTTCTTTATGAAACTAAGCTTCAAGTATTTTGTTACTATAATACAAAACAATGTAAGATAGATTATTAGGCATTTCCCTATATCCACTTTTTAGGTAAACACTAGAGTTGGATTTGGTTTCAACATATGGCAATAGACAAGTAGGTTTCATTTTATTTATTTATCAGAAAAAAAAACACATACCAAAATTAACCAGACAGAAAAACTATATAATTTAATTAACTTCTACACAGTTAGAACAAGCATTTGGAACAGAAGCTGTGGAGAGGGCTCCATGTATTAGAACTGTGAAAAGACATATAACATGACATTACAAAAGGTAGCACATAGCCCAGGCTGGTTCTCAACTTACTATGTATAACACACTGGTCTTGATCTTCAGATCTTCCTGCCTTAGCTTCCAATGTGCTAGGATTACAACTGTGAGTCAACACCCAGCCCATCATAGCAATCTTTAAAGGTACAGGTGTATAACAATGGGTACACCCATACTGTTATTTAACAATTACTGCCATCCATTTCCATTAAACAATCACTCATTCTCTCAGTCCCTGGTAACTACTATTCTATTCTACTTTTTGTTTCTGTGAACTTGCTTATTTCAGGCATCTTACTCATGAGTGGAACCCTATATTTGTCCTTTTGTGTATGGCTTATCTAAGTAAGCACAACTCTTTCATGTCCCCTGCTCTTTTTTGTTTCATTGTTTTGAGAGATGGTCTCATGTGATCTCAGCTGGTTTAAATTTCACTGTGTAGCTAAGGATGACCTTGAACTCTCATTCTTCCACCTCTACCTCCCAAATACTGGAATTAAGACATGCCCCACTATGCCTGGATCAATCCTAGATGCTTTTTAAAATTTTGTATGGTTGGGGTGTGTGTGTGTGTGTGTGTGTGTGTGTGTGTGTGTGTGTGTGTGTGTGTGTGTGTGTGTATGTGTGTGTGTGAGTGAGAACTTCTTGCAGGATTCAGTCAGTTCTCTTCTTCCAAAACGTGGGTTCCAGGGATCAAACTCAGGTTTTCAGCTTCGGTGGACATCACCTTTACCCACTGAGAGATCTCACTGAGATCCTACTATGTTCTCTTTAGACTTATCAAAAAGTAAACACTGAATGGCTATTGGATATTAATGATGATTTAATGGATAACAAAATAAAACTCTTAGGTAAGGATGAACCAGCATAAAATGTGGTATTATGTTCTGGTGATCCCAAGACAATTTTTTTAAATAATGCTGCCTCAAAAATAAACAATGATAAGAACCAAAACAGGAATGATAAAGTTGTGCTGGCTTGTTTTACGTCAACCTGACACAAGATAGGGTCATTTGGGAGAGGCTAGCCTGGTCTAGAGAGTGAGTTCCAGGATAGCCAGAGCTACACAGAGAAACCCTGTCTCAAAAAGTCAAGGAACGTAGGAGGGAGGGCAGAAAGCAGACTGACAAAGCCTGGGGAACCAGTAACCAGCATCCTTCCAAGGCCTCTGTATCAGTTCCTGTCTCCAGGTTCCTGTCCCAACTTCTCTTCAAAGTTGTTTTGGTCATGGTTTTGTCATAGCCTAAGACAAACTGTAATGGGAAAACATGCTTTATTGTTCTTCTCATGCTGACGGTGTTCCAACTGTGCACCGTTTTCTAGAAGCTGAAAAACGTATGTTTTAGTTCAAAGAATGTATACAAACATAGCAGAAAGTCTTAGCCACATGTTTTTCTGTGCTGTCACTAAGGACTGTAAGTACATTATTATTAAACAGGCAGATCCTCATTTGTCCTCCATCTTGGAAAGCCTCTGTCTGCTTTTTCAAGGTAGCAATGGCCTTCTGAGGTACACATTGCTCAGAGATATAAAGTACTACATGTTTGTCATAACAAGTGAGGGTAACTGAGAGAGATTTGGTCTAACGTTCTGGAACAATCAACACATATTACTTGTTCCCCAGAACATTATTCAGGTACCATGGATGCCTTTAGTCCAACAAGAGTAAAGGCAAAATGGTGGATACCAGATTACATGGGAGAAGTCACAGTAAAGAACATCTCATGATGGATAGACAGAAACATTTTCTTCTCCCATGGACATTTCTACCTTTCATTAAGGAGTCATTTTCAGTAATGGAAGACTGGCAAAACTGTCTATTGTTTTCCCTTGCACTCATCCCACTCCCCAGGGAGTAAAGTAAGAGTTTTCTAATCAGTGAGACTGAGCAAGGACTTGGACACAAACAACCTGATCGTTGTAGTTCTCTTGCTACAGGGAGTTATCTTGACCTTCAGGGAGCCTTTAATCTGGGATTCTCTAAGTAGTATGAAGTAATGAGCTCTGCCTCAGGGGTCTTCAGTATACAGGTACCTCTGCCCATAAATGAATACATATGTTTTCTGTAAACACTACTCTAACTATGAGGGGTCCCAACAATTGAACTGTGAAAAAATGGGAAAGTCTGTGATTATTAATATTTATTGTCAACTCAATTAGATTTAGAATCAACATGGAAACACATGGGTATGACTATGAGGGTGTTTCAACAAACTTTAACCAAAAGGGGCAAAACCCACTTTTTAATTTTTTTTCTAAGACAGGGCTTTCTCTGTGTAGCCCTGGCTGTGCTAGAACTCACTCTGAGACCAGGCTGGCCTCAAACTCAAAGATCCACCTGCCTCTGCCTCCCAAGTGCTGGAATTAAAAGACATGAACTACCACCACCTATCAAAAACCCCACTCTTAATATAGATTGCACTATTAATGAGGCAAGGTGATGAACAAAAAAAGTAGCTGAGCCCTAGCATTTATCTCTCTGCTTCTGGACTATGGGTGCAGTGTAACCAGCTGCTTCAAGCTCTCAGTGTCATGCTTTCACCACCATGATAGACTGTACCTTAAAACTGTGAACCAAACTCTGTAGTGAGATATCCACCCTGCCTGTACCTGTTGCACTAACCATGCCCATTAG
This sequence comes from Cricetiscus sungorus, assembly GCA_030556225.1. Lineage (NCBI taxonomy): Eukaryota > Metazoa > Chordata > Mammalia > Rodentia > Cricetidae > Cricetiscus > Cricetiscus sungorus. The sequence goes on along the minus strand of JANBXA010000405.1, from coordinate 4,868,993 downwards.
GGCATGGGTACAGGTGCTGATGCCTGGGGTACCAAACCTCAGCTCTCTCTCTCTCTCTTGCTCCTGATCTGGTCTGAGGGCAACCAGTGTGGAACCTTGGAGCAGGGACTTGCAGGGGCATCTGCATCGTGTGTAAGTGATTTCTCCTGGAACAAAATTATATTAATCTATATTTGAACCAGTCCCATGAATCTTGTGCCATACACCAGTTATCTACTTCAAAACTCAACCTTTCCTTAAGTTGCTTTTGCCAGGTATTTTGTCACAGTTATTAGAAAAGTAACTAATATTGCAAGGGGAAAGGGCCAACTAAAGAAACACACCCTGACCAGAGCCAAAGAAACACACTTTGGCCCTGCAAGCAGAACCAAAGAAATGCATGCTGACTCTGAAACCAATGCCAAAGAAACACACTTTGTCCCTGGAATCAGAGTCAGTTAAAGAAATATACCCTGATCCTAAAATTAGAGCCAAATGGCTAAAAAGGACCAGTGAAAGAAACACATTTTGACCCTGAAATCAGAGCCAAATCTGACCCTAAACATGTGCAGAAAACCAACCAACCTTGAGCATGAGAACTAGCCAGTGTGAGCTCAGGGACTGAAATTTGACCAATCCCCACGCTGGAAATCTCCCTGGGAAAACTCTATTCCCCCAGAAGCCCTATATGAACCTCCAAAGCCCTATATCAACCCCCATGCCTGTTCAGCTTGTGGCTGTCTGGCTGTCCTCTGCCACTTTCCTGGATCCATCCCTCCCAATAAATCTCTTGAATGAGGTTTGGTTAAGACCTTCTTTTGCTGGAGTAGAGAAGCAGGGCTGTAACACTTTTCACCAGAGAAACCTTCCCTTGGCAAAGCAAAGTTATTAGACTCCACTCTTGGCAGGGGAGGGGGGTGGGACCGAAGCTGAACTGAGAACTGTAACAACTTGGCCTGAGCAGAACTAATACCCTGGGGAAGCCTTTCCCTGAAGCTATAAACTGCTATTCTTACTGTGACCTGTGGTACTCCTTGGCTCCTGAGTGTCAGAATACCTTTTAATCCGAGCTGTAACACTCAGTATTCTTTGGCTCCCGAACGCAAGAATCCCTATCCTTCCCATCTGAGCAGTCAAAATGTTTACAAATATAAAGCCTAAACTGGTCACAAGCTTAGTAGCTAAACATTCACCATCAGAATGCCAACATGACATTCTTGTCTCCTTTAAATGGTTCACTGATGCAAAGATGAGGCCACATTCTCTATCTCTATCTGGCAGAAGTCTGTAGTTCTGTCAGATCAAAAATGGTCATATGGAAGTTAATATCACACGACGGACTATAAGGTTCTGTTAAAAGTAAAACTGGATCAAGCACTCATGACTACAAATTAAAAATAAACAGCAGTCTACCTGTTAAATGACAATAGGTTATTTGGGATAAAATTGAAGAAGGCTGTTTATAGTCCCCCATCTCAACCTTTCATTAACAGAATATGCTAAAACACACATATACACACAGAGGAGGGAGGGAAGGAGGGAAGAAGGGAGGGAGGGAGGGAGGGAGAGAAGAGAGAGAGAGAGAGAGAGAGAGAGAGAGAGAGAGAGAGAGAGAGAGAGAGAGAGAGAGAGAGAATATGAGAATGAATAATGGGCAACCAAAATATATAGTCTCAAAGTTCTCAATTTTATCTGTGTATAGAATTTCAAAGACATCTTGCCTCAATATATGCTTATATGGATTTAGTATCCTGCTGGTCACCATGCAAGGAGAGTACATCTTAAACAAGACACAGTTGGTCTGGCAGGTTCCATGGTTTCTAGCGAGGTTGACTTATATTACTGCAACACAAGGGAAACCTGGCAATGCTATTTTTTTCTAGGTCCCAGAAATAGTTATCTTAGCTAAGGAAAGAAATTAAATATAATTGGGAGAAGTCATCATGTACTTTATAGAGCTTTATTTTGAAGTTATCTCCATACCAATTTAGCTGTCAGTGATGTAGGCAGGTAACTGCTATTAACCACAGTTTTTATAAGAAAACCAGTCCTGAGAGCCTAAGTGACTTTTCCAAAGAGATACAAATAGTGAGAATAGTGCTGGTACCCAAGTATGGATATTTGCTTTTTTTAGTATTTAGTTTTAGTTTGCTGCTTTAATTTTCAGGTTCTAATACTGTAATAGGGAATTTAAAAGGTATACTTGAAGGAGGCCTTCTTGTAGCATAGAACAGGATTATGTAACTTTTTTTTCCTTTTTTGGTTTTATGAGACATGGTTTCTTTGTAGCTTTGGAGACTGTCCTGGAAAGAGCAGGCTGGCCTCAAACTCACAGAGATCTGTCTGCCTCTGCCTCCCAAGTGCTGGGATTAAAGGCATGAGCCACCACTGCCTGGAGATTATATAACTTTCTAAAATAGATAGTAACAAACACTTCTGTAAGTACAATGGCAAGAATAACTTTCTGGAGACAGCTTCACACTTCTGAACATGAATGGACTGCAAAGTGGGATCCCAATGGAATCTCCCCCACAATATATTCTGGAATCTCGTTTTATTTTCTTCAATACTGTTTAATGCCAAGTATGGTGAACACAATCTACACACTGGCTAGGAGACAGGGTTCTGTGACAGAGTCAGCCAACAGTCTGAAATTTATTACTTTCCAGAAATAAAAAGAAAACTTATGTATATTACCTTACCACACAAACTAACACCATGGTATGAGATACTAGTAAGGACTCAACACCCCTGTCATTGGGTTTCTGTCCAAATGCAGGATCTGAATCTAACCTCAAATAAATACCAAATCAACCTAAATCGAAGGCCAGCCCTGAAATGAACTAGCTTTCATGTCAAGATCATGAAAAAAGTAAGACTAAGGATAAGTTAAGAGCCCAAAGGGCTTCATGTTGGCACTCAAAAACTTTTATATATCAGATTTTTAGATCATGAACTTGTAAAGTCTATGGAAATATCCCAAAAGCTTGAGTAACTCTTAATCATGTGAAGTATTTCTGACTTTAATCAATATTAATTGTAAGGATGTAAAAATATAGCCTAACTCTCTAATGACCCCAGGAAGCTAGAAGTTTAAAAATACTAAATACCTTAAATCCAGACCCTGGCCTCAGCCAGTAAACAGGCAAAAGTTCACACTCCTCGCCGTTTATCTGACTTCAAAAATGGCTTGTGAAACCCCACTCCAGTGAACTATCCTAACTGCCATTGGTCACCCCACCTAGGAGCCCAAGCAAATGCAGACCTCCAGGGCTATAGAAAACTTATTGGTCTATAAAGCATGGGCTTGGATGGTTTAAATTGATTGGCCCGCACCAAGAGAGCTCTTGATACTATGAGATGACTGGTTTACGATGAGAGGGCTTTGTTTTAACCCTATAAAAGCTGTCTCAATTCTGTACTCAGGGTCCTCAGTCTTCTACCCCTGTGTGGTGTATGACTGTGGACCCCAGTGCACTTGGAATATAAAACACCTCATGCGTTTTGCATCAAGACCACTTCTCATGAGTGATTTGGGGTGTCACCTTTCCAGAGTCGGAACATGAGTGTCCACGCTCTGCGGGTCTTTCAAACGAACTAAAAAGAGAGACATGTTAAGCACCTGCTAAGCAAAAAGAAAGACAATCCACATCCCTATCATAATGACCAAAACCAGTTTTACACAGAACAACTGGAAGCATAAGTAGTATATTAAGATGCAAAAGCAGAAACAAGCCAGCAAAACATAGTTTTGGCCACACTTGATATCTTCTCTCTAGATATCATCTATGTTCTATATACTACTTTTAGAGTGTAGCTGAAGTCTTCTGGAACTCATAGAAGTATCTGACAATAGAAACATTGAAAAGAAACAACCACTTAAAGTAATGTTAATAATATACATAACTATCTAACTGTGGTTTCATTTATCTGAGATCAAGGAGGTCACATGAGTAGCCTGAGCTTTGGGATCAGAATTCAAAAGGGTTAACTAAGCCTCTCTTTCAAAGATACATCAATTTTAGTGTGTTTTTAAAGTTACATCATGGGCAGCACATACACAAACATTGGAATGAGAGAAGATTGGAATGGAACTTGCCCAAGGATGACACTCAAATTTTTGGACAGTTCTCTGGATAGGTTCCACATACCAAAATTAAATCAAGACCAGATAAACAATTTAAATATACCTATAGCCCATAAGAAAATAGAAGCAGTCATTAAAAATCTTCCACCCCCTCCCCCAAAACAAGCCCAGAACGAGATGGCTACAGGGCAGAATTCTACCAGAATTCCAAAGAAGAGCTAACTCCAATACTCCTCAAATTGTTCCACACATTAGAAATAGAAGGAACAGCCAGATGTTGGTAGCACACGCCTTTAATCCCAGTATTCAGGAAGTGGAGGCAGGATTATATCTGTGAGTTCCAGCCCAGCCTAGTCTACAGAGTGATCAAGTTCCAGGACAGTCTCGAAAGCTACACAGAGAAACTCTACCTGGAAAAACTAAACAACAACAAAAAACCCAGAAGAAATATTGCCAACTTTCTTTTATGAGCTATAGTAACCCTTATACCCAAACTACACAAAGATGTAACAAAGAAAGAAACTACAGACTAATCTCCCTTATGAACATTGATGCAAAACTACTCAATAAAATACTGGCAAACCAAATTCAAAAACACACAAAAAAAATCATTCACCATGACCAAGTAGGCTTCAACCCAGAGACGCAGGGATAGTTCAGCATATTAAAATCTGTTAATGTAATCCACCATATAGACAAACTGAAAGAAAAAGCCATATGATCATCTCATTAGATGCTGAAAAAGCCTTCAACAAAATCCAATACCCCCTTTCATGATAAAAGTCTTAGAGAGATCAGTGATACAAGGAATATAACTAAACATAATAAAAGCAATATACAGCAAACTAACAAAAAAAACCCATCAAATTAAACAGAGAGAAACTCATGGTGATTCCACTAAAATCATGAACAAGACAAGTTCTAGCTAGAGCAATAAGACAACAAAAGGACATTAAAGGGATACAAATTGGGAAAGAATAAGTCATACTATCACTATTTGCAGACGATATGATAGTATATATAAGTGACCCCCAAAACTCTACCCGGGTACTCCTACAGCTGATATCTTCAGTAATGTAGCAAGGATACAAGATTAACTCAAAAATACCAGTAGCCATTATATATACAGAAGACAAACAGGCTGAGAAATAAATCAGAGAAACGTCACCCTTTACAATAGCCACAAATATAAAATATCTTGGGGTAACTCTAATCAAACAAGTGAAAGACCTATATGACAAGAACTTTAAGTCTTTGAAGAAAGAAACAAGAATTTATCAGAAAATGGAAAGATTTACCATGCTCTTGGATAAGTAGGATAAACATAATGAAAATGGCAATCCTACCAAAAGCAATCTACAGATTCAATGCAATACCCATCAAAATACCAGCGAAATTCTTCACAGACCTTGAATAGTAATACTCAATTTCATATATAAAAACAAAATGAAACAAAAAACAGAATAGCTAAAACAATCCTGTACAATAAAGAAACTTCCAGCCATCTCTGTCTTCAAACTCTACTTTACAGCTATCGTAATAAAAACAGCTTGGTATTGGCAGGTGGATCAATGGAATAGAATTTTAGATCCTGATATCAATCCACTCATCTATGAACAACTGATTTTTGACAAAGAAGCCAAAATTGTACAACAGAAAAAGGAAAACATCTTTAACAAACGGTGCTGGCATAACTAGATGTCAACATGTAGAATGCACATCTATCGCCATGCACAAAACTCAAATTCAAGTGGATCAAGGACTTCAACACAAATCCAGTTACACTGAACATGACAGAAGAGAAAGTTGGAAGTAGCCTAGAACACATTGGCACGGAAGGCCACTTCCTATATATAATACCAGTAGCACAGAAACCGAGAGAAACAATAAAAAAATGAGACCTCCTGGAACCAAAAACCTTCTTTAAGGCAAAGGATACTGTCAACAAGACAAAATGTCAGCCTACAGAATGGGAAAAGATCTTCACTAACCCCACATTTGATAGAGGACTGATCTCCAAAATATATAAAGAGCTCAAGAAACCAGACATCAAAGGACTAAGTAACCCAATTGAAAAATGCGGTACAGAGCTAAACAGAATTCTCACCCGAAGAATCCCAAATGGCCAAAAGGCATTTAAAAAAATGCTCAACATCTTTAGTCATCAGGGAAATGCAAATCAAAACAACTCTGAGATACCATCTTACACCTGCCAGAATGACCCAGATTAAAAAAAAAAAAAAAAAAAAAAAAAAAAAAAAAACACCAATGATAGCTTATGCTGGAGAGGATGTAGAGAAAGGGGAACACTCCTCCACTGCTGGTAGGAGTGCAAACTTGTATAGCTACTTTGGAAATCAGGATGGAAGCTTCTCGGAAAACTAGGAAACAGTCTACTTCAAGATCCAGCAATACCACTTTTGTGCATATACCCAAAGGATACACTCACACCATAAGGTCATTTGCTCAACTATGTTCATAGCAACCTTATTCGTAATAGCCAGAACCTGGTAACAACCTAGATGCTTCTCAACCAAATAATGGATAGGAAAATATACATTTACATAATGGAGTACTACTTCACAGTTAAAGCAAAGCAAAGCAAACAAACAAAAACAGCAACAATGACATCTTGAAATTTACAGGCAAATGGATGGAACTAAAGAGCACCATCCTGAGTGAGGTAACCCAGACCCAGAAAGACAATTATAATATGTACTCACTCCACACTGGATATTAAACATAAATCAAAGGACAACCAACCTACAGTCCAAAAACCCAGAGAATCTAGGTAAAAAGTAGACCTTAAAAGAAATATACATGGATCCACCTAGGAAGGAGAAAAACACAAGACCTCCTGAATAAACTGGAAGCATGTAGGGCAGGGTGGAGGGTGGAATGGGAGAGGGGGAGGAGGGAAGGAAAGTGGTGAAAAATGTATATAGCTCAATAAAAAGTAAATAAAAGCCACATCACTAGTCTGCACAGATATAATGTCAAAAATAAAGGGAGTCTACTTATGTGTGACATAGTTCTTAATATCAAGTTTCTTTGTCTTGTCTTTCTTCAATACTGAATATATAGTTTATAAAAAATGTTAAGGTATGGCTGGGTATTGGTGGCACATGCCTTTAATCCCAGCACTCAGGAGGCAGAGGTAGGTGAACCTCTGTGAGTTTGAGGCCAGCCTGGTCTACAGAGTGAGTTCAGGACAGGCTCTAAAGCATTACACAGAAACCCTGTCTCACAAAAATTAAGGTATAAAAATTGAAACAACAAATGTCCAAACATCCACCATCTAATGTTGAAAACACCAGAGTGGCCCTCCCTTGTCTGATACTCTTCTTCCTCTTTCATAAAGGCCATTATCATCTTGAATTTTATGTCTACCATATCATTTTCATAAAAAATAATTTTTATCATATTTAATTCTGAAGAACATTGTTTAGGTAGAATATTTGGGAAATAAAATAAATGGAATGTATTACCGACATTCCTCTATAACTTGCTTTTTCCACTTATTATATATAACATTCCTGAGATCCACCTATGTAGTTGTGGGCAGTCATGACCTATGTTTTTTCATTACTGTATAGTTTGGCTAATTTCTCTAAAAGAACTTATGCTCAATTCATGTGATACTTAGCAATGGGGGATAGGGAGCCTGAACAGGCCATCTTCTGTAAGGAGGCAAGGCTTCCAGCAGTGGGACTGGGTTACCAACCCAGCCACAAATTCTTCTACCTACAATTTGTCCTGTCTGCAAGATGTACTAGGTTAAAATTGGCACAAACCTTGTGGGAATGGCCAACCCATGATTGGTACAACTTGCAACCTATGCCATGAGAGGTAGCCTATGCCTGACACTGCCTGGATGGCCAAAAACTAGAGACTTAATTGATGGGAGATGTTATTCTGTATATATGTTTCTCATACTGGTTAATAAAGCACTGTGGCCAATAGAAAACTAGATAGGCGGGGCTAGGAGACTAGGAGGAAGAAAGAGGAAGTAGAAGGCGGAGTCAAGATGTAGCCCGGGCAGGAGCAGGAAGCCTGCCGCGCAGCTCCCCGATAAGACGACCACGTGGAAATACTTAGATAAGTAGAAATGGGTTAATAATTAAGACAGAGCTAGCCCATAAACAGTAATGGTAATTGGCCAACAGGATTGTATCAAATACAGAGTCTCTGAGTGTTATTTGGGGCTGGCACGGCAGAGGGCCCAGAGGGCCCACGTGGCGGCAGGACCGGGAGGCTGGCGGGGAGACCTGCCATAACATAATGGTGTCAGAAGCGGGATTGAGAACTTTCACTTAAAACTTAACAAAAGTTTAAAAAATAGTTTTTAGAAACAAGGGAACAGAGACTAGCAAGACTTCTTAGTAGCAGCATTTTCTCTGTTGGATTTGTTTTGTTGTAGACAGAGATTTGCGTGGCTCCTTTAAGGGAGGTTTCCAAAATTAGCATAAGCGGCAAGAAAACCGCCTTGCTTTTAAAGAGCTCTGCTAACAATTCATTGGTGTGTACGAGAGCTGCAATGAAGGTTTACACTGTGTTTTAAAAAAAAATACGCTGGCTTGGGAGAGAAAAACAAACAGGATACAATGGTTTAAAAAAGAAAAAAGGAAGTAGAATTAATCCTAGTACTCGGCAGACAGAGGCAAACAGATCTCTGTGATTTCAAAGTAAACCTGGTATGGAGTGAATTCCAGGACAGATAAAAGTTACACAGAGAAACCCTGTCTCAAAATATGTAAAAATAGAAATAGAATAAATAGAGTAATAAAAAAGCCACGTAAAAATGGAAAGCACAGAGAAATTTTGGATACTATACACGATTCTGTTGTCTTTAAATTATTTGCTTGCTGAGAAAATAACAACTATTGATAAAAGAAATGCTGCTGGATTAATTCAATTTATATATTTTAAAAATGCTTTGACTCCAAAATTTATGCCTAAGGACAAGTTACAGGGGAAAAGGATTTCTATTTTTGTTTCCACAGAAAATGAAAAGCTATGGATTTCTTCCAGACTTATATGGTTTGATCAAGCAAGACCCCCTGAAGCAATGGCTACAGCCAAGATTTCTCCATCTTCTTTGGACCCCCTTAACAACGCCCTCTACCAGCAGGAAGTAGTTTGGAAAGAACGACGCCCAAATTCCCAAATATTGTTTATAAATGTTTGTTTTCATTTAAATGGGCTTGGTTATAAATGGCTATAACCACAAACAATCTTTTTAAAGGTAAAAAGGGAATTATAGTATAGATATGAATACTTTGCTTTGGAATGGATTTTCTTTTATTGATACAATTTAAGGTCAATTTTGTAATATGTATATTTCTCCTCTTGTTTAGGTATTGTGTTTATATAGCTCATTGGAAAATGTAATGTATAATTTAGTACAGATTAGAGAGTAGCCTATGATAATGAAAACTTTAGAGTTAAGTTAATTAGGATTTCTAGATATGCAGAGATGTATTTGAGATGAATAGGCATTCTTCAAACCTTTCAAAGACCTACAGAATATGGCATTTAAAATGGTTTAAGGTTTTTCTTGACAATGAGGCACAACTGCTCCTGGTAACACCACCTGCATCAAAAAGGAAGATGGACATTGAAGAAACTCGTTATGAAGTTTTCTTCTAATATGGCAAGACTAGCCATTTGAGCAAGGTACTTCTCTTGTCTAGACTGTTTGACTTTATGTTATAGAAACTGGACATGCAGGACCCACAAAAAGGTGACTGCTGATTTGAGATGGACATTGCTACAGAATTCCTGCTTCATGGAAGAGGCTGCCAGACAGCCAGACAGTCTACAGGACACAGAGAAAAGTTTCCTGCCTTGTTGAGGAGTCTGGAGACACACTATGGCCTATGGGCTGAAGATGGAACATTACAGAAGAACTTCGGGTGACTGACCAGGCAATGAGTTGTCTCTGTCATTTCTAGAGTTTATATATTATCCTTCTGTGGTCTTTGAATGAGTTGAAGACAGATAGTTATGCTTATAGTTTTCCTTAGTTAGGATTAAAGATAAGTTACATATAGGACTTTAGACTCACAAAGATAGGATTGATGATATTTTCTTTAAGTCTTACAAAATGTTAATGGACTAAATATTGTTAACTGTGATTCTTATTTGATAACTGTTATATGGTATATTTTGCTATGTTAAGGTTAAACCCCTTCTTTTACTTTAGACAGAAAAGAGGAGATGATGGGAGATGTGATTCTGTATATATGTTTCTCATACTGGTTAATAAAGCCCTGTGGCCAATAGAAAACTAGATAGGTGGGGCTAGGAGACTAGAAGGAGGAAAACGGAAGTAGTAGGGAGGAGTCGAGATGTAGCCCTGGAAGAAGCAGGAAGCCTGCCGCGCAGCTCCCCGATAAGACGACCACGTGGAAATACTTAGATAAGTAGAAATGGGTTAATAATTAAGACAGAGCTAGCCCATAAACAGTAATGGTAATTGGCCAACAGGATTGTATCAAATACAGAGTCTCTGAGTGTTATTTGGGGCTGGCACGGCAGAGGGCCCAGAGGGCCCACGTGGCGGCAGGACCGGGAGGCCGGCGGGGAGACCTGCTGTAACACTTAATAGCCCAAAACCTACGATAGAACCGAATACAACTGATAAAAAAATCGTAATGATATTCTGCTATACTCATAGATCAGAGCCTAGCCTAAATGTTATCAGTGAGACTTCATCCAGCAACTGCTGGGAGCAGATGCAGAGACCTACAGCCAAATATTTGGCTGAGGAAACTTGGGGAATCACATGAAGAGGGGAAAGAAGGGTTGTAGGAGCCAGAGGGGTCAAGGACCACATAAGAAATGGCCCACAGAAAATACATAGGGTTCATAGGAGTTCACAGAGTCTAAACTGACAATCAGGAAACCTATATATGCTTAATCTAGGTCCTCTGTAAATATGGTATAGTTGTATAGTTTGGTGTCCTTATGAGACTCCTAACAGTGGGAACAGGAGCTGTCTCTGACTCTTTTGCCTCCTTTTAGGACACTTTTCCTCCTACTGGGTTGCCTCATCTAACCTTAATACAAGGGGTGTGCCTAATCTCGTTATAACTTGTTATGCCATGCCTGTTTTGTTGACATCCTTGGGAGGCCTGCTCTTTTCTGAAGAGAAAAGAAGGAATAGATCTTGGGGAGAGGGGAGGTGTGGGGGGAACTAGGAGGAGAAGAGGAGGGGAACCTGTGGTTAGGATGTAATGTAGGACAGAATAAATTAATTTAAAAAGGTAAAACCAAGAAACACTAGCTTCTCTTTAGACCTCTCAGCTCTTATTTTTTTTCATTTATTTTACACACCAACCACAGTTTCCTTTCTCTCCTCTCTTGCAATTCCCTCCCCCACCTCCTGTCTATCCCCTTCATCCACTTTTCCTCTGTTTAGACCTCTCAACTCTTTCACAAAAGTTAAGCATTCCTTTTTTAAATCTTTTTTTCTGTTTTGTTTTCTTTGCTTATTTTTAGGTTAATCATTCTTAATATAAAGTTATGAAACCTAAAATATTCCATATTTCAAAGATCTTTGAGCATCATACTACTACTCAAAAAGTTTCAGACTTTAAATGTTCAGATCAGGGATACTTAACCAATGAAGTCTATGCAAGCTTCCCCAAGCCTAAGTAACTGAAATGTGAAGCATCCATTGTTCTAAGCAGTCCTAATAGACCAAGACAGACCCATATTGAGCACCTGCTTTACAAGAAATAAAGACAATTCCCATCCTCAAAGCAATTTTTCAGAAGAACACTAACTGAACATAAAATATTAATACAATACAAATGAACTTCAGATTAACAAGGTTTTAACTAAGGCCTGCTCCCTCACTTTATACAGGTGTCCACTCAAATGTTACATTGAGGACTTATACTCAAAGTACATTATATACTTGCATGGATATGATCTTCTGTAACCCTACACAGAAAAAACATCTGGGTAAACTAGGCATGGTGGTAGACACCTGTAATCCAAGCCACTGAAGATTCTAAGGCAAGAGGATGATGACTCAAGTTCCTTTAGGTCTTAAAGATACTTTATCTCAACCAAAAGCAAAAAAATCTTCAAGATGAATGAATGAATAAATAAATAAATAAATAAATAAATAAAAGTTCCTATTTTTTTTCCAAATTAAAACCACATTGTTCCTTGTCTCTTAATACTACTTTTATCTTTCCACTGTATTTCTGGATTAAGTTGTTACTAAATCATTGTTATTACTGTGTTTGTGCATAATGGGGGGATGTGTGCAATGGTACATGCATAGTGGTCAGAGGACAACTCTGTTGTGTTGGTTTTCTTCTTCCACTTTTAGGGTGGTCCCAAGGATCAAACTCAAGTAGCCAGGCTTTTGTGGCAAGCACCTCTAGCAACTAAACCATCTCATTGACCCTTTACTGAATCACTTTTGTTAATTACTACTTATATAACCCTGCATATAAATCTTTTAGTAACTTAGGGACAGTGATTATAAATCTGTTTTTCATTTATAATGTCTTTGTTGAGTTTATCCATCCCTAATAAAACCTTTATGTTTTGTTTTAAAATGTTGGGCTGTGTGTGGTAACATATACCTATATCCCAACATTGTAGAAACAGAGAAAGACATCCTTGGTTATATGAGACTCTGTCTCCAAAACAGAATTGCTAACCACCAGTTATCTTTTTAAAGAGAAAAACAGTGAATCAGTAAGATGAAGAGGAAAAGAGATGGTAAGCAGGTACCTATGCACAATGCAGCCACTTCAATCCAGAGCTAGACATGGTACAATCAAAAGAGAAAGGATAATGCCAGGGGAAATAAAGAAGACTAAAAAGGGAATTGAAGAGAAAGGATAATGCCAGGGGAAATAAAGAAGACTAAAAAGGGAATTGAAGAACCTAAAGAGAAAATTCTGACTATATCATCTCGGCAAATATGAGTCCTATATATGTTATCAAGCAACAAACTTACAAATGGTCCATCATTCATCCAGAATACACATAAGTGTGTAGATATATACCCCAAAGGTATTTTTCCTGCTCACCCTTTCTTGTTGGTCATGCTTTTGGCACAGCAAAAGCCACAATGTTGGATGGAACCAAACCAAACTAAATTAATCAACTGTCAGAGTTCTGACAAGGGAAGATGTGCTTACTTGGATTTCACAGGAGAAGATGACTTCTTAGGAATGTCTTCAGGAGGCTCGCATCTTCTCAGTGGGGACCCAAGACCCCCAGTGGAAACAGAAGTTGTCACCCGTCCCTTCTTCACTTTCTCCATCTGTAAGGGACAAAGAATAATATGATAGCCATAGCCCATGATTGGTATTACTTCTGTAAGTTGAAAAACTACCTCAGATGGAAGTAATAAAATTTTCTTTCAGGGGGAACAATATAAAGGCTAATGTTTCATGTGACATGAATCTTTATAGAGATTTGTGATACCAGGAGATCACTGCAATTAGGTCATTAAGTTGGGACAAAATGTTTTTGCTTCAACAAGGACATCCTCTGCCCTACACTTTGTTATCTTACCAAGAGGTAAAAGCATAACCATATTATGGCCATAAACATTTAAGGACCAGAAATGGTACAAAAACATACACTCTTAGATCAGAGGCCTCTGAGCCACAAGTCTGAAGAGTATAGTGTTTTCAGCAATAGGGACTTACCTTCCACCGGCAACCAATGGCAACAGCAATAGTCTATAATGATTTGGGAGTCTCTTTAACAACCCTGATTAACAATTCAAAAAAGGACTTTTCTTATTTGGTTATATATTTAGGGATATAAATATATATGTGCATATACATTCATACATACTCACACATAAATATACATGTACACATATATGTATATAACAACTAATGAAAAAAGAAGCCATGAATTTTAAAGAGAGCAAGAGGAAGTATATGGGAGAGCTTAGAGGGAAGAAAGGGAAGGTGGAAATGACTTAATTACAATCTCAAAAAATAAAATAATTTAAAACATTACATTCAAATAAATAAAAAAATATACTTATTATCAAACCTTTACCAGAAGAAGGTGATTTTAATATCCATGATGCCTAGTTGTATAATGCAGAGTGCAAAACACACATTTCTCTCTATTTTTCCCCTGACCTCTCATAATAGAAGGGAATGGGCATTATGGACTGGCCTGTAGAAAGAGCCTTACTCCCTTTCCATTTTTTATGTAACAAGTCCTCATTTAGTCCCCACAAATGGCAAATATCTTCCACAAATAATCCATCTTACAGCAAAATCTAAGAGTCATAAACACTAGCTCTTATTTGTAACGATCTCAGGGCAAGCATGAATTTGAAAAGAATATATGCTATTACAAAGTATTCAACAGAACTAAGGATGTAAGATAAGTGGTGAACTGTGTAACACATAAATTCCTGGACTTGCTATGCAAGGCTATAGAAAAATAAATAAAACTAAAAATGTTTAATATAGTAGTTTTAACATAAATTAATATGCATCAATTAATGATACATAATAAATGCAATTAATACCCCTTTTTCCTTCAATGGGTAGAACTCAATTCTCTTTCTATTTAATCATAGTGACTTGCTTTTAATGACCTGCATAAGGCTTAACTCACAAGTTAGGGATTGCAGCTTCCATTTTACAACCTCTTAGATTGTTTGCTCTGGGAGAAGTTAGCCATTTTGGACTCACAAGCAAATTTGTGAAGAAGCTTATGTTGTGAGGAACTGAGGTGGTCTGTCCTTCACCGTCCCTGTAATGAATGTCTTAAAAGAGGCTCAGTCAGGCTTTCAGAAGACACAGCCCTGGTCAGCATTCTGACTAAATCCTCATGAAAGACCCTGTAAATCTACCAAGCTCTCAATTCAGCTACCCTCAGTTTCAGACCCAAAGCACCTATGATTGAAGACATATTTGTTTTTTATTTATACTGACAAGGTTTAGGGTACTTTTCTATGTAGCAAACGATGACACAAATGAGTATGGCAAATATAATTTCTAAATATATATATTGAATTGAGGGTACTTGCTTAACAGCCATTTTACTGACAGTGTCCATATAACGTAAAATACATTCAAAGGCTGTTGTGAGTGAATGTTGACCTAGAACAGTTTTAGTTATATACAGAGGCAAGATTCCTAGAACCAGAGCCTTGAGGGAAGCAGAGAAAACCTCTGAAACACTCTTTCTGACTTGTGTCCTCTGAAAGAAAGGCTGTATTATCAAAACAGTATTGTTATTAATCTGTTGCAAGGCATTAAGATTCAGAGGGAGGCAAATGTTTGATAATTTTCCAAAGTTTGATTAAAAAAAAAAACTTAAACCAAATGTATCCTTTGAACAGTCCTTGGAGATTAGCAGAAACTGTGACCCAGGTCAACGGCAGAAACAATCACACTGTCAGACAAATCACAGTACAAAAAAGAGTGAGAGAGGGTGCTTAAACCTACCTGAGAAGACTCAGCTCCTGTCACGACTCCCTTCCCAGCATCTCCCACACCAGATGTAGGTATACCCTTCTTTCTCTCAGTGGTCCGGGTTGGAGAAGACTTGTACGAAGATTTGAGAGGGCTGCCGAGAGCTACACGAGGACAAGCAGAGAGTTACAGTATATTAACCAGAAAATGCAGAAAACACAGACAGAAAAGGTGGGATAATCAGGGTTGAAAAGAACATATTTCTATAAAAAATGTAATTTGTAAACAGAGTAGATTTCATCTTAAATAAGACTCCCAAGATTCAAGAGTCAAGTTCATTTGAGGGGTTAAAAGTGCACTTTGGAAGTAAGCAGACTTTTCATTGTCACCTAAAAGCTGGATTGCCATGGGCAGGGTACTTACTGTCTCTAAGCCTCAATTTCCTTACACAGGAAGAACACAGAAGTCCTGACTACTGTCTTTGCAGGTTTGCTTATGAGATTGCACTTTGGCCAGTATTTAGGAGCTTAGATTTTAGGATGGTTTGTGTCATTCACTAGTGAGTGCTAAAAACCTGTTTGTACAAATAATACATTCTAAGTGTGTGAAGTTTGGGTATTTTTCATGACTAGTTCTCAGTAAAAGCCCAAGGCACTGAATCTTTAGAGCGCTTCCTCAGTAGGCAACACTTTAAATGTACTGTTATATGAAGCATATCGTTGATGATGACTGTTGTAGGAGATCCTTGGAAACTTAGACCTGTTTTCCTCTGTACTTCACATACACTATTCCCTTTGTTAACTTGGTTGTGTCTTGCTACTATATAAAAAACCACAGCCATGAGCTATGAGTCCTCCGAGTTCTATTAATGAATTACAAAACCTTGGTGTTCTGGAGGGGGGCAGAAAAAGTTACATCAGAGGTAAAATTGCTACAATCACTCCAATTCACAAAAATAAAATAAAAATAATGTTTGAGAAAAAAATGAACCTGTGGTACTTGTGTACCTATGGAGTTGTTGGCTATGGTATGAAACAGCAAGATGTTGTGAGAGGTGAAAATTTTCTACAGAATGTGAAGATAATTAATGAAAATCCAAGAGTGCTGCCTCAGGGGATTCCTTGACTACTTTTGGTCATGCTAACTAAACTGAGGTAAGAATCACAGTCAGAGAGTGGTTCTAATTTTTTCCTTCAATGGAAATGGGGAAAAAACAACCTTTCCTTGGTTTTGTCATCAGTAGATAGGTTGGAAATGAGTACTGAAACCAGAACAAGTTTCAAAGTAATTATTTTTACTATAATTTTTGTTGAAAAATAGAGACTGAAAAGAATCAACTTCCAGAAGAGCTATACTTTAGAGTTTTACATTTTAATTAGGGACTACTATAAACATATCCCTCGCTTGGTCTCTAAACTATGAAATGAAACATCCTGAATACTGCTGGACCACCTCAGTTTATATAAATGTCCATGGGACAGGTCTCTAATGGTACCAACCAAAAAAAAAAAAATCAAACTGCTCTTCAGAGCGATAATTCTGATGCAGAGCCTCGGTACATTCTTATAAAAGCTACAGTCTAGGAAAGGTTGTCAAGATGCATCATTGCTGTTTTCTGTTAGATTTTTTTTTAGTAGTTGTGGTTTATAACAATGGACTTAGGGTCTGACTCTACTTACTTTACCTTTTCCTAGTACACACATCTAAGATAAACTTTCTTCTAGGTAGCTGTCCCAAGAAAAAAAAATGATGTTTTTATACTGGTCATTGGATAAATGACTAAGCTAAAATAAATAGGAAGTCACATAAAACTATTTTAAGTTCTTTGAAAATTTAGTATTTTATTTTGAATAATCCCTAAACATGGTGTGTCTTTCTGATTAAGCTGGATTAAATATTCCTTTATTTTCTTCTCCTCTTCCTCTTCCCCTCATGAAAATATTCTATCTTTTTAGTGAACAATTGAAAAATCAAGTTTTGACTTCTGAATAGAATACAAACTTAAAACCCAGCTTGTAGTGGCATGGAGGCCACTGTGACAAAGATATCTGCAATCTGTTTTCCAGAATTGCTCATGGAAGTTCTCTAACTTCCCAAAATGCCTGTGTAAGCTGTTATGAACATGGATTTCCGGGTCTAGACTGCACATAACAGCATAAGTAAGGAAGCTGTGATGGGGCAATTTTGATATAATTCCAATACAGTACATTAATATACTAGCTACACTTATCAAGCAGATGATCCAGAACCACAAGTAGAAGGGGCTTTGGAACTGGTAACCTCAGGCATTACCTCTGGAATCACAGACTGAAATGAATTACTCCCACTGCACTATGTACTCAGGGGCATGGTGAGAGGCACAACAGTGGTTGGTCACATTGGGGGTATCTCTTGAAAATTAGTCGTCTGCTTCAAGTGCCGTGAAGTTCTTAGCTTCTTGTTTTCCATAGGAACCAATGAGCCCTCAAGAATGGTACTTCTAGTGTGTGCCTTTAATATCATGCCTCAGACCTGGAAGGTGGTCAGGTAAGCTTCAACTTTCTGGCCAAAGGTGTGCTGGAACCAGATGAAAAAAATTCAGAAGGAACAAGGAAGCAATCTGGCTAAGACATATTTTTAAGATTAATAGAATTTGATTCTGTTTCTAAGACCAGGTTACCTAAAGGTTACAAGTAAAATCAAAGGAACAAGCTTGCCTTATCTGCTGTATGGGTTCTACTGGTTAAAGACACCATGGTAATGAGTCAATGGTGTAAACTATTCAGAAGACAGTGTTTAGATTAGACTGCTGTTCTTAGAAAGATTAGCTCCTAAAGTGGGTATCTGAACAATAATACCTGGGAATTTAAGACTTTGTCAAGGTTCCCATCATTAGTTGATGAGTGGATGGTTTCTTATGTCCTAACTGTATGTAAAGTATCTATTTTTACTTCAAGAGTATAAAATTTTGATACATACTGAGCAGGAGTTCACATGATCAAAACCCTGAAAATTCAGCCTCAACAAGCTTCCCTGGGGACTGGAGCAATGACTCACAAGTTAAGAGCACTGGCTGCCCTTCCATAGGTCCTGAGTTCAGTTCCCAGCAACCACATGGTGGCTCACAACCATCTGTAATGAGATCTGGTGTCCTCTTCTGGCCTGTAGGCATATATACAGGCAGAACACTGTATAATAAATAAATAAATAAACTTAAAACAAACAAACCAAAAAACAAGCTTCCCTGATTGGCATTTCACTCTTGTCTTAACCCCAGGCAACACAACCGTAGCAAACAAACTGGAGAGATTCTGCAAGCTTGTGCCTTGTCTTTCCTAGACTTTGTCCTTAGTTGTTTTCCCCTTTGAGGATTTTTTTTTGGCATATCCTTTCATCATAATAAATAAAAGAGGTGAGTATATATGTATGCCGAATCTTCTGAGCAAATCATTAAACCTGGGCTTAGTCTTAGGGGACCCCTGAAACATTTCTTCTCAAAATGGGGACACTTCCTACTTGCTAAGAATTTGGGGGATGTTGTTGAGGTAGAATCAACATACCATATAATTCTCCCTTTACATGTTCAGTTCAGTGTTGATTTTTAGTATATTCACAATCATGACCACAATTATAACTATAATTCCAAATAATTGTAATGCCCATTAAGCAGTCACTAACTTTTCTTCCCTCCCCTATTCCTTGTAAAACATATCCTAATCACTTAAGATGTTCTATAGCCAGACATAGTGACACATAGTGGCAATTTCAACACTTGGGAGATGGAGGCAGAAGGATCAGGAGTTCGAAGCCAGCTTCAGCTACATAGCGAGTTTGGGAACAGCCTGGACTACATGAGATTTTTGTCCCACCCCCAAAGAAACAAACAATAAGAATAGACCCTATGTAACTTGATGCCATTTTCACCATATACACTATCTTGAGAATGAATGCCAGACTTGACCTTATGTGGACATTGTGCTGCTCACTTGCAAATGAAGAAAATCATGACATCATGATTTAATTGTATGTGGCAAAGGAAGGTCGGTGTTTGTCAGACTCTAATGTGCAGGTTAGGACAGATCTCAGAGCTGGCCTTTCTACAAAGTTCCCATTGCTGATCCATGGATCACATTTTAAGTAGCAAGGCTTCAGACATTTTTTGGGCTCTTACTCTGTGCCAACTAGTATGTTATCTTATTTATACTATGATCTCATTTAATCCTGATAATTTAATATTAAATTACTGAAACATGGTCTTGCTATGTTATCCAGACTGGCCTTAAACTTATAATCTTCCTACTTTGGCCTCCTAAGTATCTGGCATTACAAGCATTCGCCACCATACCTAGCTTTCATTACAATAAATAAAAACAACAAACTTCCACTTTATATATGAACAATAATGAGTGGTAGAGACAGATGTAAGATCTATATGCTACTTTTCTAAATGATTTCCTAAGAAAGGTCTACTAACTTCTATAACCCATCAAGTTAATTTTCTACTTGATTCACACATCACCAGTCATAAAATAATTTACTCACCTATATCATATTCAGTTTTAAAACAAACAGCAATAGCAAAATACTGCCAGGCAGAAAATGCTATTAACCATTGAACACATTTCATAAAGCCAGCAAATGAGAAGCAAAATACAAAAATTCAAGAATGAATCCAAGGCTGATCAAAACTGTTTCAGGCATTTTCTTGAACTTCACAGCTTGGCCTCTTTTACCTGAGTCACTGGCCTGCTCAGAGACCATGTATGTACTTCTGCTTCTGGCTAAAGAAGCCTGTGTGGGTGTCAGCAGTCTTGAAACAAGAAAGGTTTCCATGGAAGTAAGGTGCATGCGATGAGCTAAGGGACAGAATTAAATTAAATATGTAAAAACCAGAATTAAAGTAAAAGAAAATGTTTAAACAAGATAGTGCACAGTGGCATTTAACATGATGGCAGAACAAATGTGGAAATAAAAATAATTCTACCAAAGGATGGCTTTGGAGTTTTTCTTAGTAAAATCAAACAAGATACCACCTAAGAATTTAGGAGACTTCATTCATTCTCTTGTAGCATCAGAATTAATTTAACACACTATTACAGTGACCTAAGCTATATGTAATGGTACATATCTATAATCACAGCATTTGTGGACTGAAGCAGGAGAATCATGAGTTTGATGCTAGCCTGAGTTGCACAGTAAAGATCTGTCTCAAAAACAAAATAAAGCAAGACAAACAAAAAACAAGCACAGTGACCTGTATTAGTTAAAGAGAATTAACCCCCTTCCAAAAGTTATATGGACTCACTTACTCATTAACTATATCTAACACTAGAAAAGGAAAGATTATATCTACAAAAAAAAATAAAGACAACAAAACTTCATTTTAGACTTTCCTGGAGACCTGCTCTTTTCTGAAGAAGAAACAGAGGGAGAGTGGATATCAGGGAGAGGGGAGGTCAGAGGGAGCTTGGAGGAGTGGAGGCGGGAAACTGTGGTCAGGATGTACTATATGAGAGAAGAATCTATTTTCAACAAAAATTAAAATATAAAAAGAAGTATTTTAAAATATTGATTGTTTTAAAATGAAAAGTGTCATCCTGTAACTGTACAAAAAAACACTTTGCTATCTTTTGAAAGTTTTAAGGGCAAAATTATACAAACAGTACAAAAATAATAGACAACTAATTATCAGCTTTAATGGAAGACAGTAGGTAGGGTCCATGATCCAAAATTCAATGACCACTGGATGTGATGATTTATACCTAGCATTTAGGAGGTAGTAATATCAGGAGTTCAAGGCCAGTCTGGAGTATAGAATGAGATCCTGCCTGAAAAATCTATGCTAAAACAACAACAAAAAACTCGAAAAATGAAAATGAAAAATAAAGTCTATTAACTAAAATGTTTTGGCTTGTGGATATATGGCAATGGATACTGTTTGGATAGCTATTTAGTAAATGGTATGGAGATTGAAAATTAGAATACACAAGCATATAATTTAGTCATCAACCACAATACACCATGTTTGCATGTTCATCAATGCAAAGTAATGAATTTGAAAAAATATGGAATATGTTCACTAAAAGAATAGCTATAGAGTTAAAAGTGTTAGGTATTTTCTCTTCAAACTCTTCCTTCCATGATTCTAGTGGTTACCATGAGTGGGCATCAATACTCAGCAGCATTATGATACTTATGGAGACTCTGCTACACACATCATGTCTCTGGAATGTAGGAATAAAATCAATGCGAGTGAATAACAATAAGAAAGGCCCACCTTCCTCTTCTAAGTCACAAACCTCCTCCTGATCATCCCTTGGTGATAATCTGACAACCTCAATAGTCATCCAGTACCTGACTTTCTCTCATCAGTGCTTTAGGATATGCATGTTACACAAGAAGAGCCCTTTCTTTCTTAAACTCTGTACAATAAAAGGAAAAAATTCAAGCCTCCAATGACTCTTATGAGCCTCCATTAGAACACAGATGCTGTTATATCTACTCAGGTTCTGAAAATGGTTATGTGTCTCTCTATATATACTGTCTCCCAAGTCAAAATGCTGCCTGAAAAGGTCATTCATGCTTTTCCTTTTTTAAAAATGTGTCCTCTGCATGGATTTCCTTGGAAAAGAGAAATAGATGAGATATCCTAGGTAGACTGAGAGCGGGGAGGGGGACAGAAGGCAGGGGATGGATGGATGGGAACATGAGGGATCAGGTTGGTCGAGTTGGCAGAACTTAGGGAGAGAGCAATGAAAGAGATATCTTGATAGGGGGGGGCATACAGGATTAAGGAGAAACTAGGGACATTCCCGGGAATTACAAGGATGACCCCACCTAAGACTCTTAGCAATAGTAGTGAGGGTGCCTGAACTGGCCTTTCCCTGTAATCAGATTAGTGACTACCCTAATTGTCATCAGAGAGCCTTCATCCAGTACCTGCTGGAAGAGCATGCAGAGATCCACAGCTAAGCACTGAGCCAAGTTCTGGCAGTCCAGTTGAAGGGAAGAGAGATTGTATGCGCAAGCTGGGTGGGGGGGAGGGGAGTCAAGGTCATGACAGGGAAACCCACGGATACAGTTGACCTGAGTTCTTGGGAGCACATGGACCCTGAACCAACAGTCAGGAAGCCTTCATGGAACGAACCCAGGCCTTCTGCATGTGGGTAACAGTTATGTAGTGTCTGATGTGGGGACAGTTATACTAGTGTCTGATTGTGGGGACACTAGTAGTGGGATCAGGACCTGTCCCTGGTACATGAGCTGGCTTTCTGGAACCTATTTCCCATGCTGGGATGTGTCACCCAGCTTTGATGCAAGGGGAGGAATTTGGTCCTGCTTCAACCTGATCTGCCAATGCTTTGTTGACTCCCATGTAAAGTCTACTCCTTTCTGAACAAAGAAGGAATGGATGGTGGGGTAGATGGGAAGTGGTGGGAGGGAACGGGAAGAGAGAAGGGAGGGAAAACTGTGGCTGGTATGGAAAATAAATGAAAAAAGTTCTCATATTGTTTGTTTCCATTTATAAAAAAGGTATGCCTACAAACCATGAATGACTTCAGAGTCCCATTTTTCCATAATATCAAGTCCCACAGATAACTAATCAATTCTGTTCTTTCTGGTTAATCAATTATATTATATCACTGACCCAGCAAGTGCTTTAAAAACAAAACAACCTTCCTCCATGCTCTGTGGAATAGGTTCTTGCAGATTGTGAGAATATCAATTCCTATCAATCAATAATGACCTTTCTTTATAGAACAATACCACTTTCCAAAGTCTTGTTAGCCAGACCCTAGAGGTCAGGACAGTGGTAACATCTGCACAAGGCTTGAGAGAAGGCTTTCATAAAGGGCACTGTTAAGACAGTGCGTGTGAACCAGAAAGAAGCAAACTGGAGAGACAAGGTCTACCCATTCACTTGCCTCGGTCTGGGGAATTAGATATTGCCACGGTGGATGAAGACAGGCGTTTACTCATAGGAGGCTCCGTCTGCTTTGGCAAATTCATTGTTGATGTTGAAAGTTTGTCACATGCTGCAGAGAAATGCATTGAAGACATTGGTTTTCATATCACTGTAGCCTGTGAATTCAAATCTCAAAGTGTCCTTCCTGTCCTCATCCACACACATTCAGTGGTCTGCACTGCAGCACAGCAGACTGCTTCCATCATCTTAATCTGGAAACATCCAGGCTACAACAGCCACTGGTTTCCAATTTCTTCACTGTGCTTTTCTCTTTAAATGTTCAAACTCACTCAGCTACTCAGCTAAAATGATATTAATCTCACCTAGTACTTTTTTTTAATTTATCTGCGCAAATAAAAACAAAACTAACTTAGCTAGACCCAGATATTTCCTAGAAATATCTAACACCTTGACTAAAACTATATTTGCTGAAACAGAACTTTTCCTGGAGGTTATTTGAGGCTCGGGTTGGAAAAATGTAATTTGTAATGTGAGGAGTTGTATTTAAAGTAGCACTAATTCCACCAGTTGCTGGTTTTCCTATTTTTAAGAAATACCATCAAAATGGCTCTTCTGCAAATGCTTTAACAAAATAGTAAGAATTTAAACACCTGACCCTACCTAGACGTGTTCTCATGTTCCAGTCATTATTTTAGATTGGCTTCCAAGTTAAATTATTATACCAACAGAAAAGTACTGACAGTGCCTGTGAAGCTATGTCAGAACCCAATGCAAAAGTAAAATTATGCGTACATTACTGATGAGAAGGCTAACTCTTAATATTTTCAAAATTTAATGTATGTTTTTAAATGAGAGAATTCATTGTATGTGGCAATTGCTGCTGGCCAAGTGGCAATCTTAAATCATTTTAATTAAGCTAAAATAAAAATATAAAATATTTTAATTGAGGATACATAAAATACTTGAAATAATGTTTTAATTTTAACACTTAATGATTTTTAATTACTTTAACTTTCTGAAAAAATAAGCAACCACTAGAAATTATAAAACCACTTACATAACTGTATACATTTTCCCCTTTGCCTCAGTCTCTGATATGGTTTGGCATACTATCTAGAAATTCATTTTTTGGGGCGGGGATGTTGCTCGGTGTTGGTATGCTTGCTTAGCATAGGTAACAGCAGGGTTTCCCCAGAAAAGTAGAGGAGGAGAGAGGGGAAATGGGAGGCAATTCTTTATTTTGTTTAACATGAACTGTTCTGTGGTTTAACTTTTTATAATACATCATTAAAAGATTATCTTGACATTTTTGGCATTTCCATAAACTTTATGTTGGAGTCACTCACCTCACCTTGTTACTAGCCTTAGGTAGTAATGCTCTATTTTCACCTTTTCATCGGGGAAGACCAAACCTCAACCCACAAAGCAAAATCTTGATACTTAACACTACCATTAATGTTATTCAATGTCAGAAGAAAGCCAAAAATCAATGATATATATTCCTACAAATAATATGCCTCTCTATATTGCTGGTAAATATCACACCCCTTCTATTTCCCATTTTCAGTTTATCATTAAAATGTATAGTATTTCTAAAGTCATTACTAAATGCAAACTAAGTTTTGCTCTTAATCTAGGTCATGAGATTTTTCCATGTTTATATCTAAAACAGACAGCCTTTTAGACAGAGAAAGAGTTACACATAAGACCAAGTTGTCTAATTATGTAGATTCTTCATGTTGGTACTGATAAATTCCCTACTACTATCTCTCAAACACCTCTCCAGAAATCCATTACATTAACCAAGCTCAAGTATTCTACTTAGAAATTTGTGTGATTTTTGATTTTTCACTGAAGTGTGATTTCTCGATATTCACCAGAGTAATGAAACTGCTTTACTACTTGATACCTAAAACAAGATGACCAATGAGACTGTTAAACGTCTAAATGCACAACAGTTCAATACTGATGAGATTTTTAAAAGCAGAAGTTAGTGAGCTGAGGATGAAATGTCTCCAGGACACTAAGATGTAAGGCATGCAGCTCTAAGAACAAAAATATATGAGAATGTTGTTCACAGCTCCAGAGAAAGTCATGACAGGTCAGACTGAGAAATCAATTGTGAAAGTACTTGAGACAGACACAGTGATGGAGGAGGGTGATCAGAACAGTTATCACAAAACACTATGGTATGGTGATGCTCGGGTATACCGTTGGTGGACTCGACAGCAGCTGTAGTGGTCCCTGTGTCCGAAGGGAGGGTGCTGGCTGTTAAAGTTAGAGGAAGGGGTGGGGTATTTTCTGATTCACCTACACAGAAAAAAAAATCAGAGCAAAGAGAGGTAAAAGAAAAAGTTCCAATTTGTTGTTGCACTTTAGTTTTTAATAAAGAAATTAGAAAAGTAATAAATTAGTTATTGCCTTCTCAAAAGAAAATAAAAGGTGTATTCACTGCCAAATGGCTAATAGAACAAGATGGCAAAGTCAAGAGATGATAATTTAAATTCTTCTCTCAGAAAGAGCTAGTACACAACTCCTGAGTAACAGAATACTGAGATCACTGAAACATACTATAACACCAAATAAGAGGAAAAAGTCATCCTGATACTAGTAATAATCAATATATTTAGTCACTTGAAAATTTAAAGATGATTATGACTTGAATAATGAAGTAAATAAAATCAAAAGAGCAACAAAAAATCATAATGAAGAAGGAAAATGCCCAGCCCTTCTTAAGAGAATAACTGCTGTGACTTTTCCAGTCACGTCTAGGGCTGTGACTGTGCCTCCTGCTATTTCTCTCTCCTGAATTGAGATTATTTTTGGATCTGCATGCTTAGTCCAACTATCAAGCTCTGTATTTGTTTTCCTTGCTTTTCTTTTGCTCTTTCCCAAAGCCCAGTATTCATGCTTCAGCTATCTAATAGCAAGAAGAATGACGGCTCCCTTTATGAGAAATGCATACACACACACAGGAAGCATGGCAGTTTAAGCATCTGAAAAGGTGCCTGTAAAGCTGTGCACAGCATCTTCCAAATCCTGCGGACACCAGTCATGCCCATGATCCCTCCATAGGGGCCCTGCAATGCAGAGATAGCATTAGACTCACCATCACGTCCTCCAGGCCCTGAGGCTGGTGATCCTGCCCATGAACACTTCTTTTTCAGCTCTAACTGCTGGGTGCGCTCCAGGGACCGACGCATCATTGCTTCCAGGCGTTCCTGCCCAAATCAAAAAATGCAAATAGCATAGAATATCAACAGAAAACAATCAAATAGCATAGAATATCAACAGAAAACAATATCAACTACTCAACTGTACTGCAGTAATGCCTTAGTGCTCTGGATGAGTCACCAAATGGGGCTTTCTGTGCTCAGCATCCCGAACCCAGGCACCCGTGCTCTCTTCTTCACTTTATCAGTGCCTTTTGGTGGGTGGAGAGTAAACAATACAGCTAGGCTACTCCTGGCTTCTCCAACCATAGACCGTGAACACTGTGTCCTTTTCTGTTCCCTCCCCTCTCCTCCCTAGAGAGTAGCTGTTGCTATGCCAGCTTTTGATTTGCTTATGAATAATGCTCAATAAGCATTAACTTTTTCAAGCCTGTCTCAAATCTGATTAAGAGAATTGAAATTTTGTCCCAGTACCAAATATAGCCTTTCTACTTGAAAGCATGAGAAAATTTAAATTGAAGTACAATTTCAATTTTCAACCTTGTCCTTTTGATGACAGCACTTGACTTTGAAACATTTTATTAAGCCCCATTTTTATCTTTGAGCTTCTTTCCTACATTGTAACACTTTTCTTACATTACTCTTAAGATAATACTCCGCAGTCCAAGATTTGACAAGGGTACAGAAACTTCTGACTACAAAAATACCCAATGCCTTGTCACAGTTACATGTAAGTCTGTAGTGGTGGCAGTTACTAAGTAATTTTTAACTAGAAAATAAAGTTACCAGGCTTCTCTCTTTAAGGAGGATTTATCCAATTACCCATATTAAAGTGTTGTTTTCATAAACTTGTTCTTGACAATAAAACAAAGGTGTTTTAATTCTGCACCCACACTACCTCGATGACAATGCAAATACCAGCTCCAGTACCTATAACTCCAGCTCCATGAGAATCTGAAACCCTTTTCTGGTCTCCACAGGTCAGATGCATGTACTACTCCTCAAATACATATAAATAAAAACCAAAATAAAATCTTTTTATAAAGTGCCATAATGATCCATATTTATCCCTAGGATAGGAATGGACTTTGGGAGCCCATTCCACATAGAGGGATACTCTCTCAGACTAGACACATGGGGGAGGGCCTAGGCCCTGCTCCAAATGATATGACAGACTTTGAAGATATCTCATGGAAGGTCTCACCCTCCCTGGGGAGCAGAAAGGAGATGGGATGGGGTTTGGTAGGGTTACAGGGGAGGATGGGAAGGTGAGAGAACTGGGAATGACATGTAAAATAATCTTGTTTCAAATTTAAATTTAAAAATATATAAAAAAAGAAAATATTCTGGAAAAAAATAAAGTGCCATAATGAAACCCATTAGTTTTTATATACAACTTAAAACCTAAATAATATTTAATAATAAGAAATAATAGTAAATTAAAAGGCAAGTGATTACAAAAGCAAATGTGGTATGTATATACAATGGACTTTTTAAAGAGTCATTTTTATTTTATGTGTGTAAGTATTTTGCCTGAAGGTACATAAGAGTACTGTATGTGTGCTTGGCACACATGAAATCAAGAAAAGGGAGCCAGATTCCATTGAACTAGAGTAACATATGGTTGAGAACCACCATATGGGTGCTAGGAATTTAATGAGTCCTCTGCAAGAGCAGCCAGTGCTCTTTAACCACTGAGCAATTTTTCCAGCCCCCACAATGGAGTTTTATTTAACCATAACGAAGAATAAAATTATGTCACTTGTAGGAAAATTGCTAGAACAAAAGATTATGATAAGCAAAACATGCCAGAATCAGAAAGACACATTTTTCTCATACATGTAAAGTAGATTTAAATATAAATACATATATATATAAATATACATAACATAAAAATAGGTGAATGAGGGGAAAGAAGAGTTATAAAAAGAGATGGGGGAACAAAGGAGGATAATGTGGGAAAATAAATACAAAACACCACACTTCTTTCAGATGTGGAATTTGTATTAAATTCTATACACATACATGCATACATATATATATATATATAAGCAATATGAAATTAGAAAAAGGTCTATTGGTGGAAAGAGTAAGGAAGGTAGTGGGGAAATAACTGTGACCAAAACACAATTATATGTGTGTGTGTGTTATATATGTAGATAGATAGATAGATAGATAGATAGATAGATAGATAGATAGATATAGACATAGGCATATATATATATACACACATATGCAGTGTGAAAATGAAACCAGTATGTCAAAAAAATCATCTAGTACAGAATGATCTAGACACTATTACCTGGTGTTCAGATGAGGGAGGGGGAAGAGAAGAAGAAGGGGAGGGGAGGGGAGAGAGACAGAGACAGAGAGCAAGTGCTACACCTTTGCTACTGCTTTTACTGTATGTGTTCATGGGTGACACTGTAAAGACAATCACCTAGTGGTCCACTACAGGCTTCACATGAGGGCTCTGCTCTACAAACAGATTTCTATATCCAGTCCCATAGGCAGTCAAAGTCCCTCTAGGAGTGGCCAGATTTCAATGGAGTCAAGGAACAGAGTAGTTCTTTCTCTAAATCCCCCCCCCTTACAGGGCAATTAGTCAAGAAGCTACATTGAATAAAGATTAGGTGAGCAAACTGAATTGTCCACCAAAACTTTATGTGACAAGAACTTGTTCTAGAAGCTCAGTTATGATGGTATGTGACATATGGAATGCTTTAGGAAGCAAAGGTGACTTCTACTAAGCAAATTAGATTGTTCAAGGACAGGTTCTCAAATGGACAATGGACATGGCTCCCTCCATAGGACAACTTCTGCCACTCCTATACTCCTGCCAATTCTCAAGACCTCCAAGAGTCAAGGTATTAGTTTTGCCTTATAGAAAATGGAATATCATGCCAGATGATCTGATCTTGATGTATCTGAATCATTAGTTGTTTCATTTCAGGATAATTTGTGGAATTTGGTTCTGGTCATTCTTAAACTCCTAGTGTGTTATTAAGGGATATTGAGAACACCTACTTTTGTGTTGGGACACCTAAGTTTTGAATAACACCATGGCCATCACAGGAATATGAAACAGGGAAGGGCTGCAAGGGAGAGAGTAGCTGACAGATTTATGATGATCTAAATATCAGACCCAGAGAGATAAGACTCCTGCAACTTTCCCATAGGCTAGAGAAGCAAAGCTCCTATATCAGATGGATAATCTTTCCACTGAAGTGTTTTCTTGGTTGACAGAGACCGAACATGACAGAAAGAACTTAAATTTGATACTGAGGGAAAAAATTAAGATTCTAGAGCCAGGTGTTGAGTATTCAACAGCCCTCATTGAGATTTCTAACAACAACAAAGTTGATCACAGAAGGCTTCCTTTTGAGAACTTCCACAGTGCAGAGCAACCCCACTGCCCTAAAGATCGCTCATGAAAACACTGTTTTTTTTATCAGCAGTATACTAACCCTGATGCGGTAAACTGGTTAGCCTATGTGTGGAAAGTTCCTAAGCTACACCTGGGTATCCTAAGGCCCTGAGGGTGGGAGCAGGTGACAAAGGCAAGTTTCTGCTTTCTTGGGTTGCTACACAACCTTACAAAGCCCAGCTTTAATCATCGACCTGACCTGCTAAAGCTGTGCCACGTAAATCCTAAGAAGAGAAAAGTAATTTCAGGTTGTGTTCATGTTGACAAGAGGTCAGATTATGTCCTTTACTACATTGTGGATAAAAGAAATCACAGAACCAGAAAACATCCAGAAGTTAAATTACTAAATGTTAAGCTGTATCAGGACCAACCATCTATCTAACATAATACACCCTCATCAACAAGGAATATGAGACTGATTAACTACATTAAGTGATGTTCTATAAAGAAAAATTATGCACAGGAATTGCTTACAAAGTGGACCCCCGTGACACTGCAGGATGTACTGAAGAATGAGAAGCATTTAATGTGACACTTCATAATGTTCCTTTCTGGAAGAATTAGTTATAAGATTTCTCTTGAATCAACAATCCAGCAGGATGTCAAGAATTAAAACAGGAACGCCAGAGAGAAAGGGGACAAATTCTACGTCATCAAGGAATTGAGGATGGGAAAGGAAGAAAATGGGCAAGTCCAATGACTCATGAAAAACACACAGGCTAAGAATGGATAATCTATTTTAATTTACCCAAACAGCTTCTCATACGCTGGCCCCTCCTGCCAAAATTGAGGACTGAACCTAGGCATACAGATGTGTTAGGGAAGTGTTATATCACTGAGTTGTACCTTCAGCCACTTCTTTATTTTATTTATTTTTCTTGTTTTACATATCGATCCCAGTTCCCTCTCCGTCCCTCTCTCCCTCCCTCTCTCTCTCCCTCCCATGACCCTGACCACACTCCCATCCCCCTCACACTCCACAGGTAAGGTGATGCCCTCCTGGAGGGGTCATCTAAATCTGTCAAGTCATTTGGAGAAGGGTCCAGGCCCTCCCTCCTGCCTCTAGGTTAAGGTACTATCCCTCCATGGGGAATGTGCTCCCAAAGTCCTTTTGTGCACCAGGGATACATACTGGTTCCACTGTCAGAGGTCCCTTAGACTGTCCAGGCCTTCTAAATGAGACCCATGTTCAGGGGGTCTGAGTTGGTCCAATGCTAGATTCCCAGCTATCAATCTGGGGGCCCATTAGCACCTCCTTGTTCATGTCAGCTGTCTCTGTGGGTTTCTGTAGCCTGGTCTTGTCCTCCCTCTCTGCATCTGTATTCCAGTTCAGCTCAGTGTTTAGCTGTGAGTGTCTGCTTCTGTTTCCATCAAATACTAGATGAGGGCTCTATGATGGTGGATAAGTTAGTCATCAATCTCATTATCAGGGAAGGGCATTTAAGGCAGCCTTTCCACTATTGCTCAAATTGTTAGTTGGGGTCAGTCTTGTTGATCTCTGGACATTTCTCTAGAGTCAAATTTCTCTTTGAACCTATAATGGCTCCCTCTTTTGTAGTATCTCTCTTTTCTCTCATCTATTCCTCCCCTGAAGGAATAGATGCCTATCAAAAAAAGGGAAGGAGATGCCTATCAAAGTACAAGAAGCATACAGAATACCAAATACATTGGGCCAGAAATGAAAGTCCCATTAGCACATATCAAAACAGTAATGTACAGAAAAAAAAAAGTATTAAAAGCTGGAAGGGAAAAAGACCAAGTCACATATAAAGGCAAACCTATTAGAATTACACCTGACTTCTCAATGGAGGCTCTTAAAGCCAGAAGGTGCTGGACAGATGTGCTATAGACTCTTAAGAAACTACACCAGCTTACAGAGAATACTATACCCAGCAAAACTTTCAATCACCATAGGTGGAGAAAATAAGACATTACAAAACCAAAATAAACAGTATCTGTTTACAAATCTAGCCCTACAGAAGGCACTGGAAGGAAAATACCAACCTAAAGAGGTTAACTATAGCCAAGAAAATACAAGGAATAAATAATCTCAGAACAGAAAATCAGAAGGAGGGAACCCTCCCCGCCACACACACACACACACACACACACACACACATACCTACCTCACCACTACCAACAACAACAAAAACAAAATAACAGAAATCAACAAACACATCTCATTGACATCTCTCAACATCAATGATCTCATTTCCCAATAAGAAGACACAGACTAAGAGAATGGATGTAAAAACAGGAGAAACACACTTTAACATCAAGGACAGTTATTATCTCAGGTAAAAGGTATGAACAAAAGATATTTCTAGCAAATGGACCTAAGAAACAAGCTTGTTTAGCTATTTTAATATCTGACAAAATAGACTTCAAATCAAAACTAAGCAAAAGAGGGGAAGGTACTAAGTATTCATCAAAGGAAAAAATCCATCAAAAGGATACTGCAATTTTTAACATCCATGCACCAAAAAAAAGGACACTCAGGTGCATAAGAAACTCTTCTACTGCAGGGACTCTAGCCAGCCCAAGCATAGCAAACAAAGCTCCAGCTGGCCTTGTGTTTCTCCCCCATTCCTTCTGCCTTGCTAGAAACTGTAAGTTTACATTTCTAAAGCTAGCCACCAAGGTCTATTCCCTTATTTGGCCACTTCCTCCTGTGACAGACTATCAAGGTCCAGCTATCAAATTATTAAAGTCCAGCAATCAAAAGCCCCCTTTGGCTAACCTAATTAATGTGCACAATCAACATTTAAAAAATTCATCTTAACATGAATTTTTTTTCACCTTTTACCTTTATAAACTGCAATGTCTCCTTTCTATCCAGAGGCAGTCTTTTGTCCGTCCATCATCAGTCACACCCATCCCCCTCATTCACCCAAATATCCCTTCCTCTTCTTCCTTTTTCCTTCCCCTTTTCTCATTCTCTATCATTTTTGTCTTTTATTCCCTGCCCTTTATCTCTCTGGGGCAAATAAGTCTCCTTTGTGTTGAAAACTTCAGTTATCTCTTTTGCCAATAATGGCCCCTTGATTTACAGATTAAGTCATATATTGACCCTCACACCCTGAGAGTATGTGACTTCAATACCCATTCTCACCAAATGACAGGTCATCCAAACAAAAACTAAATGGAAATGATGGAGGTTATAGATGTTATAAACCAAATGGACCTAAGAAATATTTACAGAACATTTCATATAAACATAAAAGAATATACCTTCTTCTCTGAAACTAGTGAAACTTTCTCCAAAATCAACCACATACTTGGAAACAAAGCAAGCCTGAACATATACAAGAAAACTGAAATAACACTCTGCATCCTATCAGACCACAATAGATTAAAACTTATTATCAATAACAACAGAAAATTTACAAACTCATGGAAACTGAACAACTCACTGCTGAATGGAAAATGGGTCAAGACAGAAATAAAAAATTAGAGACACTTTTAGAATTTATTGAAAATGAAAACACAGTATGCCCAAACTTATGGGACAGAACAAAGGCAGTTCTAAGAGCTAAGTTCATAGCACTAAATGCCTACATTAAAAAAAAATAGATCTCATAATAGTAACTGTTTTTGTTTTGTTTTGTTTCAAATTTCGATACAGGGTTTCTCTGTTCAACAGTCCTGGCTGTCTTGGAACTCACTTGACATCCACCTGCCTCTGCTTCCCAAGTACTTGGATTAAAGGAGTGCACCACTACTGCCAGGCTCATAATAGTAACTTAACAGCACATATAAAAGTTTTAGAACAAAAGGAAAAAAATCACAAAAGGAGTAGACAGCAAGAAATAATCAAATGCAGGGCTGAAATCAACAAAATAGAAACAAACAAACAAACAAAAAGCAATACAAAGAATCAATGAAACAAAGAGTTGGTTTAAGACTAACAAACCTTTATTCAAATTAACTAAAAGGCAGACAGAATATCCAATTTTAAAAAAAATTAGAAATGGAACGGGATATAACAATAGACACTTGAGGAAATCAAAGAATCATAAGAAATGTTTTTAGAGAAGAAAAGTTTAGTTTATGGTGGCAAGAGTACAAAGCTAAGAGCGCACATCTTCTAAGGCAAGCACAGTGCCAAGTAGGAAGTAGGGTGAGGTTTTAAGAACTCAAAGTCCACTCCCATTGACATACTTTCTCCAGCAAGTATACACTTCTAAATCTCTATAAGCAGTGGCACCAACTGGGAGATCAGAATCTATAGGGGACACATCTCATTTAAGCCATCACAGACTTTAGGGAAAGTATAGGAAGAACATTAAAAAATAAAAATTCAACAACTTTTACTATAAAAGCAAACTTGAATTTTAGTAATGAAAGTGACAAAATAGGATATGTAGATTAAAATAATAATTTCTTCTTTGACTTTAAAGGACCTTTAAATTTAAGAGGATGGTTTATGACTTTGTATTTTTATAATGGGTGTGTGTGTGAATGCATGTGAGGTGATGTGTGTCTTATGCTTTCTCTTTGGTTTGAGTTTGTTGTATTCCAGTTTGTTTGCTTTTTTGTTTGCCTGCTTGAGAGAGAGGAAGAGAGAGAGAGAGAGAGAGAGAGAGAGAGAGAGAGAGAGAGGGAGGGAGGGAGGGAGGGAGGGAGGGAGGGAGGGAGGGAGGGGGGAGAGAGGGAGGGGAGAGAGAGAGAGAGAGAGAGAGAGAGAGAGAGAGAGAGAGAGAGAGAGAGAGAGAGAGAGAGAAAGAGAGACAGACAGACAGACCTATCATTGGTCATTGGTTGGGAGGGAGCCAGGGAGGATCTGGGAAGAGTTTAGGGAGAGAAAATAACAGAATATATTATATTAAAAGATGGTTTTAATAAAGAAGAGTATACTGGCAAATGAACAGCAAATAATATATTTTCCAGGCAAAACAATTTCTATTATATTATCTCATGAGCAGTAATCTAAAAAAGTAGAACACAGTTGTGGTGGATGATTGATTATTTTTCTGAGAATTAGAACCACAAAATTTCATAATTGGGGTGCCCAAGAGATTGCTAGTGTTTAAGCATCTGGATTGCTCTTCCAGAGGTCCTGATTACAATTCCCCGCAACCACATGGTGGCTCACAACCATTTGTAATGAGATCTGGTGCCCTCTTCTGGCCTGCAGGCAGAACACTGTATTTATTACATACATACATACATACATACATACATACATACATACATACATACATACATACATGGGTTTTTGTTATTGTTGTGTGTTTTTTTGGTTTTTTGTTTTGTTTTGTTTTTTATTTTTTTGAGACAGGATTTCTCTGTATTGCTTTGGAGCCTGTCCTGGAACTAGCTCTGTAGACCAGGCTGGCCTCAAACTCACAGAGATCTACCTGCCTCTGCCTCCCTATGTGCTGGGATTAAACGAGTGTACCATCAACACCCAGCTATAAATAAACATTTTTTAAATTCATAATTCAAAAATATGATAAAGGAAATTCATATAATCTAGCATTGACTTAATTATGTTGAAATCAAGAAATTAAATTCACACATAAATATAAACTGGTCTTTAAAATGGCTGACTTTTAGTGATAATCTTCAGCAATTCCAATCATGTGTGCCTATTTATCATTTCACCTACAAAACTTTTTTTTATTAAATTGCAAAATTTATTTTACATACCAACCAAAGTCTTCCCTCCCTTTTCTCCTCTCATTCCACCTCCTTTCTACCACCAATCTACTCCTCAGAAAGGGGTAGGCCTCCCATGGGAGTCAACAAAGCCTGGCACATCAAGTTGGGAGTCAACAAAGCCTGGCACATCAAGTTGAGGCAGAACCAAGCTTCTCCCCACTGCATCAAGACTGAACAAGGCATCTTATCAAAGAAAATAGGTTATAAGGACATACATTTAAAACCTGAATTCCACCAAATTGGAAAATCTAAAAGAAATGGATAATTTTCTTGATACATACCACTTACCAAAGTTAAATCAAGATCAGATAAGCATGGGGGAAATGTGCCCCCACATCAATGCCTGGAGCAGGTGGGAGAACCAGACCAGGGATCATAAGAATGGAAGAGCTACCCCTAACCCCCACCAGCTACAATACTCGGGAGAGCAGGCCCTGCACCTTGCCAGGGCAGCACAATAGAGATGACCCTGTTAGTGCAAGTATGATAAGGCACCCCAAAACTGTGAGCATAGGAGAGCTGTCCCCATTACCCATCTGTCTTGTGGTGGCACAGTTGGGGAAATGATGCCCTCCCTCCTGCCCATTGATGCCTAAGACCAGGAGAAGGGGGAGAACTGGCCCTTATAGTTCTAAGAGTGGGAGAGCCAACTCTGTTAGTGCAGTTGTGGGTGAGCTAGCCCTGAAGTTGTAAGCATAGGAGAGCTGTCCCCATTTCCCATCTGGAGGACCAACCTCCCCTCTGAAGGACCCAGTATTATGACTTGGCTGGTCCCAACATCCACTCCATCTATGATCTTCTAGAGCACATGAAGGGACCTGACCCACAGACCCAAAGCTGCAGGGTCTTTACAACATAGTGAAATGACAGGATATCCAGGAGGAGCCCTAGTGAGGATCCAGCATCAATAGTGTAATAGAAACCAGAGGTCTTGAACCAGACCAATGACTCTTTGCAATGGACACTTACAAGTAAAGATATATGGACAAAGGGGTTTACAATGTGACTCACTGTGTCACACTACAACGTCCATGATAAGATTTTTAAATTTTTTCTTTTTTTTCCTCTTAAATTTTGTTTTAATTGGTGGAGTATACAGGGACAGAGGGCAGATAAGAACAGATGGAGAAATGAATGGGATCAAGATATATGTAAAAGACACATAGATAAATATTTTTTTTAAAAAAGACCTAAAATTTTAAAAGATCAGATAAGCAATTTAAATAGGCCTATAAAGCCTCATTAAATAAACCAGAATTAAGTCTCCCAACCCCCCAAAAAAGCAAAAGCCCAGGGCCAGATGGATTTAGCATAGAATGCCACCAGATTTTCAAAAAAAGAGTTAATGCTTATTCTACAAAATAGAAACAGAAGGAACACTGTCCAATTTGTTTTATGAGGTCAGTTACCCTGATACCCGATCCACATTAAGATCCAACAAAGAAAGAGAATTACAGACCAATTTTCTCTATAAGATGCAAATTTTCCCAATAAAATTTTGCAAAGTGAATTCAAGAACACATCAAAAGATATCATCCACCATGATCAAGTAGACTTCATCTCAGAGATGCAGAGATGGTTCAATATACACAAATCTATAAATTTAATCCACCATATAAACACACTGAAAGACAAAAACCACAAGATCATCTCAACAGATGCTGAAAAGGCCTTGGAAAAATCCAACATCTCTTCATGGTAAAAGTCTAGGGGATATCAGGAATACAAGGAATATACCTAAACATAATAAACGAAATATACAATAACCCAACAGTTAACAACAAACTAAATGGACAGAATTTCAAAGCAATTCCACTAAAATCAGGAACAAGACAAGGCTGTCTACTCTCTCCATAGGTATTCAGTATAGTACTTGAAATCTTAGCTAGAGCAATAAGACAACCTAAGGAGGTCAGGGATATACAAATTAGAAAGGAGGAAGTCAAAGTATCTTCATTTGAAGATGATATAATAGTATAGCCTAAAAATTCCACCAGGAAACTCTTACAGCTGATGAACACTTTCAGCAAAGTAGCTGGATACAAAATTAACTCACAAAAATCAGTAGCCTTCCTATATACAAATGATAAACAGACATCAGGAAAACACCTTTCATAATAGCCTCAAATCTTGAGATAATTCAAACAAGTGAAAGACTTGTATAATAAAAACTTCAAGTCACTGAAAAAAGGAACTGGATAAATCAGAAGATGGAAAATCTCCCATGCTCATGGATATGTAGGATTAATATAGATAAAAAATAGTAAAAACAGCCATCCTACCAAAAGCAATATAGCAATTCAATTAAAATCCCATCACAACTCCAAAAGATCTTGAAAGGACAATTTTTTAGCCTTACATGGAAGCACAAAAAACTCAGGACAACTAAAATAATCCTGAATAATAAAATAACCGTGTAAGGTATCTCTATCCCTAATTTCAAGTTGTACTACAGGAATACAGTAATAAAAACATGATGCTATTTGCAAGGAAAGAGACATGCTAATCAATGGAATTAAACTGAAGACCCAGACATAAATCCATACACCCATGAACACCTGATTTTTGATAAAGAAGCTAGAAACACACATTTGAAAAGAGATGGCATCTTCAACAAATGGTGCTGGTCAAACTGGATATCTGAATGTAAAATGAAAACAAATCCATACTTATCCCCTTGTACAAAACTCAAGTCCAGGTGGATCAAAAATCTCAGTATAAAACCAGACACATTGAACCTGATAGAAGAGAAAGTGAGGAATAGCACAGAAGAGAACTTTCTGAACAGAACATTGACAGTGCAGGCACAAAGATCAACAAGGGGTCTGGATGGTGGGGTGGGGATGGGAACAAGAGGGACCAGGTAAGGGAAAGATGAAAGGAGAGAATACTAGGAGAGACAACTGGAATCTGGGGGCATCTCTGCAAAGAACTAGAAAGCTACTGCAATGGGAACTCTCAGGAATCTATGAGGGTGACACTGGCTAAGACTCCCAGCAATGAGGAACAAAGAGCCTGAAATAGCCATCTCCTAAAACCAGGCAAGACTTCCAATGGAAGGACTGGACACCAACCCCACCACAAAACCTCCAACTGTAAGCGTGGTGAACCAATGACTGTTCCACCTTGAGACCCATATCATGAGGGATCTCACCCCTGAGACTTCCTGGAGGGCCAGAACACAGAGGCTGGATAGCCCAGAGACCTAGGACAGAAGCAAGCAACTAGGATAGAACCAAACCAAAAATAAAAAAGTCAATGAAATGATCCCTAATGATACTCTGCTATATTCATAGATTGGTGCCTAGCCCAACTGCCATCAGAGAGGCTTCACCCAGCAACTGATGGAAACAGATGCAGAGACCCACAGCCAAACATTAGGCAGAATTCAGGAAATACTACAGAAGAGGGAAAGGAAAGTCTATAGCAGTGAAAGGGGTCAACAACACCACAAAAAACCCCACAGAATCAACTAACCAAGGCATATAGGGCCTCACAAAAACCAACAATCAGGGAGTCTGCATAGAACTGACCTAGGTTCTCTACCATATAGGTTACAATTATGTAACTTGGTGTTCTTGTGGGACTCCTAAAAGTGTGAGTAGGGGCTGTCACTGACTCTACTGCCTGCTTTTAGGAACCTTTCCTCCTACTGGGCTGCCCTGTCTAGCCTTAATAGGATATGAGGTGCCTAGTCCCACTGCAACTTGAAATACCATGTCTGGTTGATGTCCATGGGAGGTTTGCCCTTTTCTGAAGAAAAATGGAGGAGTGGATGGGTTGTCGGGGTGGGGTATTTCCAGGGACTTGGGAGGAGAGGACATAGGGGAAACTGTGGCTTGGATATATAAATAAATAAATGGACCTCATAAAAGTGAAAAGCATGGCATCTAACACTGTCATGCAAAATGGCAGCCTACAGAATAGGAAAATATTTTTACCAAATACACATCTGATAGAGGGATCATATACAAAGTACAAAAAAAACCTAGATATCAAGAAGACAATTAACCCAATTAAAAATGAAGTACAGATCTAAAGAGAGAATTTTTAAAAGCGTAAACTCAAATGGTTGAGAAACACTTAAATGTTTAATACACTTAAAGAAATGTTTAACATACTTAGCCATCAGGAAAATGCAAACTAAAACTACTTTGAGATTCCATCTTACATCCATAAGAATAGCTAAGATAAATAAAGCAAATGACAATAAAACAAATGACAGCTCATGCTGTAAAGGATGTGGAGTGAGGGGAACACTCTTCCATTGATGGTGGGAATGCAAACTCGTACAATCACCATGGAAACCAATATGGTGGTTCCTCAGAAAGTTGGGAATTGATCTACTTCAAGATCCAGCTATACCACTCCTGGGCATATATCCAAAGGATGCTTCACCCCACCACAAGGATACTTGCTCAACCATGTTCATTGTTACTCTCTTAGTAATAGCCAGAAACTAGAAACAACCTAGACATCCCTCAACAGAAGAATAAATAAAGAAAATATGGTGCATTTACACAATGGAGTATTACTCAGCAGTTTAAAAATGAAATCATGAAATCCACAGGTAAATAGATAGAATTAGAAAAAATCATCCTGAGTGAGGTATCCCAGACCCAGAAACACAAATATGGTATATGTTCACTTATATGTAGATAATAGCCATTAAATCAATGATAACCAAACTACAATCCATAGAACCAAGAGGTTAGGTACAAAGTAGGTGAGTAGGGGATACAGATAAACTGAACTCCTGGGATCCAGTTGCAGAGAGGGAGTAGTGATAAAAGGGGTCAAGACCAGGCTACAGAAACCCACAGAGACAGCTGACCTGAACAAGGAGGGACTAATGGGCCCCCAGACTGATAGCTGGGAATCCAGCATTGCTGACTCAGACCCCCTGAACATGGGTCTCATTTAGAAGGCCTGGGCAGTGTAAGGGACCTGACAGTGGAACCAGGATGTATCCCTGGTACACAAAAGGACTTTGGAAGCACATTCCCCATGGAGGGGATACTTCCTTAACCTAGAGGCAGGAGGGAGGGCCTAGTCCCTACTCCAAATGACTTGACAGATTTTGTTGACCCCTCCTGGAAGGCATCACCCTACATGTAGAGTTGGGGAGGATGAGAGGGAGGGAGATGAGGGGGCATGGGAGAGTGGAAGAGACAGAGGGAGGGACAGAGAGGGAACTGGGATCTATAAGTAAAATAAGAAAAATAAATTAATTTAAAAAACTGAAAATCTATAACTGAAATATGCTTCCTAAATATACTTTCAATGTTTAGTAATAATGGACTCCATAGGGATAACTGCATTCCATTTCTTATAGCCCATATTTGGGCAGTGCATCAAATGCTTTGAACACTTTTGCCCTATGTGAGTAGCTGAGCTAGCTGGGGTAGGAGGCTCCTAGGACCTCACCTCTTCCTCTCGGAGCTTCTGCTTCCTTTTCTCTTCCACCGCAGCCCTCTTCTGATCCTCCCGCTGACGCTGCTCCTCAAGTTTTCTCCATCGCTCCTCAATTTGTTTTTCATACTGAAGTTTAGCTCTTTTCTGTTTCTCTAAGATCTGCTGTTCCCGAGCAGCTGGGGAATAGAAGCATAATTGTCATTCCAAGAGCTCCTCATGCCAGTTGGATTAAGACCATGAACTCAGAAACAATAATTTGGTGAAATCCTATGATACAGTAATTAAGACGAAGTGTTCTGTTATCTCTACCACTAGTTAAGTGGTGTGGGGCACATCAGCTATGTTATCTCTCTGCCTTGGTTTCCTTCTCAGTTACACAGAGACTGCAATAACAATTTGGTGAAGAAAATGATACAATGCATGTAAAACACAAAGTAATGTCTCCACACATAGGAGTTACTGCTATTATTGCTATTATTAAACCAAACTTATATAGTCATACAGTGGCTATAATAATGATAGTTTAAAGGTGCATTCAATCAAAAGCATGTTATAAGAGCATACACAGTATGATCTGGGCAAAGCATTAAGATAACAAAGCCTGGTTTTCCCATCAAGCCATTTACTAAGAAGCCCTTAACTCTACTTAGCTAGGCTAGGGAAAGATTCCCTGGAGGAGGTGGTGCCTGAACTGCCCAGTACCTGCCTCACATCACTCCTTGGTGGTATCTACAGCCAATAAGACGTTGAAAAATAAAAGCCTTTCTCAACTGGGTATACTGTTGTAATGCAGAAAATGAGTGTCTCTTTTCTCTGTTCTCTTGAGGGTGGCCCTTCTAGATACAAAAAGAAAAGGTCAGCACACATCATAGATACCTGAGGGCATCGGGTCTTTCCTCAGATCAGAGGAAGCAATTATTTTTGTTGTGTTTATGTGTATGGGTGTTTTGTCTGCATGTATGACTGTGCATCATGTGTATGCAGTGCTGACCAGACCAGAAGAGGTCATTGAACTCCCAGGACTGGAGTTACAGACAGTTGTGAGCTGACATGTGTGTGCTGAAAATCAAGTCTATGTTCTCTAAAATTGCAGTCAGTGCTTTTAACCACTGAGCCATCTCTCCAGCCCCAGTGGAAACAATTATTTTCCATAGCTTCAAGAATATAGCCTAGGATATAGTGGAGGTCCCATATTTGGTGAGTAAATGAACTGTTCAGAGTTTGTGTTTGTGTCCATTGCCAGTCACAGTGTGAGTTTACTCTCAATTCTTTAGACTTGTCTATCAAGTCTTAGTTCTCTTCCCAGTTATTCACAAATTTCTAAGGAACTTAGAAATGACACTACCTCATTTCTACTTTCTTGGACTTCAACAGCCAAAGCACACAACTCACCCAGGCATTTTTCTCTTTCTTCTCGTCTCTCTTTGGCCAATCTTTGCCTTTCATCTGATTTTAAAAATCCATCCATGCCTATAAGATAGAAAATATGATTTTCAGTGTTTTATTGGTATATACTGAGTGCTAGAGATGGTTGAGTATATGTCCCTGGGCATGGATATACACATGTATTATCCACTGCCACCAACTCCTTTCAAGAAATTCACTTCCCATCACACACTCTCAGCCAGCCCCCAACAACTCAGGGGGAGCAGTTATGGCTCCCATATGTGTTTGCCAACGAGTGATGCAGTGGTGCTCACAGCAGCCCTTTAGTTGATTCTTGTCCCAAGGCCTGACCCTAGAGAGGTCAGAAAAGCAACTGAGTGACACAGAAACCTAACAATGTGCAAGGAAGACCACCAGTCCTACTCTAACCTGGCTTGTAGGTGGACATAATTTTAGATATCAATTATTATGCAGATAGAAAAAAATAAGTCAATTGTGGTGAATACATATAAGCATCTCAGGAAAGCATTGTAAAATGTAACCCTCCAATTTAATTTTAGGTCTTCCAAGTTTGCTTTGTTGTAAATCTTAGCATCTCAGAACTAAAAACATGAATATAATATACTATGTATTTACCATGCAACTATCTGTAACAAATACAATGAAACAAGTAACAGCTACCCAAAAAAATGTCAAGGAAATATGCCTGCATCTCCATATCCCCATCTAATTCCCTACAAGGCCCTAAAGGGCTTTCTAAACTCTAGATTAAATAAATAAGGACTTTAAAGTTTAGAATTTATTATAATTGGTTACTACTAGTTGTTCATGAAAATTAGCTATATACAACCTAAGCATACCATTCTGGAGAAACATGCTTTATTTTTAATGCAACCACATCCCCAGTGCCTGGGCCCTTCTTCTTTGGGAACATCATACCAGCTTCATAGTATGTTTTCCTGCCATAGCAATCTGCACTCCTTCTAGTGACTCTTCTATTTGCTATCCAAGACAACTTCAGAGAAGCCAGGCCTACAGTGTAAGTACTAGAGATACAGATGGGGAATGAAATGACAAATTATCATGATTTTCAACATATGTTTGTTTTTGTAGTGTAAATTATGTATTAGGGATATTAAAGCTCAAGAGACAAGTACTAGAAAAATAGAAGCCTTGACTACAAGTGACATTATCCATGTTTTTTAGTCAATTCTTAATTATTATGAGACTGCCAACAATATCAGTATCATCATAGACTTGAAGAC
The DNA here is from genome assembly GCA_030556225.1 of Cricetiscus sungorus. Taxonomy (NCBI): domain Eukaryota; kingdom Metazoa; phylum Chordata; class Mammalia; order Rodentia; family Cricetidae; genus Cricetiscus; species Cricetiscus sungorus. The sequence continues at coordinate 4,825,265 of JANBXA010000405.1, read as the reverse complement.
CCAACTCCAACTCATTCCAGGCTCCCCAAAACTCTTTCGAATTTGACCTCAGCACTCCCACACACACACACATCTTCTAGCTTACATCGCCTGCTTCTTATTCTACCACTGTCATTCTTTTTAACCTTACCCACCTTTAAGGCTCCAAGATCCATGATGCCCCATGTTTCCACACAATTGGTAAAACCCCTTACTTCATACTTCTTTCCTGTACGTATCTCTGTAACTTGGCCTCCCTGACAGCCTTCAGAGCTATGCATATAACCAGACAGCTCTAGGTTTGCCCAGTTCCAACTACTACCTCTTACTCAGTGTCTACAAAACACATACATACACAGTCCTGTAAGGAAGCCATGAAGTTAGTGTTAGAGGAGTAAGAAGAAAACATCAGATCTTTCTTATCTTAAAAACACTTTTAAGTTTTAGTCTCTACCTCAAGTTCCACTGGCATGAATTTGTTCAGTCTGATAATCTATATATTTTTTTAAAAGCCTAGGAAGCCTGGTCAGATGCAGCCTCCAGAGCCCATACCAAAACTGGATTCAAGCCTTGATCAGTACACCACACCACAATCTTGAGGATAACAGGTCTTCTTTACAACTGAGGAAAGTCTGGGGACTTATCAAAATGTTCTTCAATTATAAAAAATAAAAGAAAAACCGGAAAGAAAAAAAGGGTCAAAAAGCTGAAACTGCCCACAACACCTTGTGACTTTACAAGGCTTTTCCATGGACATGAAAGTTTTCAGGCTGCCCTCTTGTAGGCATATGTAAGAAACACAAATTTCTCTTGCAGTAAATGTTTATGGTCAGGGTCATGGTCACCATCAGCAGCTTCATCATAATAGAGGTGACAATCAAGCAGTTACTATGGATCAACTACAGCCAGCCATGGTGGTTGCAAAAGTCTTTAATCTCAGTCCTTAAGAAATAAGGCATGAGTATTATTTATTTCCTCTCTCAGACAGATGGTTTGGACATACCTTAGAAACTGATGCTGGGTGGAGAATGGGTGAAAGCCATAGGACTCTGGGAACAATTTAGGTTCCTACTGGCTTAAGCAAACAATTCAGCTTTGCCTCACCAATAACAAACAGCCTAACATGGGTAACCTGGAATCTCTGTTGCTATCCATTTAGCAGCCATGAATTACACATAACTATTTAAATGTAAAGTAATCTAAATTAAATGTAAGTTCAGGTTGTGGGAATAACTTATTGGTAAAATGACTGCCTACCATGTGCAAAGCCCTAGGTTCAATCTCTGATACCCAAAACAAAATATATGAGTTCAGTTCCTAGGTCACACAGCATACATTAGGCACTCCATAGGCATATTGGATTGCTACTCTACTGCACAGGAATGGTGGAGATGCCTGGCAGCTCATTCCTATAATTCTCTTCCCTCAAGTTTAGTGACTCTGGGACTATTATGAGGAACATAATATATGAGTTCAATCAGGATTAAAGTTTCACTGGATGTGGTGGTTTGTGTAAGAATGGTCCCCATAGACTCATATGTTTGAATGCTTGGTTCTAGTTATTGGAACTGTTTGGGGAGGATTAGAAGGTGTGGCCTTGTTGGAGGAGGTGTGGCCTTGCTGGAGGTTTGCCACTGGGAGTGGGCTTTGAAGTTTCAAAATCCCACACTAGGCCCAGTCTGTCTGCCTGTCTGCCTGCCTGCCTGCCTACCTATCTTTCTCTCCCTCCCTCCTGCCTGTAGATCAGGATATAACGCTCTCAGCGTGCTTGACTATCGTGCTTGACTGCTTTACACTATGATGACCATGCACTAACCTTTTGAAACTGTAAGCAAGTTCCCAATTCCTTGGTCATAGTGTCTCTTCACAGCAACAGAACATTAACTATGGCACTGGGTAAGACACCTATGGTCCCAACCCCCTTATTCCTCGCAGCATATGTCTCTCGTATTTAATGGTACAAACATTTAAAAAACAACCCATTTAAAGAAAAGATAAATAACTCATCTCCAACTTCTACCTTTTGACTACTGACAAACCTCCAGAAGTTGACAATAGACCCCCTAGCCACATCCCAAGGTAAGGAGAGACAGAAAACAAATTTAATGTCCATGGACTTGATCAGATACTACTAATAACAAAATAGCTAAATTTAAGCCAAAGGAATCATGGGAAATTATCATGAACATTGGTGCTTTCTAAAAAAATTATATACTCAAGGATTTAATTCCAAAAGTCTTTCTGAATCACCTAAAACCCCAAAGTTTGTTTTCATATCCAATTATCCTTTAACCTACTGTGCTTTACATGTGGACATTTATTTTCTCTCTTAAAAAAAAGATGCAATTTTATCCTGTAAGTCACCATGAGAACAGGTGGCTAACAGAACTGTGTTTGTCAGAGATTATGAGAGCAGGAGTAATAGGAAGTAGACAGCTATACTTTACATGGGGAAGAGGGTCCTTGGAATGATAGAAAGGTTCTCTATTTCAACTGCATTAATATCAACACATTGGTTGTGACATCATATTATAGTTTGGAGAGTTCTCTGTAATATTCTCCATAACTGCATGTAAGTCAACTATGACCTCAAATAGAGACATTTAATTATAAAGAAAATAAATCTGGTTTAAGGACAAAGCCCTGAGATGGACCTAACACACAGAGGCAGAGCAGGATGCCTTAGATGAAATAACACTTGCCAAGGCAACTGCATTCAGATAAATGTGTGCCACTGAAACACAATTTATCAATACAAAACAAAAATTAAAAAGTGAAACTGAGCAAGCAAACTTAAGAGTATAATCCCACAATTCACTGATATACTATTAGGTGGAATAGCTTCCTGTTGTCTTTGAGCTACAGCAAGACATTCTTAAAAGTCCATTTTGAAATTAATTTTATTAGCCTGAAGCACTCTACTAGAATATTAATGAGTTAATAATGGTCAATTATTCATGATACTAGTAAGAACTATTATTGAAATTCAAAGTTTCTAAGGGAGGCCATCTGCTTTGTTTTAAAAACTTAATTGAACATACATATATATATATATATATATATATATATATATATATATATATATATATATGTGTGTGTGTGTGTGTGTGTGTGTGTATTTAAAATGCTTTGACTTCAAATTTTAAGCCTAAGGACAAGTTACTGGGGAAAAGGATTTCTAATTTTGTTTCCACAAAAAATGAAAAGCTGTGGATTCCTTCCAGACTAATGTGGTTTGATCGAGAAAGACCCCCCCTGAAACAACATCAATGGGACAATGCATCCTTGCAGAGACCACTACAGCCAGGATTTCTGCATCTTCTTAGGATTCCCCCATGACAGCGCCCCCTACCAGCAGGAAGCAGTTTGGAAAGAATGATGCCCAAATTCCCAAATATTGTTTATAAATGTTTGTTTTCATTTAAAAAAAAGAAAAGAAAGTCTTTGTATAAATAAATAAATAAAAACTTAATTGAACAAGTGAATTTTATTATTTATTTTGGCTTTTTGAGAAAGGATCTTGCTATGTAGCCAAGGATGGCCTCAGTCAAAATCATGGCATTCCTCCTACTTCAGAATTTATGTTACTGGGATTACAGGCATATGTATTACCACATCTGGCTCTGAACAAGGAGTATTTTAAAATAACCTTAAATTACACTCAGTCTATGTAATGAAGCTTCAATGTCCAGGGGAAAGGACTATTGCTTATAAAAGAGGAAGTACAGTGAAAGCCACCACTTGATGTGGAGAGTCCTTCATGAAAGGGTCATGTAAACTCTGGCTCAGTAGCTACGTGGTTACTGACTTAACAGTGGTTCTGTTTATACTATGACTCTGTTTTAAACACATGGAAACCAGACCACTTCTTCCCAGCTTTAGACACACAGTAGAATAACCTGGGGAACTGCTGGATAGTCCTGTCAACTTGACTGACACAAGCTACAGTCATTTGAGAGGAGGAAAACTCAATTTAGAAATTGCCTCCACAAGATTCACCTGTAGGCAAGCCTGCAAGGCATTTTCCTAATGTGGCAGGGGAGAGACCATTGTGGATGGTGCCATCCCTGGGTTGGTGGTTCTAGGTTCTATAAGAAAGTGGGCTGAGCAAGCCAGGAGAAGCAAGCCTGTAAGCAGCATTTCTCCATGGTCTCTACATCAGCTCCTGTCTCCAGGTTCCTGCCCCTGTTAGAGTTCCTATCCTAGCTGCCTTTGATGATAAACTGTGATAAACTGGAAGCATACGCCAAATAAACTCTTTCCTCCCCAAGTTGCTTTTGGTCATTGTGTTTCATCACAGAAATTGTAACCCCAACTAAGGCAGGAATTATAAAAAAAAATACATACAAATGCTAGGGTCTCCTTTCAGATCCTAGTCCAGTTATTCTCAAGTATAGCTTGGGCCATGTGCTTTACAAGTTCCCCACCAGATTCTCATGTGCATTCTAGGCAACAGTTCTCTAGGTTGGGGGTTAAGAATTATGCTTGCTTTCCCTAGTTTCAATGGACTGGGATGGAAAGGGAGACAGTTTCCAACAAGCTCCTACCAAGGCTAATACCATTGATCCAGAGCCCACAATTGAGAACCACTATTTTAAACCAATTCTAGGGCCCTGCCTGCAACTCCAGAGCCTTGCAGAGGGGCCATCACGTAAATTTACAGAGTTTTCAGTCACTCCATTACTTCCATCATGCTATGATCACATAATAGGATCTGTTTATTGTACCCTTGCCCTGTAAGCTCTTGTCATCTCTGAGCTCCCAGCACCATTGAGATCAGAAGTACTTAAAGATGAAGAATAAATGGTTGTAAATATTATGTTCCATTGATAGAAATCTATTTGTTGAACATTCTAACTTTCTAACCCAAGTGTCCTTAAAAACAATCAACTTGCTTGGTGAAGTGGTACAAGGCATTTAATATCAGCATTCAGCAGGAAGAGGCAGGTGGATCTCTTTGAGTTTGTACATAGCAAGTTTCAGGCCCTTCAGGGACACAATGTTGTATCCCTCACAGCCATTTGTGTCTTTACTATGCATTTGTGTCCTTCCCTCAGTTTTTAAAAAATGTATTATTTGTTGTACTGGGGACTGAACTCAGAGTATTTTATGCATGCTATATCAAGCTCTCTATCATTGACCTAAATCCCCATCCTTTTTAAAAATTAAATTTTTATTTTAATACAGGGTCTTACTAAATTGCCCAGGAAGGCCTTGGACTTGGCAATCCTCCTGCCTCAGCTTCCCAAATAGCTTGAATTACAGACCTGGCAAGTATCTTGTTATGCTGGGAATTAAGTCCAGTGCCCTGTGCATGCTAGGTGAGACAACACCAACAAACCCCATACCCAGCACTCTATTCTGAGGTTCTCATGCACAGGAATCTCCACCTCCATAGGCTCCTCTCACTGTCTCTCTTTTCAGTTTATTGGGCAAGATAGAAGCTTTGTTTAGATTTTTGTGCTGGGGATGAGCCCAGGGGCTTGAACTACAGGAGATATTCTTAAGGACAGAACCTGTATCCCATTTCCTTTTGTAGCCTGCAGAGGATCTACTGCATTGTTTTTATATAAAATGACTATACAGCTCATGAAGAGGAAGGCAGAGACAGAAGAGTTGCACACAAATTCAGCTAATCTGGAGCATGCAGCTCAGCATCAGAAATAAGAGAGACCCTACATCAACAAGGTGGTAGGCAAGAACTCACACCTGAATGTTGCCCTCTGACTTTTAAACATGTACCACGGAATGTGTGCAAGCACACACATGCATATACAAACACATACACATTAAATACATATATATTAAAAATTTTTAGGCTAGTTTCTGTTTGTTAGTGTGGTGGTACGTGCCTGCAATCCCAGCACTTGGAAATTAAGAAGCAGGATGATTATGAGTTCAAGTCCTGCCTGTGATAAACAAGTAAGACTTAATCTCAAATTAAGAAATTGCCAGAATAAATGTGGTATCATAATTACATGAAATGACACATGTGGGGAACTTCTTAACCAGCATCTATTATTTTAAGGGAAGTTATAGTTCCACATTTAAAAAATGGAAACTCTAAAAAGGCAAGTGACCCAGCCAGTATCATAGATGCTGTGGAATGATTCTAATCCTTTTTCTATGACACTTAATCAAGTGTGATTTCTTCCAGTGTCTGATGTTTTCCTGGGAGCAGGGAAGTGAGATGAGATACATATCACTGAGGAACAGAAGGTGGAAAATTCAGAATGGGTAATGGCATATGTGAATGTATGTAAGGAAAAAAGAAAGTTAATTCCTGAAATCTCAGAATTTCAATATTGTGTAAAGTTAAATAATTTGACAAAACCTAGACTTTTTCATTACTGAGGAGGATATATTGGCTTTGATGAGGGTGTGATGCTAGGAACTGAATCTAGGACCTCACATGTGCTAGCCAAGCAACTCTACCACTGAGTTACAATCCCAACCCAGATATAGTACTTGCATTCGGGAATACCACATATTGCTGGATGGTAGTGGCATATGCCCTTAATCTCTGCACTTGAGAGGCAGAGGCAGGCAAATCTCTGTGAGTTTGAGGCCAGGCTGGTCTACAGATCGAGTTCCAGGACAGGCTCCAATGCTACACAGAGAAACCCTATCTCAAAACCCAACCCTCCAAAAATGAAATACCACATATTTCTAGCTCACAGTTTTCATTTAAATACTCCAAAGAAAAAGCCAATTTATAAGGTCACTACACTTTTTGTTTCAATTTCTTTCATCACAGAGCTAAATTTCAATTCCCTCAATACTCTAGGATAATTAACTGCTTTCGTGCAATGAATCATGATAAAAGTCAACAGAATAAAAGAATTTTTTCTTTCTAGCAAATACAACATTTTTTCAAAGAAAATTTCAAGTGCATTAAAGTCATTATGAGGATATCAGTAAATAATCCTTACCAGTTTTAAACTCAGAGCTTAATCAGACCCATGTACAATTCACACAAAAAGAAGATGCTGAGAAGTTAATTTAGCATGTTATTGACACTTTTAAAATTTCCAAACCATGAAATTTCAGAGTGAAGGGCTCTGTAAGAGCCCTGTTGAGTCAAATGAGCAGGTTGGATCCTTTGCTATACTTGAAAAGCGTTATGTTATGCCCTTACCCTCTTGACTTCCTACATATAATCTTTTAGTCTGGAATATGCAGTTCTTGGGTTCTGGTTACATAAATGCAGAATTCAGGTAAACAGAATTTCAGGACTTCAAGAAACGAGTCAGGTGGACACTGGAAATGGAGCAAATTCTATGGGGATTGGAGAGTAAAAAAGAAAAGGAAATGGTGTCTTGGAAGCAAAGGAGTTGGGAGTTATGTTAAACTGCCACGAGGAAGAATTCTTGTTAGGAACTGCAGAAGGGAAAGGATGTAAGACACTCATGGAAGGTATGGAGTCTATGTTTCTGTGTGCCAGGACAAACCTGCACATACTGGAAGCTAGAGGAATGGACAAAGGCTGCAGGTTAGGAATTCATCTCTTTTCTCATGATCAATAAAGCATGAATTGGTTTTAACCTCCTTTAGCTACTGAATATTATTGCTTTTGCTATAATATGAAATTTCTAGTATTGTGATCTTTTAGTTCCATTTAATAATAATTATTATACAATAATTATTAATGGTTAACGTGTGTGTGTGTGTGTGTGTGTGTGTGTGTGTGTGTGTGTGTGTGTGTGTGTGTTTTGCTGGGGATCAAGCCCAGGGCATTCTGTATACTAGGCATGCATTCTACCATTGGACTACATACTCATCCCTAGAATATTTCATTTTAGAATAAATATCTAAGCAAAAAATAACCTCAGGAAAATTGCAAGGTTATACACATATTCTCTCTAACCAGACTAGAGCAAATTAGCATCTACTTGAAATATGTACCTCACTAAAATATATTTCTTATAATAATATAGTAACTATCCTAATAATTTTCTGGAGAGTGGGTGATTCTATTACAATTATTCTTGAGCTTTACCGCCTATAAAACAAACCATTTAAGTCTTATTAAAAACAGATTGTAAGCCCAGCATGGTTGTACAGGCCCATAATCCCAGCACTGGAAGAGAGAGGCAGGAAGATGGTGGGTCTGTGTCACTCTGTCTCAAAAAATAAACAAAAAACAAGGGCTAAGTATGTAGCTCAATGGTAGAGTACTTGTCAAAGCCCAGAACTTGCTCTCCAACACTTTAAAACAAAACAGTGGACTGCTAGGCTCCACAACCAAGAGTTACTGACTTAGCAGGTCTGGGTAAAAGGACATGAGAATTTACAGTTCTGTAAGTGTCCAAGTCAGCCATGTTGATCTGGAGACCATATTTTAAAAAAATATTTATTTTTACTTATGTGTACATATGTGTCTGCTGAATGTGAACAGATACACCAATTCCAGAAGGTGTTAGATCCCACAGAGCTGAAGTTACAGGCAGTTATATGACACCCAATGTGGGTTCTGAGAATGGAACTTGGTTCTCTATAACAGCAGTATGTGCTTTTAAAGATTGAGCATCTCTCTAGTCCCTGGAGACCATATTTTTATTTAGTGTTCTCATAACCCACTTCTTATCTACTATAATCTTCTGAATTGGCTTAAATTCTTTTCAATGGTGAGGAGACATCAATACTACCTTCAAAAATACTTCTTTCAAGGATGATTCAATAAATTTGTATTTTGAATGAAGCAGTCCAGACAGGTGTCATAGTGCATGCAGGTGGATCTCTGATTGCAAGGCCAGTCTGGTCTACAAATCAAGTTCTAGGACAGCCAGGGTTATTCACAGAGAAACCCTATCTTGAAATCTTAAAATACAAAAAATTAAAAAAATAAAAAATGAAGCAGGCCAAGAACATTAAAGCTCAAAACTCATTACTATCATGAAAAAACTAGCTCCTGACACTCTTTGAGCTTGAAACTTAGCATTCAAATTAGCAATGTAGTCCGTTTGTCCCAAGCCATTGTATCTTGGAACTTCTGCTTCCTGTCTTAGGGCCTAGAAGACTGAGAAGGACTACTATGCTTATAAGGGGGTCTTTGGACAAAGCAATGGACCCATTTGCCAAAAATCATTGCTTGGTACATTTAAAATCTATACACTGCTGTTTATATAATATATAATTTTCAAAATTCTACAGCAACAAATAGAAAACAAGTTTAGTACTGACCAACAGTCTGTATTTAATTTGTACTCAAAGCTACAAAGATTAACCCAGAGAATACCTGAGATATCCCAAGCTTCACTGTAGCCCTATTAAGAAGTAGGAAGATTCATATGTTAATGGAAATGTCTACAATACAGGAAACATGAGGTATAAGCATAGGAAGTGAAATCATCTTTCCAAGGGCTCAGAGATGGGCTGGAATTTCAAGGCTCCTGAAAAGCAAGGCAACAACATGTGGTGGCATATGCCTGCAATCCCAGCACTTGAAGAGTGGAGGTGAGAGGATCTGAAGCTCAAGGTCATCTTCACCTACATGGCAAATTTGAAGCCAGTGTGAATTACATGATACCCTGTCTCCAGACAGATAGACAAATATTCATGGGAAAAGAACTAACTTCACTGAAGATTTCAGAAGATAAAATGTAAGAAGCTAGATCATTGTTTTCCAGAATGCCTGTTCGGGTCTTTAACTGCCTCCACTGTCTTCTTCATGTCTTTAACTGCCTCCACTCTGAGTCAGTTCTTAGTTGCAAATGCCCAAAAGGTCTTTTTCTTTCTATAGTTGCCAGTACGACTGCCCTTGTTGGGTTGTACCCCAATTTATGTGAAAATCCCAGCCATTTTGGCACCTAGGATTGCTTTTTAGTATCCATTTGGCCTAACTGCATTCCACGGCCAAGGAATCTTGAGTAAATCCTAATGCTAACAGTTTCATTTCAAGTTCATCTTCTATAAAAGAGAATGTGCTGCCTATTTTCCAGGGCTAAAGGTGGCTTAGGTTGTAAAACAACAACAACAACAAAATAAAAACCCCAAAAAACAAAATAAGAACTGCTTGGCACTCAGGAGCATTCTTAGTTAAATCCCTTTCTTTAAATGATATATGAGAACACAACCCAAACAAGCTGTGACAGATTCTGACTGACAGATTCTGATTGGTTCTGTAGTTTTGGAACACAGAATCACTTCAGTGTTTCTAAGAACATCATGTTATTTCCCCAGTACCTCCCACAATTTCCCTAGAGGTCATTGTTTCCATTCTAATTAATACTTGATCAAAGAAGATCACTCAGAAAATGATATTAACACTCTCAAAGGTAGCTAAAGATAACAAAAAGAAGGAAATTAAACTCAACTGATTATTGACTGTACATTATGTTATAAAAGCTTAATTCATACCCTGGCTCCTCATTAAAAAGACAAAGTTCCTAGGTTTCTATAATAAATACAATACTAATTGTACAATTTCAAAGGAAACCAATATGCACAGTATACACTATTCACAGTATGATCTGCTACTTATGTGAAACCTCCACATACTAATTTGATTTAAGAAATATGCAGTTAGCCTTGGGTGACTCTATGTTTTGATTAACCAAGGAAAATTCTGCGTTTTTATTAACCCTGGATGATTTTATGTTTTGGATTTCTGCATTACTGTGCCAAGTAACAATAATGTCATATGTTTGGGTTTGCTTAACAAAAACATCCCCCGAGAAAATTTCTTTAAAAAAAAAAAAAAGCCTTTGTTTGAGAACTGCAAAATAAGCCAGGCAGTGGTGGTGCTGGGGAGGGGTGGGGGGGGACACAGAGGCAGGCAGATCTCTTTTGAGTTGAGACCAGCCTGGTCTACAAGAGCTAGTTCCAGAACAGCCTCCAAAGCCACAGAGAAACCCTGTCTCGAAGGAAAAAAAAAGACCTGCAAAATACACTCAGATTCAAACTGCCTCTGTGTTTATGTTTGTCACTGCCTAATTCTTACCCATCTTCGAGGATCCTAAATTCCAGGGACTCCCATACCTGGCTGTGGTAGTCCGTGGCAAATAGAGACCCTTCTGGTCAATCTACATGACACTCTTGGCTCAGTTGCCCCTAAGATCCCAATTCCAATAGTCAGATGAACTGAGAAACCAAAGAACTTCCTGTCCCCAGTGTTTCTGCACAATGACATGCTACCAGTTGCTCCAAGTACCTCCCCATCCCTACCAGACACTTGCAGGCTCCTTTCTTAATGATATCCTTGTTGTATTATTATGCTGACTCTTCCTCTGCAACCTCACTAGGCTTGAGATCTGAATCCAATGCCCTACTGAATAACTCAGAACATCTTATGTAAAACACCTGTTTGGACCTGCCCAGTCCTCTGGTTAACAGCAATGATAGCCCTATATTGAGATGAACCAGTTTATTCTATAGAGTAAAGGAGATACTGACTAGGCTACTGAAATATAACCTAAGTCATCTTCCTGGCTTCTGTTCCAAGAAGAACCTTTAGTTGTTAAATAAAATACACAGAGGCATAAGCAGGATAGTACAGTAGGTAACAGCATTTGCTGTGAAAGCCTGGTGACCTCAGTTTGACCCACAGCACCCATTCAAACACATTCCTAAAATTGTGAACAATTTGAAAGCATGTTAAGAATAATTTTGAGAGTCACAACCCCAGTCCATTTTTCTCTGAGTAGCATTCCAGTAGTATTAGTGCCACTTCAAGCCTACAGATCTATGTGTCTAGCATCCTCAGCCCAGCCCGAATATAATTCTTAAAGAATCTTCAAGAGTACTTGGAGGTTCTAAGGTAGAAACAGATTCTTGACACAAACATGTTTTCTTAAAAACAAAAATACAAGAACAGTACACAATGGGTGTCCTCCTCAATGTCTTTCAGGACAACACAACCAGCATTTTAAACAGCAGTGCAGCTTATTGATAAAATGAACCTCTTTTCTATACCTCTCCTTCTAGTATGCCACACTTTCCTCACTAAATTCCTCTTTGGAAAAATAAAAAAAGAAGCATGAATCTTAAAGTTCTATTTACTATTGCCAGTGCCATTTTATTTCAAAATAGTGACTACAGATCATGATTCTGACAAGACCAAGACAAATGTAAACCCTAGTGTGTGCTTGTGGTAAAAATTTCTCAAAAATAAAACAATGAATACTTCAGAGGTAAAGTCTCAAGGTTTACAAACATGTATAAACATTCTCTTTTGAATGATCTACCATAAAGGCCTTGTCATTCAAAACAACACATGAGAAAAACATTCTTGTGCACTGCAATTATACCTAAGCATAGGTGCCTTAAGGATTATAGCAGTTAGTATTTCTTTCCTTGGTTTGATTATTGAAGGTAAAAACTAATGATGCATGCATTTTCTTTAAATATTTTATGTATGCATTTTATGTATGAGTGCTGTCTTCATGTATGCCTGAAGGCCAGAAGAGGGCATCAGATCCCATTACAGATGGTTGTGAGCCATCATGTGGTTGCTGGGAACTGAACTTAGGACTCTGGAGCACCCGCACTCTTAATCATTGAGCCATCTTTCTAGCCCCATGCATTTTCAAATTATACCTTTTTCACCTACTAAAACTGTCTTCAAAGAATCATATTCTGTTGTTATTTAAGCATGTTAGCCTATCACAGTAAGTGGGTTTTAGATTTGCTACATTACTTTAAAATTGAACTGACACAACAAAAGGTTAATACATACATTTCTATTTTCAACTAACCAAAAACCAGGGTTTACTTCAAATTGCCAGTGCCTTTAAAAATAGTATATTCACGGCCTTTATAATGTAATACAGTGGTTATCAGCTACAGGTAACTACATTTCGATATTCTGAATTTGTCAATAGCTTAGGACAATTTGGATTGTCAAAACTGTTGAGGGGTAGTGCTACGGGAATCCAGTGGTTAGAGGTCAGGGATGCTAGTAAATATCCTACAAAAGACAGAATGACACCCCCAACAAATAAACATCCATTTCCCAAAGTCAGTAGTGCTAAGGTGAGAAAGATTACTGTATGTGTTGGGGATATAGTTCAGTGGTAGAGTACTGGACTAGTATGAACAAGGTCTTAGGTACTGATTCCCAGTACCACAAAACACACACACACACATATTTAAAAAATTCAGATGTAGAATGTATTCCCTGTATTCCCAACAACTTGAAAATCTGAGACATGGAGACTCATGTGAACCTAACTAGATAACAAAATCCCTGGCTGAAGAAACAAAACAAAATGAAAATGAAACTCCAAACAGAAAGCCTGCTATAGGAAGCTATGAGTATAAAAAACAGAAAAGTCTTCTTTACAGTGTATATACCTTGGCACATGTTATATCATATGAAGTACTAAACAAATTAGTCTGAAATTATAAACAGAATTAACACAATACCCATTTGTATACTTTTTTAAAATCTGTAGCAATTTGTAGCACTATCCATCATTTTATAATTTCTTCAAAGAGAGAGAGAATCTATAAACTTGTCAGATAACATTAGTGGGCATAATTTGCCCCACCTCATATCTGTTGTTAAATGCAGCAATAACAATGCCAAGGGTTTTATACTATATTTTTATACCATATTTCATTATGGAAGAGTCTTCCTTGGTTGACCTCTTTCCTGGATGGCACTGCAGTAAAAACCATGATAGGATTTTTCAGTGTATCTGGACTGAGATGGCTTTCTCAACAAATAATCCAGGGAATCAAACATATTCATCTGTATCCATGCCACTTTCATTGGCCCTATTAAGCAAGGAAGCCCCTTCATAAACTCATTAGTACAAATTATACCTCAGACTATGATCTCTGAAGATGAAAACTGTTCATACCATGTCTTACAACAAATACCTACCCACTGACTGAGCACAGAGAAGAAAGGAAAAAAGAGACTGATGGAAACTTCTTTGATTCCTGTTCCTGCAAATATCTATACAGCTCCTGAAAATTGTGTTTACTTGACTTCATCAGCACTAAAAGGAATTCTTATGTATTTAATCAAAGTTATTTCACCATAGTATTTCTCTTTGAGCATTTTAAAGATAAAGAACTGGTTAAAATGTAGGTTACCACACAACTGTAACCTTTTTATAAAAACAGGAATTTCATCTGTGTTTCCAGGGTAGCACAAGGTTTTGCTCATGAATACAGACAGCACTGGGGCTTCATAGAACATAGTATCTGTGAGGGTGTTGGGTCTTTTTTGAACTGGAATTACAGACAGCTGTGAGCTGCTATGTTGGTGTTGGGAATTAAACCCAGGTCCTCTGGAAAAACAGACAGTACTGTTAACTGCTGATTCATCTCTCCAAACCTGCATAGTGTCAATCTAACATGTAAAAACTGGAGTTTTCTGCTAAGGCTATGGTTTGATGGTTCTACACATGCCATGATTATACAAGACAGTCACAAAGATCAGGTATGTTTGTGAAATAGTTGCTCAATGCTTCTGCAGGTAACTATCAATCCAGTAATAAGATATCCAGTTAAATTAATTTTAAGACCTTAGTTCTATACATAAAGACAGCCAAATGTGGGAGGGAAGTTGCAATGTGTCCTTGTCCCTCAGAGCCCTTTACCCATTGTTCTTTCCTTATCTTGTCTTTCACACATCTGAAGTCCACCCTATAACAAATCCTGTCCTTATGTGAGTCACACAAAACCTCAGCCCATTTCAGCTACACAATAATTAAATAATCAAGACAATAGTTTGTATGAATGTTAAGGAAAGGATGAATGCTAGCATGGAGGAAGGTGCTACACAAATAGGTGACTGAATGGAGGAGAGAACAGAGTGTCAACGGCCAGCTGAAGTTTTATGTCTGGAGAATTGACAAAAGTGTGGTTGGTACCATTTGTGGAAACAAGAAGTGGCCTCAGAGGACCTGGGGAAAGGGTGATGAGTTAGATTTATTTGTTAAGAAGTTTGAGACACTTAGAAAACATCTTAATGGGGGACTTTATGAATGACCAATTCAGATAATAATGACAACCAACAACTACTGTGCTGATATCCATACCAAATAATTTACATCTCTAAATTAATTTTATTTTACCAACAAATCTATGACATAAACAAGTGTTATCATTGTCCCCATTTCTCAGGTGGGAAAATTTTTCTGAGTTCATGTAACTGGTAAATGGCAACTGTTAAGATTTAAGTTTAGGCAACGTGACTCCAAAATAACAGACTGGGAGAGAGAAATTGCCTAGAGATGAAAGTCAAGGTCTTACTTTAGTGCCATGGGTAGAACAAGAGAAATGTGTTCCATATTTACAACAAAATCCACAACATATTCTCAAAATTGCATTGTTTCACATACATGTAGCTATCAGTGAATAAAAATACTTAAAATCGTTATTTCTCTGAAAAATGTCATAATCTAAGTCTTAACAAAAGAGCATAGCAGTGTGTGTGTGTGTGTGTGTGTGTGTGTGTGTGTGTGTGTGTGTGTGTGTGAGAATATTTATATAAATACATATGTTTTCCTGTAATCAAGACACCATGTTCTGGGATAAGGACAAACACATCCAAAGAACAGAGTGGACAGTCCAGAAACACACACACAACAATTATTTGACAGTGGTATCACAATAATATAATTGAAAAAATGTCTTCTTAACTAAAAAAATACAATCAACTTGAGAGTTTAAGATAAAGATTCTTTTTTATATAATTCATTTAACTTTATTTTATGTGCATTGGTGTGAAAGTGTCAGATCCCCTAGAACCAGAATTACAGACAGTTGTGAGCTGCCATGTAAGAAGAGAGAATTGAACCCAGGTTCTCTGAAAGAGCAGCCATACTCTTAACTACTGAGCCATCTCTCCAGCCCCAAGATGAAGATTCTTTTAACCCACAAATTCAACAATGAATTTCTACATGTTAAAGCTTCTGTAAATACATAATATTGTTATATGAAATATTATAGTAACTTATATCTAATAGGATACTTTTAGCAGATTATGAGCAATTTCTATGGCCAGTTCCATCTGAGACTATGCAAACAGTAGGTTATCCTCAGTGCTATAAATGGTGTAGATTTACTGTAACAGGGCAAATGGAATGTTTTCTTCAACAGTGATGGATCACAGAAGTAACAACTGTGTGACTGTGTAAAGTGTCAGAGTGTTCACTAAAACTGAGTAAACAAAAGCACATAAATTACACCTCAAGAAGGGGAGAAAATCAAAAGTGAGGAAAATGAAACAAAACATTGTAAACATGTTTCAGTTATGCAGGTATATACATTGTAATATCATGTCTAATTGTTGAGAAATTAATGATCCAAAGAATTTGAGAGTTCATGCTTTAGATGAATGATATCAAAAGCAATGATTTACAAACTTGATGGGAGTCTCCTAGCAATCTTATTATGAATGATGCACAATCTATTCAGTAGATTAGAGAAAGATTCTGAGACTCTGAATCTTTCAACAATTCTCCAAGTAGTGATGATAAACCTGTTAAGGGAGACAAATAGACGAGTGCTGGAAAAAAAGAGATACCATAATAGAGGGAGCCATTATAGGTTTGAAGACAAAACTGACTCTAGAGAAATGTCCTTAGACCTACAAGGATGACCCCAACTAACAATTTGAGCAACAGTGGAAAGGCTGCCTTAAATGCCCTTCCCTGATAATGAGATTGGTAACTCATATGCCATCACAGAGCCCTCATCTAGTAGCTGATGGAAACAGAAGCAGACGCCCACAGCTAAACACTGAACCGAACTCCTGGAATCCAGTTGCAGAGAGAGAATAGTGGTAAGAAAAGGGGTCAAGACCAGGCTACAGAAACCCACAGAGACAGCTGACCTGAACAAGGTGGAGCTCATGGACCCCCAGACTGATGGCTAGGAATCCAGCATTGTACCAACTCAGACCCCCTGAACATGGGTCCCAGTTAGAAGGCCTGGGCAGTCTAACAGGCCTGGGCCTCTGACAGTGGAACCAGGATGTATCCCTGGTGCACAAAAGGACTTTGGGAGCACATTACCCATGGAGGGATACTCCCTTAGCCTAGAGGCAGGAGGGAGGGCCTAGACCCTCCTCCAAATGAATTGATAGGTTTTGATGATCTCTCCTGGAAGGCATTACCCTCCCTGAGGAGTACGAGGGGGAATGGAGTTGGGAGGGGGGATGGAGGGTATGGGAGGAAAGGAGGGAGAGGGAACTGAGATCGATATGTAAAATAAGAAAAATAATAAATATATAAAAAGAAAAGGGTAAATGATATTTAAAAAGGAATCTTATTATAAAAAGGAAAAACAAGAACACAAATTGAAGGTAAGCTTTTGAGAATATGCACTTAAGAGTGGCATTGTTGAAGCTGGGCACAGTGACACATGTCTTTAATCACAGCATTTTGGAGGCAGAGACAGGCTGATCACTGTGAGTTGGAGGCCACCATAGTCTACATAATAAGTTTCAGGAGAGCCAGAGCTACACAGAGAAACCATGTCTCAAAAAAAAAAAACCCAAAACAAAAGATTGGCACTGTTGGAAAAGTTCTCAAAAAAAAAAAATAACTAATTCACTGTTTCCTAAATGCAAATGACCATGAGAACCTTTATAGATACTTATTTTTAAAAATACAAGGCCATGCTTGGCCAGATGATGCTGGCATTCATTTCAGCTACTTGGGAGGCTGAAGTAGAATTGCTAATTCAAAGCCTGCCTGGGCTACAGAGTGACTCCAAGCACAGCCTGAGCAAATTAAGGAGGACGTGTCTCAAAATGAATAGTGAAAAGAGCAAGTGAATTAGTATTTATCCCTAGTACATGAACTGGCTTTTTGGAGCCCCATTCTCTTTGGAGGGATAATTTGCTCAGCCTAGATACAGGCAGGAGGGCCTTGGTCCTACTTCAAGTGATGTGGCAGACTTTGTTCATTCACCATGGGAAGCCTTACCCTCTCTGAGGAGTGGAGGGGTTGTGGGGTAGGGAAAAGGGGGGAGCAGAAAGACAGGAAGGATAGGGAACGGGGATTGGTATGTAAAATAAAATTGTCTTTAGAAAATAATAATAATAAAGAAAAATAGTGAAAATCGGGCTGAGGATGTAGCTCAGTGATAGAGCATTTGCATAGTATGTGTAAAGTCCTGAGTACATTGCCCTGAACTGCAAAACCAAAAAAAATTCATTTTAAGTTCTAGGAGTTTAACTCAATAGTACAATTCTTGCCTGGCTTCCTAGCACCATTATGTATGGATGCAAATGTATTCCTATAATTAAGACACAATGATTCTTACATAATAATAAGTAGATTCAAAGAACAAGATAAAGAATCTAGAAATAAACACATACAAATAGGAGAAATTGGATACTTGGTAACAACATTAAGGGATCCAATAGAAAAACAACACTGTTTCTTTTTCAGCAGATGATGTTTTAACAAACTGAACAGACACGTTAAAAAAAAAAAAAAAAAAAAAAAAGAACCTTCAACTCCAAGGAAGGTTTATCCCACTTCTGGTACTGAGACTTCTTTTAAAATAAACTATGGCTTCTGGAAGAGTCATTAGGTTACCTCTAATTAAACTCTTTAATCTGGCAGCAAAAGAGATGGCTCAGTGGTGGTTAAGGTCACTTGGTGCTTTTGCAACAGACCCAATTTTAGTGTCCCACACCCACAGAGACTTACAACTTGTCAAAGTGCAGAAAGTAAGTGACTGTGCTCAGCCCTAAATGAGACATCTATATCATGTTCACCCAAGGCCTGAGAAGCACTGTAGAAAAGGCCGCAGGAAGATTATAAGAGGGGATGGAAAGTATGACTCAGAGATTAAGAACACTGATTAGTTTTCCAGGGGACCCAAATTTAATTCCTAGTACCTAGATGGTGCCTCACAAGTCTGTAACTCTAGTCTCAGTGGATCTAGCAGTACCTTCTGGCCTCTGCTGGCAAGAGATATACACTTGGAATGTAGACATACATACAGGCAAAACACCTTTACTTACAAAAATAAAAATGAATAAATCTTTAAAACAGAAAGCAAAACTGTATGAGTCACAGGACAGAAAAGACTACTGCAAAATAGTATCACCTGAATATGACAGGGCATTTTTACCCATGAATTCCCATCAGCTAGATATAGCTGCCTGTACAACAGCAAGCCAATCAACTGTCCACCACAGAGGAAAAGGGACTCATTAGGTCTCACCCCTAACGAGGAACTATTGACAAGTGATGATGGTGGATTAGGACAGTCAAGTTTCCTTAACAGTGTAACTCCCTGATAGTCATGCTCCAGTGATGGCCCTATACCCACATATGTGGGGGCAGCACTAACTGGACTCAGTGGGTTGTAAAAAAGAGACAAGGAACATAAAATTGGGAGGAGATCTAGGGGCAGGGATCCAGGAGGAATAAAAAGCACATATGACCAAAATATATATTTACATGTGAATTTTTCAAAGAATAAAATTTAAAATTAAATATACAAAAACAGAACTTAACTCAATCCTTGTGTAATGTATAATTAACTGAAAATGAACCTTAATATAAAATATAAAATTCTATAAGTTCTAGAACAACAAATGGGAAAAATGAAAAAATATTTTTGTGCTTATATCCAAGAATGTCTTAAGACATAGAAAGAAAAAACTTTTATAAAAATTAGTCACAATCAAAAATTTTTCCTAAGAATTTTAAAAAAATATTATTCAAGTGTACATGTATATTACCTGTGGGTGTATGATCATGGATGCCAGAACAGTGTATCAGATCCCCTAGAGCTGTTACAGATTTCTGTGAACTGCTCAACACTGGTTCTGGGAACCAATCAGGAGTCCTCTGGAAGAGCAGCAAGCACTCCTAACCACTGAGTCATCTCCCCAGACATCCTCAAAATGTTTTCTGCTCTTCTAAAGATAACAATAGGAGCTGGAAAAGTTGTTCACTAGTTAAGAGTACTTGCTAAACAAGCATGAAGACCAGGGTTCAGATTCCATCATCTATGTAACAAGCTGTATGTCCTCCAGATGTCTGCAACTTCAGTTCAAAAGGAAATAAGAAACACAAGGACCTCAAGGAATTGATGGTTTTCAGCCTAACTAAGAAATGAGAGTCTCAGATTCAATAAAAGACCCTGCCTCAAAGGAACAGATGGAGAGTGACAGAAAACACAACTCCCTCCTCTGACCTTTGAGCACACACAAAGGCATGCACACCCATACACATGGGTGCATATACTCACACATACATAAACACAAATATATATTTTAAAAGGCACCATAAAAAAGGTAAACAAGGACTTAAGGACATGTGCCTATACTGCCAGCACTGGGAGGCTGTGGCACAAGTTTGAAACCAGTAGGCCAGCCAGGGCAATATATCAAGACCCTGTCTCACCAAAAGAGAAACAAGGAGACAGAGACGGAGAGATGGGAGAAGAAGAAAAATATTCACATATACAGTTGTCCAAGAATCAACCTTAAAATGTTTTTCTGGATATATATAGATATAGTTATTAAAAAAGAGAGAACATGAAGGTAGGAGAGGATATATTGGGGTATCTGTGGGAAGCTGAAGAGGGGAAGAGGCATAGATATACCAGTTTAATTCCCAGTACCTTTAAGGCACCTAACAATCACCTAGGGCAGTGGTTCTCAACTTGTGAGATGCAAGCCCCACAGGGTTTACATTACATCAAATATTTACATCACAATTCATAACAGTAACAAAATCACAGTTATGAAGTAGCAATGAAATAATTTTTTATTTCATGAGGAACTACTGACCTAGATGAGCTAATGCTCTCTTCTGGCCTCTGCAGGCACTGCATGCACATGACAGAAACATGTAAGCAAACACTACACATAAAAAATAAATCTTTTTTAATTAAAAAGAACAATTTATTCAGAAGATAACAACAATTATAAACTTACATGCATCAAACACCACTGTACCCAGTTTTAGAAAGCAAATACTACAGAATGCAAAGGGACAGATGGATCTACTATATAGTAATAGTAGATTACTATATACTTCATTCTCAGTAACAGATTTTCTATCAAGCAGTTTCAACCTGCAAAATGCAGGTTTCATGTGGCCAAGAATAACTACAAATGTGGACCAACACAGTATTGTAAACTTACCTGAAACATCACAATGGAGCTAGAGAAATGACCAGTGGTTAAGAGTACTTTCTGAGCAAGGTGGTGGTGGTGCACACCTTTAATCCCAGCACTTGGGAGGCAAAGGCAGGCAGATCTCTCTGTGAGTTCGAGACTAGCTCTGCAAGAGCTAGCTCCAGGACAGCCTCCAAAGCCACAAACAGACTGACAGACACACATACACACAAATTCTTTTTTAAATTTCAAAAAAAAAAAAAAGAAGAAAAAAAAGTTCACTGGCCCCAATTTTGTGCTAAGTTTTAGGTACCAAAGAGCAAATTTTCCAGACTTTTCCAAGCTTAAATCAATCATTCACAAGTCAGACCTGTAAAAAAGCAGCATCATAACAAGCTGCCTACTTCAGATGTCTTTTTTACTCATCTTTAATACCCAGGGCTTGGTGTGGTTTATTACTGTTATTTGAGCTGAGTTCTCACTGTGTTCCCTAGACTGGTCTCAAACTCTAGGGTTCAAGAGATCTATCTTCCTGCCCCAGCCTACTTAGTGAGTAAAGATACAAACACCCCTGATAGAAAGTGTTCTAATTCCACTTTACTTATGGGACACAAGGCCTGAATTATTTATCCTAGATTAACACTGAGAAAATATTAAAAGGCTGTAGACTCGGGAGGCTCCTAATGCCTCATTTCTAATCCTGGCCCACAAGAGTCTGAAGAATATGCAAGCAGCCATCATCAGGTTCCCTCCATCCAGCTCTGTGAGTCTGGAGGGCCTACTCTTAGCTGAACAGACACAAAGTCTCTCACCAGGATTCTGACAATTTTCTGTCTTAATAAATAAAACAAAATACTGGGTAGATGACTCAGTTGATAAACTGCTTGCTGGAGAAGCATGAAGACCCAAGTGCATATCCCCTGCCCCCACATAGAAAGCCAGAGACTTGCATGTAATCCCAGCACTTGAGGGACAGGAAGGATTCTGGGAGCTTGTTCTCTAGTCAATCTAGAAGAAACAGTGAGCTCCAAATTAGTGGAATGAGCTTCTAGTGATACAGTGACTCTCTTACCTCAAAACATACACACTTTGTGATATGTGTGCACACCCCCACACATACAAGTATTGAAACATACATACAAAACACACACACATACAACGTTCAAAGTTTCTCTCAAAAGAATTTAGTCTATTTTACCCAACCACAAAAAGGCAGGATGGATCTTGTTCTAAGAGCACACTATTTTTCTCATGTTGCTCTGAAAATTCTACAGCAAGAACCTGCTTTTATTTGTTGTATTCCCATCAATAAAGAGTTATAATGAAAGTTGTGCAGGAATTTATATGTGTCTGTGTGTGCATGTTCATGTATGTATGCATATGTATCAATCAGGAAGATACACTGCTTTTTTAACACTAAACAATTAGCAGACTCATTACTAGGACACTAATGATGTTCTTTTGTCCAGATCATTTGTTTTGAACAAAATGGTTTGCCTTGATTAACAGCTACCAGTGATAACAAATGACAAAATGGCTGGGTGGTGGTAGCACATGCCTTTAATGCCGGCACTCAAGAGGCAGAGGCAGGCAGAACTCTTGGATCTTGGTGAGTATGAAGCTAACCTGGTCTACAGAATGAGTTCTAGGACAGGCTCTGAAACTGCACAGAGAAACCCTGTCTTCAACCCCACCCCCCAAAAAGGACAAAATGTTTTCATTTACCTACAAGAAATTACCTTGTCTAAAATCCTCAACAAAAACCTAAGCATAACCAAATCTTTCCCATATTGATGCCTACTATCAGCATAGCATTTTGTGGAATTTAAATATTAGTATTTAATATGTTTGTAGTTTTTTAAGTTTTATTTCTTTTTGTTTTTGGTTTTTTTGGGGGGGTAGCTTTCTGAGATAGGGTCTTGTGTAGCCCATGATAACTGCAAACTTCCTATGTAGCTGAGACTAACCTTGAACTTCTGATCCTCCTGTTTGTAACCCCTAAATTCTGAAATTACAAGTGTGCCCAAGTGCTGAAATTATAAGGATGGAAAAATACAGCCTAACTCTCCAATGACCACAGGAAACTAGAAGTCTAAAAAGCCCTAAATACCTTAAATTGTTCCTGGCAGTAAGTAGGCAAAAGGTCACATTCTTTGCTGTTTATGACAAGACCTGTGAGTACCTGAGCACAGGAAATGAGCTTTGTCACCCCACCCAGGAGCCCTCACAAATGCAGTCCTCCGGGGCTATAGAAAACTGGTCTATAAAGCACGGGCTTGGATGGTTTAAATTCATTGGCCCGCACAGCACCAGCTCTGGATGCTATGAGATGATTGGTTTAAGATGCACGGGCTTTGTTGTAACCCTATAAAAGCTGTCTCAATTCTGTACCCAGGGTCCTCAGTCCTCTACCCTTGTGTGGCATATGACTGTGGGCCACAGTGCACTTGGAATATAAAGGAATTATCATGCTTTTACATCAAGACTGCTTCTCGTGAGTGATTTGGAAGGGGGAGCCTTTCCTGAGTTGGGGTGTGAGGGTCCACGCTCTGCATGTCTCTCAGAATTACAGGTGTGCACTATCACAAGTAGCTCAAATAAATTTAGTCCTAAAGGGACAAGCAAAATGTCAGTGCTTGTGATAGTTTCACTAAGGATGATCTCCACAAGATCATATGTTTGAATACCTGGTCCCTAGTTAGTGGAAGTTTTTGGGAAGGATTAGGTGTGGCTTTGTTGGAGGGGGTATGCCACTAGGGTTGTTTTCAAAAGTCCAGCCTCCCCTACTTCCCTCCCTCCCTCCGCCCACCCTGATTGACACTGAAAATTTCCCTCTTGGAAGGAGCAGGGGAGCTCAGGAAACTCCCAAGAAGCAAGACTCAGGAGGTCCCTCCTGGGGAGTGCATAAGCAGTAAACAATTGCTGGAAGAGAGGAAACTCTTCTAGACACTGCCTGTAAACTCTGAAACTCTGAAGGCAGCTATCACCTCCATTAAAACTTTTTTGAGCAGTAATTCATTCTGGGGTGGGAATTTTTAAGATGTAGCTCCCCCAGTCACCCATGTTTCTGTAAGAATCCCAATAAAACTGGTTTACAAAGATGGATAGAGATAGAATCATTTCTTTGCTCTGTCATTGTTCTATCTGAGGTGGAGCTGCTTCTGTTCATTTCCTCGGGAAAAGTAATGCAACAGCTTTTTAATGACTAATAACATTCACTGAGTAATTAACCTGTGTCAGGTGCTGTGTTAAGTGATTATCATGTATCATCTTATTTACATCTTAAAAGAACCTCAGAGTTATATTCATTAGTCCTCCCATCCATATAGGGACACAGGAGGTTTCTGTAGAGATGAAGCATTTTGGGTCAAGATCATATAAATAGTTTAGAAAAAAAAGAGCTGGGCTGTGGTGGTACTTATTACCTTTAGTCCCAGCACTCAGGAGGCAGAGGCAGGAGGATCTCTGTGAGTTTGAGACCAGCCTGGTTTATAAGAGCTAATTCCAGGATAGCCTCCAAAGCCACAGAGAAACCCTGTCTCTGAAAATACCAAAAAAAGAACCAGGACCTAAACCAAGTAAATTTGGCTACAAAAGCAAGCAAAAAGATATAGTGAACCAATATTTTATCAGTCAATAACTGTACTCTATACTAGATATTAATATTTGCAGATTTTTGAATATATAGCAGTTGCTACTATATATTGGTTCTGTTATGGGGATAAAGTGTCAAAATTTACACATCTGGAGATGTTACTTTTGGAAGAAAGGGAATTTCTGTCCCAGAACTCATTCACTCTCTCATTTACATGAGATCATATGGAACATCAATCCCAGATCAACTTTGGCTCCATTTTCACTGACCTATCTCTTTAATCCCTTTAGACCAGCCAGTGAAAAGCCAGCTTCATAGTGACAAATGAAAGCAGGTGACTTACAAGGACAGCAGGGTTCACATAGTTCATCATTACTTTTTGGGGACTGAATTTTCTCCCTCCCTCCCTCCCTCTCTTTCTCTCTCCCTCCCTCCCTCCCCCCTCTCTCTCTGTAGACAGGGTCTTAACATGTAACATGGCCTGCAGCTAATTATGTAAATTAAGCTGGCCTCAAACTCAGTGTTCTGACTCTCCCTCCCAAGTGCTAGGATTAAAGGTGTCCCCATACTGGGGAGGGAGGAGGATGCTGAGAGAGTGAGATGAATTGTTGTAGCTATGCTACACTAATTCATTCAATTTAGGAATTATTTAAAATGAACGGCTTAGATAACCAGATAATGTCAGGTAAGAATGAAGGAAGAAGGGGAACAGGAAAGGAGGAGTAAAAAATATAACAAGACAGGGTAGGATTGTGGTAGGCTGTCTAGGGTAGAAGATTGAGGGGAGACAGGAGTGCAGAGTTTCTTCTGAGGGTCATGAAATGTAGAATTTATTATGGCAGTATTTATAGAACTTTGAATATGCTAAAAAATCATTGTATACTTTAAATGAAAGGACAACACATGTATCATATAATTCAGTTGTAGAATGCTTGCCTAAATTGTGCAAGGTCCTGGATTCCAGAACAAACAAGAGAAAGAAACTAGGTATGGGGGCTCACATATGTAATCTCAACACACAGGATCAGAGAAAGAACGACTGTTACATGTCTGAAGCAAGCAGTAAGTTCCAAGCTACGCTTCACAGCAAAACTCTATATCACATCACTGCCCCACCATGAACTAAAAGAAATAAAAGGACAAATGACCAAAAACACAGTAAAACAATGATCAAGACATAAAATATTAAAACCATTATTATAAGATGAGAACATAGAGAAACAAAAGGATTCCTTCTTTATGAATGAGACAGATTAACAAAAACAAAGTTAATTCTTTGCTCCAATGTAGAACACTGAATCTGAAAATCAAATATTTAAGACATTTACTTTCAACAACCCATTTTATGTTTGGAAATACAAGTAGGTATAGAATTTGGGATCAGAACCAAGAAGGGAGAGGGGGAGTTCGAATGTGACTTAGTGCCAGAGTGTCAATCTGGAAATCACAAGTCACACACAACATGGAGGGGGAGGCAGAAGTAGTCTGGAGGCAATAAATTCATGGGACAGAGCAAACACCATATGAAGGATCCAGGCTTCCAGAGCACTGTTGGGCACGCTGACCCATTTGTGAGGTTCTTTGCAACAGCCTGTTCCATAAAAGGAAGTCTCAAGGGTGGATGAAAATATGTCAGGTAGCAAGGGAGCCATTCTAAACTTTAAGTTTAAAAGCCTCATGGCGAACAGTGTATTCTTATTGTATGGATTTCAAAATTTTTGGTACAAATTGTTTTTTTCTAAGAGTTTTTCTACTAATCCTTAATGCTCCCCTTCTGATACCAAGGCCACCATCAAGATTCTCTTCTCACAAAAGAAAAAAGAGAGAAGTACTAAGTTTAAAAGTACTAAAAACTATAAATCACTGAGTAGTGAATTAAATAATATGCAGCTATTCAATACTTAGGACTACACTATATAGAATTACCATATGACCTAGGAATTCTCTACTCTTTGGTATATAATCAGATGAACTGAAAATAAGAACTCACAGCAGATATTTTCATTCCTATGTTTAAAGCAACATTTTTCATGATGAAAGGGGAAAGCAACTCAAGGGTCCATTGAAAGATGGGTAAACAGGTAATGAATTATTAAGGTTTAAAAGGGGGTGAAATTCCAATGCATGCTATGCCATAGTTAAATCCTGAAGATACTATGCTGAAAGAAATCAGTCACCAAAGGGTAAATTTTGTTTAACTCCATTGATATGAGATATCTACAATAGGCAAACACATAGAGACAGAAGATAGAACAATGGTTATTAAGGGCCAGGGAGAAGGGAAACAGGGTGTTACTGCTGAATATAATGATTATGGAACTTCTATTGGCAATGTTGAAAATGTTCTGGAAATAGTGTTGATGGTTAAAAAGCATGGTGATACACTTAACACCACTGAACTGTACCCTGAGATGGAAAAAAATAGTAATTTACATGTATTATTATAGTAAAAAGCAATTTAAAATTGGGATTCTTATCTCTAGGAAGACACACTTGTTATTGTGGGATCTCAGAATATTCGCACCCCAAAGAGTTCTTTGGCTATATTTATTAGCTATATGAATGTTTGCCTAGATATTGTATTATGTGAGTGCCTGATGCGCACAGAGGCCAGAAGAGAGCATGGGATCCCCTGGAATTGAAGTTACATACTTTTTAAGCCACCATGTGGGTACTGAGAAAGAAACCTGAGTTTTCTGTAAGAAAAAAACGAGTGCTCTTAACTGTGCTATCTCCTTAGCCCTTGGTTTGTTATGCTTCTAAGGCAAGCAATCACTCTGTATTACAACCTGGTCTCTAACTAACTATGCAGCCTACACTGGCCTTGGAATCATAGAAATACCCATGCCTCAACCGCCTGAGCACTAGGATTACAGGTATGTACTATAAGAATGGAAAAATTTAGCCTAACTCTCCACTGACCCCAGGAAGCTAGAAGTTAAAAAATACTAAATACCTTAAATTCCAGACCCCGCCCTCAGCCAGACACTCCTTGCTGCTTACCTGACTTTACAAACTGCTTGTGAAACCCCCGCCCCAGTGACCTTACCTAACTGCCATTTGTCACCCCACCTAGGAGCCCACGCAAATGCAGACCTCCGGGGCTATAGAAAACTGACTGGTCTATAAAGCGCGGGCTTGGATGGTTTAAATTCATTGGTCCTCACCCGGAGGGCTCTGGATGAGATGATTGGTTTAAGATGTGCGGGCTTTGCTGTGGATTCCTTCCAGAGCAAATGTGGTTTGATCGAGCAAGATCCCCTGAAGCAAGGTCAATGGGAAAATGCAGCCTTGCAGACCACTACAACCAGGATTTCTGCGGCTTCTTAGGATTCCCCCATGACAGCGCCCCCTACCAGCAGGAAGCAGTTTGGAAAGAACGACGCCCAAATTCCCAAATATTGTTTATAGATGTTTGTATTCATTTAAAAAAGGCATGTATAATTATGTCCAGCATAAAATAAATAAATGTTTAAAAAAAGATGTGCGGGCTTTGTTGTAATCCTATAAAAGCTGTCTCAATTCTGTACTCAGGGTTCTGTCCTCTACCCCTGTGTGGCGTATGACTGTGGGCCCCAATGCACTTGGAATATAAAAGACCTCATGCTTTTACATCAAGACCACTTCTCGTGAGTGATTTGGTGGGGGGGGGGCGCCCTTCCTGAGTCAGGGCGTGACGGTCCACACTCTGCGGGTCTTTCAGTACCAACACACCTAGCTTCTCTGGCTTTAAGTGATTACTTAAAGGAACCACAGACAGAAATAAGTGGAAACCTGTCCTTTTGCAAAGAAAATTTCCTTCTATCTACACTGTAGGTAAAAGATACACAGGTTTTCTTTTCTAAATTTTTCCTTAGTCTGCCTGTGGTAAAAAACAGTGGGACTTAAATTTTTAAATGTGTGATTTTATATATATATATATGTATGTATGTATATTTTTTTGGTTTTTCAAGACAGGTTTCTCTGTGGCTTTGGAATGAATGCTTATATTTTATTGTTGATATTAGTGTATAACCTTGGGTAAGAATAAGAATGGAAAGGTTATGGCTTAACAGTGATGTGTTCGTGTGTCAAATTAACAAGTCATAGATTGCCCTCACTAGTTTTTTGTCAACTTGACACAAGCTATAGTTATCTAAAAGGAGGAAACCTCAGTTGAGAAATGCCTCAACAAGATTGGTCTGGAAGGCATTTTCTTAGTGATGAAGGGGAAGGACTCAACCCATTGTCAATGGTGCCATCCCTGAGCTATTGGTCCTGGATTCTGTAAGAAAGCAAACTGAACAAGCCATGAGCCAGTAGGCAGCACCCTTCCAAGGTCTCTGTATCAGCTCCTGACTCCACATCCCAGCTCTGCTTGAGTTCCTGCCCTGACTTCCTTCAGTGATGGACCACTGTAAGCCAAATAAACCCTTTCCTCCCTTTTGGTTATGGTCTTTCAACATAGCAACAGAAACCCTAATTAGCCAGGTGGTGATGGCACATACCTTTAATCTCAGCACTTGGTTCTCAGAGGCAGGTGGATTTCTGTGAGTTTTAGACTAGCATGATCTAAAAGAATTCCAGGACACAGAACACCAAAAAAAAAAAAAAAATAGAAGAAAAGAAAAAGTAAAAAAGAAAAAGAAGCCCAAAGAAGCCCCAATTAACATACAAACACAAAGTCATGTAGTGGAAGATGAAAGGACTGAAAGAAGTATAGCCCAAAAAGGGGTGTGTAGCCAAGCAGTGGTGGCACACGCCTTTAATCCCAGCACTAGGGAGGCAGAGCCAGGCAGATCTCTGTGAGTTCAAAGCCATCCTGGTTTACAGAACGAGTTCCAGAGCAAGCTCCAAAGCTACACAGAGAAATCCTATCTTGAAAAACCAAAAAGAGAGGAGTCTGTCTTAGGTGTTGTGTTTGTGGAAACTAGAAGTTTGTCAAAAATAATGCCAATAAGGCTTGTTTCTGCCTCTAAAAGGTCATACCAAGCAAAGAGAAAATTGTAGTAATATAAAGAGCTTCCTGACCCAGATATGAGATTATCATCTATCCCAGAAAGGTGAAAAAAAACATAATTGATTACAAGGACAACTCATCCTACATTCCTTCAAGAGTCCTTCTAGACATGAGTTCACAGAGGGAAACTAGTCTCTATAGTGAGATATTCACCTTGTCCACATAGACCACACCCATTGGGGGTGGAGACAGGGCCGGACGTGACCTGGGGGAACTAAGACTGAGGAGGGGGCTCGGAGAGCTTGCTTGCTTGTGCAGCACGGGGACAGGAGGAGAACCAGAGGCTTCCTTGGGACCAGGAACCTGCTGGTGTTCATCTGTCTATGTTGTGAGTTATTTCTCCCTGAATAAACATCTATTCAGCCTATTTGTTTCTCCTGATCCTTATTAAACATCATTAAGTCTCAACCTCTCTGGTTCAAGATGATAGAGAGCAGAGAGAGAGTTGTCCCAAATCCCAGAGTTCTGAGCATAAATGCAGTTACTTGACCTCTATAACACAAACACAACACAAAGAATAAACATCTAAGAAGTCACCTAGGCTCCATAAACACATGGCCATAGCTCTGTTCAGCTTGTTTGTGT
Organism: Cricetiscus sungorus; assembly: GCA_030556225.1. Lineage (NCBI taxonomy): Eukaryota > Metazoa > Chordata > Mammalia > Rodentia > Cricetidae > Cricetiscus > Cricetiscus sungorus. Next base: position 4,795,058 of record JANBXA010000405.1, on the reverse strand, counting down.
CCTTCTGGTAAGTATATTGGCCATACAACTGACTACAGCATACCTTCATTCTGGAATAGCTAGCTTGCTTCACATTGGTCTGTGAATCACACATGCAATTTAAATCACTAAATTCGGTGGCATTGTCAGTGTATCTTTAAACAGAAACCTTTAAGTCTGGCATATATAGATATATATATAGAGAGACCACTCCACCCTAGAAGTTAAAATAACATCAAAATGAAGCAACGCTGTTGCAGTCTGGCAAGATAACACTAAGGCCCTACAATCTTATAGCTCTTGTGAAACCAGGTGTGTACCCAGCAAAGTAGACTAGGAAGTAAAACAGAAAAGTGGTTACTTACATCAGAATACTCACAGAGGAAACCACAATCCTGCCAGAGCTTTTTCTTCTACTGATCCCACTTCTAGGTTTCGCTAATGTCAAGACATTACACCCATCACTACCAGGGAACTCTGTAATCATTTCCATCCTGGCTTCAACTTCCTCAAATATTTCAGCTTCAAGTTTCCAAGGCAGGTTTTAAGTCTACACATGTAACATTTCTCCAGTTTTAGAAAATACTGCTTACCTTCAAATCTTTTCTCAGCAAGTGAGACTGAGTATGTTTCAACATGAGTGGAGTCCTAGAAAAAGGAAAACTTGTTTCTCTGCAAAGGATCCAAAATCAGGAGGTTCCCCAGAAGCTTGCCAGAATTGCATTTTCCTCTCATTTACATATACAGTTAAGTCATTTCCAACCAACACCCCTGGGTATTAAGGTCCAAACCTCCTTTTACGGCATTACTCACTTATAGTTTACCTTGTGAAAGACAACAAGCATGCAGAAAGAAAAGGCAAGTCTCTTTGATCTAGTCCTATTTTTTATTTTTGGGAGAAACCCCACGTACTTTACATCTAGGATCTGAGGCAGATAGGACTGTAAGCATGGGTTTTCCCTTTTTTCTTCATCTCTGTTTCTCTGCTCTGCTGAAAAGTATTCTGATGAAGATTTTAGAATCTAAGGAGCATTTATTAAATCAGCTACTATATACCCTGCCTCATGAAGTAGCACTCAATCTGGCAAAGATATAAGTACACAAATATTCATAAGGCAACACAGATAAATTACAGTAAAGCTATCATTAGATGTGTTCTATCTCAACCATAATGCTTACAATTAAAAAGACTGAAAATGTATACTGACAGAAGTGTGGAAAAATTAAAACTCTCATTATAATACAAAACAGTTCAGCCACTTGTTAGCAAAATAATGTTGTTCACCTGGTATCTACATTCTAGTCCTCAGAACCTGTGAATGTTACCTTATGTAATGGAAGTACTCCCCGGGAGGCTGTAGAGAAGTCTCAGTCAGTAAAATGCCTGCTGAACAAACATGAGGACTTGTGTTTGAATCCCAAGAACCCATGTGGAAAAAGTTGGATACAGTGGCATGTGCCTGTAACCCTAACACCAGAAATAATGGGGGCCCCTAAAGCTCACTGGCCAGTCAGTCTTGCTGAATCAATGGGTTTTAGGTTCACTAAGAGACTTGCTTCAAAAAAAAAAAAAAATAAAGATACAGAGTGATCAAGACAGCCACCATCAGCCTGTGACTTCCACGTGTGAAGGTTCTTTTATCTTTGTTGGTTTGAATGTGAACCTGAATATACACATGGATACATTAACAAGTACATATGTACCTAAGCACAGACACAGACACAGAAACACGGACAGACTAATAGACATACAAGCACACAAAAATGTGATTAAGATAAGCTCCAAAGTAACTAGCCACAAGGGAGCTAGCAACATTGGGAGTCAAGAGTGACCTGATTTGGCAAAGTAGCAAAAATTGGAGACAGAATCACAGATGCTATGCTGCTGGCCTGGAAAATGAAGGAAGGGGATCAGGAACTAAGGAATACAGGAAACAGATTCTTCTCTAGAGCCCTCAGAAAAGCTCTGCTGCCACCTTGATTTCAGACCATCTGACCTATAGAGTTAAATAATAATAAACTTACTTTGCTTTAAATCACTGTCTATAGTAATAGCAGCAAAGAAAATTAATACAAGCTACTCTGTAAATTAGTTTGCAATATCTGCTAAAATTGAACATATGCCTATTTTATGACTCAGCAATTCCACTCCTAGGCATTTAACTCCTGGGCAATAGAAATATATTTGCATGAGCATCAATATATGCATACAAGTATCATGTCCAAACCAGTTTTAGTCAAACCCGTAGGAAGGGTGGGTGTAGTGGTACATGTCTTTAATGTCACCATTCTGGAAGGGAGGCAAGTGGAGTTTGAGGTCAGCATGTTCTACACAGAGAGTTTAGAGAGCTCTGGATAGCCAGGGCTATAAATTGAGACCTGTCTCAAAAGAAAACATAAGAAATGTGTAGGTGTGTGGTCTGTGAACCTGTAACGGTGGCCACACCCCTTTGGGTGTGGCTTCAGGCAGATAGAAGTGGAAAGAGAGGAGCTTGAGGCTTGGCTTTCCTTTACACACTCTTTCTGGAGGGTCAGAGGATCCCATAGAGAGAACAGGGAAATGTTCCAGTGGTTCTTTGTATTTTTCTATGTATTTGTTCCTCAGTAAACTCACATTTATCATTTATCTTGGGTCTAATGATATAATTACACCCTCTCCTTCAGAAACTAGAAACAGGTAACTATGGTTTAACAAAGCTCTAATCCCAAAACTTAAGGGATAAGGACAGGAAGACCAGAAGTCAATGTCATCCTTAGTCAGTTCACAGCTACCCTGAGCTACATGAGATTATGTGTCAAAAACTCAAACAAACAAAAATAAATAAAAATAATCAAAGGAACATATATGGTGTCATACCCCTCTAATCTCAGCACTCAGAAGAATCAGGAGGACTGTTGCAAGGTTGAGGACAGCCTGGTTTACATAGTGACTTCTGGAACAATTATGATTAGATAGAAAACCCTTATTTCAAAAAGAATAAACAAAAGAATTCAGCTGTCTGTAAGAAAATGGACAGAACAAATTATATTTACATGATATACTACTTAGAAATATAAAGAAATGAGCCACATTTCTTTATACAGGACAGGTTTAACCTAGAAACATATAGAGTATAAAGAAAAATTAGATAATTCTCTAAAGAAAAATATCCTTCTGGAGATGTATCGTGGTAATGATTACACAAAGATATGTTATTTTGTTTTGGGGTTTTGTTTTGTTTGTTTTTCAAGACAAGGGTTTATCTGTATTGCTTTGGATTCTGTCCTGGAACTAGCTCTGTAGACCAGGCTGGCCTCAAACTCATAGAGATCTGCCTGCCTCTGCTTCCAGAGTGCTGGAACTACAGGTGTGTGCCACTACCACCCGGCAATATAAATGTTTTTAATGCTACTGAAGTACATACTTAAAAGTAGTTGAAATAACAAAAATTCTTGTTTGTTTTTTCTTGGGGATGGGAGTGGAAAATAGGGTCTCAAGTAACCCAGGCTGGCCTTGAATTCATGCTGTAACTCAGGCTGGCCTTTAACTCCTGATCCTTCTGTCTCTACCTACAAAGTGCTGGTATTATACAGGCACAGCATATATCACTGCATCTGCTGAAATGGGAAAGTTGATGCCATGTTCTATCACAATAAAAATGTAATGTATATTCAATGTGTAAAGTCCAAAATGAAGTTCCATGGCTTCAGAGTGGCTATTCTCACTGTATAGATGTTCACTTAGATCTTAGACTTTGGTTCTAAGAAAGTGTTTGTGTGTCTATGTTAGCTGCATGATGTATTATTTTCAAGTTCTTTACAATAAAGTAATTTGATAAATAATACATACTGTATCAATCTATTTTAAGAAAGTTTAAAAACAATCTGTGGTAAAAAGATGCTTAAAAAAAGTGTTAACTTTGTGGATTGCTGTTTAGAAAGAGGCAGTAGGGTGGGTGGTGGTGACCCATGCCTTTAGTCCCAGCACTCGAAAGGTAGAACCAGGTGGATTTCTGTGAGTTAGAGGCAAACCTGGTTTGCAAAGAAAGTTCCAGCACAGAGAAAGAGGCAGTATGAAGCCTTGTGGGAAATGAAAATATTTAATTTCTCAATCTAGGTATTGGTTACATGAGTGTATATATAAAAATTCATTAGACTAATGGAGTGTTGGTGGCACACACTTTTAGTCCCTGCACTCGAGAGGCAGAGGCAGGTAGCTCTCTGTGAGTTCAAGGCCAGTCTGGTCTACAGGGATAATTCCAGGACAGGCTCCAAAGCAATACAGAGAAACCCTGCCTCAGAACAAACAAACAAAAAAAGCACTTTAAAAAATTCATTAGACTACATACTTAGGAATTATAAAGCTCAACTTCCAAATGCTAAGCCCAATTTTGTTTGCAAATTATTTGACTGTATTAGAATAAACAACAATATAATGGAAATGGGGGAGAAGAAAGAAAAAAGGAAACCACCAAAAGTATGTGTGGTCATAGAAAGTAGAAAGTTTTAGGGAGGAGGTAAAGTACAAGTCAAATACTGAAACATGGACAGGATAGAAAACAGATACAGAGAAGAAGCTAATTCTAGATAAAGGGAAGAACATGCAATTGTCAGTAATGTTTAAATGGGTGCTACTAAGGGCCAGTTGTAGAGAAAGAGGCTACAGGATAAGACAACTCTATCTCAACAAGCCTGGAAACTATTACAAGCCGTTTAGACAGTACTCTATAGGAAATGGTAGGCTGACATCAAAGAAGGTTAAAGCCAGAAAGTAACATGATGAAGTCATTTTTAAGGTTATTGTAGTGAGATGTTCACTTTGTCCACACCTGTGGCATAGACCACGCCCATTGGGGTGGAGACAGGGCTGAATGTTACCTGGGGGAACTAAGTCAGAGGACGAGCTTGGAGAGCTCTCTTGCTTGCAGCATGGGGACAGGAGTACATCCAGAGGCATCCTTGAGCCTACTGGTGTTCATCTGTCTATGTTGTAAGTTATTTCTTTCTGAATAAACATCTATTCAACCTATTTGTTTCTTCTGATCTTTATTAAACATCAATAGGTTATCTGAATACAGGGACCCATAATACTCTTTTAATACTCATCTGGTCCTGAATGACAAGTATAACGAAAGGCACTAGCCACAGACACGGGGGTCATAAAGGATGAGGGAGAAGAACTGTGTGCTTGACTACTATGGGAGAGCGTGGCTGCCAAACCTATGTGGCTAGTAAGCCCATCAACCAAAACAAAAAGCAGGTACTTCTTTCCCTCTGCCTACTAAGCTGGTCATGAAGGATCACAGAGCTGGAAAGCACCAGTAAGGCTGCCTGAAGTACTGTCATGTGAGAAACTGAGTTATATGGGCCAATGCCTGAGGCCAGTTTATGAAAAGCAATCTGGAACAAGAGTTGAGACTTACATATTTTACCATTAGCACCCTATGGAACAGGGAGCACAACTGATTATGCTGCCCCAAATGCCATTACCAACTTCATGTCTAGCCATGGAATTCACTGACCTAGACTCACGATCCAGATTCCCACTACTTATTCTTGCCAATCTTTTTCTAGAGTTCTCCCTACAGTTCACCAAAATTCTAATGGCTTTATAAAATACTTTTTTAAGTGTATTGTTTTCTCTGGCAAGTTGTTTAAAGACTTTAGCTTTTGTCTTTCCCTTCAGTGATGTCAACTTGATAAGCTGAGACAAGTCTAGAGAGGCACTGCCTCACTACTGGTATATCAGATCCATCAGGAGACAAAAATAAGTTTTACCTACTACTTTTATCATTGTCATCGCCTTATAAACCTGATTATGAACAAGAGAAGCCATAGATTATATTCCTGAGAATGATTAAACGACAACAAAAATGAGAGCTTGTACAGGAGAAACCTGGATGGGTCTGAAGGCAACTTATTTGAACGCTGGAATGCATTCTTCATGCCTGATCCTAATCAGGCAAAGGGAATCAAAATTCATATGGCACAATCCAATATGGAAGTCATTATAATAGAATTACAAAAATGTGTTTCTTAATTACATACAATTACAAAATCAGTTCCTCAGTGCTCAGTAGCCACATGGGGTTGGTAACTACCATTTGGAGCAGTTTAGATTTAGAACATTTCCATCTTCATACATAATTCTATTGGAAAGGACTGTACCCTGTAGGTCTAACCTGCTGGAATGGTAAGAGGGCACTCCCTCTGAAGAGTGAGGAAAAATTCTTTAATTTTCAGTACACACATCAAAATTAGGTACCACAAAGGACATTTACTACTCCTCAGCAAAAAGGCATTCAGCCTCCTCAAGTAAAAATGCAAGAAACTAAAAGACAACTAAGACATTAATGTGAAGGCGTATACTTCTTTCACTTTGTTCTCTATAAAGGGCTAATCTCATACCAGAAGTCATTGTAGGGATATGCAAAAATCAATGGACCATTAATAAGTAGCAATTGCTTTTTAGAAAAAAAAAACTTATGGCTAATAAAAATAAAATCAAGAGAAATGGAAATTTAAGTGGGTGAGAAGAAAGAACAAGAACATATTTTGCAGATGAAAACTACTATTAAAATTAGCCTTTTTAAAAATTTCTTTCCTTCTGAAATCATAATTAAAATTTTAAATGATGTTGGTTATCTAGCTAATGAAATGAACACCTCTAAATTTTGTTCACAGCACATGACTTGAATGGTGGAGAATTACCCAAATGCACTTCCACTGAAGTCTGTCATAATATTTCACTATCAACTGTCACCCCGACTAGTGCTCAAGCAAACTGAACACATACAATTAATGAGATAAAAGCAAAACAAAAAACCATCAAAAATCACTTTAAGAAGCTACTAGCCCTAACACAATGCTGTTTCCCTTTCCAGTCAGTAAGATACTGAAGACCCATACCTAGGTGCTGAAAGAAGAGACTATACAAGAACCCCACTGGGGTGCAAATTGTTTTAAAAATAAGCACAGCAGGAGTATTCTCTTTTACCTATTTTTAAATTCTAATGTTCAAGTTATTGGCAAACATTAACATACTATTTCGAAGTAGGAATAAAGTACTGCTGAATAAATGACTTTGAGTATGTGGAGAAAGATTCTTGCTATAAGGGAATTTCCTGTTCTGTATTTATTAATTTCAAGTATTCCTATATAGCCCCTCTCAGAAGGGATTAAAGTTGGTGATTATAAATTACAGCAGTAAACATGGGGAGTGCATGGGGGGAAGGGAAGGAACAAAATAATGGAGTCAAGAAGTTAATGTAATATATCTACCATCAAAATTGGCATAGCATAAAATACACAATGTCACTTGATAAACTGTTGCAATAATTTTATACGCTGAACTTATATTTTACATATAGTTGGTCTCTAACATGGCTACTAGAAAATTTAGGATTACATATGTGGCTATACTTTATTTGCATTTTGTGGCACTGACCTACACTGTTGTTTAGTACTTTCTTTGACTTTTGCTTTCACTTCTTATTCATTCTGACAATATATGTCTGATATACTGCTTTTACTTTTAAAATACAGCCATAAGCTCCAGAGATACTCCTTTCTTTTTGGTTACCATTTACAATGGATCAGTAAACCCTGTTATTTCAGAGTACTTGGTTTCATGACTTTTGGTTTTCCAAGAATGGACAAATAATTTACTTCAGTTAGACAGTAATAACCTGGAGAATACAGGGAAACACAACAGACCTCAGGCCACATGATTTGTAGTTTCATTATTTCAAACTTCTCTAACAACAAACTTCTATAATCCAACAAATATTCACTGAGCACTCACGCTAATGTAGCTGGTTTTTGTTTACTATAACTGACAAATGCTAGTTACAGACCTGCTGTGCACACACACCCAGAAAAAGGGTAGGTTAACCATCCAGCCACCTTCTACACTAGGTGGCACTGATAGAGCCACCTATAACCTGGACCCAAGACTTGTTCTTAAGCTAATGACCTATTAGAAAGATGTACACATTTAATAATGGCTAACCACCTCAAGGACTTTCTGGATATTTACTACATAATCCTGAAGGTAGTATCAATAGATCTATTTCAAAAGTGAGATAACTAGGGCTGGAGAGCTAGATCATTCTCCCATAAGACTAGGGTTCAAAAAGGAAAAAAAACACTAGGGTTCAAGCCCCAATACCCACATAATGGCAGCTTACAACTATCTATAACTCTAATTCCAACTCCCTCCACTAGCTACAACACCAGGTATGCACTCGGTGTACAGATATGCATATAGGAAAAACTAATACATATAAAATATTTAAAATTTGAGGTAATAAACCAGGAGTGGTGGCATATACCTGTAAGCATAGTGCTCACCAGGCTAAGACAGGATGACTGCCACAAATTCAAGACAAACTTGGACTACAGAATGAGATCTAGTCTTAAAAACAAACAAAAAACTGAGAACCAGGCATGGTGACACATGCCTGTAATCCTAGCACTTGGGAAGTTAAGGCAAGAAGATCAGGAATTCAAGCTCAGTTTTAGCTAATGCAGTGAGTTAAAGGCCAGCCTGACCTACACAAGAGAAACTGTCAGAAAACAACAACAAAAATGTAAGAAAGGGGGATGGGGAGAGAGTTCAGCGGTTAAGAGCACTGACTGCTCTTCCAGATGTCCTGAGTTCAATTCCCAGCAGCACATAGTGGCTCACAACCATAAGATCTGGTCCCCTCTTCGGGCCTGCATGCATACAGCAGATGGAACACCATATACATAATAAATAAAGATAAGAAAAGTAAGATGGGCATGGTTACTGCTGTCTGTAATCCCAGCACTTGGGAAGCCGAGGCAGGAGAAATGCTTGGAGTTCCAGGCCAGCCTAGGCTTACAATGTAAGATCCTATCCCTTACTACCAAGTAAGAAAACTGAAGCTTAGCAATATCAAATAATTAATATGAGGTGACAAATAAGGAGGAAGAGATCTATCGCTTACCTCAAGATAGTGTGAACCTCAATCTACTTGGGTTTTTTGACAACAGTGGACTTAGAGGATGGGAAAATCACTCTGACCATGGCAGAATTACCCCAGGTACAGAAAAAGGCAATCCAGGACTGGAGAGATGTTCAGTCTTTAAGAGTACTTACTGCTATGCAACATAAGGCCATAGTTTGGATCCCAACAACCACGTAACAATCCATGAACACCTTAATCCCAGTTATGAAGGGTCAGAGGAGAATCGTTGGGGCTCGATGACTTCCACTCTTGTTGAAAACACACAAGCCCCAGGTTCAGGGGAAAACCCTTCCTCAAAGGAGTAACGAAACAGAAAATGATACCAATTTTTTCTTCTATCACTTGGACATACATACAGGTGCACCCACCTGTGTACACATTTTTATTTGAGCACACACAAATCATTAAGAATGAAGCTCAGGTAGGGCAGAGGTGACAATGGACAGTAGCTGGTGATTTATGTGCTCATTAAAGGTATTTAAGCAGACTGAAACCACAGGCACTATGCTAAGTATACATTATAAGCATTAAGAATAGCATACTGAGTAATTTCATTATCAGAGCTAAAATGACTAAAAGAAGGCATCACTGTTGAGTAAATAAAACAAGCACAGGATTTCAATGGTTGACAAACCTGTTGCTTGGGGAACAACCAGAGGTACTCCCTTGAAATATCCTACAACACCTTCAGGAAAAACCCTCAACTATTCACATCCTTTAATGAGCACACCTTTAATCCCAGCACTCAGGAGGCAGAAGCAGGCAGATCTCCGTGAGTTCGAGACCAGCTTTGTCTACAAGAGCTAGTTCCAGGACAGCCTCTAAAACCACAGAGAAACCCTGTCTCAAAAAAAAAGAAAGAAAGAAAGAAAGAAAGAAAGAAAGAAAGAAAGAAAGAAAGAAAAAGAATTAAGATTTAGTCGGGCAGGCCAGGCATTAATGGCACGTGCCTTTAGTCCCAGCATTTGGGAGGAAGAGGCAGGCAGATCTCTAAGTGTCCAAGGCCATCCTGGTGTACAGACCAGGACTACATAGAGAAATCCTGTCTCAAAAAAATTAAGAATTAAGAGTTATCTGGGGTGGGGAATTTAATTGGTCTAAAACATAGGCATAACATGCATAAGATGCATAAGGTTCTAGATTTGATCCTCACCACCACCAAAAAAAAAAAAAAAAATCAAGATTTTCTGAGGGGTGGAGATGCTTGCCTGGCATGACTAAAGCTCTGGTTTTGATCCCCAGTACTGCATGAACCAGGTGTGGTGTCTATAATCACATTACCTGGCACACAAGGCAGGAGGATCAGATGTTTAAAGTCACCACCCCCTACATAGACAGTATGTGGCCAGACAAAACAGCATGAGATCATAAGATGGTGCCTGGGGGGGGCGGGGGGGAGGATTGATGGACTGGTGTGAGGATTAAATACATAGACTCATCATCAGCCTCAAAAGTAAAAAAGTTAATATCACCTGTAACTGCAGCATATACCAAACATTCTAATTTTAGCATGCCAATCTTGATGCACTTAGTTATTTTATTCAATGTCTATTACTTTTCATTGTAAATGAATAAACATAGCTTTTTGGTAACTTTATTTTATTTTTCTAATTAGCATATAAAGTAATGGGTTTCATTATGGCATTTTCATACAGTTTTGAGGGATGGTGGGCTAAGAATGTTTTATTTGCATTTTTAATCATGTGTATATGTAGGGATTTGTGAATAAGTAAGGCCAGAAGAGGGTGTCCAATCTCCTGGGGAAGGAGTTAAAAGCAATTGTGTACCACTCAAGCTGAACTCCAGTCTTTTACGAGAGCAGTATGAGCCCCTAATTTCTGAACCATCTCCCCAGTTCCTACATTGTTTTTACTGACCCCCTCCTGCTTCCTCTTCTCCCTTTCTTCATTAGCTCCCATTCTGCTTTCATGTCTCTTATATTACCCTCTTTGTTGTTCCCTCTCTTCCTAAGCTTTTTTTCCCTTTTCATGGTCCCCTTTCTTAGGTTCATGACCTCTACCCATATTCACATATATACATATGTAAAAATGTAAATGTAAAGTCAGAGCTTAGAGAAATGTGGTACATGTCTTTCTGAGTTTAGGTTACTTCAATTAATATAATGCTTTCTATACCCACCCATTTTTCTGAAATGTCATTATTTCAATTTTTCTTCATGGCTGAATAAAATACCACTGTGTAACCACATTTTCTTTATTCACCTAGGGTTTATCTTATTTTGTTCATTTTTTAAGACAGGATCTCTTTTGTTGTTTTTTTTCTTTGCTTATTTGTTTAAGACTATCCTAGAACTTATTTTGTAGATCAGACTGGCCTCTAACTCACAGATCTGCCTGCTTCTGCCTTCCAAAGGCATGTGCCCCCCCAGCAAGACTGTCCTTGAACTACTGACCTCTTGCTTCTACTTCCTAAGGATGAGGATTACAGGTATGCACCATGCCTAGCTCCATTAATCTACTAATGAACATCTAAGATTATCATATCCTGGCTACTGTGAATAGAGCAGCAACTAAAAATTCTATCTTTTCAATAATTAGGCTTAACCATACCAGTCAAGCACTCTATCTACTAAGCTACAACATTCTCAGCCTTAAAACTAACTTTAGTATCAGTAGCATTCATTAAATGGTTCTATAACCTCCCCCACAGAAAGTTGTGTGCATTGCCCTCCCTGTAATCCTAACACTGTGGGAACTGAAGCAGTAGTTATCAACACCAATTTGAGGCCAGCCTAGGCTAGGTAGTGAGTTCAAGAACAATTTGGGCTACACAGAAAGAAAAAGAAAAGGGGAGGTAATGGGGGAAGGGGAAACAGAAAAGGAAGAATCCCTCCTTAGGGGGAAGAAGAGTATTGAGTTTTCTCTCAAATGTAGAACCTAGATTAAAAAAACAAAACAAAACTAAACAAAAACTATGTAAAAGACATGAAAACCAAGTGGGAATATTTGAATGAAAGAAGGTGACCAGGGAGGTGGAAGGGTGACAAGGGAGGGCAATAGAGAACATGAGCAAACAACAATGATATACAAATATGAAAATGTCATAATGGAATTGGTTAGTTTGTACATTAAAAAATATAAGTTAAAAAATTTAAAATGGAACTGGGAAGAAAGTTTATTCAGGTGGGATGGTGGTGGCATATGCCTTTAGTTCCAGCACTCGGAAGGCAGAGGCAGGTAGGTGGATCTCTGTGAGTTCGAGACCAGCCTCTACAAGAGCTAATTCTAGGACAGCTTCCAACACCACAGAGAAACCCTGTCTTGAAAAAAAAAAAAAAACATGCTGCCATGCAAGAATGTGGACCTAGGTTCAACTCCAGAACCCACAGAAAAAAAAAAAAGGTCCAATATGGTAGAATGCAATTGTAAGTCCAGCATTGGGGAGGCAGAAACAGGTAGGTCCTTGGGGCTCCCTGACCAGCCATCCTAGCCAAAACCATGAGTTCCAGGTCAGAGACTTAGTTTCAAAAAATAAGATGGAAAGTGCTTGAGGAATGAGACCTAAGCTGGACCTGTGGACTCTACAAGCACACATCCCACATCCACAAAAACCTCACATCCAACTTTAGTCAGTAATGTTTGTTGGAGATTGGGAACAGGAACATGAATTAATGCCCAGCATTGGTTATACTGCACTCCTCACACGTGTCTCCCTCCATCCCAACCCTATTGAAATAAAGTGAAAAAATTATATTTGTCCTCTTTCATATGGCTATTAAGAATGACCTCTAGACTGGGCGATGGTGGCACATACCTTTAATCCCAGAACTTGGGAGGCTCAGAGGCAGGCGTATCTCAGTGAGTTTAAGGCAAGCCTGGTCTACCAAATGAGTTCCAGGACAGCCAGGACTTTACACAGAGAAACCCTGTCTGGGAAAAAAAAGAAAGAAAAAAAAAAAGACCTCTAAATCTCCATTGTAGACTATATATTTAAAACCTAGAGTTATTTTAGAAATTCCAAAATTAACTAGTGCCCACACTGTAACAGAGCAAAGGGGTAGGTTGCCCCCTTCAATTCCTCCAAGTAAAAATCCAAGATAAACTGGAAATCCAACCATATAACCCAAAACAACATCCCCTTTCTAATGTTTTACTGTATGAGGTCCCCTTTGCCAGAGAGCTAGCTCTTGTCAGTGGATTCTGGGTTCTACAAGATATGGCCTGAGTTTCTGAAGAAAAAGAATGAAAATATAAAGATCTGTTTAAAAGGTACTTATTATCACTACCCTATGTTTTATTAAGTTGTTCGTTTAATAAAAAGCATGATAACACAAACTAAAAATAATTTTACCCTTTCTTTCCCTTCTATGAGACAACAGAAGGTCCAATAAGATACTCTCCTCTATCCCAAGGAAAAGCATGTTTCAAATGATTAAGGGACCGTCTGCAGGCTGAGAGTGGTGACTTGGAGGGTCTCTGAAGTACAGACCAACATGAACTCCATAGCAAGATCCAATCTCAACATGAAGACACAAACACTACTACATCTAATGTATTCTCTCTTCCCCCTCCACCTAAGATTTCTCCATAATGTGATAATTCCTAAGTCATACAAAGATTTGTGTTCTTTTTTTGCAATAAAAGATAAAAAAGAAAATCAGTTTGCATGATTAACTTAAAAAAAAATGTCGCCAGGAAAATCAGAATGAGATCCCTTTCCTTGCTGCGTATACCTCCGCACCACCTGCACCTGCAAGCACACAGATGGTTAGCGCGAGAACCAGAAGATGGGAGACCAGCTCATCGTGTTCTTCTGAATGTCCTTATGATGTCCCTCTTGTGCAGACAGGATGAGGACCCGCATCCCTCACCCCTGACTACAGCTCTCAGCTGCAGTCCCTTGGGCTTGGACACCCAGTCACGACGCTGCCGCGTAATGGGGGGGGGGCGCAGCAGGGCCAGACGCCCCAGTAGCGAAGCCACTACCTCAGCCATTTCGGGGCAGAGCGGGGGGGGGGTCATCGTCGCAGAGGCCGCGGCCCACTCTCTTCGTGACCTGCAGCTGCCCTAGTGCGACACAACAGTTTTCCCAACCCTGACAGGGAAAAATATGCAGAGCACAGAGCGGGGCCACCTAGGTGGCTGGCTGTGGATTCCACGTCTGTGCACTTTAGTCAGGATGGAGCCTGCGAGCTAGCTCATCAGAGGACCAGCCAAGCCCTCCTTTCCCAGCACCTCAGCAGGGCCCTGTGCCCATAGGGCTTACATCCCAGAAGCCCCGCGGGCCCCGAGCAGAACCTCAGGAACAACTGTGGGAAAAGACACTTGCTCCTCGCTCTCCACCCCCTCCCTTCCCAAGCTCGCCCACTCACCCACGCCGAGCCCGAGGGACCACGCCACGTGCCGAAAGAGGGACGTGGCCCGAGGCCCCCTCATCAGCTTGACCTAGGCCTCAGAAAGGGCGTCCTGGCTAGAGGCTCGCGGATGTCCGCCCCGCCCCCGGGGGTCCTGAGCCTGGCCTGCCCAGGCGCTCCCAGGGCCTTACCTGGAGGCCGAGCGATGGCCTGTGATGCTCGCCCCGCGCCTGCTTCCGTGGACTTGGCGGGCAGCAGCGAGGAGCCCTTCCCAACCCCTTCCGAGGGGGCCCCGGCTCCGTTCCCACCACTGCGCTCCATCGGGATGCGCGGGCTGCACAGGCGCACTCTCCGTCCCGCCGCGCCGCACCGGCTCCGCGCGTGTCCGCATGCGCACGCGTCCTCACACTGCCTGGGCTCGCTGCGCCGGACCCTCGCGCACCCGCAAGTGCGTCACTCCTCATGCCGCGCGCGCGTGCTCGCGCCGGTGAAGGATTGCACGTGCAGTGCGCTCGTGGGTTTTCACCCACACATAGACTCTCTTGCTGGTGTGAAATAATGCGTTCACTGTTCTCACACGAAGTGTGTGGGACGTGCACGTGCACTGTTCACTATAATATTCACACAAATTGCGTACACACAAGTCCTTACTCTTAGCATACACTGGGCACTTGCGCGCGCGCGCGCGCGCGCACACACACACACACACACACACACACACACACACACACACACACACACACACACCAGACAGACCCAACACATATCTTCTTAGAGTTGACATGCATCTTGTGCATGCAGTGAGCACACTCAGCTTAAACAAATTTCCACACACCAGTGCACAAATCCGCTTAAATCTTCTCAGATCTTGCACACATACTATGTGCACATGCATGGGTGTTCACACTGGATGTCTGCATGCAAACAGCCCTGAATTTTGGTATACAGTTCATGGCTAGGTTGTCACCATGTGGGCCAGTGCCATGTATACAGATGCCATAGGACCACAGGATCCATTCTCCTACCACAATCAGGTTTTACTTCATCTATTTATTTGCTTGCCATATATTCATCCTATAAAATAATGAATTTCACTATCCTTTTTCATATATGTCTATCACGTACTTCGGGGGGGGGTGCGGCATGATTTTGAGACAGGGCCTTACATTATATCCCAAGCTGACCTGGAACTATATATGCTAGCCTCTAACTCATGGCCATCTTCCTGCCTTAGCCTCTCATAGTTCTGGAATTACAGGCAAGAGTTACCACACCCAATCATATCCTGTATTTTGACAATATTCCCCCTCCAATTATCCTCTTTTATTTCCCTACTCCCTCTTGCCAGAACTTTGCCTGTCCCCCAAAAGTTCCTATTTTCATGTCATATATGTGTGTGCACGTAAATATAATTTTAAAATCTATATTCTGCATATGCTGTATTTGGCTTGTTTTGAGACCATCTCATTCTATGTCCTACTTTTGGTTTTGTTTTTTTCTATTTGCTTTTTTCCAGACAGGGTTTCTCTGTGAAACAGCCTTGGCTGTCCTGGAGTTCCATCTATTAACTAGGCTGGCCTTGAACTCAGAGATTTGCCTGCCTCTGCCTCCCACTAGCTAGGATTAAAGGTGTGTGCCACCACCACCCTGTGACAGTCTGATTCTGCATCCCAGGCTGGTGTAGAACTCACTTTATCACATTCAAGCTCTCACAACAATCAAGCCAGATGCTTCAGCCTCCTGAGTGCTGGAATTAGAAAAAAAAACAAAAAACAAAAACCGACAACAAAAAACATGCTGGGCTTATATTTGTGGGTTCATTTTAGGGATGAAAAGGAAAGGATTTCAGGTAGCCTAGGCTGGCTTTGAACTCACTAAGTAAGGAAGACCTGATTCTACTGCTTCAGCCTCCTGAATTGTAGGAGTCAAGACTTTCACTGCTATGCCTGGCCACATTTTTCTTTCTCTGAGTCTGACTTACTTTGTTCAATATAGTGATCTCCATTTTCATACATTTTCCAGCAAATATCATGAATTTTTCTTCTTTCTGGCTGAATTAGATTCAAATATATATCACCTTTTCTATACCCATTCATGGATGTATACCCAGTCCAGTTCTATAAGTTACTATGAATAGTGTGCCACAGTAAACATAGGTGCTCAATTATCTTTACTGTATGCTGAATTTGACCCTTTGGGTGTATATACCAAGGAATGGTGTTACTAGGTCATATGGAAGCTCCACTTTTAGTTTGGGGAGAGTCTCATCGCTGACATCTGCTGCGGTCTCTTAATTGATTTTCCTACTCATTGTGTGTAAGAGATCTATTTCTCCATAGCCTCACCATTTGTTGTTTCCTTCTTTCCTTCCTTTCTGAATTTTGGTGACAGGGTTCTCCTGGGTAGCAACATTGGTTGTCCTGGAACTCATTCTGTAAACCAAGATGGCCTAGAACTCAAAGATCTGTCTCTGTCTCCCAAGTGCTGGGATTAAAGGCATTCTTGGTAGTGACTCTGACTGTAGTGAGATGTAATATCTATGTAATTTTGTTTGTGAATCACCCTCCCCGTCCATGGGTCTCATCTAGCACAGCTGGTAGTGGCCAGAGTTTGTGGTCAAAGATGGTCTTGAACTTCTGCTCTTCTTGGGCATGTGAAAGTAGAACCACTTTCTCCTTTACACATTCTGACAGATAATTATCTGTCAAAGATTTCTTCTCTTCCTATGGGCTTTCTCTGATAATTGTTTCCTTTGCTGTCCAGAGCTTTGCGATATCTTGCCATCCCATTTGTCAATTCATTTGTTAGTTTGTTTTTTGTTTTGTTTTGTTTTTGATGCAGGGTCTTTGTAGGGCTGCCCTATATTGCACCATGTTTCCCAGGCTGACTTGGGAATCCTCCTGACATTGTCTTTGAAATTCTGGGTTTACAGCAGTGAGCCAGCATGTTTGCTTTGGATTAATTCTTGCAGCTAAATGCCTTGCGTTGGAAGTAGAGGTCAAAGAAGGCTATGGTTATTGTTTACCCAGCACATTCTTTACTTCAGCCATGCACATTTATTATGGTTTCAAAACCATACTGAAGGGGCTGGAGACATAGCTCTCTGGTAGACTGCTTATCTAGCATGTGTGATGTGTACAGGCCCCAACTTTGATTCCTAAAAGAGAAAACAACTGAAACAACCATGGTGGCCAGGCATGGTGGTTTATGACTTAATCCTAGCAGTAAGGATGCAAAGGCAGTGGATTTCTGTGAGTTCAAGACCAGCCTGATCTATATAGTGAATTCCAGGCCAGCCATGGATACCTATTGAGAAACCTACCCCTTTTAAGGGTCTGAAGATTCCTGAAGGAAGACCCCAAACTCAAATAGTATGTAAGTACAGGGCATTTATTGTGCAGAAATAACCAGCATGCAGGGATCAATCATCCATACAAAATAATGATGATTACCCAGGACAAAGGTGTGCACGCCATTTTAAAGGGGGCTTGGGAATTCTAATTATCTCTATTTCTTTTGGGTAGTTACATGAGGCACATATTGATTGGAGAGGGTGGACAGCAAGACTAGCTTTACTCATGTATGATCGATCAGTAACAGCTGACTCCTGTAACTCTGATACCCTTTTCCTTATAGGGTCAGGTTCTAAAACTATTTAGTTGATTGGTCAAACTTGGCTGGAGGAATTTAATGATTTTGGGCTTAGGTCATTACCCACAAAGGGTGGTCCATGTCAAAGGTAGAATCATATTTCAGCCCCTTTCACCCTGTCTCAAAAAAATAATTAAGAAAAACACAGTTTGAAAAAAATCTTTTTGGTTTGTTTGTTTGTTTGTTGTTTTTGACTTTTGAGACAGAGTTTCTCTGTATAGCCCTGGCTGTCCTGGAACTCACTCTGTAGATCAGGTTGGCCTAAAAATCATAGAGATCTGCCTGCCTCTGCCTTGCAAGTGCTGGGATTAAAGGCTTAGCTACCACCACCAGGCTCAAAAGTCATTAATGTTTAATGGTGACTTACACCTATAATCCCAACACTTGGGAGCCTAAGGCAACAGAACTATTAAATTTGAGGTTAGCCTAGGCTAGAAGAGAATTTGAGGCTACCCTGGGCTAATACAGAAAAGGGGAATAGAGGTGAGGGAGAGTAAAAGGAAGGATATATATATATAGTCCAGGTGTTTAGGGAGGCATAGCCTGCTAGGTGAGTACCCTTCTGCAAGTAGCTCAGGCTACATACTTTTCTGTTGGAAGGTGGCCAGTCTTGAGAATTTTATTCCCAGCCTGGTAGAGAAAGTAACTTTTTTTTTTTTTTTTTTTTTTTTTTTGAGACAGGGTTTCTCTGTGTTACACAGAGGGAAAAAGACAAATAAAACAAAATGAAAGAAAGAAAAAGAGAGGGAGAGAAAGGAAGGAAGGAAGGAAGGAAGGAAGGAAGGAAGGAAGGAAAGAAGGAAGGTTGAGGAGCTGGATAAAAGGCTCAGTGAACAAAGCACTTACCACACAAACATGGGGCCAGAGATTTTTATCCCCAGTGTACATGTAAATTCTGGTAGGTATGGTGGCTCATCTGTAATCACTGCTTTGTAGGAGAAGACAGGAAATCCAAAGGGCAAGCTGGCTGCTAAAATAGCTGAACTCTGTCTCAGAAGCTGCCCGAGGTCAACTTCTACCACATAGTCCCTCACAAATACACACCCACATGCATGTAAACATGGATACATAAACACACGTCACACCCATGTAAAAAATTAAAAGAAAAAGAATGAAGCTTGTGCTGGCTAATTTTATGTCAACGTGACACAAGCTAGAGTCATTGCAGAGGAGGGAGCCCCAATTGAGAAAATGCCTCCATAAGATCAGGCTGTATGCAGTGATTAATGGAGGAGGAGCCCATCCCATTGTGGATGGTGTCGTCTTGGGGCTGGTGGTCCTGGACTCTATAAAAAAGAAACAGGCTGAGTAAGCCAGTAACCATAGCCTCTGTGTCAGCTCCTGCCTCCATGTTCCTGCCTGTGTGGGTTCCTGTCCTGACTTCTTTTGATGGTGGACTGTGATGTACAAGTGTAACCCAATAAACATTTCCATCCTCAACTTGCTTGTGATGATGGTGTTTCATTATAGCAATAGTAACCCTAAGACAAAGCTGATCCAGGCTTATCGACACAGTTCTGAAATCACAGCTACTTCGGAGGCAGAAGGATCACAAGTTCAAGATTTGCCTGCAAAATTTAGAAAGACATAGGTCAAAATAAAAACGAATATCAGGGACTGACGATGTAACTCTGTGGTTCAGTACTAGTCTAGCATGTCATGGTTCTGGGTTCAATCCCCAGAATGACAAACAGCAAAAATAAGGCTGGGAATGTTGCTTGGTGATACAGTGCTTGCCTAGGTTATGTGGGATGTTCTGGGTTCACTATTCAGTTACACTGAGGTTGGAAGGGGAAAGGGAATGTACGGGAACGGAAGAGAAGGCTGCAAAATGAGCACAAGTTTTCTTTCTGACTGAGGAGAATGTTCTTGAATTTGGACTGAGGATGCAACTCAGTTGGTAGAACGCTTCCCCAGCATCAAAGCCTTGAGTTCCTTTCCTTAACACTGCAAAAAAGAGATGTGATTGATGGCACACACCTGTAAATCCAGCATCTGGGAGGTGGAGGTCAGAGGATCACAAGTTCAAAGTCATCTTATTCTAAATCGTGAGTCTAAGGCCAGCCCCGGATACTTAAGATTCTGTCTCAAAGATATTATGTAACAGTGCATGCATTAAACCCATTGAAATACACACATTAAACATATGAAGTTTGGTTTTAATTAATGCATTTCATGGTTTTCTTGAAGTAGAATTTCAGGTGGCTTAGATTGGCTTTGAACTCATTACTATGTAGTCAAAGATTACTTTGAATTTCTGAAACTTCAGCCCCCATCTCCCAAGTTCTAAGATTATAGACATGATGCCATCATCATCTTTGGCAATACTTTGGCTTATTTTTTTAAGATCCCACCATGTTTCTCAATAGTCTAAATCTCACTACATAATTCACACTGACCTGCACTCCTGCTTCAGCCTCCAGAGTGCAGTGTTTACAAGCAAGTACCATTACAAACACCCAGCTTAAACAAGTGAATAATGTTCAAGGAGTATATCAATTTTTAAAGAATGAATGCCAGGTGTACTCGTACATGCTTGCAATTCCTGCAAACAGGAACTTTGAGACAGGAAGATCAGAAGTTCAAGGCCAGCCTCAGCTACATATTAAGTTTGAGGACAGCCTAACTCTGTCTCAAAACGAAAATGAAAACTAGCTGGGAGTGATGGCACACACTTTTAGTCCGAGGAGGCAGAAGCAAGCAACTCTCTGAGTTCAAAGCCAGCCTGGTCTATACAGTGAAGTCCAGAAGTCCAGAACAGCCAGGACTACACAGAGGGACCCTGTCTTGAAAATAATAATAATAATAATAATAATAATAATAATACATTAGTAAAATAACAATAATAATATGAAATAATTTTTTAAAAACAAACAAGAAGAAGTTGAAACCTTTAGGAACTGGCATTTGGTTATGGGGAGGGGAAGATGGAAGAAAGAAAAGAACAGCAAAAAAAAAAATAAAGCTTGGAAACAGACCCTTTGTGGCAGAAATGCTTTTGTGATAAATATGTTCTTGACAGCCCCAAGTATGGGGCTGGAGGAGGATGCAATGAAATGAGAAAGCCAGAGTGATCAGGAAATTGGGCAGGTCAAGGCCAGTGCCTGGAGCTGTAATGAAAACTGTTTCTAAGCTATCAAGAAAAGGTCAATTTTAGAAATGTTAGGAGGGATGTGTTGTTGGCACTTTGTTCTCTTAGGAATCTTGTCGCAAATTTGACCAACTCTTGAACTCAAGGGCTTGATGATGGTCTGGGCAGCATCCTTCTCTAATTTAGACTATTTTTCCTTTTCTTTACTTATTTTGAAGTTAGTTTTTACATTTATTTACTTTATGTGTGTGAGTGTTTTGCTTGGAAGTATGCATGTGCACCACAAAGGTAATGTGCTCATAGAGGTTAGAAGAGGGTATTGGATTTCCCAGAACTGGCATTATGAATAGTTCTGAGCCACTATGTAGGTGTTGGAAATCAAATCCAGGTCCTCTGCCAGAGAAACCAGTGCTCTTAATCACAAAGACATCTCATCAGCCCACTGTTTTGATTTTTTTTTTTTTTTTGGTTTTTTGAGACAGGGTGTCTCTATATTGCTTTGGAGCTTGGAGCCTGTCATGGAACTAGCTCTGTAGACCAGGCTGGCCTCGAACTCACAGAGATTCACTTGCCTCTGCCTCCTGGGTACTGGGATTAAAGATGTGCACTACCAACGCCCAGCTATTTTGAATTTTTAATATTTATTTTATTAAAATATAATGACATCATTTCCCTTCCCTGCTTCATCCTCCAATACTTTCCTTGCCCACCCCACCTGCCACCCTTCTCTCAAATTCACGGCCTCTTTTTATTTAATTACATATATATGTGAATAATATGAGAGAGTGTGTGTATTTTATCACTTCACTTGGGGGTGATAATGCTCTTGCCCCAAAAAAGAGCCATAGACGTTTTCGTAGTAGGGACAGAATCTTGTTATGTAGCCCTGACTGACCTAGAACTTTCTATACAGGGCAGGCTAGCCTAGAGAAGTTGCTCTTAATCCTTTCTCCTGCCTCCCAGGTGCTGCGATTACAGGTTTGTGACACTGTTACAGCATGTTGTTCCCGCCGGCCTCCAGGTCCTGCTGCCATTGTCCTGCAACCACGTGTGCCCCAAATAACACTCAGAGACTCTGTATTTGATACAATCCTGTTGGCCAATTACCATTATTGTTTATGGGCTAGCTCTGTCTTAATTATTAACCCATTTCTACTTACCTAAGTATTTCCACGTGGTCATCTTATCGGGGAGCCTCGCGGCAGGCGTCTTCCTTCCTCCCCGGGCTACATCTCGACTCCTCCCTACTACTTCCTCTTTCCTCCTCCTCCTAGCCCCGCCTATCTTGCTATCTCATTGGCCACAGAGCTTTATTAACCAGTATGAGAAACATATATACAGAATAACATCTCCCATCATGACACCATGCTCCACTCCTTTTATGTTTTATTCTTAATATCATTCTTTCTTTGGGCATGCATAGTTACTCTGATTTTTGTTACTAAATACAGGATCTTGTGCTGTATAATTCAGACTAGCCTCAAACCTACTTTTATAACCCAAGATGTTCTCCAACTAGAAATCCTCCTGCCTGAGCATCTAAGATGTTGAGTTTGCAGAAGTGTGCCTCCACAAACTGCTCATCTTATGTTTTCATAACTGTATTTTAGAAATGTTACAGGGTCATATTGTGATGACATGAGCACCTATAAACTTTGTGTGAAATGATGTTGCACACCAGCTCTCAGTCTGCTTCCCTTGTTTGGAATCAAGTTTTCAGGATCTAGCCATTGGAGCCGGATACTAACTAATCTATTATAAAAGTCAGCCATGCTGGTTTACCCTGTAAATTGCCTGTTTAATCCTTATCCATCTTTTTATTTTAATATTTGCTTCATCCCCCTTTGATTTCTGGGGGGTGTTTTGCATTCTAGATAATTCATTTGTGTTTGAATGCTACAAATATGTTACCTAGTTAATTAAACATTACTAATTTTTTAAAAATATTTTTGAGACAGGGTCTCACTATGTAGCCTTTGCTGTCTTGGAACTCTGTAGACCAGGCTGGCCTTGAACTCACAGAGATCCAACTGCTGTTGCCTCCAAAATTCTGAGACTAAATGTGTGTACCGCTGCCCAGCACCAAGATTCTAACAATATTTTACTGAATTATTTGCCTTCTTACCTGTATCTTCATGTGGTATTTGTTTTTATTGGACTGTAATGGAAAAACATGGGAGATAGAGGGTGAGGAGTTCCAGGGCATCCTTTTAGGCTATACAACCAGTTTAGTGATAGCCCAGGCCATCATTTTAGGCTACATAGCAAGTTTAGAGTTAGCCTCAGGTCATCCTTTTAGGCTACATAGCATGTTTTGTTGGACCCTAATTCCGGGGTCCTGATGGGCTGGTGGGAGAGCCCCGCGACACAAACACCAAAACCAGGAGATGCAACAAGCAAGAGGTGTTTATTGAACAAGTACACTTGGGTAACAGCAATCTCTGGGAAAGCTGCATACCCCCAAAGGGTTCAGGCTCCTTTTTATAGAGACAAACCACAAATCAGCATACATGCATGAGGCACAAGGTGATTGATTACAAAGTATGATCTCATGTTTGAGAGATCACCCAGCTATGACCTGTTCTTATTCACAGGATAAACCATAGAATGACCTGGAAAGTCCCCAGGCTGTCTGTTGGCCAGGAGTGACCCAAACAGTGCTGTTCATCTGGGACCAATTGTTCCAGTGTTGGGGGCCTATTTCCTTGTTGTGGGCCAAGACCTGGGAGAGATTTCACTTCAGTTATTTCACAAAAGATTGATGATTCAGTTACTAGCCCTATTTAACAGAATCAGCCTAGCATAACCACTAGTCCCATCACCATAGTAACTTTCTTGTTCTCATATCTGTTCTTTTCTCCCATGGCAATGTCCATTCTATGATTTTCTATATTCTGCTTGCAAGAATTATTCTCCTGCCCCTTTCCCACATCCTTGCTCTGCAAACTAAAATCTTTCAGTTTAATGTTAGCTGGGGCTAGATGAGATTCTGTCTTAAAACAAAAATAAGGGGCTAGAAAGATGGCTCAGTGGCTAAGAACTCTAGATAGTCTTTAGGGGTCCTGACTTTAATTCCCAGCAACCACATGATGCTTCACAACCATCTCTAATGGGATCTGGTGCCCTCTTCTGACCTACAGGGATACATACAGACAGAACTCTGTATACATAGTAAAAAAAAAAAAACAATAAAAACTCAAGCAACAGCCAAAAAACAGAACACTTCCACATGTATTTTCTACTAAGGACAGTTTCTTAAACAACCACTCTGAAGTTGTGAATTTCAGAAACTTTGACACTAGCCCCAGGGTTCATTGAGTTGGCTGCCAGTTTCTACCTGTCTTGGTATCTTGGGAAAGATACTTCCTGATCATATATATTTTGACAAATCAACACTCAATGGGGTTTGCATAATCCAATCCCTGGATGATTATAACATGATTAAATCCATAAGATATTTATTTGATGGTTTATGCTTTAAGAGGCCCTTCTTAAAAGATAGTCTACTGGGCTGGAGAGATGACTCAGCAGTTAAGAACATTGGCTGTTCTTCCAGAGGTTCTGAGTTCAATTGCCAGCAACAACATGGTAACTCACAGCCATCTGTAATGAGATCTGGTGCCCTCTGGTGGGCAAGCGGAACAGTGCATATAGAATACATAAACATTTTTTTTAAAAGACACTCCAAGTATTCGTTACTTGGAGGCCTTCTCACTATTGGAAATTTTTTCTCACTTTTCATTAGTAAGTCTATTTGGTCTACTAAAAGATAAAAATGTCTGAACCGTGCATGCTGGCTCATGCCTTTACTTCTAGCACTCTGGAAGCAAAGAAAGGTAGATCTCTATAAATTCAAGGCCAGCCTGGTCTACACAGCAAATACCAGGCCATCTAGGGTTACATAGTGAGAAACCCTATCTCAAAAATAAATAAGCCAGGTGGTTGTGCCACAGACCTTTGATCCCAGCACTTGAGAGGCAGAGGAGGCAGGCAGATCTTTGTGAGTTCAAGGCCAGCTTGGTCTACAAATCGAGTTCCAAAACAGCCAGGATTGTTACACAGAGAAACCCTGTCTCACCACACCACCCCCCCCAAAAAAAAGCAGGCTAGAAATAAGCCAAGCTAAGGACAAGCATTAATAAGCAAGAATAAGCCTCTCCCTGTGAATTTATTTGGGAGCTGGGTAGTGGGCCCCCCAAATGAGTAAAGATTAAAAGTGTAAAATGGCAAAGCAAAAACAATCCTTCAGTAGGGTATTTTCCTTATTAGCTTCTTCTTTGAGGAATAAATAAATAAATACTCACGCATAAATATAAATTAAAATACTATTTCTTGGTGCCCTACTTAGGCCACTGCTACACTGCTCTGGTTGAGCACTGGACCAAAGAGAGGGTCCAACAGTCCCGCCACCTCCGAGGAACTTCCTGTATCTGCTCTGAGCACACTAGAATGGTCTATTCCCGAGGGACCACCCTGAGTCCCCGCCTGCCTGATCTTTGACCCCCATCACTGGGCCCCTGCCTGAGGAGAGATCTCCTAGAGAGCTTAGACCACCCAGAGCTACAGACAATGAACTCCTGGCCCACCTAAGCTCACCGAGGGAGTAGCATAGAGACAACCCACCTGCACCTACTGAAAGAAGTGATGGGAAGACAGCAATATAAGAAAATTCCTAACAATAGAAAGACAAGCATGACATCACCAGTATCTGGGAACTCTACACCAACTAGACCTGAACACACCAAAGCAGATGAAGCAGAAGAGAACAAGTTAAAATATAACTTCATAAAAATGATAGAGGCCCTCAAAGACGATATGAGAAAAATCACTTAAAGAAATGGAAGAAAAAAACAAAGAAAAAATGGAAGAAACAGAGGAAAAGACCAAGCAGAAAATGTAAGAAATGAACAAATCTTTTAAAGAAAGTAAGGAAAGCCTAGAAAAAAGGAATTAAACAGTTGAAAGAAACAACTCAAACAGCTCAAGATTTGAAAACTGAAATAGAGACAATAAAGAAACACTAACTGAGGGAATGCTGGAAATAGAAAAACTGGGCAAACGATCAGGAACTACAGATGCAAGCATAACCAACAGAATATAAGAGGTGGAAGAGAGAATCTCAGGCGCTGAAGATAAACTAGAGAAAATAGGTTCATCAACCAAAGAAAATCTTATGTCCAACAAATCCTTAACACAAAACAGCCAGGAAATGTGGGACACTGTGAAAAGGCCACACCTAAGAATAATAGGCATAGACGAAGGCAAAAACAAAACACCAAATAACCCTATTAAAAAATGGGATACAGAACTGAAGAGAGAATTCTCAATAGAGGAAATCAAAAAGGCTGAAAGATGATTAAGAAAGAGCTCAACATCCTTAGCTATCAGGGAAATGCAAATCAAAACAACTCTGAGATACCATCTTACTCCTGTCAGAATGGCTAAAATTAGAAACACCAATGACAACTTATGCTGGAGAGGCTGTGGAGAAAGGGGAACACTCCTCCACTGCTGGTGGGAGTGCAAACTTGTACAGCCATTTTGGAGATCAGTATGGTGATTCCTCAGGAAAATGGGAATCAGTCTACCACAGGACCCTCAATCCCACTATTAGGCATATACCCAAATGATCCACATACATGAAACAAAGACATCTGTTCAACTATGTTCATGGCAGCATTATTTGTAATAGCAAGAACCTGGAAGCAACCTAGATGCCCCTCAACTGAAGAATGGATAAAGAAGATGTGGCACATTTACACAATGGATACTACTCTGGGGGAAAACAAAAAACAAAAACAAACAAACAACAAAAAACAATGAAATCTTGAAATTCGTAGGCAAATGGATGGAACTTGAATAAACCATAGTGAATGAGGTAACCCAGTCACAAAAGGGGGAACATGGTATGTACTCACTCATATATGGATTTTAGACATAGAGCAAAGGATCACCAGCCTATAATTCCCACCACCAGAGAAACTAGGATACAGGGAGTATTCTAAGAGATTCATACAAGATCCCTCACAGAAGGGGAAAGAAACAACATCTCCAGAGCATATGGGGAGTAGGGTGGCAGTGAGTGGACAGGGAGTTAGGAGAAAGAAAAGGGGAGAAGAAAGCACGTGGGACTAGGAAGATTGAGTCAGGGAACGAATAGATGAGAGAAAAATTAAAAAGAGAAAGAGAGAGAGATACCATATAAGAGGGAGCCATTATAGGTTTGAAGAGAAAACTGACTCTGGAGAAATGATGTCCAGAGATCTACCAGACTGACCCCAACTAACAATTTGAGCAACAGTGAAAAGGCTATCTTAAATGCCCTTCCCTGATAATGAGATTGATAACTAACTTATATGACATCATAGAGCTCTCATATCTGAAAGAAACAGAAGCAGACACCCACAGCTAAACACTGAGACGAACTCCTGGAATCCAGTTGCAGAAAGGGAGGAG
This sequence comes from Cricetiscus sungorus, assembly GCA_030556225.1. Classification (NCBI taxonomy): domain Eukaryota; kingdom Metazoa; phylum Chordata; class Mammalia; order Rodentia; family Cricetidae; genus Cricetiscus; species Cricetiscus sungorus. The sequence goes on along the minus strand of JANBXA010000405.1, from coordinate 4,767,595 downwards.
TGATAAGCAAATGGGTCAAGACCAGGCTACAGAAATCCACAGAGACAGCTGACCTGAACAAGGGGGAGCTCATGGACCCCTAGACTGATAGCTGGGAATCCAGCACGGGAGTGACTCAGACCCCCTGAACATAGGTCTCAGTTAGAAGGTCTTGGCAGTCTAAGGGACCTCGGACAGTGAAACCAGGATGTATCCCTGGTGCACAAAAGGACTGTGGGAGCACATTCCCCATGGAGGGATACTCCCTTAACCTAGAAGCAGGAGGGAGGTCCTAGTCTTATTCCAAATGACTTGACAGATTTAGATGACCCCTCCTGGAAGGCATCACTCTACATGTGGATGGGGGGTGGGATGGGAGGGTGTTCTGGGTGTATGGGAGGGTGAAAGAGAAGGAGGGTGATGGAGAGGGAACTGAGATCGATATGTATATAAGAAAAATAAATAAATAAACAAATAAATAAAAGAAACAAAACAAAACAAAAAAGTGGGTCTTCCCACTTCAAAAAAGAGAATACTATTTCATGAGTTCAGTGGTTAAAAGAGCTTCCTACTCTGCAGATAGCCTGAGTTCAATTCCCAGTACTCACAATAGGTGACTCAAAACTGCATGTAACTCTAGCGCCAAGGAATCTAACACCTCTGGCCTCTGAGGTTACCAGTACTCACATGAACATACCCACACCCAGACACACAATTTAAAATCAGATAAATCTTTTTTAAAATTACCATTTCCTAAGGGCTGGGGTCGTAGCTTGGCAGTGAAGCACTTGTCTAGTATGTGTGAGGCTCTGGGTTCAATCATCAGGACCACAAAATAAATAAATATTTAAAGAAGGAAACAAATATTTAGACTGTAGTTAGAAATTATTCTGGTTTGGTACAGTGATGATTGTAGGTACTTCTCCAGGGTTCATGATTTTACTACCCCTTAGTAGTTGTGTCTCCTAGAGGTATCAGAACCTGCACCCATAAAGTCTCATAGACATCTCTGCCTAACATGAGCTTTTCAACAAACAGCAACAGTCGAACTCACGTGAGTAGAAGAAAGCCCAGGAAACCTCAGTTCTATACAAAGAACTATAAGCAACTAAGAAACGTTGAGAGCTGGAGAAACAGTCTTCCCCCAGGGAAGAGCACACCAACTGGTTATTCAATACCAAATGGTCAGCTCTGGAAAACAAACATACATACAAGTAATGTTTGTTATACAGGCTGAGCAGGCTGTGTTTATATATTTAGGAATATATGTAACAGCAAAGGAAAAGAGGCCATAAGTTAAAGAAAGCAACTAGGGGGATACATGGGAGGTTTGGAGGGGGAAAGGAGGGAAAACGGGAAATCATGGCATTGTGTTCTCCAGAAATAAAAACTGGCTTTCTAAAATTAAAGAAACAAAAATTTACTCACTACCTCCACTTTTCTCCATATTTTCATTTTCCTTTGTGCTTCGAGATTTATTTTCACTTTGTTTTTGAGACATGTATTCATGTAGCCCAGGCTCATACTCAATGTCAAGCTTCACATGTAGTTCAGGATAACTGTGAATGTGTCATTCTCTTGTTTCCACTGCTCAGGTATACCATGTTCAGTTTCTCTTAAGCATGTTCTCGCTATATGAAGTGAGGTACAGATCCAATTCATTTTGGGGGGGTGTAATTTTCCCATCAATATAATAGGTTCCCTCTATCGTTTTTCTTGCGATAAGTGTCATATAGTCCAAACTGCACTCAAAATGATTATCATCCTGTCTCCAACTCCAAGTACTGAGATTAGAGGCATCCATCTACATGCTTAGCTCCCCAAAGGTTTTTGAAGCCATTTTACTGCCACATCAATTGTGACTTAGTTCTGAGCTCTTGAATCCTTTTCTACCTTTACTACTGTATCTTCTGTTGAAGTTTAATGTCTGGAGTGAGTTTCCTGCCAGTATGTTTATTATTTTCCTTCTGTGGCACTGAGGGCTTCACATATGCTAGGCATGTGTTTGAACCCTGAGCTACTTGTCACTTCTGCACACTTCTTTCATGTGATCTTATAAATTTGTACTTCCCATATTGGTCCATTTTACAGTGTTTTTAAATGTCTCATCTTCAAATCCTACTGTATATTAATTAAAATTTTATTTAAATTAGATATTAATTTTCAACTGATGCCAAAAAAGAACCTTAGAAACTTGGAACTGGAGTTACACATGATTGTGAGTCAATATATTGATGTTGGGGACTCACTCGGGCCCTGTGTAAGGGCAGAAAGTGTTCTTTCCTTTAAATATAATGTACAATAAAATAACAGAAAAAGAAATTAAACGCAGACAGAGAAGAAATTTCCCAGAGTTACAGAAATAAAAGGAAGCCGGGTGTGGTAGTGCTCAAATTTAATCCTGTCATTCAGTAGATAGAGGCAGGGGGAACTCTGTGAACTGCAGGCAGGTCTGATTTAGGTAGTGATTTCCAAAGCTACGTGCAGAAGCCCCTCTCCCAACTAATTCATTGAAAAACATGGAATCAGTCCGGGCAGTGGTGGCGCACACCTTTAGAGCCACCAAAACTCACTCAGAGAGGCAAAGGCAGGCGGATCTATGGCCTGGTCTACAGAGTCCGTTCCAGGAGAGCTGCAGCAAGTGTTCTTAACCCCTGAGTCATCTCTTCACTTCCTAGAATGGGCTTTTAAAAAAAGTAAAATATTCCACTATGTATCCTTGGCTGTCATGGAATTCATTATGTACACTAGGCTGGTATCAAACTCACAGAGATCCAGCTGAGTATGGTGATTAAAGGCAACAACCACTATGCCAGACTAGAATTTATATTTTTATAACATACAAAGATTCAATGAATACCACCTGTGAATACCATCCATGAATTTATAATTTTTAAAAAATATCATTTACTGGAGAGATGGCTCAGCAGTTAGGAGTTCTTGCCACACAATGATGAGGGCCAGCCTTTAGATCCTAGACTGCTCACATAACAAACTGGGTGTCACACTCACACAGAGGCACAAGAATCCTAAAGCTAGCTGGCTTCCAAGCAGAAGAAAAATAGAATAGGCCATTTGATGCCTTTTTCTGGCCTCCATACGTGTGCATGTGTACAATACCCACATACCACACTCACACACAGACACCCATAAAAATAAATAAATAAATAAAGAACATCCATATAATGGAGGGATGGTTCAGTTGTTAAGGGCACTTGTAGCTGTTCTAAAGGACTTGAATTCAGTTCTCAGCACCTACATCTGTTGGCTCAATACTGCCTTAATCTCTAACTTCAGGGTATAGCTTTTTCCTCAGGATTGAAATAGTCCCTCCTGGAGTGAAGACAGAGGCTTGCAGGATTCAGAAAGCTAAGGAAATTTACAAGGCTTGGGAAGCTCAGACAGTTACAAGACTGGGACCAGGGAACACAGCCCAGGCCTTAAGTGTTTGGGGGTACAAGCTCTAGGAACTGAGTTAGATCCCTAGCACCCATATAGATATGTGCGTTGAGGGGTGGCTCAGCAGTTACGAGCATTGACTGTTCTTCCTGAGGACCTGGGTTCAATTCTCAATACCCACAAGGCAGCTCACAACTGTCTGTAATTCCAGTTCCAGGGGACCTGACACCCATAGCAAAAACACCAATGCACAGAAAATCAAACTAAGTAAATTTAAATAAATCTGCATGAGGTGAGGAACACTCATAATCTCAGTGCTGAGGAGGCAGGCACAGAAAGCTCCTCGGGCCAGCCAGTCCAGCCTAGTCAGTGAGCTCCACGTTCTAGTGAAGAGACCCGAGGAATGGTGTCCAAGGTTGATGTCTTGCCTCTGCACATCAGCACACACACATGTAATAACTCACAGAGATGAGAATGTACACATACAGTAAATAATAGAAAGCTCCTTACAAGATTCATATGCCACCCCCCAAGATTCTCTAAGCACTAAACAATTGGCTAGGAGATTCTTTCATGCAGTTGCCTGAAAGCTGAGAACCAGTGCTCCAGGAATTTGGCTTTGGAGAGTTATCACCTATGCTGGGACAGGCATTGGGGGCTTTCCTTGTGATACAACTGCCTTTAGGTCACTCATGCTCCATTAAGTAACCCTGAAAAACTAGACAGATTTGAGTGAAATCATTTCTTTGGTCTGTCATCTGCAAACAGATGTTTGTTCATGTCTCCCCTGGCAAATTTGCCACCATGTTTTAAAACAGTCTCAAATGTGGTGCCATGGTGGTTCATGCCTTTAATCCTAGCACTCCGGAGGCAGATGCAGGCAGGTCTTGAGTTTGAGGCCAGCCTAGTCTACAGAATGAGTTCCAGGACAGCCAAGACTACATAGAGAAACCCTGTCTCAAAAAACCAAACCAAACAAACAAACAAAACAACAACAACAAAAACAAAAAAAACCACACAAACAAAAAAAAACCCAAAACAATTCCAAGTACCTGTCATGCCTATATGATAACATTCTGAAATCTTCCTATCTTTGTTAAGTGATGGTACAATAGATGCAATTTTATGAGGCAGGATCTTGATAATGTAGCCATGATGGCTGATCTTTGTTGGTTTGACACTCTGACTGAATTCAAGGAAAGGAGAAAAAGTGAATTGCACAAGCATTCTTTTGCTTTTGTTCTCCATCTGCAGACCCAATGTGATCACTTACCTATTTCCCCTGCCATGTGTCTTCATCTTTTCCTGCCATGATGGGCTCCCTTTTGTAGATGGAAGTTTCTGTCTCACCTGATCCAGCAGCCATTTAGTTAGTCCCAAATAAACACACAGATGCTTATATTAATTATAAACTGTTTGGCCAATGGCCCAGGCTTCTTATTGGCTATCTCTCTCTTAATTATTAACCAATTTCTATTAATCTGTGTATCTCCACGCGGTCATGACTTACCTGTGATACCTGGGTCTCTTGCTTCCTTGGCAGATACACGGCACTTTTCCTTTCAGCCTACTACTTTTCTTTTTCTTTATCCCTGTTTTGATTTTCTGCCTGGATAAATCCTGCTTGTCTTTTAGCTGAAACAGCTTTATTCATCAAACCATGAGCAAAAGTAAACCCTTGCTTTTTGCCATTTTGGTGAAAACAGTAGCAAATACAGTAGCTGTAGCTAGCATGCAACCGTTAGCCCAGGTAGTTTCACTGCACTTGTTTTAGCATCCCTAGTGCAAGGATTGATGGGTACAGGGAGCCACTGTGAATGTCTCTTTGAGAGTTCCTGTAGTTCAGATTGGCCTTGAATTCACCATGTAGCCAAGGCCAGTGTTGAACTCCTGATTTTCCAAGTGCTAGGATTATAGTTAGGTGGCATCATGCCATTTATGCAGTGGTATGAATTGAATCTGGTCTTTCATGTATTGTAGGCAAATAGTCTACCAACTGAGCTTCATGCCCCACCCCCTCTTTGTTCCCAGTCTTGTTACATAGTCCTGGCTGGCCTCAAATTCTGTCCCTTCTGCTTCAGCCTTGTAAGTGCTAGGATATACATAGGATTGTATCACCAGGCCCAGCTAGGGTCATTCCTTTTTTTCATTTGTGTGTGTATTTGTGTGTGTGTGTGTGTGTGTGTGTGTGTGTGTATATATATATATATATATATGGCCTTATACAGTGGATATATTACATAGAAGCCTGAAATCAAAGTTGGTAATCATTCTGAATCCCTCTTCCACTGTATTCATTGGGTCAGGGTCCCTCAAATCCAGTGCTCTTGATACAGTTAGCTGTTTTATGAAGGTGGAATTATAGGTGGACTACCATGCCCACTAGCATTTTTTGTGGGTTATAGGGAATGACCTGCACAGTATGCACATTCCTGCATAGGGAATAACTCTGGTCGGAATGCCTGCACAGTAAATGCTTAAATTATCTTCCTTGCCTCAGGATTATTTTCCTTCTTTTAAAGATTTACGTCTTAGTATTTTGCCTGCAAGCTTCCATGAACACCCCAAGAATGCCTGGACCCGAGGACAGAAGAGGACATTCATCCTCTGGAACAAGTGCTTGCACATAGTTGTGAGCTGCCATGTGGGTGTTGGTAATTAAAGGATGTCAGATCCACTGGAAGAGCAGCGAATGCTCTTAATAACTGAGTCATCTTTTTTAAATAAAACCTTTGCTTTGGTAAACTCCTTGGTGAAATTTGGTCTATCTGGATTTTGCTGTTTCCTTTCACCTCAAGTCCTTACAACACACACACACACACACACACACACACACACAACTTCAATTTAAAGATATAAACCCCTTGCAAATGACTTGATGACTGGCAACCAAAGTAGCCTCAGGATGGGGACTAGTCACAGGAAATACAAAAGCAGAACTAGCAGGTCAGAGATTTCAGCTTCACCTTACCAATGGCTGATGACTTATCAGGGTTATATAGTGGAGTCTCCATGATGATCCCAAAGGACAAGCAAGGTTTATAGTTCAAGAGCCCCAGTCAGATGCGGCCCCTGTAGATCATGGCAGCTCTGTGTCTACACCTCTTTTATCAGGCATTCTTATGTAGCCTTTGTAACTCTTGGTATTTAGGCATCTGCACTGGCCTGTCTTTGTGGTTCTGACAATATACACTCAGCTGCAGCCACTAAGTGCACTATTTGTGCATATTCACTCTGTTCCCTTTTAAAGGGCCCTGCTCACCTCTCATCCTTTCTTTCTCTCCTCTCTCCCTCTTTTTCTGTCCCTGGAGGCTGGTCTTCCCCCTTCCCTTTTTATGATCCCTTTCCCTAACTAAAAACAAAACAAACACAAAAAACCCTCTGCTTGAACCCTGTCACATGGCACCTTTCTCTCTCGTGCACTTTTTAAAATTTAAAACAGTAACCTTTATAATAAACATGCAAAGTTTTTCAGAATCCTCTGAAAGCCAAAAAGGAGTTAGAGAACCCTGAATTATATGGCCTATTGTTAGAAAGTTAAAAAACTTGGGGTGTATATTTTGCACCGGTGCGAGGTGGGGCACAGCCTTGGGAACAAATTCAGCTTGTGAGATGTGATAAATCTCCAGGCAGTGTCAGACTTTGCTTGCTTGCTTGGTATGTAGGGAATAAAGTCCAGATACCTGGTCAGTATCTGTGCCAACTCACAGTAAAGGAAAAACTGAGTTTACATTCAAATTCAGAAACTTTCTGGTCCGGACCTCTTGCTGGGGATGATGGGTGGTGTGTGTTTGTAATCCCATGGCCTTGGAGGCTGAGGCAGGAATGCTGGGAATTCAAGGTCCACTTGGGATACACAGTGATATCCTCTCTTACCCGACTCACTCCCCATAAGACCAGAGTAAAGTGCAACATGCTGGCCAGAAATTTAGGTTCTATTATTCGAGATTATTCTGGATAAACCAATTGGTTTACTGTTAAAATTGCCTTCTTCACTACAGGTTTTCACTGAGCATTGATACAATACATCCATTCAGTTCAAACAATCAAAATCAGATTTAGCCGGGCATTGGTGGTCAATGCCTTTAATCCCAGTACTCCTGAGGCAGAGGCAGGCAGACCTCTGTAAATTGGAGACCAGCCTGTTCTACAATAGCTAGTTCTAGGACAGCCTCCAAAGCCACAGAGACCTGTCTTGAAAACAAACAAAACAAAAAAAGGAAATGGATAAATTATACAAGTATACCTTTTTCTAATCCATCACACTTAAATTTCAAAAAAAAAAAAAAAAAGTACAAAATTTCAGAAAAGAATCATCTTTAACATCTAAATAGTTAAAAAACGTTAGTAGGAAAAAAACAATGATATACACTCTCGGGTTGTTTTCGTTGTTTTATTTTCTAATTGCTGTAGTTTGCATATATTTCTTTACAATGTTCCACATGATGGGAATCTATAGTAAAAGGACTCATTAAAGCATAAAAATGACACATTACCACAGCCAGCATCATTAGTAACTATAAACTTTCTCTGAAGAAATATAGAGCTGTTAGAATGCCATAAAATAGCTGCAAGCAACTTGGAGACTCCCACCTGCCGAATTAAATAAGGATGGCGTGGTAGCAACTGCAATGTCCACACAACACAAACATACATACTACACGTTCCTTTTATCACAGTAATTAAAGACTGCAAGCAAGATATGGTACACAGTAAACACAGGAGACATGCATCTTCTGTCTTACATGGTCCTGGGTTTCCATGTGAAAAGCAGACAAGTGTATCACACATGTGACTGTTATTAACCCTCCAATAATTCTACAGTAGGTGTTGTTATCCTCCCTATATCCTGTATGTCAGGCTTGAGAAGCTGAGATAAGCTGGAAAGGTAGTGGTGGATACTTGGTAGAATTGACTGGGGATTGGGGTACAGGACAACTGACCCCAGAACCTATGTCCTTCCTTTTGTCTATCTAGCACATTGTCCTCAAAAAACTAGTAGAGGTGTCCAGTACAGTGTCTCAATTGCTCAGTCTAGTGCTTACTTACACTTGCTTTTAGTTTTTTTCAAGACACGGTTTCTGTGCGTAACCCTAGCTGTCCTGGAACTCGCTCTGTAGCTCAGGCTGGTCTCCCAACTCATAGAGATCCACCTGTCTCTGCTTCCCAAGTGTTGAGACTAAAGGTGTACGCCGCCACTACCACCAGCCTGTGTTTACTTATACTTGTAATGTAACTTGAGACTTTCTTCTTTTCTGAACAAGGATGGGAAATGATGGTTTAAGATAAACCACAAACATGAAGGTATTATATAAAAGTCTGTGGGAGTCCAACTAGTACATAAATGAAACTTATCCTTACTGAACAGGATATATTACACACTGATACAAATCTTTTTAATCTTTATGAAAGGCAGGTTTACAGAGCTGTCTTCATTTTGATACTTTATAAACTGTAAAGCTACAGTTTATCGTGGACATCATTAAATCTGTACAGAATACAAATTGAGTAGAAATCTAGCTATTTAAAACATGCTTTTATCTATTTGACTACTCAGATACTCTGCAGTCAACAGTGACAATTTCTACCTATTAAAGAAGTTGTTCAACACAGTAATTTAAAGTTTACTAAGACAATTGACATTAAGTAACATTACAAGTCACAAAGTTTTTAAGTGACAACTTATAGCTATGGTTCCATACATGGGATGAATAAACCAATGGCTATTTTCCAAATAAAATATAAAAATTCCCATCATGAATACTTTGTAGTCTCCTAAGATGTTTAAGAAAGATTCAACAGGCAATGACTAAATCTTGGCAAGTCTTTTTATACAGATGCTTGGTGTGGTTACTCATTCACTTTAGCAACACACCATGCTCATGCTCTATCTGGAATAAACTACATGAAAAACACAACCCTATCAAACTGGTTCGTTTATGGGGTGTTGAGGATCAGACCAAGAGCTTGGTGAGTCTATCAAATTGATTAGCATTAACTTGTTACAAGAAGTTAGTGGAAGACATAATATTCTAGTTGGGTATGTTTGTACACAGCTGTAACCCCAGCAATTGAGAGGTAAAGGCAGAAGATCAGAAATTCAAGGCCAGCCTCAGCTGTTGATATTTCAAGGCCAGAGTGAGGTATATGAGATACTGTCTCAAAAAATAAAAACAAAAACAACCCCCCTCTACAAAACAAAATGGCATTATTCTTAGATTTCAAACATTTTATTTTTCTTTCTGGGCATTACTCAGAGTTGTACTACAGAAGTCAAACCAAAAATTTAAAAGTTTCTTGAAGACCACTTCCATTCCTTATTTGCAATAAAACTGAATCAGTTATTCAATTCCCATACCAAATACATGTCAAAGAACTCTTCCAGGTAACATTTGCAAACTAGTGACAACTGTATTCAACTACTTTAAACCAGTATGACCCCATCTGGAATACAGGAACACTCATTAATACTACTATTTAGGCAAGAAGAGAAATATAACCACCAGAAGGTACAGGAAACGGGGTCATGTATAACTTCTAAAAGCCCTCAAATTCTGTTTGCTACAGGAAGTACAATACCAATTTTTGAGCAGTATCACCTATGTAGAGTTAAAATACTGCTCATAAAATAATGCATAACTACACACACTACAAATTTAGTAAAAATGGTTTTTGGTTTTGAGACATCATCTTATATAACCCTGGCCATGATTCAACAACTCCTCCTGTGCTGGGATCACAGGTGTATGCCATATCCAGCTGGTGAAACACTTTTAAGGTCCAAAGGTCTAATTACTTATGAAGACAACTGCTTAGCAAATACCTCAGGGCTAGTTTCAGCCCTTGGTCTCAGATACACTCTGCCTAGTTAATCGCTAAGAAACTCATCAGAATAAAAAATACATTACTTCATCTTTTCTACTGTTGTTATGGCACCTCAGATTTTGAAGCTGAGTAGGAAAACCTGAGATGAAGTCATAGTTAAGAAAGTGATTAGAGAAGATCCTGTTTTATGGAACCATGTAATATGCATTCCTTTGTGCATTCCTTTTCATTAATGAAAAGTTTTCTGATGCAAGGTTCACAAACTGCATGATGGAGCTTGGTTTTAAACTTACATGTTTTCACTGTGCACAGTGAATTCTGACTAGCCCAGCTCTAACTGCAATGGCAACTCCTAAATAAAAGCACACCCAAATTCCCTGTAAAAAGAAAATGGGATCACAGGGACCCTCCCCAGACTGTCTACATAATAAACTTGTCCCTAATGTAAAGTCAGAGTATAATATTCTCTGCAGCATGCTATTTTTTCAGCTACAGCTCTTAGATTCAGAAATAAGAAAACATCTTTTCACTACATTTTTTTTTGAACTCCTGATCCTCCTGCCTGGACCTCACAAGTGCAGGGTTACAGGTAATGTCATTATATCAGGCTTACATTTGTTATCCCCTCATTTTCCCCTCGGTTTAGGGAAAGCCTTAAAAAAGCATTAATTTATACTTTTGTTATATAACATTCATATTCTTATGAACTTAAATCTTCACTTGCCTATATGTTATGTGTTTATAAAGCACTTAGAATTGTAGCTTATGTGAGTCAGACTCCTGAAAAAGCAACACTTCAACACAATCTTTTTGGTAAAAATACTCTATGCAATGAGTAAAACAGTTTTTTTTCCTTTGTTTAGGGATTTCCTACTCACACCAGTTGAGAAAAAAGAAACAATCTCAATAATTAAAATAGTATTATCAATGTTTAGACAACTGAGCACCACCTAGTGTTCAATTTCTGCAACTACTGACCTTAATTCAAAATTGGCATTAAAAGCCAGCTTCTAAAAACATTTGGAAATGCCTTTCCTCCCCCAGTAAGTTGATGACTGCAAAACAAAATCATGAAAAGAACTTACATGTTATCAAAACTAGTATAAAAATAGCCACATAATTAAATATGCAAAGCAGACCCCATTTTTGCCTTTAAATAGATTTCTGCCAGGTGTGGTAGTACACATATAATCTCAGCACCCAGGAGGCTGATAAAGGAAGATCATAGTGAGTTTGAGGTTCACTAGGACTATAGTGAATTCCAAGCTAACCTCAGGTACAAAGTTAGACCCTGTCTCAAAATAGAACAAAACAAAACAAAGTTTTCTGCCTCCATTTGTATCAAAATCTCTGGGCAACTGGAATCTACACAAAGACTGTACAGTCAACAGCTATGCAAAAGGAGGGCTTAATCATGATTTATAATGAGTACAAGGCAAATGGTTCATTCAAAACATCCATTTACTTACTGGAAGTGGTCAAAGTAGGAAAGGCAGTATTTTTTTTTCTTACATGATCATGATCTTGAGTTCTATTACATCAAATGAACAAAGAAAGTGGGCTTAACGTCACTTAAGATATTATCAGTTTTGAAAGAAGCGATCTTAATATTGAATCAAGTCTGCCTCAACAAATTACAATCAATTTTCCTTGAGGTCTATGGCTGGCCAGATTTCAAACTATTAGGGCAATCTTCAGAAAGACTGGAATGTAACATGTTGAGCTCATTTTAGATCTGAAAGAGAAAAGAACATTAAGTCAAAGAAAAAAATACTTCTAAAAAATCCTTTAAAAAGTTCCTTTACATGAGTGTGCCAATTCACATGCACTACTGTGAGTGTGGTGTGTATTAGGTGGGTTGCAGGAAGAGGACCTCAGGTGTTGTGTCAGGTCCTCACACAATCCACCTTGTTTGATACAAGGTATCTTTTTTTTGTTCATTCTTAGGTATTACCAGGCTAACTGGTCTAGGAGTTTCCAGAAGTTCCTGTCTCCACCTCTGACTTTGCCATAAAAGCACTAGCTTTAGAGAAGTTACTGCTGCCAGCTTTATGTGGACTCTGTGGAGCTGAATGCAGATTCTCAGGAGTGCTTGGTAAGCACTTTACACTGAACCAATCCAAGAGCAAAGAACTCTTACATCCTAACACTCTGCATAAGGAAAATTTGTCACAGGATATATTGGAAATCAACTCAGTCTCAATACAAAATTTAGGTACAAAATTACCTAAGTAAGCCTTTTTTCTATTGCAGCTCACTTGCAGAAATTCTGACCTCATAATATTCTATGTGACACCATTATATTTATGTGTAGAGGTAACCACTAAGGTCAGAAGATGGTACTGCATCCCCTGGAGCTATAGTTACAGGCAGCTGTGAGAACCAAACTCAGGTCCTCTGCAACAGTTGTAAGCACCATCCAGACAGCTCTCTAGTCTACCCAAATATTCTTTGTTGGTGGTGATTTTTTTTTTGAGACAGGGTCTCATTGTCTATATCCCTGGCTGACCTTGAACTCACAGAGATCCACCTGCCTCTGCTTCCTGTGCCACTATGCTTAGCCCCTCTTTTTCTCTCCTCTCCCCATCTTCTCTTTCTCTCCCTCTCTTGACATGGTTTGTGTAGCTGTCATGGCACTTACTTTGTAGACCAGGCTGGCCTCAAACTCACACAGATCCTCCTGCATTTCTTTTATGTTCAAGCAAAATATCAATGCACATAAAAGAAATGCATGCGTGTTTGTTAACAGAGGCTAGAAAAAGGCTTCAGAGCCTTTGGAATTGGAGTTACAGGCATTTATAAGCTGCCTGATGAGTGATCTGGGAAAAGTTGTTGGGTCCTCCACCAGAACAGTATACACTCCTAGTGGCTAAAACATTTTTCTCCAGCTCCTAAAATGTTTTGTTATGGTAGTATTATGTTGAAAGCTGGGTGTGGTGCAAATATTGCTAGGTAACCCCAGCTGGCTTGGTATTTGCTGACATTGCAACTGAGGCTGGCCTCAAACTTGCAGCAATCACATGGCTTCAGCCTCCCAATTACTAATTACAGGTATGTGTTATCACACCTTGGTAACAGTTTGACCTCTAAATAATTCTTATGATTTAACCCATAGCTAAGTCTCAAAATACACACACACACACACACATAAATTAATTGGGCTAAATAATTATTTTTATTGTGACATTTCATACGTGCATGCATGTTTTGCCTCTATCCTATAACCACCTATTATCCTTTTATCTCTTCACCTTGATCTTCTTCCTCTTTCTGAACAGTGCCTTAACTTTCATATTCCCCCATCCCCAAATATATATACTCATTTAAATGTTCTACATTCCTAGTACTATAAGAATTTAAGGGAAAGGGCTACTATCTTTGCATGGATGTAACTCAAACAGAAACCAGAAAAAGCAGAATGTATCTACTTACATCATCAATGTCTTCATCATCATCCCCAATGTCATCAAACTGAATTTCATCATCATCTCCGGGACCAAATGTATCAGTTTCATTGATTTTCGCTGAAGAAAAAAAATATACATATAATAAAAATGTTGCCTTCCAACTTTCTACTAATCTTGCTATATGAAGCAAAATATTAAAAGAGTATTTTGATTTTCTTTTCTTCACAGGGCTATTATTTAGCAAGTCAAGCTCTAATTATACTAATTCTGAAGCAATTACATCCTCTAGGTATGCTTCAGAAGTTTGTATACATACTAACTTTAGTTCCTATCTCAAAAATACAAAACAAAAGATAAACTAAGTTTCTTTAGGAGGGAGAAAGATTTGAGGAATCATTACTGGGATGGTTTCAAGTGTCCAAAAAACTTAACACCTCATCAAAATGAATCAGGAAGGAAGGAACACTAAGAAAGAAAAGAACAACTGATTCCCATAAATCATTAATTAGAGAGAAATATTGGGGCGCATCATACTTTCCACTAAGGAACGAAAAGGAACCAGTCATGCTACTCCACCCCCAAATTTTTTTACTGTCTCCAAGACCAGAACAGCAAGTTTATAATTCTCAGCAACATCTTTTTTTTTGTTTGTTTGTTTTTTGAGACAGGGTTTCTCTGTGTAACAGCTCTGGATGTCCTGGAACTCACTCTGTAGACCAGGCTGGCTTCGAACTCAGAGATTCACCTGCCTCTGTCACCTGAATGCAAAGATTAAAGGCATGTGCCACCATGCCAGGCAGTAGGGTCTTACTGGTTACAAAGTCATGTTTTCATGAGAAAATGGAGGCAAATTTTTAAAAAAGAGTAATTGCTATGTAAAAATCTGACTTATAAAACTGTATAAATTCAATTTTCCCTTTGATTAGGTTATATATAGCTTATATTTTGAGGGGGAAAACAACCCATGCTACTTAATCATGGCCCCTTCTATTTACACATATAAACAGATAAACAAGGGCAGATACTTGGAAAGATGTTTTTCTGTAGTGTTAGTCACCCAACCCAGTCTTTGTGCATCCTAAGGTGGTCACTACCGCACTGCATCAACAGCTTTTCTTGAAGGTAGAAATAATTCCTTTAGCTGACACTGTAATTTCTCATTAAATCCACTCTTAACAGGAACAGAATTTTAGTAACTTCTTTCCTATGGTAGCTAGTATGAAACCCAAGCAGGTATATTTAACTCTAATCATGTAAGCACAAAAATAAACAGGAGCAAAAGAATTTCATTGCCCAAACACTAGCAGATAACCTAAAAACCATATGAAAGTTAATGGTAACTCAGTCATTACCATGTTCTGGAAGTTCACCATATGCCTTGAGACTTCTAGCTTCATCTGCGTTGTATTTTAAAATGACATCGGCTTTGTTATCCTTAAAAACAAAAACAATTAGATCTGATTATATCACACTGTTATCTGTAATGTCATTCATTACTTTCAAATTGAATTTGAAAAATCAAATCTCTAGCTGGGCAGTGGTGGTGCAGGGCTTTAATCCTGGCATCCAGAAGGAAGAGGCAACCAGCCCTCTGTGAGTTTGAGGTCAGTCTAGCCTATAGAGTGAGTTCCAGGACAGCCAGGACAACAGAGAAACCCTATCTTGAAAACCCAAAACCAACCAAGCAAACAAACAAAACATCAAATCTCAATGCTTTGCTATAAAATCTTTCTTTCTCACTTTCCTTAGGATGAACTCAAATGCAAGTTTTAGTAACATAAACTGAGCAACAATTAAAAATTCAGGGACCAGACACCCATGACAAAACACTAAAGCACATGAAGTTAGAAAAAAGGAAAGATATCTCATCTTTTATATTACTTATAATTATCCTCTTATCAGAAGCACAAATGACCCTCTGGAAGTACAATTTACACACTGAAAGCCAAAGACTGAGATTTGTTATCATAGTCTGAGGAAGTTAAAAACTGTATGCATACATACACGAATATATGTATAGGTACTACCGTGGAGGCTGGAAGGGGGCATCAGATCCCTTAGAACTGGAATTACAGGTGGATGGGAGCCCATCTGATGTGAGTGCTGGGACTCAAACTTGGCTCCTTTGTAAGAGCAGCAAGCATTCTTAACTGCTGGGCCATCTATCCAGCCCTGCTCTAAGAAAATAAATATGCCCTTTCATATATATGTTTTGGGTAACTGTAATGATTATTAATCTTCTTAATTTGACAGAATTTAGAATCACGACAAAAAAAAATTTTTTTTTTTTTGGTTTTTTTTTGAGACAGGCTTTCTCTTTGTAGCTTTGTAGCCTGTCATGACACTAGCTCTATAAACCAGGCTGGCCTCAAACTCACAGAGTTCCACTGCCAAGTCTAACAAAAATAAATATTTAGGTCTATTTTAGCTCTATAAACCAGGCTGGCCTCAAACTCATAGAGATTCACTGCCCAGTCCAACAAAAATAAATCTTTAGGTCTATTTGTGAGTGAAGTTTCTACATTAGGTTTATTACAGTAGGGAGGTTCACACTAAATGCAGGCAGTGCTATTTCATGGGGTGAGGTCATGGACTGAATAAAAAAAACCCCACAAAGATGAATACTAGCTTTCATTCATCTCCCTCTGCTTCCTGACTACAGATGCAGGGAGACCAGCTATCCCAGCTCCTGCTGTCATTTCTCCACCATGATGGAGTGTACCCTTAAACTGTGTGAATCAAACAAATCTTTCCTTGTATTGCTTCTATTACATAACTTCACCAATTTATCTATTTCTTTTAAAATGGTATTACTGTGTACCTGTGGTTACTGGATGCATGTAGAAGTCAGAGGGCAACTTTGTGTACATTCTGGGGATCTAAACTCAGATCATCAGACTTAGGTAGATGCCTCGATGGCAATTTGTCTTTGTAAAATTTTTTTTTTTTTGAGACAGGGTTTCTCTGTATTTCTTTGGAGCCTATCCTGGAACTAGCTTTGTAGAACAGGCCTGCCTCTGCTTCCCCAGTGCTGGGATTAAAGGAGTACGCCACTAACGCCCACCAGCTATTCTCATTTATTTTGATTTTATGTGCATTAGTGTGAGGGTGTTAGGTTCCCTGGAAATGGGAGTTATAGACAGTTGTGAGCTACCGAGTAAGTGCTGGGAATTGAACCTAGGTCCTCTAGAAAAACAGCCAGTGTTCTTAATCACTAAGCCATCTCTCCAACCTTGTATCATTTAGTCTACAAGGGGAAACTTCAAATAGTAAAGAAAAAGAGACCAGTTTTGCTCTATAAAAACTAATGTTTGACTTCTTAGACTGGTATTTGGGAACCATAATTCCAAGGACACCAAGCATAATGTCTAAAATACAATGGGCTATTAGGAAATGGCTCATCAAGTTCAAGTAAATCAACAACAAATTTAAAAGTAATTTTTACCTGGTAATCTCGAAGCCCCACCAATATGATGTCTGAGGTATTTATCCAAACCTACAAAAGAAAAGCCACTGCATAATATAATTTAAATAAAGCAGAATCATGAAATTCCAGCTGATTCACTTTGAAACAGATGGATTCCCAATTCACTTGGCTATCTACTATGAAAACAGAAAATGTTGTGGTTTTCTAAGTCTCTCTTTTTCTCTTTTACCCACCCAGATGTGTACAGTTTTCACAACCATTTTACTTGCAAAGGATTGATATCACTAAAATAAAACACACTCTCACCCTGAACCCCACTATCACTCAGGAGTTGGGACTTCCCAGAACCCAAAGGGCCATTTGCCAGCCTTTAGCTCTCCGTAAAACTGGAATAGTTCTCCAGGCCTTTTCTCTTTCATAACATCAATATTTTCTTTTCTTTCTTTTTTTTTTTTTAACTTTTGATCCCCTAGATCTGGAATTACAGATAGCTGTGAGCTGCCATGTGGTTGCTGGGAACTGAACCCAGGTCCCCTGGAAGAGCAGCCAGTGATCTTAACGGCTCGCTGAGCCATCTCCCCAACCCAACATCAACATTTTCTTTCTTTTATTGTTGTTTTGATTTTTTGAGATAGGGTTTCTTTGTGGCTTTGGAGCCTGTCCTGGAACTTGCTCTGTAGACCAGGCTGGCCTCAAACTCAGAGATCCGCCTGCCTCTGCCTCCCTGGTGCTGTGATTAAAGGCGTGCACCACCAACGACTGGTCACATCAACGTTTTCTAAAGCCAGGGTTTTATCTATTTTCAGAATGTTCCTCAAATTAGATTTGCTAGTGTGGTTGTACTTAACTTGTTAAAAGGCCCTGAGGTGGCTTCCCCACAAAACACACACACACACACCTGGTAGAGACATTTCCTCTACCTTCCTTAACACTTTCATATTAGAATAAAACAAATGTTCTGTCCACATACTCACCTTTTTCCTTAATTTCCCTCTGATGTGGCACAGTCTCTTTACACCATCGAAACACATTGCTTCTAATCGTCCATTTCCCAACATTTTGATTACCTGAGCATATTCTACATGGATGAAGTAGGGGAGAAAAAAAGATGAAATATCGCTCACTTTTTTGATGAAAGCATCTTTGTATATCCATTGAAGATTGACAACAACATGTGGCTACACCAGTTAGGGATAAAAATACATACAGCAAATATAAAATAAATAGAAGGGAGCTAAACACTTGGCTAGTTAATGGTTGAACCAGAAACAATACTCTGTAATATAACAACCTGAGTCTGTTATTACATGTTTTAATTATCTATTCATTTTCAGTAAGGAGACAGACTGACTACTGCCCTTGTGACTACGCTCTACTAGAGATCAAAGGTGCCATATCCTAGTATGTACAGTACACCTCACATTGTATAGCTCACATTGAGATCTTTACCTCTTTTGTATCCTTATATCTCTTTGAATCTTTAGAGCAAGCTCATGGACTCTTCAGTAAAAGTACTTTAAATGGTAGTGATATCCTTGCTGTATTATTCTTGGAAAGTCAGAAAATGTTTGGTTCCCAACACAAGAAAACAGACAAATAGAAAAATCTAACAAGAGCCCAACTTATCCAGCCCCTTACCTTGTCCATCCTCTTTGAACACCAGCTCTCGCTTTTCAGATTCATTTTCATTCTTTCCTCTACGTCTGTTTTTACCTCCTTTTCCTAGTGGGTTGTTAAAGAAAAGGTTAACAGTTTATCTGTAAAACATCAACAGTGTTAAACATACACTTTTTAACAGCCTTAGAAAACTATCTTTAAATGTCAATTAAATTTAAAAATTCATCTAATCTGATCAGTCATATTAAACTTACCATGTTCAGGTGTATAATGTTACCACATTACCCTCCTTTATCCTCACAGAATTTTCTTTGGGGAGTTTGCATCTTAAATAACATACTCATTTTTTTTAATTGAAATGGTTTTTTATATAATATATTCTGGTCCCCCCCATCTCCCAGTTCTTCCCTACTTCCCCACTTCCCCTATCTGAATCTAACCCTTTTCTGTGTCTCATGAGAAAATGAACAGGCATCTAAGGAATAATAAAACACAATCAGATGAATCAAAAACAAATAGGAATATGACAAAACCAAACAAGAAAAGAGCCAAAGAAATGCATTCGCACACACAGGAATCCCATAAAAACCCACACCCAGAAGTCATATTATATAAGCAAAGGAGCTGTCAAGTAAGGTATTTAAAAAACAAAAGCTCTGAGCTGGGCAGTGGTAGCACACACTTTTAATCCAGCACTTGGGAGGCGGAGGCAGAGGCAGGTGGATCTCTGTGAGTTTGAGGCCAGCCTGGTCTACAAAGCCACACAAAGAAACCCTGTCTCAAACAAACAGCTCTGACAGGACATGTGATAAAAGAACCTCCAAATACAAAGATGCCACTGAGTTCCTTTTGTGTTGGCCATCTAATGCTGGGCAAGGACCAGCCCTAAGGAGTGGTTAGATGACCATGCTTGTAACTACTATTTGAGAATGCCATCTGCTTACTGTCACAATCAATTTGACTACTATTAACAGTCATTTATTCCTAGTCGATCATTAAGTTCACTAAATTCAGATGTTAAATAACTCACACAAAACTTTAATGGATGAACTTGGGGTGCCAGATCCAGCCCTAATCCTTCTCTGTCCTACTAGAGCTCTCATATTAGGGCTCCTTTCTGGAGAACTTTGTCACCACAATCTTAACCATACGGGCCCCAGGCTTTTTTGCGGGGGAGGGGGTGACAGAAGGATAGGCTACCTTTGTAATGTCTCTCAGCCTCCTGAATGCTGGGATTACAAGCGAGATCTACCAGACTGGGTCCTAATAAATATTACAAAAAAACCACCATGCCCTACTCACAGCTCACCACCCTATGAAAGAAGACCCGGTAAAAAGATGACAGGAGAGAAAAAAAATGAAGTTATTGCTACTATAATAGAACATACTGATTCATGCTAATAGAAGACAGCTAAAGATTCTGAACTTGGTCTTTAAAATTTACTATACCTGAGACAGTTTAGCAAGGTGTTAATTGCCTCTAGAGCCTCCTTTAAATTTTATTTAATGTTTATGGGTGTTTGGTGTGCATGTATGTCTGTCCATCATGGGCATGTTTGTCCAGTGCCAAAGGAGGCACTGGATGACCTGTAAATGAAGGTGTAGACAATTGTTAGCTGCCACGTGGTTGCTGGGAATTGAACTGAAGACCACTTACTGATTGATGAGTCACCTTTCTAGCCCTACATCTTTTTAAGGGAAAGCATATAAACGGTAGCACTATACAACGGGACATCACTTAGTAATCAAAAGAAGTGTGGTGGTACACACCTTTAAGTCCTAGCACTCAGGAGGCAGAGGTAGGGGGATAGATGTCTATGACCTCAAAGATAATGTACTAACAGAGCTAGTTCCAGGACAGCCAGGGCTGCATAGAGAAACCCTGTCTTGAAACTATCCAGCAAATAAAACCAGTACGATAGGTATACGGGTGCTTGCCTGAAATTCCAAGCATTATACTCTTCCTCCCCACCTTTCAGTTTTGAGATAGGGTTTCTCTGTGTAGCCCCGGCTGCTCTGGAACTAGTTCTTGTAGACCAGGGTGGCCTTGAACTCACAGTGATTGCCAGTCTCTGCCTCCTGAGCACCGGGATTAAAGGTGTGTATCACCACTGCCCAGCCATTCTTTCTATTTTATTGCCATGAAATAAAATGGTATTCAAGTTCTCTTTTGAACGAATGAAGGCCAGATATGTTGGCGCACAACTTTAACACCGGCACTTAGTAGGTAGAAGTAGGCAGATCTCTGTGAGTTGAAGGCCAGCCTGGTCTACATAGTGAGTTCTATGACAGCTAAGAGTTACATAGTGAGACCCTGTCACAAACAAACAACAAAAACCAATAAAAATGAATGAGTGAGACCAAGCCTGAGTGTATGACAAAACAGCAATAAATTGAATAACTATTCTTTTATTTTTACCCCACTTTCTTTCTAAGCTCAATCACAGTTCTTAAACTACAGAAGTGTTTCATAGAAACAGCCCAGGTAAGAGCTTTCTTCAAATATAAGAGGCTAGTGACTACATGTGATTTAGCTAGCCTGAAAGTTCTGTCTCCTTGGGACCAAAGGGAACCTACTATTCACCTATGGGCGGAGTCACCAGAAGAGAGATGAGTAAGTCCAACAAATATTTATTGAGCATCTTCTAGGCTAAGTGCTATCAAGCCAATGTGGTTATGACTGACACCATTCCTGTCCTAGAACACACAACTAATGTGTGGGAACTGGAAATCTAGTCACTAGAATTAAGGTGAGAATAACATACTTTACCTATTGAAATGATCCAGTTGCCATGTCAGAACAAGGAAGTCTACGGACAGGAATTTTAAAACTTGTAATATATTATGCCTGTAATTACACTTTTCTGGGGACAATCAGCAAAAATTCTCACTGCACAAAAAGACTGGCAACCTCGATTTTTGAGGCCCTGAAGCAGGATGGGGTTAGTAAGTTCAAGATCAGCCTGGGCAAGTCTATCTCAAATCAATTTGTTCACAAAACTGTGGCCAAGTACTCAGAGGATGAATGTGAAGTGATGGGTACAAAGGGTAATTAAGTAGACTCCTAGGAGACAACTTTCAAGCAGAAAAAAAGAACACTAGCAGGCATGGTTCAAGGGAGGTGGTCCCAAGGATAAATTATCAAAGACGTGTGTACGTGCTCGAGTGCATGTTGGGGTGCTCAAGTGGGCCAGAAGAGGGCACTGGATCTCCTAGAGCTGAAGTTACAGGCAGTCATGAATTGCCCTATGCGGGTGTGGGAACCTAATTTTCCCACTTGAAAGAAAACTTCATTTTTATCTTATAATTTTGGTTATTCGAGACAGGTTTCTTTGTGTAGCCTTGGCTGTCCCAGAACATAAGAGATACTACCAGCCCCCCTAAAGTCCCCTGAGTGCTGGGATTAAAGGCATGAGCTATCATTGACTGGCCCAAGGGCTGGGTAATGTGTTCCTCCTCCGTAGGAAATACAAGTTTTTTTTTTGCTATTTTTACTTGCACAATGTTTGAGAAGTTATAAGGACAATGAGTATGGCAAGCCTAGAATTCCAGCCACTTTGGGAAGCTGAAATAGGAGGATCCCAAGTTCAATACTAGTCTGGGCTGTTGTAGAGTGAGCTCCCGTTCAGCCCAAGGACAGAGGACAGAGTCTGCTAAGGATAGATTTGTTCCTAAAAAAAAAAAAAAAAAAAAAAAACCATACACACACACATTACCACAAAATACTGTAACTATATAAAAATGAGAATGACCTTAGGAATGCTGTACTTCTACTTTGATTAGGCTCCTCATTTTGGAGATCCCAAATTAAAAGTAACCCAAATTAAAGAGATCTCAAATTAAAAGTGACTGATTATTTGAGAACATTGTTCTCAGAATGGAGGGAACTTCAAGGGTTTTTATTTTTTCTATCAAAACAAATACATGGTCTGAAGCAAAAGTGGAAAACTTGGCTAAGTAGGGATAAGCCCTGTAAAGCTACGAAGTAAAATAATTTTCTCCAGATAACTTTTAAAAAGCACCAAAGTAGATGGGAGGAGGGGGCGCACATCTCTAATCCCAGCACTTGGGAGGCAGAGGCAGGTGTGAATATCATTCAAGGCCAGCCTGGGTCTACACAGTGAGTTCCAGGATAGCCAAGGCTGTTACACAGAGAAACTGTCTCGGAAAAAGAAAATGCATCTAAGTACTGGCTACTGGCTACTTGGGAGCAGCTTCAACAGTATCAAGTAAGTGCCCATAAAGAAGCCTTTGCAGGCGGTGCCAGATGGGCACGAAAGCAAGTAGGGATTACTCCTTTTCAAAGTTCAGAGTCTTTCCAAGGGCTTAACTCCCCACGTGCTGGAAGCCCTAGAAGCCCCGAGGCAGGTGTTCCCAGGCGTCCCCTTGGCGCCGCGGTCAGCGTGGCGCGAATCAGGGGCACAAGCCCACATTCTCACACAGGAGGCCCTACAAAAAATGGCGTCGGCTCCACCCCAATGTGGCCAAACTGGGAACCAGGAGTAACTTCCTTGCGCCTCTGCCGAGCTCCAAGTAGGACGCAAAGAATGCAGCCAAAGCAGAGGCAAAGAAAGATGGCAGGAAGGTCAGTATGGCCTGGGCTGACCTCGAGGCCGCGAGCTGGACCAGGGACGCGCCGGCGGGGAGCGAAGCCGCGGTCCCGGCGTCATTACCTTTATTCTTGGGCATGGCGGCAAGCTGGCAGAGTGTACGACCGTGCTCCGGATGGCAGCAGGAACGGCGGTGACTCCGAGGGGCGACGCTGAGAAATGCGCGGGATGAAGGCTGTGCGAGAGGCCGAGAAGCGTGCTCGGAAGAGGTTGGTCACCGGTGCTTCCGAAAGCCGCCTGCGCCCACGCTCGGCAGTGGCAAATGGCGTCGCGGCTGCGGGCGGTGCTTTTCCCCGCCCTCCTCCTCCCCCGCCCGCCGGGCCCGCCTCCCGCCCTCCCTCAGCTCTATGGCGCAGGCGTGGCTGAAAGGAAGCCTTCTTTCTGGTGGGAGCCAAGGGAGAAGCCTTTTGGGAGGGGCTCACTGCCACGGGTGGGTACTCAGTGGGTGGAGCGAGGCTCTCGGGTCCGGAAGGGGCCGGCTGGGGCTCTGCGTCACAGTGGAGGAGCGGAGGGGAAATTGAGGTAGTGAAGGATGCTGGCTTAGCTACCATCTGCTGACTCCCAGCTTGACAAGCTGCTGACTCATTAACCTCAGAGTTAGCTGAGTTTTAATGTGGCCTGTTCACCGGCCCCACCACTGGAAAGTCTGAGGGGAAAGGGAGAAGGCCTTCTGCCGTCCCTTTCCAAACTTTAATAGGATACTTTTAAAGTTGGTGGTACTTTAAAAAGGAAAAAAATCTGCCCTCCCTAACTTACTGTAGCCAGGTCTGTTGTTTATTACCGACACTTAACAGAATGTTTGCAAGTAGTAGGTTGCTCAGCATACACAGGACAAAAGGAAGGGATGGAAGAAAGTTGATATTAGGGGTTGAATCTCCCAAAATTCACGCTAAAGTTCTAACTTCATATACCTTTGTATATGACTCTATTTGGGGGTAAGGTCTTTGAAACCAAGTCAGTATGACTTGGAAAATGACATAGTGACACAGGCCTTTAATCTCAGCTTGAGGAGACAGAGGAAGTTTAAAGGCCAGCCAGGGCTACAGAGTGAGACCCTATCTCAAAAACAAGTACAAAACCAAAGGCAATTAGCACCTAGGTATAAGGAGGCTTAAAGAACACTTCCTGAGCCACTGACCACCTGTAAGCCATGGAGATTTCATTAAAAACCAGACTTGTCTCTAACGTTAGAGTTGGAGCTTTCAAAACTTCATAAAAGTAGCAGCCTGGTAGTTCATGTCTATAATTCTTGCACATGTGAGGCCGAGGCAGGAGGATTGCTGCACGTTTGGGTTAAAGATGGGCTACATAGTTCCAGGCCAGCCTGGGCTATGTAGTGAGATCTTGATTACAAAACAACACAATCAACAGAAAGTACATTTCTGATGTTTAAACAGCCCATTACCCATTCGGGTTCTTTGTTCTGGCAGTCCCAGCAAAGGAGTAACAACTGCATAACTAGTCAGAGCAAATCGTTTCACTTCAAAACAAGCTTATTTAGGCCAGCAAGATGGCTCAGTAGGTAAGAGCAATTACCAAGAAAGCTTGGCAACCTGAGTTCAGTTCTTGAAACCCATAGAAGAGTGGGAGGAGAGAACTAACTCCACATATTTATCCTCTAATTACCACTCATAACCCCCACTCCAGTAATAATATGTAGAAATTTAAAGTAGGTTTATTTTAAATAACCTTTTGGGAAACATTGGCATTTTCACTTTCTATAGGGAAGGAAACTTAATGACAGAGAAATAAGGTATAATCATCTAACAGTAGATTATACAGTATTTTACTCTCTACTGTGGACATTTGGTAGTGTCTGCAGACAGTTCTGGTTGTCTGCCAAAAGTGGAGGAAGGAATCAATGATGTTGATATCTGAGTTTAGAAATATTGTTAGACATTCTGGAACTCCTGCCCTCAGCAAAGGATTATCCAATTAGAAAAAAAAAAAAAAAAAAGAATAGAACTGAGGCTGAGAAACTAAACAGATGTACTTCTCAAAGTATAATTAAAAGTGACAGGGGTACTGGGCGGTAGTGGCACACACCTTTAATCCCAGCACTCTGGGAGGCAGAGGCAGATGGATCTCTGAGTTTGAGGCCAGCGGGGTCTACAGAATGAGTTCCAGAACAGTTAGGGCTATTACACAGAGAAACCCTGCCTCAAATGAAACAAAATAAAACAAAACAGGGGAAATACTAAATACTTTAATCCCAGCACACAGAAGTTGCAGGAACCTCTGAGTTTAAGGCCATCCTGATCTACATATACAGGGAAACCCAGTCTCAAAAAAATGAAAAAAACAACAGGGAGTAAAAGTTCTGATTTTCTCTTTTCATTTGCAGTTTTTTGCAACTTATTTTTTTGAGACTGGGCTACATCACTCAGGCTTCCTCCATCTCTATGGCACTAAGATTGCAGTAATGAACTACCATGCATGGCTGAAAGTCTAAAAGATTCTAAGACTGGGCTCTAGTATAGAGACTTGAGTTAAATGTGATTCTACAAGACTTATTCTGTGATCTTAGATAGTTACATCATCTTTGTAAGCCTCAGTTTTCACATCATAGACATTAATGCAATATATTAGTTTAGCAATTATGCCTAGTATGTAAGTAATCAGACCCCAAGTGTATGGCTACATGTTTAAAAGTCAAGTACTTCATGTAAAGCCTCCTAGAAGACCAGTTTTTTATTCCTTTAGCAGATTCCCTACATCTGATCATCAAAATCACCGAGGAAGAGGTGAATCATGTGAACATCTGGTCAGAAATATGTAGGCAGAGAAAACAGGAAAACAAGGGCCCCATTGTATTATCTATACTTGCTATGGTAAGAAGGACCAAGGTCAGTATGCTGCTTAGTTTTTGTTAACTTGGCTACCTGGGAAGGGATCATCTTAACTGAGGAATTACTTTCATCAGACTGGCCTGTGGGCATGTTTGTGGGAACTTTTGATTAATGATTAATGTGGGACGATGTAGCTCACGGTGGGTTGTGCCACCTGGGCAGGTGGTCTTGGACTTATAATAAGCTGAGGAAGCCAGTAAGCAGCATTCTTGCATGGTCTTGGCTTCAGTTCCTTCCCTGACTCCCTTCTATGGTGACTGTGACAAGTACATTTAAGCCAAATAAATCCTTCCCTCCCCAAGTTGCTTTGGTCATGGCATTTATCATAAGAGATAGCAAACTATAATAGATGGTATGACAAAGAATCCAGCAACCCAGGGAGCAGTTTGGGAGAGAGAAAACCAAGATTAGAGAGGTAAGGGAACCAGATCACTTGGAACACTTGGTAGGTTTTAAATAGATCATTTTGGCTTGTGTGTTAAGAATGGCTATGTGGGCCAGGCGGTGGCACACACCTTTACCCCCAGCACCCAGGAGGCAGAGGCAGGCAGATCTCTGTGAGTTCAAGACCAGCTTGGTCTATAGAGTGAGTTCCAGGACAGCCAGGACTGTTTCACAGAGATACCCTTTCTTAACAACCACCACCACCCCTCTCCTGCCACAACCAAAAAAAGAATGTCTGTATGGGACAAAGGTAGAAATAGAAACCATGCATGAGGTACTGCAATTGTCCAAGCAAGACAGCTGTGGTTTCAAATTGTATAGCTTCTTTGGGGATGATAATATATTCTAAAACTAGGCTATCATTATGGCCATGCAACTCTGTGTAAATAAATATGCTAAAAACACTGGAAAACACTGGATTGCACATTTTAAATGGGTAATATTTATGGTACATGAAAAGTATCTCAAAAAAATTTCTGAAAAGAAATGGGAGCTGAGTTTGGTGGTACATGCCTATAATGCCAGCACTTCAGAAATGGCAGCAGGATAACTGGCACAAATTTGAGAACAGTCTACATACTTAGTTGTAAACAATCCAAAGTCACAGAGTGATATTTTGTTTCTAAAATACAAAACCAAAGTAAACTAAAACACCTCTAACTCCCCCCCAACATCCTAACATTTTTTTTTCTTTAAAGATAAAAAAGTAGTTTTGGTTTTGAGCCTAGGAGAGGAAAGAACATGTGGGACTAGGGGAGGAATAGACAAGAGAAAAATGAGAGAGAGAGGGGGGGAGAGAGTGAGAGAGAGAATAGAGGGAGTCGTTATAGGTTTCAAGAGAAAACTGACTCTAGAGAAATGTCCAGAGACCTACAAGGATGACCCCCACCTAAAAATCTGAGCAACAGTGGAAAGGCTACCTTAAATGCCCTTCCCTGATAACGAGATTGATGACTGACTTATCTAGCCCTCATCTAGTAGCTGAGGGTAACAGAAGCTGACACCCACAGCTAAATGCTGAACCAGACTCCTGTAATCCAGTTGCAGAGAGGGAGGAGTGACAAGCAAAGGGGTCAAGACCAGGCTACAGAAACCCACAGAAACAGCTGACCTGAACAAGGGGGAGTTCATGGACCCCCAGACCAGACCAATAGCTGGCAAACCAGCATTGGACCGACTCAGACCCCTTGAACGTGGGTCTCAGTTAAGGAACCTCTGACAGTGGAACCAGGGTGTAATCCTGGTACACAAAAGGACTTTGGGAACACATTCCCCATGGAGGGATACTCCCTTAACCTAGAGGCAGGGGGGAGGGCCTAGTCCTTACTCCAAATGACTTGACAGATTTGGATGACCTATAATATAATATAGGAAGGCAACACCCTCCCTGTGGAGTGGGGGGGATGGGAGGGGGGATGGAGGGCATGGGAGGGGGAACTGGGATTGATATGTAAAATAAGAAAAAATAAATATATAAAAAAGATAAAAAATAATGGGAGAATGGATTTCAGTAAGGAAAATTATGGACAAATACTATAAGGGTTTAAGTGCAATTAGAAAACAGAAACCTGCAGTACCATTTGCATAATTGTATGATTTCATACAGCATCCAGAAATGTATAGTTAGAATTAACCAAATAGCAAATGCTGGAGGTTTTGCTCAATGGGTACAGTGCAAAAGCAAGGATGTAAGAAAGTTCAGGATGCCTGAGAGAAAAGTTTGGGTGATCAACTCTGAGGTTACAAGTTTCATGATGGATAGCAAAGGAAATCCAAAGGAGAATTAAGATGAGAAAGGAGAAGGGGGCAGTTTTTGAGCCAAGTCTGGTAGTTTTGGACTTCTCCACAAGAAAATTCTGTCTCTTTCTCTCTCCCTCCCTCCCTCCCTCCCTCCCTCCCTCCCTCCCTCCCTCCCTCTGTTTTTTTGGAGCCTTTCCTGGAACTCATTGTGTAGACCAGGCTGGCCTTGAGCTCACAGAGATCCAACTGCCTCTGCTTCCTGAGTGCTGGGATTAAAGGCATGTGCTACCACCCAGCTCCCAATTGAGAGAAATTTTTACGTTATAAAGTTCTAATCATATAACTAAAATAATTGATAAAAGGCACATACATGCTTTACTTGAAACTTTATTATATAAATTTCCATTTCTTTTAAAGATTACAAAACCTGTTCTTTGACAGGAATACAAGCAATATTGTTCCAGGATTATTCATGGATATATTGGAAAGAGCTTAGATTACACATTAATAGTATGATTTGCAAACCTACCAGATTAGACTTTTAAATAAAACAACTTAAAGTACTCAGTGAAATCTGATCCTCACAAGCATTTCATAACTATGGCAGCAGGGCCAAGCATCTATGCGATTTACCCACCAATAAAAGGCACAACACATAAAAACCCTTGATATGGTACCTTGCTTGGGCTTCTGGTGTGCCTTACTAGAGATAAACTAGTAAGATAATATATAACAGTAGAAAAATATTTGTGATTTTTTTTTTCTTTTTTAAAAACTGCTAAAGTAGATACCCGCCCCATCCCTGCCCATGGCAAAAAAAAAAAAAAAAAAAAAAAAAAGCAAAATAATTACATCTTTTAGGTGTTTACCTTCCCTTTTATTTAGGGCAAAAGATAAACTAATACATGTATATGATTTTGAGTTACACACTCGTCACTCATAGTCATTAAGGATGCTAATGAATGGCAAACCCTTTTTAAATTAAAAAACAAAGCTACAAAGCTTTATATGGTCAACTACACTTATAGATACACAACCCAAGTCTTTATCCTCATGCCCTTACTTTGTACTTAAAAGTTCTACTTTAAATACTTGTTTGAAAAACTCAGTATACAGTTCATCCAGTACTATAGTAATATAGGAATAAAGGTGTTCACTTTCATTGGACATTGAACTAATCTACTTAGAGAGAACTATTATAGTGACTCTCTTCTCAAATACATTTCCATATACTGTACTTAAGTGGTATGTGCTAGAAGACATTTTCTTGAGGACCATACATCTGGACTTAAATCTCTAAGTTTTCATTTCCACTAATCACTAGTCAAAACATCATACACCTTGCTAGTTGCTCTGGGGAAAGTCATGATATTTCAACAGCTTATCATGCAGTTCAAGGTTATATGGCAAAACAATGAGGAAAGTGCCTTAAGAGGTAGGAAGTAGGCTCTCATCCCAACCCTTGCTATGCCCATTATGAACAGGTAAAAGACTGGAATAAAAGTGGTAAATGTGAGACTTATAGTGACACCAGGTTTAAGAAAATTAAGTTGACTTAATCACTAGAATTTTTAGACAACTGTCACTTTGGAACCAGTTACAAGTCACTTGGCAACACAGAACACAGCAGTGTCAAAAACACACAAAGCACACTATAGATAAAAGTTCTTCTTGGCCATCCATATTTGGGTATTATCACTGTGTAGATTCTTCAGTGGAAAAAGTGGTTAGGTGTGGCTCTGTAGAATACCACAGTCTCAAGAAACTGAATTCATTCCTTCATTAATTGGTCTCCACCAATGGTCACTTGGGGAGATCAGCAAAATGTAAGCAACCTGGGGTTGAAAAGAGGACTACTTTCATTAATTGAAATAAAAACACTGAATTAAGTCAACTTATCTGTGAATTAAATAAGGCTAAGAGTATACATCCAGTTTAGTCACAGGGAGTTGAATCTTGTGGAGGAACAGGTATAGAGTTACACTGGACCCTTCTGGTTTAAGCACCAAGATTAGCCATGGAATTCATTGTTTTTGTAAATCACAGAAAATAGAATTTTTTTTTGATCCTTTACATTCCAGAATAATTCAGCTTTCTGAATAATTTCACGAGTCTCATATTCTCATCACCACACTAAGATAGAACTCATTTTATAAAATAGAGAAAAACAGCCTGGAATATTGCAGGTGATTCATAAAAGGGACTGGAGACTATCATAAAGTCATGTTGAGATGTATGTTACTGTCCTCCACAGTGAATATCTATACAGTGGTCCCAAAGCCTAGAAAGCCTTTGGCTATCATCCCAGGATGAATCTACTCTGGTCCTTTTCCTATTAATTACATGCCTTCTCTTGAAGCCTCTGCATCTACTATCTGTTCAAATCTTTCCCTGACTGAGGGTATGGGCACAGCTTTAAGGACACCCCCACTTCTCTTGATGTCTTCTGATACCAACAGGAACCACATCTAGAGAACAGATGGAAAATGGTTTATCCTCCCAACTTGTTCTTTGGAGTGCAATTCATGTAAAATGTGGAAACTACCACACATACCCTACATCCTCTCTCCAGACACTCAGAACTTACTCTTCCATATGCCAGCTTCACAGTATCTTGACTTTGGGTCTTGCCAAAATTATTTTTAAAGTTTTGGGGTTGCTTGTGAAAAACAGATTTACATTACATCTGTTAAATTCAAGGGATTAATGCACTTAAAAGATACCTTTTTAAATAGGAGTTGAAATGATTCATAAAAAGCAAAACAAAACAAACAAAAAAACAACAAAAAACTTACCTTAATTTAATATCATCACTTGAAAGGGAAGATGCAAAACACAGTTTTTTTAATTCATAGTTTCCAGTATGTGCTCGACTATGTTAAATGCATTTCTATTGTTTGGGATGTTATTTTGCATCACAAACCAAGAGATGTCTGTAAAAAGAGTCCTGTCAGTTTAGTTCCTTCTTTCAGTGAAACTTAAAAGCAGAGCTGACAACTCTGGGAAAAGCCCCAAAGATTGGCAGTGATGGGTGAAAGGCAGAAGACTTCAGGAGCCTTAATCCCTTAAGTATGGTGGCCTGTAGGAAGTGGACTTTGTGAAACGAATGGAAAGGCTAACCAAGCACAAGAACTACATTGTTGGCTGTTTGCCCTAAGACAATGTGAACACTAGAGCTACAGATGAAGTAATTTATACTCCTAACCTGTTTTGTCAGTAGGAAGCCTTCAGTTTTGTGAAACTATGACTTGCTTTTCTCTAATAAACTGGCAGTTTGACTAGACAAAGAAGGCAATTCTTAAAGAAAATAAATTTGGCATCATAATATAGTAGAGGACTGCCCTAAAAATATATGATTCTGACTTTAGCTCCTTTTGGTGATAATATGAAAGAAAGGCAGCATGGTGTTATGAGGAAAAAAACCTAACTAAACTAGAGATGAGATAAATGGAAGAATCTGACACACTGAATAGAAAAGGGGGAAAAGGCTTTCTTGCAAGGCAATGGAAAGCAACTTTGAATATTTAGCATCCATATACACAAGGACTTCAGCAGTTGGTATGTAGAACTTCTGGCATCCCCTAATATGTATTTTTCATTTAGAAGATAAAACTTACATTTGTTTTTTATGCAATTATCATTTTGTGTTGCTTGGGTAAAGGCAGTATTAGAGATTTTCTTTTTCTCTTCAGTAGCAGAGAAGATAAGAAATGACAAGTGTCTTTTATGAATTGCAAAAGCCCACTCTTGGGTTAGTACTCTCAGTGAGATTTCTGATGTAAATGGCTCAGTAAATGACTCACATCTACTGATGGATAGTGAATGGTATAGACGTTTCTTTTGTCAATGGAACTGGAAACTAGCAAGTTAGATATAGATACTGAATATTGCACTTGAAGCACAGCCAGGGGCCATTATGAAAACTGGTTACTATTGAAGTCAAAGAAAACATTATATGGCTATAAACCATCAGCAGGGATTCAGAAAAACAGTCAATACTGATCAGTCATTGAGTCTGCCTCAGTTATGACTTCAGGTTAGAACAGATACTGTTTGGCCAAGAATATTTTATTATCTAGAATAAGAAAGTTTAAATCCAATTTCATATGGAGGCCTGTGGCCTTTATTACATTCAAATTAGTGTTTAGTATAGAATATCTGTTTAAACATGAAATATCCAGTAAGGCTTTAATTACCAGTTGCTAAATTTTCCTTTTCTAATTTCTTTACTATGACTCATTTAAAGGCCTTCAATGTATGTTGGTAAGATTTCAAACAATATGCCAAATACTACATATGAGGATTACGTAAGGTTAAAAGTTCCAGGATTACTTCCTTAATTAAGGATAGAAACCCTAAGAAATCACAAAGTATATGGACTAACTTCATAGGTGTATTCTTGATTTCATGCCACACACACAACTTTCTCTACCATTAACAGCTCTTTAGGTTAGTCTGACAGAGCACCTGACTTGAAGAAACAAATGAACAAACCAGTGAAACAGACAAGGGAAGATATGTACAATTTGAAAGAATTACATTCAACAGCTGTTCAATCAATCTGGCCATCTTTAAGGTTTCCCAACAATACTGTTAATCCATGTGAACTATTTATCCAGATTTAATAGTCAATTGATTAATAGACTCCAAGTTAAACAAGGCATGTATACATTAAAGAAAGCAGTACAGAAATGTACTGTATATGAACTGTTTACAAAAACATACAAAATGTTGGATGGCACAAGGGATACAGTGCTAATATAAACGGATTGTTTAAGCTAAGTGCTTAACATAAACTGTCCATCCCTATAACTAACAAAGAATATTTAGGGGACATGAAATATTTCCTATAAAAATAATGCTATATGGTGTAGAGTACTTTTATTCAGTGTATTTTAGGTGGTATTCATGTGTTCATTATTTTTCTTGTTGATTCAGTGATTATATCTTCATCATGTTTCCATTTTCATTTCGAAGCTCCAGGAAAATCTAACTTGCTAACAATCAATTAAAGCGAGAAGAGACGAAAGGAGGAGCAGCAGGAGCAGCAGCATTATGGGTACCAGCTGGGACAGTGTGTGCTTGCAGGTGTCTCTCAGGTATGTGCTACCTGTCGCCAGAACTTGTGCTATCAGCTTACATAATGGTACCAAATATCTCACTGAGGTCACTTCACAGGGCTGTTGAGGTGATTTTTTTAATACCTCTCCGCTGAGCAAGAGTAGAGCGGCCTACTGGTTCCAAAACTGGTGACTGGTTGCGGTTTAAAGCAGAGTATGTAGCTGCCATGGCACCCTGAGAAAAGCAAAGAAAGGTTACAACAAAAATGACATGTATACAAATATAAAAGAAAGGCCCCTCCAGGGATATTCATGTGTAATGAATATTGATTTTTGTCAGTCTCATATTGAGAATAACCTCTGGTCAATTTTTCAGATTTAATTAAAACTGAGGCCAATGTGAAAGGTTCAACTTCTGTATGAGAAAGGACAAGGAGGGGCTCAAGTACAGCACTCCTCATTTTTCTTAGGGTCATTTAATTTGTCTTTATAATTCCATAACATGAGAGGCTGTAAACCATGATCTTTCATTTAGAAAAATTCATAAATTCTGTCTTACTGATAGTGAACAATTATGTATAAAGAATGACAGAAATGCTTAAGTTTCCCTTAAGCTAGCTTAATTACTGACATTATGGTATGCCTTGTGTCACTGTGACCCCAAACAATTAGGCACCCATGTACAAGAATCCCATACTAGAACTTGTAAACAAGAGGGAAAGGAAAGTAGCTTGAGGCATGGAGACAGGCTTTTTGGAGGCTCAGCTGGTTTTATCCATCCCAGAGATCATAGAGAAAGCAATGACTGCACATAGGGCTGCTTACCTTAACGAGATGTGGTGCATCCTGTCTGTTTAGTTGATATTGTGGCAGTTGGTCCCAATGCACAATCCAAGGATGTCTGAGCACAAGAGCCGCAGTCAGTCTCTGATGAGGATCTACATGAAGCATCTTTGATACCAGGTCCTATCAGGTGAAGGAGAAGAATAAGACAAAGTTAACTCTCATGTTTTTTTCTTTTATTTCTATGATGCTTAATATTGTCAGCATTCTTCTTCAGCTTTTATGATGCTATACTTCTGTATGTCACAATACAAATTTTAGGATAATTTTGAAAAATACTCCAATCTCTCCTTTCTCTTCCCCAAGCACCGCAGTTTTGTTATGGTGCAAAGGATCAGTTTAGTCTAGCTTTTCTTGGTTTTGCTGTAATTCTAGAGGTTTATAATATCCAGAGAGGTCTGGCCTTGCAAAACTTTCAATTCAGCAAGGAAGACACAAAGAATCAGTTACAAAGCAAGGTAAAGTCTCTGATGGGATGAGCAAGTGCCAAGAGCAGCTAGAACATAGATACCTGGTCTGAACTGGAAGATGACTTCAAAACTGTCACTTTTGATTGTTACTTTTTTTTGAGAGGGAGTGTTGCCATGTACCCCCAATTAGTCTGGTACTCTTTATGTAGCTCAGTCTAGTTTCAAACTTGTGGCAATCCTCCTGTCACAGTCTCCCAAGTGCTGGGAAAAGTGACTCTCTCTCTTTTTTATTTATTTTTGGTTTTTCGAGACAGGGTTTCTCTGTATGGCTTTGGAGCCTGTCCTGGAACTTGCTCTGTAGACAAGGCTGCCCTCAAACTCATAGAGATCTACCTGCTTCTGCCTCCAAGTGCTGGGACTAAAGGCAAGCGCCACCAACGCCTGGCTTGGAAAAGTAACTCTTAAGAGCACTGATTCTCAACCTTCTTAATACTGTGACCCTTTAATGCAGTTCTTCATGTTGTGGTGATCCCCAACCATAAAATTATTTCATTGCTACTTTACAACGATTGTTATGAATCATAATATAAATATCTGATATGCAACCCCAAAGGGGTCATGACCCACAGGTTGAGAACCACTGATTAAGAGGAAGGTGAGACCTGAACAATAGGAAAGAGGTGGATTTGAGAAGGTATGGAGGAAGCAGAACATATCAGGAAGATAAAAGGGAGTGGATCTTTCCGGGTGTTGTTGGTGCATGCCTTTAGTCCTAGCACTTGGAGGCAGAGGCAGGTGGATCTCTAGGCCAGTCTGGTCTATAGAGCGAGTTCCAGGACAGCCTCCAAAGCAATACAGAGAAACCCTGTCTCAAAAAACAAAAACAAAAACAAAAGGAGTGGATCTGGAGGAAAGCCCTAAGGGATAGGAGAACATGTCTTTGGTGTTTTGAATGAGAATGGCCCCGATAGGCCCCTATGTTTCAGTATTTGGTCCCCAGTTGGTTGAACTGTGTGCGAAGGATTAGGGAGTATGCTCTTGTTGGAGAAAGTATGTCACTGGGGACAGGCTTTGAGGTTTCAAAAGACTCTTGCCATTTCAAGTTAGCACTCTGCCCCCTGCTTATAGATTGAGAAGTGAACTATTGATCCTGCCACCATCCCTTTGCTCCATCACGGACTCTACCTCTCTGAAACTGTAAACCCAATTAAACACTTTCTAAGTTACCTTGGTCATGAGGCTTTATCACGTATTAGTTAGGAAGTAAATACAATGTCACAGTTGAGAAGCTGATTAGAATGCAATGTGGCTACAGTAGAGATTTGTCAAGGAGAACATGGTAGTCAATAAAGTGGAAGAGATTGAGAATAGACAGATAAGGAAGGTCTTTGCAAGTTATATTAACAAATATCAATTTATTCTAGAATAATGAAGCACTAAAGCAAGATGGTAATGTAGTTAAGTTTCTCTGTGTAGCTCTGGAAGCTGTCCTGGAACTAGCTCTTGTAGACCAGGCTGGCCTCGAACTCAGAGATCTGCCTGCCTCTGCCTCCAGAGTGTTGGGATTAAAAGCATGCACCACCAACGCCTGGCTCATAATCATTACTTAAGCTACTATAAATGATGTCAACTCCTTGAAACTTCATCATAGACTTCTAAGGCCTATAGCTATATGGCCATTAGGCCATATGCCTAATGACCAAACATCTCATAATTATATTATATTATATTATATTAGCATATAAAATTCATTGTGTCCAAATCTTCAATTACTGCCAATCTCAAAGCTTCTTATGTATCCAAATACTTGGTGAAATACATTCTCCTACACTTGCCTGAGGTAGCATTGTGGACTGCATGCTTGATAGTTGCTTCTTACTTATTTATGTTTAATAAACTATAAAGTCTGTTCTACCTTCTAAATTTTCCATTCATTTGACTCAGCTTCCATTGAAACTGCTATAATTTTGGTCTTCAAGTTTCATGATCTGAAATGTATAAAACCTTACAAGTAATACCCCTTAACCTTAGGTCAGTGAGCAGTGAGTAAAACAATGCAAGCCAAACAGTTAACAGAGCCCTTTGCAAATAAATACTCACTAAAGGGCAACCGTGGAAATGTTCTCTTCTCATAGCCATATGTCACCCAAACTACTGACAATGTTCACACAAGCAACTTCTTCTTAAAGGGACACACCTATATTAACATAACCCTCTATTTCACTTTGTGAAGTAATGATAGTATTACATGATGCTTATAATTAGGAGTGGAAGCTATATATAAGAGCAAAAGTTACGATAATGGCATAGAATTTATAAGACAGACTATGAGTTAGATATGTTTTTTCTCTATATTTGTGTCTCCATCCTCAGCTTTCACTATAAAAGCATTTTGGATTGCAAACAAATGCAAAGGAATAGCAATAACTTTAACTAGTTTTACCTGAACAGAAAAAGCATGTGATGTGTAAGCTCTGATACTCTGGTTATGGGTAACATTTCTTCATATACCTCACATGTGATCTTGGTTGGCAGTTTGTGGCAGACTCCATGGATGAAAATGACTGTCCCATGGAGTATAAAATGGAAAATTTGATCACTGCACACAGCTCAGTATTTCTCTTCTTTTTCTGAGGTGGCTTCTCTATGTAGCCCTGGCTGTTCTGGAACTCTTTCTGTAGATCAGGCTGGCCGCAAACTCAGAGATATGCTTGCCTCTTAAGTGCTGGGATTAAAAGTGTGTATACTATCATGCTTGGCTAGTTTGGTAGCTTTTTTTTTTAACTTTTCCACCCAGAGTAAGCCAATAATCCTAAGTATGAGCCACAAAGCTATTTACAATTCAGGTTCATCAGCTACCTTTGCTTGTGCATGATGTAGGAGTCATATCAAATGACTAGTCTAGAGGCCCTTGATGTTCTTATGCTCTCATCACCACCTAACCGACATGTACTGAGCAACCTCAGTGTGGGACAGAATGCAACTTTTTATAGCTTCCTCCTCATCTGCCTGCAAACCTCCTCTATTGCTTTCTTTGTCCAGTATCATCTGAAATCTTCTTTAGCACAAAAACTGCACTAATACAGTCAATCTTGTACTGCACATTTTGGGCTCTCTCTCTGCCAGTCTGTGAGCTCTTGGAGATCAAGAATTTTATCTTTGCTCTATCTTTTCTCTTCAAACATTCTATTTATTAAGCATATTATAGGTGCTCAGGGAGTAAACAGGTACCTGGAAAAATAAAGTATCAGCCTTGAAAAATTTTACTGTTAGAAAAACAAGGCTAATAATATTTTTTTTATTTTTGGTGCTGGGGAAATCTCACCCAGGGCCTCATGGTTGCTGAGCACATGCTCCACTGCTGAGCCACACATTTAGTCTAACATACTAATTTTAAACACAATTAAAAGCCACATATCTAAACATCAATTTAACTGGGTAAACTGAACTTACTGCTCTGCATCAAAAGAACCTATGAACATTTTGGATGTACTCTATTTACAATAACTTGAACTCATATTTTTCTAAGGAAAGTCAGTGAACAGGTTACCATTGTATTTTTCTCATTTGATGTGGAAGTTTACTTTTTTTTTCATGATAGGGCTTCTCTGTGGCTTTTAGAAGCTGTCCTGGAACTAGCTCTTAATAGACCAGGCTGGCCTCGAACTCACAGAGATCCACCTGCCTCTGCCTCCCAAGAGCTTGGCACCAATGCCTAGCTACTCTTTTTTTTTTTTTTAAGAACTTTCCCTAAAGTAATAGAAAGTAGTGTTAGTCTAAGAATGGCATCTTTAGACCAAGGGTTTCCGAATGATTTCCAGCAAGCAGGCTATAAACCAGATTTTTATGGATTATGACAGAGATGAGTCCCTGTTCTTCATAATAAATCAAAATGAGGAATTCTTTTAGGGAACAAGTACTCTGCAGTGGGAGTTTCAAGTGCTCAGATGTACCTTGTGTATAGACAAATTTATATTAAAACTCTACACCTCGCTTTCATTCTGTGAAATAGTGATATTACCATCTATTTTACAAGGTTCTTATGAGGTCAAGTGCAATGTGAGGCACACAGTAGACAGACAAGTAATAAAGATTAGCATCATTATTATTCATCATGCTTGTAAGTAAGACAAAATTTTATAATGTATACAGATAATAAGGCCAATCTAATATCCTTTAGGAAAGACACATGATAAATGGTTCTTTTTGTAGTTGAAGATATTTAGTAATATCACTTCAACATACTACTTTATAAACAAAAAGCTCTTATATTTTTGGTTGTGAGCCAAGCCTTTAATGGCGGAGCTATCCCTCCAGTCATACATTTACACAATCAAGTACTACTCAGTGGAAAAACAAAGCAAAACAATGGTATCTTGAAATTTGCAGGCAAATAAATGAAACTGGAAGAAACCTACCTGAGTGTGGCAACCTAGACACAGAAAGACAAACATGGTATGTACTCTCATAAGTGAATATTAGACATAGAGCATAGGATCACCAGCCTACAATCTACAATCAAAGAGAAGCTAGGAAACAAGGAGGAAACTAAGAGAGACATAATGGTCCCCCAGGAGAAGGGGAAAGGGACAACACCTTCTAAGTAAATTGGGAGCACAGGGGTAGGGGGAGGGAGGTAAAAAAGAGGGGAAAATGGGAGGAGGGAGGAGAAAATAAGGGATCAGGAAGGTCAAGTTGGGGGAAGAACAGAGAAAGACTGCAAGGAAAGAGATACCTTAATATAGGAAGCCATTATGGGCTTAATGAGAAATCTGGCACTAGGGAAATCTCCAGGGATCCACAAGGATGACCCAAACTGAGAGTCTAAGCAATAGTGAAGACGCTGCCTTAAATGCCCTTCCCCTATAATGAGATTGATGACTACCTTAAATGCCATCCTAGAGCCTTCATGCATTAACTGATAGAGAAACAGAGATTCACAGCTGAATAGTGAACTGAACTCCTGGAATCCAGTTGTAGAGAGGGGGAGTGATAAGCAAAGGGGTCAGTACCATGCTGGAGAAACCCATAGAAAGAGTTGACCTGAGCAAGTGGGAACTCACAGACCCCAGACTGACACCTGGGGAGCCAGCATAGGATGGAACCAGGCTCCCTGAACGTGGGTGTCAGTTGTGGGGCCTGGGCAGTCTATTGGGCCTCAGGCAGTGGAACCAGTAGTTATCCCTGGTGCACAAATGGGCTTTGGGAGCCCATTCCTTATGGAGGGATACTGTCTCAGCCTAGATACACAGGGGAGGGCCTAGGTCCTGCTCCAAATGATGTGATAGACTTTGATGATTCCCCCATGGGAGGCCTCACCTTCCCTGAGGACTGGATGAGGGGGTGGGATGGGTGATGGGAGATGTTATTCTGTAAATATGTTTCTCAAACTGGTTAATTAATAAAGCACTGTTGGGCCAATGAGAAAGCAAGATAGGCGGGGCTAGGAGACAAGGAGGAAAGAGGAAGTAGTGAGGAGTCAAGATGTAGAGCATGGAGGAAGCAAGATTCTGGGTCCTGCCGCTCCCTGATAAGATGACCACGTGGAAATACTTAGATAAGTAGAAATGGGTTAATAATTAAGACAGAGCTAGCCCATAAACAATACTGGTAACTGGCCAACAGGATTGAATCAAATACAGAGTCTCTGTGTGTTATTTGGGGCTGGCGCGCCAGACCAGTGGCGGGTGGGCTGGCGGAAAACAACAAGCTACAGATGGGGGGTTGGTAGGGGGAATGGGAAGACTGAAGGGAGAGAGAACTGGGATAATATGTAAAACAAGATTGTTTTTAATTTAAGTAAAAATTAATTAATTAAAAAATAAACAGCTTATGTTAGTGTTTCTTCTAGTCATGGATTGTGACAAATATTTTTTTCTCAAAGCTTTTAATAGGAGCTAGGGAGATAGTTCAGTCAGTACAGTGCTTAACACAAACTAGCATCACCTGGGAAGAGGGGCCCTTTTTTGTTCTTTTGTTTTTTTGAGACGGGGTTTCTCTGTGTAACAGCCCTGGCTATCATGGAACTCGCTCTGTAGACCAGACAGGCCTTGAACTCAGAGATCTGCCTGCCTCTGCTTCCTGAGTGCTGGCATTAAAGGCATGCACTATCACCGCCTGGCCATAAGAAGGAACCTTAAGCAAGGATTTACCTCCATTAAACTGGACTGTAGGCCTGTCTAAAGAATGCATGGTTCCCTTCCTGTGATGCTGTTATCATTGACAGATATGAGTGGGTTTTCGCTGTGCCACCTACATGGTGATGTGGACAAGGAAAAGAGGAACTTCCTTCCACAAACCAATGTAGTGGCATCTTGCCTTGCCAGTGAACTTGTAGTGATGGTCATACCCTTTGGGCGTGGTTTCAGGTGCAGACATGACCCATTATAAGGTATAGGAGGGACTGGCTCACGATTTCTTGGGTTTGAGAGAGCATTGGAAGGACAGAGACTGCATCTTCTGGAGCAGGAAGACTGAGGCGGTTATTTATTCTTATTTGTGTGTTTCCTTAATAAACACCCATTTATCATTAAAAAAAGAGCATTTTTTAAATTTTTTTTTAAGATTTACTTTATGTGTATGGGTGTTTTGCCTGTCCTGAGGCCTCCAGAGGTCAGGGAAAGCAATGGGTCTCCTATAACTGGAGTTATAGTTGATGGTGAGCTGTCATGTGGCTGCTGGGAACTGAACCCAGGTCTTCTAAGCAACAAAGTGCTCTCAACCATTGATTTATCTCTCCAACCACCACATCTTCTTGATTAATGATTGGTGTGGAAGGTCCCAGACTACTGTGAGAGGTGCCATCTATGGGCAAGTGGTCCTGGGTTATATAAGAAAACAGCCTTAACAAGCCATGGAGAGCAAGCCAGTAAATGCCATTCCTCTATGGACTCTGCCTCAGTTTTTGACTCAACTTCCTTCCATGACTTCCCTCAATCATAGATTGTGATCAAAAAATGTTAAGTCAAATAAACTTTTTTCTCTCCAGGTTGATTTGGTTATACTGTTTATCATAGCAACAGAAAACAAACTAGAACACTGTAAAAGCATAAGGACCTGAGTTTGATCCCCCAGTACCCAAAGAAAAGGCTACATTAGTATTTTTGGTAAATATTAGCGCAATCATATAGCACTACATCAAAGGGAAAGGCTATGCAATATCTGGAAGCTGCCACTTCCATCCTTGGACTAAGCAGGCATACTATTGATGCCCCAGTGAAAGGGAATTCTTTTCTCTGGGGCTGGTTAAGTGATCCAAAGCTTTTTCCTATATCTCTAAGGGTAAAAGCACAAACAGTTAATTTCCTAGATTAAAATCTTGTATCAATAAAACTGGGGTGAGGGTAAATACAAAATATTAATAGCTTGTTAGGGTAGAACAAGGGCCAGTAGGCTACACTCTCCTGAGTTGGCACTTAAAGAAATCAGAGCTGCCTAGTCCTGCTTATCAGTGAAGGCAAGCATGGTATGTCTCCTACTCAATGCCTATCTTTGAGGCTCTGAATGTGGTATATTTGCTAATCTCCTCTCCTTGTTGGATATACTGCTTTAACAGATAATTGTAGAAGCTAACTTCTAAGTTATATAGATTTGACTACGAGAACAAAGATTTCTTAGACTGAGTAAATACTTTCACACCAGGGCTGCACAGTGTGGGGTAAGGCCATTCAGTTTACAAGTAGAAGAAGAAATTTATGCCCAATAATTGATTAATACACTACTGAGGTTTGGGGGGATGAATCTTACTCTTGAAAAGGGAGCACTATGGCTTCACAAGGGTTTTACAGAAATGACAGTGACTATTCAAAAAGCAGGTATCCCCAAAATTCTACAAATTAGGTTTCCTCCAGCAAAATGAGTGATGATCCCAGCAGGTCATCCTCATGATTTTGTCGTCTGAGATCTCCTTGTATAAACCTGTGGCCTGTAGCAAGTATTGCTGTGTACATTGTATCAGAGTTGGGGAGGTGGAGACAGGAAGATCTCTGGGGTTCAGTGTAGCCTAATTGGTGAGTCCTAGACCAGTTGTATGGCCACTATGGAAAAGACACCCAGAATTTTCCTTTGTATTTCACATCCTTTTGCACACACATCCATCTGCTCACTGACAAACATGCACACACATCAAACACCCTATTCCCCTGATAAAAAGACTATAATATGGCTGAGTGTATAATAGTTTAGCGGTGGAATACGTGCTTAGCATATATGATGTCCTGGGCTCAATTCCTAGCCCCAATAATGAAAACAAAAGTAAATAACCATGTAATTGTTAGTCTGTTGGTTTCTGTTCAGCTTAGTGGCCAAACCTGAATCTATGTGTATTTTAACTAGCCTCTGTGCCCCAAGGCTCCCTGCTGCTCAGACTGCAGCCTGGTGGGATTTCAGGTCTGCTGGCAATGGCTCAACCTTGGCCACCAAATGTAGGTTTTTAACTAAGTCTCTATTTTTTCTATCTATCAATAAAAACTTGGGAGTCAGATGCTGCAGTGAAAACTTGCTATATCAGAGAAGCCAAAAAAAGCAACCAGCTGATCTTTCTTTTTGAGACAGCAAGAGA
Source organism: Cricetiscus sungorus (assembly GCA_030556225.1). NCBI lineage: Eukaryota > Metazoa > Chordata > Mammalia > Rodentia > Cricetidae > Cricetiscus > Cricetiscus sungorus. Next base: position 4,724,425 of record JANBXA010000405.1, on the reverse strand, counting down.
AGTGTCTCTTTACTAGTCTCAAACCAAAAAACCCCACAAATCTCTAAGTACCTCCCTACTCCTTCCTGTGTGTCTCTCTGTATTTCTGGCTCCTCCATCTCTCTATGGTTAATTCCTGTCAACTAATCACTGGCTCCACCCTCTGATTCAAGGTTAATTTTATTTATACAGTCATGGAGTTTCACAGTGTGATCAAATATCCTGTAACAGAAGTCATACGTACCTTTGCTGTATCTGAAACAGAATTCCAGTAACCACCACTGAGTGAGAATTTCCCGCTTCCTATTCGTGCCAATATTTCTTCTGGAGTATCATCAGGACCATTTGCAAATGGAGTGTAACTAGATTATAACAGAGTTAAAATGTCAATGAATAAAATTTATCTGGTAGTTAATTACAATTTCTAAAAATATTTTGAGTAGTTCAGTTAATGTAATATTTTATTGGAGTCTATAAAAGGAAATAAAGATAGTAAAATAGGCCAAATAATAGTTATATTAATTAGACTTTGTGGTAGTTTGAATGAAAATGGCTTGACAGGCTCATAGGGACTGGCAAGATTGGGAGGTGTGGTGTTGCTGAAGCAGGTGTGGCCTTATTGGAGGTGTCAAGGGGGCAGATTTTGAGGTCTCAGAAGCTCAAGCCAGGCCCAGTGTGTCTCATTCTCTTCCTGCTACCTATGAATCAAGATGTAGAACTCTCAGCTACCTTCCCCAACACGATGTCTGCCTGTATGCCACTGTTTTTTGCCACCAAGATTGTTATGATAAAGTGTGGTAAACCTTGGAGAATTCCATGGCAGGTGAGGGTGACCTAGGTGGAGGGACAAACATGCCAGGCAGACAGAGCTTATTGAAAAGTTTTATTAGAAAGAGAAGGGGGAAAGAAGAAAAGAGAAAAGACATAAAGAGACACAGAGACAGAGAGAGGACAGAAGAGAAGAGGGAGACAGTAAAAGTCTTGTCTACCCAAGGGGAACAGTGGAAAATAGAGCAGGAAAAGCAAGGAGTGGGAAAGAGAGGAAAAGGAATAAACAGTTGGAAAGAGAGAAGCCAGAAAGAGAGTGTAAGTTGGTGGAGGACTTTCTTCTAAATGGGCCCTTTGCACCTGGACTGACCAGGGTACTGCCTGAGTACATTCTGCCAGGTGATAGGGGCAGGCCGGCATAATATCTGAATCCTTACAATGATAACAATGAACTATAAACCTTTGAACTGTAAGCCAGTCCCAGTTAAATGATTTCTATTATAAGGGTTATCATGGTCATGGTATCTTTTCACAGCAATAAAACTCTAAGAAAGGCTTAATATATAATATATGTATTTTAAGTTATAATAGTCTAGAGTAATATATTAAACCAGCATATGATTATTACATAATCAGAATAAAAGTATGGAAAAATTAATTTAAGACCATAGATATTAAATCACAGCTATAGCCAGGTATGGTGGTTCCCATTTAATCCCAGCACTGGAGAGACAGAAACAAGCAGATAGATCTCTTTTTGAGTCTGAGGCCAGCCAGACAACACAAGTGAGACCCTGTCTCAAAATCAAAATGAAACAAAAAAGGAAATCTAATTTAAAAAAGGATACAGCTATAAATATGATATAACTATAGGGATGTATATTAGTATGAGAAACATGGAAAGATATTATAATAGAGATTTAAAAGCCTATATCATTTAAATAAAATATTGATGAATAAATGTTTATGGTACTCACTTACCCAGTAAGCATTGTATAAAGGAGGACACCAAGACTCCATATATCACAGGCAGCATCATAACCTTGTCGTTTCAAAACCTAGAAAAAGTAAAAGATAATTACCACACTAATCTTTTTTAAATGGGTAATGTGACCACATTATAACAAGATTTAATGGGTGGCACACATCATGCAGGAGTGAATTCTCAATCATCACATTTATGAACCCAAAAAGGATCCATACTAATATCTTTTTAAAAATATTATTTATATATGTGTGAATATGCCAGCTTATCTGTATGGTTTAGTGGTCTGCAAGTCCAGCTCCCAGGCCACTACCAAGTGTAACTCAGAGAAGGCTTCTCCAGAGCAAGGAATGAAAGTTTTCTATAATAACTTTGTACACAATCTGTTCAGGTCAAGTTCTTTACTATTCTACCTCTGCTTCCAAACCTTTGCAGTTTAAAACAATTCTTTGGCAATCGAAAGGTTACAAGGCTATTTTTCAGGGTCATAAAGCATTCCTTTCAGATAGATAAGAAATACACACAGCAGTAAGTTGCCAGCTTTTTTTATGGCTTGCTGCATCTGTGGATATAAGAGGTTTTAGCAGTCTCTTAAAGGGCAAGGGGGTCACAAAGGGGAAAAACTAAACCAAAGCCAAATCTAAGGAGGAAGGAAAGAACTCCTAAACTATTCTACATTTCTTAAGAAGTGTACCTAAATTTATAAGCTAAAAGTTTGTGACTGGTAAAATGTGAAAAAAGCAAAATGCCCTTGTCTCCCAGTGCAGAGAATGTAGCTGTGCTTTAGCAGAAGCCATGTCAGTGCATAACTATGGTAACCTGCATATGGGAAGGGGGAAACTTACAGTGCTGATTTGCATAGGCATATTTGCCAAATATTAACTGGCATTAAAAATCCTTTCAAACCTGAAAATATATCTTCTTCCCTATGTGACTAGAACTAAGAGAGGACCTGTAACTATTTTGTACAAAGTTAGAGCCTGACACCTCCCAGCTGCTCTGGCCATCTGCATGTTCACTTCCCATGGCAACTGTTCGAGAAAGCTATCTCCCTATTGCAATTTAATAAGGATCAGGATAAACAATTAGGCCGAATAGATGTTTATTAAGGGAGAAATAACTCACAACGTAGGCAGATGAACAAGGCGGGTTCCACCAGATCCTAAGCCTTCCAGCATCCACCACCAAAAAGGGGCGGCCCGACCCTTTCCCAGCCTTTTCCCCCAGCTCACGACCGATAGTCCAGGCTAGCCTCAAACTTTCCATGTTGTCAGGTACTCTTGATTCTATACTGAGCTTCCCTAGTACTAGGATGACAGGCATGCCTCTTATGCCTGGCAAATAATAATACTTTTAAGAACACATACAAATGATACAGTGTTAAAACTACTAATCTGTATATTATTTGATTTACTCAAATATTAATCATCACTGATTATTATCAGGCATGAATTATAACAAATTTTGAAAATTTTTCTTTAAAAAATAGAATCTAGCAGAGGAAATGAACATATAGGTAACAATTCAACATAAGCAATATAACAAAATTATGTTAATGAAGGCTCTGATATTGAGATAAATACATGATTTATTCATTTTTGTAGTGCCTGGGATAAAATCTAGGGCTTCCTATAGTTAGGAAAGCATCCCATCACTGAGGTATAATTTGAGCTCCAATTAATTCTTGATACAGGGAGAGAGCTAGTTTGTACTGGACCTACAAGTAAGATATCTGTAGGCAAAGAGAGGAGGTAGAGGGCAGTCAAAAGTAGAAGCAAAGGGCAAAGCTGTGTGTGGTGGCTCACATCTGTAATCTCAGAACTTGGGAGGCTGAAATAGATCATTGCAAGTTCAAGGCCAGGTTGGGTTCAGAGTTGAGACCCTGTCTCAGAACAAGAGGACAGAACAGTGTTAATGATAGGCAAAATGGTACAAGGTAGCTAGAACTTCAGGAAGAGGATACTAGAGAAACTGAAGAGCTTTTGTAATATCTTACTAAGGAATTTAGATTTTTTTTTCCCTGTAGGCAATCTGATGTCATTGAAGCATTAGACAAGGAAATAAAGGGCTGGCATTTTATTTCAATGATCAGTTCAGCAACTCTTCAATTAAACAATAATTAACTATTCCATATTAAAGATAGAAAATGAGTTCTTCAATATGTCCAAACACAGCAAGCACACTTTCTCACAATTACCTCTGGTGCAACAAAATTTGCAGTATAACAAGGAGTCATGAGAAGACCATTTTCTGCTCTCAGCTGTTTTGCAAAGCCAAAATCACAAATTCGAATAGATTCTGGATTACCAGATTCATCCACATAAAGAATGTTGCTAGGTTTCAAGTCTCTGTGAACCACCTAGTTGAAATACAAATCAGAGATTTATGTTAACACAATACATTTCCCCACTGAAATTCCTTTATTCTCATACTGCTAAATAATGCACCTAAGAAGCTGATGAATGCATTATCCCAACATTATAAAATGCTGTTAACATAAGCGTAGCTGTCTAACACTGACTGACTTGGGCATAAGGAGGGGGAAGAAACAATATTAATTCATAATAGTTATCCAGTCTCTTTCATGTGCCAATATATTAAAAGCTGCAGACACTGTAAATAAGACCCAATGATCCTGGCTTTTTCATGCTACGTGCTTGCAACATAGTGGAAAGGAATAAAACAGACAGGTTCAGACAAGCCATTTTAAAGAATGGGACAGTTTTGAGAGTAAATAATATATGACCCAAGACCTAAAGTAGACACTTTAAATAGCCATGAAAACTGTGGGATAAAGCTATTCAAAAGTGAGGGAATAACATATAACAAGGTACAAAAACAATAAATACACAAACTAGCATGTTAAGAATAAAAACAAGGGCTGAAGAGATGGCTCAGAGGTTACAAGCACTGGCTGCTCTTTCAGAGGTCCTGAGTTCCATTCCCAGCAACCACATGGTAATTCACAACCATCTGTAATAAGATCTGGTGCTCTCTTCTGGTATATACATACAGAACACTGTATACATAATACGTAAATAAATTTTAAAGAATAAAAAGTAATTTTAAAAATTCAGATCCAACTGGGAGGGAGGTGGTGGTACATCCCAATAATCCCAGCACTTGGGAGGCAGAGGCAGCAGGTGAATCTTGGAGTTCAAGGCCAGCCCAGTCTACGGAGCAAATGCCCAGGATAGGCTCCAAAGCTACACAGAGAAACCCTGTCTCAAAAAAGCAAAAAAAAAAAAAAAAAAAAAAAAAAAATCAAATCTAAACCCAAATAAAATATCATTTATTCAGTGTACAAATCAAGGCAGGACACTGTATAAAATAAATAAATGAATAAATAAATCTTAGAATAAAAAAGAAACAAAATACTATTTTAAAAAAAATCAAGATGTCACATATACAAAATCATTCTTTTTAAAAGTTTATATATGATTCACTTTTCAACCACCAAATTTCAAGTCTACATGCTAATCACCTTAGTTTTAGTTCCTAACATTGAGACTTAGGTAACTGTAAAGCTATCACTTGTTCAGCAAATATTGTCTTCTACCAACTTCAACTTCAAGGTAGAGTACTTGGCAAATCTTGACTAGCCCACAACCAGAGAGCTATAGATCTAACACATTCCACTTGTTAGCTTTTAAGGGCAAAGAGCATAACAACTCAATATAAGCATGCTAAGATTTCAAAGTACTTCAGGCTCAATGAAAAGGGTTTGTATACAGGAAAAGCACCAGGATAATGATGCTCATTACAGTTTTGCATTACTTTTATATTTTTAATTTTAGCTTGAGTACTAAAAAAGGATGTGCATATTTAAATTATATTCAAAAGACTTACCCCTTGTGCATGAAGATACTCAACAGTTTTGGTTATAGTAAACAGGACAGCACTGGCCTCTCGCTCTGAGAAAAACTTCTGTCTAAGAATTTTATCCAGCAATTCGCCTCCTTTCATAAGTTCTGTTACCACATACACATATTTTCCATCATCATACACCTATAAAATAAAAAACAAAAAATTATTTGAAGCTTTATGTATGTCTCTAAATTACTACTTAAACATACTAAAGATTAAGTGAATTTATTAAAAGATACAAAAAATTACTATTCAAGAAAATTTTACTTGTGAAAAACCAATACAGGATTTCTGGAGATTGGGTTAAAGAGTCATTTACAGTGAATAGTTTCACATTTAATGAGACTTAGTCAACATTATTTAACTAAAGGAAAAAAAGTTTTGACAAAGCTAGAGAGATACCCTTTGAGCCTATGTGAGCACCAGCAAGTGAGAGAGCTGACTACTTACTTGAGACAGAGATATTTTTGTCAAAACCCAGTTATAAAAGCCACAGAAGACAGAGGTATAAGGACATCCCAGGTAAAGGATACCTCACTTGTCCTGGGGGTGATAATGGACAAGAAAGGCTTCCTGGAAGGAAGCAACCTATATCAAAGTCTTAGTTGTGGCAGTCATCCAGGTAAAAAAGGGAAATGATATTCCCACTTAAGGATTCACACATTCAAAGAACACTTGGACAAAATGAGGCATGTATGCTTTAAAAAGACTAAATCCCAAATAAAGCATGGCCAGAACACAGGGTGTATAAAAAGGTATGAAAACTGCTACAGAGAAAGGCAGGTAGGAGGATAGTTTAGGGAGCCTTCAGGAAGACCAATCAATCTTGAATATTAATATTTATATGTTCAAATTCACATACTATAAACAATAATGGTAAAATAGTTTTTAAAGAAAAAGCAGACAATTACATATTTTTTAAAGTTTTATTATTTTTACGATTTATTTTTATATGTGTATGTAGTATGTATGTGCACATATGTGCATGCACATATGAATGTGAGTGTTAGTGCCTATGGAGGCCAGAATCATCATATCCCATGGAGGTAGAATCACGTACCGGTGGTTGGTTATAAGCCACTAGATGTGGGTGTAGGAATTGGACTTAGGTCCTGTGCGGAAGCAACAAGTGCTCTTAACTAGTGAGCCGTCTCTCTAATATTTTTTTCAAATCTATTTTTATATTTATTTTATGTTAATATATAAAGTAATGGGTTTCATTATGGGATTTTCATAAATACTGTTTTGTTTTTAATCAGTCCTCTTCCTCCAGTGTATTCCCTTCTAATCCGCTGTCTCTGTCCTGCTGCCCCCCCTCCTGCCTACTACAAGTCATATCCCTGTCCCAAACATCCTTAAGATATCTTTATCACCTCTCAAGGTCACCTTTCTAATTTCATGACCTATACCCCTCACTTGTGTACACACACACTTAAAAAAAAAAAATCTAGGTTCCTCATTTGAGAAGGACTAAGGACTATGCAGTATTCGTCATGCAAAGTCTGGGATACTTTGCTTACGATAACAATTTCCACTTTCATCCATTCAAATTTACTTTCTAAACTGACTATTCTGAAGTAGTCTTTCTCTACCACATAATATTTGAAAAATATCTCAAGTATGAGCTTGGCAACTGCTTTAAGTGATCTTTGTTAAAGAATCTACTTACATCCTTTAGAGTAATGATGTTTGGATGCTGCCCATAACGAAGAAGAATTTCAATCTCTTCTGTTGGGTCTCTCTTGCTTTTATCAATAATCTAAAATGCAGATATTTATTTTAAAATTTTATGAACACAAACATTAAATGTTTAGTTATAGACCTTAGATATCATCACATGAAATCACCATACACACAAACCATTTACCAATCAGTTGTAGTTAACAACTTAGCCAGAAGGGACTTTGATATTACTGCCACCATCATTCCTGCCATTGTTGTATCAATGACTGCTGCTGCCCTTGCAGGGATTGCTGTTGCTCAGACTGCCGTCAACGCAGAGACTGCTAACCAGCTGGAGGGCAGATTCAGCGAAGCTCTAGCTACTAGCTATGAAGAATGCCCTGCCTGGACACTCAAATTCAGTTTGGACTTCTTAACTTAAATCAGCAAACTGCCTTACTTCAGGAACAATTTGGGGTTTTGGGTTGGTGTAGCAGGCCTCCTGCTGATGCTTTGTCATTTCTCTTGTGTTACCTTGATTGGAATGCAAATGTCTCTGTAGGGGTCAACCACCTCAATGCATACCTGGTGGGGCCTTGTCTTTTGTAAACTTTGCCAATGTTTTGGCTCACCAGATAGTAGAGGCCAATAAGACCCGAATTATTCCTATTTCAGCAGAGGGCTGGTGGAATGCCATGGCCCAGATCGGACTTTGGATACAGCTTTGGGTTGGTGCATTGTCTCTAGGGGACTTGGAGCTGGTAACAGCCGGCTCCGCAAGATCTGACAGTTCTTTTCACAAAAGAAACTCAGTCTGGCCCATGGCTCTCCCCACAGTCATGAGGTCTGGTTACTGATGCTGCAGAAATGAGGGTCCCCCATGACAGGCAACTTGCAGTAAAGCCCCCCTAAGACATAGGGTTGCCAGGTCCCCTGAGGACGGGTAAGGGGTGGCACACCCTGTACGACCTAAGCTAGTGGTCTCTCATAGAAAATAAAAAAGGGCGAATTGTAGGAATCAAGACCATGGCTAAGAATTCACTCCCCCCCCCCCCGGGCTGCCCTCTGGGCAGGCAGTTGTATGTAACTGCAGGAAAACAAGAGACATGTTTTCTAATGCAAAATACTAATGCTCTTTTGGCTTCCTCAGCTCTGAGAGTGCCCTAACCGGTCCTTGGAACCTGAGATTCCCCATTTGCTTCCCCCTCCTCCATCTGGTGCCTGGGTATGTAAGCCAGCCCCCGGAGTAAAGGAAAAGGAAGAAGGAAGACGATTAATAAAGAGCCTTCTTAATATATATAAAAATTATTATATCTCTTCCCCCCCCCCCAGACTGAGAGCAGGGAAACCAGCATTGGACCGAGTCAGACCCTCTGAACGTGGGTCTCAGTTAGAAGGCCTGGGCAGTCTAAGGGACCTCTGACAGTGGAACCAGGATGTATCCCTGGTGCATGAAAGGACTTTGGGAGCACATTCCCCAAGGAGAGATACTCCCTTAACCTAGAGGCAGGAGGGAGGGCCTAGAATCTACTCCAAATGACTTTACAGATTTTGATGACCCCTCCCGGAAGGCTTCACCCTCCCTGTGGAGTGGGTGGGGAATGGATGGGAGGGGGGGCGTCAGGGGCATGGGAGGAAGGGAGAGGGAACTGGGATTGATATGTAAAATGAGAAAAAATAATAAATATTCTCCAAATTCCAACACACACACACACACACACACACACACACACACACACACACACACACACACACACACACAAAACTCAAAAGCCTCAAGAAAAGTTATGAAAAACAAAGTTACTTCATCTTTGAATGCCTCAAACATTTGAGAAATCAACTTCCAATCGCCTAACAAAAAAACTAAGAGATAAATTTGTCTGCAATACCACCATTAGCATCTGCTTATTGAATGGAATTTACTTCTTTTTTTCAAGTCAGGGTTTCTCTGTGTAGCCCTGGCTGTCCTGAAACTACCTCTTTGGATCAGGCTGGCTTGGAACACAGAAATCCACCTGCCTCTGCCTCCCAAGTGCTGGGATTAAAGGCATGAGCCACCACCATCTAGCTGATTTCTTTTAATTAAGTATTTAACGGACTATTACATTAGCTGGAAGCTACTTACAGATCTCTGTATAAACCCACCCCTAGAATATTAGTTCACTACATTTATTATAATAAAGCTGTTTTTAACTCTATTATGTCAGTTGCTTAATTAATTTTAGTATGTTCAAGTACTATACACACATTGTTTTTTAAAAAAAATTTATGTGTGTAGGTGTTTTTGCCTACATGTGTATATCTATTTATATACCACATACATGTCTGGTGACCACTGAGGCCAGAAAGAGTGTTGGGAGTCTCTAAAATTGGAGTTACAGATGATTGTGAAGTCCTATGAGGGTTCTAGTACTCAAACCTGGGTCTGCTGGAAGAGCAATTAAGTGCTACCCTTTAAAAAATGATTTTATTTTATATGTGTACCGGGTGTGTGCAGGAGCCCTTAAAGATCAGAAGTGGGTATTGGATCCTCTGGAACTGGAGTTACAGACTACTGTGAGCCACTATGTGGATGCTGAGAAACAAACTCCAGTCTTCTGCAAGACCAGTATGTGCTCTTGACCCCTAAGCCATCTCTCCAGCTCTAGGTAATATATTTGTAAAAACAATTTGGGTCTCATGGACTCCAGACTGGCTTCAAACTCACTATTTAGTTGAGGATGAAATCCCCCTGATTTCTTCTGCCTCCACTCTCAAGTGCTGGCATGATAGCATGTGCCAGCACACTTGACTTTCGATTTATTCAAATAATCTGAAACAAACTTTGTGGTTCAATTTTATCTTATCAGTTTTAGTTGTTAAATGTTTTAAAGATGGATTCTCATTTTGTAACCCTGATCAGCCTCTAAGTTACCATGTAGCTCAGGCTGGCCTCACAGTGACAGTAATATTTCTAAAATGGGCCAGCAGGACATGTTTATGGAGGCAAGACACATGCCTAAACTGCCTATCAAGTAAACCATTCCCTTTTTCTCCTTGCATGTTAGCAGTCTGAAATTTCTATTGTCTTTAGATTTCTATAAGAACAATGTACAGCAACCAGCATGTTAAATACCTTGGTATGGTTCATCATTGTACCTGATAGAAAGCCTTATGCATACTCATGTCTCTTTAAAGCAATTGTATCTAGGTTTACATAGTAATAACAATTTGCTACTCTTTCACTAACTAAACATGAGCTATTCATAAACTACTATGCAGATTTAAAGTCAGTTGGAAGCTTTAGGCATTACTTGAATTCTTGAAGTGGGAAAGGATAAATTACTATCATAAACAGTGAAAAGAAGCCAGGCATTGGTGGCAACACCTTTAATCCCAGCACTTGGGAGGCAGAGGCAGGTGGATCTCTGTGAGTTTGAGGCCAGCCTGGTCTACAGAGTGAGTTCCAGGACAGGCTCCAAAGCAATACAGAGAAATTCTGTCTTGAAAAACCAGAAATAATAATGATAATAATAATAATAAAAATAAACAGTGAAAAAGTAGAATTTGGATATAATGTTTGTTCAACCATAGCTAGAGGTTTAAAATTCAAACTATCGCAAAACTAGGTGCTTAGTTTTTGGCTTGGATACTTTTGTCTTAAGATATCACATGAAGTTAAAATTACTAATAATAAGAAATGATCATGGTTCTTACTCTTTTAACGGTTCAAAGATTCATTTTAGATATAAAAAAAGCTATGAACATTTTCAACAGACATAATGCAAAGTTTGCATATAGCTTTCAGGAATTCTCTGACACACTGATCATAAAGTAGGAATTATTCAGAGTACAGGGAGTCCTATTAAAAATCATGAGAGGTATAAACTGGCACTGCTCTGGCCTAACTGGCTATTTAGCCATCTTTACTGTTTATGTCAGCAGAATGGGAATCCATGATCCCAGGTTAAGATCTTTGAAGATCACTAACCCAGATACTTAAATTTACCGTCAATTTACTTTATAACAAAAGGCACTTTTGCCAAAGAATATAATTTATTTTAGGGAGGGTCTTGTCATACTGGCTAGGTTAACTTCTAACTCATGATTCTCCTGCCTCAACCTCCTGAATATAGTTGGATTATAATCAGGTGCCACTGCACATGCACCTGGGTTGAAGAGTGTAAATTTTAACCCATACATGACATGTATGATTAAGAACTGCTATGAGTTGCATTTTAAATCTGAAAATATTTACCTTCACTGCAAACTCCATGTTTGTGGCTTTATGTATACATCTCTTACAAACGGAGTATGAGCCAACACCAATATCCTCTTTAACTTCATATCCATCAGTAAATTGAATACTGTTCCTGTGTAATTGCTACAAACAAAATCATAGGTTGGTAATGCATTTTATAATCAAGGAATATTTCACTGAACATTTATTATTGTTATCCACCAATACAAATATGAATAATGAATATAAATAAAGGTATTATTTATAGTATGTGAAATAGGCCTTTTGAGAGTACTTATATTATCAAGAGAAATTAATATGTAGAACACAAAAACACAAATAATTTATAGTCTACCTTTACCCTTATCTTTGATTTAGTCTCTTTTGTTTTTATTTTTGAGACTTTCATACAATATATTTCCTCTCACTTAATTCCTACCAGACTCCTCCATTACTCAATTTCATGTTTTCTCTCTCTTAAAATATAAACCAAAGAAAATAAGACAATAATCAACAGGAATACACATACATACATACATGCACAAGCACATACACACATACCCCTCCATGAAATCTTGGCCAACTACTCCTGAGCACAATGCCTGTCCTTAGTGTTACTCCACTGGAAAAAAAAAAATACAAACTTTCCTTTTTCCAGCAGGTATGAATTGCAAATAGGTTCTTGAGTAGGGGTAGGACTTTGTGTCTACTTCCTACACATGATATAATTTTGTTTGGCTCGAGCTTGTGCTTTTATATGTGTGTGTGTGTGTAATTTATTCATATGTATCTGTATGTTACACGTGTAACATAGAGGCCCATAGAGGCCAGCGGAGCTGCAGTTACAGGTAGATGGCTGTGAACTGCCTAATGTGGACAATGTGACTTAAATTCAAGTTCTCTGGAAGAATGGAAAATTGTTATGATACCTCTAGCTTAAATTCTCTTTCACTCCCCAAACACCTACAGTAAAAAGTTGAAATGCTTTTAAAAATGAATGGAAGTAGGAGGATTCAGAATTAGAGATCTGGATTGTTTTCTGTGATTTTCTTTTAGTAGCCACGTCTTCCTTTCTTCACCTTCAAGCCATATGTTATATATGTTTGGCTAAAGAAGCTATTTCATGAGTTAGGGGCTAATGCTGATAAATGGCAAACAGAAAATTAGTATTTTCCTAAGCAGGCAGTGGGAACTTGTGCTGCTCTTGATTATGCTGAAATGAGACCCTTCAAACTGAAGAGTTTTGTATAGGGTATAACTTGAATTTTGTAGGATATTTAAGTTTGTAGTTTTTTTTTGTAGTTTTACATTAGGTATTTGTTATATTAAAATTGCCTCTGGGCATTGGTGGCGCATGCCTTTAGTCCCAGCACTCGGGAGGCAGAGGCAGGGGATCTCTGTGAGTTCGAGGCCAGCATGGTCTACAGAGCTAGTTCCAGGACAGGCTCCAAAGCAATACAGAGAAACCCTGTCTCGAAAAACAAACAAACACAAAAACAAACAAACAAACAAACAAAACTACCATGCATTCATGGCTTTACAAAGTAAAAGAGACAAACTACTGCAACCTAAATTTTATTTGAAACATGGTGTTTAAATTGCCTTTCTAGAAAATGGAAAGATAACTAAAAAAAACACAACAGTTCAGAGTAGGACTGAGGGTGTGATTCAGAGAGACAGATTGCCTATCATTGCTTGAGGAATTGGGTTCACTTCCCAGCATTACACCACACCACACCATAGATGGCATCATAAAACAAAAACAATTTTAAAAAGCAACTTATTCATCAAGCACATTCAACAAACTCAAACATTGATGATACCCTAGGAGCAATTTAATTTTCTCTCCAGGTTCCTGCTTTGAGTTTATTTACTGCTTGTTTTTATAAGTAATGTTTTGCTGGTACCCAAAAATGTACATTTGTACATGAATTATCAATGGCTTTATTTTTTGCTTGTTTTATTATTTTATTTGATCTTGCTAAGCAGCCAAGGCTGGCCTTGATCTAACTCTGCAGTCCCTACTAACACTGAAACTGATCCTCCTGATATTATTGACGACCTGACAGAGGCAAGGGATGAAATATACTAGACCTAATAATAAACATATTGAGATATAGATGAGGGGGTAACAAAATAGTGATGTGTACCTCAATTCTCTTAGAATCTCATTTTCAAATAACATAGAATTTTGGTTGATGAAATCTTTGCAATGATATATGAAAGAAATTTCTGTGATGTAAATGATCTAAAATACGTTAAGGTATTCACTTAAAGTCAGCACATAAAATCTAACCTTTCACTAAAACCTAACTATTCACATTCTAAAATACATCTTAACATTTCAAATTTTAAGTTATGGAGACACTACTTACCTGAACAATTGAATGCACACCAACTGTCTGCATAGCTTGGCTTTCATCATCTGAGGTAATAGCAACAAAACTAAACCCCCGAAAAAGCTGGTGTGCATTAGCACTAGGTGGAATGCCAGGTGAATCTAAAAAGAATGAGGAATTACTAAAATGAGCCCTTTGAAAGCATTGAAGGGAAAAAGAGTTGACATTTTGAATTTTCTCTCTTTTTATGGAGTTCTCATTTACCTGGTATGTGTGCATGTATATCACATAATTTGCTGTCTAGGATATCTCAGTGAGGCAGTTCATTAGATCTGTCTTGATTACCTATTGCAATCACCATCAGCCTACTTACTAATCTTACTCTCAGAGCCTAGAAAATAGTTAATAATAATATATAAATATAATAAATCATAATAAATCAATGAATTATTGGATCAATGGTATTTGAAATTAGTGTCATGCCGTTCATTTTCTTAGAACAAGGGAAAGATTGCTTTTAATTTAAATTTAAAAAATGAGAAAAAAGGAAACTAAATTATAATTAAATTCAATCAGCCACACGTGATTCTCATAGTAGACATCACAGCCTTACATGATGACCTATCAATAATATGGTTCATATTTATTGGGGGAAATACAGCAAATTTAGGAGATTCAAGGAAGCGATTTTCTGACTGAACCAGAAAGAAAGAGACAGCCATTGTGTTACATTTGAATTTTTCGTGTTTTCTCTTTACCTTTGGGAGTTTTTGCAGTAAACTCAGGATCAAAATAAAATGTATCTTCAGGCCTGCCAGTTGCAGGTTTAAAAGGTGGGTGAATTTCTCTTCTATATAGTTTCTGTTGAAAGCAAGAAAGATTTAGACATGGGTTGGGTTAAATTTTTTTTGAGACAGGGTTTCATGTATAATCCTGACTTTCATGGAACTTACTCTGTAGACCAGGATGGTCTCGAACTCACAGAGATCCACCAACCTCTGCCTTCCCAGTGCAGGGATTAAAGGTGTGTGCCACCACTACCCATGTGTTAATTCTTAAAAACAGTTCAAACTTTCTTTTTTATTTAAAGTAGTTGAGAACCCAGAACCTTGTAAATGTCCCCTTAATTCCCTTAAGTGTGTCTTCAGCCTATACTTACATTCCAGTCTATTGTTGAGAAAAATGAATGTCTTTTAATTTCTTCAACTCCATCTGGTCCAGCACCTATTAGAAATTGATTGGTTAATAGTTCTATTTTGAGGATAAACGTGCACAACTGTTCACAGGTTTTGCTTTGAATATTTATATGAATATGTTAATAGCCCTACTACAAAATATCCACCTTCTACTGGAAAAAACAACATAACTGTATGAAGGAAACTAATTAATTCAATTTCTTTACCTAATCTGTTTGCAGGATTCCGTTTGAAAAGCATTCGTAAAAGACTCTGGGCTTCAGGACTCAGAAACTGTGGCATCCCGAGTTTGGCTCTAAATATAAATCCATGTAACAACATTTAACTTTTAGAGACATTTTTCATCTTCAAACATTAAACTTTTCATTTTGAAATATGTATAGATTCATACTAAGTTATATGAAATAATAGCAATCTCTGTATCATTCTGCAATTCCTTCAATGGTCATATCTTATAGAACTATAATGCAATACAGAACTGTGAGCTTGACTCTGAAATAATCTACTGATATCATTCAGATGGCTCCAGCTTTATTTGCACTTATGTGTTTGTGCAGTTTTTGTTTTATGCAATACTCTCATGTGCATCAATAATCTCCTACATGGATGCACTAGTTCACTCATCTATTTACCTTCTGAATGATACCTGAATTGTGTTCAGTTTGGATGGTTATGAATACAGCTGCTATCAACACACACGGACAGGTTTTTTGAGTGAGCATAATTTATAAAAAATCACCACTACGAGAATAAGGTCATCTGAGTCTAATGGCTCTTATTCTTCTGCCTGTTAGTGCTTCTTTATAAGCAAAGGGATTGGATTCTAGATCAGTTGTTTACAAATATAGCCCTAGGACCCTTTTCCAAACAGACTTTAAGAAACCTAATACTTCAGAGAAAATATGTGGTTTATATGCCACTTCCCAGTGCTTCAATTCCTTTAACAGCCCTCTACTGAAGGGAAACTGATGGGAAAGGAGTTTATGAAACACTGGAGATTCTATGGCACACTGGCTGAAAATTGCAAGGCTGGATGACCTTATGGTCTGTTTCAGCTACAATGTAGAATTGCATTCTTTCCCCCAACCTAAAGAATCTAAAGATCCTGTAAGTATGACAATAACAACAAACCTGGAGAAAACAGCTAGCACAGAAATTCCTTTTCAGAGATAGATCTGGTTATTATTGAATTGTTACTGGATTGCTTGTTATGTGCCAGATATTGCTTAGTGCTCTGTCTACAAAGCTAAAGACAGTATTCCCGCTTCAGTCTATGGAATATTAATATAGATAACCATAGTATATTAGGTGGTGAATCCATAGCTGGGAATGGTGCTGCACACCTGTAATCAAAGCACTGGGGGGAGGTGCTAAGGCAGGAGGGTCTCAAGTTTGAGGTCAGCCTGGCTTATACAGTGAAATTCAGTCTCAAAAAGCAAACCCTAAACCAACCAATTAACCAAAAGACAAACCCAGAAAGACACCTGAAAAGAATGCTAAGAGAACAGTAGTGGGTGCCCAATTTATCATGGGACATGGTGAAGGACCTTCAAATCTATTTTTTTAATTTTTAAAAATTTTGTGTGAATGTTTTGCCTGCAAGCATGTCTGCGCACCACATGCATGTAGTGCCCAAGGAGGCAGGAGAGCATTGGATCCCCTGGAACTAGAGTTACAATTGGTTGTGTGCTGCCATGTGGGTGTTAGGAATCAGACAGGGTCACCTGCAAAAACAAGTGCTATTAGTCAGCTGAGCCATTTCTTTAATACCACTTCCAATGAATTTAAAAATTGAATTTATATTGAATTCTCTCACTGGGTTAGTGTTGCCAAAAAATGTTACTAAATAATATTATGCCCCCAGATACTTGGCAACTACAATAAGGATTGTTCTATGATTCAGTGATTCTTTTTTTTTTTACATCCTTCATGTTGAAGACATAAAAGGAAGTATATTACAAATAAAAGGCTAAGAAATCTAGAGTAAATAAATCATTATTTTCTAAATATTTATATCCAACACTCCCTTTTGAGAAGATAACTGTTATAGAATTAGGCCTTTGTTAGAAAAACTGGAAAAACACTGTTGTATTCAGTAACAGGAATGTAGCAGAAGTCTTGGAATGGTGATCTAGCATGACCAGACTTATTTTCAATAAGACAACTCCAAGGGTGGAAGAGAACAATGTAGAACAGAAGAGATGGTAGGTACTATATACTCAGGAGGCAGAGGCAGGTGATTATACAAGTTCAAGGTCAGTGTCTTCTATAGGGCTAGTTCCAGGACAACCAGGGCTACAAAGAGAAACCCTGTTTGAAAAAACAAAAGCAAAACAAAAAAAATTACACTCCCCCAAAAAACAAAACAAAATAACAACCCAAAACAATATTAGAGCAAAAGAGCATGGTTAGAAAGGTAAGACAAGCAGATAAGAGTAGGAAATAATTAAGAAGACTCTGTGTGTGTGTGTGTGTGTGTGTGTGTGTGTGTGTGTGTGTGTGTGTGTGTGTGTGAGAGAGAGAGAGAGAGAGAGAGAGAGAGAGAGAGAGAGAGAGAGAGAGAGAGAGAGGTAGTAGTAGTAGTAGTAGTAATAGTACTAGCAGTAGCAGCAGCAGCCAAGAGTGTCAAACACTACTTGGAGAAAATTGCCTTATTTCTCTCTTCTAAAATAACTCATGTTTTCTTTCATACTGGTCACTAAGAAATTAAGTATACCCTAAGATATCATTCCACAACATATGAAATTATCATATTTATTTAAATGTTAATGTTATACTTCCCCCACTAGAACATAAAGACTATGAGACACTGAAGGTCATTTCAGCATTCTTCATATTGCAGTCCCAGGATTGTAGCAAGAACTCTATTACTTGTTGAATGAATTATATGAATGAACAATAGGATTAACTTTCTGACAACCTGTCATGATGTATCAACTAGAAGGTCACTGACAATCAAATGGAGAGCAGTTTTAGTAGAGTGCTAGGGGTGAACAAATAGGCTGTGGAATAAAAGAAGCTGAAAAATAGTAACAAAAACCACAGACTACACTTAAAGAGGCTTTGTGTTGAAAGGATGAAAGATAATGCAGTTAACTGTAAAGGAAAGCCAGGTCAAAAAAAGGGCTTGGCTTAAAAAACAAACAAACAAACAAACAAACAAACAAAACACTAGAAAGAATTAGTTGAAATTGGAGAATGGGCAATGAAAGTTTGCTAGTTAAAGTTCAGTGAACATTCATTTATGTAATATGTATTTTTAAATTTTTTTTGAGACAGGGTTTATCTGTATACCTTTGGCTGTCCTGGAACTCACTCTGTAGACCAAGCTGTCATCAAACTCATAGAGATCCACCTGCCTCTGTCTCCCAAGTGCTAGGATTAAAGGTATGCACCACCACATCTGGCTTTTAATAAGTATTTTTAAAACATTTCTTGTGTAGAATAACATGCCAAAAAACTGTCAAAACAAATGCTCACCCAAAGTACACATCTCAATAAATAGCTGTCTAGCCAAGAACGATAGCAATGCCAGAAACTTCCACCTAAAATAATAAATTTTTCTTATTTTTGTCTCTGCTTTTACCATCTGAATACAGACCTTAAAATATGCTTGAGTTTTGCTAGTTTATAAACTTTATAAAAAGAATCACAGAAGCAGTCTTTTGTGTCTAAGCTTTATTTATTTAACTTCCTTGTAAGACTTAATACAAATTCTTGCATGGAATTGTGACATGTCCTTATGTCTTTTTTTTTTGCTATAGGACATACTATGTTCATATAAAGGCCTGGACCAGCTTTTGTATGACTCCTGAATCAAGACTTGTTTTAATCAGGCATGATGGTACATGCCTATAATCTCAGTATGAGGAGCCTGGGTTACACAGTGAGACCTTGTCTCAAAACACAAATGAAAAAAAAAACCAATTGTTTTATATTTGTATAGTGTTGGATAAACAAACATAATGAAGAGCAAAGTAATAAAGGTTGAACTGTATTAATATACCATTATCGTAAATCCACTCTACTGTTACTGATATAATTTTTACCATTACAGTAACATTTTGAACATCTTTGCACTAATTTGAGTACCCTGACACATAAACAATAAATGCATGCCTAGTAATGGGATAAACAGAGAAAGACATGCATATATGATTTGTCTTTAGTCTGAAGCATTTATTTTAAACCTCTCCAGAACATGTTCATTTGGGAATACTTACTTAAGAATCATAGTCATTGTTTCTTTACGATCTTTTCCTTGGAAAGGTAGTGTACCAGTGAGCATTTCAAACTACAGAAAGGTAAAACAGACATATTAGCTAATAAGTATAAAGTTTCAAGGCCAGAAGTTTAAAAGCAAAAATCATCATCTTAATCATAACTAAATCTTCTAAAATTGCTACCTATAGAGTCACTTCCCCCTTTTCTCTGCATCAAATTCTATTATAGTGTTACTTAATATTCAAGCTGTACTTAATACATTAAATACATTTTTATAAATTATGTATATAATGTTCTGCCTGTATGTATATCTGTATGCCAGAAGAGGGCACCAGGTCTCATTATAGATGGTTGTGAGCCACCATGTCGTTGCTGGGAATTGAACTCAGGACCTCTGGAAAAGCAGCCAGTGCCATCTCTCCAGTCCCCTAAATACAGTTTTTTTTTTTAAAATAAACATTTATGTTTATACTATATTTACTACTGAATTTCTTGATCATTCATAAAACAAATAACCAAACTATATAATTCTGCAGAAACCAATCATATTTTAAATGGCATTTTAAAAGTGTAAATATGTGGCTAGCCTAATAGCTTTCCAATTTCCTATTAAGCTTTTAAAAGGGTTATTACCAACAGATTTATCCAAGAAGCTTTAGCAAAGGACAAACACTACTAATGCTTTTGGGTCTGTCTAACACAAAGACACAATGTTGTCATTTACAAAGTTCATGTTTGAGAACTATCAAATCAAGTTAACAAGAGACACCCTCAAACTCCCACTCTCCTAATGTTTTAGATAAGTTTATGATTTTTGCATTGAACTGTATTCACACATATTTTAGGGTACAAGCAGTTCATGAACTGCAAGTTGAACACACAATGTAGAAAAATAAAAGGAAAATATATTTTTGCCTTTTCAAATTAGGATGAGATAGAAGCAACCAATAGGTTCGCAAATCTTATCCTTCAAGCAATCATTGTATTTGGTTACTTAGTATTAAAAATAAAAAAAAATTTAAAAATCAAAGTACTAGTTTTTTTCCTCTCATAATATGTCCTGTCAAGTCTCACATGAAAAACAAAAGAACTTTCACCACTAATAATTAGAAGTTATATCTTACCATCAACACACCAAAAGACCACCAGTCAGCACTCTGAGTATGACCTCTCCGATTGACAACTTCTGGAGCCATATATTCCACAGTTCCACAAAAAGAATAAGCCTTCTTCTCATGGTCAATAGACTCCTTACTTAGACCAAAATCTGCCAAAATAAATATTGAATTGATAAATAGACAAAGACTTTTACATAATTTTAAACTCTGCATTCAAATACTTACTTATAGTTAGACATATTAACCTAAAATTGTAACAGTTAAATACTCAATTTTTTTTAGCATAAACAACCTTAAAAGAAATACAGGGGAGAAAATTTCATGAAATGAGGTTTTACCAGTTAACTTGATGTGACCTTCTTCATCAAGAAGTATGCTGAAAGAAAACAAAGTAAGAAAAATGTCTTTAGATCACTCTACACAGAGAAATACAGAGGCTGAAACTGAAATTACTCAACCATCAGCTGACTACATTTACTCTAAAGGGTTACATTAGGCCATGAGTAACGATTAAGAAAACAATTAAATAAGCTATACTTTTCCAAGATGCTCTCTCTATTGCTCATCTATTGAGATGACCTGTCTAAAATCTTCTTGTCCATACATGCTAGACATATGAAATAGATTTTCAATCTAAATTCTCCTTTTTTTGATATAGGAATACATTTGATCTCAAGGCCTTTCTCCTGCTTCTGCCTTCCAAATGCTTGGATTGCAGGTGTGACCACTCTATCCATCTCCCTTGGGTAATTATAATCTCAAAAACAGAAGAAAAATATTAATAAATTAATCTAAAAATATTTGTTGAATGAATGAAGTCAGTCTACAGGGGGTTTAAAAAGCATGAAAACATATGGCTATTTAGTGAGTTCTTTTGGTAATCATGAGGAACATCTGGAAAAGGACACAAGCTTAGAGAGCTATTTTTTTGGTCATTCCTTCCTTCTTTCTCTCATATATATTATCCCTACCACAGTTTCCCCTCCCTCCTCCCCTTCAGTCCTCCCCCACCGCCATTACATCCCTCCTCCCCTAGGTCCACTCTTCCTTCTTTTGCTTCAGAAAAGGGCAGGTCTCCCAGGGTATCAACTGAACATGGCATGAATATTATTTACCCTGATGTAAGTAATATTCAAAATACTCAGTAAAATTCAGGTGTGGTGACATACAACTACAATCAGAACACTTGGGAAGGAGGATTAAGAGTTCACACCCAGTTTTAGCTACATAGTTAGTTCAAGGCTAGCCTGGGTTAAGACTTGAGTAAAAAGGCCAAATAGTAACAAAAAATTGGTAATAGTGATTGCTTCATATGCCAGAAACAATGAATTTTTTTTCAAATTTTTGATTTATTATATTATTTTATGTATATGGATATTTTCCCTGAACATGTCTGGTGCCCATAGAGACTAGAAGAGGCCACTGAATGCCCTGGGACTGGAGTTACAGATGGTTGTGAGCCTCCATGTGGGTGCTGGGAATCAAACCCAGGTCCTCTAGAAGAGCACTTAAGTGCTTGGAACTGCAGAGCCAACTCTTTAGTCAAACATGCTTTATTTTTTGAGATGGTCTTGGCTATGTTGTATAGGCAGGTCATGAACTCAAGTGATAATCTCACCTTAGCTTTCTGTGACCTATTATAGACATGGATCTCAACTCAATAAAGCGGTTTAAAAATATTCTTTATAGAGCAAGGCTCCTGCTTATATGCTTGGAAAAACAAAACAACACCTGTATGCATATTATATGTAGTCCTGCCATCCTGCAGACCAGGCTGGCCTTTTGAGATTCACCTAGCTGTGTCTCCCAAGTGCTGGGAATAATGGTATGCATCAATAAACAGTATTTTGGAGATAGGTTTAGCTCTATACCATTCTTCATAGAGCTAAGTAAAAGGAGAAACAGTATAATTAAAAGAGATTATAATTAAAATTATAATATCATGAGATTGGGAAAAACTCTTCTACCAGTTTTGTTATGATTAATTATGTTATTATAATTTATTATTTATTATGTTATTTATGATTTATTAAAGCTTGCCTGAAGTATCAGAAAGTAAAGCTATCCACAAGCTCTAGAGGTCAGGCAATGGTGGCATACATCTTTAATCCCAGGACTCAGAGGACAAGCAGATGGATCTATTAGTTCAAGGCCACACTGATCTACATGAAATTGATCCAGTCCTAAAGAGAAACAGCTCACATAAAGGTAATCTCAGTACTTGGGATCACATACCTTTATTCCCAGGATTTGAGAGGTATAAAAGGAAGAAGCAAAGTCAGTCTTAGAGAATTAGTCCCCAGCCACACTGAGGACAGAACAGCCCTTTCGGTCTGAGGTAGAGATAAAAGCTAGTGGCTAGCTGCTTTGTTTTTCTTATCTTCAGCTTGAAACCCAATATCTATCTCTGTGTTATTATTTTTTATGTTACAAATAAGTCTTTGGAGAAATCACAAAAGATTAGTTGGCCCAATGACACAAAAAAATGTGTGTGAATTAAAATAACTTTTTTTTTCTTTTGGTTTTGAGGCAGGGCTTCTCTGTATTACTTTGGAGCCTATTCTGGAACTAGCTCTGTAGCTGGCCTTGAACTCACAAAGATATGCCTGCCTCTGCCTCCCCAGTGCTGGGCTTAAAGGTGTGTGCCACCAACACCCAGCACAACAACATAAATTTTTAATGAAAAGATTTGTAATGCATGTGAAATGATTAAAGTTCTCTCTCCCTTTGCTTTTTTTTTGTGATAGAGGTATAGGGGTCTTAATACATTGACTAGACTGGCTTCATATCTGTGCCTAAGTAATCCTCCTGTCTAAGTTTCCCCAAGAAATATGACTATATGAATGTTCAACTGTTCTTGGATAAATTGTTAGAATTCTTAGTTTGATGACAGCATGGCTCAGTGGGTAAAGGTACTTGTCACCTACCTGAGTTCAATCCCCAGGACATGCATGGGAGAAGGGGGGAAACTGTTATGGATTGTCCTATGATCTGTAATATATGCCATGGTGTGTGTGTGCCCATCCACACACAATAAAGAATTGAAGATGATTCATGTTTTTTTAATTTGTAAAGTTCTCTTTTAAATCAATGGGAGAAAATGACATTCTAAAAGAAAAATAAATCAAGGCAATGAATAGAAACCTTCTAATACAAATTGCCAATCAACAGATTTCAACCTCATTAAAAATCAAAGAATCTAAATAAAAATTAAGAAAGCCAGCTGCAGTCCTGCACATCTTTAATCCCAGCACTTGGGATGCAGAGACATGTGCATCTGAGTTTGAGGCCAGCCTTTTCTACAGAGTGTGTGGTAATATCTTGCTTATACAAATAAAGCCTGTCTGAAGACCAGAGAATGGAGCTGGCCACTAGCTAACCAAAGAGGTCTAGAGGTCTGTACAGACAGACAGGAATGAGAATGCTGGGCAGAAACAGGAAGTAATATGGCTGAACACAGACAGGAAGTGAGATGGTTGGGCAGAGAGAGGGTATAAGTGGGAAGAAACAGGAACTCGCTCTCGTCTGTGCCCAACCATCTCACCAGGATAGACAGGGATACATAAAGAGACCTTCTCTCAATACAAACAAGCAAAGTAAATGAAAATAGGTTAACAGTGTTGTTTAACAAAGATTTTACAAGTTTAACATTATCGAGTGTTAGCAGACACAATACTATAATGAAACACTGTGGAGATCTAAGAAGTTACTATATTTTATGACCTCCTACACAACTGTATCACACTGAATTTAATGTAATAGCATGGCTCCTTACTTTTCTGGTTTTAAGTCTCTATAGATGATTCCCAGGCTATGCAGATGGTCTAAAGCAAGTGCAAGTTCAGCCAAATAGAATTTGACATCTTCTTCTGTGAACATCACCTAAAACAAAATAATATTCCCAACTTTATTTTCTTTTTATGTCTATAGATTTTTATGTGAGGTTCCATCTAAGACTTTAAATATTCAATTGTAAATATATTAATCAGGTATAGATTTAGTTATAATTTACTCATAAAAGAAATTTTCAAAATCATCTAATCAGCCAAGTAACATTTTAGAAATGGAAAATGATCTTGAGAATACATATTAAAGGACATTTATTGATATATAATCATTCTGAAAATACTATGAAAGCAGGGGGGTTAAGACAACTCTTCCATGCAAAGTGCTGCTTTCAGTATAAATTCAAAAGATAGGAAAATAAATTTTTTGACTCAGTTTCTTAGATAAAAGAATTTTGTGTATGAGTATGATACATGCAACACTGAAATAACAAAGCTTTAATTTAAATAGGATTAAAAATAGATATTAATTATATACCTCTTTGGATAAGCGTGTAAACAAATCTCCTCCCCTGAGAAAATCCAAAATAAGATACAACTTCCCTTCAGTTTGAAAAGCTGAATGAAGAAACAAAATTTTTGTTTAAGTCATTGTAGTTTACTTTTTAAACTTATATTAAGCCAATTCATTCATAAATGAACTATTATTTTTAGCAAATAAATGATATCAGAAATCTAAACTTATTTCTACATAGAAGAAAAGATTGATTCTCTTAGTTTCCATGAAGAAATGTCAAATACAGGATGTCTTATCAGGGAACAAAATTTTTTATAGATAAGAATTTCCTCAAGAATGCTATCATTCTTCTTTTTTTAAAATTATTTAACTTTATGTGCACTGGTGAAAGATTAAGATCCTCTGGAAATGGAGTTACAAACAGTTGTGAGCTGCCATGTGGATACTGGGAATTGAACCTGAGTCCTCTGGAAAAGCAGCCAACACTCTTAACTGGTGAGCCATCTCTCTAGCTCCCAAGTAAGCTAAGAAAAACTTACACCAGAAAGATTTCTATAACCATGAATTATGATACAAAACTATGCCACAGGAGTGTATTAGTTAGAGTTAATGACACAGTATAAGAATTCTATGTTTTTTACACACTTAGAAATAACACTTGGCTTTCAGTGAAAAAGAAATGTAGGTGATAACAGTTTTATGATGCTGATATTGGGCCTCTTTCTTGTCATCAGTTTGGGCTAACACATAAGGATTATAAAATGGTGGTGCAGTGTTATATATCTTCTATCTACTTTAGTATTTCTGAATATACTCAGAGGGTGAGGGAATGGAGGTAAAGGGAGAAGGTGAAAGGTGGTTCAAAACTTACCATAATGCAATTTGACGATGAAAGGATGATTGACTTCTACCAAGATATCACGCTCCATTTTTGTCCGAACACGGTCTCGAACTATAAAGGATTGCACACATGACATAATGCAAGTTTCTTCCAAAGGTCATATTAAAACAAATTCTTTTTAGATTGCCTTTTAAATTTAAGTTTACTTATGTGCATGAAACATAAATTTTATTTCCATTGAGTCTTTAAAATCCATAAAAATAACTTTTACTATATTTCATAATCAAAAGCAACTATGTGTATTTATAAACTCTATGCTCTAAGTTAAAAATATATAAAATATATTAGGTATTGGGTTTAGAAGCATTTTAGTTGAAGTTGTGAAAAATGGCAAAAAGCATGTGATTTTTTTTTAATAAAAAACAAGGCATGTCATAAAATATGAAAACAAAAACCTGAAATAGGTTTCAAACTTTAACCTTATCAACTCAACAAATGTTTACAAAGCATCTATAAAATATGTTAGACTTGGTAAAGGATAGATATATCCCAATTGGTCTATTTTGAGGGAGGGGAAAAAGGGAGAGGTAGATTGGAAATGTATAGCTGAAAGAGAAAAAGGTTTTGTTTTGCTTTTGTTTTTAATCAAAAAAGATATAGATTCTAATTTGTATAGTCATGAGTAAGTTACTTATTTAAATTTTCTGGAACCTCACTCCTTTCAGGTTTAAAACTTGGTAATTCTACTATACCTTTGAAGAATTTGTGATTACTTGGATAAAGTTAACATCCAAAGCCTGTGTGCGAAAGGTATTCAAGTAATTGGCTATCATTATTATCTCAAAAAACAGTAGTGTGAATATAGCTAATGGGTAGTTTATTACCAGTGATAAGTATTACTGAAGTTCAGAGAAAGTTAAGATTAGTTTTACTTGTATAGGAAGACTAGAAGTCTAGAAGAAGAAGCAGGGGTAGGATAGAAGCTCATCCCAGGAAGATTTTCCAGTAGGATGGGAAAGAGGTTCTAAAAAGAGACCAGGTATGGACTATCAACATCTGAACAGACACAGGGCATAAATGATGACTTGGAAGGAGCCGTATCAGTGTGGAAACAGAGGTTCACTATAGGGAAGATGGCATATGAAGGATCCAGATTTATGGTAAGTTGAAATGCTGTAAAGAATCTGGGTTTGTGGCAAAACACTTTTCTAGAAACAAAACATTTCCTGAGCACAGCCTATAATGGTGGAGGCAGGAGCATTAGGTGTTCAAAGCTATGTGGTGAGCTTGAGACCAGCCTGAGTTACATCAGACCATCTCAAAAAACCAAACTGAACCAAATCAACAACAAAAACATTCAATGTTTATGTTAGTGATTAGGTCAAAAAGGAAAGTGGGGTGTTAGGGGAGGGAACTTGAGTTGGTTGTTGGTTTCATTTTCAATTCAAGGGAACCAGATATTTAAAACATAAGGTTTCTACAAAACAAACACCAGTGAGAGATGGCTCAGTGGACAAAGGTGCTTGACTGCTAAGCCTGATGACCTGATTTTGATCATGGGGATCCATGGCTGATGAAGAGAACAAGCTCTAGTTAAGTCATCCTCTGAATAGAAGCGTGAGTATGAAGAAATGTTGTTTGTGTTTCCAAGACTATATATAGAAAACTGTTTTAAGTAATGATACATGAAGTCTTTTAGGCTGACAGACCACAAAATTCCCCATGAAACTGGTCTAATGTTGACCCCACCCAGTGTATTAGGAGGAACACTGAAATGGAATGACTAAAACTTCACTAAAAAGTCATTAATAGAAAAATGATAGTAGCAAGCCCTTATCTGCAAGGGCCATGTTTTAGACTCTTCATGGGTACCTAAAACCATTCACATACTGGTCCTGCCTCAATGAGATGATGGGACAGATTTAGACTTCCTAGGGGAGGCCTTACCCTCTCTGAGGAACAGATGGGAGGAGGGGGTGAGCGGCAGTAGCAGGAGGAGGGGAGGGAGGGGGAACTGGGATTGGAATGTAAAAAATAAAAAAAAAAAAAAAAACAAAACACTGACATACCAACCCTGAAGACAAAACTTAAAAATGTGAGTCTGTAGATTCAATGGGACCACCCCATATTTGGTATGGTGAAATTTTACACCATGCATTCAAAGATATTACTTCATAAATTTCAGGACACAAAGACAAAGATTTTATCTATAGGCTTCCGGAGAGGAAAAGTTGCTAACACACAAAGGACTGGCAAAGAGAATGGCAATGACCTTCATCACCGAACACGGAAACAAGACAATGGAAGCAGTACTTTCCAATGTTCGAGGGAAACTTATTTGGGACCTAGAATTGTAAACCTGATCAAGTTATATATTCAGCAAAAAGATGGAATACACTTTCAAAGATGCTAGATGACACAAATTTTACCATGTAGTTGCCCTTTCTGTAGTAGCCATTAGAGATCACATACAACCCAAATTGGAAGTTATACTGAGTAAAAGGTAGGTAAGGAATCCAGAAAAAGGAAATATAGCAATGATGTGGACATATATTCCCCTGTACTATTTAATCCAGTTATGATCATTTTTTATAAAGCAGAAATAATGAGAACATTGCTGGGAAGATGTAGACATGAGAACTGTGTAGATAGCAGTATAAAGCAACTGAATCCTAAAATCTTTGATGTTGGGAAGTAAACAGACTATGGCTCCAAATGAAAACAACCAAAGGATTGCAAAGACAACTTTGAAATGTGAAAGTAAATGTGAAAAGAAGTCAGTGACTTTGGAAGGGTCAAAAATTGGAATAGGCAGGGAGATGTAGTAAAGTACAGCTGTCTTAGATGACAAAACTTTGATAAAACAAAATCCATATTTAAGAACACATTCAAAATTATCTAGAAGCCTACAATTCTATAACTCTGATGCTTGCACACATTTGAGTTTCCTTCCATAGCTCATATGTATATAATTTTATATACTCATAATAGGCAAGTATGTTATATTTTTCAGTTATATTTTCATTTATTTCTATAATCATATTAAACACATTAGTTTTCATTTCAAGTGTATCAGTGGCTTGCCTGCACATATGCCTGCTATGCCAGTTAAGTTCATGCAGTTCCTGTGGAAGCCAGAAGAGGGCAATAGGATTCCCTGGAATTACATTTATAGACCATAATGATCTGCCTTGTGGATACTTGGAATTGAACGTGGATCCTCTGGAAATATTTAACAACATTTTGTTCAATCATATTTTATATTAAGTATGATACCATGATTTCCCAAACATTCCTTTTTCAATATCTATGTAATTTTTATGTTATTATTGTACAAGTTTGTAAATATTTTCAAGTGTAGGAATTCATTTTGTAAGGCTTTTTCCTCAGGTTAATTTAGCAGCATTAATGACAACTTTGGACTTAATGCAAAACTACTTTTCAATGATGCTGCCATCATAAAATAACTCATTATATAATATACACTTTTTAAAATGCATATTATTTAATATATACTATTTTAAGCAACATTCATCATTTCCTGAATGAATTTTTAAAAAATATTATGTTTTCATTCCTTTTGGTATGCTTTGGCCTTTTGCCTGCATGTATATTTGTATATCCCTTGTGTCTGATTAGTGCCCACAAAGGCTAGAAGAAGGCAGTAGATTCTCTGAGCCTAGAGTTATAGATGGTTATAAGCCACCATGTACTGGTAAACCTGGGTCCTCAGGAAAAGCAGCCAGTGCAATCAATCACCAAACAACCTCTCCAGTCCCCACTCAAAAGATTTATCTAAGTAAACTTTATTCAAAGTCCTTTACATAAGGTAGTAATAGTATGCCTCATCAACTCCTACCTACAGCACTATTTTTACCTTTATTAATTGGAATTCGACTGCAAGGAAAATATTTCTTTCTTCATTAATTTATGGATTATCTATGGATTCTTATTTAATAAGTTTAATAAACTATTACTACTACTAATTGTTACAGTGGTCAAACCACCCCAGAGACAACTCTGTATGTAAATATTTTTTGTGCTTATGCATGTGTGTGTGTGCTCATACATGCTTGTAGGCCAGAGGAGGATGTCAAGTGTCCTGTCCTGCTCTACCATTTCCTGCCTTATTACCTTGAGACAGACTTTCTCACTAATCCTAGAACTAGCTAACTCCAGATATCCTCCTGTCTCTGCCTCAAACAGTACTGACATTACAGGCATGCATGTGACTACACTGGGCTTTTGTGTGGGCATTGGGACTCCACCTTGGGTCCCTATACTTTCCCAGCAAGTGCTTACAAACTAAACCATCTCTCCAGTCCCCCAACTTCTTACATTAATACAACATGTGAGGCATACATTTTTCTGTTACCTATTCAAACTATTTTACATTGTATGAAAGGTTAACTTATGTGTACAACAAAACTTGGCATCTATGTCTAGGTACTATATGTGTGTCTGATATTTGAGGAGGCCAGAAAAGGGTATTAGATTCCCTAGGAGTGGAGTTACAGCAGCTTTGTGAGCCACCATGCGGGTGGTAGAAATAGAACCCAGATCCTTTCAAGAGTAGCCACTGGTCTTAATCATCAAGTCTTCTCTGCCCCACCTATATATAAGTTTTTATTGTCAATTGCTTGTTGAAATTTGCAAATCTCCTTCTGAGGTTTCTTGACATTAAAAAAATTATGAAATAAGATAGGATGAAGTTTGTTATATATCAGACTAATTGTTTTTCAAGTAGCTAAAACAAATTGTGAAGCTATTATGTGACTTTATAACATGGGATTCAGGAGTATATACTTTAAAAATGCAGTTATTAAAAAGGTAGGTGCTGAAGAAAAATTTTAGTTCACCTGTTCTAGAAAGAATCAAGTGCTACGGCCACAGAAGTAAAGATTATACAGAAAAGAAAATGTATTCAGGAAATGGAGTAAGAAAATGAAAGCAAAGAATTTTTTTTGTAGAAGATGGTGAAATTTCTTAGCTGATGATAATGCCCACACTGAATGGCCAGGAAAACCTGAAAGAATAATACAAATATTCTCTTGGATATTTTAATGTTTTGCAAATTACATGCACATTTACCTAAATTATCTAGAATTTATAGATGTGGTAAAATAAGCAATATTATTAAATAAAAGAAAAATTTAAGTTAAAACTATATATAGATCATCTAAACATCTTGTTACTTATCAGACTCAAATTCTGCATTACATTCTTTTAAAATCACAGACTCAGAAACATGTTTGGAGGCCACAAGTCAAGATGACAAAATCCTACAGAATTAAAGCTATTGTGCATCTAGGTGATTAGTACATTTTCCAAAATATTGAAAATGTTGAAGATTAAAACCAGTTTTAATCTTCTCAACTTCTACGTGCCTAAAGCCCGAGATGATTTGATCATACTTCTTTTCTTACATGGCAAGTCCTGTTCTCAAGTCATATGACTCTTAGCCTAGTAGGAAAGTCACTGGAAGTCAGTCCAAATTTAAAGTTTGTAACAGGAGCTAATTCAGAATCTAAGTGGCCTCAGAATCACGTGAGCTCTTCTGAAGACCTTTGGTTTGTTTAGACTACATGAACATGGCAAATAATGGCAGCACTTACCTTTCAGTGTGGCCTTCTTTAATACCTTCATGGCATAAAGCTGTCTAGCATCAGAGCCTGAGATTTTTTTAACTAAGAAAACCTATATTGAAATGACAGAAAATAAACATTACAAAGAATCATAAACAATATTCCTTTATTACAGCAAGACCCCATTATATATACATATATATAACATAAATATAAACACATTTTGTCCACAAGAACACAAAGCCAAGGATTATTACTTAGCATCTTCAATTTTTATATATTTGGGTATATTATGAAGAGTGTTGGGTATAGGCAAAACACATAAGATATGCTTTAAGTAATTCATGGTTGTGTTGTAATATGGCTGATACAAACACTATCAATACATCATATTCATTTTAGCTATTACATTATTGACCATTGCCACCAAACCTTAAAAGAGACCTGCTAAATAGACCTGAATATGTTGTTGTTGTGTGTATGTGTGTATGTGTGTGTTAGAGAAGGATGTTGGGTGTCCTGCTTTATCACTCTCGACTTCATTCCTTTGAGATAGACTCTCACTGAACTTGGAGCTATTCTGGTAGGCAGCAAGCCCTAGCAATTTTTCTGTCTCTACCCTTCATAGAGCTAGGGTCACAGGTGCCCAGGGCCACATTTGGCTTTTTACACAGGTGCTTTGGATTTTTGAACTTAGGTACTCTTACTTAGCAAGTCATGTCTCTAGCTTCTGGATATGTATTTTAACCATTTCTCTTACCTATTCTTTCAAATCAAATACCCCACCCCCGCTTTTTCTTTTGTTTTTTTGAGACTGAGTCTTATTCTGTATGGAACTCACTATAATTTGCCTGACTCAGCCTCCTAGCTGCTGAGAATTATAGATGTAAGCCACCATGTCTGAAGGAAAGCAGTGTTCTTACGCTGCTATGGGTGGGGTAACCAAGATTTAAGCTTAGGGTCTGCTTCAATTATATGACTTATATATTTAATCCAAATCTCAAAACAATTGTCAACTGATTCTCAGGCAAGGCAGAATTTTATTGTTTTGAGAAATGGTAGAAATGAAAAGCATCACATCTCATATCGGACCCCAGAGGCAGGATGTGTTCTCAGTGCTAGCATTAAGCCCCATTCAGTAGCTCTTTAAGTCAATTATGGGGAGCTGACCTAGTAGCTTTGGAGTCTCTCCTGGAACTTACTCTGTAGATCAAGATGGAGTCAAATTCACAGCGATCTGCCTGCCTCTGCCTCCTAAATGCTGGGATTAAAGGCATATGCCACCACTGCCTGGCTTAATTTTCATTTTTTTTTTCTTTTGGTTTTCTGAGATAGGGTTTCTCTGCATAAAAGTCCTGGCTGTTCTAGAATTCACTTTATAGACTAGGATAGCCTCTAACTCGCAGAGATCTGCCTGCCTCTGCCTCTCAAATGCTGGGATTAAAGGCATGTACCATCACCGCCCAAGAAAAGTACTGGTAATAAGTGTGGTTCTAAGGTCAACTACTGTTCAAATGTTAAAGGCAGTCAGGTATTAGTAATAATTATGATGAACAGAAAGAAGTTCTCAGTGGGTAGAGCTAATTAGGAGATTGCCCTATCAATGTCATTATCCAATTATAAAAGGAAATTTTGTATGGCTTCTAAACTTGTTTCAGTTCTTTGAAAGCGACCTCTTAATAACTTTCAGCACTTCTTTCACAGTGCCTTCGGAAGTATTTACAATGTAGCATCATGAAAATCTGAGGATTTACAATGTAGCATCATGACAATCTGAGGATGCAGACCTACTAAACAATGCCAGTTTTACAGCTGCCCAAATTAGGGCATCACAGTGGGACAAGATCTGGGTCATATACCCAGTTCTGGGGCCCTTCTCATGGCATTCTTTAACTGTTTGCTTAAGCCAGTGAGCTGCCAAGCTCAGATGACAGCAGCAGGAGTCCTCACTTGCCCACGCAGCTATTCTAGGCTCTGACAGGTCATCTCTGTTTCCTTGGCTTACACTGGCCTTTAAGGATGAGTAAGAAAGAAGACACCCTATTTTAATGTTTGCTATTTATAGTGAGGCACTTAAAGTACTTTTAAAGACACAAACGGAGAAGCATTCGAATTCCTTGAAACTTAAATATTGTGTTCCCTGAAATCCAATGTATAAAAATAAACTTTTATATTTGGGTTTGTTGAAGAGTAGGTAATACAAGTAAATGCCAAATATGTGTTTAGCCTTGTATCATTTAATTCTCACTACTATCCTATGAGGTCAGCACTATGACTCAGTAAATATTTTTCAAAATTACATGCTAGGTACAATGCTACTCATGGAACCTCTAGTTTAGTGAGACAGACAGCCAATAAGCAATTTTATAAATGAGTAACTGCAACTGCAGTGAGTGCCATAAAGTAGAGGTATATAATGTTCCTAGGTGGTATAACTAATGGGTGTGACAAATAGGGTAGCAGGGAAGTCTTCTTTGAGATCACAGGCACAAGAAGAGCTAACCAGCTGAAGAAAGCTTAGGAGCAAAAAAGGCCAATGGGGTCAGAACACAGTGTTGAATAATATATAAGTTGATGTTTTAGAGATGGAGGTGGTGAGGAAGTCAGACTCAGAGGCTCCTCTGCAATATTAAGAATATAAAGGGAGGCTGCTGGTTCTCATGTACATAATTGAGGTTAAGAAAATAAGTTGGCAAGATACTCTTATAAGACTCTTTTCAATAGACCAGGGAAAGATAGTAGCAATGTAGGATAGGATTCCTATGATTTCAAAATTATTTACTAAATCAACAGGATTTGGTGACAGATCATATTGGCTGGGGTGGTATGTAGCAAGGTGAGGGTTAAAGGGAAGAGAGGATGGAGCAGACCTAAAAAAGATGTAGGAATGCCTCCCCAGTTTCTGACTTGTTTAACTGGATGCTATTCACAGTGACAGAGAAAAATGAAATAGGATAGGTTTGCGGATGGGAAAGATTATGAGTTTGGTTATAGACATACCAAGGACAAAATAAAATGCCTTTGAGACATTAAAGGGGGTGAGGAGTAGCCATAGAGTGAGTTCAGAATTCTGAAATATAATCTATGATGTCAGCAGCATGTGAGAAACACAGGGACATAGAGAAAAATCAATTAGTGAGGTATATAAGTTGGCAGTTTAGAATCAAACCTTAAGCAACTTCCATATTTAATGACATGCTAGAATAGGGAAACAGAGCTCTCTAAGAGATTAAGTAATAATGATAAGTATAAAAAAATGAGTTTAGTGTGGCTGACCTATGGTTTAAACTTATTTTATTTTTCTTGGGGGAAGGGTTTTAAACTTATAACCATTATGCTCTGCTAGTGATTGAGTCTACATTTGGATTAAAAGTATGCTCTGTGTTTTAAAGTGGTTAAACAACTATAACAAATTATCTGTATTAGCAAAGAGCTGCTAGACAGCCTCACTAAATAAAATACACAAGTTAGATCCACTGATGCCATTTTGATGCTTACAGAACATGATGACACCTTTCAATGACCTTCCAATGTTTTCTTATAGGGAAGTGGTAAGGAAGTTGTGTACAATCTCAGAATATTTTTCTTGTTGAGAATCTGTCTAGAAAAATCAAGTAGTAGCAGCTTGGGAAGTGGAAGCCAGAAGGACTGTTGTGAGTTTGAGGCTAGTGTGGGCTAGATGGAGATCCTGTCTTAAAACAATAACTGTAATGATAGAGTAACAAAAAGAACAGAGTATATGAAGGCGTTAGCTTGTGAGTTTTCATCATTTAAGAAGCATGAGACCTGGGAATATAGCTTAGTGATAGTGTGTTTGCTCATCATGCCCTGAAGCCCTAAGCCTAACCTCCCCCTAACAAAACAAAATAAACTAACACATCCATACACTTACCCCAGCAGCATGACAAGAAATGACAGTCTTAAAGATAAAAAAATAATTATGAACACTGTCAATTAACTAAGGTTTCTACTATACTTCTGAATAATTCTTTTTATACTTATAAATAGTAAAAAATATAAAACAGAAAAAAAATTGCTGGTAGAAAGACTGATAGCATTTCATAATATATTTGTTTTCCAATGTGATAAAACATCCACACATTACAAAAATCAGCTCTTTTTTTGAGACAGGTTCTCACTCCAGTCTAGATTGGCCTAGTCTGGCTTCAAACTCATGATTACAAGCTCAAGATATTAACTCCTTTTAAATCTGAAGATATTTAAACTTATCTTTCATTCTCTTTTACTTTTTTTTGAGAAAGAGTTTTCTGCAGCTTAGGCTGACCTCACATTTTCTATGATTCCTCTGTCTCTATCCTTTAAGGGCTGGGATTAAAGGCTTGTATCATTAGGTACTGTTTTCCTTGTATCTTTTTTTTTTATTTTTAAGACAATCACCCTATATAGTCTTAGCTGTTCTGGAACTCACTATTAAGACGAGGTTGGCCTCAAACTTACAGAGATCTGCCAAGCCTCTTTGTAACTTTTTAATCTAAACCTTAGAGCCTATCTCTTTCTTTAGTATACATAAGTATATTTAATATTTATAAAATACTTTTACTTTTTGAATTTACATATATTTATGTCTGTACCTATAGATGTGAAGGTACCCACAGAGGTGGGAAGAGTGTGTCAGAACCCTTGAAGCTAGTTGGAGCTACAGCTGGTTGTAAGCTGCCCTATGTGGGTGCTGGGAACTGAAGTCTTATCTTCTGAAAGCACAGCAAGCATTCTTAATAACTGTATCATCTCTCCAGCCCCGTCTATGTATATTTTAGTAGATATATAACTATATATATGTATATATATTTATGGGGAATAATATGACAATTTGATAAACCTATGCAATGAATAA
The DNA here is from genome assembly GCA_030556225.1 of Cricetiscus sungorus. Classification (NCBI taxonomy): domain Eukaryota; kingdom Metazoa; phylum Chordata; class Mammalia; order Rodentia; family Cricetidae; genus Cricetiscus; species Cricetiscus sungorus. The sequence goes on along the minus strand of JANBXA010000405.1, from coordinate 4,688,485 downwards.
TGACCACATCTGAGTAATTAGTATTTTCTCATCTTTAAACATTTGTAGCCAGTTGAGGTGGCACATGTCTATAAAATCCTAGGAATCAGGAGACTGACGCATGAGAGCTGTGTAGCCTGCCTGAGCTACATAGTAAGATTTTATGTTCCCAAAGATGTTAAATTTCCTTGTGCTGAGAAGCTCACTCCAAACTTCTCTTCTAGTTCTTAATAAAATATGTAATAAATTTTTGTTAGCTATAGTCATGCTATGCTATAGAACATTAGGTCCTATAACTTCTATGTCTAATTTTGGTACCCATTATCTAGCCTCCCTCTATTCCAAGCTTTGTGTTTAGCATTCTACTTTCTATGTTTACAGAATTTGTACGAACTTTGTTTAGAGCATACAATTATGACTTACCTTTCCAAATGATCCCTGCCCTAATACTTTCAAAAGCTCAAACTGGGAAGGATCTGCCTTTTCATGTCCTTCCTTCACATGATGTGTGATTGCAATTTCTTTGATACTGCCTTCTTCCTATTGAAATAGAGACAAAACATATTGTTGGCCATAATCAGATAATCTTAACTTAGTATAGCATATTAGAAACTCTCACATTCATATACAGTAAGTCTTTACTGACTTACCAAGTTAATAGAAAACACATATCAAGTAATTATACTTCCTTATTTAAAACATTTATTTATTATGTATACAGTGTTCTGCCTGCATGTATGCCTGCAGGCCAGAAGAGGGCACCAGATCTCATTACAGGCTGGTTGTGAGTCACCATGTGGTTGCTAGAAATTGAACACAGGACCTTTGGAAGAACAGTCAGTACTCTTAAGCACTGAGCCATCTCTCCATCCCTGTAACTCTACTTTCAAGTTAAATATTAGAGGATGTTAAGCCATATTAGCTTCTATAAAATATTAGCAGTAATTATTTCAAAATCTTTATTCTTTTTATCAGAGATAATTAGAATAGTTTGAGGAGAAAAAAGGTGTGTGAGAACATTGCAAATAGCAGATTGGAGTACTCAGTATACTGTGTCTTGCATGTGACTATATGAGGTAGAACAAATGTTATGTATGCATTTATTGTGGAGAGGTACTGAAAACTGTTTTAGGGTAAACACATTTCCATCCTTAGCACAACTGTTTAAGAAAGCATACTGAAGAGGAGGAGGAAAAAGTAGAGTGAAGCTTTATGTTTGAAATACCTAAGTTACTTCCCATTCTCAAAGGAGAGAAAGAGCTATTAACTCTAAAAGCCAAAGTCAGAAAAGATTAAAAATTTGGATCGAGGGATTAAACATGTAAGGAAAAGATGACTGTTTTATACAATAAAACTGAAAAATCTTTGGGCCAAGAAAAGATGTTTTGAGATAGTGTCTTATTATGTAGATGAGGCTGGTCTCCAACTTTTCCCTAGTGATGGGATTATAGGCATGCAACAACGCATTCATCTTAAAGAAGTATCTTTAAAACCCAAAGTGGATACTAGAAAATATATAATGTGTACATAAGATTTCAATTACCCATTTGTGTTGAGATGAATAGGTTAATCAAGGCAATACTGTATGTTATAGACAAAAACAACAAAAATAAAACACAATTTAGCAAAACTAGATGTACAAGCCTGTTAAATAAACAGTCATTTCTATTTTGCTGACTATGAACACTGTTTTTTTCTAGATGAATAAATATTGGTAGAAGAATTTAAAAGTGACCTACAAATACTTTTATTTTTGGATACAGGGTCTCATTGTATAATCCAGGCTGGCCATGATCCTCTTGATCCTCAGACTCCAGAGCACTAAGATTATAGGCATGTGCCACCATACTTGGTTAGCATTTTCTCATATCCCCTTAAAGGCTGGCAAAAGTTCAGTGGTAGAACACTTGCTTAACATGTGGGAAGGCCCAGGTTCAATGTCAGTACCATAAAAACCAACCAACCAACAAACTACCAAACAAGAGTTATGCTGTATCTCAAAAAGACACTACAAGATACCCTACTGTAATTTGTAAAAGTGAAAAGAATCTCCAGGTAGAATATATAAAGGAATATAACATTTTAGTTTCCAAGGCAGAGGCTGTGTATTGTTCATAGGCTAGCCTACTACTTCATTAGCTTACTCATTTTGGACTGTCTTAAAATTTTAACCACAATGACAAAAAGTGTCTCCCAATATTGTCATGTATTTTGTAATTTCAAAAGCATTATTCCCTTAATTATCCTGACAACTCTGTATGTGATGTATCACATCAGCTGAGTCTCGGGTACTACCTCTTCCTGAGCACACTTCTCTCTGACACTGAGCAGTTACAGTAAGAAAATTGGGAGGTAAACTACCAAATAACAATCTTTCCAAAGAAGAATGCATATGAAGAGTGATAAATAAGATTTAGATGAAAATCCAGCAAATACTTATCTATCTTGTATCAAACAAGCATTAGTTGCTTTTGTTTTTAGCTTATACCTGTATTTATGTTACATGAAAAACCTTTGATTTTATTTATTAATGTTTTAAGGGCTGATGACGACAATACAAATTCCCAGATCAGACACAAGCATTTCAGAATTCTAATGTGATCCCCCCGACTCCATTTACCATGAGAAATGTAATAGATCTCTTAAAAGCAAAAGGCTTTGAATACTCTGAAGGCTAAAGTTTAAAGACACTAAACGAGGGCGAAAGAGCATAGCCAGTATGTTACAGACGCAGGACTCAATTCCAGTTTTCTAACTTCCAAACAAGACCCATACAGTTAACACTACTCTGAGGCTGGTGGATGTTCTTGGTGGTTTTCTACCCAAGAACAATGACAGGAACCTATAGACTTATGCCCCTATGCTTTGTGGTCTTTGTTTTTGACACAGGATATCATTATCAGTTTAAGATGGCCTTGAACTTCTGGTAAATCTCTTTGCCTCAGCCTCCTAAATTCTGCAGTTACAGGCATGAGCCACTATGCTTGGTTATAATTAGTCATCTATCTTTTGCTTCAGTTACCTCAGCAGTACATCCTTAGCAATAAAATGAGTGTCATAGAACCAGTATTTGTATGCTTAGTGGTTCATAAATTATAAACACATAAATGAAGTTCTTTCTTTTCCACACCCAAAGTGTAATCACATTGTATTTTAAAGAATAATAGGCTGCAAACTTGACTCATGGAGCCAAGTTCATTGTTCAGATTCTAGCATATGCCATTTATATCCTTAAATCACATAGCCAGGAAGAATTAATTATATTCTGTAATAGTCTACATTTTATCATTTCTTTTTCTTGGGTAAGTGGGATGTGATTCAACTCAGCTATAATATTTCTGCAACTTATATTCTATAGCAAATGGTTACATTGATGCCTTTCACAAGGATGCAACATAAGCAAGGAGGAACAGATCCTGTAAGCATTCAGCAGACTATAGCAAGCAAAGAGGATCAAGGCTTACTGTTACAGTGTAGGCTACAATCAGGGAATGGATCTCAAAATAAATATCCATTACTATTCTCATCTTTGATGACTACCATTCCTTTCACCTCATGTCAATTAGGCCACGAAAAATGCAGGCTCTCTTTGATCACTTCACTCAGTAAATATATACTGAAATACCAGCTATATATCAAGTACAGTGCTTAGAAAACTTTTCATCCTTCTTCCATTCCAACAGCATCATGCTGATGTAACCATTTAATCTTTCATGTAGAAAATTAAATGGTTATGGTTCCACATAAAACCTTACCCTGCCTATGCCTAGTTCATCTGTCTTGATACATTTTCTGAACAGTATTCAGCTCCAGTTATACGATCAGGTTACTAAACACTTCTTAAAGTTCTCCCAAATTCAATGCACTGCTTCATGCTGGCATTTGAGTCCCTTTGCAATATGGCTTCAACCTTTATTATATAATTGCCTTTGTCCGCCTGAAATACTTTTCAATTTTTAAGAATCTCTATGTATACATGTGACTCTCTGCATGAATAAGCAAGTATGTAGATGCTCATGGAGGCTCCTAGAGCAGGAGTTTCAGGCAGTTGAAAATCACCTGATGTGGGTGCTGAGAATCAAATTTCAAACCTCTGCAATAACAGCAAATACTTTTAACTGCTGAGTCATTGTCTCTAGCTCCAGATATATTTCTTATTCCACAACATTTTTATTTCTAAATCAAAGGGATTAAGTGCAATGAATAAATCAGAATAGCTTATGGTGAAAAACAAGTCAATTTTCATTTGGTTACCTAGATTTTTATATTTATTTATATATGAGACAGAGCCCCTTTTTGTAGCATTGGCTGTCCTGGAACTCACTATGTAGTCCAGGCTGGCCCAAACTCAAGAGATCTGCCTGCCTCTGTATCCTTAGTCATGAGATAAAAGGTGTGTGCTACCAGATTTTTAAAAGTAATTAAATTTGCACTTACTTTGCTCATTTATTAAGTTTAAAACATATTTTCTGTTTGATAATTGTATTATTTTATTTAAACCTTTTCTTTTACTGTTTTTGAATAGAATCTTAACTCCTCACTTTGTAAAAGTCAATAGTGCCTACATATTCTTTCTTTAACTTTCCCTTGCCTGTTGGTAGCTTATTTTTACATTGTTCAGCCCATTAAGAAAACTAATGCTCTGTACTAGGTGTGCTGAAACATGCTTGTAATCTCAGCTCTAGGGAGGCTGAGGCACAAGGAAAAGGACTGCAAAATTAGCCTGAGTCAAGGGTGGGTGAGTGTGTGTGTGTGTGTGTGTGTGTGTGTGTGTGTGTGTGTGTGTTCGAGCGCGTGTGCCTGTTTGTATGCTGAGAGTGCATGTGCTCTGATGTTTGTATGCTGAGAGTCCTGAAAAACCGATTGGAATAAAATTATTAAATATTAGTTCCCCATAGAGATAAATAATTCATAGATGATAAAATTATCTGAGCACCGGTATTCTGAAAGTAGATTCTGATTTACTTCATTAATGTGGAGTTTCAAAATAATAAAGCCAAACAAGATTATATATGTCTCAAAACTATAAATTAGTAAATAATAAAAGGGCAGCAAGAAGCCTCGGTAGGTAAGGGAATTTGTTTACAATCCTGGTTAACTGAGTTCAGTCCCAAGAGCCACATAGTAGGAGGTAACTCACTTTACAAAGTTGTCCCCACCCTGCATGTTCTCTCTCTCTCCTCTCTCTCTCCCTCCCCACTACCATTACCACCTATATGTTAAATACATTTGTAAAAGAACATGTAAGACAGGAGCGTTTTTCAGGACTTCTATTTTTTCACCTTCCCTTTGGGTTGGATTTGGAATTATATATACTTAATCTCTTATGTCTGTACTTTTTGAGAAATTTTCTTGACTATCTTCCCACTTCCCACTTGAACTTTTTGAGACAGGATTTCTTTGTGTAGCTCTGAATGTCCTGGGACTCACTCTGTAGACCAGGCTGGCCTTGAACTCACCAAGATCCGCCTACCTCTGCCTCCCAAGTGCTGGGATTAAAGGTGTGAGCCACCAACGCCTGGCTTGATTTTTTTCCTGAGATAAAAGTCTCACTTTGTAGCCCAAGTAGACCTTGATCTTGAACTAATGCTCCTACATGAGCTTTCCATTGCTGGGATTACAGCTGAGCACCATCACATCTAGTTTCACGTGGTAGCCCTATCATAGTATGCATTGTTTTAAATGATACACAAGTACGTTTGTCATCACAAATATCATTATGCTGTGCACCTAAAACTGTTATAAATTCTCTAATGATATTTTTTATGAAATCTGTTTATTTGTTAAGCAAAGGTTTTATGATGGGCAAAATAAGCAATGAAATCTACAAGACAATTCTACATCATTCTTTTAAACTTCCCTGACGTTTGTCACTCATAGCTTAAGGGTACTGAACACCTCATACTAGTATTAAAGGCCACCAGGGTCATACTTAGTCTTTAAAGCTAACCCTTAAAGTAGGAAAAAGGTTAACTTATTATTTCCTTTCTAAGTCAGGCATGGTGGTCTTGCCTTTAATCTTAGCACTGGGAGGCAGAGGTAGATAGATCTACAAAGCAATTATACAAAGCCTGGTCTACAAAGTTAAGTTCCAGGACAGCCAGGGCTATACAGGGAAACTCTGTCTCAGAAAAAATTCCTTTCAAGCCATGAGAGAAAAATGTAACCTTGACCCAAAAATGTAAAAAAGAATTAAAGAAAACGTACTTAAATTAGCACTATCTTCTTGAGTTATTAAAAACCTAGTATTGTAACATGCTACCACTAAGAACACACACTGGATGATATTAACTGATTTTAAAGAATGATTCAACCTTTGGCATTATGCCCTACCTTGTATACATAATTTCCTTTTTCCTCTCCTCCCTTGAGTCAGGAAATCTGTTCTTGAGGCATTTGTGTTTTCCAAATTGTTTTGAATGCCAGAAAACATTTTTAAAACTCAAAGAAAAATATTTAAATGCTCCTTGGTACAAGACCATAAAAAGTTTTTAACTATGGACCTATTTGTTGGTGTAACATAAAAAAAAAAACACCTTACAAATGAAATATACAGCTTATCCCTTAAAGGTATTTTACTGAACTTTCTACAGAGATTTCTATAGCACTGTAACAGTTTATTTGAAAGGACTTTTTAACTTTTGTTTTTAATATGATTTATACTTTATTTGGTGTGGCAAACAATTAGGATGGTTATCTAAACCATGGTAAACAATATTTTAATTTACTCTAGAAGATAATTTGATTAAATTCAATTTATTTCACTTGCTATTAAAATAAATGAATTCAACATTTTTACTAACAAAATTCTTTATGAGACTATCATGAGCCAACTTCTCCCATGTTTAAAAAAATGCTAGTTCTCCAGATCAACATTTTCAACACTGCGCCCTACCCTCACCCCTGCCTAGAGTCCCAATCAGCAAATTTAACTCTTTAAAGAGAGTGTAACTGAACAATGCTCACGGCAACACCCAAGTTAATTTTGGCAGGATTTTATATTAAATATAATGCAAATTATCATCCACTAAACCCACTGTGACAAAAATAATTCTTTGAAAATTGTGCCTATACTGTGCCTATACTTTACAGTTACTTAAATGTAGAGCTGCTTGAAGCTCTTGAGTCTTTACAGGAACCAGTTTCAACAAAAACCTAAGTGTTTGACTACTTAAAAATAATATTATCCTACATGCTAAAATAAGTATTTCTTAAATAATAATAATCTCCTAATATATTAACAGGATTTTTTGAAATTCTGTTCATAACTAGTTTAATTCTGAGAGTTAAAGTAATTTACTCTATTATATAAAATTATGAATACAAGCATGATAAAATTATTCTAGTAGAAATAATCCAATATAAAAATAACAACAAAATAAAGGTTGAAATGTCTAATACAACCAACTAACTTATGTTTAGTAAAAATGTTTCTTTAAATATTAGTTCAAAACTTATTCTGAATTTTTGAAAGTTCCTTAAAAGAAACTATAAAAATGAATGCCTAACATTTATAGTTTGTGCTCAATAAAACATCCTATTTTTTTAAAAAAGAAGTTGAACAAAGCTTACCTGTACAGAGCGAACACGAAAAGACAAAAATTTAAACATGGCTACGAAACCATGCTGAAGATAAAGAATTCTTGACGGTAAAACTTGAGTTAGAAAGTGGAGGCCAAGCCCCTGCAAAGTTTTCTCCTACCAGCTGTTCCGGCAATTAGAAAATTTCCTGTCAGGCGGGCCCTGAAAATGCTAGAAAAAGAGGCTGGACAGTTTTCCTGTGGTAAAAGAAAGGAGAAACCTGCCTACAGAGGCTCTCTTGTAGCTGATAGGTAGGGAGGCCAGAACAGGAAACTGCAACAGATTTGCTGATAACCAAATCCTGTTGAAGTGTTTTGTTTTGTTTTGTTTTCCTCCTGATTTCCAGCAGCCGCAACCATTTTTTTTTTTAAATCAGTAAAATGAATGTCATTTTAGAATCCGAGAAACATCAGTATTTCTTAACTATGACTCTTAAAAGCAAGTGAAACTAGTCACTACCATTAAAATAATAAAAGTTGCTGATACACGTGTGGGAATTTACTCTTTATAATGTTTATACTCATATACAAGGCATGGCCTCAAGATGACTTTAAAGTTATATATAGCCATGCCATGGGTGTTCCCTGCCAGTAAGGAAGAGTTTCATAACTATGGTTAGAAAACAAAGACTACATGCAAAAACAAAACAAAGCAACCTTAGACTGAGGGATAAATTCTAACCATCTTAAATGAATGTAAATGTAACTTAAAATTTACATGTGTTATAATCATCACTCATGTACCAAGTTAAAGGCAAGGCTCTAGTAACTAAAATTCAATTCCTGGCTGATAAAATCTAAATTAAAAAGTCCAACCGCTGGTTTTATTAGTGAGCAAAAACAAATTCCTAAGAAACTAAGCTGGAAAGGAAGGTGGAGAATGGTTTCCATATAAGCCCTTCCTCATTTCACGTACTGGCATTTTTGCTTTGGAAAATAATTTTAAATTACACCAACACTCAGAATATCACCGAAGTGGCACTTAAAATAACCAAAGGATCAGCAGATACAATATATGTGGATCCAAGAAAAACCTCAAGTGCTAATCTACATAGCTTATAAAATTTAATAAAAATCACCGAAAGTTCAAACCCAAAGAGACTCTAAAAACATCCAGCATTGGGCCTTAGGGTGTAGCTCAGTGATCATTTTGTGTAGCATGTGTAAAACCCAGGCTTCAATCCTCAGTACATGGAAAGTGGAAGGGAAGTGGGAGGAGAAACAGTAAGAATAAGCTAACTTTCTAGATGAAGAAACTGTGGCAGGGGTAGGTACACTTTTGGTGACAGTTATCTCTAGTTGGAGCTCAGCTGAGTACTTACTGATTGACAATATATTTATAGTGCCCATCATGTGCTAAATAAAAAGCCAGGGCTCTTCTTGGTACATCAAATTTTCATGGCAAGGGCATCAAGTAAATGGAGAGTAATTAAAAAATTCTACACCACCAAATACATTAGCAATCAACTAAAAATAAATAAATAGATCTTTGAATTATACCCAGATGACTGCACACTAGTCTCAGTTTAAAATGTATGACTGCCTTTTAGTAAGAAAATCACCTATAAGCTTTTCATAAGAACAACATTCTCCCATATTTCAAAATAGATCACTTAAGTCTTCTTAAGAAGCTCCAACAGGGCAGCAGAGTTAGGACATCCACCTTACATAGTCTGAACATGAGGTACTTCATTGGACTATACTGAGCTAAAGCAAGCATCATGTTTATTCACAACCAGTTATGGAAACAGTGCCTCTGTTCAGAACAGTTCTCTATTTTATTCAAGTGATACTTTTGAAAAGCAGCAAAAGAAAAAAAAAAAGAACCACTCATTTTCATTTGAAACAAAGTTTCATGTATCTCTCGGGCTGGCCTTCAATTCCCTATGTAGCCTAGACTGGCCTTGATCTTCTGATCTTACTTCATTAGTCCCTCCCCCAACTATGTACTGGGGATGAGGTTTGATAGTACAGCATTTGCATCTCCTGTACAAGGTCTTTGGTTCAATCCCTTGAACCATGAAAAAAATAAACCTATTAGATTCTGGAAATATGCATGTAGACATTTGGACCACACTAAATATATTACCAAGTTTTCAGTAAAGGCCCAGAGAGCAGACATTTTCAGCTTTGTAGGACAGAAGTCTTCTATCTTGCCAATGCAATGGGAAAGGAATAGGTGAGGCTGTTTCAATTAAACTTCATTTACAAAAATAGGTGACAATTAGGTACAGTCTGCTGACCCCAGGTCTGCTAAACCTTAATTATTAGTGAATACCAACAGAACTACAATACAAATCTACTTTGGGGCACTTTATTTCCTGTACCATTTTGGTATCCCCATCTTTCATGTACATTTCATACCTAGTACCTTTCATACTTACATAGAACTAATTTTTCAAAGTAGTGAGTATTGTTTTCCTGTTTGCAATTTTTTTCCTGTGCATTCTTATTTCTTTACAGTAGGCAGAATAATCCTAAAGCACAAATCATAGCCAGGTGTGATAGCACAGGCTTATAATTCCAATACTAGGGAGGACCTGGAGTTTGAGGCTAGTCTGATCTATACAATGAAAGACACCCTATCTCAAAAATGAATATGGATACACACAACTAAAACCTTCATTTATCCACAGCTTTATACTATATCCTAACTTTGAAAAAATAACCAACAACCCAGAAACACAAACAAAGCATAAATAGGTTATGGCCCTAAGCAAAATTCTTCACTGGCTTGCAATCATAGAACAAAATTGAATTTCTCCATCAACGGAGTAACAAGTAAGCGATACCAAATGCTACTTGGATCTTGATTTTGTGAACATAGCCACTAAAGCACTTAGACATAAACATTTAGTTTAAACCTATGATAATTCTTTTCTTTAAATCTCCAAAGTGATAAATGCAGTGTTTCTTCCTTTGATTTACTAATTTGATAAAAAATGTTTCTTAATACTTACCTATACTTGTATTTTAGAAGAAATTGTCTTAATGTAATTTTGAACTTAATGTGTAGGTGTTTTATTAGGATACTTGCTTTTGTGTTCATATGTTAAACTATCATGTTATTTTCTTTTCAGTACCAATTATCATTTTCATGGCTATGTTATAAAACAAATTAGATGCTAATAAGAAATCTTTGTGGTCTGCAATGTGATTATTAGTGTGTGCAGTGTGTGTGGTGTATATATACATGCTGCATGCTCATTTACTAATGATTTCAACTCTTTTTTTCTATTCAATTAAGAATATACTTTAAATTTTCCTTTAAAACTGTATTTCAGAACAAATTAATAAAGTGTTATATTTAGTATTATTTTTGAGCATACCCAGAAACACAAAGAAAGACTAGTATAGTAATAAACCTTATCTATAACTGAGAGTTAACAATTCCCCTGATTTTTTTGTTTTATTTCTTTTCCTTTTAAAGGACTTATTTATGTATATGAGTGCTCTATGTATACCTGCATGCTAGAGGAGGGCATCAGATTCCATTAAAGATGGTTGTTAGCCACAATGTGGATGGGAACTGAACTCAGGGCCTCCAGTATGCTTAACCACTAAGCCATTTCTCCAGCCCCTTTTTAACTTTTTTTTTCTTAAGCAGGAAATTTTATGTAGCCAGGCTGACCCTCAAGCTAAGGATGTAGTTGAAGATTACCTTGAACTTCTGATCCCCTTGCCTTCACTTACGAACTTCTGATCCCCTTGCCTTCACTTACAAGGTTCTGGGATTACAGGTCTACACCATCACACTTTGTTTTTACGTGATGTAATAGAACCTAGGGTTTCCTGTACGCTAGGCAAGTATTCTACCAATTGAGTTATATCTTCAGGCCAGCTTTAAAACTTTTCAGCTCCTGAATTTGCTTCATATATTCATTTCTACTTGCTCATGCAATTACTTTTAAATAATCCCTGAATCTCTTTCCTATCTGTGGTTATAGCCTGTTTTGCTTTTTGGGGATGTACATTTGCGCACCCCCCTATTTCTATTTCACTGACTTTTGAATTTATATTGAATTCCCTCCTCTTGCTTTTTATTAGTTTAAGTTTTTCTTTGTTAAGTGAATATAGAGTTGTTTTTATTTCAATTCTCCTATTTGTTGATATAGTTCTCTTGCAGGTATATCTGTAACAATAGTATTTAAGATAGTACTCTATCCTAGCCACCACTGTTTACATGGAATTATCTCAGACAATTCTTACCACTTACCTCATTTTTAAGTATGATTATCTGTACTACAGACAAAGGAGCTGAGGCTTAGAGAGAACATTAAATAACCTGCTGCTCAAGTATATACAGTTTAAAGATGACAGTGATGGGATGTTGGTGGCAGCATAATAAAGCAATTCAATGAAGAAAGGAGAATATATGTGAAGTAACTAGTGCAGTGTTTCTCAACCTTGCTAATGCTGTGATCCTTTAATACAGTTACTCATGTTGTGGTAACCCCCAAGCATAACATTATTTCATTGCTACTTCATCCTGTAATTTTGCTATTGTTATGAACTGTAATATAAATATTGAGCATTTCCAATGATCTTAGGCAATCCCTGTGAAAAGGTTGTTCACCTATCCCAAGGGTCATGACCCAGTGGTTGAGAACCTCTGTGTTTCAGGCACATGCAGTCACACCTAGCTTTTTCTCTGTGAAAAGGCTGTTCAAACCCCTAAAGAGGTTGAGACCCACAGATTGAGAATCTAATAGCTGACATAGGTAAAAACAAACAAACAAAACTGAGAAGTTGCTAAACTTTCTTATAAGACTCTGAAGGAAGACAGCTCAGTAGATGGTCTAAGACAGATGGTTCTAAGACAGAACCATAAATACAGTTAAACCCAATTATCAACCATCTTCATGATCCTATAACAGATGAATCCTTTTGGAAAACAAGGCAAAACAATTTGTGCAAGTGGGGATGCAGCTCAGTTGGTGGAGTGTTTGCTTAGTATGCATGAAGCCCTGGAGTTTATCATCAGCCAGGTATAAACCAGGTATTGTCATACAAACCTATAATCACAGTATTTCTGGAGGTAGAGGCAGGAAGGTAAGATGCTCAAGGTTATCTTCCACAACATAGGAATTTTGAGGCCATCCTGGAATATATGCAACTCTGTCTTCAAACATACACGCACGCACACACGCATGTGAAAACCCACCGAAATTTGTATGCTAACCACATAAAATCATCATGTTCTTAACTGATTTCTTTAGGATATATTTTTGTATAGTAAAAGTTTTTCAGGTATTTAAGGATTTGGTATCTAAGGATTTTCCTCAAAGTATGAGTTTTAGTGGACATTGATCTATATCTGCTACTATAAGAGACTAAAATCTAAGGTTTTGAAATTAGACAGGATATAAGTTTTACAGAGATAATTGACTTGAACTAAATGGTAATGGACTCCTGGTGCACTGTGAGAACTTGCTTCTTAGGCCTTGTCTAGATGGAAAGCAAGCATGCTATGTTGTACTTGTCTTTCCCATGGGCCAGAAGAGAGGAAGCAGCACCAGTGTCCCAGGTAGGAACCTATCATCTCCTCTTTGTCTACACAGCCTTTTCTTCTTACTCTTAAAGGTCTTGGTTATGTCTATATGAAATAGCTTAAATCATGGAGGCATTGTACCAGAGGCAAGCCATACCAATGGCAAGCAGTGATAAAAGAAAAGTAGTTTCAAGTTCTGGTGAAGAGGTGTTTTAAGGGATAGAGAAAAGGGTCTCTAGGAAGTAAAATCAAAACAAAGCAAAACAAATCTCTGAAAGAATGCCAAAAATCAGCAAAGGGAATCCTTATAAGCTTGGGAAGTTTGTCTAGTGTACACATATCCTATTTAATGCTACCCCAACATGTTAATTATAAGCCTATTTATCTCACAAGTATTTCCCCTAAGTGGCACTTATTTAGATCAACTAGAGTACTTTTATCCCAAGCTCTGAGTGCTGAACTACACTTCTCAGTCAATGAGTTAGAATGACAGACAATAATTGGCAAAATTAGTCAGTAAGTGTTATTGTACCACACATGCATTTTCCTGCCAATGAGCACTCAATTGTACTTTCCTGCTTTGAGTAGCTCATTGCCTATTGTCTACTTTGTTCAATATTCTTTCTGTAGCTTATTTTGTGCTTTAACCATGACTGCTAATGGTGTGCTGAACTAAGGGCTTTGAGTATTATTTGAGATAATCAAATTCAAGTATTAAGGCAGTTGGAGGGAGCCTAAATGAGCAAGTGAAATTCCTTGAAGGGGATTAAGCACACCATTGCAGCCTCATGATTACAGAATAAAAGTAGCTACAATAATGGTGAAAGTGGAAGATAGAAACTATTGCTAACTCCTAGTGCCCCAGTGTAACTTCTGGGTATCTGAAAAGAGGTTATTCACTGCTGTGTCTTTCATAAAGGAACCTGAAATGTGCAAAGCTTGGGGTTCAATCTTAAGCATGGCAAAAAAAACCCTTCAGAGTATGTTCAAATGCCTATTAAGTAAGGTATTTTGGGAATGGGACCCAAGTCTAAACATAGAATTCATGTACGTTTCATATCCACTTTATATACACAGTCAGAAGCTAATTTTAATCCAGTATTTTTCATGAGTCTGCATTTTTAGTACAATCTATCATATCAGTGCAGGTGTGGAATTTTTGACTTGCACTATCATGTGCATGCCTTCAAAAGTTCTGGATTGTGGAGCACTTTGGATATATTAGTTTTAACTAACTTTCTTCACTTCTTAACAATTATATGCATACTATAATATAAAAGATATGGACACTGGGTTAATGTTTTGTTTAGTAGCAATATATTATTTACAAAGGTGATGTTATAAGCAATTCATGTATGTGCTGTCATTGAAAATACATGACAGAAGGAAGGTTAGGGCTGTGTTATACAACTTTGGTCTCAGTTATTCACTTAAGCTCAATCCTAGGAGTTTGAAATTGGATGACAGAGAGTACAATTCTGTGTCTTATTTTCTTATTTATAAATGAACAAATGAGTGGCAGATGGAACAGAAAGGTCAAAGGACTAAACTAAGGAAAAGTGAAATAATTTCATAATTCTGTCTGAGGCCAGGCCTACTTTCAGCAAAATAACAAACAAACAAATACTGGCTATGACTCTATTCCTTAGAAATATCTTTATCTCTGGCAAACAATATGAAAAAACAAGAGCAGTCTCCAGAAGGAGTAAGACAGAAAAATTAATACTTCCTAGGCTCTTACTTTGTGCTAGGAATTACTTCTCTCCTTTGAGTCTCAATCCTTAGAAGGACCTTTGCATAGTATTACAAGAACTACTATGAGAATCAATTCCCCACTAAACAGAAAACTGCTTTATATTTTTCTTTAATGACCATCTTGACAGTCAAGACAATTTTTCAGCATGGATCATGAAAAATCAAGGAGTTCTCTGGCCAGCTGAGAAATGACAGAAAAGTCTGAAGTCTAGGAAGCTATCTTATTTTGGGGATGTTCTATATTCTGCTATGAAGGCAGTTTCTCCTCTAACTCCTGCAAGAATGAAAGATTAAAAAGTAACCTACTCTTATCACCAGAAAAGACAAAAGAAAAGATACTGGCTGGAATAAGTTGTGAGATAAATTAATTATGCACGAATATGAACTTGACAAACTAACATATCTGGGGAGGGAGATGCTATCAGTTGATCTTCTGCTGTGAGCAATTTATTTTAAATTAGGTAAATTTTCTTAATATGACATGAGATGTACAGAGGAAATAAGGAAATTTAGGTGAGTTAAGACATGTAAGGATTGACTTTTTAGGAAGAATAATAGTATTAAAATTTAGAGAAGATAGAAAAGGATCTAAGACATGAGTGGGAGACAGACTACAGAAAAAAAATGGGAGAGGAATTAATGAGGAGTGAAGAAAAGAAAAATCCAGGCCAAAAGGAAATGGCTTTCTCACAAATAGAATGATATGCTTAAGATACATACTAGGACTAACTGTGTGTATCGACAAGGTCTGAGTGGAGATGTTTTATATTCAGGAGAACTTAGGCTCTTCTTTATGTGTATCATCTTAGGCAAATGGATTTAACCATCACACATCTCATCTTCCCTCCCTTGTCTTTTCTTTATACCATTTTCCTATGAAAAAAAATTTCATCCCCAAATTTATAAGTTTTCAAAATTCTGTACCTAGTCTTCAACACCAATTTTACATATTCTAAAATTTACACTTAAAAAATCTAACTACATGATACAGCTACTTTAAAAATTGCTTAATTTTAAATTATAGGTGAAAGGATTAAAAATTGCTGCCAGGCTTATAACAAAAAAGCAGCAGTTCTTGGCACCCTTTCAGGATTTTTCATCATTCCCTCTGATTTTTTTTTTTTTTTTTTTTTGCCAGAGTCTTACTCTAGCTCAGGTTGGCCTGGTACTCCATATGTAGCCCATGTTTACCTTGAACTAGTGGCAACCTACCTGCTTCAGTGTTCGGAGTAGGGGTATGAGTGTCACTATTTTTGGCTTCCCTGACATGTCATTTAATGCTATCAATTTCTGACATAATTAGACATCCTAATTTTATAACTCGTCAATCATAACATTAATTTAAGTAAAATTATTTATTGTTTAAAACTACTGTGACTATGTAGAAATTGTTAATTTCCTAGTATTCTAGCTGCATTTTTTGTTGTTGTTGTTCTTTTTATTTTTCTTAAGCTTACATTATAGTGGCTTTGTTTTAAAACTTGCTTTCCTTGTATCTATTTGAAATTCTTTCTGCTCCGCAACAGCTTCTCAAGTGAATTTTCAACACTCAGACTTATTGGAGAATTCATCACTTTTATACTGTTGGCGGCTTCCCTATCCTCTCTGTGGGAAGCATTCCTGGAACTGTGTATTTCAGTCTGGATTCAGTATTCTTTAAGCTTACTGAATAAACTAGCTTTCTGAATATTCATTATTTATCATGATGGGAAGGTCCTTTCTTCAGCAGGATTGTCGTACTGAATACTTTGTGTCCTGTGTACCATGCCTCTTTTTCTTCATCAACAAACTTCTTCCAATAGGTGTAAGGATTTGGGCATTATGCTGGCCGGCCCCTGTCACCTGGCAGAATGCACTCAGGCAGTACTCTGGTCAGCCCAGGGTTCCATGACTACTAGTCTGGAGGCAGTTGCAAAAAAACCTTTAAAAAAGACAGACCCCTCCCCCCACTTATGCTCTCTTTCTTGCTGTTGCCCTGTCTCCCTCTTCTCTTCTGTCCCCTCTGTCTCTTTGTCTCTTTACCTCTTTTCTCTTTCCTCCTCTCTTTCCCTTTCTAATAAAACTTCTCACAAAGCTCTGTCTGCCTGGCATGTTTGTTCCCCACCTTGGTCAAATTCGCCCACTATGGAATCTGTCAAGTTTCCCCTTGCGCTTTATGATAATAATTGATAATGTCTGAAAATATATTGGCTGAAAATAATTTTCACTATGCCTTTTAAAGACATTGTTCTTTTTCTTTTATCATGTAATAAGATTATTTATTTGTTTTTCTTATTTTACATATCAAACTCAATTCCCTCTCTTTTCCTCCCTCCCATGTCCCCTGACCACCCTCCCATCCCATCCCCCCCACTCCACAGGGAGGGTGATGGCTTCCAGAAGGGATCAACAAAATCTGTCAAGTCATTTGGAGTAGGAAAGAGGCCCTCCCTCCTGCCTTTAGGCTAAGGGAGTATCCCTCCATGGGGAATGTGCGCCTAAAGTTCTTTCGTGCACCAGGGATACACCCTGGTTCCACTGTCAGAGGTCCCTTAGATTGCCTAGGCCTTCTAACTGAGACCCAGGGAGTCTGAGTCGGTCCAATGCTGGTTTCCCAGCTATCAGTCTGGAAGTCCATGAGCTCCCCCTTGTTCAGGTCAGCTGTCTCTGTGGATTTCTGTAGCCTGGTCTTGTCCCCATTTTCTTGTCACTCCTCCCTCTCTGCATCTGGATTCCAGTTCAGCTCAGTGTTTAGTTGTGGGTGTCTGCTTCTGCTTCCATCAGCCACTAGATGAGGGCTCTATGATGGCAGATAAGTTAGTCATCAATCTCATTATCAGAGAAGGGCATTCAAGGTAACCTCTCCACTGTTGCTCAGATTGTTAGTTGGGGTCATCCTGGACATTTCTCTAGAGTCAGTTTTCTCTTCAAACCTATAATGGCTCCCTCTTGTATGGCATCTCTCTCTTTTTTCTCTCATCTATTCCTCCCCTGCCTCAATCTTCCTAGCCCCACATGCTTTTCTCTCCTCCCCTTCTTTTTCTCCTCCCCTCTCCACTCACTGCCCCACCCACTCCCAATACACTCAGGAGATCTTGGTCCTTGTGAGGGACCTTGTATGAATCTCTTAGGTTCCTCCTTGTTTCCTAGTTTCTCTGGTGACTTATAGGCTGGTGATCCTTTGCTCTCTTGTATATTGTCCTGGTGAAAACTGGCTTATCATAACTCTGTATCCCAGACCATGGTAAAGGGGTTAATCAACCTACAAAAATGCCTACTAGTTAATAATCTTCATATATAAATTATCTCACAGTTCCTGTGGGCTAGGAATCTGAGCCAGCTGCCATGAGAGCTTAGAAGGAGAGCCTTGACCAGTCAAATTTCAGATGAGACTCTATCTGGGGCCAACATCCTGACTGCAGTCTCTGAAACTCAAAGGTTAGGCTAAACTGTGTCCAGACTGTTGGCCTACAGAAACTGTAACTGATTAATACAGCATTTTGACTTTTACCATATAAATCATTAGTAGCTGACAAAAAGTAACTTTTAATTATATTTTAAAATAAGTAATTTTCTAGTATAAGGCTAATACAAATTTTGGTAATCTTTTTAGATTTATTGTGTGAAGTATTTGCATGCGAATGCACACATGTAAATAAATATGTATGCACATGGATGTGCACCTGAAGGACAAGGACTGATCAAGCATGCCTTTATTGCATCCCACCATTGTTTTTAAGACAGTGTCTCTCACTGAACCAGAAGCTCACCGTTTCAGCTAGACTGCCAGGCCAGCAAGCTCCTAACCAAGAATACACTTGCCTCTGCATCACCCAGTGCTAGAGTTACTGGCTTGTGTCACCATGCACCTGCACTTAATGTGGATCCCAGGGATCCAAACTCAGGCTTTCTTGTTAGCACAGCAAACATTTTACCCACTGAGCCATCTCATCAGCTGGATAGTCTTTTGAATTTAATTATATTAGAGAAATACTATTTGCATCTGACAACTAAGCCTAAATCCATATATACTAGACTGCTCATCCACATTGCTGATAATATCACACTTCTCCAATCTGTCTTTATAATGCAGCTCCTAGATGAAGTATTAGGAGTGGCATAAGCAAAAGTACAAGCCATATGACAACATATACTTTTATTTTAGACTACAGAAAGTAGAAAATGTGAAGGTTTTCCTTCTAAAAGAGCTGTTACACAAAGCAAAACAGGTTCAATGCTAACAATGGTTATTTTTGTATATATTTATGTGTCAATATACATTATAGACCATGATGCAAAATACCTCAAATGGCTTGAGAGGGGTGGGAATCTATACAAAAATCTGATGATAGTCCCAGCACTAGGCTTTATGTGTGGGTTTCTGCACAGGTAAAATTTAATTCATACAGTGAATAAACAAAATACTTACTTAACACCAATGGGGTACTATAAAACAATGAATAAGCCACATTCGGCCATTAATTCATGAAGTTTACACTTTAATGGGGAATATGGAAAGTAAATAAATAATGGGATCTGGTGTAGCATTTGCATTAAGATATGTAGACTACTATGGCTAGATAAAGGAAAATGCTTTATTCAGAATAGAAGTCAAAGTGCTAGTTGAGTCAGGAAGATACCTCAGTTAAAATGATATTTAAACCTCTGAACCTCAGAGATGATTAGGTTAAATGGAAAGGTGTGGGTAATTAATAACCACAGGAAAAGAAATACCCGTGAAAGTGCAGAAGCAAAAGAGAAGCTGACAACATATTTGAATGTGTGGACTCTGAGTAGAGGACAGAGTAGTGTGGCCAGAGAAGATGTGAAGACAAGTGGGGAAAGGCCTTATTTATTATTATACAGGATACTATAGGTCAGATTGCAGAGTTTAGCCCTTATTTAAAGAAATCATAAAACTATTGAAGGGCTTTAAACAGAAGAGTAAAATTCTTCTATAACTCATATAATATTCATAACTATTTGTTTTGTTTCTGAGAAATTAACTTTTGCAATATGTAAAAAAAAAAGACAATAGAAACATGTAACTAAGCACTCATGATGGTGCATGTCTATAATTCCATCACTTAGAAGGTAAAGGCAAGAGGATCAGGAATTCAAGGACATTCTTGGATACCAAGAGAGAGACTGAGGTAGCTATATTTACCCTGTCTCAAAACCACTCCTCTGCCAAAGAAGAAGAGAAACACATATACACATATTAACAGTAACTAGATGGAAGACAGCAAAAAAATATCCCATTTACAATAAAAAATTGAAACAAGGTATGGTAGCCTTCTAATATTAGTACTTGAAGCTGACGCAAGTGAATTACTAGTTTGAGACCATTCTAGGCTACATAGTAAGGTCCAGACTCACTTCAGAGGGGGAAAAATAACAAAACAATAAAAGAATTATAAAATACCAGGTAGTGTATGCCTTTAATTCTAGTATTCAGCAGGCAGATCTCTGTGAATTCAAGGCTAGCCTGGTCTACAGAGTTTCAGGATAGCCTTGACAAATTTATAGGTTAATATGAAAATATTTTTAAAAAATTTAGTCTTCCAAGTTACTGGGGAAAAGGATTTCTAATTTTGTTTCCACAGAAAATGAAAAGCTGTGGATCCCTTCCAGACTAATGTGGTTTGACTGAGCAAGACCCCCTGAAGCAACGTCAATGGGACAATGCAGCCTTGCAGACCACTACAGCCAGGATTTCTGCATCTTCTTAGGATTCCCCCATGACAGCGCCCCCTACCAGCAGGAAGCAGCTTGGAAAGAACAACGCCCAAATTCCCAAACATTTATAAATGTTTGTTTTCATTTTTTTAAAAAAAGGCATGTATAATTATGTCCAGCATAAAATAAATAAATGTTTAAAAAAGAAAGTTGATTCCCCCAAATTTTCAATTATTCTCACATTTGGCATTGTGTCCTCATCACGCCTTGTCAGCACATGCAAGTTAATAAACACAGTAAAATATAATTACCAAAAAAAAAAAATTTAGTCTTCACATCTCAGCATATTCACCTATTCCAATATTCTTGTAGATCTTTTCTCAAACTTTACGGCTTTTTGTGGTTGCTGCTTTCATTTTTCAAGACACGGTATCTTTATATAGGCCTGGCTGCCCTGGAACTAGCTCTGTAGACCAGTATGGGCTCAAACCCAGATATTCGCCAGCCTCTGCCTTCTGAGTGCTGGGATTAAAGGTGTGCTCCACCACTGCCTGACAACTTTATGGCTTTTTACATACAGTTTTTATACACTTATTAGTAAGTGTATAAGTAAGATAATTATGGGTATTTTTTTGTTTTGGACTTCTTTTTAAGACAGGGATTCTCTTTGTAGCCCTGCCCCCCCCAGACAGACACACAGACACACACACACAGAGTCTATGTAGCATAAGCTGGCCTGGAACTTATTAATAACTCAGCTGGTATCAGACATGTGATTTTATTGTATCAATTTCCTGAGAGCTTATTATAGGCCTGTGCCATCAGACCCAGTGTTGTCATTCTTTTAAAGCAAATCTTAAATAGTATTTAGTGTGATAATTTGATTGCATTCTGACACTCCTGAAGACTGACAATAAAGTTTGTTTTGAATCAGAGGGCAGAGCTAGCTACTAGATGACCAAAATTAACCATAGAGATTATAGAGGGCTGAGGACAGATAGATACAGAAAGTAGTAAGTCAGGGCTGAAAAAAGATCTCGGCCCTTTTGAATAGAGGAAAGAGATAGGAGGTCACTGGTTGCTTCTCCACCACTTCTTTGATCATTTAGGTTCTTACCCAGATATCGGACTCCCAAGCTTTTATTTATAAAAAATAATTAAACACATCAGCATATTTTGGTAAAACTAATGTGAAAGCATCCAGGAATGCCTTATATTATAAAATGATTGCTTTACTTAGTTTAAAATTAAGAAAAATTTTACAACATCTGGTTTATCCCTGTCCTTTGTGACATTTATTTTACTTACTGTTTGTGGATTAATCTCCTCCTCTCCCATAGGTTCATCCATAATTTGCTGTCCATTCTGTGAAAAGCACAGCAAGTAGACAAGTTACCAAAACAGATTTTACATCAAAATTATATGAAGACAGACAAAAAGAAAATAAACCAACAAAACTACCAACCCATCATCTAGAATATCAGTATCCCTAAAGGGCTTCAGTAAAGTAGAATCACCATCTAAGAATGCAGGGACAACTTTGCAACAAGTTGTATTTCAGAAGTTCAGAGGTAATTTAATTATTTGAAACTATCTGAGTATTTTCCATGGAACTAATAAATGATGACTACCTTTTCAGGTGAGCTCTTATGCTTCATAGGTAAATGCATTACAAATGGTCTTATTCAAGCCTCAGCTAACATCATTTATAATACTTTGTACAGCAAAACAGATTCTAAACTCCAATGTCATTAATAATTAATCAGAAAAGCTGATTAATTATTGTAGAGAAAACCAA
The DNA here is from genome assembly GCA_030556225.1 of Cricetiscus sungorus. Classification (NCBI taxonomy): domain Eukaryota; kingdom Metazoa; phylum Chordata; class Mammalia; order Rodentia; family Cricetidae; genus Cricetiscus; species Cricetiscus sungorus. The sequence continues at coordinate 4,666,224 of JANBXA010000405.1, read as the reverse complement.
GCTCAGTCTCTACATCAAAGTAAGTTCCAGATGGACTAAACATTTAAATGTCAAAAAAATAAAACTAAGTAAGTATTAGAATATGGGTGAGTAATAGTTACAAGATAAGAATAGAAATCATAAAGAAAAATGTGACATTTTCACCCATAAGTTATTCTACCAGACACAAAGGATTACAAAAGACAAACTGATTACAAAAAACTAAAGCAACATGACAAAGAGTTGGTATCCTTGATACATAAAGATCTTTGTTTTACAAACCTGTAAGAAAAAACGATGAACCTCAACAGAAATGAGCAATAAGGGAAAAAAGAATTCAGCCTTAGTGCCAGTCATAGAAATGCATTTAACCCAAAGATACCTTTGCTTTCCAAATCATTAGTAGCTTAAAAAAACAAAAAACCAAAAAAACCTGAAACTAACACTCAGTGGGCATGGGGGAAAAAAGCATTCTGGGTTTACTGGTGGAGAAGTGTAAATCAGCACTCTTACAGGAAGACAATTTCAGTCTATTGAAAACAAACAAATATCACACATAAAATTTTAGTTTCTCATTCATTCTACTTTTTAAAATAGACAAGTGTACAAAGATGTATATACAAGATGCTCACCATAATTATTTTTCCAAAAAGAACTCCAAATTGGAAACCTAAATTCCTAACAATAGAGAACTAGTTAAATATAGTATGATGCATCCATATAACGGAATACTATGTGGTCATTAAATGATAAAAATGTAAATTTATTGACATGGAAAGACAATCACATATAATAAGTGAAAAAGCAGTTTACAAAACAATGTGGATTATAACAAACCCATTTAAAACAAATATATACATATCTTAATGTATATATTTGTATGGGAAAACACTCTGGAAGGATATACATCAAAATGTTAACAGTGGCTATCTCCAAAAGGCAGAATTTCAGATGACTTCAACTTTGATTTTGCTTATTTGAATTTTGTAATGTATCTATAGTATCTACAATAAATATGTATTATTTGTGTAACTGAAAAATAAAATAGCAGGGAATGGTAACCCATGTTTATAGTCTCAGAACCTGGGATCTTGAAGCAGGTCTGTAAATTTGAGGCCAGCCTGAGCTATATAGCAAGCCCATATCTCAAAGAACAAAAACAAATCTTAAAACAATGGAACTTAGGAATATAAAGGGTCTTCTTTTATTCCCTCAGGGGACAAAAGCCCTCTAACTCCTTGTTGATTTAACAAATGTACCAGGATCTAAGTTAACCATTTTTAAGAGCATTATAAATGGGGAAGTAATAAAAGGCAGTCCACAGTATCACATAAGACACATGCTCAGAATTTAAATTCCTGTCTCTCTGCTCTCCCCAGCTCTATTTATCATTCATTCATTCGTTCTTTGTTCATTTGTTTATGCTATGTTCTAGGTTCTGGCCTAGAGATAAATGTAAACATGTCTTCCATCCCAAAATGTCTACTGACTTAAACAAAGGGCACCTACATTCCTATGTTAGAGGCTGTCTATACAATTACACAAAGGACAAAACCGGTGGCAAAATGCAGGAAGAAGGGGGTATGGAGTATATGGAAAATAAAATCTTAATTTCCTGACACAATTTCAATGGCTACAATATCCCCATTTCTGTGATAAGGGCATCCAAACTATCTTCAAGACATGCCTTTCCTCTAAAAGGTATAACATTTTATTTGACTGATTGTTTTAATCCAATCCAAGGAAATCTTAAACTAGTTTTTAAGACTACTGAGTTGGAGTCAAGCATGTAGATTCAAAATCCTGTTCTCATACTAGTAATGATGAAGCATTGGGTAAATTACTTAAGCCATATAAAATTTAGTTTATGTACACAGAAAGTAACAATTTAGAGATTATTATTCAGAGGATTGTGAAGATGAAAGATAAATACATGAAAACCTAATCTGAGTATTTGGCATTTAGTAAACAATCAGATTAGTTATTTTTTATTATGTCCAGATGCAATCATCTCATCTGTGGCTAACCAACCTGCTACTTTTCCTGCAATTGCTCTCTTAGTGAATGTCACCATCTAATTGTATGTACCTTTCTCTGTTATTTGGATTTTAGAACACTTGCTCTAACTGGTGGTACATTTATATTTTCAATAGAAATAGAATTTTAGAACCATCAGCTCCTTATAAATTTCAATGCATGCACAACAACCCTCACAATTTGATTTTTAGTTTTAAAGACTGCTGGTACAACAGGAACAGCACTGACTTGGAATTGTTAGACCAGCAGTACCGATAGAGACCTGGCACTCATAAGCCTCATGATTTGGGGAAATTGGACTTTCTCTTAATCTACCATTTTCTCTGTTCAAATGGGGATTATTTTCTCTATCTACTCAAAAGTTTATTATCAGCTCAAAATTGAGATGATTCATAAGAAAGCACTTTGTTAGTTAACTGTACCAATGTAAACTATTATTAAGATAAAACAGCTTCATAATGATAAAATTATTCAACATAAAATCCTGCTGATAATCAGTAAGACATATCAAAAGTCTTCAGTTTTAATGGCATCATATAATTTATTTAAATTCTTTCTATCATGTTTTTACTTCTGTTCAAATGCTATCAGGACAAGAATGTAGGCTTATCAGGTAGCCCAATACTAGACTGCCTCTGAAAAAATACTGCCTGCTAGACACAATTCCTCATTGTACAGTAACTTTTCTCACTCACAAATTGCACTTGAAGAAGATACCGATAAATGAAGACTAATTTGCCTTTAGATTCCTGCAAAGCCATTGGAATATATATCCATGCTTATAATGTGTCCAAGTCTTATCTTTTACAGATAATTCAAGTTTCTCCAAATATTTAAGACTGATGAAACTTGTGATCCTATTTGCTGAGCATATTCTTGATTCATCTTAAAGAACAGTATATTAAAACACATGCAATCAACATTCCAACTCTGGTTTTAAAAATGAAGAAATGTAGGCATATCACTTTCCTTTTCTACATAATAAACTTTCATTAATGCTGTTCACATTCACAAAATTTTGGGTATGCCTCAACATTTTGTTGACACTAAGTTTTCTGTTGATTCAGTCCTTGTCTTTTTTAAAATATTTATTTTAGTAGGTATGTGTAGGTATATGCAGGTGCCAATGGAGGCCAGAAGTGTTGTATCCCCTGGAATTACAGACAGTTGTGAGCCACCTAACATGGGTGCTATGAACTGAATTTGGGTCCTCTGCAAGAAAAAGTTCTCTAACTACTGATCTAGTTCTCTATTACCAACATTTATTTAGTTTGCTTTTGGAGGTGGTGGTTACATATGCCATAGTGTATGTATGAAGATCAGAGGCAACCTGAGGGAATGGTTTCACTCCTACTATGTTTGAACTAAGGGATTGAACTAAGGTCATCAAGCTTCCAAGCTACTTTTATGTGAAGAACCATCTAGAGCCTACTTCGACTGTTTTTTACTTACAGTACAACTTACTATGTGCCAGCAATATGTTGCAGCATACCCAAGATAATGCATCTTTCATCTTAAACCTGTTGTTACTTATTTCCACAGAAAAGGCCTTACTTAAAAAAAAAAAAAAACTGAAAGTACACACTCTAAGAAACAACTGAAGTGAAGCATGATCCCAAAGATATCCTATTCTCTAGTGTAGGCAAATGATCCATTTCTTGCTAAATTTAGGAAAGATTAAACTTTGTACTTCATTATTAAAGTTGGAAAATAGGAAAGCCAATGTTATCCTACATACCAACTTTAGAGAACTTTTCTCTACTAAAATCAACCTTTGGTATTATTCATCAAACAAGGATTCAAGCATGATTAGAAGTAAATATAATGTTATGTTTGCAGTTAAAAAGTTTATTTCCCCTTTGAAAACTGACCTTTGATCATTACTAGAGATTAGTATAAACAGATGACTAGTCATTCAATGCTGCACTTTCTACAGTTTTTAAATCTAGGGGGATAGGATCTACTAAACAAGAAAATGGATTTCTCTTAATTTCAAGACAATTATAAAAGTGTGCACTGAAGTTGGTCAATATCCCTTTCAAACCCTAGCTATGCCACATACTGGTAGAGTTAGCTGAACTTTGGATAACTTCATAAAAAATTTAAGCTGAAGTTTCTCTGCTTATAAGATGCATAACATAATATAATGCCTGCTTATAAGATGCATAACATAATATAATGCCAACCCCACAGGATATTGAATTAGAAGGGTCCATTAACAGGACAATAAATTCTACAGATTTTCTCTTTTGTCTCAAATGATCAGGAAATGTTTCCATTTCTGTAGATAAGTTCTAAGGATGTTTTGCCATGAATAATAGGAGAGATGCCTTTCTCACCACTCATGGCACACAAATTCCTGCCAAGCAGGATAGAAGAAATCATTCATGTGTGTGCTATTTTTCTGTACAATGTGGCTGAAGAATAAGTATGAAAAATAGTTTTAAAGTGAGGCAAATGTATTTATCCTCTCTCATCCTACCAAAATGCCTGCCAACCTAAAAACCGTAGAGCTTGGCAGATTGTACATATGCAAATACGATGTGAAATACTGGAAAAGGGTAGGAAATGCTAATCATGCTTTACTTTGTTACTTTGAAATGTGTAAAAAGTCACAAATTGGATTAACCTACAATATGGGGCTGATCAGAACAAATCAGATAAAGGAGATTGTTCGCTTCAGTTTCAGCACGGGTTGTTTTGAAAACAACTTTCAATGCTATATATACAGGGATCACTAGAGATTGTCTTTGAAGTGCCATGATGGGCAACTCGAACAGTAATTCTAAACGGAAGTTTTAATACTTCTAAAGTATTCCCAAGTATTTTAAGGGAAATGCTGACATGTTAAAAATAAGACTTTTCTTAGTTAAAAATGTTTCACTCTCAGCTACCCAATTATGGACATTATTGTGCTGCAGTTCGTGTTACACCATATATTCCCAGGGTATTGTCTGGTCTTTTTGGAAAAAAAATAAGCTAAGTTTTTAAAAATTATTTGACTTTCTAACAGGATATCATCTGGAGGAACTGTATTAGAACTAAGAAGTGATCTGTGATGGATGAAGTTTGACCTTTACATTTGTAGGATATACCAACTATTTACACACTCTCACCTAGAGATGAAATGCACATAAGAACACTGGGAGAAAAGGATTACTTATAGAGAATAACAGTCTAAAGTAATAAGAAAGGAAGAAGGGTCTGAAGCCATAGTATATTAATACAGAGACCCAAGTTGCAGGAAGGAGCAAGGACTACACTTAAGAAAACAACAACCCCAAAACAAAACACCCTCACATTTCCACAAGTATATCTGCCTTCCAAACTCCCTGATCCTAGCAGTGGTTTTCCTGTAGAAAGTGTAATGTAGCTGAAGTTTCATCATAAAGGTGCTGTGCATGAGGCAGCAGAAACCTCTTTCCAACTTTGGTCAAGATACCATTGTATTGTTCAGAATCCAAAGAAGCTTCTATGCAATCACACTGAAACAATAAGAAACAAGCATTTTATATTCTTAATAAGGAATGTATATAATCCTTACCAATGTGACAGGATTAAGAATCAGCTCCTCATTTATCCTAAGGAAATATCAGAGATGTGCATAAAGACTTATGTACAGTGATATTCATTATACTTTAAAATAGAAAACAATCTAAATGACCAACAGGGGACTGGTTAAATAAATCACAATACATCTATTCATATGTAGGAACACTATGCAATGGTTAAAATCAGGGCCTAATAAAAAATTAATGATGCAAATATGCCTGCAATATATTACATTTAAAAGGATATAAAGCTATAAATATGATCCCAAATCTGTACCCTCCCTCCCAACATGGGAGCATGTAACTAGCAAAACATAAATTCTTATCAGCGGTTACCTGGGCCATAGAATTTTCTTCTTGATACTGTTTTTTTTTCTCCCAAAATTATATGCATTTATTATGTATATTTTAAAGAGAAAAATAAATAAATGTAATTAGAAAAATTGGTTTATCTTCTAGTTACAGTGCCGTTATGCCTGCTTTATTAGCTTTCTTGCTACCTAAAACTTGTTGGTACCCAGGACTGCTGTATTTTCTAGTCTAGGTAGGTATAAACTCTGGCATGTATCTATACTGTTAAGTTTATGAGGGCCCTTTCTTAAGTTTTTATTTAGTTGTTTTTTTCTTGGTCCTTTAGTTGTGGCCTCAGAAAATAAGGTTTGGGCCTAGATCCACCTCATGTTTTTGAAGTGTACCCCTAAGGGAAATTCTGTTTATGAAGCAAGTTATGTTGGGAGTAAAGAAATGAAAACACAGTAGCAAAAATTAAGTCTGTATTGTGAATAGCAAGTATCAGAACACACACTGCAGAAAACAGAATCCATGCCACAAAGGACAAACTTGAGTAAATGAAAAAAAAAAAGAATTTAAAAACTATGGAAGACAGACAGAAATAATCTATGAATAACAAATGTTCCTAAGAAAAAAACAGAGCAGATTAATCAATCAAAAGTATAAGAAAACTTTCCAGTTCTGAAAAAAATACCTGAGACTGCAGACTGAGAAGGTTCAACAGAGATCATCAACACCAAGACATGTCCTGGCAAATGTTTTTAAATTTCAAGGATAAAGATATAATCCTATAAGCATACAAGCAGAAAAAATAGGTTATTTCAAGGCACTAAAATCAAATTGATCTCAGAATTTTTCCTTACAATAAAATGCCAGAAGACCTACAGAGAGTTAAAAGGAAACAGTTAAGATCTAAGGATTTCACACCTCACCCTAGTTTTTCAAGTTCAAAGGTCATAGAAAATTATTCTTCCTTCTGCAAAGTCTTATAAAATGTCACCATCTTGGTAGCATCTTTTAAAAATAAACTGTGCAAAGGCATACTCTAGAAAACCATCAGGAGGATAAAGAGCTCAAGAATATGAGAAGTAATGTCTACAGATACCAAGTTAATATTCAGGAATAAATGACTAATTTAATCCCACTAAAGGATAATGTGGAAAAATGGATAAATATTGCTCTATGTATATAAACAATGTAAAAGAAAAATTATCTTACAGAGTTGAGATTTATAACCTTGAACTAAATTAATATGGACTCAAAAGAGGCAGCAGGAGAAGAAAAAAATCCTCCATCCTTCCTAAAAGTATATTTAACAACCATTATTTTTACTTTGTATCTAGTAGGTTTTGGAACATTTTGAAATACCACACAATAATAAAAACAGATATCACTAAAGAATGTGCTATGTGGGTGATAAACCTGATACTCCTTTATGTTAACATTATATTCAACCCTAAGACTATGAGGTATTAATTACCCATATTTCAGAGCTGAGGAAACCAAAGCTTGGCAAATAAATTAGTGAATGGCAGAAACAGGACTCAAACCCAGTTCTTTTCAGATTAGTAAGTCTTCCTTCTATCTTTCACAATTGTCTCAAAGAAAGCATTCCATATGGCAGAAGAAAAAAATTCTCAAGGAAGTAACACAAAATGACAGCAACCGTTTTAAAGGTGATATAAGAAATGTCATGTGTCTATTTAAAGTGACTAGTATTTGATGCTATTGGAGCCTTTTGTTTGAACTGCTAGAAGCTGTAGCCAGGACCTCATGCAACCTAGACAAATATTCTACCACTAGGTTATATACCACTAGTTCTCTTCTGTTTGGAGACTGGGTCTCACTAAGTTGCCAGGCCTGGACTTGAACCCATCCTACAGCTTGGGCAAGCTTTTTACTTGCAATCCTCCTCCTGCCTCAGCCTCCCAAGTGGCTTAGCTTATAGGTTTGAACCATCAGCCCCAGAATTATTCTCTTGTGTGATAATAGTTTGACAGTTGAGTGTTTTAAGTCTTTATTTTTGAAGAAATACAATGCAAATATTTACACTGGAGTTGACTCACCTAGAATTAGCTTCAAAATAATTCACTGGAGATAGGGCAAGGAAGTATGTGCAGGACAGTGTGTGGAAGGGGAAGCAGCAGGAATAAAATAGTCGTCATGAATTGGTACTTTTTAGGCTTTATTCTTAGAAAATGGTGCTTGTTCAGGCTATTTTCACTGTTCTGTGTGTAAAATGCTTCACACTAACAACTTTCAGTAGGCTTACATTTAAGAAGGATAAAAAATCCATTATTTACTTTCAAGGAAAAGAGGTAACTATAGAAAACCATATAGAAAGAGAAAGCGTGTAACTAACTTTTGCAGTTCCAGGAATTGAACCCAGGCCTTCCCTCACGGTAGGCAAGTGTTTTTAACAATTATATCATCTCCAAGCTCTTCTTTGTACAATTAATTTACATTTTTAAATAAAATAGAAGCAAGTGTTTATAATATTAATACTGAACATAAAATATATGACAAAGACCCTTTAAGGTGATCACAGAGATAATATGGACTAAAGATACCAGTACCGAATCCATAGTAATACTGGTTATCAATTACTCAGCTCTTGACCACTAGGCAAATACTAAGTTATCTCTGATGCTTCTAAACACGTTAAAAGACATTATCATCAATTTACAAATGAAAAATTAAGCCAAGATGAATATGTAAATATTTTTAGTGTAGTCTCAGCAAAATGCCTGACACATAATACATGCTCAATAAATATTTGGTGAACACATGAAAAAGTCCAATTATCTGTCCAAGGATTAAATGGTAGGGCCCACATTTTGAATCAAACCTAAATCTAACCCTCTATTGTTTAACTAAAATAGTATTTTAATAATGCTTCATTATAGCAAGATTAGAGATATATTATTCCTTCTGTGTATGTTTATTTTTCAGGTTTTAAATAATTAGCATGATATTTTTAGACACAAAAATAATCAAATAGTAAATATGTAAAAGTTCTGAACATTTAGCCACAGACTAAGCAGACCACAACACAAAAGCAGATGTATTAGGACTATAACATGAAGTAAATGGAAACAAGGGAGATTTGAAAACTTTAACATGAGAGCAACTAACATAAAAATAGAATAAGGACAAATTGTTATAATTATACTAGGATAGGTAAATACTACATTTCAGAATAAAATAAAATATAAAAGATTAAGGACTCAAGTATCTATTTAAAACTGATTTGTTCTAAGCCACAAAATAAATGTGAAAATATTTAATATCTATTTTTTATTTGTAATTACTTATATATGAGCTAGAGTTACAGAAGCTTGTGAGCACACTAACAATGGGTGCTAGGAACTGAACTTGGGTCCTCTAAGCCATATGCAGCCTCTAAAATTCTGTGTGTGTGTGTGTGTGTGTGTGTGTGTGTGTGTGTGTGTGTGTGTGTGTGTGTATGTGTGTGTGTATGAACATGCCAAAGCACATGCACATGCATGGAGATCAAAGGACAACCTGTGTGAATTCAATTTCTCCTTCCACCATGTTGGCCTTAAGATCATACTTAGGTTGCTAGGCTTGTGATGAGCACAGTTACCCATGAGTCATCTCAAGGGTCCTAAATCTAAAACTACCAAAAGCAGGAATCATATATTTCCCCTGATTATGATAAATTAAACAAGAAAATAAACTATAGCAATAACCTAGAAATTAGTTTGCTTTTAAATAATCATTGGCTAAGGAAATAAACAGTAGCAACTATTACTTATTCACTGCTTCTGCTTACCTTTTAAATTATAGTGCTATCTAAGCCATATATTCTATAATTTATTTCCAATTATTAATAAACCATGAGGTATGATGCTATAGTTAGAGATGAAGGGAGATTGAGAGTATTTTGTTCATGATCACAGCTACATTTTGTAAATAAGTGAACCAAAGTCAAAATGTAAAGTGTCCACTAGCATGTTGTAACTTGGTTAGAATTGACATCCAGGTGTGCTTATTTAACTCTTTGCATAATATAAAACTTTATATAATAAAAGTGTGGTTCTTTCACATAACATGTTCTGAAAATAATCTCTTTATAAACACATTATTCTAATAAGGGTATGGTTCATTTTTTCTAACATTTTATTGGCTGGTATATTATTTCCTGAGAAATTTTTTATAATCTATTCTCAATAGGGCAATGAAAAGAGGAAGATAACACACAAAGTAGGTAAAGGAAGGAATCAAAAGTAAATATGATTTCTTGCCCATTTCCAAAAAGCAGTGTGTCTTTGAAAATGTCACTTGGGGGGAGTAGTTACCTGCAATCCTTAGAGTGCTCTGTGGAACTTTGGTCAGTTTAGACTGAGAGTCTGCCACAGACTGTGCGTAAAAGACCCTAAGTCAGAGAGCTCCCTCAGCTTGAAAATGTTATACTTCTTTGATTACAAAAATTTAAGTTTTAGAGTAAGATTATTAAGATTTTGTTTTGTATTTCACTTGAGAAAGTTACCAATTCTGTGCTTACAGGTATTTTACATTTCTAAGTGTAATTCATTCATTTGTATACAGAATAGTTTTATCAGTGGTGCATTTTGCTCCCTAGTGTAAGGAAAGATAAAGCCAAAGAACGGATGGAACAGCTGTTGTTTCCTAAAAGAAAAATAAAATATGGGTTTTCTTTACAGATTAAGGACTCTAACGCATTCTTTTAATTTCTACAATCCAATATTACAGTATTTTACTATCAGAGAAACTGGTGTAATGCCAACTTTTTTAAAAAAACTGTTATGTAGATTCCTAATTCTATTCCTGTGTCCCAAGTCCTACTTCTTTTTAATAGATGGTATGTTTCCGATCCCTGTACAATGACCACAATTATTTGAGTTTTCTGTTAACATATAGTAGTAGAGTGCTTGCCTGGCACCTGTGAGGCCCTGTATTCAGTTTCAGTAACACAAACACAATACAAAATAAATAAAATTATTTGGACTTCCTCCACACAGAAACAAAATCAGATTTCCAGAAACTCCATGGCTTAGTATATATATATTTTAAAAACTCCTGTGATCACACAACTCTGGGAAACCAGTGTAGTAGAGAAGATCATGAGTTGCGATGACTGCCATATCAAGTTGCAAAACCTGGCTTGCCCTTTATTATAGGTGTCTTTGGATAAGTGATTTACCTCAGCTTTCCAATCCAAACTCAGATAACTCAATTCACCAGAAGCTGTGATAAATTCAGTATAACTCTATAGGATATTCAGTAAATTTCAACTTCTCTTTTCCTGTGTTCATCTTTTTGCAGCAAATAGCACATGAGGAGCTTTAGAGGAGTTCCTTCCCATTTTTAGAGCTAAAAATATAAAATTGGATAAGTTATGTATTGTATGGGTTGACTAATTCATTTGGGTTCAAATGAAAAATATCATCATACTGGCTTCAAAGGCCAAACTTTTATTTTGTTGTGATCATGGAAAAATCACCTGGACCTCTATTTTTACATTTTTTACTATATGATCATTAGATTTTTTTCTAAACATTTTCATAAAATCACTTGATTTTGTAGATTTACTAAAAATATACTCCCATACACAACTGAATTAATCTAGAATTCATTTTTCAAAAAAAAAATCTTATTTTTTTCAAAATTCATTTAAAAATGAATTTAAATTGTTTTTAAAAAAGTGACATCTTTTCCCGCTTGGATTTCAGCTCAGATGTTTAAAGCCAGAGCTCTTTCTCAGTATTTTATTTTTTCATTATTTTCTCCCCCTCAAGACAGGGATTCTCTGTGTAGCCTTGGCTGTTCTAGAACTCACTCTGTAGACCAGACTGGCTTCAAACTCTCAGAAATCCAGCTGCCTCTGCCTCCCAAGTGCTGGGATGCTGGAAGTAAAGGCTTAAGCCACCACTGCCTGGAAGTATTTGCTTTTAAAATATATATATATATATATATATATATATATATATATATATATATATATATATATATTTCATTTCATTCATTCTCTGGACACTACAAAGACTATGAAAGCAATAGTGGAACAATGTCTCAAATACTCATTACAGATGTATTAATCTATATGATTGGTTCCAGAGAGTGAACCACCAACCTTTACACACCTTGTTGCTTATGGTTAGGATTGTGAGTTCACCTCTCCTCTAGGGAATCAAGAACCAAAAGCCTATCTTCTCAATGAGTTCCTCAAGGAGAGTTAACAAAAGGGAGGAACAGAAGAGGAAGTGGATGGCTAATTAGTCTCACCTGCCAGATAGTAAAGGCTCAGTTGTCTGCTAAGCCTCACTGACATCAGCAGGGGTGAGAAACAGTTGAGTACTCTCGTCTCTAGCTATCTTCTTCTGCCTGGTTGATGCAGGGGTGGGGGTTGGGGTGCGGTAAGAAGCTCAGAGTAAACTATCTCTGCCTCGAACTACTTTAAGTCTTATCATTTTGGGTTTGTGGTGAAGGCTCAACTTATTGCTGACTACACTGAGAAGAACCAACTTCCTTTTATAAGGGTAGGATGGTGAAAACCCAGCTTCCTGCACAGTCTGCAAAAGTCACCCAGCAGAGGGAACCAAAGCACTGTTCTTCCCCACCCCCAACAAGGAATGGGTAATTAATGCTCATTTTCCCTAGCCAACACCCTTGGGCTGGAGAGGCAGAACACTGCCACTTGTTCCCTATTCCTATCAGTAATTAGGTAGATTAGAATGAGAACTGGCAAGGTTTAGTCTTACTGAACCACCCTTTCCTCAACTGTATAGCTAAAGAGAACCGAGTTTTGAGGGGTTTTTTGTTTATAAGTATTTATTTATTGGTGTGTGTGTGTCTGCGCGCGCGCTTGGTAGTGCTATAGCATCTTGTCTATGATATATGGGAATCAGTAAGAACACCCAGATACCACATTACATGTGTTACCTTTAGGTTCCAAGGTCCTCAGGCAATCTGCCTTCTTTTTCCACAGCTCCACTGGTCCTGGTCCTATTTGTTTAGTTTCAGTTGATAGGGAAGTCCTGCTATAGGATTCCTCCACCTTGACAGAACCAGAAGTTTCTTCCACATGATATTTATATTAAAAATGGCATTTGTTTTCTAATTATCATTGAAACTCTACTATGGAAAGTTAAGATTACAAAATTATAATCTCTCTAAATATCCAATTATATCTGTTTGTATTCCTGATCAATTTAGCTTGTTTTATGCTATTCTGGTTGTCTGTCCAGACAATTGGGCACTTTTAGACTATAATAATCCAAAGGAAAGAAATCTACTTAATTCATTATCACCTAGTACTATATTTCACACACTAAAGGGAGCCAAGAGGAAAAGAACATTTTACAACTAATTTGCACATTCTTGTTATTGATCCAAGGCAGATCTTATTTTTAACTTGCCTATACTATTTCTCTCTTTAAGCAACCTTCTCTTTTACTGATACCAACATCCACTCTGATTACTATTCTCTTGAATTATACCAATTGCTAGCACGAACTTGAACAAAAGGATGGGGGTAACTGAGATGGATTCTTTTTGTTGTGGTTGTTTTTGTTTGTTTGTTTGTTTGTTTTTGTTTTTGAGACAGGGTTTCTCTGTGTAACAGCCCTAGCTGTCCTGGAACTCACTCTGTAGACCAGGCTGGCCTTGAATTTACAGAGATCCACCTGTCTCAGTCTCCCAAGTGCTGGGATTAAAGGTGGCACCACCACCTGACGGAGATGGATTCTTAAAAATAATTCATTTAATGCATTGACTTAATTTAATTAACTTTGGAGATTTTTTAAAAGACAGTTCTGATTATCAACAAATTACTATATTGTGCTTTAAAAAAAAATCTATTGAGTTACTAAGACCAAGGGGACTATTCCCTGCCTGTAGCTTTGAAAAACCAATCTATATAGCTCCATGTTGTATTTTTCAAGGAACTCTGTTCCTGCTTAGATAAACTGTACTAGGTGATGAGGTAGCCTAAAGCACATTCATAGAACCTATACCTTTATGAATCCAATTGTAAAACCACTGTTCTAGGGAAAGTTTTGTATTTATTACATCTAAAATGAAAAATTTTGAGAATATAAACATATAGGGCACTTGCTTTTTCTCTAGAGAAAAACACTATTTAAATGCCTAAATCAGCAACAAGCATAGAAATTAGGACATAAAGGAAATGAATGATCCTTAATATCATTAGTTACTAGGAAAATGAAATTGAAACAATGAGATACTTCATACTGACTACAAAAAGTTTCAATAAAGAAACATAACACATATTGGGGAGAACGTGGAGAAACACTATTAAGGGCAATGAAAAACAGTGAAAATGAGTTGGAAAATAGGTAATTTCTCAAAAATGTTAACCATAGATCACATAACTATTTCTAATACATAAAATAACTGAAAATATATATTCACACAAAATCTTTACTCAAACATTCATAATATCATTATTCATAATAATCAAAAGGAAGAAGTTTGAAATAAGTCAATTTCTATCAGTGAGTAAACAAAATATGGCATATTCATACAGTGTGGGAAAAAATGAAGCACTGATACATTCTACATAACATGGATGATCCCTGAAAAATTATAAGACAACATAAACAAAGGCCATATATTGTAGGATCAAATAGGTAACTCTATAAAGATAGAAAATAGATCAATACTTGCCAGAGTGTGGGAAAAACATAACTGTTAATGAGTAGGGCATTTCTTCTTGAAGTAATGGCAATGCTCCAGAATCAGAAAGGTAATGGATGCACAATCTCGTGACTATGGTTAAGTGCAAGTCACTGTGGGTTTTTTTTTTTTTGTCAACTAGATACAAACCAGAGTTAACTAAGATGAGGTGACCTCAATTGAGGAATTGTTTCTGTCAGATTTGTCTGTGGGCAAGTCTGGGAGGTATTTTTTGCCTTTATTTTTGCTTTTGTTTGTTTGTTTTTTGAAACATTACTCTATAGATTTGGAGCCTGTCCTGTAGACCAAGACTGGCCTTGGAACTCACAGAGATCCACCTACCTCTGCCTCCTGAGTGCTAGGATTAAAGGCATGTGGCACCACTTTGTGGCAGAGGGTATTTTCTTGATTCATGATTGATGTGGGAGGGTCCACCTAACTGTGGGCTGGGCCATCCCTGGGTAGGTGGTCCTGGGTTGTATAAGCAAGCAAGCTGAGCAAGCCATAGAGAGCAAGTGAGTAATCTGTGTTCCTCTATCTGGTTCGATTCTTGCCTGAGTTCCTGCTTCAACTTCCCTCAATGATCCAAACTTCCCCCAATGACCAGGACTTCCCTCAATTACCAGGATATTTGAGCCAAATAAACTGTTTCTTCCCCAAGTTGGTTTTGGCAATGTTTTATGACAACAGAAAACAAATTAGGACACCTACTTTATAAAGGTCAATCTTGTAGGAAATCTGTAATTTCTTTCTCAAAAAATTAAGGATACTTGACTTATTTAAAAGTCTAATGAAAGACAGCCTCCAAAACCACAGAGAAACCCTGTCTCAAAAAAACTAAAACAAAAGTCTAATGAAAGAATTCACTGATTGCATAATTTAAAATATTTCCTTTCTTATACTACAGCAATATAGTCTTTTTTTTTCAATTGCTACTTTTTTTGTATATTTTGAGTTGAAGCAGATCTTACTTCCGGGAACTTTATAGGCATATCTTACAGGCTTTTCTGAAAGGAGTCAAATGTCAACAGGTAATGATTTATTTAAAAACTGCAAGTAATAAGCCATATTTACTCAAATAAATTTCTACCTAAGGGCTTCTATAAAGGCAGCTGGTAAGTAATGTTTAGACAGCTTCCTTCTTCCCCACTTCAAATACAAGATACTTTGTTTCATTGGTAACATAGCTCATTGGTAACATAACATTATAAATCTGAATGTATTTTCCATATATGTGAAATGTTTTTACTCTGGCTAGTTAAAAAAAGCTGTATGTGCAAAACAGTATTAATTTTTACTGACTTTTCTAGTACAAAAACATTGTCTCTATTGTCACCAGCATTCCTAATTTATACCAGGATCACATTCTCCATCAGCCTCCTTGAGAGGGCTTCACATACACAATAAGGTGCCTATCTTTCTAGGTCATTAATCTCCTTACATTCTCACAAATACAGCCACTTATGCAAACCACCTGGACACTTTCTAAATTGTAGATGACTTCATCTAGATGGAATCATTCATCTGGATGTTCTCGATTCAAGCAGGCTAACTCAGTGGAACATCTATGCAATTTGAAATCTGTGAGACTTCGTTTCAATCTTTGCTCCTGTTTACTAGTTGTGCAATCTTATGAGCAGTTTATTTCCCTCTGGGCTTCAATTTCCACAGATAAGAATAACTATATACCTCATTCCAGTTAGAACATACTGAGTACCCAATCAAATTGGCATTCAGTAAATGTGAATGTCCACATTCATCTAGGAGAGAAATAGTGACCTTGACACACTCCATACTATTTGATTACAGGCAGGGCCAAGTTGTTTGTTTACTCTAAGAACTGGCTGAATTTTCCTAATTTACAAACTAAAGTTAAGGCAAATTGATTTTAAGATTCTGACAAAGTAAACAAAGGTAAAATTAGCAAACAAAATAGGGCTAAATTGTTCTTAGTTCCAAAATCCTATACTAAATTAAAAAAAGTTTCAATTTCCAATGGGCAGTGGTGGCACATGCCTTTAATCCCAGCACTCAGGAGGCAGAGGCAGGTGGATCTCTGAATTTGAGGCCAGCCTGGTCTACAGAGTGAGTGCCAGGAAAGGTGACAAAGCTACACAGAGAAACCTTGTCACAAAAAAAGTTCCAATTTCCAAGACACCTAAGTCTACTTCTAGTTTAGGTGTACTGTGCTATACCTAAGTAGCACAGTAGAATGTACAGACTATAATATTTTTTCATTCAATAACACAGAATATAATTATGTTCTTTACTGCTCCGTTTTTATTGTTTAGTACTTTTGTCCACAAGCTCGGTCCATAAGAAGCTTATCATTTCAACATTTTGATAGCTAAATATTCTCATTGCTTCAACAGGAAATGCCACCAGAAAAACTACTGAAGAGCAGAATGGTAAATTTTGAGTATACATCACTTAAGGAGGCTTATAAAAATCATCAGGCTAGGAAATAATGTGAAAAACATGTATCAGACATATTTTTATTTAGAAAAAAATGTCTTAGCCTATTCATTTAAAAACAATTAAGTAGAAAAATGGAAACCTGAACACTGAACTACAAGGAAATGAGAGTACTATTCATACAAATCCTATCATCTATGACTGCATTGGTCTATATAGTAGACAGTAAACACAGGTGACGATAACTAAAAATTCAGGGCTGGGATGTAGCTTAGTGATAGACCAATTCCCCCTTGTATATGTAAAGTCCTGTGTTACATCCCCTGAATTATTCTTCAGTCACACCAACTATATATTTCAAATGCTTAATAACCCACTATTAATACTGTACTGAATGGTGCTGAGCTATAAGTTTTAATTTTATAAATTTTTTTTTGTTTATTTATATAAGCCTGGGAGGTTCAAGTGTATTCAGATGCCCACAGAAGCCAGAAGAGGGCGGCAGATGCCCTGAAGTTGGAGTTACAGGTAGTTAGGTCCCCAAAAGGACATGGGTACTTGACACTGAAGTTCAGTCCCCTGGAAGAACAACAGGAACTCTTAACTGCTCAGCCATCTTCCCAGCCCTCAGCCTGTCTCTGTGTGTGCACGTGCATGTGTGAAGTGTGGGTATGTACTGACCAAAGTGCACATGGGGAAATCAGAAGACAAACTCTGAAGGTGCTTCCCTTCTACCATATTTGAGATGGGGGTCTCTGTTGTTTTTTCCTCTGTACAAGCCAGGCCATCTGGCCCTTCAGTTTCGGGGAATT
This sequence comes from Cricetiscus sungorus, assembly GCA_030556225.1. NCBI lineage: Eukaryota > Metazoa > Chordata > Mammalia > Rodentia > Cricetidae > Cricetiscus > Cricetiscus sungorus. Next base: position 4,648,457 of record JANBXA010000405.1, on the reverse strand, counting down.
CACTATCTGCCTTTCACTTCCCAGTAGGAGTGATGGAAATACATACAAATGCTCATGTTACAAATCTGGCTTTTGTACGAGTTCTGCAAATTAAAACTCAGATCTTCATGTTTATATGGCAATTGTTACCAAACCATCTCCCCAGATCCATTTTTTCTCCAGTTGGGATGAAGTCTCATATAGTTCATCCTAAGGCCTTCACCTCCCATGCACTAGTATTACATGCATGTTCCATTATGCCCAGCTAACAGTTCTTTTTAAAAGTAAGTCTTCATTATTTTATAGTGTTTTCAGAAAAAAAATAAAAATAGCCATCTCTGTTCCCAAATGTGAAGAAACAAATAACATTCTAATGTTAAGGATTTTACTGTAGGTTTTTGTTTTTCGAGACAGGGTTTCTCTGTATTGCTTTGTAGGTTGCCCTGGAACTCACTCTGGCCTTGAACTCAGAGATCCACCTGCCTCTGGCACCACAGTGCTGGGATTAAAGGCAAGCGCCACCAACACCCGGCTATATTTTTGATACTGTAGGTATAAGTATCTAGAAAAAATATTTTTGTAGGTTTTATAAGATCTCTAGAACAAAGATTTTTGTTCCAACTACTGCATGTAAGACTCAGTTCAGCTTGTTAGTGACAAAATGGTGTTTTGGCTTCCGGCTATCATTTGACATCTGCATCTAACACATATTGTATGACTGAACTAAGTTTCCTATAACAAGTTTTGTGAACCAAAGGACTAAGAGGTAAGCACACAGAAACCTACATGGCCAGGTCATATTTGAAGATAATCATATTTAAGATGATTATATAAAAATCAATTTATATGGTCAACAATACATAATCAATACCTAAAGTGTGTTAAGACACTGTATTAGCTAAGACGGAGAAATTCTCTTTAACACACTTTGGTTATAACACTACTTCTACTATAGGAGAAGAAAGAAGAAATCTAAAGTGCTTTTGGATTCATATCTAAGTGTAGAATATCTAATATTTGGGAAACCAGAAAAATCTCTCAGGAACAAAACTGGACCCATAGTGTGAAAACCTGATCACAGGTAGTGAGATAGGCTAGCTTTCCACTTCACAGCTGCCTGGTTGTTACTTCATTCACATTCTACTTTGTGGCTGACTTTTTTGTTTGTTTTTGAGATAGGGTTTCTCTGTAGCTTTGGTGCCTGTCCTGGAACTCACTCTGTAGACCAGACTTGCCTCAGATTCAGAGATCTGCCTGCCTCTGTGTTCCAAGTGCTGGGATTAAAGGCATGCACCACCACCACCTGATATAGCTGACATCTTTAAGAGAGGGCAATAAATGAACCATTTTGTTATGTTATGCCAAAACACAGAATTACCATTGACTATTAGGTAGTATACCCAGTAAATACCTGATTATATATGTCTAGACTAACCCACAGCTTACATAAGTCTCTAGTTAAGTATAAATTAGCTATAAATAATGTCAAGCTGCAATATCAAAAGTTGGACATCCCAGCTCTACATAGTGGGCAGAATCTAAAAGGTTAAGGATGTTCTTTTACATTATTTGGTGAATCTAAAAACTGAAATAAAATATTCTCATGTTAAAAATGGCTCCATCTTATTATCCCTAGCTTTCTACCTTCTTAAGTTAGAGGCAGTTAATTTCTAAAAAAGCAGGATGTTAGGTGGCAGGGAAATTGTCAGAAGAATAAAGAGGCATATAGAAAAACAAAACAAAACAAAACCCCCTTTTTAAAAAAAATGTTGAGCATGGTTGTGCACACATATGATCATAGCACTTGGAGAACTGAGGCTAGAGGGTCAGCAGTTTTAGGTTAGCCTCAGTCACACAGCAAATTTGAGGCCAGCCTAGACTACACTGAGACCTTATCTGAAAATAAAAAGGCAAAAATTAGAAACTATGAACACCTGATAAAAATTAGAGGAAGTTAATGTAGAGGTAATTTAGTAAAGGCTTGATATTAAAGAACTATATAACTGAGGATGACTAAAAATCAAATAAAAAATTTTAATAAAAATTTTAATTAAAAATTTGTTAACATTTATTTCCTGGGTATGGGGTACAATCATGTTATAGTGCACATGTGCCATGGAATACATATGTGTGAAGCTCAGATGACAATTTATGTGAGTGTGACATTTATGCCCAGAGCTCTTCTCTGGGCAATAATGAATCAAGTTACAAGGTACTGAACTTTCTGAAACTGCTTTGTAAACACTTGTGTTGTTTAAGTTTCCAATAGGTGCCCTGTGAAAACAGGCTTCTGACTTCAAGTCCCAAATATAATTTTTGTTGTTTTGCTTGTTGTGTTTTATAAAGACAAGGGTCTCACTATGTACCCTGGTTCAAATACCATTTTGCAGCTTCACTGTGTACATCATCTTAAAAGTTCTCAAAAACTATGTAGCAAAGATCTCATTTAACTCCACATTTTTTAAACTTACTGATGTCATATGCTCTCATTTTTTTAGGGGGGGGGAGTTGATTGCTGGGTCACATATATTTTAATAACAACTCCAAAGCCTTTGGAGACTTTGAATGCCTCTAGAGTTTTCTCTGTAAAATACTCTATAGTATTTAGAGTTTTTAAAATACCAACACCTCACAACAGACAAAATTCAAAGGTTTACATTTCTAGACTGGAAATCCTATTTATAAATGGCCCATTCAATAACCAAAATAAATGCACTTACAGTAATGGGAAGGGAGATGTGTTATATTAATTTCCTTAGTAAAATGAACAAGAACTGATTAACCCTAAATTATGAAAATATGTCCATACCTTGTTTTGATAAACTTTAGAAAATCAAAATTGTATCTACTGATGCTATATATTGACTTTAACCATTTCTTTACAAATACATTACCTTCTAGAGATCAATGTACAGGCCATCCTGTATTTCACTGATCATAAAACAGTATCATGCATAAGGTCTACTATCGTTTCATTTATCACTAAGAAAAAAAAAACTGGCCTGACAGTTTATGACACACCTTCTGGTTTGTACAATTTTAAGAAGTGGAAACACACTTCTCTGACCTCCTTTTCCTACCATGTCCCTTGTGATGCTCTTTATTGGTTTTTATCCTTTAAAGATAATATCTGGAAAGAACACAAAAGAACAAGATTGAAGAGATTTCTGTTTATCTCACCCTTATAGGTATATTCAGATATTACAATGATTGTTTAAAATGATCAAAGCAAATAAGTAATTTTACCTGCTTTACTTATATCTGGAAAAAATACCCAAGAAGACAGTTCTCTGTGCAAGTCATTTATAAGTATTATTTAATAAACACACATCATAGATTATAAAATTATTTTACACATATTATCATTCCATTTAATTCTCATCACAACTCTGAAGTCAATATTTTTATACTTATTTTGTAGATTCAAAATAGCCTTGATTCAGAGACAAGGCCAAGACACAGGCCTTCATTACAAAAACTTTGGCAGGAGGCAAATGATCTGACAAAGTTCATTCTAAATTTCAAGCTAATAAAGCTGAAATTCTTAAACATAAATAGTAGCTAATTAATTCACCTAGAATAGATCAAATGTACTAAATAATTTCTACATGTTATGTGAGCATATTTTCTTCTGAACTTGTTTTATAATATGTTAATAGTGTATTTGTTAAATGTACTTATTTAGTTGAATCTTGACACATTTTACTTAGCAAGCAAGATATATTGTTTATATTTTCCTTTGTGTTTATGATTTTTGGTATTAAACTGATAAATAAGACTGAGCAGTTGGAGTTTGTTCCAAATTCATGATACAACTAGTCACTGTATTAAATCTAAAAAATCAGACTGGTGAGTATGAGAATGTGTTAATACCATGTATTAAAACTTAATCGCTTAATTTTCCTATGGTATGAATTTAGAGAATGGGAAGTAAATATACATATACACGCACGTACAAGCAATTGTGTAACTGTAATTCAATGCTTAAAAATAGATTTTTCACCAAAACACATTAACAATTGAACACTATTTACTTATGCATCATTAGATAGACAAGTAAACATTATCCTTCATTACAATCTAAGGCACTAGGCCCAAAGCATCCAATGTGCAATGAATGAATTAGGGCACTCTGACTTCACTCATCACTTATATCCTGGTGTACATGTTCTTGAGCTTGGAAGGATAGAGCAAATCTTATAAATTGTGACCATGGTATGAATTTTTTAGGGAATGATAATTAAAGGAAAACCTTAAGAACAATTCTGCAATTCATACTTCTGGATAAATAATATGTTACACTTCTATTTATTTTACAACTTACCAAGTCAAATCCTTGGTTCAGGAGTGCACATCTAAATTATGTCATTTTTATGTAAAATTAGGATATATTTATTTTGACTTACATAAATGTAGTAAAGAAAGGCAAGTGTGCCTATACTTGCTTCTTTGAATAAATACTTCTACCTCATTATCTTAAAGTTCAAAAGAACACAGGAAGTTTCACGTTTGGATACACTGTATTAACACAGGATCCAACTGCCAAAATAAAGCAGGTTTCTATATATTTTTTTTAAATGTTGTCCTGTAACAGAATCACTGAAAAAAATGAAGTATTCAGTATGTATCAGTTGACATGGAGCAATACCTGTCCTTGCCTCAGATCTTCACTTGGGGGAAATAAAAAAACCTGAAAAGTGGTAAAAATGAAACAGGAAACAGAAAAGAACTCAATAAAACATTTGTTCAAAGTCAATCATCATAGGTGAATAAAATGCTTTCCCAACAGATTAAACTTAAGAAACCTACATAATACATATTAGCAACACTGTAGAAATCCTATGCTACATTATAATAAGGATTACTATATAATTTTTGAGATTAAAAATGGCTGCATGTTCACTAAAGATCTACAACATAAAGTTCTCATGTTTTTGTTATCAAATATAGTATTTTTCAATGCCTGCTAGGTATTTGTTACTTAAGGGAAGTCTAGGTGGCTATTTTTATGCAACACATTGTATAAAAACATTGTTCATATGATATACAATACATTATTTACATTGTGACTATTTTTAGAGAGCAAAAATAACCTTCATTTTACTACTTGTACATTGTTTTCTATTTAGATTAGCATTTACCCCAATTCCAGTGCAAGAAAGGAAAACCATATACTTTAAGTTAGGCTTGTCATCTAGTGTTATTTGTCCCTGACAGCAGTGGCAATGGATTTGTAGAAGAACCACATTTCTTTGATATCCATCCCCCTTAGCAGTCAAATATCCCCCCCCAAAAAAAACTTTAAGTAATTTAGGAAGTGGTTTTGATTTTTTATCTTCTAATAACTTGACTTTGCTTACATAGAACTTCATTATCCTAAATTTGCCTTGAACATTTGGCCTAGTTCTGGTCTATCATATTATGACCCATGTTTGAGTTCAACCACAAAGGGTTTTGTTTTGAATACCATGAGACTTGTGTGAGGTCTTAAAGCAGGAAGGCTGGTGTGAAGGAATGAAGAAGCTGTGTTTTTAGAGGCACACAGGTCTTCTAAAATTGTTCACATTTCAATGAGGAATTAAAATGATAAAAACATAGATAAGAGTCATAAGCACCTTATTCCCCATCTTCATGAGTCTCTTAGCAGACATTTATTGAGTTCATAATATGTATGTGCCAGGCATTGTGTTAATTGCTGAGGATTCAGAGGAAGAAAAAAAAAAAAGAGTTTTCAAGAGTTCAGTCTGTCTAGTAGTAATGAGACCATAAATGTAATCCTATGTAGACCAACCTTAAAATCTTTTAGCATGGAGGGGAAATTTCTGATGCATTTGCTCAAGTAAATATTCCTTTAGAAACCCTGATATTTCTCTGGTAAAATAGAATCATTCCCTGATGTGAGACTATTGGTGAGTAGATGGCATAATAATGGTATCAATATTAGCTCTTCATGAAAACTCCCAACTCTTCTCTTACTGGTTTCAATATTTTAAAATAATATCAGAATTTACTTGCAATAGCTTAACAACCAAAGGAAACAGAATATCTAAGGCATTTGTTGAAATCTACTTTTAAAAAACTTAGGCAACACCTGGCTCTGACATACTTTATGCCAGATTAGTAAAAATTTTAGAAATTACAATTTGTGGAATCTTATCCACCAGGCTTTAGAAAACATGACACTGACACATGAATGTGAAAGTGTGCATATGCACACAATGTACTATATATACATTAATGCCTTCCCAAATCAGATCTTATATTTGCTTATGAAGAATGCATAATCTCTAACTATTATCATGTTCATGCCTTGACTCTTTTCACCTAATCTAACATAAAGCAAAACATGCAAATTGTATCTACCTGGCTTCAAATATGGCTGTGATTTACTAATTATAATCTTTGTGCTCTTAACTACTGAATTTAGTTTCCTAAGTGTAACAATGGAGACCACAAATCTCTGCTGAGTTACAGGAAAGATACAATGAAACAGTAGGTACAGCCCAGCCTGTCCTTTAAAAAACATGGCAGCATATATCTATATCTATGTCTTATATTTGAGTAGCATTTATATATTAAAGACATTATCTAGTAGCAAGATTAAGTATGGGCTTGCACGCTTTATTACAACTCTTCCTGCATTTAGGAAGGCCAAATAAATATTTTTATACGGCAGAGGAGTGACTAGGGAGAAAACCTGAAAAACGATTTGATTGGATTCCTTTCCTCTCCTTTCCCCTCCTCCAGGAGAATGTAAGTGTCCCGCATCTCACACCAAACTGATCCTGAGTTTTACTGACGTAACCAGTAACCCTATCTACCTCTCACACTGCGGAGGCCGGCAGGGGCAGCGGCTGCCGCCAAGTACACCACTCATCAGAGCCAGCCCCATTCCACCCCCGCGTTTCAGTCATGCTTTCCAGAAATGGGGTCACTCGCTCAGTAACTATTACACACACCCTGCCTATCATCCTGTAATCCCCTAAAGTCCGGGGCGAGGATAGAAGGCAGCGAAAAGTCAAGAAAGAATCACAGACGCGCCACCATCAGGAACTGATTTTTCCACTTTGGAGAGGAGCGCTGATAGCCTGGAATGGATCTTGTCTGTATTATTTTCTGAGATCTCGAGTTGATTCTGGGACAGGGCGGCTGCGAAATCTCAGTGCTGGGATGTGTTCTCAGAAATTCTGTTTTGCCTTGTTTGGGTATATTGTTTGGGCTTTTTGACACTGGGTTGGGTGTCTCAGGGATAGTCACCAGATCCCGGGTGAGGAAAACCAAAGAGCCCTTTTACAGCGACCGCTGATCTCCTTGAATTTCACCCGCTCACCTCCACCGACAGGAAACAAAGTTATACTCGGGGTCTTACAACTCAGTGACCTCAAAATCCGGGGAGTAGGGGACCGGAGGCGTCCTGGTTTTCTTGTGCAGCAGCAGAAAGCGCTGCGGCAGATGAGGGGGGGCTCAGTCCGGTACCCCTTACTCAAAAACCCTGCGTGCGTTTGCCTGCCTCTCTGCAGCAACCCCCTCCCTCGGCCAGACAGAAGTCTTGGTTCCAGGGTGAACTGAACCCATTACCCCAAAGTCGCTAAGATTCCCGGAGAAGCCCCCGGAGCCGGCAGGGGCAAACTTCCCAACTCCCCGCCGGCTCCCGCTCTGCCTCCTGCTTCCCCCACGCAAAGTTGATTAAAACCGGCTTCTTGCAAAGCCTCAGCGCCCACTCCAAACCCCACGCGCCGCCACACCGGCAGTCACCCCCCCCCCAAAAAAAAAAGCCAGGGAGAGGTGAGGGAGGGAGGAATGGACAGATGGGCAAAGCCGAAAGACCCAAAGCGGAATCCCGCACCCGGGACAAGATGTGAGCCGAAGAAGGTGGTCAAAGGGGCAGCTCCGGGGAAAGAGAGCTAGCGGCGGGGGCGTGGGGAAGGGGCGCGCCTGCCCCGCTGCCCGGCTGCACTCACCTCAGCGCTGTCGGAAGGGCTCTCCACAGCCATCTTCTGCCACGGGTCCGCCAGCTGCGCCAGCGGCATCTTCCCCCCCCCTCCCCGGCCCGCCGCCTTTACCACCTCCTCCCTCCCCACCCGCCCCTCGGCCGGCGCGGCTCCTTCGCCGCTCGAGCGCACGGCAGAGTCGAGAAGCCGCCGCAGAAGAGCCGCGGCTCCCGAGGGCTAGTTCGACGCTGACACTGACCGCCGAACGCCCAGCGCCTGGCCGCAGCCGCCCGCACTCCGAGCGAGAGCCTCGCGCCGCCGCCAGGCACCAGGGCTCGCCCCTTTCTTCCTCTCCTCCTTCCGCCGCCCGGACTGCGGCTCCGCCCCCCACCTCCCCTCCCCGCCGGTTCCCGCGCCCGCTCCCAGCAGAACAGCGACCGCCGCGCGCTCCCCCACTTCCGCTCACAACATGGCGTCTAAGCGATACCTGTCTCTCAAGAGCGAGGCTGGGCCGCCGCCGCCACCACCGCGCGCACCCAGGGGCGTGGCTAATGCAGGGCACGCCCACGGACCGCTGTGCTCAGCTCCTCCCCTTTCCCACCCCCACCCCCACCCCTCCCTCCTCCTTCTCCCCAGCGTTGGCTTGTGGGCCTCGCCTACTTTCAGGAAGGGCGAGCCCAAGAGATTTGGGGGCGTTGGCGGGAGATGGGGGTGGGGGAGTGAGAAGTGGGCAATGCAGGGAGGACAAGAGGCTGGGTGACTTTAACTGCCACGAGTCCAAGTAGGTTGGGGGCTCATTGAGAATGGGAGAACAGAGTGGTTCGCGCTCAGCCGGAGATGCTAGGCAGGGCGCTGGGGGCGCAGTCTCGTGCAAGAAGCCCGGGGCGGAGGCGGGAGATGTCTTTTCGGCCTTTCTCCTCCAGGGGTGCGTGTGGGCGCGCCTAGGCTATGGGCACAGCCCCTCCTGGCCCAAGACTCTCCCTCTTCAGGGTCACATGCTGAGTATTCACCTGACCCTTTCCTCCTCCTTGGTCGAGGACTCCAGAGGCTTCGTGCCTGGGAGCCAGTCGCATGTTGGTTCGGCTCCTAGTTTGATTCAGAGCTTTTCAAGTCGATTCTCGTGTTAAATTATTAGTTTGGGGGATTTTTCTCGTCCCACCCTATCTCTGCCCCAATAACCCTTCCCCAAGTGCATAGAGCCATCGAGTTTCAGCCTAGACTGGCACACCCCTCCCTGGCTACCTAAATCTTCAAAGAGAAAACAGAGGTTCCTTAAGGTTGCCCTTCTTGGCAGAGATTAAGGAGTTAGTAAAAATATCTTGTAGGCAGGAGCACGGGGTTCCTGCTCCTCCGTTGACTTTAAATAAAAGATTAGATTTTTTTTTTTTTTTTTTTTTTAATCAAGCTGTTCGTAGGCGGAGGAGAAAGGGGGGTGGTTGTGACTCCTCCTCCTGTCCAAGAAGAGGAAGCCCTGGGTTAAGGGAACTGAATGCCCAGTCGGCATCGCAGCTGCAGAATTCTAAGAGTTTGAGAATTAAGGCCTGGGCACTCGGCGTGGGTCCCAGGAAGGTTCTGTCTTGGGTTCGTGGTTCCTGCAGCTTAGGCGCTTGTGTGCCTGGGCAGAAATGTGTAAAAGTCTCTGGGTTGAGTGGAAAGCTACTGCAGCCCCTGGCTAATCGTCCTGCATCGGGAACGGGAGGGGAACAAAAGCACAGGGAAATCTCTGGCCAGCTTGTGTCTTCAGTCCCCAAGGCCTGGAGGGAGACAGCCCTAGCCTCCCACGCTTGGCTACCACAGCGCGTCCCTCAGCTGCGCTCTCCCTGCATGCCTTTTAACAGTTTCTTTAATCATCCTGGGTTTCCAGACACCTGGAGAGTGCTCGCCGCCCTCCCTTTCGCAGGTGTGAGAATGACCTTAAAGACCCACGCCCAGCTGGCAGGGTCTGTGCGGTCTGTGCAAGGTTTCTTGCCTGGCCCGCCAGAGACAGGTGTTGGGTCTTTTTACTGCCATCTGCAGTGTGCCCCTCCAGGCCTGGGAGCCCCATCTGATGAAAGCTCCAACTGTTTAGGGAAGGCAGCCGGAAATTCTTGCTGAGAGCCCTCTCACTCTGGCTTGGACAGCTCACGTTGAACAACAACTAGGCAGGCATAGAGTCATCTGGGGGAGAGGGACACAAGGAGACATTTGTCACCCACCATATTTGATTCGGATGCTGTTAAGTCCAACCTGGGCCCTAACTCACTTAAGTTGGCAGCACCTTCTTGATGTGAAAACATGCTCACGGAAGTTTGAAGATAGGAAATATGCATTATTTTGCACTTAAAACAGAATACCTAAGTTATGTGCCCAAACTCTCTGGCACTAATTACCCCACAGAAACCATATAAAACAAAGCATTTTGAGCCACCGAGAGGCTTTAGTGGGTAAAGATACTTGCAGCTAAGCCTGGCAATTTTAGTTTGAGTCCCAAGGCAAAAATGGTGGCAGGAAAGAACCGACTCCCAGAAGTTGCCCTGTGATTTCTCCCAAGCTGGTGTGCACATGGGCACACACACACACACACACACACACACACACACACACACACACACACAAAATCAATGTAATAAAAACAAAGCATGTTTGGGTGATTTCCAAGACCAACATTTACTGATTTCTGTGCAACCATCCTTTCTGCTTGGGTAACTTGGGGAAAATCAACTAAGAGTACAGGACCACTCCCACCCTCATACACTTTTATTTATTTGCTTTTCATTTGAGTAAATCCAGGAGGGCTGCAGCATTACATATTTTCTGTGTCCAATGGCCTTAGTAGGAAGGTTGCTTTGGAATTTGGAATTTGGCATGAACCATGCTACTGTTTCCATGGTCCCAGGTTACCTTTCTCTAGATTACTCTGGCTTTGTTCAGTTTTCTGTCTTTGTTCAATTTGCCTCCAGAAATTACTGAGTTGATTTTTGTTTGTTTGTTTTGCTTTCTACACTGACTAGAATTCAGTTTCATCAGGGATATAAACACCTTCCATTTAAAGAAGAGTCACATATTCTCTTTGTTTCTGGAGACCTTGCTTACAGCTAGCAAACATAGCCTTGCATCAATAGCTTTCCAGACGTATTTAGGTTTTAGAAGTCTTGTTTTCAGTAGGTGCCAAGATAGAGGGAACAGGGAGAGTATAGGATGCTGCCCTGAACAAGATTACTTTTATTTTCCTAACAAAGAACTCTTAAGTTTGGCTATTCAAAGAATAGTTGCCTCCTACCTCCAAACCTGCAAAGATGGCAACAAGCCTTGTGGCTACTGAGGCTTAAAATGAGGTATTCTGATCCAAATTGAGATGCATAGTATCAACTGGGTGTGGTGTCTAATGTCTTTAACACTAGCACTCAGGAGGCAGAAACTGGCAGATCTCTGAATTCCAGAGTTCCAGACTAGCCTGGTCTACAGAGTGAGTTCCAGGGCAGCCAGGACTACACAGAGAAACCCTGTCTTGAATTTAAAGAAAAAAAAAGATGCACTAGGGTGCTGTGTCTTAAGAATATAAAGTATCTCATCAATATTTTGTATTGACTGCATATTGAAACGATGATACTATGACTCGTGGCAAATAAAATTTCATTATATTAAGTTCACTTTTGATTTGCCTTGTGACAGAATCTCACTACCTACCCCAGGCTGACCTTAACCTTGTGACAGTTCTGCTTTTGTTTCCTGAATACTGAGATTGCAGGTGTGCATCCACCCCTACACCTGGCTTTTGATTTTATCTTTTAAAATCTATACACTAGTTCTTACATATTTCATTTTTGTTAAGCTTCACATTACAGTTCTATAGGACAGTACTGCTATAGAATTACCTTTTAACATTGCCCCTTTTATGAATGCCTACAGGTCATATAACCTTAAAGTCATAGCTTCATATTCTGCTTCTTACCCACTTCTCTGTGCAAAATCAGCAGAAAGGATTGATTCATTTATCTCTTACCCTATGTCTCCAGAACCAAAACACTGGAAAGTTATTACTTGAAACAACAGCTGAGGAAATGACAAACCTCAGTAGAAAATCTGAACTAGGGTTCCAAGAAATGATTCCTAATGTATGACAGGACAACTGGCTTTAACCTCCTCTGCCCCCAGCAATTTCCTGCTATAATTATAACCTTTGTGTACAAGTTTAAATGGGCACTCATTTGACAAAATAACATTTGTCAAAAAGTGGAGTTACCTCAGTCTGGAAAAGTTGCAACATGACTAGCTGTGGCTCTCGGTGAGATCTCCATCTCACATACATTCAAAATTCACAGTTCTATACATATAGACCTGCCACTAGCATAGAAAACTCACAAAGCACATCATTGTCACCTGTAGGAAAAGGCTTTTCCTTTTATATTGTTTGAAGCATATCTATTTTTACAAAGGAAATGGTGAATAAACACTGGATACATTCTTCTTTACAGAGGCAATGATATGATTTGGGCTCATATATCACACAAGATGAGAGCTTAACAAAATGCATGGTAGTAGTGTACCTTTCCTGTATATGATTTTCTTTTAAACTTCTGAAATTAAAAAAAAATCAAGTCCAGGTGTGGTGGTACACACCTTTAGTGCCAGCACTCCAAAAGCAGAGGCAGGTGAATATCTGTGATTTTGAGGCCAGCCTGGTCTACATAGTGAGCTAGGGCCAGCCAGGGCTACATAGAGAGACCCTGTGTCAAATGAAAAAATATCACAATACAAACCTTTAAGAAAGAGCTATTTGAAAAAAATCAAATATTTGGAAATATAAAACTTTCCCTGAGTTCCTCTTCAGATAGTGAGTTCAATGACCCAGTGAAGAAGGTATTAGGAAAATCTATAAGGAACAAGGGGAAATGTAGTGCGTTATTTTTGCTGTTATTACTCTTTGGACTTTTGATGGCTCTACCACCAAGCTCCCAAATAAATACACACAGACTTATTCTTTGTTATCAATGCCCAGCCTTAGCTTGGATTGTTTCTAACCAGTTTTTCTTAAATTAAATGAACTTGTCTATCTTTTCCCTCTGTGCCTTTATCTTTCTTACTTCTGTATATCTTTCTTTCTTACTCCATGTCTGTCTGTTTGGCTGTGTGGCTGGCCCCTGACATTCTCCTCCTCTTGTCCTCTTGTTGCTCCTCATCTTCCTCCTTTATTCTTCTATTTATCCTCTCTGCCTGCCAGCCCTGCCTGTCCTTGTTCCTGCTTTGCTATTGGTCATCCAGCTGTTTATTAGACCACCAGGTGTTTTAGATAGGCAAAGTAACACAGCTTCACAGAGTTAAACAAATACCCCATAAACAAAAGTCACACACCTTAAAATAATATTCTACTATAGGGAAAGGTATTCTACAATACACATACATGAAATGTGTCGTTTTAAGGAATGTGTTTATTTGTGTGTGTGTGTGTGTGTGTGTGTGTGTGTGTGTGTGTGTGTGTGTGTATGTGTGTGTGTGTGAAGACAACCTCTGTATTTGTGAGTTTCCACCTTTTACCTTGTTTGAGGAAGGGTTTCTTCCTTGTTCTTCACAACTTGTGTGTACCAGTCTAGCTGGCCTATGAGCTTCCATAGGCTCTTGGAAATCAAACTCAGGTCCTCATGCTTGTACAGCAAGCGTTTTGCCCACTGAAACATTTTTCCAGCCCATGTAACATTTTCTTCAGCATTATTTCCATGAAGGTAGGATGGGGTCATGATAAGAGTATATCCAAATTTCAGATTTGTTTATCTCTCTAAGCTTCATTTTTTTTTTTTTTTTTTTTTTTTTTTTAGAATAGGGATTGGCATATAATAGTTCCTCTGTGGGTATTCGCAAGACATGCTTTGATTTCCTCATCTGAAATGAGAATAATAGTAGTTATCTCATTGGATGGTTGGGAGGAGATTCAATGGGAATCATGTCTAGAAAGCATTTAGTACATTGTCATTAGAAAGCCTTCAATAAATGGAGCTTTTGTTACCCATTTCAGAAAGGGAGTGTTCCCGAATACATTATGTAACTCTTGAGAGTTATTGCTTTCCATTTGTTGAGAGAGCATTTTATTGTAGTACTATCTATTTCTTTAGGGCATTTATAACACGTGTGTGTGTGTGTGTGTGTGTGTGTGTGTGTGCGCACACACACACACACACACACATGAACTGTGAGTAACTTCCTGTGGAATTCAAATAAAAGAGAATGTAGGGTAACTGGCTGTTTTGTGTTTCAAGCAGCGTGTGTTGAAATGCAAATGATTACAGGTCAGTTGCCTCATGGCCTATGATCAAAACCTGTTTATAGAATGCTCAAAAGAAACTAACAAATGTCTGATTCAAAGTTAACAGTACCTGACTCATACTTATGGAGGGAACACAGGAGGAACAGGGAAATATGAAGTCTTGTCAGGCATGCTTTAATGTTTTCTTTTATTGGTTTCCAAAATGTTTAATCCATGGAGGTGTCATTCTGTTTTTAGAGTCGTTTGAAGGGAAAGAATTATGAGGCTTTGAGACTTGACAAGGAACTGAGAAGCCATTCTTGGAGCATTAATAAGCCACTGTTCCCCTCCAGTTTTTGACTAGAGCAGAAAAGACCCTCAAAATGTTCTTGTTTATAAACATTAATTCATAAGAGGGAGATAATACATTCAAATTTCATTTTCAAGCCAATATTAAAAACAGCTGCTTTAACATTAAGCAAAAATCACAGTATAATGCATTCCTTCAGAGGCCAGCATTTCTGTTTTATAACTATCAATTTACTGTGCTTGGTTAGAACAGTGGTTCTCATTATTTTTTTCTTTTCAGTTCACAAACCATTTTGAAGCAAAACCCCAAGGACCACCGGTTCCTATTCATCATTATGGAAGAAAAAGGGGGGGGGAATAAAAAATGAAAGGAAAACAAAATGCCTAAACATTATGAAACTATTGTTTTAGAATGTGGCTGTTACTGTGGTTATTGTAAAGTTTGTGTTTGTTCTCTGGAATGTAGATTTGAGTTTGCAAATTAGAAAGATAACTTTAAGAAAAACTTTTTCTTTTTTTTTTTTTTTTTAGTGCTCAACTGGAAGTGACACCATGGAATTAAATGGAACTCTACTCTGTGGCTACCAAATTCCAAATCTCTACGCTTGGGAAAATGCAATTTAAATCACAAAAACTGTGTAAGTGAGGCAGTCTTAGATGAGTACTGCTGCTGGAAAAACTGGTGATTGATTTAATTATGCCATTTGTGAATTAAGTATAGTTTCATCACATACCAAATTGACTATGATTTCAGTAATTTATTTAAAAGGATAGGGCTAAGAAAAAAATATCTTGAGAGTATAGATTCCAAAAAAAAGTTCTTTTCAAAACCTAAACATAACTTAAAATGGCTTACTAAGTAAGGGGCAAAACTATAGATTAAATATCTTTATTTGAAAATGTAATTAATCCTACTGAATAAAACTGTTTAAATTCCACATTTAAATTGTTTGTGCAGGAGTTTTTGTGAAATGCTATTTAGAAAAACAGAAAATATTTTACTATTTCCAAAGAGCAATATAATAATTTTTGATGCCCTGGTGTTGGTAGCACATGCCTTTAATCCCAGCACTTGGGAGGCAGAGGCAGGCAGATCTCTGTGAGTTTGAGACCAGGCTGGTCTACAAGAGCCAGTTCCAGGATAGGTTCCAAAGCTACCTGTCTCTAAAAACCAAATATATATATCTGGTGATACAGATCAGTGGTAGAATGTTTTCCTGACATGTGAGAGGCCCTTTGTTTCATTTCCAGTACAATAAAAGGAAGGAAGGAAGGAAGGAAGGAAGGAAGGAAGGAAGGAAGGAAGGAAGGGAAAAAACAGGAATTCTGAAAGGATAATAATGGAAAACTTTTCTATAGGTCTTTAGACAATTGTTAAGGGTTGAATTATGCTACCTTATGGAAAGATACTGAATTCTTAGTCCCTACTACTTTGGAATGCGACTTTATTTGATAATACTGTCTTTACAGGTGTAATGAATAAAAAATGAGCCTATACTTTAATAGCGTGGGCCCCTAATCCAGTATAACTGATGCCCTTAAACAGAAATTGCTCTGTGAACAGAGACATGGGGGGGTACTTTGTAACAAAGGAAGATTGAAGTGGTACACCTGCCAGCCAAGGAATGTCAAAGGTGGTCAACAAAGCACCAGAAGCTAAGGGGGTGGGGGCTAAGAAGGGTTACCTAAAGGTTTCAGAGGGAGTTAAGTTCTTTGGGCTGCCCTAATCTCACAGTTCTAGTCTTTACAATGGTACATTGATCCCTTGCCCCCTCCCTCCCTTCCTCCATTTTTTAGACAGAGCATTTGTGCTTAGCCAAGGCTCAATAGCTAGCCTTCACTGGCCTTAGGCTCATTATCATTTAGCCCCAGTCTCTTGAATGGAGGGTGGGCAGGGGATGGAATTCTTTTTCTTTTTCTTTTTGAGATTATAATATAATTATATCATTTCATTCTTCCCCTTCCTCCCTCCAAACCCTCACATATATCTCTATATATCTCTCCTTGCTCTCTTTCAAATTCATGGCCTCCTTTTTCATTAACTGTTGTTATATACATATATGCATGTATATATATATATATATTATTAAATATAAAATTCTCAGTCTGCTTAATGTTACTTGTATGTGTGTTTTCAGGGTTGACCATTAAAGCTATCCAGGTCATGGTACTTCGTTATAGTAGCCCTAGTTGATTAATAAAAGCATGGAGACAATTTTTGCTTATGTACTTGCAAAACATCTTTACTTTGGAAAGCATTACATCTACAATTTAAGATTTTCTCAAATAGCATGTTTATGTCTGCAAGTAATAGCAGAAAATAACAATAAAGAGGAATTTGCAATACATTTTTAAATGGATCAGAAATATAGCCTCAATTTGATTTTTTTTCAGGTTAAAGGCAACATAATCCTGACTTTTCTTTATAAGTCTTTGGAATCTGGAAAATGTTAAAAGAAAAACTTTTTCTCTCATATGGTATAACACTATTATTAGACCAATTTAAAATTAAATCTTTCCTTCTATAGGTGAGGTCCATCTTTGGATAGGTTTAATTTTTCATTTAAAAATAATTTTCTTCTCTTTCTCAATTTCTAGTGGTTTGTGGTATCACTATTTACTTAGTTCAACAAGTTAGAAATGAAGAGGTCAGGGTGTGTATGTGGGTTTAGGCTTTGTGAGGAAAGAAAGGAAAGGGTGTGTTCTTCTCTCATTCATCTTTCCACTTCCAGTATCATTACATACCTAGATTGTAACTCTAATTTCTGATCTATGTGTTCTTTATTCTCTCTTTCTGTCTTTCCCTTCCTCCCTCCCTCCCTCTCTCCCTCCCTCCCTCCCTCCCTCCCTCCATCCATCCCTCTCTGTCTTCCTCCCTCCTGCCTTTTCTCTCTGCCACTGCTTCTGAAGGCTAGGCCCTCACTATCTCTGGCCTGCCTGTCAAAGCATTTCTCACTAGCTCTGACCTATGGCCAAAGGATGCATTCTTAATGAAAACCTCAACTAATTCCTTAAAATCCACAATGCTTTTTCATAAATCAAGATTTAAAAATATCTGGCATTTTCACATACATAGATTTTAGAAAAAGGAGAAAAGAATGTGTATCTGGGTTTGGAGTTTCCACCAGATATTATAAATATGGAAAATAGGATAGATGGTGTGAACCCTAGCCTGGAGAGATGAGGGCCAGGTGACCTGGCATCCATTTAACTCCTATAGGCAAAGGATAAATTTTAGAGCCCTTTATCTCACAGTGATGGCTTCCATTAGTTTCAGACATAGCAAAAATGCTTGTTTCTTTTGGTTTTTATTCATTTCTTTTCCTTTCTCCCCAAATTTAAGTCTTTCATAAAGTTTATCTTTTTAATATTTTATTTTTGTGACAAAAATATGTCATACAAAAATACATAAGTTCACAGTTCAGTCAGTAACCTTAAGTCATTCACACTGCTGCACAAATAATCTCCAGAATATTTTTTATCTTGTAAAGCCTGAAACTCTATACCCAGTAGACAAAAACTCCCTATTTTCCCCTTATCTCAGGCCCCAGTTGCTATCATGCAACCTTCTGTCCCTGGAAATTTGTCTACTTTAGACAACTTATGTAAAAATATATTATCTACCTTTTCTTTTGTGATTGGCTTATTTCACTTAGCACCATGCCCTCGAGGTTTATCCATGCTCCAGCATGTAATAGAATTTCCTTCTTTTAAGACTGAATAATATTCAATTGTATGATATACAACAATACACGCACGAACGTGCGCGCGCACACACACAAACACACACACACACACACACACACACACACACACACACACACACACACAAGGTTTCTGCCACTAATTCCTCACACAGAGGAGGACTCTTAATTTTGTGAGTGGTGATAAGGTGACCTTTGGTGGACTCTGAATATGATTAGAAGCTGGGTGCTTTCATCCTTCTCATGCTCCAGTGAGAAGAAAGGATGGGAGACTGAGTTAATAACTAATCATGCCTATATGATGAAGCAGACATTAAAATTTCCTAAGCTGTGGGGTTTGGAGAGTTTCCAGGTTGATGAACATTCCTGTGCCAGGAGGCTAATGCATCCAAATTTTACAGGGATAGAAAATCCCCACAATCAAGACCGCTCTGAATCTTTTCCTATGGGCTTTTAAATTTGAATATTTGTCCATATCCTTTGTAATATTCTTTTAAGATATATTATCTTATTAACTTGTGATATTTAATGCATACATGCAATGTACTTTGATATTATTCACTCCTACTTCTTCCTATGACTCTTCCAATATCCACCCCATTCTCTCTTGACTGTGTGTTTGTATGTGTTTTACAGCCTACGGATTTCAATTTGTGCTGCTTATATACTCATGGGTCTGAGGCCATCCACTGGAACATGGTTGAGTATTAGAGGCCATACCCTTAAAGAAAATGAATTCCCCTTCCCTCAGAGTCATCAACTTGTCAATAGCTCCCCATTTAGGAGGGAGGGATGTAATAGAAATGCCCCATTTGTGCCTAAGCATTCTACAGATGCTTATTCTCTGAACTTTGACCAGTTGTGATTTGTAATATTGTTTATAATACACAGACTCTTTATTTATTCACTCATCAATGGGAAATGGGTTGCTTCTTTTGGTTATCATGAATAATGTTTTATAAACACGAATATGCAGATCCATGGTTATATCCTGGATTATATGGTAGATTGCAAATCACAAACTAAGCTTATATTCATGTGTTGTGTAACAGTCTCCTCTGACATTAAGACATTCCATCCTGCAGGGGAGCTCCTTAAGCAGGGAGGTAGACAACTAAAAAACAGTTTTAGGAACTGAACTCCCTGAAACTGACCAGATTTACTAGCCCCCCCCCCCGCCAGAATGAACAATAAAAAGCACAGTTTCAAAGAAGTCACTCAGAGGAGAAAAGCTACAAAGAAATTTCGGAGACCAGACAAGAGGTTTGGACCACCGAGGTTCCTGGAAAAGCACTCTCTATCCTGTTAGCTGCCTGCAGGCTGTGCAGTGTGCTCCAGGTTCCCTGCTGTTGTGAGCTGTCATGCATGGGCTTTGGTGATGCAGCTCTCTTTGAGTCATTTCTGTTCCCATAAGTAACTCCTCACCTATATTCTTGTAAGTAACTCCAATAAATCTCATTGGTTCACCAAGTTGGACTTTGGTGGTATTCATAGTTTGGTCTGTCATGAGTCCCTATTTGGGGTGAATAGGTGTGTGTGTTTAATCTCCCCAGGAAGTTTTGTCACCCAACACCATGCCACTTTGCTGCATGACTTCAGTTTGTCCCATCAAGGTAGAGTTAATTTTCTGCTATTTGATCCCAGGACAATCTGGTGACTACCTTTAGCCAATTTATCAATGGATGCAATATGGTACTGGTTTAAGTATGAGCCACATTAATATTGTACACCTTTGCTTTTTTTCTCAGAATCTACATGAACACACAGAAATATTCAGGGAAGAAAGAGCACAAGAAGTAGAGATAGGATTGTTAGATGTTGCTGAAAAATAGAGTGTCTAGCCAAGGTCTGGACAGCTAACTGCAGAGGCATGAGTAGATCTACAAAAGAGCCAAATAAATTTCCATCTGAATTCAGCCCAAATTTCCATTTTATGACATTTTAAGCCAAATACATGTTTTTTCCATTTTTAAACTTTTTCTTTCATTTTACATTCCAACTACAGTTCTCCCTTCCACCCCTCCTCCTGTCCCTTCTCTATTCTCTTTCTACTTCCCCCTAGACAAACCCCAGTCCACTCCTCCTCACGGATAAGGGCTCCCATGAAAAGTCAACATAGTCTGTTAGTACAGGTTGGTGCAGGGTCAGGCCCCTCTTCCATGTATTAAATCAGAGCATGGCATCCCACCATGGGGAGTGGGCTCTAACAAGCTAGCTCATGTACCAGGTTTGTATCATAGTCCTACTCCAGGGGCCCCTCTGATAATCCAAGCTTCACAACTGTCAACCATATACAGAGGGCCTAGTTTGGTCCCCTGGAGTCTCCACAGCTGTCTGTCTAGAGTTCATGAGTTTCCACAAGCTTGGTTCAGCTGTTTCTGAGGATTTCTCCATCATGTTCTTGACCTCCCTTACTCATACATTCCTAACTCCCTCTCTTTGATGGGATTCCCAGAGCTAAGCCTGGTTCTTGGTTGTGGATCTTTGTGTCTGGTTCCATCAATTGCTGGATGAAGGCTCTATAATGATAGTTGGGGGTATTCACCAATCTGATTAAAAGGGTAGACCAATTTAGGCACCCTCTCCACTATTGCTAGGAGTCTTAGCTGGAGTTTCCCTTGTGGACTCTTGGGGATTACCCTAGCACCAGGTTTCCCCTACCCCATAGTGGCTCTCTTTATTAAGATATCCCTATTATTGCTCTTCCGCTGCATCCCTCCCCACCTTGACCCTCCCGTTCCCTCAAGTTCTCACTCCTCCTCCCCTTCCCCTTGACACCCTCCCCAGTTTACCCAGTAGATCTCATCTAATTTTCCTTCCCAGGCGATCCATGTGTCTCTCTCAGGGTCTTCCTTGTTACCTAGCTTCTCTGGAAGTGTGGATTATAATCTTATTATCCTGTGTGTTTCATCTAGTATCCACTTATGAGGGGATACAGGCTGTGTTTGTCTTTTTGAGTCTGGGTTACCTTATACCTCACTCAGGATTTTTTTTTCTAGTTACATCTATTTGCCTGCAAAATTTCATGAGGTCATAATTTTTCCCAACTGAGTAGTACTTCATTGTGTAAATGTACCACATTTTCCTTATATATTCTTCAGTTGAGGGGCATCTGGGCTGTTTCTAGGTTCTGGCTATTATGAATAATGCTGCTATGAACATTGTGTCCTTGTGGTATGATTGAGCATCCTTTGGGTATATGTCCAAGAGTGCTATTGCTGGGTCTTGAGGTAGATTGATTCCCAATTTTCTTAGAAACTGCCATAAAAATGTTCAAAGTGGCTACATAAGTTTGCATTCCCACCAGCAGTGGAGGAGTGTTCCCCTGACTTTACATCCTCTCCAACATAAGCTGTCATTCAGTATTTTTGATCTTAGTCATTCTGATAGGTATAAGATGGTATTTCAGAGTCATTTTGATTTGTACTTCCTTGATGCAGAGAGGGAAAAGTGATAAGAAAATGGGGACAAGACCAGGCTATAGAAACTTACAGAGACAGCTGATCTGAATAAGTGGAAGCCAATGGACCCCCAGACAGATAGCTGGGAAACCAGCATTGAACTGACTCAGACCCTTTGAACATGGGTCTCAGCTAGAAGGCCTGGGCAGTCTAAGGGACCTCAGACAGTGGAACCAGGATGTATCCCTGGTGCACGGAATGACTTTTGGAGCACATTCCCCATGGAGGGATACCCCCTTAACCTAGAGGCAGGAGGGAGGGCCTAGTTCCTACTCTAAATGACTTGACAGATTTTGTTGACCCCTCCTGGAAGGCATCACTCTCCCTATGGAGTGGGGGGGAATGGGATGGGAGGGTGGTCCGGGGGCATGGGAGGGAGGGCGGGAGGGAAGGAGAAAGGGAGAGAGAGGGAACTGGGATAGATATGTAAAATAAGAAAAAAAGGTGCCTGGTCTCTATGGCTAGTGTGGCTAGCTTTGCACCCCAATCTTTAGGCAAGTTTTTATTAGATCATAAACTAAATATCAACACAGTTGGCCTCATCCTGTAGTCATTTTTATTCTGCTTTCTAGCTGCTGTGACATCAATTGCTTAGCTCTACAATCCAACAGCTCTCCTGTCATCATAGTGGACTGAGACCTCTGAAACTGAACTGAAACAAAGATTTCCTCTCTTTATGTTGTTTGTGTCATGCATTTTGTCACAGCTATGTGAAAGTAACTAATACAATGTCTCTTGCCGCATTTACCACTCCTGACTTCATGTTATAGTCTTGTGTGTGTATCTTCCCAAACTAAATATGGAATCAGAAGGGATATAGTTGCTGCCTGATTCATTTGAATATTCTTTACATGACCTGCAACAGGGCTTCACTGAAAACCTGCTGATAGATGTTGAGTGAATGAATAAGTAACCAAGTCAATATTTACTTCCATGTAAGGGAATTAATACTAACATTAAAACAATACCAACAACGGTCTTACTTAGGTCATTGCCAAGTTCCTTTGGAAGTAATACAACATAATTCATTCACTTAAGCCTATATTATAAAATGTTCTTTAAGTGGTTATTAAATTTTTAGTGCTTAATTAGCAATGTTGGAAACTACTGAGGTGAATTTAAATAACACTGCCTAAAATATTCATGCAACTCATATAGCTAATATATTAAAAAAAAAGTCAATGAATTCTCACTAATTCAATAACAGAGTCCCTGGGCTATCTTCTATATAATGGCCAGGTAGCAATTTGGGGGACATACTTACAAAGTTTGAATCTATGTAAACACAATGGAAAGTTTTCATTTAATTACACAGAACTGAGATCTTAGCCTTAAGTAGGTTGCTTTTCTAATGATCTCATCATCTTCCTTAGCTTCTTTTTATTTATTCTTCCTATTTTTCCATTTTTCTTCCTATATTTCCCTTGCTATTGAACTGTGTTCTTTCCTGGTACGTTTTCAAGCTCAATTCAACTCAGAATCTAAACTTACTCCCCAAGTCCATTAATGTCACAACAGCTTTACCTTAGAGAGAAATACT
Source organism: Cricetiscus sungorus (assembly GCA_030556225.1). Classification (NCBI taxonomy): domain Eukaryota; kingdom Metazoa; phylum Chordata; class Mammalia; order Rodentia; family Cricetidae; genus Cricetiscus; species Cricetiscus sungorus. Next base: position 4,625,316 of record JANBXA010000405.1, on the reverse strand, counting down.
CTTTAAATAATTTTTTTTTGTGTAATAGAACTTTTCTACATTTTAATGCTATACTTTGCTGGTCATTTTTGGTTCTTTGAACTTTTTAAATTCTGTATAGCCAGCTTAGTAATTTAGATTGGGGATTATTTATGTGGAGTGATTACTTACTTAGCTAGATATTCTCTGCTTTTGCATGTATCTTGTGGTGTTGTGAATTTAATTAATTGAAAAGCACAAGTACCAAGGCAAAAATATATGATAAAAAAAAAACAAATTTAGTGCAAAGCAAAGTTTCTTATTATCTTGACCTGAAAAAGACATTACTCATAAGTGACATTGTGAAAGAATGTATTAAATAATTCAAGACCATTGATGTCATTGTTATCTGCCCAAATACATTTGACTGAAGAGGAATAACCTTTCTTTTGGTTATTTTGTAGAAAAAAATTCTCCATTTCATACAAAACCTCAATTATATTCATCGTTTTATCTTGGAGGTTAAGCTTTTAGAGAAGTGCACAAAAGCTAATGTAAAATCAAGCAAAAGTATCACTCTTTTGTGTTATACCAAGTAAGGTTTCTCAACTGTTCTTTTTTTCCGAACTGCAGAGAGCTGAATATCCATCTAGAAGTAGCTTAAGAATTAAGAACATCCATTTTTTAAAATACAAGAGCACAAGGGAATAAAGAGTTCTAAAGATTAATTGATGACATTGTCATTGAGATCCCACTTTAAATCTGATTTTTTATTTGCATGGGTTTGCAGGTGCACACACTCACATGCACATGGAGGTCAGAGGACCTCCTGTGGGAGTCAGCACGTTCCTTCCACCACATGGATTCAGGTGAAGATTGAACTCAGATCCCATAGATTTGACCCACAATTCTCAGAGAATTGGTTTGTACTTCTGGCTTATGTGCTATGGTTTTAAGATGTTCATAAAATTTCAGCTTTTATATATAAACAAAGTAGTGGCTTGAATGGGAATAGGGACCTTTCTCCTCATAGACCTATTTGTTTTTAGGATCTTTGCATACACTATTTGCAGTGCTTGGCAGTTTGTCCATCAGATATAATAGACGCCATTTCCTACAGGAAAGCAAAGACCACTTTATTAAAAATAACAACTATCACATCCATTGAATTTTGTCACTTTGTCTTCTTTTATTGGTATAGGAGCTCATTATGTATTCTAGGCTGTCTTTGAACTTATGATCTTCCTGTCTTACCTTGCCTCCCCAGAGTGCTGGGATTCATCCATCATTCTTTATCCCTTCCCTTGTTTTAATTATGTATAGTACTTAACACCAGTGTGTATACATGCATGTGTATGCATATATGTATGTATGTATGTGTGTGTGTGTGTGTGTGTACATGTGCCACAATAGACTTGAAGACAACTTGCAGAGTTGGGTCTCTCTTTCCATCATGTGTGTTCTGGGAATTAAACTCAATTTGTTAGAGTTGGCAGCAAAAACCTTTACCCACTGAGGTATTTCACTAGCCTCCCAGTATACTTCAAGGTGTTCCCAATAACCATTCGTTCCATTTTCAGTTGAAGTTCCATCTTCAACACAAATGAAGTCTATACTTTCTACTTTCAATTGTGAACTGTGTGACAGAAACCATGGATATCAACCTTCAGGATTTTGCTATAGGATAATTGATGTGTACATTTTACTTATTATGTTATTTGGTTTTTGCATTTCTTGTCTAAAGCATGGAAGTGATGAGTGGTTCTCTAACCACTATTTTAGATTATAAAGATAAAGGTTACATTGCTTACTTCTCATTTTTATTTTCTTTTTTTAAATTTTCTATTCATTTTACATACCAACCACAGTTCTCCTCCCTCCCCTCCTCTCACTTTCTCCACCTTCCTCCTACCTCTTCTGCTATCCATTCCTTAGAAAGGTTAAGGCTTCCTATGGGTAGTCAACAAAGCCTGGCACATCAAGTTGAGGCAGGATTAAGGCCATCCACCCTGCATTAAATTCCACCATGGGGAATGGGGTCCAAAAAGCCAGCTCATGCACCAGGATTAGATCCTGGTCCCACTGCTGGGGCCCCACAAACAGACCATGCCACACTACTGTCACACACATGCAGAGGTAAGTTTTTATCTTGTTAAACTATGATTACTTGGGTCCATTTTATTTGCTACCAAATACATCTAATTGTAACTGATAGAAATAAGATTTTAGAATGTTATAATTGGAGGGTGGCTCAGGTCTTGTGCAGAGGTCATAAACCAAGGGTACAAAAATAAAATGTGGGCAAAGCCAGATCCAAAATACAGTTTGCTTAATATCTTTTTCCTACTCTATACTCTATGTATGTATGCATTTATTCTCTCTCTCTCCTCTCTCTCCCCACCCCCCCCCTCTCTCTCTCTCCCTCTTTCTCTCTCTCTCCGTGTGTGTGTGTGTGTGTGTGTGTGTGTGTGTGTGTGTATTTCAAAACAGTTTGGAACTGGATTCCTGTTTTCACATTGACTTTGTTTACATTATCATAGGAGTAACAAGTTGATAATCTTTTAGTGAGTAGACTCAAATAGTTGATGAGAATTTTTGTTTTTTAAATATATCTTGATTCTTTAAACACATGTTTAAATCCCCCCATTTCTGAGATGTCATTAGAACATTAAATTGTCATATCTATCACCATGAACAAAACTTAAGTTCAAATGGATCAAATACCTCAACATAAACCCAGCCACACTGAACCTCTTAGAAGATAAAGTGGGAGGTACCCTTGAATGAATTGGTACAGGAGACTGCTTCCTGAACATAACACCAGTAGCACAGATACTGAGATCGACAATTAATAAATGGGAGCTCCTGAAACTGAGAAGCTTCTGTAAGGCAAAGGGCACAGTTGACAAGACCAAATGGCAGCCCACAGAATGGGAAATGATATTCACCAACCCCACATCTGACTGAGGGCTGATTTCCAAAATATGCATATAACTCAATAAGCTGGTCACCAAAGTACCAGACAATCCAATTAAAAAGTGGGGTACAGAACTAAATAGAGAATTCTCAAAAGAGGAATCTAAAATGGCTAAAAGACACTTAGGAAAATGTTCAACTTCCTTAGTTATCAGGGAAATGCAAATCAAAACAACTCTGAGATACCATCTTACTCCTGTCAGAATGGCTAAAATAATAATAAAAAAAAAACCACCAATGACAATTTATGCAGGAGAGGATGTGGAGGAAGGGGTACACTCCTTCACTGCTGGTGGGAGTGAAAATTTGTAAGCCATTTTGGAAATCAGTATGGTGGTTCTTCAGGAAAATGGGAGTCTATCTCAAGATCCAGCAATTCCACTCTTAGGCATATACCCAAAAATGCACATTCATACAAGGACATCTGTTCAACTATGTTCATAGCAGAATTATTTGTAATAGCAAGAACATGGAATCAAACTAGATGCCTCTCAACTGAAGAATGGATGGAGAAAATGTGGTACATTTACACAATGGAGTAGTACTCAGCAGAAAACCACAGTGGAATCCTGAAATTCGCAGGGAAATGGATGGAACTAGAAGAAACCATCCTGAGTGAGGTAACCCAGTCACAAAAAGAGGAACATGGTACGTACTCACTCATAAATGGATTTTAGACATAGAACAAAAGATCACTACCTTACAATTCACGCTACCAGAAAGCTAGGAAACAAGGAGGACCCTAAGAGAGACATACATGGGCCCTGGAGGAGGGGAAAGGGACAAGATCTCCCGAACAAACTGGGAGCATGGAAGGAGGGGAGAGGGAGTTAGGAGAAAGAGAAGGGGAGAAGAGGAGGGGAGAGGTGAGGGAACAGGAAGATTGAGACAGGGAAAGAATCGAGGAGAACAAGAAAAGAGATATATAATAGAGGGAGCCATTATAGATTTAAGGAGAAATCCGGCACTAAGGAAATGCCCAGAGATCTACAAGGATGACCCCAACTAACAATCTAAGCAATAGTGGGGAGGCTACTTTAAATGCCCTTCCCCTATAATGAAATTGATGACTAGCTAATATGCCATCCTAGAGCCTTCAATCTGTAGCTGCCGGAAACAGAAGCAGACACCCACAGTTAAACACTGAGCCGAACTCCTGGAATCTAGTTGCAGACAGGGAGGAGTGATGAGCAAAGGGGTCAAGACCAGGCTGGAGAAACCCACAGAAACAGCTGGCCTGAACAAGGGGGAATTCATGGACCCCAGTCTGATAGCTGAGAAACCAGCATAGGACTGACCTAGACCTCTGAATATGGGTGTTAGTTAAGAGGACTGGGAAATCTATGGGGCCTCTAGTAACGGATCAGTATTTATCCCTAATATATGAATGGACTTTGGGAGCCCATATCAGATAGGGGGATACTTTCTCAGCCTAGACTCATGGAGGGGGGGCTAGGCCCTGCTCCAAATGATATGACAGACTTTGAAGACTCCACATGGAAGGCCTCACCCTGCCTGGGGAGCAGAAGGGGATGGGAGTGATAGGGGAGGATAGGAGGGTGAGGGAACTAGAATTGACATGTAAAACAACCTTGTTTCAAATTTAAATAAAAATGGAAAAAAGAAAAAGCAAAAAAGAACATTAAATTGAACAAATGCATCTGGATTGTAAGATAATGCTCATCAGTTGCTATAGGCATATATGATATGATTTAATATAATTTGAAAATTCTTTAGGCATAGATATAGATTGATACAAACAAAAGTAGCTTTTTCCTGTGAGCCAAGTTTATCAGTCACTCATGTGAGCTGCATACTATTGGATGGATAGGGTGGCCATAACTGTGGTTTTTGAAATTTGTTACCTCATAAAAAAATCTCGTGAGAAGGAAGATATTAGGAAAAACATCAGCTATTAAATATATTAATAGTAAGCATGAGGCAGGGGAAGTAGCTTCTCTTACGAACTTTCTTTCTTTCTTAGTCTCCAATTGTTTATATTTCATTTCTTTCATTCTTTTAAAAGATATTTTGAGATAGGACCTTGTTATGTAGCCTAGGTTGCCTCAAACTTGTTACATTGTGTCTCATTTCTATTTGCAAGCTGAACCTATCCAGCTATACTAATGATGCTTCTTATAAACCATCAGGTGTTTAAGGAAGGGCATGGGGCAATAGTCATCAATGGTACAAGAGTTTCCAAGTTCCCTTCTTACATGGGCTACCAAGTTAGAAAGTCATTAAGAAATCCAGTTTTGGAATGTGAGTTGACCTTTCACCTAAGGATGTTGTTTAATAACTCCCACAAGCCAACCCTGGCTTTTAGGAATAAAATGGTAGAATTATCAGTCTGAAGAGCCAAAGTCAAATTCCTCCTGGAACTAGTCTTGTAGACCAGGCTAGTCTTGAACTCACAGAGGTCCACCTGTCTCTGCCTCCCAAGTGTGCCACCACTGCACATTGCACCACTGCACATCGAGCCAAAGTCTTTTAGAAAAGAATCCACTGCTCTTTTAAGGAACACCATCTTGGTGATGTCACTGCAAGGTACAGATCACTCAACATACTGGTCAAACCAATTTTAGGGGATTAGATCCCAACAGGTCTCTGTTTTTAAGCGAGTTAAGTCCATGTTGAGAGGATAATTTAAAAATGATCTTAAAGTTGTCCTATGCCATTAGGTCCTATGCCATGGGTCCCATGTGTGTGAATATCAGGAATCCCTCCTGAAGTAAAGATGAACCATTCATGATTAGCATGGAAGGTATTTTCCCATTAATTCAGCTCCAGAAACATTTTATTAGTGACACATGCCTCTATACCCCCAAACAGTGAAATGTTCTGTTTTAAAAAGTAAAACAAAATTCTACACTTTCTAAAACTTGATAAAATGATATTTAAAATTGTGCAATCAATAGAAGAACACAGTTATAAAAATGCATGCACTTGGCAGCTCTCTGTGCCTGGTTATTTGGGTGTCTCTATTTTCTTTAGGATTATTCCCATCCTTGCTAACATAATCTCCCTTTTGCCCTTTGGGCACCTTCTCTCCCTTGTTTGCAGGGGCATTGTTCAGCTTTAGACTCTGACTTTGAGGATCTGATCCAGAAGACCATCTTGCAGATCTTCTCTGTGGCTTGTCCTTTGCCTTGGCTTTATCTCCTTTAGCATCCCCTCCAGCCTTTCTTTTCAGCATGGTGGTACAAGGGTAAGGGGTAGTAGGCCCTGAATATAGAGATACATCAGTACACAGCTTTGGTAGGTTGAGAGGTCTTTCTGGCATTTTTTTCATGTGGCTCAATTCTTGGGACTGTCATAGTCAGCTATTCATTAAAGATCACACAGGTAATATGCTAGATAGTTTTATGATAATTTGACACAAGCTAAAGTCATCTGAGAGGAGGGAACCTCAATTAAGCAAATGCCTCCATAAGATCCAGCTGCTGGCAAGCCTGTAGGGTATTTTCTTAATTAGTGATTGAGGGTCCATCGCATGTGGGTGGTACCATCCCTGGGCAGTTCTGGGTTCTATAAGAAATCAGGCTGAGCAAGCCACGAGGATATGTAAGCAGTATCCCTCTATGGCCTCTGTATCAGCTCCTGAATGAATTGATGACTCTAATTATAGAAAAAAGGATGGTAATGTAAAACTAGGAAAACATTTACACCCTATAGGGAGATTGACTATGAAATCTGGTATGACAAACCTGTTGGTTTGAACTCAATTATCTTATAACTTATGGCAATCTTCTTTATATTTATCTCATAAAATCTTTAGGAAAAGTAAGGTACGAGAAGAATTGAGGCATTGTGACACATGCTTGTAATCCCAGTACTTGAGAAGAGCATTGCCAATTTAAAGCTAGCTTGCAATCTACAGCGATACCCTGTCTTAAAATAAAATCAGGAAATATTGAAGAGAGTACATCTTATCTCATCTGGGTTGAGAGAGTGTTTAAGAACATAAGATATAGTAAGGTAGAAGTTTATAAACACTGAGGTCTATTTTATGGGTTTCTAAAATTTCTCATGAGCATTTGATGGAATTTATTGATGTCCTAAGAAACTAACCATACAAAAGACAGCACAACTTTGGATTGTCTGCTTACTGTTTTCTTTTTCAGATAGTTGTAATTATAAGTATGACAATGATTGCACAGCTATTCCTGCTGTGTCAGATCAGTTAGCAGATACATGGTCACTTGACCCAAGTCAAGCCATTGAGAGACTAGACCTTCGATATTTAGAACTGGGAAGAAAAGCTGGGGCCATTTTCTTCCCAGAGGCTCGAAAGTACAGCATAAAATCCAGAAGCAGTTGTTAGTATAGAGAAAGAAAGTCCTCCTTTCCTTACCTATTGCTGGGTTCATGGTTGAGTACCCTATGACACAAGATGGACTGACTAGAGGAAAGCATGCATATATATTTAATGTAAGTTTTATGTGACACAGGAACCTCCATAAGGACATGAAACCAAAGAATTGGATAAACATGTGTGTTTTCATGCTAGGTTTGAGGGACAAGTGGGTTATCCTGAAGAAGATGATTGGATGAAAAACTATCATCCAATAATAATAATCTTGAGGGAGAGGCTTAACAAGGCCTGTTTTCCAAGGTTCATGTCCTTGTGTTTATTGGTTGATGGTGGGGACAAGGTCTTTCTATATAACCCAGGCTGCCCTGGAGCTCACCATGTAACCCAGGGTAGCCTCTATCCACTTGCTTCTGCCTCCTGAGTATAGGATTATGTGCTCCCTGTCTCTATACTTGTCTTTTTAGGGATAAGAGCTCCTTATAGGTACGTGGAGGACACCTCTTCTTCTTCATTTTGTTTATATTTTTGAGACAGGGTTTCTCTGTGTAACAGTCTTGGCTATTCTGGAACTCATGCTATAGACCAGGCTGTCCTTGAACTCATGGAAATCCACCTGCCTCTGTGTCCCAAGTACAGGAATTAAAGATGTTCACCACTACACCTGGCTGAGGGCACCTCTTTAATGAGGATTTATGACTTACTTCAGAGGAAGGTAACTGAATACTTCCTAAATTTTATGACATGTTTAAGAAGAGAGAGGCATAGTAAGGTCAGAAAGTGTCCTTCCTGCTTCTGTGGTTTGCTTGCATGCCAAGGTGCCTTATTTTGGAGCAGTTGTGTCCTGAACCCTATCATTATTCATATTTTCTGTCACATGTAGGAAGCCAGTTGCAGTAGAAAGAAAAAAGCCAGGGAAGAAAGGGTGCCAACTTACTATTCCATCTTCTATTCTAGTATCTTGTTCCTTTTTTGAGATAAGGTATATTTATGTCACCCAGTCTGGTCTTGAACTTATGAGATCAAGTGATCCTCGTGCTTCAGCCTTTGAGTGGGTGGGAATGTAGCCACGGATGATAGCTTGCTGGTGTAATAGTTTTTTATAACTAAGCCAGTCATGCACATGAGAGTTTTGTTGTTATTGTTGTGGAAATCGTTATCTCGTTACCCTGATCAAGTTAAATCCCAGTATCTGGAAAGAAATTGGAAGAATGCTATTGACATAGCAGGTTATATGTGAGACTGTCCTTGCAATGTAAGTTAGTTTACCAGGGGCTAAGTACTTCTTGTATTAGTATAGTGAGTCATGATAGGGATGGGATGTCGTTCAGTGATAGAACTGTATGTCTATTTTGTGAGAAGCCCTGGGTTCAGTCTCCAGCACTAAAAAAAAAAGTTCTCATCAAGTGGGTTTAGCTGATTCAGTATATATTGTCTTCTAACTGAAGCAAGTTCAGTTTGTTTCCTATTTATGAAAGGTCTGTTATCAGGTTGGATTCTTGTATATATAATATTAAACAAACTATTTTATTACAGTGTTCTGCAATTCAGACTTCCATGTAATATTTGTCAAGATATTTAAAAAGTTTTAAGTGCTTTTAACATTAGTGTATTGATTTTCCTTTTGAATATGCCATGAGAAAGAAAAGAAACAACAGCAAATTAGTTTATTTCCTCCTGCTCTGGGAAGCAATCAAGTCTCAGAAAACCATAAAATAAAATTTATAGGTGTCCTGCTTGTGAAGCAGAATAAAACTTTTATTTATTTATAGAGGGATATAGACTTTTCTAGTGACTTGAACCGGAAAGTCTTCTCTCCAAGGCACTCCCTTCCCGGTATACCTAGAAACTATTCTGTTTATCAGGAGATCATGCTGATGAGAATGAAATTACACAGAACAGAAATTGACTTTTGTTAAGCAATACAGTATTGAGCTATGAAAGAGCCCAATCCACTACTCTTCTGGAAGACATAATTGTGAGTGGGAAAGTTCTAGATATTCTCATTGAATTAACATTTGTTTCCTGGCTACCTTTTTGCTTCCTGTGTTTGGAAGCCTTCTATTTTATTAACTTTTTCTTTAAATAAAACTGCCACTGTGGCAAGAGTTAGCAGACAATAGGAAAAATGATAGAAAGCAGTGTCGTCTTCTGAGAAACAAAATAAAATATATAGCCAGAGAAGCAGCATGGATAAGATTTAAATAGCTCCTTATTCATCAGTCATCTCCTGCTCAAAATTAGCACTTTGTAGCAACAACAACAACAACAAACAAACAAAATGCCTGTTATCTTTGTCTGTGGATCAGCAATTTTCAGTCTGTTAGGGAAGATCTGCTTCTTGATCTGAGCTTGGTGTCAAGAAGTCAGCTAGAGCAGCAGTCATCTGAAGACTTCACTTGGGCTAAAGGACCCTCTTCTAGAATAGTTTGCTCATAAGAACACTGCTATGTACATTATACATATCTGAGACCAGTTTCTACATAATGTTTGCAGTAAAACCTTGAACTAGTTCAAAAGCCACTTTGTTTCCTTCTATGTTAAATTAATTTTGAAAGACAGGCTTTTGTATATGAGCCTATATAAATGTCAAACCTTGGCTACAAATATCAGCCCATGAGCAAGTCTTGATGTGCTGTCTTTGGGCACTCACCCATTTATAAAGGAGGAGGAAACACAACAATATACATATGATTTGGAGGACAGTAAGAAAGGAAGTGTGGAGGTTTCAAAAATGCAATCTGACCAAATAGAAAGACACTCTAAATCCTGAGGAGGAAAGCCATTTAAAAACGTTGAGTCTTTCTAATTAATATATTAGTATATATTGATTCAATTAATTCTATTTGTAATGCCAGTAGTTGATATATCTTTTTTTAAAAGAAATTGAATGAAAGTTATACTTTTCCTTGGGAGGTAAAATGCCCAAGAAAAATCAAATTAAAAAGGAAATAGAACAGACAATGTCTGTGTTATTAACTTATTTTGAAGGCAAGGTCTCCCTATGTAACCCAGACTGGCCCTGACTCATGACAATTCTTCTACCCTAGCCCTCCAAGTGATTGCATTATAGGTCTGTTCTGCCACACTCAGATCAGAAGGACAATGTGTTTTTCTGGGTAGTCCTGGCTGTCCTGGAACTCCTTTTGTAGACAGACCAGGTTGGCCTCGAACTCACAGAAATGTGCCTGTCTCTGCCTCCTGAGTGTAGGTATTACAAGTGTGTACTACCACACCTGCCTGGACAATGTATTTTACCATATTACTGAACAAATTATAAAGCCCAATCATGTGGTGATTAAACAAGAATAGGCTAATAGTTAACAGAACAGAATAGAGAGTTTGGATAAAGACTAGAATATATTTAAGAATTTAATATATGGCAAGGAATCCAGGGCATAAATCTTTGGGAATAGTTTAAAAAAAATAAAAGAGAGATGTGTGAGAGAAAGACAGGTATCAGATATATGGGTCTGACCTCAGTGATCTGTGCATTTGAAATTAGATAAAAATCACCTTCATAACAAAGGAAATAATCAATTAAGTAAAGATATTTATGACTGAGGGTTAATGTCCAGAATCTATAAAGAACTACAGAATTTAGCAATAAAGCATGCAAGCAAGCCAATTAAAAATGTCAAATGACCTGAATAGACATTCTTCAAAAGCAGAAATACAGCTGCCCAATAAAAATTTGAAAAAGTGCTCAATTAATATTAGCTATCAGGGAAATGCATATCCAAACTGTTAGGAGATACTATCTCACCTGAGTTAGAGTAGCTATTACCCCGAGTAACAAAAACAAAAGCTAGTGAGCATGTGGTGAAATTGTATATTGGTGGGAATACAAATAAGTACAGTATCTATGGGAAACAGTATGGCATGTGCTCACAAAAACTGAAAGTAAAGCTAACACATTATCTAGCTATACGACTCCTCTCTCTCTCTCTCTCTCTGTCTCTCTCTCTTTCTTTGTGTGTGTGTGTGTGTGTGTGTGTGTGTGTGTGTGTTTGTGAAGGAGACAAAACTAGCTTTAAAAAGAGATCCCTGAAGATCCTTGTTTATTTCAGTGCTATTCACAATAACTAAGATCAGTTTAGGTGCTTGTCAGAGAAAGAATGGATAAAGAAAATAAATGTATTTTACAGTCATAGTGGAACATTATTCAGCCATAAAGTAGAATGAAATCATGTCATTTATGGGAAAATAGGTGGAAATGGATATCATGTTAAGAAAAATACATCAGACATAGGAAGACTAATATCACTTGGTTTTCTCATGTGGAAAACAAGAAAAACAGTTGATTTGGACATATACTAGGCACTGGAAAGGGTACCGATGGTGGATGATGGCAGAATAAAGGTGGCTGGATATAATCAGTGTATTTAGTAGGCATTATGTGGAAATATTGAATGGAATTACATTAATATTTACATTTAACATGTGGTAATACTATTTTCTTTCACAGGTGGATCTTAGCTTCAAATCTTAATGTTAAGTGCTTAATTTGCAGTACCTATAGAAGCCAGGGAACCAGATAGGGCTTAGTAGGGGAATGTTTCAAGGGAAGGGAACTAGTAGAACATATGTGTTAGGAACATAGAGAAAGAGAATGCAGAGATAATATGAAGGTAGAGAAGAAGAAAAATGGGATGGAAAGGTTTAAATTGGATGGTGAAGTGAGTGGGTGGGGCAGAGATATAAACCAAAGTGAAAGACCTATGGAAACACCATATGAAAAAAATTATAATGTGCTAAAAATATTTGGCAGATATATCACATAGCTGGAAAATGCTGTTCCTATAAGCCATTGTTTATAAAAGAGAAGTCCTACTGCCAAGTGTAGGCTTCCTTGTTATAAGTTGGTTGGTAAGGGATCCTCAGAGGCCCCGGATATAATATAGACTAGTGTTATTGCTTTTAGTTGCCCAAAAGAACTAGATGGTAAAACCACTTTGCTGAAGACAGCACACAACTTGATTGCATGATAGAGTAAGCAAGGTGGAACTCAGTTGGAAGTGTTCTCCTTAAGTGGGTAGCATTCATGATGCTAAGAGTGCTGTGCAGATTGCCTGGGGAGACAAGCACCAGTATTGTTACCCAGCTGAATCCTGTGAACTATAATTTGAAATTTCCAGGCAAGATGTGCAGTAGTGGCACAACTGTTATAAGGACTGCTAACCACGCTCTGACTGAATTTGAGAACTCCATATATAAGCTTGGAGTCAAAAACCCATGGCTGGGAAGAACATAAGGCCATAGGAGAAACTCAATATTGGTGTTTAGCTAACCAACTTAGCAACAACTGCAGTTTGAATACGAATGTTTATTTATATCCAGTTAGGATGCAACTCTCATCCTTAATCAGAGAAGTTTCCCTTTGCAGTGAATGGCAGTGAATGTAGAAATTCATGGCTACTCAAGATGGTTAGAGTAACATTTACATAATATCCTCTAAGGCTCAGAGGACACTGTGGAAGAGGGAATGGAAAGAATGTAAGAGCCAGAAGATAGGGAGAGGGCTGGGAAATGCTATATTCAGGACATGACACAGCCATTGCAAACATGATCTTAGAGCAACTGCAGTTGCTTGCATTAGCCCTGCACAACACTTGACCTGTCAACAGCCAATCATGTATCGGGAGGGGCTAATGGCACACTTGCTCTCCCTGGTGAACCATTAGCAGTCAGTCAGTTTGAGGGAGGGACAGTCATTGCCTTCAGTTGTATACTAAACTGTGAGTTTATCAAAAGACTCCAGCCCATGGCCACACAGACAGTCCTGGTTAAAACTCATGGGTCACAAAGCAAAGCAAAGCAAAGCAAAGCAAAGCAAAGCAAAGCAAAGCAAAGCAAAGCAAAGCAAAGCAAAGCAAAGCAAAGCAAAGCAAAGCACAACACAACAAAACAAAACCAGCATGAATGTGGAGAGGGGATCTGTGGGGAGGACAGGGCAATAACAAGTGTAGAAGGTAGATGAAAGGGTGTAGTGGGGGGAGTAAAACAGAATACACTAAATACATTTGTGAAATTGTTAAAGAATAAATTTAATCAATTAAGTGCAAAATGTTTTTTAAAATCTCCTAAGTTCCCACCTCAAAGAAAATAAAAATGTTACAATCATGTCTTGTTTATTGTAGATAAAAATAACTTTAAGATGGATTAAATGCTTAAATATAATAAACACAACAAAACATCATGCTAGAAGCCTAAATAGATTAGACCTTCTTGACCAAAACTGGGCCAAGATAACTTTATTTGTAAAAACATAAAAGTCTATAAAGTTAATGGGCAAACAGTATATTTGGAAAATATTGGCAACAGTAGATAAATAAAGTATCTTGAAATACTCAATCTAAAAATGGGCAAACAATTTAAAGAGTAACCATTTTAAAACACACTCTTGTAAAAAAAAGTTTACTAACCTAAAATTTGAAGGGACAGATGCTTTTATTGGACAGATGGAAAACATTTTAAAATCTAGATCAGCTTATACATTGTGTGTTTCAATGATGCTCTTTGTAGAATAGGTGTTTGGAAAATAAATATAAAAACCGTGCATTCACATGTCCTAAGCTTTCTGTGTTTTTATTTTATACATGTATTTTTTCTGCAAACAGAAAAATGGACCAAATAGAAAATCCAGATGCTCAACAACACAGGAAAAGATACTCTTAGCAAAGGGAAATAGAAAATAGAATAAGATATTGTCCACAAAATAGGTCTAAAATTTAAAAGGCTCTATTACAGTTGTTGCTGATCAGATACAGAGAAAAGGGCACTCTCATTCATTGCTGGAGTAAATTTAATCTGCTATAGCCTGTTGCAAAACAATTTGGCAACATCTATTAAAACTAAAAATACCCATGCCACTGACCCATATACACACATGTGCACATGCACACACACACACACACACACACACACACACACACACACACACACACTGAGAGAGACAGAGACAGATAGACAGAGACAAAAAGAGAGAGCTTGTATTGATAGAACATGGTTACCAAAGAAAGGATGGGTGAATAAATTACAACACATATCCCAAGTTGGAATAATGTTTAATCAGCTAAAAAATGAAGATAGGTATACTAGTGTGCTTGAGACTTCCAGATGGTGTTTTGGAATAAGAACTTCAAGATGTAGAAAGTATGTATAACATATCTTACCTTTCCTAAATACTGACCAATATATACATATATGAGCTTGGAGCAAATATAGATAGATAGAAACTAAATTGCTATCATGATTTATTTGGCAAGGGAATAGATATAAGGAGAGGGGATGGAAAGAAATGGGGAAGGGAGGCCCAGCTGAGCAGGAAAAGGAGAAAGAAGACTGCACCAAAAATCTGAATGTAAAAGGACATAATCACATTTATAAAATTGTATTGTTGGGTAGAAATGTATAAAATAAAATAATAGATGAGAATATCAGATTTTTTTAAAAGAACTCTACGTTTTTTTATATATTTGTTATTTTTCCCTATTTTACATATCAATCCCAGTTTCCTCTCCCTCCCATCCCCCCCACTCTCCTCCCCTCCCTTCCCTGCCCCCATTCCACAGGGAGGGTGATACCTTCCAGGAAGGATCATCAAAATCTGTCAAGTCATGTGGAGTAGGGACTAGGCCCTTCCTCCTACCTCTAGGCAAAGGAAGTATCCCTCCATGGGGAATGTGCTCCCAAAGTCTTTTCGTGCACCAGGTTCCACTGTCAGAGGTCCCTTAGATTGCCTAGGCCTTAAGCTCAGGGCATAATTTGAAAAGATTTTTTTTAAAGGTGAATTCCTACTATGAAATTCTTTTCATTTTTCTTACCTTTTTTCTCTTTTACTATAAGTCAAAGACTAGAAAAAGTGGTAATGCAGAAGTTCTGATAGAGTTATGGTGATCATAAATCTTCCCTAAGGAAAAAGAATTACATTTTCCAATGTGCTCTGCAATTTTCCATAGAGATGCCCTTTAGCAGGGAACAACAAATTCATATTTCCACTGTACTTTTTAACATACCCATCTTTGTGATAAAGTAAATATTTAAATTAATTAGTCAAATTATTTAATGGACTATTTATGCTCTGACAGTTATGGTTTTGACTGGAAACAGACAATGTATTCAAACTGTGTAGCTGGGAGGGTTTAACAGACAGACTACTTACAAAAGCATCAGCAGGGAGGAAGGAAACAGGCAAGGCATCTTGCACTGTCCTGGGAACAAAAGGAGAGAGTACTACAGGGATACAGCAGTTTAGAGTGCTGTGTGGCAATAACTGGCATTCACCAGAGGGATGCAGCTAACTTGAAGTAATCCTGTGGAGAAAGAGCCAAAGGGATCATTATGTAACCCAGCCTCCTGTTACTACTGTTCTCTATCTGCTGATGCCTCTTGTTCTTAGAACCTAACCAGAAGCCAAAGTTCAAGGGAACCCATTCATACCATCCATACAGGTCAACAGGAGCCCAGAACTGGGGATAGAGGTGAAGAGTTGATTTGAAGTCCATTACTCTTCTATAAGCAATTTCTTCAGAAAATATGAAAGATGATGAGGATGGAGTATAAAATTTACTCTATGGTTTAAATTAACCCCAGAACTTGGCCTTATACTTGGGAAAATCACCTTTGGAAAAAGCTTAGTGTGAAGCCACATGTGACCTAATGAAATCATATAGATGCTACCCAATACATGGAAGAGAATGTCTCAAATTTGGGACATACATCAAATAAACTCTGGTAGGAGTTGAGAAGAAAAATAAGGAATGAAAATATTTTGTTTTCCCAATGTGGGAAAATAGCTAATGGAAGAGAGGATGATGTTCACAATATAAATCCACTATTAAAAATTTGTCTAAAATTTCTATGTTCAAATGTATTGACTATGCATGTAGGTCAAGATCACTTGTGCAGGAATTACAATTATCAGGGTCCTGATTCCCTGTTACATGTTCTGTATCTGGTAAGTTACTTCTTCCCTCTGAACTTGTTTCATCTTGCGCATAACCAAAGGGTAAATCTAATGTTTTCCAACCTTTCCATTAGTTCTACATTGTTTGATGCTATTATTTTGTCCAACCAGAGAACCATTTTGATACAATGTTGCCCAGGCTGGCTTTGAATTTGTAAGGTCCAAACAATCCTCCCCTTAAACTACCTGATCTTAAAATTTAGCCAGACCAGGTGGTATATACCTATTCCAGCAGTAGGGAAACTGAGGCAGGAGAATCTTGAGTTAAAGTCCAGCACGGGCTACATAGCAAGACTATTTCAAAGTAACAAATTCAGAAGGCTACTAAAAAGTAATAAAACCCTATGTTCAGTGACTACCAAGTTGAAAATATGTCTATAATATTGTTAGGGAACAATATCAGTGGATAATAACAATGCAAGATTTTAGGAAGAAGCAGCAAAAAAGATACTGAATATGTTGTTAGCATCTCATATTGTAGCTGAAAATCATTTAAAGATCCATCCACATTCTTTTTTGCAGTGTCAAATGGAAGCCCAGAAGAACAAAATTTAGTGAGCATTTATTTTCTTTCCCTTACTCTTTCTCACTTTCATGATTGGGGGAAAATACAAATATTTTGGTGAAAGTTCTTGCTACCTAGAATGTTATCTTAATTTAAGAGACTAGATTTGGACCTATTTGGTTAACTCATATCAACAATTAAAATATAGGACAGGGACTTCAAATAAACAAAGGAGAGATAAAAGTAACTTAAAATTAGTGAAGACATAAGTATCATTATTTAGATATGTGAAATCCCTGGGATACAAAAGCATCTCTAAAAATTACAGAAAGCCAGTATTCTGTGACAGTCAATACTGTATGAAGGAAAATGTACTGTGGTATAATATGGCACAGGGAATTACTCAGGTTTTTGTTCTTCCTTTACATCTGTTTCTGTGAGGCGCTCCACATAGTCTTCAACAATTCAGGTGAACTGGATAAAAAGCATTTTCATATCCTACCCCAACACAGAAACCTAAAAGACCAAGAGCCCGCAAGCAATGATATTTTAGAACTAGCTAGGCCCATTCCCTCAAGTGTGATTTACCTTTTATTTGAATGCTGTGCTTGTTTGTGTGGAATCCCACACTGTTAAGCATTAGTTTTGGTCATGCTTTAGCTTTTATTTAAAAGCATAAATTAGAAAAGAATCCCCCAGGATTCTTTATCTTAATATATGTTACTGGTATAGAAGCCCCTTGACTTGAACTTGAGCAGCACACACTGATTAGTAAGTATGAATGGTTACATCATCTTTCACCGTGATCATGCTTTATTACTCAATAATCTAGCCTTACATAAAGGGTAGGCATTCCATCCAAGGGATGATTAATCATGCTAGAAAGGTGATGTTTTCACCTTCTTCTCTGTATCTCTGCACTTAATTTTTATTTCAACCCCCTTTAGTTATTTTTGTAAACAGATTTGGGTATCTAATAAAAAAAAGCACATGTAAGTGAAATTATAAACAATTTTATCTTCTAGCAAATTGTATGCTAATGGAAACATGTTACTGTTGATAATTCAGCTAATGTGCTTATAATTCATCACTATCCATTATTAAAAAGCTCCATGACATTTAACCGTATTAGTTCAGGCTTCTTTGTACCCCCCTCCATTCCTTAAGATAAAGAGACACATACGTTTAAGAAAAATTTGGGTAACAGTAGCAGAGGTGGGGGCAGGAGAAAGTGTAGCACAATGATAGTATGTATGTTTAGAAAGGCTCTAGTTTCTACCCCATCACCAGATGAAGTTTAAATAGCAGTAGTAAACTTCATAATAAAGGTATATCTAAAGCTTATCTACTGGCATGCTGGGTTGTTGTTAATTTAATTTTGTTTGTTTATATTTTACTGATATTTCTACATAAGAATGTAGGGTAAGAATTAAGGCATTGCTAAGGAAATAAACATAATTATTGATTTGCAGTTTTATTTATGGAGAAGCCATTAGTAAGATGCATTTATGTTTAGGGTTTATTTTTGTCTTTATTGGGAAGTAACTGCATGAAATTAATACTGTCACAAATGGATTATTTGCCTAATTTGTTTACAGAAACACTGTGTTCATTATAGAACTGGACCTAAAGGGTGGTATTTTTTTCTAAGTGTAGTGACTTAGTGCCAGTTTTAAAGAGGTCTTATCTCTTTGCAAGAACTGAGCCTCTGGGCTCCATGCTTCTATTTTTTTATCCTTGTAAAAGCAATATGCTTATATTAAAAAGTAATTTTAGCAATCCATTTATTATTTATAGTATTTAAACTATTGTATTTTCATGAGAGTTTATAGTGATTGTCTCTTATAACTTTATCCAAACTCTTAAGATTCATGCAAAATAGCTTGAATTCTCTGTAGTCTGAGATTTTTTTACAGGCTCATAAGACATTTGTAATAAGTAGAGTGCATCTACTGTGACCACTTTGACTTATTTAGGACATTTATTAAAGGTCAGGGAGATGCTGCTTCTAGACATCATTGGAATGAATGCCAATTTGAAATTCAAAAAGATAACACATCCTCTCTGCATCTTTTCCACCTCCTTTAACTCCTCCTCACTTTTGACTGTAAAAACAACACTGTTGCATATAAGTGTTTAGAAAGGAAATCAATTTCCTGTTGGTGTCATTTCTATTTATTAACTTCTTTTTGCCCAAACACATTTATATTTCCAAAAACATTAGAAATAATGATATAGAAAACCCTGTATTTATTTGTAATTAATTTTAATTGCCATATGAAACATGAAAATGTTTGTATCTATAGGGTACAATATGATATTTTGATATAGGGACATATTGTATGATATTTAAATAAAGGTAAACATGTTTATTGTCTCAAACATTTGTTATTTCTTTTCAGTGAAAACATTTAAAATCTTTTCTTCTAGATTTTAGAAATGTACAATATGCTATAATTATCTATAGTTATCCTAATGTACAGTAGCATAGCATTTTATCTCAGTTCCGATTCTATCTAACTATAACTTCCTAACCAATGGGCCACATTTTTTAATGTTTGTTGTTATTTTTAAAATACAGATAAGAGGTTGCAAAGATGGATCAGTGGTTAAGAACACTTACTGTTCTTGCAGATGACCTGGATTTGGTTTCCAGCATCCAATCCACATAGTAACTACAGCTGCCAGTAATTCCAGTTCTATTCTCTTCTCTGACCTCTGTGGACACCGTACATATGAAGTGTGCATACACACATGCAGGGAAAGTATTTATATGAATAAAATACAAATAAAAATTACCTGGATTTTTCATGTACAACATGGTTTTGACACATACAGATTTATCATTTTTATGGTGATAATACACAAATCTATTCTTTCAGCATTTTTCAAGAATGCAATATAGTGCTGACTATATTCGCCATTGTCTACAATCCATCTTTTGAACTTATATGTGAAATTTGTATTTTGCTTTCTATTGTCAATTCTATGCTGAGAAGTAATATGAAATTTCTATAAGGAAAATGCAAATAGAGAACTGTGTCACTCTAGCTGGAGAAAGAAGGGGGAAGGGAGAGGGTGGCATTCATTTTAGGCACTTCAAAAGTGGTTTATCATTTACCTTGCATTTTCATTTTTTAAAGGAGTCTCTCATATTTATTTATTTATTTGCTCCTCCCTCCCTCCCCCTCTCTCTATCTCTCTCTGTCTCTGTCTGTCTGTCTGTCTGTCTGTCTGTCTCTCTCTCTCTCTCTCTCTCTCTCTCTCTCTCTCTCTGTGTGTGTGTGTGTGTGTGTGTGTGTGTGTGTGTGTGTACCAGTGGAAGCAAGAAAACAGCCTTCAGGAATCTGTTCTCTCCTTTCCTATGTGGGTCTCAGGGAACAAACTTGGGTCATTGGGTTAACTGGCAAGCAGCTTTATCCAATGAGCCATATCACCAGCTCTTACATTGCATTTTCTTAACCAGAGATTTGAACCCAACCATCTTGGCTTGGAAAAGGGCATGGAATGCAATTAATCTAAAATTTGTGAATGGAAGTAGAACAGCGCTTTATTTCTGCCAGATTGCTAGTTAAATGCCATGGAAGACTTTCATATTTAATTTTAGCCATGTAAAGAATGTGCAATAGTTGGTAGGCAAGAGTTTTAGCCAGAAAAAAAGGAGTGTATTTTTAGATAATTTTGCTACCTCTCTCAATTACCCTGTAGCTCAAGTACAGATATGGAGACATTCCTTAATTTGCTCCCAAGCTGAGACTGTGCCAGACAAAAGGGAATGAATGATACTTGAAGGTAGTGAGAGAAGAATGGTGGAAGTGACGTGACTTGTGGTTTTCAGTAGAATGGGGAAGGAGATGGAAGCAGATGCATGCTGCCTGATGAAGATGAAGTAGGGATGTCAAGAGGTTGGAGGTCTGTGTAAGAAGAACAGACACAATATAGTAAAAGTAGAGCAAGATAACTAAAAGAATGGAGCTTGTATTCATTGGTTTTATTGAAAGTGAAAATCCAAAATGCAAGTGAGTTGGCCTATTTTTAAAAAGTTTATTTTCAGAAATAAATTTTAGTTTTCTCCCTCTCTCTTATTCTTGACAAGGTTTCTTGCTTTCCAGGCTGAACTCAACTTTGTAAGTGGCTGAAGATGACCTTGAACTTGATTTTCATAACTTCTTCTCTCCCCATAATGCACCCATAATGGATGCTGTGTAGAGGATCAAACCCAGGGCTTCATGCATGCTAGGTGAGCCCTCTGCCAATTAAGCTATATCAGTCCGGGTATTAATATCACTTTTTTTTTCAGTTTTCATGTTGTCAAGTAGTAATTTTGACCAAAGCATGCAAATGAAAATACATTCATCAAATCATCCATGCATTCGTTCAATAAATATCTTACTTTGCCCCACCTATGTACTGGACACAATTTTGGGTTGTTGTAAATGCAGCAATAATTAAAGCAGAAATATTTCTAATGGGGAGTTACACACTTACTAAATTAAGTAACAAGTTGTAATAAGATAGAAGAAGTGAGCCAGACATGGTAGCATAGGCCTTTAGTCCCAGTACTCAGGATGCAGAAGCAGGTGAATCTCTATGAGGTTGAGGCCAGCCTGGTCTCCATATAGAGTTCCAAGCCAGTGAAGGGTTACATAGAGAATAATAATAATAATAATAATAATAATAATAATAATAATAACCTAAAAATCACAGCAAAGTCATAGGGTCATAAGGGCTATGGTTAGAGAAGTAAAGTGAAGAGGCAATAGAATAGCAGGTACAAAATTCCTGAGAAGGAAATAGCCTAGCCTAACCAACCCCTAACATTTGGGAAGTACAGTGCAAGAGCACAGATAGACATCCATATTGTCTACATTTAAATGTTTGAATTTAGAACAATTATGTATCTTACTTTGACTGAAATGCTTTAATTTTTGGAAAACTACATTTGGATTTAGAAGTCTTGGCCTTACTAGGGTCATGTTTGCACCACAATCTGGATCATAGTCCTAAATGAAGACTAGTTTTCCTTTTTTTCATGCTGAAGCTGTCATTACACCAAAAGTGGTCTTATACAATGAGGCTGAACACCTGATCTGAATGTTCAAGTTCTGTCCACACGAACCCAAACATTCTTTTTTCTCGACGACTTCTTGGTGTTGGGATGTACACATCTGTGACAGTCTGCTCTTAGAAAGATGGACCAGACAAAGGTACCCAGATTTGTCCTGGAAGGAAGCTGTTGGTTATTGGAACAACATATTCTGTGGTTCTGCGTAGGCACAGCTACCAATTTCTGTGGGGTTAGACGGGAGGTGACAGAACAAGTCCCTTGAAATCATGTAACTCAGAACAGCAGCTCATTTGCCAGAACTTAAGTGGTCCTCTTTTGTTTGAGAAGAACAGGAAGCTATTCTGATATCCTCAGTATTTGAACAGTGATGGAGAAGATACAGTATTTCTGTTCCATGGAGGGTCTATAAAAAGTAAAGGAAGGAAGAAAAGGAAACCAGAATGTATGGAGCATCTGCACTAAGCCTGGCTGGCAGTGTGAAATCCACTCTTGCTTGTGTGTGCTAATTTAATCTTCCAAATAACCCTAGGAAGTAGGCTTTTGCACTTTCTTGTGTAAGATTAAGAAAATAAACTCCATGGGTCACTCCCTTGACCAGACTCACATAACCAGTGATCTAGGGAGAAGAAGCTCAAATCTAAAACTATTTCTAAAACTCATATTCTCTCTATTATAGCATAGTACCTTTAAAAGAGTCTCAAAGGGGGGAAAATTTCATTTGTAGTGAGCATGAAGAACACTACAGAAAGTAAGCCCCTACACTATGCAGAAAGGAAAGTAATTACAGGGGCCCCTAGTGCATAGATTTAGAGACTTCTTCAATCTCTCTCGAGTCCATGAAGATATTTATGGGTGTTAGGTAGCTTTAAGAATTGAAATAAACTGGGAATTCTGGCACATGCCTTTAATCCAACACTCAGGAGGCAAAGGCAGGTGGATCTCTGTGAGTCTAAGGCCAGCCTGGTCTACATAAATGAGTTCTAGTACAACTAGAGCTGTATAGTAAGACCTTGTCTCAAAAAAATATAGATAACAGTTATACACTATGAAATAGACAGTTTGAAGAGTTTTGTTTTGTAAATGTGAACAACTGACTAACTATGCCACCAACCAAGACATTTCTCAATCAAGATATATTCCTCACTCCAGAAAATTTCTCTGTACCTCTTTCCCAGGCAATCTTTCCATAACAGGCAACCACTGTTCTGGTTTGTATCACTGTGGGTTTGTTTTGCCTGGTTTAGAATTTAATGTAAATAGAACGGCACTTTTATATCTGGCTTCTTTGGCTCAGCATGGTTTTGTTTTTCTGAGATTTATCCATATTATTATATAAAAGAATGCGTCTCCCTTTTGTGGCTAAATATTACTCAATTATATAAATAATTTATAATTTGCTTATTCCTTTACCAATTGATGGGCATTTGAGGTTTTTCTTATATATGGTTATTATGAATAAAGCTGGTATAAACATTCTATTTTGTACTGAGGATAATGCCTGTGCCTGCTAGGCAGGTACTCTATTAGTTAATAACATTGCTACCCCAAACAGTCTTGCACATGTCTTATTTGTAAATGTATGTATTTGTTTCTATTAGGTCTATACCTCGGAAGATGTGGTTGGTGTTGATTTAACTTTTTAATAAGCAACTAAAATTTCTCAGTGTTTTATATCAGTTTATACTCCTACAAGAAACATATGAGTTTCAGTTGCTATGCTTATTTTAAATTAATTTAATTAGTAAAATTATTTAAAATTTGAAGTACTTTAAACTTATAAATAAAGGCTGGTCTTAGTAACTGATAGTCATATATTAGCTACTCACGTTTTACATGTTAATTGTTTCCTGTGTTTGTGTCTTTAGTAAAATATTACATATACACTTCACATACATTTGGATTTTGGCTTCCCCATCTTTTTTTCCTCTTCCCTGGAAGTTAACATTATCCTGAGGTTGGTCTGCATCCTTCCCACATCTGTCTATTTTTAAATCTACAGCATATAAATCATCAATGACATTTCATTCAGTCTAATGAAGATGACATGTTTTCCTGTGAAAAGTCTGGGTGCATCTTGGTAAATAAATCAACTTAATCTTTCACACATTTTCCTACTTAATAACTGTTCTTGATTATTTGGAATGTGCATTAATTAGATTGTTTATATATGCAATTAATAGGAAATGGGGAGTGTTAAATTTTGATTTAAAAAGGCAGTTTATGTAGCAAATGAAAATCTTCCCAACAGGGTTGTCAAAATAGCTCAGTGGGTAATGGTGCCACAAAGCCTGACAACGTAATTTTATTGGTTCCACATAGAGAGAGAACCAACTCCACAAAATTGTCCTCTTACCTCCACAGGTGTATTGTGGCATGTACACACACACACACACACACACACACACACACACACACACACACACACACACACACACACACGTACACACGCATGGAGGTTAGGGGGAAGTCTTGAGAAAGTTCTTGGAAGTGTGCTGGCAGGAACTACAGCCTTAACACAAACCTCCCATAATGTGTGGGAAGGAAACTGTGTTGCAGATTAGCTGTGACTTGCTAGGTTTTTACAGCTGATGAATTTAAGGCCAGTACCAAAATCAGATCTTCTAGAAGTCTCTTGATCACACCATGCAGCTTTCATGCCACTGATGTTGATCAAAGATGGAGAAGAAAGAGAGAAGAAAATGTGATGTGGAGGCAGGAGGAAGGAAAAACTTCATCAAAACAAGGCAGAAATGTGTTATTTTAAGGAAGAGGTTTGCCCTTCATATGAATGATTCTTGGATTTTGGTGTATATTTTTGGTAGCAGTATGCGGTGAGTCACTAACAAAGAGCTTAAGACAGATGAGTTAACATAAATGGACCAAAATAAGCTGTGGTCTCTAGGCTGAGCAGCTGTTGGACAAACCTGCCAATATTTTTTATTTCCCAGAGACTCTTGCGGTGGATTAAAATGAGCAGGTGGCAAGAGCTTCATTAGAAAATTCATACCTTTCAGTTCCCTGTGCCTAAGACA
Organism: Cricetiscus sungorus; assembly: GCA_030556225.1. Classification (NCBI taxonomy): domain Eukaryota; kingdom Metazoa; phylum Chordata; class Mammalia; order Rodentia; family Cricetidae; genus Cricetiscus; species Cricetiscus sungorus. The sequence continues at coordinate 4,600,497 of JANBXA010000405.1, read as the reverse complement.
TGGCTATCCACAGGAAGGGGAAGCAGTCCCCAGCTGTTTCCTGGGGTTCTGCTCTGTGGAAGAGGGTAGGCAGCAGGGTGCTGGTGGAGGGTCAATGCAGAGCATGGGAGACAGTGCTTAAGTTTACAGCCTTTACTGTGCTACTAGCTGTGGCAACCAGGGGGACATTTTCAGGCTTCTCATGGCTCTGTGTTCCATCATTTGAAGTGGGGGCGGTGGAGGGCTGAGTTGAATGACTTCCAAGAACACTTCCAGTTTAAAAAAAAAAAAAAGCCCCGGTCTACATTTATTGACTGCTTAATTTCATCATGTTAAAACAAAAGACAGAACTGTTCTGGATTGTTTCTGCACTAGCCCTAGTTTTCAGATCAAGAAACTGAGGCCAAGGGAGGATAAGAGATCTGCCCTAGTCATAGCCTCAGATTCAGGCCTGAGGCTGTCTGGGTTACCTGGCTTCTTAAGGATCTTTTCGTTGCCCATTCTCCCTTAGCAAGGCATTACAAATACATTTCCTTCCTAGCCCTTTCACTACAGCTTTCTATCTGTTTGAAATTGCTATGCTTCAATAGCACTGCAGTGGATTTTTCAGTTCCTAATTGGAGTCCCTTGCTGCATCTACACACCACACTGTTGGGGAATGGTGTTAAAGCTAGTAAATCAAATTCAGGACACATACCTCACGCAAGACAGAAATAGTGTTGAGCCAAGCACAGCAGGGCCATTTGATTCATAGGATCTTCAACAGCTTGAATATTTTGTACACTCTCTCTACTGGACACTCTGTACCCAATGTTCCTGCTGATGTCAGTGGCAGAAATGTCTTATGAGGAGACACCCTGTTTGAAGAGCCATTTCAGTAACCTTCTCTATCCTGATTTAATATGATATGGCCACGGCAACAGTGGTAATAGTGGTGGCTCCTTTGTTCCCTTTCATAAATGATGCACTGCCACTCTTCCATTGAAGACATCAGATATAGGGAGAACATTATCCTCTACAACATGAACTAAAGTATACATGCTGAGGTTAGGTCTCCATCTAACTTGTGTTTGGGATGACTTGTCAGATGTGTGACTGATAGTCCTGTTTCTAAAGTCTGAAGGAGATATTTACAAGGGAAAGCATACTTGGCATAACCCTGTTTTTCATCTCTTCTCTTTTCTTTACAGCACTGGGAAATGAACCCACGACACCATGCATGCTGTGTACTCTCCAGCTTTCCACAGTCATTTCTTTTGTTTCTATAGTGAAATGAGAACAGAAGAATCTTTGCTGTCTGCATAGACATGAGAACCAAAACAATATCTAATAATGTAAAGAAAATTCAGTGCTGTTTATATTACATATTTTGATGTTTTATAGTATAGAACATTGGAGAAGGGAAGAGACAATATACTAAGACTTAAAAACTACTCTTTTGAAGTATGATTGATGTACAAAAATATATTCAGCGTCTTCTCAAAAGGCAGATGTTAAAATATGATTTAATTCACTAATGACTTTAGTCTTTCATCTTTGCCTGTAGTCACATGAAGTGTCATGTGACCTTGGCATTTCATCACGGAACTGGAAGACTTTGTTTCTTTTCCTTGAATATAGTCTTGTCTTATGATTTGTTTTCAGAAATAAGATGGGGATAGAAATGTTGGTTGGGCCAGTTTTGATCTTAGGCTTCACAATGCCTTGTGTTCCCTTGTTCTTTTTCCGTGTTTGCCTGAGAACCTACTAAAAGATACAACAAGATCAGGGCTGATTTCCCTAGTTGTTGCAGCTGATGTTCCCTAGATCAGTTGAGCTGCAGCTGACTGTAAGGTCTGTAATTTCAGTTGGAATCAGAAGCATGGCCCATTTGAGATCAGGATAAATTTCCAACCTACAGAATTTAAAATAAGTGCTTATTGTTTAAGACATTGATTTTTGGAATGTTTTCTTACATTGAGTTATGTGACAATTGGTAACTGGTGTAGGAAGTAAGAGTTTAACTGTCAAGAAAGCATCCCAAACTGGACCAATGGCTAGCTCAATGGATAGTTTACTTAGCAAGCATGAAGTCCCGCGTTGGATCCCTAGCACTTCAAAGGGTGGCGCAGGTAGGATGATCAGAAGTACAAGGTCATCCCTATATAGCAAGTTCGAAGTCAGCCTGGGATACATGGGACCTAGTAAGAAAGGATTGAGAAGATTGTAAAAAGTAGCAAGAATCAAGTGGTGGTTTAAAAGCATTTTGAAGTTTTTCTAAATCAGTATGGTCTGCATCCTTTACTAGTAGTTATTCTATAGGCAGAGATGGAGTGAATCTTAGTGAGAAAATACTTCTCTAGGTTTAATGCCCAGTGAGCTGGAGCTTAAAAAAACCAGAGCCAATGATGGATATGATCCAGAAAGACTGGCCATGAAATGAGTGAGTTCAATGAGATGGTTGTAGAGCTCAGTGTCCAGAAGATGATCAATGAAAATAGAATGAAGTGGAAGTCTGTAAGAAGAAAAAGACACTGAACCTTAGTCATTAGACTATATTAGAAGCATGCATTCTGGGAAATTAAGAGCTCCATTTTTAATCTACCAGGAGAAAACCTCAACCAATGACATTGGGACTTGTTATATAAATTCGTGATCTTGGCTCTTGGGTAGGAAAATGCTAACACATGTGTTTTATACCTTTCCCATAATTTCCAGGCAGAGTTAAGTTCCAGGCACCTGTTGTAGCAGCTGGCTCTGTAACACTCCTTCTATTTGCTATCTTCACTTTCCCACATACTACAAGGTCTTTAGTCTCTTCCTTTCTGTTTCTTAAATGAGTTGTTACTTTTTGCCCAAGGGTCTTTATGATTTTATCCACTGCCTGGACTTCCCTTCACACAAGTAAGGCCAGCTTCTTCTTGTCATTTAATTCTTAAATTTCACCTATTATTTTAAATTTTGATTTTTTGAGAGACTCTCACAATGTAGCTCAAGCTTGCCTCAGTTTCTATGTACCCTATGCTTGCCTGAACTTGTAGTAATCTTAGCAATCCAGGATGAGGCAAGAAATTTAATCTTTTATGGTTTTCCTGATCACTACATCTAAAGTAGCCTTATTATCTTACCTTAATTCTCCATATCATATTTCCACTCTCAAATATTTATTTGCTTATTTTCATACATTGCTGGTGAGAACGTGTTGGCATAGCTTCCATAGGAAAGTTGTTGGTTAATGCCTAGTAAAGCCACTTATGACTCAGCAATTCCATACTAAAGTATATATTTAAGAGGTATGAGTGCTGTGTACATTAAGAACAATCTGCAAGAGTGTTTACTGCAGCTTTATTTGTAATAGCTAATGCCTGGAACCAAACCAAATATCCATCAGTAAGAGAAATAGATAAATAAATGGTGAAATAGTCAATAAAATATCCCACAATGTAATATCATACAGCAGTAAAAAGAGCAAACTACAAACAAAATACAACCATATGGGTGCATATCATAGAAATGATTATGAATAAAATGAACCAGGCACAAAAGAACAGAACATAGCATATAATTTCATTTTTTGAGACATTCAAACAAGAGAAACTCATCTATGGTGATAGATATTGGAATTGTGGTTGCTTCTGGGCAAAAGGATATTTATTTACTTGGAAGGAGTCCTTAGTGCTGGGCATCCCCTGTCTTGATGTAGGTAGTGATGACACGAATATATAAATATGTAGAAAGTCATTAGGGTGCATATTTAAGACTTGTACATGTAGAATGCATGTTCTATATATGTTCTACACGAATTAAAAAAAATACATAGTTGGTTGTGCATGTATCTGAGTTTGTATAGTGTTTTCCTTCCTTGCATAATACACTAGGTTCAATACCCAGCATGGCAGAAACTGGATGCTGTGGAGCATGCCTGAAATTTGAGCACCTGGAAAGTGACACAAGTAGGATCAGAAGACCAAGATCATTCTAATACAAAAAAAATCCTGCCTTAAATAACAGTACATGCTTTTATTTCCAGCAGAGGCAGGCAGATCTCTGTGATTTCAAGGTCAGCTTGGTCCACAAAGTAAGTTCCACACCACTCAGGAATCCAAGTGAGGGACTCTCTTAAAAACAAGAAACAGACTAATGATAATTTTGAAAAATATATGGTTCTGTGCAAGTTAAGGAAATTTTCTGGTTTAGGGCAGGCATTGGCTATCTGACACAGAGTATACCACCATAATACTTGTTGACTGAACCAGTGCATAAATGTGTATTTGTATTTTTTTCTTCAAAAATTTAAACCCCAAACTAAAAGCTTTGTGGTTATCTACTCCATGTGCTGTGTACTTTATAAGAATGGAAGGTAAATCTACCTAGCAAGAAATACACAGCAGATTATATAAAATAAGGTATTAATGCTATAAAAGCAGATGCTGAGCAAAGTGCTAACAGAGCTAAAAAGAGAGATGACTGCACTGCAGCTCTGAGGAAGTGAGATGTGATCTGGCCCAAGGAATATTTCTGCAGGTATGGCTGGTTGGAGAAACATAAAGAACAAGATGATCATGAATGTCAGGAAACAAAGCCTTGGAAACAGGAAGTCCAGGGTGCATTGAAGAGATGAAGAAATGGGAGGTGGCTGCAGTTAGTGGGGAGGGTGATGGAAGAGAGAGATCTGCCAAAACAACAAGTTAAGGCCTGATCAGACAGGGTCTGGACAACTTAACAAGAAACAAGGTCTGGACAACTTAACAAGAAGTTTGGTCTTTAGAGATTAAATATAAATGAAGGGTACTTTTATTCATATCTATCTATCTATCTATCTATCTATCTATCTATCTATCTATCTATCTATCTATCTATCTATCTATCTATCATTCTGACTCAGGACCAAACTTAGAGTTTGCATATGCTAGGAAGTATTCCACAACTTGACTACCTCTCCAGACCTCTTATTAATTTTTATTTTGAGTCAGGGTCTCACTAAGTTGCTTGGGCTGGCCTGGAACTCATTCTATACCCAGAGAAGCCTCAAACTTCAGTTCTTCCTGCCTCATCTTCCCAAGTTGCTGGGGTTACAGGCATACATTATTGTGCCTAGCTAAGAAGAATAATTTAAAAGGAGCAATTTTTATCTTTCCTAAGTTATAATAAAATGTTTATTTGTAGAAATATCTGAAAGTTAGTGTCTACAGACCTAATAAAATCACCACTATTGATTTTATAGGTGAACTCTGAGATACATACAGGGAATTAACCATTTTAGACTTTACAATTGAGTAAATTCATAAGCTTGTACAATCACCAACAATAATTTTAATACTTTTTACTACATCCAGAAGAAACAAAGTGCCTATTAGCAGTCATTCTTCATTATTTGTCCTCTAAATCACCAGTGTACTTTATGCCTGAGTTTTTCTAGAACTATCTTCCTGCACAAACATACACACATATATAATACATATGTATATTATTTTGTATAGGAAAAAGAGACAAAGAGATTGAGTGAATGGGGAGAACTTAGCAATTTATTAGAAATATGGAGTGGAAAGAATAGCTGAGTTTAAAAGAACAAAACATGTATAATTATATGTGCGTTACATAATTCACATATATGTCAGTACATTTTCAGGTGCTTACTCAGTATCTACTTTGTTCCAGAAATAATTTAGCAGCTGAGATGAATCTAACAATGAATTATATCTGCCTATATGCATGCATGCATGCATTCATGTGTGTGTGTGTGTGTGTGTGTGTGTGTGTGTGTGTGTGTGTGTGTGCGCGCGTGCGCATGCGAGCGTATCTGAGTGTGAGGCCAGAGGAGGAAATAGGATGTTCTGTTCTATCATTCTCTAGCTTATTCCCTCAAGACAGGATTTCTCATTGAATCTGGAGCTAGGCTGGCAGCCATCAAGTCCCAGTGATCCTGTGTCTTTGTTCCCCACAACTCTAGAGATATAAACATTTGTGATGCATCTGTCCTTTTACATGGAGTCTGAGGGTTTGGATTCAAGTCCCCATGCTTACATAGCAAACACTCTTACCCACTGAACCAATTCCCTAGCTTATCTCTCACTCTTTTATTTGAAGAGCAGACAGAGTGGAAAGAACTCACAGTTTCCTGAGCACTCCAGCAAATAATGGGGACAAGGTAAGACAATATTAAAGAACTGAATATACTAGCAAGATGTTAAGCTGGTGTAACTTGAAAGATGTATGAAAGACACTTAATTAGAAAGAGTTGAAAAGTTTGTTTAGAACTGCTGAGGGAAGTCTTGAATAGAAATGTATATTTTGGTGTCATTTATGTAGAAATAATAGTTGTCACCTTACAAATGGATGAAATTGTCAAGGGAGTTAAAAACTTGTGTAAGAGCTCCAGCAGAGCTGACATAGCCCACACTGTACCAACACCCATGCTCTGCCACAGCTAATTGATGATGTAGGCTTAGAATCCTTGTTAATACATGGCTTTAGGTAATTATTACCAATAACTCCACTGCCATTTCTGGATTCTTTTCAAAGTCTAGGTGTGGTGATCAGGAGCAATTGTGGGCATTTAAGGGAGTAAGCTGCTTGGTGATTAGGTGCAAGATGAACACACATCAAACAAGGCAGGGAAAATACTCAGAGAGGGAGAAAAGCATTTCACAAAGACGGGAATACTACCGTCCACCTAATGACTAAGTTGAGGACACAGGGCACCAATAAAATTTGAACAGGGAGGCTATTGATTATCTTCAGAGAAAAGGTTTCTCTGGGATGATCTCAAGTGAGATGATGGAGGCTTGAGTAGAAAAGGGGAGGTGTTCCAAGTGCTCTGTTATAGGCTGCCTTGATCTCTTTTGGGGAGCTCATGTATTTCTAGGACATACTCCAGTGTTATTACTTTAAACTGTCATGTGGTATTCTAAGGAGAATTTTTAACAGTGTCATCTTTGGTGGAGGAGAAAGGCCTGAAGTTACTGGTAAGTGTTCATTGTAGCAGATTCCACTGTGGTCTCTTTTACAGATCTTCTGTATATACTATTTGGTATATGACACTTGCTCTACCTCATTTTGTGACCACTGGAGCATGCTTGACCTGCTTGCCAGATGTTCTAGAGAGTTAATTTCCCAAGGGTCAGCCCTCAAACTATGAAGGATAAATAGCTCAGTGTCTCCATTCTCAGGGAAATAACTGATAGCTTGTTTTACATACCGTTTCAATGCCTTTGTCCTGTTGCTGTAACAAAATATCCTGACAAACACAATTTAAGAGAGGAAGGGTTTATTTCACCTTACAATTCCAGGAGCATGTGGTTTATCATGGCAAGGAAGATGTGGTAGGGAGAGCAAGGTGGCAGGAGTAAGAGCCTAGCTGGTTACATTGAATCCACACTCAAGAAGCAGAGAGTGAGGAATGGATGTATGCTGCTCAGTTCTCATTTTCCTTTTATATTGTTCAGGGTACCAGTTAGGGAACAGTGCTACCCATAGTAGGCACATTTTACTTCAATTAATTATAATGAAGATAATCATCCAATTGACAACATAACTGCAAACAGCCATGTGTTAAAGACAAGGTGTGTGATAACTAATTAAAATGCATTTAATTGAGCTGGTGAGATGGCTCAGCGGGTAAAATTACTTTCCACTAAGCCTGGCAACAACCTGAATTCTATCCCCGGGACCCACATGATAGAAGGGGGGCACCAACTCCTCCAAGTTGTATCTCCAATCTACACATGCACACCATTGCTGTGGTACATGCTCGTTTACATGTATATGAATGTGCACACACACACACACACACACACACACACACACACACACACACACACACAGAGTATAATAAAAAATCAAATGCACAAAATTGTGAGCAATAAGATAGTTCTGTTTTCAAATGTAGCATGAGGTAGAGGCTTCCAAATACTGGAGTCTTCTTAGTGTTCTTGCATAATCATTAGCAGCCAGCTTTTTATCTGTGTTGTCTAGAAGCAGAAGAAAAAAGGGCTCAGCACTTCTAAGGGATTGCTGACCTCTGGCCTTTGTAAAGTCCAAACTCCTTAATCTGGCATTTCCAGGTGTCTCCAATTGACCCCAACCAACATTCTTACCCTGATCTTTGACACTACTCCCTACAAAACCTTTGGAATTATGCTTCTCTGACAGGATGTGCTTTCCCACCTTGCACTCAGCTTTCACTGTCCACTTTGCTGTTGCTTTTTCTTTTTCTATGCCTTTCTAGATCAAAGGGCTCACTCGCAGTCTGCCTCCCCTGTAACGCTCTGAAATAACATTTTGTCCCCTCTTTTTGCTATTACAACCCTCTTGATGGTCAGGACTTTATGTGCTTAGGTCTTCTCTTCTGAACTAGAAAGAAGCCATTTAAACAAAAAATAGGCTTGTCTCTTTAGTCCCTGTACTTTTTAGTATAGTACAAAGAACATGGTTACTGAAGATATATGTGCACACATGCATGTGCACACACACACACACACACACACACACACACACACACACAGAGTAAATAGACTCATGGATATTGAACTCAAATATCATAAATGTAATGTCTTTCTCAGACATAATTTTAAAAACTCATTTGGAATTGCTTTCAGACTTGTAAAAGAGCTACAATAATAATAATAAAAAGTAGCACCTGTAATTCCAATAGTTGGGAAGCTGAGGCAGGAGAATTGTAACCTTGAGATTAGTTTGGGTTTCCTAGTGAGTTCCAGGCCAGCCTAGGGTATGGATATGAAGTTTCTGTTTCAAAAAAGCAGAAAAAAATAGAAAAAAATGGCATCTGCATAGTTTACTAGGTTTTATCTACATTCACTTACTGTAAATATTTTATCTAATTTTATTTTTATATCATTTGCACGTCCATCCATCCACCTACCTATTTCTCTACCATTTCTCTCCCAGTATTTTCCTGAACTATTCAAGAGTAAGTTACACCATGAGTCTTTACTCTTTAATATTTTAGCAAGAGTTTTCTAAAAATAGGGCTTTTAAAACCCAACAATAGCAGAATTACCAACTCCTATTAGCTTAATATTGATATAACAAGTTTATATGGTCCTTACATGGCTTTTGTCAGTTGATCTGGTGATGTCTTTTACGACAGCATATCCCTCCAACATAGAATTGAGTGTTGGTCAGTTATCACACTTGATGATCATGTCTTTTCAGTCTCCTTAAATCTTCAACACTTCAACAGCCTTTCTTTGTCTTATAACATAGTTCTTTTTCACATTAACTTCCAAGCCCTCTCTATTTTAAGAGATTTGAACTAAAAAAAACCCTCTAAGCTTTAACCTCCTTTTATTCTTTATTTTGTTTTGTTTTTCAAGACAGGGTTTCTCTGTTTAGCTTTGGAGCCTGTCCTGGAACTTGCTCTATAGACCAGGCTGGCCTTGAACTCACAGAGATCCCCCTTCCTCAGTCTTCTGAGTGCTGGGATTAAAGGTGTGCACCATTACCGCCAAGTCTTAGTTATTAATGATAGCATTTTAATGATGAGGTACAAAAACCTCTGTTTTATTTTATTCACAACACCTTTCTCCTTAGTTAAGTGGAGCTAGAGTGGAAGAGGAAATCACAAATCGCTTTCTCCTCTAGCTTCTGCTGGCTTGCAGGCTGCAAGGGAAGGAAAGTCAATAGAGGAAGTGAGAGAGTAAACTGAGAAGTTGAAATCAAAGTGGTGGGCTGTTGAGTCTCAGCTGTGGTGTTGCTCTGAAGTCAAAGCATTTTTACAGACAGCATTCATCCATAGTTAAATAAAATCCCTATGCTATAGGAAAGGAAGGCATTAGTAATTTCCGTTGACTATGAATGGAAACAGAGACACTGACAGGCTCAATGACTCTTATGCTTTGAATCTGAGACACTATGAGGAATAATAGAAATAAAACTGATAAAGGAGTGGCTCCACTCAGGCTCTTTGAGTCTATTTATCACTGTTGTTGCCAAATTATTCTGCAATTAAGCAAGTCGTGCCACCTTCAGGTCTTGGTATCAGGACTCATTTTACTCTGTGTCCTTCAGTGGGTCTACAATTCACTGGTAGAAAATTCCAGCATACTTTAGATGTGTACTTATGATCCCTGGGCTAGCTGCTACAGATATAATGATTTGAACCTAGTCTTTGTTCTCAGGGATCTTCCAACATACTGGCAGGGAGCAGGCATTTGACCAAAGAATTTCAATTTATGGTGATAAGAATCAAGTTCAAGTACAAAGGCAAAAGAGATAGTAAACAACTGTGTCTGTGGCAGAGGGCATGTGCCATTGCACATTCATAGAGGAAGTGACAGTGGTTGTTGAACTGAGTCTTGAAGTGGGTACAGGACAGTCAGGCAAGACCTGTATTCATGTCTGCAAAACCAATGAACTTTCAATCTGCTGGATACAATGTACCAGAGATAAAGTCAGAGTAATGAGGCTAGAAAGATAGCTGGGAGTGGTGGCACTGTAGGAGGGCGATTTTTTCCAAGTATAAGAGAAATTGAAACTGAGAATGGAGAATGGAATTAGACTTATGGTAAGATTAATGTAGATAAAAGGTAGGGCTGTAGATAAAGGACTGAGAGGGTGGGGAGAGGAAGCAGCAGAGTGACTGGAGACTTATTTAGGATGAAGACCTGAGAAAGCTGTGGCAGTATGTAGAAAAAGGCCACAATAATTCCACGCTTCTGAATTGCAAGTTGACTGTACTGTGGTGCTATTTATTGCAAGTGGAAGTCCCTAAGGAGGAACTGGGTTGGAGGAGGCATAATGAGTTCATTCCAGTCTATGTTGGCCTTGAAGTATATGTGGGATACTGTACAAATTGACTTGAAACTCAAGAAAGAAACATACGATGGAGACATATTTACTGGTTAAAGGTGTCAGCAGTGGCACCCAGGGAGAGTGAAACTTTAGAAAGGGTGGTGGCCAAGAAGGAAGAACATGAGGTCACTTGTTATTAAATCTTGATTCTTGTTTGATGAGATCTTGCTAGCTGTCTGTATGGTATTACCAAATAACTTCCAACCTGCCCCTCCCCCAGTGCTGACTCCAACTTGTGAATTTGAAGTAAAAAAATTCCAACTGATGGAAGCTCTAAGGCAAGAGAATCACCCTGGGAAACACCAGGGAGAGCGATTTGCTAAGTTTCCACTGCCTTTCCTGCCATATCAGTTAGTTATGAGTTGCTAGTTATTATTGGTATGAATGGAATAACAGACTTGCACAATTCATCAGCATTTTTTATGCTGTCACCACTCTGAAATGTCTGTCAGTATGAACACTAAAGAGTGTTTTCATTAGTTGGAGACAGGACTAAAATGAAACGAGAGTCTTGGACTTTGAACCATACTTAGGTAATCCCTGGGGCTCCTATTGACATGGTATTTACCTTCCAACAGACCACAGACCAGACATCGGTAAAGGTAGGTGGAGAGGAGGAATCAGGACTGTGTGTTGAAGAATTTGTAAAACAACCAGGGGCTTGGTCTTTTGATCACCGCTTATTTTCTTTCCTGACCCTGCAATAAGGAAGTCTGAAAGTAACTCTACCACTGATGGTGTGGTCTCAACTCCTAGAATTCATGTCTGCACCTCTCAAGCATACGATCCTTGAGAGGGCCCTCGATACTCTTTCCTTCATTGGGTAGGTCAGATTCAGAACAGAAGGGGACAGCAGAATTTATCAGATAAGGCAATGACTGGCTCAAGCTTGTTTTTAGTGAGTGAGGGATCAGGGAAGATTCAAGTCAGCTTTTACTACTATTTTCTCTCCAATCAGCTAATAAGTCATGGAAACCATATACATAAGGGTACAGCTATCTAGACAGACACAAGTCTCATCACTTCTCTTACTTTTCTTAGTGGTATTTGTAGTCTGAAAACAATAGGATGTCTTTAATCAAATAAGGCAGTAGTGATTCTATTTTAAATCCCATAACCAATCAAATAAGGCAGTGATCTGGTATATAATATTTTGTCACTCAGGATTAAAGCACAGATTTGATCCCTTAACTTCTTCTCTTTGGGGGCACTGTGGGGCAATTGACTGTTATCTGTAGCTACAGTGTGTGTTGTAAGAATTTCCTATTTATGAGGCCAGTAAGATAACCCAGTAGGTAGAAACACTTACTGAACAAGCCTAGTGACCTAAATTTGATCCCCAGAATCCACTGTGGAAGGAGAACATATGTTCCTGATGCTGTCTTCTACCTCCACATGTGCCCCCTCCTCCTCACATCGTATACACACATGAACAATAATAGTAAGTACAATAAAATAGCAGAGTTTCCTGTTTGTGCTTATGTACAAGGCTTGGCCTTTACCTACAGCACAGTTAATGCTACATTTTTCCCCTCCATTACTGTCCTTCTCCACTTGTCCCTCCCTTTCTCCTTTCCCCACCCTTTCCTTTCATTTCTTTACTTTTTTTCTTCCTTCCTCCCTTGCAATTTTAAATAAGCTGTTTTAGAACGTTTTATATTTACAGAAAAATGAACTCAAAGTTAAGGTAGTCCTTCTATGCCTCATTCCTTTCCCTCTCCTCAACATACAATTCCTCTATTAATATCCTCTTATGTTAGCATGGCATATTTGTTAGAGTTAATGAGCCAATTTTGAAACATTATCATTCACCAAAAATCAAGATTTCCTTGGTTTTTTTTCCCCCAATGTTACTTTACTGCTTAAGGATCCCCTCCAGGAAACCATGCTTACATTTGGTTGGTATGCCTCTTTAGGCTTAGCTGTGACAGTTCCTTACATTTTCTTGGTTTTGGTAGCCAGGTCATTGAAAGTGTGTCTGTCTGGTATTTTGTAGGATACCCTTAAATTGGAATTCGTCTGATGTTTTTAATATGATTGGACTTGTTATATTTTGGAGCAGAAGACCACAGAAACAAAATATCTTTCTATCACACCATATTACTGGTACATATATCATTTTCAGCTTCTCATTCCCTTCTTTGGCCTCTGTTAATTCCTTTCACTAATACTAAGCCAGGCAGTATTCTAGAAAGAGTACACTGTCTAACACAAAAAGATAGTAGGTCAACTTTGTTTTGGTATTTAGTGGACTAAGATGCCTTCCAACTCTAGGGAAGGATGATGACAGCCATTTATTGACTCTTTACAGCTCCTGTTAGTACAGTGTGAGGGATGGCTATTGAAACCAGGAAGGGACTGTGATTGAGAACTGAAATAGCAGGAGTTTAATTTTATTCCTGTCCAGCCTTCAGTCGTATCAAAGCTAAGGGTCCTAGGAAAGTGCACTTTTAGCCTCCAGCTTCACATTTCCAAAGCCCAGCTCATGGCTAACTTTTGGCTAATCGACATTTGAGCAGTAATTATTTTTAGATCACTCACTATATGTTCTGCTACTCAGTGTTATATGATCATGTAATGAAATCCATGCCCTGGTGCATTAACTAATTAAAACACACACACACACACACACACACACACACACACACACACACACACACCCTTTCAATAGCATCACCCTGACTTTCCCCTTCACAAAGAGCTGTCAAAAAGCTCCTAGACTTGAGTGCTGAATGTCGAACCATTAAAAACGCTGGTGAAAGCTATGAAGTCATCAAGTATTGACCTGACAGAACATTTAGCACCATCTGATTTCTCCATCTTGACATAAACATGAAACGGACTGTACATGGCAATGAATCATTTTCCCTATTTAAGTTCACAGGATTTTTCTAAAATAACTTCCTTGGTATAAAGTAGAAATTCAGCTCAGAGATTATAATGGTGACTAGGAGGTTCAAGTTATATTTTTATTATAAGAAAAAAAGAGGGCTTATTGAAATTAGAATCTTTTTGGTGTGGGTTGTGATAATAAGATAAAGGTGTCTTTCTTAGTCATAAAAGCACCAGGAAGCTAGAAATCCAACTAACTTATACTACATTTTTTTCATGCTTTATGTCAAACTTGCTCAAAATATAGATCCCAGCCCTGTTCAGATATGTTGGTTTATTTGGTGGAGGAGGTGATGTCAGGGTGTTTCTTTAGCCCTTACCATTTCAAACAACACAGTCTATCTCCAATGTTGAGAGTCTGTTTATTTCTTTTTGCCAGACATCCTTGATTGTGCATGTCAGAAGGATCAAGGAATTAATGTAATCCAAACGTGGCTTCAACAAGTAACTGGGAACTGGTATTCAAACACACTGCTCGCTCTCCTATTCAGCTGCACATTTCTGACATGTGTGTACTCTTATCTTTCCTGAAGTTACTGGTGGGATTGAGCTCCAGTTGCTCACAGTAGTAATTTACTTGCCCGTGCATATGCACCCGTTTTGTCTGTTTTCTCTTCCCTCTCTCATTTCCTTAGTGTTTTCTGGGATCCTCTCTCAGACTTTCTGTAATCAAATCCTTGTTTGCTTAGTCATCTGTTCTGGGGTGAACTCAGCACTCTGCACTTTTAACAAACAGCCTAGGACGATTCAATGCAAATTGCATAATATTATGACATTGTTTAAGAACATTTGCTCTGAAACTTTTATGACTATTAAATGTAAGGCTATTAGTAAGTTTATTTATTGGACCAACATTTTCCAGGGTCTTTGTATTTTCTTCAAGTCTTCTGGCTAATTTTTAAAGGGTTCAAGCTGAGGTAGAGTAGAAAGCCAGACTGGGTTTCAAAGTTAGGTATCTCTGGGAAATCAGAGTGTATCAAGGGAACAAGGAGACAAAGGGAAGGACACTAACCCTAATCTTGAATGATCTGTTCCAAGTGAGTTTCGTGTGTGGGGAGAGAAAGGTATAGAAATGAAATTGGACTGTCATGTATTTGTGTTAGATTATAAGAGTGCCTGGAGGTGTTAAGTTATAATAAAGTTGAAGAGGATTTTATATAATATTGTATAATAATATTTGGTATAATGAGGCCTGTCCAGGATCAAGCACTTGAATGGCAAAGTTTCACTCTGTCAGTACTTGCTGTTCTTTTGTGGGCTAGAGATAACACAGTATATACCACCCCTTAAAACAGACTAAATGAGATCATGGCTCACACACATTGTTGTACTCATGCTCCAAATTGAAGATGTTGGGTATTCAGGGAGCACTATGAGAAAGTCATTGTGAAAAAAGAACAATGTTGAACAACCTTATACATTTTATGTGAGGGGAGCTTGGTTCTATTTTTATTACATACCAATTGTTCTTTTAGATTCAGAGTCTTTAATAATCTTGAAATAAATCTGAAACACACCCTCAAAATGTCCAGGAGGCAGCAGAAATTTACCTACTAAATTGTCATTTGTCTTGAATCTAATCTGAAGTGTCATCTTGATTTGGAAACTTATTTTTGATTTTAAAGTTTCTTAAAATTTTGAGATTAAAATACCATTACATTATTTCTCCCTTCCCTTCTCTACAAAACTTCAATTACCTCCCCTTGTTCTGGATTCAAATCCATAGTCTCATATTTTTTAATTGTTGTTGCACACACACATATATTCCTAAATATATAAATAGAAACTGCTCAGTCTGTTTAACATTACTTGTATGCATATGTTTTCAGGGCTGACCATTTGGTATTGGATAGCTAATTGGTGTTCTTCTCTGAGGAAGACTATTTTTCTTCCTCTCAGCATTCTTTAGTTGCCTGTAGTACTTTATGTAGGGTTGAGGCCTCTTGGGCTTTACCATGTCCACGTTAAAACATTTATTGGAATAATCCATGCTTGGGTCATTGTAGGCAGCAGTACTGTGAGACTTTATGGGTTTATCTTCTGACATTTCTAGGAGACACAATGTTCCTATTCCCCTGGCTTTTAACAATCTTCCTACCACCCCTTTCTGCAGTGATCTTTGAGCCTTGGGTATAGGAGCTGTATTATATTTGTATCTGTTGGGACAGGGCTCCACAAGTCTGCATTTTGATTGGTTGTAGTCTTATGTAATGGTATTCATCTGTTGCAAAGAAAAGTTTTCTTGGTGGCAGTAAGAATTACACTTTTTTGCAGATATAAGGATAAGTATTTAGAATGTAGTTAGGAATTATGCTGATTCAGTAAAGTGTTGGTGCTTATAATTTCTCCTCCAAGGTTCATGACTTTACTAGCCCTGGTAATTGGCAAAGTTTCCAGTTCCAGACATGATTTTTTTTGCACTTGTTTAGTGGGAAAGGCCAAATAGAGGGTTGTTGGTTACCGCCAAAGTATACATGCCACTACTGTACCCTTAGGGTTATTGTGCTGTACTGGTCATTGATATGGTTCATAGGCATCATAGCTGGGTAGTACTATTAGTTGTTTCCCTCCCTTTGGAAGCTTGCAAGGCACCTTCAGGTACCATGAAAGCTAGTTCCACAGGGAGAGGCTTTTAAGTCAGATCCAGCTCAAGTCCTCTGAGCACTATGTCTGAAGTGCATGATGTTGTCAGCAATAGGGACATACCTTATACTTCTGAGAGGCAACCAAGTGCAATAAAAGATCTTACTGAATGAGGTAAGCCAGACCCAGAAAGACATGTTTGCTCTCATCTGAGATTCCTAGCTACAAATCTTTAAATGTGAGTATAGTCCGGAGTAACTGCAGAAACCAGGAAGGTAAAAAGAGACACATTTTGCAGTGTGGGATGGGTTGGTGGGATGATAGAAGACTAGCAAGGTATAAGTGAAGGGGAAAATGAGAAAAATAAGCTCTAATAGGGAATGGGATAGAGATAAATAAAGAAGGAGGGTAAAACAACAGTAAGGATATTTGAAAAATCCATAAAGAATCATACTATTAACTAACTAAAATACCTACAATATATGCACATTTGCATGCATCTATGTAGTTTAAATGACAGTGCTCCCCCCACAAGAACCATAGATTATCTAGTCAAAACAGAGCACTAGCTAGGCATGAGAGGCCCTCTTCTGAGTTGTAGGTCTGTATTTTCCAAGAGACTCCAAAGAACATTATTTTTCAAAAATCTTAATATTTTTCCATGTGGTGTGTGTGTGTGTGTGTGTGTGTGTGTGTGTGTGTGTGTGTATGTGAAGTTGATGTCAAGTATCTTCCTAGCTCACTCTATTGAGATAGAATCTTTCTCTGACTCTGAGTTTGCTAATTCTGGCTAGCCTAGCTAGTCTGCTTGCCCTGAAGCCCCTTCACTCTGCTTCCTGAGTGCCAAGATTACAGATGCCTACTATGTGTGCCTGGCTGTTCCAGATTTTGTGTGGGTTTTGTATATTTAAACTCCCATCTTAATACTTGTGCAACAAGAGTTTACCTGCTGCATTATCTTCTCAACCCAATATGCTGCCATTTTTTATTTGTTTTTCCCTGAGCTTTCTGCTCTGGGATTTCTGCCTAATAGATTATCAGGTGATTTTGACCATTGGAGCCAGCTGGACAGGATCTGAGACATTGGATTATAGGTTGATAGTTATGTGCTTTAGGATTAACCTATAGTTAACTATAGGTTAACTATATTAACCTATAGTATTTAGCTGAGCCACACTGAACTCTACCATGTTGCTCCAAGATTTTAGAGTACTTTGCAGTTGAACACACATGATTGAGGAAAAAAGCTTTAACAAGTAACATTCACAAATATAAGCTCCACCCAAGGATCTCTATTTTTTTTCCATTGTTTTTCCCCCAAAATCTTTTAAGAGTGCCTGGCATAGTAGGCATTCAATCAAACTTTGTTGAATAGAAATATGGCATGTCGCATAGAGAGCTTTTCAATTAGTTCAGATATGTATGCATTGTAAATGGGAAGAAGACCAGGCATAACTGTTTAATGAAAAGTCTCAACTCAGTGGGGGAGAAACACGAAAGTCTTTTATTTAGCTTCAATCCTTATTCCCAACTGTGCTCTGTCTTCTTGCCATTCTTGTTTTCTTAATAACATTTTTTGAGCAGATTCCATAACTTTCTGGTCATTTTTGATTATTAGGAGTCCAGTTTAGTTAAAAAGTTTTTAATCTTAACTTTGATCTCACTCTCATTTCCTCTTCATGCCCAAGCCCAATGATGAGTTGAGTTGGAGTGGCCTGGTCTAGTTCTGAAGTATATTCAGTGCCTTTTTCAGGTTCTAGCTCATCATGCTCACCAACAGATTCATCCAATTTTCATTGTTGTTTCCCAAACCCTTTGAAGAGTGTCTGGTACAGTAGGCATTCAATCAAAATTTGTTGTGGATTGATGAGGGACAAAAAGGGACAAAGTTCTCTATATTTAATGGGCTGCTGTCACTTCCTCATTTAGTTGTTGGGTTTTCTTTGGTACATATTGCCAGTCCTCTGTGCCCTCTGGTGGCAGCCCCTCCAAATATTAGCTTTCTTGTAAGGCATATGATAAGTTCCTTTGGGTATGTGATAAGATCCTTTCATTGTTCTGCAAGATCAAAACCGTTTTCAGGTTAACACTAAGATGTCATTTACCTTTTTCAGTATACTAGTATTTTCAGTAATGGTGCAAAAGAAGTGATGGGTCAAACTTTCAGTGCCTCAGAAGTGGCCCCAAACAGTACTACTTGGCATGGTAGTCTCATTGCAACAAACCAAACTGAAGTAGACTCCAATTCCAATGAAGAACGCCCTGAGTGAAACAGAAAAAAATGACTAAATGTACTAAATATTGACCTTTGGCAATATGCCTTTTGACTGTTTTGTGTGGAACAAGATGAGATGAATATTTGAGGTATCTTCTTTGTATATTGGAATATAATTGTTGTCCCCCACAGTTCTATTTGGTTGAGTTGCAAGCTGAACTGCTACTTATTTTCATGAAACATCACTTTCACTTGAAAAACATCCTTGACTAATAGACTCTGGTTATTTAGACTTGGCAGCTACTTTCTTGCAAATAAGTAGAATAAGGCTTGCCACTTCAAGGAAAACAATGGACAGCATTTGTTGCCCACGATAAAATTTGAGCCTTCAAGAAAAAATTAAAAATTTGAAAGACTTATCTTTACCACTCACTGTGCATTTAAAAGCTTTCTAGGACTCACAAACTTTTCCAAGGAGCTGAGTGGTAAAATTAACAGTGGCATTAACAAATGCCATATTTTGAAATTGTGTAATGAATTCTGTCAACATGTGGAACATCTGCGTAGAATCTATTTTTTTTAAAGTTACTAATGTTACAAAATCGTATGAAAGGTCCATTCATAATGCACAATTGTCCAACTAATTTTTAGTATCACAGGGTGTGGAAAGGACACCACTATGGTTTCAGATTCCACATTGCATCAAGCATTTAACAAATGGGGATTTTAGTGTAACAGAGTATTTATATCTCTAAGAGGTTATTATAGCACCTTTTATATCACTAAAAAGTTGTTGTTGTTGTTGTTGTGGTGGTGGTGGTGGTGGTGGTGGTGGTGGTGGTGGTGGTGTGTGTGTGTGTGTGTGTGTGTGTGTGTGTGTGTGTGTGTGTGTATTATGCATGCATTCATGTGTGGAGGCCAGTGGAAGATATGGGGATATCACCTTCTGTTACTTTCACTTTTCCCCTAGTTCTTTGAGACAGAATCTCACTGAACCAGAAACTTGCTGTTTCAACTAGAATGGTTGGCCAGTGAGGCCCTGAGAGCTGCCTGTCTCTGTACTTCATTGGTGTGGTTACAGACACACACAATGCCTGACTTTTAAATGGTTGCTGAGGATCTGAATTCAGGCACTTCACTTTACCCACTGAATCATTTATCCAGCCTATACTTCTTTTTGTAATTACATACTTTCAAGAGGTCAAATCTTCAATAAAATCAATATATCACAAAGGATTGAATGTAGAAGTAGATGTAAGAATCTTCTAAGTTAGAAATTTGTAAAAAGTTGTAATACAAGGTCACTCACTGATTTTTTTTTGTTTGTTTTGTTTTGGAAAACAATTATTTTTCATAAAAATGCTACATAGCATGTGGTTTCATTGTTATTTTAAATTAATTCGCCAATGCATAAACATCACATTTAATTTCAAAGATAGTAAATATCAACAGCTATAACCCACATAAGCAAAAGGTATGTGCTATCATCCATACAAATTTAAGGATATAAAATTTTGCTGAGACAACAGTGTTTTATAATTACAGACGCAGAGATTTGCTGTTTTGTGGTGGTTTAGACCAGTAAAACCTCTATCATCTGGGATCTTATTAGAAATGTAGAAGTTCCTCTAGTACCACTATTATAGACATGCACTTTAATAAGGTCCTCAGGTAACTCAGAAGAAAAATAAAGGTTGGGAAATATTGTATCCCCCTGTCTACCTTATAGGTCCTGATGGGGCAGATCAGGCTTGGATTGCCTTTTCTTCCCCTTCCTTCAGTTACCAATAGTCTCTTTGTGCTCCAAGCCGCTGCCTTGTTCTAGTGGTCACAGTTGTTCAAGCCCAAGAACCTTCTTCGTTAGTGCTTCTTTGGCTTGAGGAAACCTTCACTCTTACCTTACCAAACTGGCAAGCAGGCCTGGCCACTGCCACCTCCCTTTACTGTCAGGTGAAATTGGGCTGTTTCAGCATTTGTCATGCCCTCCCCTGTTATATACCTCTAGGCAAAAGCAGATGCTATCTCTAATGGTCACAGAGTACTCCTAATCCCCCAGAGCTCACCAATCATTCTCTGACATTTTCATGAAGGGGCATGTAAGGATTCTGTCCTCAGTGAGCAGCTAGCTGCAAAGGGGGACAAAGGGGGAGACCTGCATCTTCGTTTTTTTTTTTTTTTTTTTTTTTTTTTTTTTTTTTGCAACAGACTTATTGAGATGCTATTACCATACCAGGAACATCCCACTTCAAATATGCAATTCAGTAGCTTTTAATGCACTCATGAAGTTTTGCAACTCTCTCCAGAATCATTTCTACTCAATTTTCATCTGTCTCTAAAGAAGCCATGACGAGGTGTAGAGAGGCACTCCAATAACTCCAGTACTTGGAAGACTGAGGCAGGAGAATTGTGAGTTTGAGGCCAACTCAGACTACACAATGAGACTCTGTCTCAAACCATTTCCAAACAAACCACAAAACCTAACACAACAACGATGATAACAATAAGAGAGAACTCTGTGTTGCTTAGCTATCATCTACCACTTTCTCTTGCAACCAATCCTGGGTCTCCTAGCTTCAGTTGTCTAGTTGGTATAGCCCAGAGTATTCGTGGGAGTTTCAATTGAGGGATTGCCTAGGTCAGGTTGGCTTGTGAGTGTCTGTGGCTCATTTTCTTGATTGCTAAATGATGTAGGAGGGTCCAGCTATAGTGGGCAGTGCTACCCCTAGACAAGAGGTCCTGGGTTATAGAAAAATGCTGGCTGATCAGGAGCTAGAGCAAGCCAGTAAGTAGTATTCCTTTATGGTTTTTGCCTCTGGTTCTTTCTTGATTGAGTTCCTGCTCTGGCTTCCCTTAGCGATGGATTGTGACTTGGAAATATAAGTCCTTCTCCCTAAACTGATTTTGGTTATGGTGGTTATCACTGCAACAGAAAGCAATCTAGATCATGTAGATACTGAAACAGCATACTGATATAGTACAGTGTTCTCCATGTTGTACAGTTCATCCATGTTGTAGCATGTATTAACAATTCTTTTTTGTGGTTGGATCTTATTCCACTGTGAGGTAGAATACATTTTATTCATTAATTTGTCTGTTGGTGGATATTTGAGTTGTTTCTACTTTTGTTGTGGTACTGGGGATAGAATCCAAGGTCTTACTCATTCCTGAAGTGTTCTATGACTGAACTACATCCTCAACCTTTGGTTTCTGCATTTTTGTGGTTATGAATACACTTATGTGAATATTCACACACATGTTTTTATGTGAATATATGGTTTCAGTTCTCTTGGTGTATACCAAGGTGTGGAATTGATGCATCCTATAGTAATTCTTTGACCTTTCGAGAATTGTTAGGCTGTTTTCTTAAGCAGCTGCTCCATTTGAGGTTCTACATACAGTGTATAAGGGCTCTGAGTTCCCCACAATCCCCACCATATGTGACTATTTTTCTGATTGTAGCAATACTTTCTGGAGTGATAGCTCATGGTGATTTTATAGTCCACCATTATGGCAGACCTTGTTCAAGGGTATAGAAATGGAGACACTCAATTCTTTTTGATGAGGTGAGGGTGGAGTTTCCTGTATGAGGACAGATTACTGCACAATTCCTAAACCTTCCCCAGAATTCAGTTTAGAGATCGGTGGAATCATACCTCCGTAGCCCCTGGGTTTGACGAATGACAGGGGTTTGTTGGATATCTGATCTCAGTTGTTCATGTCTCTTTCTTTAGTGCTGTGTGTGTGTGTGTGTGTGTGTGTGTGTGTGTGTGTGTGTGTGTGCGTGTGCGTGTGCGTGCACGCATGCTTGTGTTTGCATGCCAGTGTGTATAGAAATCAGAGGTAGGTGTCAGGTGACACCCTAACAATTTTTTGAGACAGAGCCTCTCACTGAAGCTGGAACACATCAATTTAGCTAAGCTAGTTGTTCAGCAATCCCTAAGGATTCTCTCGTTTCTTTCTCCCAGTCCTAGGTTAATATGCAATGCACACACTGAGCCATCTCTCCCCAGCCCCCTCAGGGCTCTCTTTCAAGTGCACAGCTACATGTGGCTTCTCTGTTCACAGTTTTAAGCCCAAAGTTTCATTCTAAATTTTTGAATTTATTAAACAACAAATAGAAACCTGTAAAACTGTGATCAGAACAACCTTAACCCCAAACAAATCAAGGTTTGATGAAAAAAAAATAAAAGCTAAGTTTTTTATTTATTTTTTGCTACCTATCAACAAGGATGGGATTAACCTGACTGGGATCTAATAGTGTCCTGCCAGTGGCAATGCAAGCAGTACAGAAAAGTCACAATGCATTTGGCTAAGAGGACTTGGATTCAGAGATAAGTGGGGTGATTGTAAGAGAGCTGCAAACTGTTGTAAATGGATTTGTCTTTTGAAACAAAAAAAATTGACAATCTGTGAGAATTTAGACAAAGACTGGAAATGTCCTAATTTTCCCCAAAGCTCTAACCTCAAGCTGGTAATTGAATTCTCTCAAAATTCTAGAATGAATTATTAAATGGAGGGAGCTTATAGGCCTTTGGAAAGGGAGGATGGTTTGATGGCTCACTGTGGAGTCACTAAGTCATTTCTACATGAACAAGAGTTGCCATCCTGGCCCACTAGAGACCTTTTCTGGTACCAAGACTCTACAACTTGATTTTAGTCAGGCTTATCACAATCTACTTCCTGGGGGACATAAAATGGGACTTTGCACACTCCCCTTTTCTTGTAAACAATGAGGAAGAAGGAGGAATTGGCTTCTTGAAAAGATGGAGAATTGTTGACTGATGAGAAGCAGTGGAGGATGTGTGTATGGTTGAACAACCCTATGCAGAAAGTGCTAATTTAGGGATACACCAGAAGCACCAGAAGATATGTAGTGATAATGATAATGGTGATAATTATAGTGATGATCATAATGCCAATAGGTGCTTTTGAGTTCTTATGTGCTGGATATTGCTAGAACGCATTACACTCACACACATGACCACAGCCCTCCCCCACAAATCTCCATACATGCTGATCTATTTAATCCATACAGTTCCTCTACAAGGTGGAAAATATTGTTATGGCCAGTCTCCATATGTAGAAAGTAAGCAATTGTATTATTAGTCCAAGGCCATACTGTAAATGAAAATACTGGGACTTGAACTCAGAACTTACTCTCTTAATAAGTTTGCATAGTTCTCATATGCTGGAAAAGAACTTTAAGATCTGGCTAGTTAGGGCTTGAGGAAACTGTCTTTTCTTTTTCTCAGTGGGTCACGTCTTGGTGTTGTGCTTCTGTAAAGACTGGGGTGTGAGGGGGCTGATGGAGGATGCAGCTCTTGAGGCTCAGCTTTGCAGTTTGTTCCTCTGTCCTCTTTCCTAGGATATTCTTGCCTTTCATGGGAAGATGCACTGAGGTGCTTGGAAAACTGGAATTGTGAAATCAGAACAAGTAGGTCCATACAGATTTAGGCTCTCAAAGAGTTCTTTTTTATTTTTATAATTTATTTATTTGTATTTTATGTACATTGGTGTTTTGCCTGCATGTATGCCCACCTGAGGAGTTACATACAGTTGTAGCTGCTATGTGGGTACTGGGAATTGAACCCAGGTCCTTTGGAAGAGCAGCCAGTGCTTTTAACACTAAGCCATCTCTCCAGCCTGAGTTCTCTTTTCTTAAAATGAATCTAAAATTGTATAGTGAAATGTTATACGTACTGTTTGAAGGATATGAAGTATTTGCCTGCAGTTAGGAATGTTTTAGGGTTTTAGAATTCCTGAATTCTACCTAAGAGGACACATTGCACTAGTGCCTGGGAAGGCTGTGTGGGGACTACTTTTTTCCCAGCTGCCTCCTCCTTTATTTTTTTCCTTTGTATGAATACATGTGTGCATCCATGTTCGTGTGTGTGTGTGTGTGTGTGTGTGTGTGTGTGTGTGTTGTATAGGCCAGTTATCATATCCACTCAGCTTTCATGTGGGCTCCGGATATCTAATTTCCAGACAAAATGCTTGCACAGCAAATGCTTTACCTGCTGAACCATCTTCTCAGCCTTCCTTCTTTTAAAAGCACATTTTAATATTCATTGAACATCCCAAGATCTTGTTAAAATGTAGATTCTGATCTCGTAGGTCTGAGAAGGAGCCAGGGAGTTCACATTTTTAACAAGCTCTCAGCGGATGCTGCTATCTGTGGTCCATGGACCCACTTCAAGTCATGACATTCTGTACCAGCCTTCAGAGTCACTGAAACCACTGTTACCTCACACATGCTTAGCAGCTCCTAATTTGATCTTGGACTGTCTGTTCTTTAAGAAGAGATGTACGTTATAGCTATATATAGAAAGCATTATAAACTGCAAGGCATGCTCAGGTGGGTTTGGGGAAAAGGGTGTTTTATTTGCAACTCAAAGAAAGATTTGATTGACTTTCTGAGTTTAGTTGTCTGTCAGTTAAAAGAAAACAGGAAACATCTGAAGAATCAAGACATTGCTATCACATATATGGTCAATACAGAACTTCATTTTCATGATAAAGACAGAAAAATGTCCATAGCAGAAATCACTATTTACATGATGATTCACTGTTGAGGAAAACCAACATAGATTATATCATCAATTGTTTTCAATGTACATTTACAACAAGCTCCCTTATCATCAATACCATTGTCACCATGTGCAACTTGGGAAGGGGTTTTGCTGTTGTTTTGTTTTGTTTGCCTTTCTTCAGGACAGCCTATTCTTGGCCAGGTAGTGGTAGCACATACCTTTAATCCCAGCACTCAGGAGGCAGAGGTGGGTGGATGGATCTCTGTGAGTTCAAGGCCAGCTTGGTCTACAGAGCAGGTTCCAGGACGGACTCCAAAGCTACACAGAGAAACTCTGTCTCAAAAACAAAAAAGACCATCTATTTTTTTGTTTCTCTGTTATTCTTTGTTTTTACCTATAAATATTTATAATATAGGATCTAAGTTTGGTTTATCATAATTTTTTTCCTCAGAAAAGTTGTAAATGTTTTCTTTTTTTTCAAATTTTGCAGAATTGTCTCTTTATCTCATCTAAAATGAGCTAGTGAACTTCATTACTTCCCAAGAACAGGAAAATTAAATAGGATTTTTAAGCATTTTAAAGCCAACAGAAATTCACCTGAAATGAAGTCCCATGAAGATTGATGGAGGAGGAAAGAACATAGCATCAACAAAAGCACAAATCTATGTATTCTACATTTCTACATTGTTTTTTTTAACCAAACCCATTTCATCTATTCTGTTATTGTTATTTCTTTGCAGTAGTGGAGATCAAACCCATAGCATTACATATACTAGGCAAGTTCTCTACCATTCAACTTTATACCTCT
The DNA here is from genome assembly GCA_030556225.1 of Cricetiscus sungorus. Lineage (NCBI taxonomy): Eukaryota > Metazoa > Chordata > Mammalia > Rodentia > Cricetidae > Cricetiscus > Cricetiscus sungorus. The sequence goes on along the minus strand of JANBXA010000405.1, from coordinate 4,574,699 downwards.
AGTCTAGTGGTTCTCACTCTTCCTAATGCTGAGACCCTTTAAAACAGTTCCTCACATTACAACAATACCCAGCCATAAAATTATTTTATTACTACTTTGTAACTGTAATTTGGATATTGCTATGAATTGTAATATAAATACCTGAATCACAGGATATCCTATATGCAACTCCCAGATTGAGAACTGTTACAAACCCCTAGCAAGTCTACGTTAGGGTGAGGGTAGGAGGTGAATTTAGAGTACAGAGCCATAGTGTTTGAAGCACTCTTTTCTCGAGTTTGATCTTACTTATTTTAAATTCATGATTAGTATACAAGGGTACTGACATATGTCTGAGGTTTCATTAATCTAATTGATTTTGGTTTCCTATCAATGTCTTAATGAGTTCACATCTGGACATCAATTATAGCTGCAGGAAATTAGCAACATATAAAAGCAGCAAAATCCGAGACCCAGATGCAATAGTCATCCCCGACAAGCTCTGTTATTTTTTAATATCCCCTTTGCCTTATGAAACTGATTTCTGCTTTGGTGTAGAGATTTCTGTAAAAGGTCAGTTCTGATACTGGAAGGGAACATTTAATAAAAAATTGTATGTAAAAAGATAATGCAGAGATTACATCAAGTAATAACCTTTACTCTCTGACATAACCAACAATTACCCAGAATATTGAAATGCAAGGCTATTGTGTGTTGAGTCATATTTAAAGAAATAATGTGAGCTGTAGTGTGGACTATTGCAATGCAAAAACAATGTGTTATATTTAGAGAATTAGTATCATCCATGGACGAACTTTCTATATTATTTAAGTTTGCAAAAGCCCTTGTTTCATTCAAGGCAATGCATATTTTAGCAATTGTCCATACTGTTGGTTAAACTATCACTGAACTTTAAAATATATCTCATTTACATTCAGCTGTGTCATGTTTTATTTTAGAAGGAAAGATAAATGGAGCAATACAAGTTTGGTTTGTGATGTTGTTTGTATATGTCTAATTTGTAATTAGTTATTGTGCAACAGGATTACTCACTAGAATATACATTAACATTCAAGGGACAATGATAATTATAGGAAGATGTAATAGGCATCAATGTTATGTGTCATCTTAGGAATGTTGATGGTATTTTGTTGTCATTATTATGTAAAAGGTAGTTTATGACAATGCATGACCCCAGGTTTCCTCCTTAGGGCTGATTGCTTCAAGATTTTTCTTGCTTCAGTTCCAATCTTTCATTCTTTCTTCATAAAGTCATGTCTGGCCCTTCCTCATAGAGATCCAGAGCCTTGCCTGATTCTCACATTAGTTATAGTAGTTACAAGAATGTGCTTTGGTGGTAGATGCCACTAGGTTTGACTTCAGGTCAGCTGCTTCCTAGGTATGTACTTCATATCTGGCTTAATAATACTTCAGGGTGGATGTACAATATACTTACATTTGACCTTATCACTTCCTACCCCCCCCCATTTCTGACTGCTTTGCAGAGTCAAATTTATTTTCCCCATCTTCTTCCCGGAGTTTCCATCAGTGGGTGAAACATAATCAGAGCCTTGAAATGGCTGCTACAAAAATCCTTTAATTTGGGCTTTGGTGGGACACTGTGATTAGTTCCATAAGCTGTAAATTTCAGAAACTAGATAGTGAGTTCTGCCAAGGAAGGCATCATGTATAGTTTGTTCCAAACACAATCCTAATATCTGACACATAGCAGGTATGAAGTAAATGTTTATGGAATAAAGACATTATTGCCTTCTGCCACCAGGGTTCCTGGATTGATCTAGAGGAGGCATGAGTGAAGATGTTTCAATAGTGTAAATACAGACTTTTGCGGTAATTTACTTAATATCTTATTTTCTATTGCTTTGAAGAGACACCATGACCACAGCAACAATCCTTCCTTCCCTCCATCCCTCCTTCCTTCCTTCCTTCCTTGTTTTCTCTCTTTCTTTCTATATATCTGTCATCTTTCAATTATTCACAGTATGGTTTATTTCAGTGAAAATGAAGATAATCTCAATATCCAACAAACAGGAGCCAATTGAATAAATTACAGCTATTAGTATAATTGAATATTCAGCCATTAAAAATAAAAGACAGAAAAAAATACAAGTATGCAATGTATACAATATAAAAGTGTTTTAAAAACATATTTCAAACATGTACAAATAGAGCATGCTTGAATTAGTATATAACCCAAAATGTCTACACTCTTAATGTGTCATAAAACACCCTAAGATTATGTTTTCAAGTAAGACTCCATCCCACGTTATATGGATAATCCCATTTTCTACTCAATACCTCAAGGATTACAAGAGATTGACATATTTTCTCCTCCTATAAGCTTTACAATTTTTGGTCTTATGCTATGAAACAGCTCATTTGTATTATCCATGGGTCATAGCATAGACCTATGCAGACTCTGTGATTGTAGCTTCAATCTGTGATCCCCTATGAGCCCTGCTTGGTTGATTCTATGTGCCATGTTCTCCTGGTGTCCTCCATCTCTCTGGCTTCTACAGTCCTTCTTTCCTCTCTTCGTGGTTCTCCGAGCTCCACCTAATATTTGTCTGTGATCTGTATCTACTTCAGACCACAACAATGCCTATAAATGAAACATTTAACTGGGGATGACTTACAGTTCATCATGTCAGAAAGCATGGAAGTACACAGATAGACACAGTGTTAGTGAAGGAACCAAGAGTTCTACATCTGGGTAGGCAGGCAGCAGGAAGAGAGAGTGTGACAGTGGGCCTGGTTTGAGTTTGCGTTCAAACCACCACACACCAGGATTCAGAGTTTTCATTTGTGAATTGCCTTCACAGTTTAAATGTGCTTTTATATCTACTATTTAATTTCAGGCAGTATTTTACTCCAATTTTCCCTTAGCCGAGACTTGTAATTTTCTTAATATGAATATAAGCTTGAATCTATCTTTTAGGGCTGACCAACTGACTTCAGGATGAAATTTAATCTTCTTCATGGAACATTCCCAATACTCCACTGATCCCCACTTCTTTGTCATCATCTTCTGTCTCTTTGCAGACATTCAGAGCCCCATGAGTCTCACAATGCATTTCTGTTCTCTGTTTATTTTAAATATAAAATTTAAATTTATTTTTGAGAATTTCCTGCATGCATACAACATATTTTGATTGCATCCATTTCTCCACCCCCTTCAACTCCTCAAGAAACTTTTCTCATGTTATCCTCCCAATTCTTGTCTTCTTTGTGTGTGAGTGTTTTGCTTGCATGTCTGTACCCAGTGCATGCCTGGTGCCCATAGAGACTAGAAGACAGTGTTGGATTCCATGGAACTACAGTTATAGATTATTGGAAGCCACCACGTGGGTGCTAGTAATTGAACCCATGGCCTCTATAACAGTAATCTGTTCTCTTCACTGCTGAACCATGTCTCCAAACTCCATCCCATGCTTTGTAACTCAGAGTCGGATTAGTACTACCCATATGTGCATGGGTATAAATACATCCATTGGAGTATGAGGAAGCTACCAGAGTTTACAACCCTGAAGAAAAACTACTCCCTTCCCCAGCAGTTATCTATTTCCAAGAGCTTTTCAGCTAGGGCTAGGGCTTTGTGAAACCCCTATCCATACTAGAATTTTGATTATCTTGATCTTGTGCAGGTAACCATAGCTGCTGTTAGTTTGTCAAAGCTATGGCCTTGCCATGTCAGAAGACACAGTTTAACAGAATTCTGCCCAAATATCTGGTTTTTAAAATCTTTCTGCCACCTCCTCTGCAATGTTCCCTGAGTCTTAGAAGGGCATGCACAATATAGATGTCTCACTTAAGACTGAGCATTCCTATTCACTTATTCTTTGCACTTTGGGTAATTAGGTGTCTCTATAAACAGTTGTCCATTGTAAAGAAGAAGTGATTGTGAGTGAGATTTCATATTTATTTAGGAACATAATGTTTATTGAACAAAATAATGATAGTAGGTTCTCCCCCAGGAGTATGAAGTTCATAGATGTGGATTCTTGTCTGCTGTCTATGTTGCAATCTCTATCTCAAATATGCCTTCATTTACCTAATTTATGATTGCCACTCATCTTTAGGCATTAGCTCAAAGTTATTCTTGTTCATGAAAGCATTTGTTGCCCTTGCAGGCTAGATTCCTCCAGAAACTAGCTCACTGTGGGTGGATTGCTACCAGAGTTAGAGAACAACTTCCAAGAATTGGTTTCTCCTTCTACTATATGGGTCTATGGGATGGGACTCAGGTCCTCAGGATTAGTGGCAGATGCCTTTCCCCACTGAACCATCTTGGTAGCCACACATAAAAATTTAAATGGCTGTTGTTTTGAGCTTCTAGATTTGAAGTGATTTGTTACTCAGTAGTAGATAATCATAACATTTTGACGTAAAGACTTGATATTGCTTATAAAGTAATTTAGGGAGGAAGAGATCCCAGAAAGTATTAAGGTATCAAAAAAATGAGACAATAGAGGGTATGTTGATAAGCGAGCTGTCACTTTGAACAACTTGGATTAAGGTATACTGAGACCTTTCAGCACTATATAGAGTTGTCTGGCCTATGAGATGAAGAAGATGGGTTATATAATTATTGGTTTTCTCTCATCTTGGTTCTGGATCATTGCTATGACTTTTCTAGGTTTTCTGGTTCATGTACAAGTTGAGATAGAGACTCAAAGGTGTTCACAGAGCTAAGCTGCCATTCCATGAGAGAGTTAAGATTTAAGATATACAGGAGAATGATAAATATTGAGGGAACAGTGTACACTGGTTGAAGTGTACATCCAGTTGAAGCTCCCATTTTTGGATTCTTCCCTTGTTTGCTAACATAACACCCCATGATGATTTAATTTATAGTATTCATTACCATCTGTATTCAGTAATTTTTCTACCATGGGATTCTCTATAGCAGGGGCTATATTGTACTAATCTCTTACCCACCAGGGCTCAGCTTAATATATGGCATAGAATCCATGATAACAAATAACACTAGAGTTCATCCTTTTGTTTTCTTATGGCAACCTTATGATATAGGTAGGTTAAAGTAGCTACGGGCTTCTGCTGTCTTATCTATAATTATAAAACTGAAAATATTCTGAAAAAAACATTTTTTTCTTGAAGTTTGTGTCAAAAATCATTTAGTGGCAGCACCTACTCTGGATTATTATGGTGTTCTTTTTTATGCTTACATTGTGTGACTATCATGTTTGTAATAGAAATATGGGTGTATTGCTAAGGTAATGTCCTGGTAAGTAATTTGCTGGCCATGCAAGTATGAAGATCTGAGGTTAATCCTTGGAACACACATGAAGCTAGATGTTATAGCTCATGACTGTAATCTTAGAACTCCTGGGATGATGTGAGAGGTGGAGACAGGAGAATCTCCAGAAGACTGCAAGCCAGCTAGCCTGGCATACATGGTAGCAAACAACAAAGAGGTAGAAGGTAAGAAGCAATACTCAAGCTTTCTGACCTCCACAGAAATTCTGTGGCACACAGGTGTCTTATTAACATATATAAACATGCATACATACATGGGTACATACACATACAAATACATATAAGATTTATAAAAGGAAACACTGGTGTTCTTGAGTATTGGGTACCTCAAGACATTCCCAAGAGAGTGTGAAGACAGTAGAGATCCTATTTTGAGACTCATGTTTTTCTAACTGGTGGCACAATGCTTATTTCAGTCTACTATCATGGAAGTAGTGAGAAAACTGACAGACAGAATAAAGTCCATCCCACACTGGCCATGTGATCAATAGCAAAGGCTTGACTGTTTAGAGTGATTCTCCAACATTGTGGCCAGAAGCAGCTCAGGCAAGAGCTTTATCTCTGAGAGTTAGTCATTATATTTAACCTCAGTTCTTTCTGATGGGTATGCCTAGCTTTTATGTCAGTGCTATGGGACTAGCTTCTGGGTCATGTAACCAGGGAGTGGACAATCTGATTGCCTCTTGGGAAATCTGAATCAGGACATAGAACCCTAGGTGGCCAGTGCTAGACACTGAGAGCTTATGTAAGCTATATTTAGCATAGCTAGCCTCTAGAGTAAGATTGGTAATGACATTTACGAACAAATGGGCTGGGAGTCCATGTGACCTCTGAGAACAATCTACAGGTTGTTTAGTTTAGTTTCTTTTGCTCATTGCCACTGATTTCTGAGAAATCTCTATTCTCTTGAGCTAATTTGGGTTGATTTCTGTTCTTTTCATCAATGTAATTTGGGTCTATTTCTTTTCCTTTCATCAATGTCTGTTTACTGAGATGAATGCCTGAGCACTCTAGGTAGGCCAAAAGGGGTTTGTCAATCAATAGTACTTCTTTTCTACTAGATGTTGTTTTCTCTGCTCTGCTTTAGTGTACTGCAGTCCAGTCTACTCGACTTTATACTATTCTTCTTTAATTTGGTTTATCCTATTATGTTTTAGTTTATTCTACTGTACTCCACTACATTCTAGTCTGCTCTACTCTAGTCTACTCTATTTCCTGACCAGTACTGTGGAGCTCTGTGTGGCTTGGACCTGGGTTCAAAGGTGGAAAAGAACATTTGAACTCCACTCTTGTATTAGTCAGAGTTCACTAAAGGAAAAGAAGTGATAGAATGAAATGTATGTTTAAGATTTATTAGAATGGACTTATCAGCTGTGGTCCGAAAAGTCCAAACATGGCTGTCCTTGAAGAAAAAGGCCAAGGACCTGTAGTTGTTCAGTCCATGAGATTGCATGCATGAGGCTGGTTGTCTCAGTAGTCCTAATATGGTGCTGAAGCCCCAGGGAGGTCCTAGAGAGCTGCCAGCTTTCAGTTTTTAGTCTACAATGGAATTCTGAAGAAGTTCTAACACAAGCAAAGGAATGGATCAGGACAGAAGAACTTGCCAGTGAGAGTAAGCAGGCAGAAAGCATAGACATTCTCTTTCCATGCTCTGTTATGTGGGCTGCCACCAAAAGGTTTGGTAGAGATTAGGGTGGATCTTTAGACCTAAAATGATCCAGATTTAGGGTGGGTATTCCACTTCCAATAATCCAACAACAACAAAAGTCTCTCACAGTTGTGCCCAGCTGCTTGGGTTTTAGGTAATTCCACATGTGGTCAAGTTATCCATCACAGGTATGTTCCAGAAAAAGGCTATTCATGCAGTTAGTGTTCCATGTACTCCCCTCTAATTGGCCTTAGGGATTGCAGAGAAGTTTTATCTTCCTAAGAAAGTGTCTAGACCCATGGTTCTCAACCTTCTCAATGCCATGACCCTTTAATATAGTTCCTAATGTTGTGGTGGCCCCCAACCATAAAATTATTTCATTACTACTTTGTAATTGTTTGTGGAGTCTGGCAGACCATGGCTGCCAGGGAAGAGGAAATTAATGTCTACAGTGCTATAGCCACAACTCCAGTTGATAGCTCCACATGAATGCCTATGCAGTTGGCCCTGATTAAACTCACCATGTTTCAAAATCAAAACAAGACAAAACAAAAAGTTATGCTCATGGAAAGAGGACTTAGTGGCAGGTATGAGGAAGGGTGATGGAAGGATGGGGTAGTATGACCAATATGTATTAAATACATGAATGAAATTGTCCAGGATACATTAATTTAAAATAGTAAGATGTTTGTTTTAAGGACAGTCTTAAAATCTAGGACCATTTACTTGTATTGTTCTAATCATGCTAATAAAAGTGGGTCACACAAATGACATAACAGGAAGGATTATGCTTGTTTGAGATGCATTTGTTGCTATAAAAATTGGCAGCCTAAACTATTAAATTTTTCCAAAATGAACATAGAAAGTATATAAAGTCTAAAGTTATGTAGGAAGCTACTGAATATATATTTTGTTATTTTTATCTGAGATGATCCTGGCTTCTGATGCAATGTAGAATTTCATTCATAACTGTTGCGAATGATAGACAAGAAGATAATTAGAAACATTTGTCTACAGCATTCATTTATGTAGATAAATTCTAATTAGTTATGGTATTATAATACAGAATGGAAATATAAAAACCTATAGGCAAAAGGAACAGGGAAAAAGATATGCAAAACCTCTGTCTACAGAGTAGGAAGAAGGCTTAGGAGTGGTTAAATCTAGAATTGATCTAGAAGTTAGTAGTTCAAGTGTTAAAAATGGAAGCACTTGTTTGAGACCAGAAAAACATTTTTGAATAGGACATCTTCATATTAAATGCTGAGACTCTTTACCTTTGAAGTGCAATTGAAAGGCAGGTACAACACACAGTACCTTAGTTTGGGTTTCTGTAGAAGCAGATTCAGAGACATAGACCTGAGTGCAAACATGTTATATGGGAGGTGATCAGGAAGCATGGATATGAAAATAGGAGGCAAGAATGAGAAGGAAAGAAAGCCTTTAGAAGGGAAATTTAAGGTACTTCCATGACCAACTAAGGCTCAAATCTTCTGTAGAACAATAGAAGACATTATAGAATATGCTTTATAGTCTACTAAAAAGTCCAGGGACCTGAGGAGTTATCCCTTAATTTCTACCTGCTAATGGGCAAGGGCTGTTTCAGGGTATAGAAATAACCACATATACAAAGACTAAGAGAGCTCCAGCTGTCAAAGAAAGTCCCAGGTAGACATATATCAGGGCTTGTAGTTGAAAATAACTGGGTTACTAGAGGAACAGTTATTCCAAGAGGATATAAGCAAAGTTTGGATAGATAGCATCCTCTGTGTTTATACATATGTGGTGATCAGAGATGGTACAGGTAGAAACAAGCAAATATAAATTTCAATGATAGAAGACCCATTACATTCAGACAAATGATTAAGAACAACAGAATAGAGTTTCTGTGTAGAAAACAACAAACAGGGAGGTAATTGTCATAATACTAGGTTAGGTAGCAATAATACTGAGTAGTAGTCCTTTCTTTATGTGCTATATCTATCCCTGGCCAAGTTACTAGACTTCCTCCTATATATTTCCTCACATGTTAAAAAGGAGATGGCATCTGTCTCACCTGCTTACAGAATATAGAGAGAAGTAAATGAATTAATGGATAGGAAGCTCCCAGAACCTTTGGGAAACTGAAGAATTGTTAGTAGAAATGAGATAAGGGAGAAATTAGGATGAATTTTTAATTCTAAGTAATTTTTATGTGTTCAGCTAAGGGGCTTAAGACGGCAGCTACAAATGTAAATACCAGAGCCAGGTGATCAACTGAATTTGAATACTGAGTTGCAGACATCTGGCTGGGGTAATGAACATATGGACAGAGTCCAGAAACTACTTCTGGCAGCAAGGTTCTAATTATTACTACTGTCACTGACACCAGAAAACCCGTAAAACCACTGTTTGATAGGTAACACTAATCACCTAGGAGAATAGTGCTAAGGTGAAATGGGAGATAAAATATTCAGATTCTAAAAACAAGCAAACAAACAACAAAACAGGAAACAGGATTTGAACATTTAAAAGAGTGAATGCAATTTATCTATGAATAATTTTAATGTAAGTTATCCAAATTGATCACCTAATTACACTTCTTTCTTTTTCCTGTGTGTGTGTGTGTGTGTGTGTGTGTGTGTGTGTGGTGTGTGTGTGTGTGTGTGTATGTGAACATGTGTCCATGTCAAGGCCAGATGTCATCATCAGATATCATCTTCTATTGCTTTCCACCTTTTATCTTTTTAAATGGAAAGTATACTCATCTGGGTAGGCTTGCTGACTAGCAAGCCCCAGGGATTCAATCTCCTGACTACCTCCCAGTGATGGGATTATAGTCTTGTAGCAGCTTTAAAATTATTATTATTATTATTATTATTATTATCATTATTATTGTCATTATTATTATTGTCATTATTATGTTACTGTGGGTGCTGAGGATCTGGATTCTGGTTCTCATGCTTGTGTTGTAAACACTTTACTGACTGAAATTTCTCCCCAGCCTACCAATTTCATTTCTTAAACAAGGCATCAACTAGGCATGAGCTCTTCCATTAAGTATAGGTCAGGCTTGGGTTCTCCATAGGAGATATACAGGTTAGGCTAATCAGTCACACTTCCCCAGAAAATAATCTTTGAAGTGGCTGTTGCCAAATGTAACTGCTCCTGGTGTGGAAGTAAACTGTCACAAAGAAAAAATAATAGGGTTGCCTTGACATCTTGGGGATGGCTGCCACTTTCACCAGAACTTCTAATGTCCTTCGCCTCAAGCAGATTTTAAGAATGGTATAATTTCCAGTGCATACTGTTTAATGGAACAGTTTCACAAAACATAAAGGCTTGACTTGCTGGTTCAGCCCATACACTGGGATTTTCCAAATGTGGTGCAATAGTACTATTAAGAAAACCAGTGAATGAACTAATAAGGGAGGATGTTGCCTGTGATAACAGAGAGAAGGCAGTAACAGTTTTATAAGAGTCAAATAAGATAAAAATATCATAGTGGGTCCATCTGGGAAGCCCCTAATTTTTGGAACAAGTAGGGAAGAGCTTGTATTTTCTAAATAACTTCTTTAAATAGAATTTCTTTCCACTTTGACAGACACTTCCTCTGCCTTATGCAAAAGTACTTTATATTTTCCTCTCTATTTGCCTGTTGTTTCCCCACAATTTACTGGATTCCTCCTAGTTGTTAAAGTCCCATTGACACTTTAGGTGTTGAACAGAAAAGACAAGTTTGCCAAGTGATGATGCTACTACCCATTGTAATCAAAAGCCAGAACTCTGGTCATCTATGCTGAGCTTATGAGAGACCAGAGATTTCAAACAACACGATTTTATTTGGCTGAAATCCACTTTTTTTCTCTCTTTAGTGTTGTCTATATGCCTCCTGGGGCATAGAAAGAAACAAAACTGTTGATTTCCATGGTTTTCCAACAACCAGTTCTAGTTTATTTTAAGCCCTCTCCTCCTGTACTCCCCCAGATGTATACCTGTAAGAATGCCTGCTAGAAGCAAGCCCACTTAGAGTCTTCATTTCTGGTCTTTCTATAAATATGAGAATTGACCCCTATGGCATTCTTTCATATCGGTTAGTTTAGTTATTGCCTCACACCACTAGAGAAGTTTCCTCGGAGGTCATCTTTTCTTCTTGCTAAAGAACTTATCGTTTTCCAAAGATCTTCACTATCTGCTCCTTTTATTTCTGAGTATTCTCTTGGAACACTTGTCAAATTCTTTGAGACCTTCTCTTTCATTTATTTGGGTAAGCAGTATAAGCTGAAGTTCAGGAGAAAACAGTTACTGTGGCTACAGTGAGACTATTATGTGCTGGCTGCACTCTGGAGGTTTTATGTTGGAATTTTCAGTTATTAAAACTGTGAGACTTTGTCCTTCATCTGACCTCTGCTTTGCTACCCAGTCTGGTCTGGTCTTTCAGTCCCCTTTGCACCCTATTCTCCGGCTTCCTGAATTATCTCCAATACCCTGAATTTGCCATAGTATCAGTTTAAGTTCTATTGTAAATAGAAGAACTCTCTTAAGGCAGTTTAGCCAGTTAGACACGAACTCCAATGTCTTCATAGGTTTCACAGAACAGAAATTTAAAAGTATGTTTGGTGGCTCAAAAAAAAAAAAAAAAAACATTCATAGGCTAGAAGAGCTGGCTTGGAGGCTCTATGTTGGGAAAAATAACCAAGTAACATCACTGGACTCCTTCAGTGGAGGATTACCCATCTTCATGCTTCCTGTGTAACTTACCATTGTCTCATATTGAATTAAAGCTATGCTCGATGTCATGATAAGGCTAGCACTGTTCAATAATATCTTTTTGGGACACCCTGCCATCCTCAACAGTTCAACAATTCTTTGCAAGACATGTTTTCTCACCCTGATCTGTTCAGAATCAAAGTCTCCTGTGGATACATCTGGTTGGCCAATCACTGGACAAACATTTGTGCCCATATTGTGAGAGAGAACAATGTGAGTTTCTTTCTCTGGGACATGGAAACCTAATGTGGGAATTTCCCCAGATTTATAAAACTTAACTAAGAGTTACTGGGCACAAAAAAGTGCCCTGGTTTGAGCGCTCTTGAAAACAACCTTCAAAATAAGAAATTGGTAGTTTAATTGGAAGGCAATTCCAAGATCAGGGTGAGGGAAGTAATTAAATGTGCCTTATGGAACAAAATCACCTGGGTCTTAGTGCCTTGGGTACCCTTTGAGGAACTATCCAGAATGCACCTCAGGAATGTCTTCCCAGTTTGGGGGACCTAGGGGTATTTATTTTCATTAATGTTGAAAACTGTCTTTGAGATGGTAACTATACCCCTGTGTCCCTGTGTCCCCTAACCCTAGTCTTTTTTCTTTTTGTAATTGTAGACTGTTCTATATAAGGAAAATCTTAGAAGCCTTGGAAGTAGTGTTGAGGCAAAAAACAAAACAAGACATTTAAAAAGCAAGGATGTGGAAGGTGATAAGATAGAACACAGAGATACTTGTAGTTTGCATGTCACTTGTCAACACATCTGTGATATAACTGGGGGGGGGGAGTTTCCCTCTTTTTCCTGTTAATTCTATACTGCATTAGCTAATAACAGTTGCAGCACCTGACATACTATCTGACAGTATGACATTCAAAGTCCTCTCAAGGCCTGGCTCCACAAACCTTTTAGGGTTCTCTCTAGTGTTTAGAGTGTTAAAGCACAGTGTGGTTCTCCTAGAATTTCCAAAGCAAGCTAGAAGGGCAGGGCTATCGCTGAAACTTGATCAGTGTGTAGGTGTCAGGGAAAAAAATATCTGACATGCAGATACCAATCTGACATTGAATATCCAAGAGATCACTCAGAAGGTCATTTCACAGAATCCCTTTCCCTGGACGAATGACTGCATGCTAGACAACCATTAATCCTGGAAAAGCTTAATGAAAAGCTTTCAGTAGCTTAAAATGTGTCTCTGGAAAAGCAGGAATTTGCTACTGCCAAAACTTTGCTAAGAACTATTGTCTACTGTGGCCATTCTGCTTCCAGTAAATACTGGAAGCCACATTGTGTCTCACCACATTAATGGAATTGGGCAGTGGATACTGCTACTTTGGTCATAGTATCTCAGTGTGGCTGCCACGGATGTTGTTGCTATTGCAATCACCAAGATGTATTCTCCATTCTCTGTGCTTCTTTGTTTTGTTATCTCCTAATTCTAGTCTAGGAAGCATGTATGCATCTATTGGAGTAGTCTCAGACTGGCAAGGAATGTGAAATAGTAAGTACAATAAGACATTATCCACCTTGGGGCATCTTTCACCCATTGCCAAACTCATTCTCAAAAATAAATTATATATCTTCATCTACATAATACCAAATGATCTCTAAGGCTCCTCTTTCCCTCTGAGAGTCTGTGATTTGGTAATTTTCAATAGATAACTACTTTTTTAGTTGGGGATTTATTCTCTGGGGCAAGGCTATTACAAAAGAGGACATATTTTTTGGCTCATTTACCTCCCAATTTTATGCTACCAATTTTTGTCTCAGACTAGAATGGAAGGGCAGAATCCACATTTCTTCAGAGCAGCAGACTGTGTTAACTTAATGCTTGAGTATTTCAAGACAGCCAAAGGGCTATGTCAAAGATATTTAGTTGTTTTTGCTTCCATAATTATACTGGTTTTAGCAAGGTGGGTGTGATCTCTCAGGCATTCTATTATAGTTGGGAATATGAAACTGCCTTTCAAAATTGCTAAAAACGCCTCAGTGAATCTGAAGTATGATAATACTAATCCTAGCTTGACATAAATGCCAGCTTTGTGGCTGCACACTCCATAAAAATGTATTTTTGCCTGAAGAAAATGCCAGTGTTTACATAGCTTTGACTTTATTTTGTCTCTCTTGGTCTGAAATAATCACAATTAATTTCAACACACTTAGTTAGATTATCTTGAAACCCTAAATGTGTTGTTACAGTGGGTGAACTTGGAGCTGAACTAAATTTTAATAATCAGTTAAAGAATCGTTTAAAATATAGGGATCCATAACATAAAGTAATATTTTTAAAGCATCTAAAAATCCTGAAGTAAAGAAACCTGTTCACTTTTATACCATGATCCTTAAATTTGACCATAAAACCTGCCTTTTATCATTAATTTTTACAAACACTTGTTGACATAGGACATAGAGAGATAAGGTTGCCATGTGGTTTGGACAACATGTCTATCATAATCTTTTATCCATTAAGAATATTCTTTGCCAGCCACATGGTTGTCCAGTCTTTGATGGGTGCCTTGACAAATTCAAAGGTGGCAGTAAATATGAAAGTAGGGCTGGAAAGATGGCTCAGTGTGTAAAGGTGTTTGTTGTACTTGTGTGAAGACCTTAGTTCAAATCCTCAGAATGCATGTAAAAGTTGGACTTGTGTGGTAAACTTCTATGATCTCAGTGCTCATCTGGGGAGATGAGAAGCACAGATTTGGGGTACACAGTGACAAAACGGACCCTGATTCAACAAAGTGGAAGCTAAAGTCCTACATCAGAGGCTGCCCTCTGTAGCATGATATATACTCACATGGATTCATTCATATACATATACACAGTGCACATGCACATGCATAGTGCACACATAGAATAAAAATGGACAAAAATGAAACAGGAAATGTCATGAAAGTAGGAGGAGGATTGGGTGGGAAGGGGAAACAATTCAACAAGAATGGGAGAGATAGAAGATAGAATTGCAAATCTGAAGAAAAAAAATCCTAGAGTAACACAATGGTTACAATTATGCCATTAGGACCTTCAAAGATTAATTTAACTTAAACTATTAAGTCACAATGATATAATTGGTTATTTAAAACACAAAGATGGTATTTTAAAAATGTGACTTTCTTGAAACTCTTACAGTCACTGTGGAGGAAATTCTTCATTATTGAATACTGTTTTTACAGTGTCATCACATATTCTTTGGTTTTAATTTGCCTTTGGTATTGCTATTGTGCTGCCTTTCATTATGGTGGTTACATAGCCATCGTGTGCTACTTTTATGTTTCTGTGCCTAAATGGAAACTTGCCATTTGAATAGAGAGAGATTTTCACAGCTTTATACCCATAGAGTGACATTCACATCGCTTATCACATTTAGAAATGGAAGGTGTGGTGCTAGTTTCTTGGCTTTGTCTTGACACTAACCCTTCTTGTGATGGCTATTCTTGGTTGTCAAATTGACTGCATCTGAAACCAACTAAAACCCAAATGGCTGGGCACACCCGTGAGATTTTTTTTTCTTTTTAAACTTTCTTTTAATTTATTCTTTGTGTCTTTCAAGTCATGCCTACTGATCCCACCCATTTCCCTCCACGCCTCCCAAAATAAAACTGAATAAAATTTAAGTGAAAAAAAAGGAGAAAGGAACAATCTCATCATGGAAGCTGCAGTGTGTCATTGACTCATGCAGTAACCCCTTTATCTGTACATTTTAACAAGCAGGAGTTCATCACAAAGAATCATTACTCTGGTTCAAGGCCCCTGGTCCCTGCTACACCATCGACACTGGACCCTCACTGGGACTCTATCTGGACATCCTGTTACTGCCCTGTGTCATGGAGGTCTTGCAGCCTTGGGTCTACAGGACTGAACCCCACTGTCACCCATGCTGCAGCAGATCACAGATGGGGTAGATATTGGCATAGGCCAACACAGAACCCTGGTTCTGAGCTTGGGTAGTTGCATGGTTGGTCAGCCCGCCAGCTCTCCCCTGTCCTCACCACCAGGGTGAGCTCTCCAGCATTTGTCCTGTCTAGTTCACCCCTAGTTCACCAATTAGTTGCACCAATGAGCAAGGGGCAGGGCCAGCTCTCCCGCTTTCACATCCTTAGGGTCGGTTCTCCCATACTTATGCACCTTCACAGCCAGGTCTACTGTGCTGTCCAGAGGATGTGCAGGAGCCAGTCTCCCAAGTGCTGTAGCTGATGAATAGCAAGAATAGCTTTCCTGCTCTAGTAACCTCAGGGCCAGCTCTTCCATTTGCCTGAGGCATTGATGGGTGGGGGTGGGGGTGGACAGGGAGGGCATATGTGCCCCACTCGTGCTGTCACATAGCATATGAGTAATGGGGACAGCTTTTCCATGCTCACACTTCAGAGCTGGCTTGCCCACATCTCCACCAACACGATCAGATCTGTTGTGCTGCCCAGACGAGGTGCAGGGTCCACTTTCCAGAGTGTTGCAGCTGGTACGGAGGGTCAGCTTGCTCATCTGTCATAGGCAGTAAGGGATGAGAGATAAGGGGTGCATCTCTCCCCCACCCACACTGCCTCATGACAGATAAGTAGTGGGGACAGCTCACCTATGGTCACAACTCTGGGATGGGCTCACCCACACCTGTCAATAGGTTTGGCTCTATTGTGCTGTCCAGATCTGGAGAAAGGCCTGCTCTCCCAAGGATTGCAGCTCATGAGGGGTATGGTCAGCTCTCCTGCTCTTATAACCTCAGGAACAGTTCCTCTACCACCTGACGGGGGGGGGGGAAGTGTATCTCTCCCCCACCCATGTCACCACATGACAAATGAGTAATACGGATAGCTTTCCCATGTTCACAACTTTGGGGCTGGCTCACCTACACCTCCACCAACAAGGTTGACTCTATTGTGCTGCCCAGGTGAGTTGCAGGATCCACTTTCCTGAGTGCTGCAGCTAGTATGGGGGAGGGTCAGCTCCCTCACCTACCACAGAGATGGCAGGGTCAAGGGGCAGAGGGCATCTTTCCTTCACTCTCATCACCACATGGAGGAAAAAAGGGGTGTGGCCAACTATCCCCCTGTCACACACTCAGGTCTATCTTACCCATATCTCTGTCAACAGGGTCATCTCTACTGTGCTGCCCAGTCGAAGAACAGGGCCTGTTTTCCTGAGTACTATAGACAATAAGGAGAAGTGTCAGCTCCCTCATCAAAATGAGAGTTGAGGGGTAAGGGGGCAGGGTTTTTTTCTTAGTTAAATCATTTGATGTGGGAAGATCCACCTTTAGTCTGGGCTGCACTGCTGGCAGCCTATGTAAAGGACACCGAAGAAGGAAGCTTGGTTTCTCTTTGCCTGCTTGCTCTTGCTCTCATTGGTAAGTCCATTTCTTCACTGGCATTAGAGTCTACTTCTTCAGGATTCTGGCATATACTGACATCCAGCATTGGGCACTGAAATACTACTGGATTCTTGGGCTTTCCACTGGTAGGCAACCTTTGTTGGTCTAGCTGAACCACATGACCTGTAGGCTGTTCTAATAAACTTCTATCTTTCTATCTATCTATCTATCTATCTATCTATCTATCTATCTATCTATCTATCTAATCTATCTGTATGTGTGTACATATATCTAAACATGTATATACGTACATTATTTAAGTTCCATTCCTCTAGAGTACACTAATATAATATACCTCTTGCTTCTGGGATATGGCTTGGTATTGGGTAGTCAATACAACCCTTTTCTCTTGATAAAAGGGGTATTTTGTGATCTACATAAACCAATGAAATAAGATTCTAGAATTATGTGTTAGGATACATTTCCCCCATGACTGTATTATTTCTGTATGTCTTATAAGTGAAGAACTGAGTGCTTTTGCTCTGGATTGTCTTTTCAAGGCGACTTATGTACTACAACCTTGTGACCTCTATATCCCTTCAGAGCAAAGATAGACATGCTTACTGCCCAGTGTAATAAAGATAGTCTTCCTCCAGATCAGTGGGTAGGCATACTCTGTACCCATTATAAAAGATTCAGGTCACATTCCATTCCAGAATATGATCTACCGTGAGTACAGGTGTTACTTGGCCTTCTTTGCCTTACTGGAACTGAGTTTGTTGCATACTAGCAAAATCCTGATCAGCAGACCCTTGAGCTACCGATACTACTACAAGGAGTCTGTCCTTCATATCTGACCTTCTACTAGCACCCATGAAAACATGATGCATGTAAAATCTGAAATCCTTCATAGTCCTTGACACATAAACTGAAACTGCTAATGTTTCTGAGGAGACATGGCAAAAACTTAAACCTATTTTTTTAGCAACCTTTAGCAACCACCACAAGAAGAGAGCTTGTCAGCCTCAGAATCAAAGGAACACAGAGAATAATGAAGCACAGAATAGTTTCATTAATTTAACTTTTTTGTCACTGTGGCAAAAGACAGATTTATTTTGGATCATGACTTCAGAAGTTTTAGTCCACAGCCTGTTGGGTCCATTGACGTTAATATCTTTGTTTGTTTTGAGGCAGGGTTTCTCTGTGTAGCCCTGGCCATCCTGGAACTAGCTGTGTAAACCAAGCTCGATTCAAACTCACAGAGATCTGCCTGCCTCTGCCTCCTAAGTGCTGGAATTTAAGGCATGCACCACTACCACCCTGCCTATCATTTACAAAAATATTTATTTTAAATTATGTATATGTATATGTGTGTCTTGTGTGGATATGACCACATGAGTGAAGGTGCCTATAGTGATTAGAAGAATGTCTGATCCCTGCAGCTGGAGTTACAGGTGGTTGTGAGCTGCCCAGCATGGGTTCTGGGAAATGTACTCTGGGCTTCATGAGAGCAGCAAGCTGAGCCATCAGTACAGATTAAAACATCAATGTTGGAAAAGTGAAATAGGGCAGAGCTGATCAACTATTAGCAACTAAGAACTGGACAAACAAACAAACAAACAAACAAAAAGTAAGATAAATATAGCCAGGTGGTGGTGGTGCACGCCTTTAATCCCAGCCCTTGGGAGACAGAGGCAGGTAGATCTCTGTGAGTTTCAGGCCTGCCTGGTCTACAGAGCAAGTTCCAGAAAAGCTTGGGGGCTACACAGAGAAACCCTGTCTTGAAAACAAATACACACACACACACACACACACACACACACACACACACACACACACCCACCACACACACACACACACACACACACACACATACACACACACACACACACACACACGTACAGAGAGGGGGGCAGTATCGCGATTCAATAAAGATCAGGATAAACAATTAGGCCGAATAGATGTTTATTAAGGGAGAAATACTCACAACATAGGCAGATGAACAAGGCAGATTCCACCGGATCCTAAGCCTTCCAGTGTCCACCACCAAAGAGAGCAGCCAGACCCTTTCCCTGCCTTCTCTCCCCTCACGTCCTGCCCTGTCTCCGCCCCAATGGGCATGGCCTAAGCCACAGGTGCAGACAAGGTGAATATCTCGCTACAGGGCAGAATTTAGGGGGCAAAGCAAAGTATATCCTTCACAGTCATTCCATTAGTGACTTCCTTCCTCCAACTAACCCATTCTTCCTAGTAGTTGATTCAGGTATGAATTCAATAAGGAGTGAGGCTAGCACTCTTAAATATTATTTTTTGAGGTACATTTTATATCTATGCTGAGCGAGAGAGAATAGGGGTAAGAGAATTATTGTTATAGCTGCTACTTACTAGTAGCTACTAGTAAGCTACTAGTAGCTACTACTTACTAATCTGGCACCTATTCTGTGCCAGATACCTTCATGCACTGTTTGTACTTTGAATTCAATTCTTTACACAAAGCATATTTTTTTCTTTCCCATTATACAGAAAAAGGCAACTGAGCACTACCAAGTAGGCTTCTTTAAAAAACAAATCAAAACACGTGGGCACAGAGAAAAACAACATATCCCGTATTTTCCTTTTATTTGGGTTCTTTGTACTAAAATATTTAATTGCATAAACATGAAACAATTTTTTCTAACAATTATTTTAAAAAGCATTGGATAACAAATTTAAAGAAAAATAGTCCTAGGAGCAAATGCTTATTTTCTTATAGTAAGCTATGAATTCTGTCTACCCTATCTTTATTATGCTTCTCCCTAATCCTTAGAACCGCTAGCCTCAAAAACACGAAGACTTGAACAAATATTTCGCCTTTGTGTGTCTCAGTTGCCTCCCTGACGAAATGATAAGAGTGTTCACCTATCAGTCAGGCTTGAGGCAATATGAGTCACCATGTCAAAAATGGTTAGAGCAATCCTGTACACATAGGAAGGCCCGGCCTGTTGTTACTATTGCAGCTGTTTTGATTAGAGGGGATAAGCCTGGGTGAAGCCAGGAAGAGGAGGAAGCAGAATTCTAAAGACTTCAATCAATCTTTTCTGGGAGAATCTGGAAACCCAGCTACTTGCAGGAGGGTTGCCTGAGACCAAGTGTTCAAGGCTGATTGGGCAACATACCACAAACCTGTCTTGTACAATAAAGAGTATAAATATGTACCCAACCATTTGATAATCTCCTTCAGATCAGCTTCCTAGTTCCAGGTTTCTCCTTATTAATATTCATAAGTTTGCTATGCTCTTCAGCTTTAGGCTTTGTTCCAATAACAATTAGTTTGTTTTTTTTTTTTTTTTTTTTTTTTTTTTTTTAAGGAAGCCTCACCTTATCTCCACTCCTGATTTCCCAAGTGCACAGGAACTGAGTAGTTTCAGATATGTTTACACACGTCCCTTTCCTGTGCAACACTGACTCTTTAGTAAAAGAGCAAACCCAGAAAATGTAAGCAACCATGAACAAACACTTCTGCAGACCTGTTATTCTGGTGAGATAAGAGCTGATCCCCCAAACACAGGAGAATATATCTCCTAACTCCTTCATTTGTTTCATGATGGATTACTCTAACACTAATCGTATCAGCAGCCACTGATCTGCACATGCCTCTTGCTCACCCCTGTTTTCCCTTGGCATCACACTCCCTGGCTTTGGATTTTGTTCTCTCTCAGACATGAACTTAGACACAGAGGACTGGGCTTGGAGGGAGGACAGAGAAAGGACATTTGTGTTGTGCATTGCCTTTCATTGCCTGCTGCCCTATTTAATTTTGCTAATTTAGATTGAGACAACAGAGACCTTATTTGTAATCTCTCTCATGACAGTGCCACTTTACAGAGACTTCAGATGACTGCCTCACTGCTGCAGCAGACAAGCTCAGGACAAAACACGGTATGGGCTGGGATTGGCTCTCTTAGCTAGTGATATGTTCATGTCAAGAACAAGAATAAAAATAAAATAAAAATAATGGCATTGTTAGCATTAATAGCATAACTCAGAATTGCTGAAAACATTTTCTCTCCTCACCTCTTCATACTCTTAAACAAATTAAAGCACCCAGAAAGCCACTGTTTTGTGGCTTATATAACTATAAGAACAGTTTTGATCTTACAGATATCCTGAAGGAGTCTTAGAGGACTTTCAGTCATCTGTAGACTCTCCTTTGAGAATCACAGACACAGATGATTTTTAGGTTATTTAAAAAGTGAGCTTGGAAAATTTGAAGGCAACTGGACAGAACTAGAAAAAGCCATCCTGAGTGAGGTGATGCAAAACTAGGAACCAGAACGACAAATATAGTGTGTACTCACTTGTAAGTAGATACCAGACATAAAGCAAAAGATACCCAGCCTACATTCCACAACCCCAGAGAAGCTAGAAACCTCTTCCAGAAACAGATGTAAACAGATGCAGAAATCCACAACTAACAATGGGCCAAGTTCCTGGAGTACAATCAAAGTGAGGGAGGAGCGATAATATGGACAAAGGAATCAAGGCCATGATGGGGAAACCCACAGAATCAGCTGACCTGAGCTAGTGAGAGTTCACTGACTCAGGTCTGACAAATGGGGAACCTGCATAAGACTCCCTTAATATAGGTGACAATGTTGTGTCTGAGACAATATATGAGGCCACTGGCAGTAGGTCCAAGATCTAACTAATTCACTGATGCACAAACTCACTTAGTGGAGCCCATTCTATGTGGAGAGATAACTTGCTCAGCCTAGACACAGGGATGTGGGGGTGGAGAGGTGCCTTGGTTCTGCCTCAAAGAGATGATGGGACAGACTTAGTAGACTTCCTATGGGAGGCCTTAGCCTCTCTGAGGAGCAGATGGGAGGAGGAGTGGGGTGGGGGTAGCAGGAGGAGAGGAGGGAGGGTGAACTGTGATTGGAATGTAAAAAATAAATTAATAAAAACAACTAAAAATTACCCCCCAAAAGTGAGCTTGGGCAGTTAAGAGTCACAGAGGCATGACTCTACATGATGATAAAGGCAAAAACAGATTCTAAATTATTAAGAAAGAAGCCTTTGTGGCTTCATGATAGCATCTCATTCAGCTCAGGCTGGCCTTAAATATACTGTGTAGCTTCTGAGCCTTCTGCCTTCACTTCCTGAGTGCTGGAATTAAAGGCACTCACCACCACACCTAGTTTATGTGGTGCCAGCTTTGTGTATGCTAGGCAAGCACTCCCCAAATTGACCTACATCCCCAAACCCACTTTATTTTCTTTCTAGGAACTTTTGAGGAATAAGAGTTTGAATAAATCAAGTGTAGGAAGAGCTTTTAGACTAGTCCTTCCCAACAGAACTTTCTGTACTGATAGAAATGTCTCTATCTGTGCTAGTTTTGCAGGTAGCTATGGAGAATTAGAAACATGGGAGCAGGAATAGAGTTTTTATCTTTATTGTTTAGCTAATTTAAATTTAATCTGAAATAGACACATATGATTGACTAATGGCTATTATAGTGGTCTAGACCAGCATTCCCAACCTGTGGGTTTTGACCAACATGGCAAAACTCTGTCTCAAAAAATATTTATATTATGATTCATAACATTAGCAAAATTATACTTGTGAAGTATCAATGAAAATAATTGTTTGGGTGGGGGTCATCACAACATGGGGAACTGTATTAAGTAGTCATAGCATTAGGAAGGTTGAGAGCTACTGGTGTATATACTTGGGTATCCTGGAGGAAGCTATTTTTATCAAAAGAGCAAAATATCTTATAGAAAGGAGCTACCACTCTGTCAGAGATAGTATTGAAGAGATGAAAATGAGGATAGATGGCTTTTGTTGGTGGTAGCACCGATCTATATTTAACAAAGGAGTTGGGGACTGTTAGAACCAAGAGTAATTTTTCATTGACTATTGTTACACAGCTTGTCATTTGTCAAAGCACACACAGAATGCCATATTTGATGGCTTGACTGTGAGGGATACCAGGATCAAAGAATCCCAAGACGATGGTTATTCCTGTTTTTAAGGTGGTGGTCTTGGTCTGGATTAGGGTGAGGAATTTTCATTATTTCATTATCGTACCAACATTGGCTTTGATGAAATATTTAAGAGATATGCATGCTAGTCCTATTACACAGACTTGAACACATTTGGAGTTCAATAAATGCTACCTTCATTGTTTCCTAAGGATAAAAAGCCTGGATGATTGCACTGAGTTGATGATAAACTGACTGCCATTATGTTCTTGGGCTATGAAAGGCCCAAATTAGAGGTTCTCTTTCGGTATCTCAGACAAGGATATTTCCCCAGGATAATGAAAGCATACTTCTGTGAATGAGGTACTCAGTTTCCTTATGTAAGAAATGAAAAGTTTAGCTATCAGTGGCCCACTCCCACTCAATCACAAGTATTCTTCCTTTGTGCCCAAACTACATGAGACCACTGAACTAGATGATTACTATAAATTCTTCTACACAAAGGATAGAGTAAACCTGTGAACCTTTTACTGTTTTACCAATCTTTGGGCCCTTCCCATGTCAATTTCAGACAATTCAAGTGAGTTGTAGGTGAGATTTTTAGTGACACTGAAGTTTGAATCTAGGTCTCACACACGCTAAGGAAGTGCTTTACCATTGAGCCAGACCTCAAGTTTCTACCGTGTGGGTCTAATCAATTGAGGCAACCAATAAAAGTAATTCACAACAGGGTTTACTCTTTTTTTGGTCTATATAATAATTGCTCCTGATGCAGGTCTAATGGAATAAGGTCTTGCACTAGAATCTGTATGATGATAGCAGAGAAGAAGCCATATATTGAAGACAGAATTTGAAGGAAGTTGTTAGAAGGAACTGATGACACCTACAGAGGAAAAGAAGAGGCAAGAAGTAAATATGGTTGATGTAATGCAGTGGTTCTCAAAGTCTGGTACCTGGGCTGGTAGCCTAATGTCACCTGGGAACTTTCTAGAAATGCAAATTATTGAGGCCTTCTCCTGTCTCCTATATTTTATGTAATCCAAAAACTCTGGGGATATGACCCAGTGAACCAGCTTAATACTCTCCTCATGCAGTTCTGTTGTATACTCAAGGTTGAGAATCCCTAGTACAGAAGATGCTGTTGGAGTTCTACCCATGGCTCTTTTACTTGCCAGCCTGTGCATCCATTGCCCAGCTGCTGTGAGTACTGGCTGTTGAACTAGGTAGGGTTCTTCAGAGTGTGTGTGTGTGTGTGTGTGTGTGTGTTATTTATGTATGTAAAGTGAGGTTTATTATATGGAACTGGCTCATACAATTATGGAGACTGGTGGCTGAGATGTCTGATTATCTATTCTCTACATTTAAGAGACTCAGAAAAATCAGTATAGTTTAAGAGCCTGAGATTCTAATATGGGTCAAAAGGCTTGAGGCCCAGGAATTCCCAGAGGAGAAGATTGATGTCTCTTTCACACACTGAGCCATTTTGCTGGAGTTTTAGAAATTCATATATACTCAAAGAGTAATATCTTCATATGCTTCAAAACCCAAAATATATAAAAGTATATGTGGTTAAAAAATCTGTCTCAATCCAGCCCTCTGTTCATTTCTCTTCATAGGTCAGAACAGTTTTTTTTAATTACTTAGGGATTTCAAAACTACATATTCAAGTATATAACAAATTTATACTCCTTTCCCTATTCTATTATACAAACAATATGTTCTCTCCCCCCTACCCCTCTCAGTCAAAGGGTGAGGTCTGGGGTCTCCCTCACCTGGCTCAACTGGTCTCTATCTTATTTTTTGAGACAGCCTTTCTCACTGGACCTGGAACTCATTGATTTGGATAGACTAGCTGGCAAGTAAGCCCTAAGGATCTTCCTGTCCCCACTTCACCAGTTTTGTGATTACAGGTGTACATAGCCATGCCTGATACTTTATTTTTTTAAATGTTCTACATGAGCACTAGGGATCAAACTTAGGTCCTTCTGCTTGTGTGGCAAGCATTTACCAATGAATCCATCTTCTCCCAAGACTCAAATAAATGATAAATTTCTGTAGTCTATGTCATGGATCTTGCTTTCCTCAATACTACTATATTTTAGAGTGCTGTCTAATATATATTTCTGACATTTTATACATGTGTAGAGAGAACCCTCCTTCTTCTTTATAGTTCTAATTACTGGGAATGATAATAGATTTTTACAATGAGTCTCCCATTCATGACCATTTGGGTGATTATCAAGTCTTTTGTTTGAATATGACTTTTGATAATTAACTGAACAACATATACTTGCCTTTATCAGTGTCATTTTTCTGATAGTGTGAATGTCTTACATTATTTGTAGTCAGGTGTTCAAAAAAGAACATGGCCTTTCACTGGGGGCCCTGTTAAAGGCCTGGGGATTTTATGACAGGAAAATCTAATGGGAAAAGCCTGATGTCTGCAATGTCAAGTAGTCAAAAGCACGGAAATCAAGAGGGAGCAATTTAGTTTTACAAAGGCATCATTTATGGCTGGAGAGATGACTCAGGGTTAAGAGTTCTTGTTGCTCTTGCAGAAGACCAGAATTGATTCCCAGCACCCACATGGTAGCACGTAATTGTCTGTAATTCCACTTCTAGGGGATCCAAAGCCCTCTTCTGACCTTTGTAGGCACTAGGTGCACATATATGTATGTAGGCAAAACATTCATACCCATAAAATAGTAAAACAACAGATCTTTCTTTATACAAGTGTCATTTTGAAGGTTTACCAAAGTGTTCCTCTGGGCCAGGAGGTTTTCAATTTAATCCTATAAAAGTCTAAATTGCTCTCACCTTTGGAAGAATATATCTTCTGTGCTAGAGTAGGCTGCCCCTATTTAGTTTTGTATTTATCACATACCATGTTTGAACTTTGCAGAAATTACTGTACTGAAATTTTGCTATAGCAAAAGTGCATTGCTTGGAGTTTGACAATCCTATTGTTGAATAATCATTTTAGTAAAAATGGTACTTGTTTTATGAAATTGATTTTGGAATGAACTTTGGGGTCTTGAAAGATGTAATTCACTTCTTAGACATACAGTGTTAGCATACAGGCACACCTTGACCCCGCTGCTTGGGGACCCAGCACAGTGTGTCACCCCTCTGTACATGGCAAGAAGTATCCTGGCTCTATGCAGGTGCAAAGGTCCTCTCTTAAAGAGACAAGATCTGTCCACTCTTGCTCTCTCTTTCTGCAGTTTGTTTGAGGAGGCAGGTCTTGCTCTTTCCCCTGCCCCTCTCTTTTTCTTTGTCTTTCTTCTCTCTCCCATCTTCCTTCCCTTCCCCCAATAAACTTCCCATATAAGTTGTTTGTTCCTCACCCACCATGGAATCCATCAAGGTCCCCCTTCCACCAAATATTATAACATGCTTACCTTTGCAAAATATTTTGGCTTGACACTGTAGATATTTTGTTTTTAGTCTGAAAAATATTTTGAACTGTCTTCTTAACCCTCCTCTTTAATTTAGCAGGTTCATTTGAGCTAAAGACAGGTTAATATTTTCTTTCAGAAGGAAGTATTCCAAATAGTTACAATTTTCTACAAGTAGAGACTTATGTTTTTCCTAGTTCTAAAGATTAAATTAAATTCAAGCTACTTTATGACACTGTGAGTAGTTTCCTGTCTTTCTGTGCTGTGTCAGACCTAGGCTGCAATTTCAGGTTCAAAATTCGTTGTTTTAGCTCACTTAAAGTCACACGTTCCTGCTAATTGCCACTGGTGTTCCACCTAAACAGATTGCACATTCAGAGAAGTGTTACCAATACTGTTTGCACAGAGCAAGGAAGTTGTAAATGTTAATTGAAGGGAGGATTTGGTCTCTACAGATTAGTGGGTCTTCAGCTACCTCAGGAAATTGGGATGTAAAAATCCTGGGTCCCTCATATCATCACCTGCAAATGCTAAATAAAAGCAGTAGTTGGAGCCACGTCATACAAACATTAGTTCACGTTAGAAAGACATGTGCTGCTCAAGGGCAAGGGAACGATGAATGCCAACATACAGGGAGGATTTTATCCAAAAGGCCACTTTCCAGATATCCAGATGAGCCCAGAGATATGACAGACATTAAAGAGTTTTTTTGAACAGAATTTTGTAGGAAAACATGGAAAACAGAGAAAGCATGTCATGTTTTATCCATGTGCTTGATTGTGCCAATATTGGCTGAATTGTCGCACAACAGCACAGTAGCTGCACTTACTGCAGCTGTCGTTTAAGGAATGTGGCAGATTTGCTCGACTTGAAAATTGTTCCAGTAAAAATTCCGTTTTTTTTTAATTTTTTTTTTCTTTTTGCCTTAGTAATTTTACTGAGGAATTGCCAGCTAGCTCAGAACCATGCCGAGCTGCCTGCCCAGGCCTATGGACTTGCATCATCACTCTTCTGTGATATCTGAGTTAGGGGCAGGCATAGCTCGGGTGGTTCTCAAGGTCCAGATAAGATTGGGGGAGGGGAAAAGCTGCTTTTTAAAACCTAGGATGGCACTGTGTGAAGCTTCTGGACAGATAGCCACGGTACAGTTGGGGTTGGATCACTCATGCCTCCCCCCCTTGCAACCCCCTCCAGGCAAGGTAAAGTTTAGAAATGAGGATTCAAAAGCCAGTGGAGGCAAAGTAAACCTTCAGCAATTCCAGAGCCAGGGTGCCCTTTAGCTTCTCTGCAGGCTCTGGGGACACTGGTGTATACAAGTCTCCTTTCTCTCCTGTGCTTTCCAGTTTCCTTTCACCAGCTGACCTGGTGTGGAACTCTGAGTATCTAAGAGCTCAGCCATCTGGAATGTTAAGCGGCAACATCTAGATAAGACTGGTTTGGATTACATAGACAAACACACCTGTTTTTTTTTTTCCTCCGAATATTTCCCTTCTACTTACTTTTTTTTTTTTCTTTTTAAGTCATAAAATATACATGACACAAGATGTGTACATTCAGTGACACTAAATAAATTCATATCAGTGTGTGGCCATTACCACTTTCCATCTCTGGAACTTTTCATTTTCTAAGCAGAAAATGGCTACTCATACACTAACTAACTTCCCATGTTTCTCCTGCCAATCATCCTTGGATTTTCTGTGCTTGTGGTATTTTTATGGCAGAATTTGAACCCAGGGCCTGGCACCACCAAGCTACATCCTAACTCCTGTCATCTATGTTTGACTATATGCCCCATCATGGTGTTTTGAGAATAAAAGTTCTCCATAGCCCTATTTGGTACCTATTTCCTAGCTAGGAACATGTATGTGGATGTACACAACATGGATGGGGCCAGATACTTGGGTGTTTGTCCACCCATGAGCATGCTGCCAGGGAAACAGCACAGAGGAAGCTACTAGATGAGACTGAAGTTTAGGATGGAGTGCCTCTGTATTTCTCTTACTCACTGGCAGACAGAGGAAGCTGACTTCTAAAAGCTATTTAATGAAGGAAAGGGAGGGCTGGGCAAACGTGATTAGTACCAGAGCTCCAGGCTCAGGTTATTCATTCTCTGGAGAAACCCTAAGCTTTGAGTGGGTCGATTGTCGGCTGCAAAGCTGAGTAAATTTGACCAAGAGGCCTAAACGGAGGTGGGGAGCCAGTTTCTTTATGAGTTCTATTGACACTGAATATAAATGTGGGCTTAATTCCAATTTGGTTCCTAGCGAAATAAATACATAATATCAAGAGAACCTTCTTGTTTTCAGAAAGAGGAAAGAGTTGTAGTTACTGAAGGTGGAAGAAGGGGAATGGAAAGGAGATGAGTGGTTTTGAGGATACGATAAAAATATCTCGGTAGGCAGTTACACGTAAGTGTAAAAGGATACTCTGGAATCTTTCCTGGCTGCAAGGGTGAAAGGAGTGAATTACAGTACCCAGAAAGGCTGTGGGTGTGCATGGACACGCTGGGCTTGGAAGCTGGACCAAGTGACAACATAAGCCTTAGAAATAGTGCATTTGTTTTTGCCAACATCATGGCAAACTCATCTTTTTAAAAAATGCCAAAGTTATGTAAAATCTAGATCCAGACACATCGTAAATATTCACCAAGTAGATTAGGAAACATTATACAGAACTATAGAGTGTTGACTCTGTGTATTTCATTAGGACCTAAATGGCCATGGTCAACATATTTTACTTTTCAAGCATGGAATAGTCAATCTATAGGCACTGTTTAATTACCCATTGCTGCATGTAACAGAATACACAGTTAAAAGTGAACTAAGAGTTCAAAAAGCTCCTTTCATAGTTTGTGTTGTCTATAGAGTGTTGTCATTTGTTATTCATTTAACATTCTCATGTCTTGATATTACATGCATAACAATTAGAAAACAAGCACAAGTCATTATATTTCAAACACACACACAGTTAATGGCATGTGAATGAGATATAATATTTTGTACTTTCAATTTTAATTTAACATTTCTTCATATACATGTTTTTCAGCATGAAAGACTTTCAGACATGTTCATGATGTTTGTATTGTTTTATCATGCAGCTGTATCATAGTCTTCTTTAATTCTTTTTGTGGTGTCAGATATTTAGATTTTGTTATCAGAAATGACTCTTTGATGGGAATTCTTTCACAATAATTTTGATTTTTTTCTTTAGATTGTAATCCCCAAGATCAAATGGGAACAGTTCTCAGACAGTTTTATTATATTCCCTTCTCTGAAACCCGAATAGATAGCATCATAGCATCAAATATCTTTTTTTTTTTTTTTTTTTTTTTTTTTTTTGGTTTTTCGGGGCAGAATTTCTCTGTATTGCTTTGGAGCCTGTAGACCAGGCTGGCTTTGATTCACCTGCCTCTGCCTCCCAAGTGTTGGGATTAAAGGCTTGTGCCACCAATGCTGGCCGAGCATGAACTATGTTCCTGATACATCTTTATAAAAGTGAAGTGAGCACAGCATTCAGGAAAATAATAGAATTAATAAGAAAAAAATTTCTTCTTTGGCAGATGTAAATGATTGTGTTTCTTTGGTTGCTAATTTGACTAAATCTTAAATATGTTAATCAGTTCTTTGTATTTTTCCAGAAAATTTCTTTAATGTCTTTTTTCTATTTGTTTGCCCAATTTTATGTCTGATAAATGGGGTTTGTTTTGTTTGACCCAAAAACCTCTTCCTTTTTTCTACCAGTAATTATTATAAAGCTCAGCAAGAAATATTTTATAATAGCAATGTAAACTGAAGTTCCTGGAAGGAGTAAATGGAAACTGTTTTTACTTTACTGAGGAATCTGATAATGGAAAACTTGTTACATTTACTTATTCTTGGAAGAACTTAAGACAATAGCTATAATTCTCCCTTGGTTACCGTATAAATTAGAATGTAATAAAAGACAAAAATCATACACAAGAAGTTTAGAAAATCTCAATAGCAAATTGCTCTTAAAATTAATATGAAACAATGATGTGCCTCCCTTTAAATATACAAAATAAAAACAAAACCTGGTGGGAAAGGAGAGACCCAGCCCAGATGAAATCAAGACACATTACAAAATTATTTCAATTTGCAAAGAAAGGTATTGACATGAAGAAACAAACAAATGTGTGACATGGAGACACAGAACAGAGAATGTCTCTCTTTACAAAAGAGTCATATATATATATATATATACATATATGTATAATTTGGCATATATACATATATATATACACACACATATATATATATACATATATATATATAATTTGGCTAGTATCCCAAACTGATAGAAAATGGTACAGTTGGCTTTCTGGTATGAAAAAAAGGCTAAAAATTAGATCCTCACATCATATTACCAAATAAATTCTGCTTGAGTCCTAAAGGCTAAAGCAACAACAATAACAACGACAGCTACAAAATAGACAATTCTCGAAAAGGGAAGAAAATACAGAATGATGACCTGCTACATGCAGTTATTATTATTATTACTATTGTTTTTTGGTTTGGACAGTTTCCAATGAAATTTGCTGTTTTCCTGCACACCCTGCAGAACACAGAGAGCCTCCTAACTATAAGACAATAATAATAACTCTATTCTTTTCTGTTTTTCTTTGCCTATAAATATCCCCTGTCTTGCTGTCTCTTTCATTTTGCTTTCTACCATTCGCTCCTACTCACAGAATTCCAACTCTACAGCCTCCTTGCTGTTTATTTCTTAAACACTTCAGGTATGTTTGCCAACTCAGAGCCTCTTTCCTTGGCTTTTCCTTCTGTCTACAATGCCTTTGCTTCTGATAGGCTCATTCTCTCACTTTCTCCCTGTCTCCTAGAAATTTTATTTTTTTTCTTATTTATTTATTTAGCGGGGATGTACGTGCCAGATTCTGCACATGTGGGGGTCAGAAGACAGGTTTCTGGAGTCAATTCTCTGCTTTCATCACAAGGGTTATGAGGATTGAACTCAGTTTGTCAGGCTTGGTATCAAGTGCCTTTACCTACTGAGCTATTTTACTGGCCCTAGACATTGTACATCTTTAATCTCTATTTAGGTCTATGGTCCATTTTAAGTTTCATGTGTGTTGTGAGATAAGACCGATGATTAATATGATGATTAATATTTTTCCAAATGATTGGGTGCTTGTTCTAACATCGTTGTTGAAAAGATCCCCATGAAATTAGCTTATCAAAAATCAATTGTTCAGCTTGCTGTGGTGGTGCTAGCCTTATAGGGCCCTTTCCCCAAGGCAATTCCAGAATTTGAAAGGTGAAGGCAGGAGGACCAAAAGTTTATAGCTAGCATGTGCTACATAACAAGACTCAACCTCAAACAACAATAATAACAACAAAAGCAACAACAAATCATTTGTTAAAATTTGTATTTATTTATTTATTGACACTATTCTGCTCTATTGCCCTATATATTAATTCCTTTGCCAATACTATTCAATCAGTTTTGAATTTTTGTGGCTATCTTGGGGTTTCTACTGCTGATGAAACACCATGACCAAAGCAAGTTGGGGAGGAACAGGTTTATTTGGCTTACACTTCCTCAGCATTGTTCACCATTGTAGGAAGTCAGAACAAGAATTCACACAGGGCAGGAACCTGGAGTCAGGAACTGACGCAGAGGCCATGGAGGAGAGCTGTTTACTGGCTTGTTCCTCACAGCTTGCTTTCTTATACAACCCAGGACCACCAGCTCAGGGATGGCACCACCCATAAGGGGTTGGGCCCTACCCCATCAATAACTAATTGAAAAAAATGTCCTAAAGGCTTGCCTACTGCCCTTTCTTATGGAGGTATTTTCTCAATTGAGGTTCCTTTCTCTCTGATAACTTTAGCTTGTGTCAGGTTGACATAAAACTAGCCAGGATAGTGGCTTTCATAGGAACTCTAGAAATCATAGTTCATTTTCTTACCAAGTTCTTTTAATTTCTATGTAAGTTTTAGAATGATCTCATCAATTTCTAAAATTTTGGTTGTTAGTATATCACATCTATACATCAATGTGGGAGAAGAATTCACATTAACAATATTGAAATTTCTCATTCATGTGTGGTGTATTTTCCCATCCACTTGTGTCATCTTTGATTTTGCTCAACAATGTGTAGTTTTCAGTGTACCTCCACTGCACAAGTTTGACAAGTTTATCCCTAAGCGTTTTATATTTTATACTGAGTATAAATTTATTTTTATGTATATGTATATTTTGTGTGAATATATGTCTGTTTATGCCTGGTGCACAGAAGCCAGAAGAGGTCATGAAATCCTCTAGGACCAGAATAAAAGATGGGTATGAGCCCCAACAGTGTGATCCACATTGTTAACTAGACACTAGAGACCTGAAAGCAGAAAAGAGACACCGAAAGCATTGTATGGTAACACACACAGTAATTCCATCACTTGGAAAGTGGTTCAAGATGATCAGGGATTTGAGGTCAGTATGGACTACATATAGAAAAACCCTGTCTGGAAAAAACAAAACAAAACAAAACAAATCAAAACAAAACAAAACAAACAAACCCAAAGTTACAGGGCTGGAGAGATAGATCTGCAGTTAACAGCACTTGTTTATTTTGAAAGGACCCAGGTTTAATTCCCAGCACCAATTTGTCTTACAACCTTCCTTAACTCCAGGTTGGGGGACCCAGTGCCTTCTTCTGTCTTCAAAAGGCACCACATGGTGCACAGCTATACATGCAGACAAAACACCCACAGATAGGCGTGTGACTTGGTGGTAGAGCTCTTGCTTAACATAAGCAGTGTCCTGGTTTTCACCCCAAGCACTCAAAAGGACACCACCCATAGCAACGGAAAATCAAAGGGAAGAGTTTGGAATTTTTAAAACATAAAGGCTTGAGGGGAAAGGCCCCAGTGAGTCATGCATTTGAACCTCTGAGGGGAGTGAGGGCTGATTGGCTGGTACTAGCTTAAAGGAAGCATGATGAGCTTGTTCTGCGAGTGTAGGGAAGATCAAAATCTTGAATCTACTGCCACTACTAGCATGAATCACCACCACTGGGGTGAAGTATTCCCAAACTAATTATGCCAGCCAGAGGAAGTAAATACAAAGAAAAGTTGACCTTGATTTCTTTTCCAGACTTCTAGACTCTAGACAGTGCGCTTCTAGAGTTTTCCATAGACAGAGTCAATATAGGGAGAAGGTGGTAGAAGAGAAGTCTCGTTTGTAGGAGCTCACCCACAGCATCACAAGGCTGGGCTTGATGTCATGGGAAAGTAGCTTCATAAATGATATTTATACATTTTATGAGTTGGGGGGACATGATGTCTTATTTCTGCAAGAGGTATCAAGGATATGACTTGGGTCATTAAAATGGATTTTGAATATTGAGAAAATGATATCAAAATTCATGAAGAGTTGAGTAAATATTTGTGACTGAAATAGCCATGCCTAAGTGGTCAGAAGCAAAAGTACCCAATGTGCAGGGAAGTGTGAAACAGGATTGATAACTTTCTTTCCCTTTCATAATTTGGCCATGCTTCCTACTGACTAGCTTCCCTTGCACTTGTCTAGCTTATAAGCCCATAATCAGACATCCCTTTTACATATTAATGATTCAACAACCCACAAACACTCTTGGTTACTTGAATTCAAACACTGAAGCTTAAAATACCATGCATGTGAATTTTTAAATTATAGCATCTTTATTGATTATTTGAGAATTTCATAGGTATAGACAATGTACTTTAGTCATATCTAACACCCTGCCTCCAGTACCTCTTAAATGCTTTCTGTGTTCCCTTTCTAACTTCATGTCTTTTTTCTTTGATAACCCACTAAGTCTACTTGGTGTTGCCCATATGTGTATTAGTGTGGGGACATCAATTGGAGCAAGTGGCACCTACCAGTGACCATCCTTTAGAAGAAAAGTGGTTTTCCTTTACTCAGTAGCCATCAACTGCCAATAGCTCCTCAGCTGGAGGTGGGGCTTTGTGAGCCCCCATCTAATTCACATGAATTTTAACAAATGGCTGAAAGAAGCTATTACTAAACATTAGTTTTGGGTTTTTTTCCCGCTTTTTTGTGTATGGTATGTGTGGTAGCATGTGTGTGTACATGCATGCAGATGTTAGAGGTCAACCTCGGGTGCCATTCTTTAGGAATTGGCCTCTTTGTGAAAGGTTAATATTGCAAATATTAAAATTACTAATTCTGGGTAATGAGGTAGATGCTGTTATGCTTTTTATATTTTTATAATTTATTATTTCATTTAAAACTCAGATGAAATTATCTTTAAAACCATATTAGGTAGAAATCAGATAAATATCCATTTTTCATTTTTCTTATACTATAAAAAGATTCGTGTAACTCATTTTTTTTTAGAAAATAATCAGTAGATATAGGAAGTAAAGCTTACATGCAGTTCTTTTGTTCCAAATAATCACTTTTCTCAGCATCTAATTTCCTAGTTCCACTTACCAATATTATTAGTTTTTAAAAGTTAGCCTGTGAAAGTTGTTCTGAATTTTTGGTGTCTTATACATATTTTAATAATAATAGGGTTAGACAAGATATAAAACTTCCATCCAGAACTACAAATAATTTTACTCTTCAAATTGCAACTGTTTCTTTACTCCGGTGTCTTTGTGTGGTAGGTGGGCTTCCTCCAGGAAGCACTTTATGAGATTTTGCTGTGTGGCGGTGGGGGGAGGGGCTATTATGTGTGCTTTTGGGCCCAGTACCTGTGGAAAGGAGGAGACAACAGCAGGAGTGGCCAGAGGTGGGAGAAGTGGACAGGGTCAAGTTAGACCACAGGGAGTTGTGTAACTAAGGTGACCCAAAATATCTGTCAACTGTTGAATCTAAGTGGTCATGATTTTATGTCTCTGCCTTTTTCACTTTGTGGGCTACCCAGAAAGGGATGTGCTGTGGACATAGGAGTCTCTCTAGAGTGGAGAGTTTCCTTGAGAAGCTCACAGCTGAAGGCTGCCTGACACAGGACTCTTCAGTAGTGATGACAAGGACCCTGGCATTGAGCTCTATGTCCATTCCATGCCCTAATATTCCAGAAGCATGTTCTGTGCACTAGACCTGTGCTGGCCTTACTCCCATTGCTCTACCACAAAGTTCTCTTAACACTTGGAGGGAAATACTGTGTTTTGCTTTTTACACATGAGGAAACTTGACTTGTGTTTGTTTTTCCTGATAAAAACCCAGCATGGGGCAATATTTCACACGTGGCCAACTACTTGGAGTAGTCTGCCTGCTATGCAAAGGAAGAAAGCCAACTCTTTATCAGGGAGTGTCAAAAATTTGGACCAGATATTCTGCTTTTAATTTCCTTGTGTGCCTTAAGGTAATCATGCTTGCATATCCTTTTTTAATTTACACACACACACACACACACACACACACACACACACACACATTTGCAGGTAAGAGGTCACTGTCCATTTTCCAATGTCTTCCTCAGATGTTCTCTGCCTCATTTGCTGAACCTGGAGCTCAGTGATTTGGTTAGCCTGTCTGACCAGTAACATACAGGGATGTGCCTTCCCAGTGCTGGGATTTTTTTGTACTTGGCTTTTATATGGGTGCTAAAAATATGAACTCAGCTCCTCAAGCTTGTATAGCAAGCACTTTAACTAGTTATTTATCTCACAAGTTCTCATGTATAATTAAAAAAAATAGATGTATAATTGATGGGTCAGCAAGATGGGTCAGCAGGTAAAGGCATTTGCTACCAAGCCTGATGACCTGAGTTTGACACCCAGGTCCCACAGGATGGAAGGAGAGAACTGACACGTGCAGGTTGTCCTCTGACCTCCAGACATGTGCCATGGCATGCATGTACTGTGCACACACATGCAAATAAATGAATTTGTATAAAAGATGTGTAATTGAAGAAGTAGCAGTCAGAGACACAGGGAATTCTCATTGGTTGTTTATATTAATGTGATAGATATAGGCAGGGTTGCATGAAAAGAATTGATATCTGCTTCTCTGATTTGTGCCATAATTGCTTCCCTTCCTCCATAGAATGTCCCATTAGTCAGCAACTGGATGTCCCAGCCACATGGAACACAGCAGCAACTCAATTTGTTATCTGATGATCTGGAAAAATCAACATTAGCAGAGTGGTGTTTAAGTATCATTAGGAGAAGCAAGTAGGAGCCCATTAGAACTTTGGAAGATGGTTCTCCTAGGCGACTGGTACGAACAGTTTTTTCACTGAGTAGTTAGAAAGTCTGAGGAAAGTCTGGAATGACGAAAAAGCAAGTTGAAATGAAGTTATTCTAAGGCAGCATGAGGTGGGATAAAGGGGATTACAGTGAACAATTTAGGACTGGCTCTCACATCCATTTACAAAACTGAGATGAACTTTCTGGGTCTCAGTTTCTTCCTCTGTAAAGGTTCCTCAATGATTCATCTTTTTATGATCACAGAGTGAGAGGCCGAACCAAAACTTTAATGTGTGTGTGTAAAGCGTAAAAAACGTGCCTAGGTTTTTGGCTCTTTTAATCAAATAAGACAGAGAGATACATTTGTTTCAAGTTGAGATTTGATAGAGCCAGGTTTGGTACTTCCAGCTCTCAGGAGTTGAGGCAGGAGAATAGAACGTTTGAGGCTATCCTGGGCTCCACAGAAAATTCAAGGCAGAGCTACTTAGGAAGATCCTGTCTCAAGAAATCAAGGATTGGCAGCAGAGGGTCTTGGCTCATACTTACTATCTCAGCAACTGGGAAGCTGAGGAAGGAGGATAGCAGAGGGTTTTAGGGTAGTCTGGGTTATAGAGTGAAATCCTATCTCAAAACAACAAAAAGTTACCCAAGAGCTAAGGATGTAGCTCAGTGTATCATATATCATTCCCTAGGTTTGATCTCTAGTACTGCAAAATCTGATTATAGTTTTCATTGATAAGGACAGGCTGATGAATTTCTAGTTAATTTTCTTTGTTAAGTCTTAGAAAATTGAAAGTTTTGGGCTGGAGAGATGGTTCATCTCTTAAGAGCACTGGCTGCTCTTCCAGAGGACCTGGGTTCTCACACATGGCAGCTCACACCTGTCTATAACTGCAGTTCCAGCAGATCCAACACCATCACACAAACATATAGACAGGCAAAATGCCAATGCACATAAAATAAATAAGTCTTTAAAAAAGGAAGTTGAAAGTTTCCATATGGCTTTTGTACTTGGAAGAAGTAAAGCTGACATTTTCACAATGAAAGGAAGATGCTTGAAAACTTGGAACATTATAGAGAGATTAGACATTCCTAGACATAGAAGTTTGAGGATCTTGTTTACTAAAAAGGATTTTGTTGGTTCAAATAAACTGATGAAAGAATGACAATTCAGCCAAGTAGGAGTGTAAGAGTTAGATGTAATTTTAAAAATATATGCTTTGCTATAGTAATTGAAAGGAAATTGAAGCCTTTAATTTTTATTTAGTACAAATAATGTCAACTAGTTCCATCAAGAACTTTAGTATGGAACTCCTGCTTCAGAGCCACTAGTTCCCAATTGCCAGCTTTGTCTGCAGGAAATAGTCTGGAGCTCCTTGAGTATTAGTCTTTACAGTTTTAAAATGGAGACCTCAAAGCCCACCTCCACAGTGTCACACTTCCTCCGACAAGACCACACCTCCTAATAGTGCCATTCCCTTTGAGCTTATGGTGATAGTTACATTCAAACTATCATACCTGGAGAATGTGACTAATAACATCTACAAATTCAACCATGCAGAATTTTTTTTTAGCAGATAACTAAGATTCCAAATTCCATATTTTAGTGATGATGCCATTTTGTACTGGGGTTCAGAAGGTTTGTTACTATTTCCTGTCAGTTTAATTATTTCATTAATTGTTATGGTCTTGGAAAATGAATTAACAAAGTTTCCTCTAGACACAGGAGTGTAGAAATCATCTTTTTTTATCTTAAGTGGTAATGTTGTGAGCAGATATACACCCAGCAGGCTATTCACATAATTGATTCTCTTATCTTACAAAGAAGGTTAATCAAATGCCCTGTTTGATAAAGAGGGGGAAACACAGTCCTTATTGTTTGTGCTTCTTTAAAATGTTTTCCTGGCATTATCAGTTGCTTTGACTCAAATATGACCTTATCCTGCAGGCAGCAGGCCAAATCTTTACAGGCTAATCTGAGAAGTGTGTGTGTGTGTGTGTGTGTGTGTGTGTGTGTGTGTGTGTGTGTGTGTGTATTTCTGTGTGTCTGTATGTCTGGTGTTACACTTATATGGTCACTTTGAGTACCAAATTCTACAGTATTAGTTAAATTAGATATCACTTAATCCTTTCACAAATCTGGTTGTACTTTACTATTATTTATTTATTATCATATTCTTTTCAAATTCCAGGTCAGTAAATCTAAGGTGATGTTTATATGTAGAAACTTCCTTCAAGACAGGCCATAATCCTACCATATGGGAAGTAGAGGCAAGAGGATCAGGAGTTAAAGGTCAACCTAGGCTAAATGAGACTATGACACCCCCCTAAAAAAAACCCAGAAAAATAAAAACCTCAGAACAAAAAGAAAATTCAAGGTAGTATACAATTTTATTTAAAAAGAAAACAATTTGAATAAAATGAGAAAAATTTAAAGTCAGGTTTATAAGTTTTCGTTCTTTGACAATTTTGCACATGTGTATAATTCTGATTATTTTCGTCTAACCTCTTTCACTTCCTTCCCATTTTTGTCAGCCTCCTTTGCTACAGATTTCTTTTCCACATCCACAGCTTTTTGTTTTGTTTTGTGACCCTCTGAGTTTAACCAGAACTGTCTGTGCAACCCTAGGTTTGCAACTAACCACGGGAGCCTGGTAAGCTCCCTAGTAGATGTACAGTTGATGACATAGTCCTCTGTAGCCAATAGTTCAGCAGTAGGATAGAGAACATACAAACCACTCCACATCTATGGCTAACTGTAGACAGGGCAGTGTTTTGCAGGTCAGGTACTAGGAACCATAGCTGTGGTAAGGGTATGATTGCAGTGACCACATCATGTTTAGCTATGTATGTTACCTTTAAAAGTTGGGATGTTTTCAGAGCAAGGAGATCAGACACTAATGAAAACATGTGGTTCAGGTGATCCAGCCTTCCAGAGTGCCTCTGCTGCTGTTTCCTCAGAGTTCTACATCCAGAATAGCTTCAGGGATACTGGCTGAGATGGTTCAGCCACACAGACTATTCTAGCTAACACTGCAGATAAGTCTTGTGCTTTTCTATGGCACAGAGACAGGATAACAAATGATACCACTACCTTGTTCAGGACATGACCATTATCCTAATTGTCTCATGGTCTCCTAAAGATGCCAGCACCCCCAGACAACAGGAAGCAGTCTAGAGAACATGATTCTCACATTCTCAAGAGGTGGTGTAGATAGTTTTGGGTCCTTCAATAGGTTATAGATGTTTGTCATTGTTTAGGGGTGTTGGTTACAAGTTGTTATTGGTCATGGTAAGGAAAAAGCTAAACCAAGGTGTTATATTCAAGGTTTTCTTTCTGAAGAAAAAAAGGGATGTAATATAGAAGTGTGATGGGGGTTGCCTTTCTGTACATATGTTTCTTTTACTGGCTAGTGTCCAGGCAGGAAGCGTAGGCGGGGCTACCAGAGGAGGAGAATTCTGGGAAGTGTAGTAAGAGAGGAGTCATCACATGAGCCTGGGAAGAGAGGACTCGAGTCAGGCATTCTCCAGTAAGATAAGACCATGTAAAAATACATAGATAAGTTGTTATGGGTTAATAATTAAGACCAAGCTAGCCAATAAGAAGGCCAAGCCATTGGCCTACAGTTTCATAATTATTATAGCATCTCTGTGTTTGGTTGTGGGGCCAGGCTGGCAGGAAGAACTATCAGTAACTGAAATGAGATAATAGGGTGGATTGTTGAGTCTACTTTTGAACAACCACTGGTCTCAAATATTTTACACTGGTATGGAATTTTATATATTGATACAAATTTAGGATCATTTTTGTAATATTGTATATATGTTATATTGTGTATATATATTCTTGTTTAAAGTGTTGTATCTATGGAGCACATATAAAAATGTAAAGTTTTAGTTCTTGAAAGCTATTTAAGATAATAAAAAATATAGGTTAATAGCTAGTAATCTATAATGATCAAATATAGTCATTTTAGGTATGTTTTCAAGGTCATACAGAGATATATTTTAGATAGGTGATCTTCAAACATTTCAAAGACCTACAGAATATGGCATTTAAAATATTTTAATAACATAAGGCTTTTCATGAGTGAGACATATCTGCTGTTGGCAGCACAAATTTACTTAAAAAAAGAATGCTGGGAAGCAAAGAACTTCCATGTGGAGTTTGATTTCT
Source organism: Cricetiscus sungorus (assembly GCA_030556225.1). Classification (NCBI taxonomy): domain Eukaryota; kingdom Metazoa; phylum Chordata; class Mammalia; order Rodentia; family Cricetidae; genus Cricetiscus; species Cricetiscus sungorus. The sequence goes on along the minus strand of JANBXA010000405.1, from coordinate 4,534,020 downwards.
TTATGGCAAAAACTATACATTTGGGCAAAAGCCTGCACTTACCTTGATTGTTGACAGTATGCTGTCAAATCTGGACAAGCAAGACACAAAAGAAAGGGACTGACAAAACTTTGCCAAGACAAGGTAGGACAGCCCTTCAAAATTCCTGCTTTATGGAAAAAGTCTGTCAGATATTCTAGGCCTGTAGGCTGAAGATGGATATCCCAACATTGCAGATGAATCATGGGTATATTGTCCAGGCAGCCAGATGTCTCTGTTACTTCTATAGTTTTGGAAGTTGATTTCTCTGTATATCCTGTTTACTCAAGTAATATTTTATCCTTCTTAGGTCCCTGATGGGGATTAAAGACTAGGTAGTTATAATTTTACAGTTTTTCATGTTACTAAATTCAGAAAGGAAATTTACATAAGAGATGTAAAGTTTATAAGGTTGAGAAATATAAATCCATAAGTTGTTTGTCTAAAAAGATGTTTTAAGGTCTTAAAAGGTATTTTTAGGTTGGCAATACAAGTTCTGACAAAAAATATATTAACTATAAAACTTTGGAATAAGATGGGATAGATAATGCACCATTTTCTCTATATTTGCCAGATTCAAATAGATTGGAAACTGTGAATGTAATTCTTAACTGATAATTGTTCTTAGTGTATATAGTTTCACTGTATTAGAGTTAAAACCCTTCTTTTTATTTAGACAAAAGGTGGGAAATGTTGTATAATATTCATTTACACAATGTGAAGATATGTTACTGTGATTGGTTTAATAAAAAGCTAAATGGCCAATAGATAGGCAGGAACTATAGCAGGGACTTTTGGACAGAGAGACCTCTGGGAAGAAGAAAGGTGGACTCACCAGCCAATTGGAGAGGAAGTACAGAATAAAGGTAACCGAGCCACATAAAGATTAAGAGATAAGGGTTAGTTTAAGTTATAAGAACTGGTTAGGAATGAGCCTAGCCTAAGGCAGAACCTTCATAATTAATAGTAAATCTCTGTGTTGTTTTTTGTGAGCTGATGTCCCCCCCCAAAAAAAATCCGTTTAAACTAGTGAAAACTCCTAGTAATACAGGATTTGGAACTGAACCAGCTGTCTTTTACCAGGAAAGGCTTCCATTGGTGGGACTGAGACATGAAACCAGCCACAAAACTTTCAACTTACACTTTATCCTGCCTGCAAAATCTACTGGGAAAATGGTGGTGCAGTACTTGTGGGACTGGATAACAAATGACTGGTTTGAGTTCAGGCCCATATGAGGGGCATAGATGTTCAGAATTGAGCCTGTACTGATGAACAGACAGATAGGCAGACACATACACATACAGAACTTGACTGCTACCATTTCTTTTAAAAGAAAACTGTGAATATAGTTAAAGTTGGACTGAAGTCCTGGCTAGTCATTGTATCTTAGTTCATTCAGTTTTAGACAAATATCAATGGTAATATTCAGATAATCAATATTCATCTAAAATGCATTGTGTATATATGCATGTCTTATTTTATAAACAAAAAGGTATAATGTGAACAGGAAGTAGCCCAAGTCCTTAATACTTTTTATATTGTGATTTTTATGTAATTACATTAAATTAAATAATTAAACTCATGGAATTGTCAGTTATAGCTGCAAAGTTCTTTTGGCTAAATAAGGTAACACATGCAGATTTGGGGTACGTGGTAGTTGGAAAGAACATGTTCCCCAAAGGGAGCAGCACTGTGATGAGGTGTGGCCCTGTTAGAGTCAGTGTAGTCTTGTTGGCGGTAGAGTGTCACTGTGGGAATAGGCCTTGAGGGCTCATATATGCCCAAGCCACACCCAGTATCTCAAACTACTTCCTGTTGCCTGTAGATCAAGATGTATTAACTCTCAGGTCCTACTTTAGCATCATGTGTGCCTGCATGAGGCAACGCTCTCTGCCATTATGATAATGGGCTAAACCTCTGAATTGTAAGCCACCCTAATGAAATGTTTTCCTTTATAAGAGTTGCTATGGTCTTAGTGTCTTTTCACAGCAATAGAACAATGAAAAAGAGAACTTACTAGTATTTGGATACATCTATGTATTGTTAATCAATGTACTATATTAGGTTTAAGTTCTTTTTTAATTAACCACTCAATTGTTTTGCAGATTTGCTTTTTTGTTTTTGTTTTTGTTTTTGTTGTTTGTTTTTCAAGACAGTGTTTTTCTGTGGCTTTGGAGGTTGTCCTGGAACTAATTCTTGTAGACCAGACTGGTCTTGAACTCACAGAGATCTGCCTGCCTCTGCCTCCTGAGTGCTGGGATTAAAGTCGTGTGCCACTAATGCCAGGTTCTGTTTCGCAGATTTCTGAGTGATTGTAAAGGTATTGAATGTTTTGTACAATATACCTTTGACTTCATTTCTGAGAATATTTTTTCTCCAGAAGCCTTGTACTACTTTCCACTCCCATACCTAATATATGAGTGCTATTTTCCTAAACCCTGGCAAACTCCAACTATTATTAATTTTATAATCTCTGACAATTTGATAGGTACAATTGGCATCACATTGCTAATTTATTTGTCAGTCTCTTTTTTTCTTTTGTGAAACTTCTACATACCTTCTTTTCCTGTTATCTAGTGGGTGTTAGTTTTTTTCATGCTTATTTATAAGAGTTCTCTGTTTACATAGTAAGGATATTAAGGATAATTAGGAAAAAATTTGTTAAAAATGAGAAGTGTTGACTTGGAAATGCCTTCCATATTCTCATGTGCTTGCTACTCTCATAGCTTTGCATGGAGTGGGTAGAGAGAGAATGTGAGAATGTTTACTGGGAACATTATTGGTGGGGAGTATGTTAGAATGAGTGGAAATTTAGTTCATCCTCTATACAATTCCAGACTGTTTTTCCTAAAATAATTTTGCCTACATTCTTTCTTTCTGCTCAAAATCTCCCCATTTGTCTTTATCAGTCATCCATCCACCCAGTGCAATTTGATCAACTAGGAATTTATATTCCTTAATAATTGAGATCCCAGTATTGTTTTCAAAATGGGACTACTGGGGCCAGTGATAAGGATCAGTAGGTACAGGTACTTGCTGCTAAGCACAATGACCTGAGTTTTATCTTGGGGATTTAGACAGGGAGAACTACTAGCAGGTTATTCCCTGAATTTCATAATATGGACAATAAATAATTAAATATAGTAAAAATAAAAATTAAAAAGTGCTCAACTCATCTAATTCAACTTCATTTTGACTAGTCTAATGTATTAGGTATTGAGCATATAGAAATAATTAAGTCTTTATCTTCCATGTGTTCCACAGATGAAGAAAAATCTGGACTCTGTATGAACCAAAGGCCTTACTTTATCATGCAATCAAATCTGGAATGAAACTAGTGACATCACCTTTTTAATAGAGACATTCAACAGGCATCCCTGGGGAATAAGGACAGATGACCTGGTTAGAAGAAAGAGTCAGATAAAACCTCTTTCTTACAACAAAAGATGATGTCTACTATGCATCTTGACAGGACAGTTGTCAATCAAAGACAAGTCATGGAGGAAGACTATTTTAAGAAGATGAAAGATGAGGTAAAATTACTTTAGGTCTAGTGGAAGTATGTGAGAGGAAAGATCCAAGATGAATTGGGCAGGGTCCAGATAGACTATTGCATCAGGAAGCTTAGGTATTAATTTTAAAAATACTGGAGGCCAGGCATGACAGCACAGTCCTTTAATTCCAGCACTCAGGAGACAGAGGCAGGTGGATCTCTGTGAGTATGAGACCAGCCTGTTCTACAGAGCGAGTTCCAGCGAGTTTCAGACAAGCCAGGACCACACAGACAAACCCTATCTCACCCTCCCTCAATTAATTAATTAAAAATAGAGGAATGGAGAGTGACTGAAGTTCGCATTAACAAGGACTGATCTTATCAGAGCAATACTTTAGAAAAACCACCTTCACTGCACCATGCAGAATGAATCAGAAGTGTGGAGCATTTAGAGTGACCTTAAGGCCCTGTGGGCATGACACAGTTTTAATTTATCCTTGTTGCTCTATTATTATGCATAGTTTAACATTTGTCATAAGTTCTCTCTCTCTCTCCCCCTCCCCCCCTCTGGTCTCAAACTCATTATGTAACTGAGGGTAAACTTGAATTCCTGATTCTCCTGGCTCTACCTTTGAAGTGCTGTGATTAAAAAGTATGAGTCACTGCCTGGTTTATGTGGTGCTGAAGCTCAAACCCCAGGCTTTTTATGCGTGCTAGGCAATCATTCTATTAACCGAGTGCTATCCATAATCCAGGCTCTCATTTTTAAATTAAGTATCAACAAGCATCAGAAAAGTTGGAGCAAGTGGTTGACTTCCATTTCACACTTCGAGATTCATTCACAGAGTGGTCTAGTAGTGAGTGAGAAAAAGGATTCATTAAGCATAGACCTTATTTAATCATGCAACTAAATCTGTAATAAAGCTAGTGCCCCTGCTTTTCTTTACCTGACTTTCTAGTTACATGATAGTTAGAACTACGTCATAATGAAGAACAACATTCAGACTACTCGCTGATAAACCTAAGTTCTTTTAACACAACTGCAAGAGCTGTGTTCTGATCCCAGGCAATGCTGCAAAAAATATTTGAAGCTGTTATTATCAAGTGCTTCTTTGTGTACTACTAAGTTACTGTGGCTTTCATATGCAAAGCTATCTAAGCTTTCTCTTGTATCAGTGGAGAATGTATGACATCATAGGTTAGAGCTATGCTGTTGCAGAATGTAGAAAGGGAATCTCAATTCTTTAGCTTGCAAAGGTTTTGTCATTTATTGTACAGCATAAGCCTACATCTATTATTTATTATATTGTTAGCTAATGCTTATTATTTTTGTTTCTGCAGTAAACTCTTTGGGCAGCAATGAGCCCAAGGGAGCATTCACTAAAAAATTAAACAGATTTTACCTCCAAAGAATGTTGATGTCAGATGTCTAACTTGCAGAAAGCATTTATGGGCATTTATCACCTACCACAAGACAATACAGGTATCAGTAACCACATGGAAAACAGAAGACGTGAAGATGCTGAAATTATAGCTATTTCCAAAAGCACTTGTTACTGTACGAGGCCTGCTTGGAGATGGTGATTTCCCATACACATCTGCAGATGGTGTGTTCTGGCTACCCCTGACATTTGTGGGCCTGGGGCAAGAGGACAAATGAAAGCCCATATTCCATTAGGTTTAAATATTTACAAGTTATGAATCAAAATAGCAGGCTGTTAAATAAAATATGTCTGTGCTCCTACCTGAACAAAAATACCTTCATTATGACAAAAATGTATGTTGCTATGGTTTTAATATGGAATTGGCAAAAACTCAAAGATGACTGAACTTAAATATGTCTGAGTGTCTGGATGGGATGGTAAAGTCTAGACATGTAATGCAAGTAAATTAATATGTGACTCAAGAATTACTATGTATTTATTCCATAAAGTCATGTTGTTGAATACGTAGCTCAGTGGTAGAGCAATGTGCTCAGAATGAATTGAGGCCTTGCATTCAGTCTCTCATATTCATACCAACAAAAAGACAGAAAAAATTTCCTTTATTTCATTAAAAGTATTAATTTTATTTTTGTACTCAGGATCTTTATGAGCTGTGTGTTGGTACTGCCTGTGATCACAGCTGCTTAAGAGGCTAAGGCAAGTTCATTGCCACTGTATGTACAATAGCTAGGAAATGGAAAAATCCTAAATGTCCTTCAATTGATTAATGGATAATGAAAAAGTGGTACATATATACAATGGAATTCTTTTAAGCTGTAAAAAATTAAATAGTAATATTTAAAGTTTAATTGATGGATCTAGCAGCTATCATACTGAATGAGGTTACCAAGATCCAGAGTTGTTTGCATGTTCTCCCTTTTTGTAGATTCTAGCTCTGAGTCTTTAGATGTGAATATATTAATTTGGAGTAACTTCAGAAACCAGAAAAATTAGAAAAAGTACTATGCTGGGAGGGAAAAGGAATTCTAGAGGGCAGCAGTAGAACACAGGTGCTATGAAGATGGATAAGGGAAAAACTTCTGGCCTGTAACTGGGGAGGAAGGTCAGTATATAGAGGGAGAGGGATGGAGAAGAAATAACACTAAGGATGTTTAAAAATAAACATAGGGAAACATATTATTTAATATTTACTTAAAAGAGAGTATATATATTTATATTTAAATAGAGTCATACCACACTTGGTGATATGCTCTCCCAGGAGTCACAGATAATCTAACAAAAACCTCAGTGTGAGACATGGAAAACCACTCTTTGAGTTGTTGATCAGTGGAGTTCAAGAGACTCCCCAAACAATAGAAGCTATTGTCATTGTCCTTGCTGCCTCTCTTGTGTCTCTAGTCATAGCCAGAGTCATGTGCAAAGCTATATAGGCTGTCTCTTGATATATCAGTGGGAAAGTGGAATATCATAGACTAGATGTATATGATGTATGCACAGGAAATACATGGAGAGGAACTATGTGGAGAGGAGGATTCTAGAGAGGGAAATGGTAGGACACAGATGTTATGTAGGGGGACATGAGAAAAACTTGAGTTTTTTGAAATGGGGAAGCAGATACAGAGATCCACAGCTAAGCACTGGCCTGAGTTCCAGGAGTCCAGTTGAAGAGAGAGGAGGGATTATATGAGCAAGGGTTGTCAAGGTCATGATGGGGAAACCTGCAGAGACAGCTGACCTGAGCTTGTGGGAGCTCATGGACTCTGAACAGGCAGACAGAGAGCCGGCATGGGACTGACCTAGGCCTTCTGTATCTGGGTGACAGTTATACAGCTTGGTTTGTTTGTGGAGTCCCTAGCAGTGGGACCACCAGGACCTGTCCCGATGCATGAGCTGGCTCTTTGGAACCTATTTTGTAAGGTGGGATGCCTTGCTCAGCTTTGATGCAAGGGGGGAGGAGCTTGGTCCTGCCTCAGCTTGATATGCCATGTTTTGTTGACTCCCATTGGAGGCCTGCCTCTTCTGAATGGAGATGGAGAAGTGAATGGGGGTGGGGGTGGGGGTAAGGGAGGTTGGCAGAGGGAGCGGGAGAAGAGGAGGGAAGGGAAGCTGAAATAAATAATAATTTTAAAAGACTATTACATAGATCTACAACTGGTCAAAATGCAGAAAACAAGTGATCATTGGGTGCCAAACTATAATAGATACATCTACAATACAACTTCTACACCTAAGACTCAGGGGAAAACAATAACAGAAGAGGGGGGCAAAATGATTTTAAGATATACAGGTAGGTCCAGGAAGCTCTACTCCTAGATGAAGAGCTACAGAAAATCAGTGGCTAATGTATAAGTTGAAATTAGAGTGTAAAATATAAATTATAGTTAATGAATATCATGAAATTTTACAGTCAAAACAAAATGAAAATTGTGCTAAAGAATTTTATAATCCAGGTGCCTGTAATTCAATTTTCTCCAGGGGCAAGCAACCTGATAGGTTATGTAATACCAGGTGGTTAAGAGTTGGATGGGGGAGGAAGAGGGGTGAAAATGATGAAAATATAGTACTCATGTATGAAATTCTCAAAAAAAAGTTAAAAAAAAAAGAGCCTAAGGCAAGACGATCAGTAGTTTAAGATCATCCTGGGTAACTTAGTAAGACTCTTCTCTCATCAATTGTGGAGAGTTCTTTGCTGGGCTGCAGTTGGAGCCAACCGAGCAGCCCGAGGTTGGTGCCTGAGAGGGGGAATGTGGATGTGAGAAAGGCTAGCTAAAGGGGTTACAAATCCAAGACAAGACACAAGATAGCTGTCAGCAGGGCCATTCAGTTCATACTGAATGCCCCTAGTTTATTCTTTCACTATCTTATGTATCAGTGGGGACAAAATGGCAGAAGACTCTATTATCATGTATAAGGGGCAAAGGAATTTACTTCCCTTAATCGTCCAGGTATTTGATAGCCACATCTGCCATCCCACCTTCCGGTTCAAGAATAAAGGCACCTGGGCCTAAGTCTATTGTTATTTAGTTAAGAGCTATCCACAGCCAAGGCCAAAACATCCTGTAGTCAACAAGCTATAGACACAAGGACATTTTTAAAACTCTGACTTTTAGTCAAAATGAAATGGACTCCTTTTCATGAATCCTAACAATAAATGAAATGAAAAGGATGTAGTTGAGTAATGGAGCACTTGCCCAGCACATATGAGGCAGTGGCTTCAACCTCCAGTACCACTTTAAAAACATTTTTCATGTACTTTGCATTTTATTCATGGCAATGGTCTAAAGGATTATAACAGAAAACTCTATTTATATTCAAAATGTGTAAAATTTGAATATATAGCCATACAAATATGTAAAGTAAATGTAATTTAAGTTATACATTTTATGATTTCATAGATGATAATTTTAAATATTCTAGTATCAATTGGAATTAAATGATAAAATATAATTTATAGTTAATGACTATCATGAAATTTTACCACCAAAATGAAAAGAAAATTGTGTTAAAGAATTTTATATGCCAGGTGCCTGTAATTCCAGCACTTAAGATGCTAGGGAAAGTGAGGCAGGAGGATTAGCAGTTCATCGACATCCTCAACTTCATATTGAACATGAGACCAGACTGTACTACATGAGGCCCTGTCTCAAAAGAGAAAATGGGGGAGGTGGAGAAAGAGAGGAAAGGAAGCAGGAAGTAAGGAAAGAAAAATGTTGAACATGGTGGCAAATGCCTGTAATCCCAGTGTTTAATATCAGAAGCTGGAGTGTGAGATCAGGACCAACCTTTGGGCTGCAGGAGGAAAAAAGGGAAATCAGACAAAACAAAAAGTAACTTATACAAGGAGACCTAGTCACAATTCTAGGGTATAATGTCTATCCAGTTTCTTCCTTTCTTCTTTTTTTCTTTTTTTCTTTTTGGTTTTTGGAGACAGGGTTTCACAGTGTAGGTAGCCCTGGCTGTCCTAGAACTCACTATGTAGATCAGGCTGGCCTTGAATTTACAGAGATCTGCTTGCCTTTGCCTCCCAAGTGTTGAGATTAAAGGCATGTACCACCCCTGCCCAATGACTACCTAGTCTCTAGTTCACCTGGTTTTTTTATACCTGTATGCATAAATACATGAATTTAAGAGTACTTTGAATTAATTGTTATGTTAAATTTTATAACAATTGTTACTCTAGAACTCAGGAGTCAAAAGAAAAGCAGTAGTGGGAAGTGACACTTGCTTATGTACAGATCTACTGCATGCTCCCTCTCCGAAGGCCAGCGTCTCACAAGTTAACCTTCCTATGTCTTTTATAAGTCTCTCCATTTCTTATTTCCTGTCCTCTAAAATCGCTTCTGTTTCTGATTTTGCTATTAGTGTTTGAGTATCTGTCATGCTATAGTAAATTCATTTTTAAAACTTCAGTATTTGGAAATAAAATGACTTATCAGGGAGATAAGTCTAAGATTAGATATCAAATCTAAGTTTTGGTGTAGCACAACATCAGAGCCATGACAATATTCTTAGTAAAACAGAGAAGCCTATGGAAGTGAGCTAATATTTAGTATTAGTCAAGGTAATTCATGGTTAACTGTGAAAAGACAAGTTACAATAGTATATTGAACGAAACAGAATTGTAGTTGTCAACAATTACAAATGTCTTTAATTATGCAAAGTTAGAGTAACTTAAATGCAAATTTTATGACAAAATTGATGTTGAAACCATGATGTAGTGGTTCATAAAAGTATATTTCTAGCTGAGACAGAAGGATTGCAAGTTCCAGACTGGCTTGTGCAAAGTGGTAAGATGTGCTTCCACAAACAAAGTAAAAGAGAAAACTAATGTTAAATAAAGATCTTATTTATTTTGGTTTAGTTTGATTTTCTTTTTATAATTTTGAGAGAGAGAGAGACAGAGAGAGAGAGAGATGAAGTTGGTGGGTAGGGAAGAGGGGAAAGAGCTGGAAGGAGTTGGAGGAGGAGAAAACATAATCAAAATACATTGTATGCAAAAGTGTTTTAAATAATAAAAAGATATTTAGTATGTCAGTGCATGCATCATTAAGAGCTACTTTGATAATCATTCTGTGTCATACATTGGCACTGCTGTCTTAGTTAGGGTGTTTATTGCTGTAATGAAGCATCATGACCAAAAAGTTGGAGAGGAAAGGATTTATTTGGCTTACACTTCCACATCATAGTCCATCACTGAAAAATGTCAGGACAGGAACTCAAACAGGGTAGGAACCTGAAAGCAAAAACTGATGCAAAAGCCATGGAGGGGTTGTGTTTACTGGCTTGCTTCCTGTTATTGCTCAGCCTGCCAGCCCAGCCATGGCATCACATACAATGGGTCAGGCCCTCCCCAAGCAATCAGTAATTAGGAAAATGCCTTACAGCTGGATGTAATGGCAGCATTTTCTCAATTGTGGTTTATTCCTTTCTAAGAACTCTAGCTTTTGTCAAGTTGACATGAAACCAGCCAGATTTTGTAAGTCTTCCAACTTTTATTTTTTGATTCCTCAAAAGCATTGGGAAATTTTTTAATCAAAGTGTTCATTGAAAGTTCATTTGAAGATTTTAGAAAAGTGAAATTATTGCAAACAAAGCTTGCAAATAGGAAAGCATTGAGTTTATTTCAGGGGAACTGAAATTAAATGATGGGAGTACAAATGATTTCTAAGATTTAATTTTGCAATTCTATAATTGAATGTTGGGATGTTTTGAGTTTGAAGCTTCTTTTGATGAAGTTCCTATTTTTAATTGGATAACCTTATAGTTTGAACCAAAATAGAATGATTTTTGAGAGGACTTACAATTTCACAGCTTTTATACAAACCATTAGGAAGGATCAAAAAAGACAACCTATTTTTAAAATTTTGTTACATTTAATGTATTTGTTAAATAAAGATACTCCTGATAGAAGCAAAAAGGCACTACTTGAGAAACTATTTGGCTTAATATTTATATATTTCTACAAAATATAACTTGAAGTAGCCTCTAGGTATAGAATTTGTACCATATAAGCTAAAGGTAAGTTTTTACCCATTAAGACGTGCCTTACCTATCCATCTATGCTTAGTTGTCATTCAACAAGGGTGGCAAGATTGTTCAGAGAAGCATAGACCTGTCTATTTAAAAAATAGTGCAGGGAAAACAGATATCTTAGCACAAAACCATGAATTTAGCTTCAATATACCACAGCATAGACAAAAAATGAAAACCCTCAAAATTAATTGAAGATGTTAATTTAAGAGCTGAAACTAAATTCTTACAAAGAAATATAGCTGAAAACATACATGACCTTGAATTAAGTGTCTCTTAGATATGCCATTAAAAACACAACTAATTAAACAATGGGATCAAGAAATTAGACTGTGATAATTGAAAACTTAAAAAAAAATTATTTTGTGTGTGTGAGTATAGTATGCACATGCCATGGCAAATGCATGGAGGACACAGGACAACACCTGGTAATCAGTTCTTTCTTTCTACCATGTGGGTCCTAGGAATCAAATACAGGTTTTTGGTGGCAGGCCATTTTACCTGATGAGCCAGCTCTCTGACCTGAAAACAAATTTTAAAAACGTTTGTATATCAAAAGATGTTACCCAGGAAGTGAATAGCTAGGGTTAGCTCAGTCAGTAAAGTGCTTGCCTGGCAGGCACAAGGATCTGAGTTCCATCTTCAGCATCCATGTCAGATAGGATATAGAACTTGTAATTCCAGTTCTAGGGACACAGAAATGTGCGTATTTTTTAGGCTTTCTGGTCAGCCTGCATAGCCTACTTCATGAGGTCCAGGCCAGTGAGGCCATGTCTTAAAAAAATGGTGGGTGTTACCTGATGAACAGCACCCAAGGTTGTCTCTGGCTCCCATATGCATGTGTACATATGTGCACCCATATCCACATACCTCTCAATCCCCCATACACAATTGAATAGTCTATAGCTGGTCTGAGTGGTAAAAGGGTAAACTTGTCCATTAGCATTTGCATTAAGAACAGTGTAAATAATGGGCGGTCATTAATATGAAAACCAAATATAACTAGCCAAAGTATGAAGAATAAATGATGATGGCATGCTTGGCCTTAAGTGGGATGGCTATATCCCCCTCCAAGGCTCATAGAACATCATGAAAGAGGAAGTAGAAAGAATGTAAGAGCCAGAGAGTAGGGAGATATGTAACACAAGCTATGGAAATAACATAGCTGTTGCTAAATTTCCTGTAGCTAAGGTTATCTAAACAACACTTGTACTAGATTAAGCTTATTAGCATTTCATCATGGATCAGGGAGGGACCCATGAGGCCCCATCCCTCCTGGAGGGGCTATTGGTACTTAATAGTTGTTGGGATATAGGTGGTATTTTTTTTTTAAACTGCATCCTCTTTATTTGCATACTTTTACTTTTAAGACAAAATAACAAAACAAATGAACAAGACATAAGGCACAATACCCAAACCTGCTATTTGCTGAAGGAGGAGAGACTTTTCTGCCTTAAGACATTAAGGACAAGAGTGAAGAAAATAATCTGTAGGCATCAGCAAAATGCCAGTTGTGTCAGAGTCAGTCAAGGTTTCTAGGGAGCCAAAGGGAAAAATATACAAAGGGCACAGGCTCCCTAATGGGAACTCTATGCCCATGTGAAATGATAGCATCTTTATGCAAAAGCGGGGAGATCAAAGCTTGGCATTGGTGGTGCAAGCCTTTAGTCCCAGCACTCAAGAAGCAGAGGCTGGCAGATCTCTGTGAGGTGGAGGCCAGCCTGACCTACAGAGAGAGTTCCAGGACAGGCTCCAAAGCAATACAGAGAAACCCTGTCTCAAAAAACCAAAAACACAAAAACAAAACAAAACAAAACAAAACAAAACCCCAAAAAACCAAACCAAAACAAAACCAAAAAAAAACCCCAAAAAACAAACAAAAAAACCAAAACCAAAACCAACAACAAAAAGTGGGGCGATCAGCTGTCCTCAGCTCCTCTCCTGTCACTTCATCAGTGCCTTGGCCTAATATGATCATACAGTAGAAGTAGTTGGAGTGGGTATTGAGATCCTCAACTGAGAAGCCAGGGGATAGTAAAGTGGTTTTATACAGTAGCACTAGGTTCTGACATCCTTGCCAGTTATTCTGCCTCAGTCTTTTGCTGTAGGCTTTCCACAATGGGGTGGTTAGGGTGGATCTTTATGTGCTTTTTTGCCATTAAGTAGAAAATTGTAGTTATCTTGGAGTGCTTGCGTCTTTGTGATCTGCTCTATGATGACTGTGCTTTTCATAATGCAGCATAGTGAAGAGACAAGCTTATTAGAGACTGCACCTTTTCAACTTTCTTATCCAAGATTTTCTCAGTTAGAAGGCTTGGGCAGTCTAAAGGACCTCTGACAGTGAAAGCAGGATGTATCCCTGGTGCACAAAAGGACTTTCGGAGCATGTTCCCTGTGGAGGGATACTCCCTTAACCTAGAGGCAGGAAGGAGAGTCTAGTCACTACTCCAAATGACTTGACAGATTTTTGTTGATCCCTACTGGAAGGCATCGCCCTACATGGGGAGTGGGGGGAGGGAATGGGATGGGAGGGTGGTCAGGGGGCGTGGGAGGGAGAAAGAGAGGGGAGGGAGAAAGGGAGGGAGGGAGAAAGGGAGGGAGAAGGAACTAGGATGGATATGTAAAATAAGAAAAAATAATAAAAAAAGAAAAAAAGGTTAAAAAAAAAAAAGATCTTCATGCGCTTTCAGAGATTCTCAAAATGTCCCTTGTCTACTCCATTTTCTTCTCCTCATCCCCTGGTAGCTCCATGCCATCCTTGATCAACAATACTAAGCTTTCCCCCATACATCTCCTTGCCCTGATGCATGCAGCACCTATAAACAGGCTTAGTTATATATACCACCTCAATGTTCCACTTCTTCATTTTGCTGCATGAAGACAGAGTTGGCTACTCAGTCTTTGCTTTCAGCAGTGATGTAGTAAATGAATTTTTGTGTCTCCTTCATGGGAGATACATATTTTGATATAAAAGTCATCTCATATCCAGGCTGAGAGGTGTAGTAGCTAAGTAGCTCAGACAGACATCATTGCTAGTTAGTGGAATATTCATTAATTCCAAGCTTTAGCTTCTTAGAGAATACCTCACAGAATTTCTTGTAGTTCTCTTTGTCTTCTGCTAGCTTAGTAATGAGCTCTGGGTCTTTCTTCATGATGTTTTTGTAGATGAATTTCAAGGTTTTGCTCTGGTGGAGCATTTCTTTGGGGATGTTCTTCCTTGGAGCCAACCACATCACAGGTAAAGTTGAGATAATTTGGTATTAACTCATCATAGCTGTCCATGATTATCATATGATGGACACAGAGCTTGATGTTCTTGATGTTCTTAAAAAAGACAACAGGATCTTGCCAAGAGGTGACAAGCAGTGCCCTGGATTCCAGTTGACCTACAAAGAAGTGTTTGACTGCCAAATGGTCTTTCCAATCACTGATGAAACTTAGAAAGTTCACTATATTCTTCAGTGATACCATCAGTAGTTCTGGACCAAATGGTTTTGGTCTGGCTCAATTATTTATGACCAATGTATTTCTTCTTAATTTTCTTGGTTTTTTTTCTTATTTTTGCCCATATCTTCCTCCTCATCTGATCTTACATCTTCAATCTTAGGCTTCTCTTCATTCTTATTATGTTCTTCTTTCTCTTCCTTTGCCTCATTATCACTGATCTGCTTCTGTCCTTTCTTTTTTTTTCTTTTTTTATTAATAATATAATTTAAAAATTTTACATGTGGATCCCAGCTTACTCTCCCTTCCTCCCTCCAACCCTCCCTCCCTCCCTCTTACCCTCTTTCCCCTGTGACATGCACCCTAGCCACTCTCCCCTCCCATGCTTCTGTCCTTTCTTATCCAAATAAAGAGTGAGAGGATAGCCCATGAACTGTGAGTGCTTCTGAGCTGCTTCATTGACCCTCCTCTTCTTATTCTTTCTGGTCTTTGAGGTGAAGGAACACTTTTGTATCATGGCCAATAAGCTCACCGTGATATGCCTGTACAGTGAGGGATCCATTAGCAGAAGACTCACAGGCATTGTGTTCATCATTATTGTGCATTGTGATCACAAATTTCTCTGCCACCAGAGAAGTAGAATGGAATCCAATACAGTTTTTTTTGTGGTCAACATGACACAAGCCAGGGGAGGGAGCCACAATTGAAAAAGTCACTCTATAAGACTGGCCTGGAGGCAGCTGGGTGGTGGTGGCACATACCTTTAATCCTGCACTTGGGAGGCAGATGCAGACAGATCTTTGTGATATGGAGGCCAGGTTGGTCTGTAGAGTGAGTTCTAGGACAGTTAAGAGAAACCCCTTCTCAAACAACATAATATACCTTGGGGTAATGCTAACCAAACAAGTAAAAGACCTATATAATAAGAACTTTGAGTCTTTAAAGAAAGAAATTAAAGAAGATACCAGAAAATGAAAAAATCTCTAATGCTCTTGGATAGGTAGGATAAACATAGTAAAAATGGCAATCTTGCCAAAAGCAATCTACAGATTCAATGCAATCCCCATCAAAATCCCAGCACAATTCTTCACTGACAATGAAAGCATAATAATCAACATCCTATGGAAAAACAAAAAACCCAGGATAGCCGAAACAACCCTGTACAATAAAGGAACTTCCAGAGGCATCACCATCTCTGACTTCAAGCTCTATTATAGAGCTATTGTCCTGAAAACAGCTTGGTATGGGTACAAAAATAGATGGTAAGACCAATGGAATCGAATTGAAAACCCTGATATTAACCCACACACCTATGAACACCTGAGTTTTGACAAGGAAACTAAAATTATACAATGCAAAAAGGAAAGCATCTTCAACAAATGGTGCTGGTTTGTAGAATACTGCAGATAGATCCGTATCTATTGCCATACACAAAACTCAAGTCCAAATGGATCAAAGACCTCAACATAAATACAGCCACACTAAACCTCTTAGAAGAGAAAGTGGGAGGTAACCTTAAATTGGTACAGGAGACTAATTCCTGAACATAACACCAGTAGCACAGACACTGAGATCAACAATTAATAAATGGGACCTCCTGAAACTGAGAAGCTTCTGTAAGGCAAAGTACACAGTCAACAAGACAAAATGGCAGCCCACAGAATGGAAAAGATCTTCACCAACCCCACAACTGACAGAAGGCTGATTTTCAAAACAAGCAAAGAACTCAAGAAGCTAGTCACCAAAACACCAAATAATCCAATTAAAAATGGGATGCAAAACTAATAGAGAATTCTCAGTAGAGGAATCTAAAATGTCTGAAAGACACTTAACAAAGTGCTCATTATCCTTAGCCCCAGAGACATGGAAATCAAAACAACTCTGAGATATCATCTTACTCCTGTCAGAATGGCTAAAATCAAAAACATCAAATACAGTTTATACTGGAGAGGATGTGGAGAAAGGAGTACACTCATTCACTGCTGGTGGGAGTGCAAACTTGTACAGCCACTTTGGAAATCAGTATGGCACTTCCTCGGGAAAACTGGAATCAGTCTACCTCCAGATCCAGTAATTCCATCCTTAGACATATACCCAAAAGATGCACATTCATTCATATAACAAGGACATCTGTTCAACTATGTTCATAGCAGCATTATTTGTAATATCCAGAACCTGGAAGCAACCTAAATTCCCCTCAACTGAAGAATGGATGGAGAATATGTGGTACAATTACACAATGGAGTATTACTCAGCGGAAAACTAAAACAAAACAAACAAAACAATGAAATCTTGAAATTCTCAGGGAAATGGATGGAACTATTAGAAATCATGCCGAGTGAGGTAACCCAGTCATAAAAAGACAAACACGGTATGTACTCACCCATATATGGTTTTTAGACATGGAACAAAGGATCACTAGCTTACAATCTATGCCGCCAGAAAAGCTAGGAAACAAGGAGGACCCTAAGAGAGACACACATGGTTCCCCTGAGAAGGGGAAAGGGACAAGATCTCCCAAGCAAATTGGGAACATGGGGGGAGGGGAGAAGGAGGTACTGAGAAAGAGAAGGGGAGAAGAGGACATGAGGGAGCAGAAAGATTGAGTCAGGGAAAGAATAGAGGAGAACAAGAAAAGAGAAACAATAATAGAGGGAGCCATTAGAGGTTTAAAGAGAAATCTGGCACTAGGGAAATGTCTAGATATGTACAAAGATAAGCCCGACTAACAATCTAAGCAATAGTGGAGAGGCTACCTTAAATGCCTTCATCTAGTAGCTGATGGAAGCAGAAGCAGATACCCACAGCTAAACACTGAGCTGAACTCTTGGAATCCATTTGCAGACAAGAGGAGTGGTGAGCAACAGGGTCAAGACCAGGCTGGAGAAACCTACAGAAACAACTGACCTGAATAAGAGGGTGCTCATGCACCCCAGTCTGATAGCTGGGAAACCAGCATAGGACCGACCCAGATTTCCTGCATGTGGTCTAAGTTGGGAGGAGTGGGCAGTTTTTGGGCCTCTGGTAGTGGATCAGTATTTATCCCTAATATATGAATGGACTTTGGGAGCCCATTATACATAGAGGGATACTCCCTCAGCCTAGACACATAGGGGAGGGCTAAGTCCTTCTCCGAATGATGTGAAGGACTTTGAAGATCCCCCATGGAAGATGTCACCCACTCTGGGGAGCAGAAAGGGGTTGGGATGGGGGGTGGAAGGAACAGGGAAGGATAGGATAGGATAGGAGGGAGTGAGAACATGTAAACCAAGCTTGTTTCAAATTTAAATAAATAAGAAATTACAACATTAAAAAATAAGAGAGAGACCCCATCTCAATATATATATATATATATATATATATATATATATATATATATATATATATATATATATATATAAAGACCCAGAGGCATGTGGACATTCTCCTTCTCTTCTCTTTTGTTTCCTTCATTCCTTCCCTCTTTCCTTCCTTCCTTCCTTCTTCTTTTCTTCTTTTTGGGAGAGGAACTTTCTATATAGACCAGGTTGGCCTTAAACTCACAGAGATTTTCTCTGCCTCTGCCTCCCAAGTGTTGGGATTAATGGCATGCACCACCACTCCCAGCCATTTTTTTGAGACAGGGTTTCTTTGTGTAGCCTTGGCTGTCCTGGAACTTGCTAAATAAACCAGGGTGACCTCAAACTTACAAACAGTCACCTGCCTCTGCCTCCTGAGTGCTGGAATTAAGGTGTGCATCACCATGCTCCACTCCTCTGAGATATTTAAAATTAATGATTGTCATGGGGGGTCCAGCCCATTGCAGGTGGTGGTACCCTTGGCAAGTGACCCTGGTGTGTATAAGAAAGCAGGCTGAGGAAGTCATGAGAAGCAAGCCAGTTAGCAGCATTATTCCATGGTGTCTGCATCAGTTCTTGTCTCTAGGTTCCTACTTTGAGTTCCTGATCTGACTTTACTGGATGATAGACTATAAGCTATAAGATGAAATAAACCATTTACTTTCCAAGTTGCTTTTGGTCATGATGTTCTATCATAGTAATAGAAACCCTAACTAAAACAAACACAAAACTGCAAAATCCTACAGATGTTTGCACCATCCTGGAGAGCCTCCATGAAAGTTTTGTGCCAGACTGAGCAATGGTTTCCAAATTAACTATGAGATCAGACTTGGTCATGCCAATGCTTGTCTCCACCAAAGTCAGGGTGCATTTCTGAGAGTTTGGGATGATGTCAATTTTCAGCTTTCTACCCCTGTCCAACTGGGACCAGTCTGCTAAGCTATCACAGCAACTATTGCCTAAGACATCAGAAGCATTAGAGATCAATTTCTGCAGGAACATTTCCTTGTTATAATATAAAGTATTCATAATGCAGGACTTAAGTTGACCAAGTTCTGCCTTCACCTCCTTCTGGTGGTAAACATCTCAGACCTGAGAAGGAAACACTGCATTAATTCAGACCAAGTTGGGCTCAGACTGTCTCTGACTTGAATGTTAACATCAAGGCTGTTGAGAGTAAAAACTTTGTTCATCCAAGTTGGACAGGGGCAAAAAGCTGAGAATAGACATCATCCCCAATCCTCAAGAGAGTAAGGCAGTGTGTCATATTTTTTTTTAGTGCTCCAGTAAACTCCAACCCATCTCAGGCAGGAAAGTAATTAAACTTGGTGGTTCATATGCAAAATGAAAGAAGGAAAATAGGAGGATGACTTTTTGAGAAGGGTTCCAGCAAGAGAGTATGTGGGGGATGGGTGGTAAGAAAGAGGAATAGGGTAAAAGAACTAAAATTCATTTTAAATATGCATGGAACTGTCAATCAATAAAAAACTAAAGTGCATTTGTTGTTATGATTTCTATTTTGACATTGTATTGGAGTTCCTAGCTAGTGGGAACAGGCAAGGAAAAGAAATAGACAGAAAATGGAAAAAGGAAGAAATAAAATTATCTTTAAGAACAAATGAAATGATCATCTACATCAAAAAATACAAATCTATCAAAAAGCTACTAAAACAATTAAATTAGTTTACCACAATTTCAAAATACAAGGTCAAAGTAGAATATTGTATAGATGAACAATTGTAAATTGAAATAATATCATGGATAAATAGAATCATTAAAAACATATGAAATATGTAGGCATATATCTGACCAAGGATGTGATGGAATTTGCAGCCTGTGATGGGGATGTCCTTCTGTGTATATGTTTCTCTTATTGGTTAATGAATAAAACACTGATTGGCTGATTGGCCAGATAGGAAGTGACATAGCTGGGCAGAAACTTGGCCACTAACTAACCACAGAGGTCTGCAGGTCTGTACAGATAGACAGGAAGTGACAAAGCTGGCTAGAATCAGGATATAGTCAGGAACAAACATACCCCTTCTTTTTAAAAATCAACTTAATTTCTATTTTTATCGAAGGGTTTTTTTTTACACAATATATTTTGATCATGTTTTTCTACTCCCACACTCCTCACAGATCTCCCCCATCTCCCTACCCATACAACTTTATCTTCTTTCTTTCAATACAAACTAGAAACAAAACCCCCAAAACAAGAAACAGAAAAATATCCCACAAAAACACAATAATGAAAACCAAAATAAATGTACAAAAGAAGACAAAAAGCAAAAGTCAGAACAAGGCAAAATGAAATGAAAAATTCTACAAAAATGAGAGTATTTTAAACCTTACATTACAGTTCCTCTTTTTGAGTTTTATACTCTTGTTCCTTTTATTTATTTTTTTATCCCGTTGGCAGGGATGTGGGTGAGCCAGCCCTGAAGTTGTTATCATGGGAGGGCTGTCTCCATTACTCATCTGTCATGTGGCAGCATGGGTTGGGGAGAGAAGCTCCCCCAATGCCTCCACCCACACCTCGCCCATCAGCTCTTGAGGCAAGTGGAAAAGAGGTCAGAAGGGGAAGAGAGCTGCTTCCAGCTGTAATACTGTGGAGAGCAGGCCCTGCACCTAGTATAGACAGCACAACAGAGCCAAACTTGTTAGTGGCAATTTGGATGACTCAGCTCCAAAGTTGTGAGCATGGGAGAGCTGTCCCACTACTTATCTATTATATGACAGCATGGGCAGGGGAGAGATGTCCCCAACCCCACCCATCAATGCCTGAGACAGGTGAGAGACCCTGAGGTTATAAGAGCAGTCCCTCATCAGCTGCAGCACTCTGAAGAGGGGTCTTTACACCTCACCTGGGCAACACAGTAGAGGTGACCCTGAAGGTGTAGGTATGGGAGATCCCACCCTGAGGACATGAAAGCAGGAGAACTGTCCCCACTCCTTGCTCATTGCTGCAAGGGGTGAACTTGCCAGGACAATGCAGCAGGACAAGGGATAGCTGGTGGGGTCACTAACCCTGCAATTATCCAGGCCAAGAACCAGGGTTATATTTTAGTCTACCCCAACATTCACTCCATCTGTGATCTGCTGGAGCACATGAAGGGTCCAAACTTGCAGACCCAAAACTGCAGAATTTCCGAAACACAGGGTAGCAGCAAGATAACCAAGAGGAGTTCCAGGAAGGGACCAGCATGGATAGTGCAGCAGAAACCAAAGGCCTCAAACCAGACTAATGACTCTTTTCAGTGAACACTTGAAAGTATATGGATAAAAGTGTTTAATGTTTGACTCATTGTGTCATACTACAGCTTCTATGAGAGTGATTTTTTTCCTTCTCTCTTTTGTTTTCTTTTTTCTCTTAAATTTTATTTTATTTTATTTTTAGGGAGAGGTTGCAAAGCAGAAGGTAGATATGAAGGAGTGAGGAAATGAATGGGATGGAGATGCATGATGTGAAAGTTACAAATAATAAATAAAAAGGGAAAAAATCTGATCAAATAACTGCAAGATTTTAATGCTTAAAGTAGAAAACATGGTTGAAAGAAATACAGAACTTTTTATTTATGTTTTCTTTTATATATATTTATTATTTTTCTTATTTTACATATTTATCCCACTATTCTTATGAATATAAATGCAAATATCACTTATAAATATTACAATGACAGTGCTCTCTGACTAAATCAACAGTTTAATACAATCTTAATTAAAATCCCTGACAGAAGTTTGGGTTTGCAAGTTGAATCTAAACCTAAACTTTGGAATCCTGTGCAAAAATATAATACCAGCTTATTGTTAGATAAAAGAATGCTGGAAAACATTTGTTGGATATTTAGTGTGTGCAATGTATTGCTTCATGTACTTTGAATACTTTGATAAATCTAATCCACTTAACATGTTACCTTCAATTTATGGATATGCAAACAAAAGCATGAAGTATGGACATTTTCTGAGCTCATCCGAATTTGATTCAGAGAGTTTGCCATTGAACCCAAGCAAATGGAATCCAGAGTTGTACTTTTGAGTTATTTGTAATAAATAGTTTTGTATCCATTACCATTTGTTGCAAACAACCACAAGATCTCAGTGACAATGAACATTTAGTATACATATGTCTGCAATCTGGACAGAGTGGCTCTTGCTGGGCTCAGTGGAGCAGCTCCAAATTTGGGCCGCATTCAGATTTGCTTCTTGTATTTATTTTCCTTGAACGACAGGATTAGCCATGGCCTATTCTCCTCATGATAGTAATAGAAGCAAGAAGGACACCCCTGGTGAAACTAAGGCCTACATCAATCTATTATTTTCTACTCTAATTATTTAAATAAAAAGGAAGTAAGTACAAAAGTGAAGGTTTAGCCAGGTGTGGTTGACTATACTTAATTCTAGCACTTGGATGGCTAATGTAGGAGAATTGCAAGTTGGAGATCAACTAAGGCTGCATAGTAAGTTCCAAGCCAGCCTGAGCTACACAGCTGCTGTCTCAGTTAAAAATAAACACCAAAGCAAACATTACAATCAACTAACAAACATAAAAACCTACAGCTTTCTTTTCAGATCCAGAAAGTCTTACTCTGCTTTTTGATAATGGGGAAGTAACAGTAGAGCCAAGCATGTGCTCCATAGGCAGGTTACATGAGAAAGGTCAAGAGCAAGAGGAGGGCCATTTCTGTTCAGTTCTGTGGCATACACAACACATGAAAGAATAATAGGGGAGATCAAACTTTGACCTGGATTTGTTCAGGGTATTATGGAGAGGAAAGCAAAGGAATAAAGAATCCCTGAGGGTGGAGAAACCTTAGAAGAAATGTAAGGACTAAAGAGAGAAAGGCTTTGTCTCCTCTGTGCTTCTTGGCATCCCTAACATAGTATTGTTGTTAAACTATGATCAAGAATTATTTGTAGTCAAGCCATAAAAGAAATGGTTACATTTTTATTATTGAAGAACCTCCAATTTTTCCTCATTTAAACCTCATTTCCTAAGATTCTGCTTGGCTCAGTAGCAGACACACATGTTTGCCTTCTGACAAGTATTTGGGCCATTTGGTGGGGTTGTCCTGAGTTACTCAAACGTAGTCCAGAAGAAGCTTGTTTTGCTGGGGCTTATCACTGATTGCAAAACTAATCCTGGCTAGGGAAACTGGCAAATTCTGCTTAGGGCTTGTGTATTTGTTGTTTGTGTGTGTGTGTGTGTGTGTGTGTGTGTGTGTGTGTGTGTGTGTGTGTGTGTGTGTGTGTGTGTGTCCATGTGCACTTTGTGCAGAGTTTCCACATGGAGAAGAAAGACAAGATGTTGCCCAGCTGGATCATTCTGGCAGACCTTCTTCACTTAATCCTCTTGGAAGTTTCTGCTTGTCCACTTTTCCATTTCTATAGAACCACAAAATTCACTGAATCTATACAGATGTGACCTGAAGTCATTACTGAGATGATTTCTGTCTGCTCGTGCTGGGATGGCAGAGTGTAGGATGGGAGGTATATAAGTATGTGCCATTATATAAACCAGGTATTGTTGGAAGGAAAAAAACTAAAATCATCAGAAATGTTACACGATACACTTTGGCCATGATTTCAGAAGCTGCTCTGGTCATGGACAATAGCATTTATCATTTCTTAGCAGTGAAAACTGTTTAGTGCAATGCTATTCACAATAGCAAGAAATAAAAACAAACTAAATACATATCAACTCATGATTGACTATAGATATAGAAAGTGTGTTACATACACAGAATTGAACATTATTCAGCCATTAAAAGGATAAAAATCCTGTCATTTGTGATAATATTGGTGATGTTGGACATTATTGTTTTAGTGATATGATCCAGGCACAAGAAAACAAATACCACATTATACCACATTATTTCATACATATGTGGTCTAAAAAGAAAAATCTAATTGCATAGATCTCTAGAATAGAATAATCATTACAAGAGAAGGGGAGAGTAGGAGAGAATGATGATAAAACTTGATTGGTAGCAATTTTGTCATTAAAAACTCCATCTATGTTGAGATGTCAATTGATATTGTCATAGTGTGGGTGTTATTTAGGTGACCATATTGTTAAGATTTGATAGGTGTCACAAAAACACAAACAACCAATAACCCCACTCCTCCAGCATACTCCAAAGAAGGGAAACACACAAACACAGAAACAAATATAACAGGAATTAACAACCACTGGTATCAATGGTTTCAATTCACCTATAAAAAGTCATAGGCTATCAGAATGCATAGGAAAACAGAACCCATCCTTCTACTGCATACAAGAAACACACCTCAACCTCAAAGACAGATATTACCTCAAAGTAAATGGTTAAGAAAAGATTTTCCAATCTAATGGACCTAAAAAACAAACGGGTATAGCTATCTTAAAATCTAACAACATAGACTTCAAACTAAAATTAATAAAAAGAGATAGAGAATGACATTTCATATTCATCGCAGGGAAAATCCATCAAGATGAAGTCTCAGTTCTGAAAGTCTGTGCCCCAAGCACAAGGGCACCCACATTTGTAAAAGAAACATTATTAAAGCTTAAATCACACACCAAACCCCACACACTAATAGTGGGGATAGAAACAACATACAAATGAGGCAACAGATGTCATGACACAAATTGATTTGACAGACATCTATAGAACATTCCAACCAAACATAAAAGAATAGACCTTCTTCTCAGCACCTCATGGAACCTTCTCTAAAACTGACCACATACGCAGTAACAAAGTAAATCTCAAAAGATACAAAAAAATTGGAATAACCCTCTGTATAGTATCAGATCACCATGGCCTAAAATTAGAAGTTAGCAACAAAACTAATTGCATAAAACCTACAAACTCAGAATTTCAAAGAAGAACTAATACTTATACTCCTCAAGTTGTTTCATACAGTGTAAATAGAAGGAACATTGCTAAACCCTTTTTATGAGGCTATGGTTACACTGATACCCAAGCCACACAAAGACATGACTAAGAAAGAGAATTATAGACCAATCTCCCTCATGAACAATGATGTAAAATTACTGGCAAGCTGAATCCAAGAACACATCAAATAATAATAATAATAATAATGAACTATATATAATCAAATAAGCTTCATCCCTGAGATGTAGGGATGGTTTAACATATGAGAATTGGTCAATGTAATCCACCATATAAATAAACCGAAAGGAAAAAGTTTTCATATGGAAAAACAAAAACCCCAGGATAGCCAAAACAATCCTGTACCATAAATGAACTTCTGAAGGCATCAGCATCCCTGATTTCAAACTCTACTATAGAGCTACAGTAATAACAGCAGCTTGGTATTGGCATTAACACAGACATGTGGATTAATGGAATTGAATTGAGGACCCTGATACTAATCCATGCCTATGAACACCTGATTTTTGACAAAGAATCCAAAATAGTACAATAGAAAAAAGAAAGCAATTTCAACAAGTGGTGATGGCATAACTGGATGTCAACATGTAGAAGAATGCAAATAGTTCCATAACTATCCCTATGCACAAAACTTAAGTCCAAGTGGATCTAAGACAGCATAAATCTAGTTACACTGAATCTGGTAGAAGAGAAGTGGGAAGTAGCCTTAAATGTATTGGCATTCAAGGAGAGAACTTCCTAAATATAAGAACAGTAGTATAGATTCTGAGAGCAAGATTCAATAAATGGGACCCCCTGAAACTAAGAACCTTCTGTAAGGCAAAGAATACTGTTAACAAGACAAAACAGAAGCCTACAGAATTGGAAAAGATCTTCACCAACACCACACCTGGCTGCTCTTCAAAATAAATAAAGAACTCAAGAAACTAGACACTAAAATATCAAATAATCCAATTTAAAAATGGGGTACAGATCTGAATAGAAGATTCTCAACAGAACAATCTCAAATGGCCAAAAGACATTTAAAGAATTGCTCAACATCCTTAGCCATCAGGGAAATTCAAATCAAAATTACTCTGAGACTCCATCTTAACACTGATCAGAATGGCTAAGATCAAAAACATTGATGACAGTTTATGCTGGAGAGTATGTGGAGTAAGAGAAACACTTCTCTTTTGCTGGTGGGAGTGCAAACTTGTACAGCCACTTTGGAAATCAGTATGGTGGTTTCTCAGAAAGATAAATATGGTATGTATTCACTCGTAAGTGGATATTACATGTAAATGTAAAACAAAGGATGGCCAGACTACAATCCACAACCCCTGAGAAGTGAGGTAGAAAGGGGGACCCTAAGAGCGATGCACATGGAGGGCCCCAGGAAGGGAAAATATTTAAAATTTCCTGGGTAAACTTGGAGGGGAATATAAGGAAGGGGATGGGGAATGGGAACATGAGGGACTCAAGAAGCCCGAGTTGGGGGAGAGAGGGAGGGGGAGACCAATGAAAGTGATATCTTGATAGAGGGAGCCATTGTGGGGCTAGGGAGAAATCTGGTGCTAGAGAAATTCTCAGGAATCTACAAGGAAAACCCCAGCTAAGATTCCTATCAATAGGGAGAGGGTGTCTGAACAGGCCTTTCCATTTTATAGTATTAGTGACTACCCTGTCATCATAGAACTTACATGAAGTAACTGATGGAAACAGATGCAGTGAACCACATTGAAGCATGGGGTTGAGCTCCGGAAATTCAGTTGAAGAGAGGGAGAAGGGATCATATGAACAAAGAGAGTCAAGATCGTGATGGGGAAAACCACAGAGAAAGCTGACCTGAGCTAGTGGGAACTCAGAGACTATGGACTGACAGCTGGGGAACCTGGCCTGGGACCAAACTAGACCCTTTGAATGTGGGTTACCTGGTTTGATATGTTGCAGGGCGGGGGGGCTTTCAGTGTCACCAGGACCTATGCCAGGTGCATGAACTGACTTTTTTGAACCCATTCCCTATGGTGGGATACCTTGCTCAACCTTGATACAAGGGGGAGGGGCTTGGTCATGCCTCAACTTGGTATGCCAGACTTTGTTGACTCCCCAAGGAAGTCTTTACCCCCTCTGAGTAGCTGATGGGGATGGGTTAACTGGGTTGGTATACAAAATAAAAAATAGAATTTTTTTTTAATAAAAAAGATTTGATGGATGCAATTCTGTGTTGTAAATAAGAAACACTATCTTGTAGCAGATGTCCTAGTCCTTTGGCCTTACAGTCTTTCTACCCTCTCTTCCATATTCCTTGAGCCTTACGTGTAGGACTGTATTGTAGATGTATCACCTGGGGATGGATAATCCATGCTCAGTGTTTCTTTGCATTTTGACCAGCTATGCATTTCTTTTCTTCTTCTTCTTCTTCTCCTTCTTCTTCTCCTTCTTCTTCTTCTTCTTCTTCTTCTTCTTCTTCTTCTTCTTCTTCTTCTTCTTCTTCTCCTCCTCCTCCTCCTCCTCCTCCTCCTCCTCCTCCTCCTCCTCCTCCTCCTCCTTCTTTTTTTGTTTTGTATTTTTGAGATAGAGTTTCTCTGTGGCTTTGGAAGTTGTCCTGGAACTAGCTCTTGTAGATCAGGCTGGCCTCAAAGTTACAGAGATCTGCCTGCCTCTACCTCCCAAGTACTGGGATTAAAGGTGTGCATCACCACTGCCCGGCCAGTTGTGCATTTCTGTGTTGGTCTCAATTTGCTATAAAAAAGACAAAGAGCAACAGGCAATTATTGGCTACTAAGAGAGCAAGAATCAGTCTTTTCCAGGGACAAGCCCTCTGATAGGTTATCCAGTCTCAAGTGGTCAGCCCTAAATACATATATAGGAACAACTCTAGATGGAATTAGCAGGAATTATAAAAGGTAAGGATGTCCTGGAGGCTTTGAGACACATAAATGTGACTGCTACTTTTAAAAATTGGAATAAAGAGAAATCATAGGCAAATTTGATTTGGATCCCAAGCAAGAAGCTAAAAGATGTGATCAGCTGCATGTGTTATAAGATCAAAATAAGGTGTCTTGGGGTTTTTATTGCTTTGAAGAGACACCATGACCACGACAACTCTTACAAAAGGAAACATTTAATTGGAGCTGAGGTTTAGTTTATTATCTTTCTAGTGGTATGCAGGCAGCCATTGTGCTGGAGAAGGAGCTGAGAGTTCTACATCTTCATCCACAGGCAACAGAAGCAACTGGGCATAGCTTGAGTGTAGGAGACCTACCACCCCCACAGTGTAGCTCACCCCCACAGTGACATACTTCCTCCAATAATGCCATACGTATTGCAGCAAAGCCACACCTCCTAATAGTGCCACTACCTATTGAGAACATTTCCTTTCAAACCACCACATAAGTAAAATATAAAAATATAGAAGTATAAAAATATGGAAGATGACCCCTTATGGTGACCACTTGGTGGTCTTGTCAGGATAAAGCAGAATAACTGTCCTAGCCACCAGCTGTCAGAAACTTATTGAGTACACAATGAAGGCAAGCTTTGTAGTTTCTATGAGAAGCCCATGGTCACAGAAGTAGCTATTCATGTTCTGGGTGAAGACTGGAAGGATTATGTATTCTATATCTGTGGGAGTAACAAATGTTTTTTTACCATGAATCAAGGTGTCTTGACCTAGGGCAGAGTGTACCTGCTCTTGAGTAAGGAGCATTCTCATTATAGAACTGGAGAGGAGAAGTGCAAGCCTGTTCATGGATGCATTGTGGATGCTTCTCTGAGTGTTCTCAGCTTTATTATTGCAAACAAAGGAGAAAAGAATATTGCTGGACTGACAGACATTACTGTGCCTCAGCAGTTGGTACACAAAAGAGCTAGCAGAATTTGAAAGCCTTACAATTTCTCTAAGGGAAATTATGTCCACCAATATATTTTCAGAAAGTCCTAAAACAAGGTAAAGGCCTTCCCCTCCCCCTTGGTCCTGCTGGGCCCACTGCTCGGGGTAGCCATTGGGCCGGTGTATGGGTCCAACACCCCCTCCACCTCCTTGGAACATCCTGGATCAGCTCTGAGCATACTGGACCTGTCTATCTAAGCGGGACCACCTTGAGCCAGCACCCACTTGATCTATGGACAACAATCACCTGCCTTCTGCCTGAGTGCTTGAGACCATCCTGAGCCTGCCTTCCCCACATCACTGGCCCTGCTGTGGCCTCTGCTTGAGAGACCTCCAGGAGAGCTTGGATCATCCAGAGTTACAGACAATGAACTCCTGACCCACCTACACCCATTGGCAGAGCGAAAGAGAGAGAGAGAGAGAGAGAGAGAGAGAGAGAGAGAGAGAGAGAGAGAGAGAGAGAGAGAGAGACTCCATTTGCACCCACTGGAAGAAGCAACGGGAAGATGGAAATACAAGCAAACACCCAACAATAGAAAGACCAGTAAGTATATCACCACCAGAATCTAGTGACTATACACCAACTAGACCTGAACACACCAAAGCAGATGAAGCAGAAAAGAACAAATTAAAAAATAATGTCATAAAAATGATAAAGGACCTCAAAGATGATATGAGAAAATCTCTTAAAGAAATGGAAGAAAAAACAAACAAAAATTGGAAGAAATAGAGGAAAAGACCAAGCAAAAAATACAAGAAATGAATAAATATCTTACAGTAAGGAAAGCCAATAAAAAAACAATCAAACAGATGAAAGAAACAATTCAAACAGTTCAAGACCTGAAAACTGAAATAGAGACAATAAAGAAAACACAAACCGAGGAAATGCTGGAAATAGAAAAACTGGGCAAACAATCAGGAACTACAGATGCAAGCATAACCAACAGAATATAAGAGATGGAAGAGAAATTCTCAGGCACTGAAGATAAGCTAGAGGAAATAGATTCATGAAGCAAAGAAAATCTTAAATCCAACAAATCCTTAACACAAAACATCCAGGAAATGTGGGACACTGTGAAAAGACCAAACCTAAGAATAATAGGCATAGAAAAAGCAGAAGCCCAGCTCAAAGGTGCTGAAAACATATTCAACAAAATCTGAATAAAGACATGCCTATGAAAGTACAAGAAGCATACCAAACACCAAATAGACTGGACTCCCCCAAAAAAGTTCTGTTGCCACATAATAATCAAAACACCTAACATACAGAATAAAAAAGAGTATTAAGAACAACGAAGGAAAAAGGCGAGGTAACATATAAAGGCAGACCTATCAAAATTACACCTGACTTCTCCATGGACATTCTCAAGGCCAGAAGCTCCTGGATAGATGTTCTACAAGCACTAAGAGCCCACAATTGTCAGCCCAGGCTACTATGCCCAGCAAAACTCTTAATCACTATAGACAGAGAAAACAAGATATCAATGACAAAGCCAGATTTCCACAATACATATCCACAAATCCAGCCCTACAGAAAGTTTTGGAAGGAAAGCTCCAAGCCAAGGAAGTCAACTATGCTCACAAAGACATAGGCAACCGATAATCCCACTTTACCAACAGCCAAAACCAACCAACCAACCAAATAAACAAACAAAAAAACCGAGGCAAATATACTCACAATACCACCACCAACAGCAAATCTAAAACAAACAAGAATTAGCAATCAATGGTCCTTTTTTTCCCTCAGTATTAATGGTCTTAACTCACCTATAAAAAGACACAGGCTTAACAGAATGGATACGAATACAGAATCCATCCTTCTGCTGCATACAAGAAACACATCTAAGCTTCAAAGACAGACATTACCACAGGGATGTAAAAGATCTTCCAATCAAATGGACCCAAGAAGCAAGCAGGTGTAGCTATCCCAATATCTAACAAGTTACACTTAAAACCAAAATCAATCAAAAGAGATGAAGAAGGTCATTTCTTATTCATCACAGGAGATATCCATCAGTATAAAGTCTCAATTCTGAGCATCTATGCCCCAAATACAAAGGCACCCACGTTCTTAAAAGAAGCATTATTAAAAACTCAAAGCCCACATAAAACCTCACACACTCATAGTGGGTGACTTCAACATCCTACTCTCACCACTAGACAGGATCAACAGGCAGAAACTTAACAAAGAAACAAAAGTACTAATAGAAGTTATGTCCCAATTGTATTTAACAGACATCTATAGAATATTACATCCAAACACAAAAGAATATATCCTCTTCTCAGCTCCACATGGGATCTTCTCTAAAATCAACCAAATACCAGGCAACATAACAAACCTCAACAGATACAAAAAAAAAAAGAAAGAAAGAATAGCTCCCTGTATCTTATCAGACCACCATGCTTTAAAGTTGGAATTCAACAACAACACAAATTGCAGAAACCCTACAAACTCATAGAAACTGAACAATGTGCAATTGCACCATTCTTCTTCAAGGAAGAAATAAAGAAAGAAATTAAAGATTTCCTCGAATTCAAAGAGAGTGAAGACCCAACATACCTGAACTTACAGGACACTTTGAAAGCAATGTTATGAAGAAAGTTCACTGCACTAAGACACCAGGAAATAATCAATTTGAGGGCTGAAATCAATAAAGTAGAAAATAAGAAAACAATACAAAGAATCAATGTAACTCTTAGAATCAATGTAACAAAGAGTTGGTTTGTTGACAAAATCAACAAGATAGACAAACCTTTATCCTAACTAATAAAAAAGTAGAGAGAGAACATGCAAATCTGCAAAATCAGAAATGAAAAGGGGGAAATAACGGGCACTGAGGAAATCCAAAAAATTTTCAGGTCATACTTTGAATTCCTGTACCCCATAAAATTCGAAAATTCAAAGGAAATGAACACATTTCTGGATAGGAATCATTTACTAAAATTAAATCAAGAACAGATAAGCAATTTAAATAGATCCATAACCCCTAATGAAGTAAAAGCAGTCAACAAAAGCCTCCCAACCAAAAAAAAAAGGCTAATACCAATACTACTCATATTGTTCCACACAATAGAAGCAGAAAGTTCATTACAAAACTTTTTTTTACGAGGCCACAATTACCTTGGTACCCAAGCCACACAGAGACACGACGGGCAAATCGAATCCATGAACACATCGGAGAAATCATCCATCATGACCAAGTAGGCTTCATCCCAGGGATCCTGGGATGGTTCAACATATGAAAACCTATCAATGTGATCTACCATATAAACAAACTGAGAAAGAAAAACCACATGATCATCTCACTAGATACTGAAAAAGCCTTTGACAAAATTCAACACCCTTTCATGATAAAGGTCTTGGAGAGATCAGGGATAACAGGAACATACCTAAATATAATAAAAGCAATATACAGTAAACCAACAGCCAACATCAAACTGAATGGAGAGAAGCTTAAGGCGATTCCTCTAAAATCAGGAACAAGACAAGGCTGTCTGCTCTCTCCATATCTCTTCAATACTGTACTTGAAGTTCTAGCTTAAGCTATAAGACAACAAAAGGAGATCAAGGGGATACAAACTGGAAAGGAAGAGGTCAAACTGTCACTGTTTGCAGATGATATGATAGTTTACATAAGTGACCTGAAAAACTCTACCAGAGAATGCCTACATCTGATAAACACCTTCAGCAAAGTGGCAGGATACAAGACAAACTCAAATAAATCAGTAGCCCAACTATATACAGATGATAAAGTGACTGAGAAAGAAATAAAAAACATCACTATTTACAATAGTCACAAACAACATAAAATATCTTGGAGTAATGTTAACCAAA
The DNA here is from genome assembly GCA_030556225.1 of Cricetiscus sungorus. Taxonomy (NCBI): domain Eukaryota; kingdom Metazoa; phylum Chordata; class Mammalia; order Rodentia; family Cricetidae; genus Cricetiscus; species Cricetiscus sungorus. The sequence continues at coordinate 4,501,649 of JANBXA010000405.1, read as the reverse complement.
CAAGTGAAAGACCTGTATAGCAAGAAATTTGTGTCTTTAAAGAAAGAAATTAAAGAAGATTCAAGAAAATGGAAAGATCTCCCAAACTCTAGGTAGGATAAACATAGTAAAAATGGCAATTTTACCAAAAGCATTCTACAGATTCAATGCAATTCCCATCAAAATCCCAACACAATTCTTCATTGACCTTGAAAGGATAATACTCAAGTTTATATAGAAAAACAAAAGTCACAGGATAGCCAAAACAACCCTGTATAATAAAGGAACTTCAGGAGGCATCACCTTTCCCGAATTTAAGCTCTATTATAGAGCTATAGTCCTGAAAACAGCTTGGGATTGGCACAAAAATAGACAGATAGACCAATGGAATGGAATAGAAAATCCTGATATTATCCCACAAACCTATGAACACCTGAATTTTGACAAAACAGCTAAAATTATACAATGGAAGGAGGAAAACATCTTCAACAAATGGTGCTGGCACAACTGGATGATGGTGTGTAAAAGACTGCAGATAGACTCATGCACAAAAGTTAAGTCTAAATGGATCAAAGACCTTAACAGAAATCCAGCCACACTGAACCTCTTAGAAGAGAAAGTGGGAGGTACTCTTGAACAAATTGGTACAGGAGACTGCTTCCTGAATATAACACCAGTAGCACAGACACTGAGATAGACAATTAATAAATGGGACCTCCTCAAACTGAGTAAGGCAAAGGACACAGTTAACAAGACCAAACAGCAGCCCACAGACTGGGAAAAGATCTTCACCAACCCCATATCTGACAGAGGGCTGATCTCCAAAATGTACAAAGAACTCAAGAAACCAGTCACCAAAACACCAAATAACCCCATTAAATATGGGGTACAGAACTGAATAGAGAATTCTCAATAGAGGAATCCAAAATGGCTGAAAGACACTTAAGAAAGTGCTCAATATCCTTAGCTATCAGAGAAATGCAAATCAAAACAACTCTGTGATACCATCTTACTCCTGACAGTATGGCTAAAATCAGAAACACCAATGACAACTTATGCTGAAAAGGATGTGGAGGAAGTGGAACACTCCTCCACTGCTGGTGGGAATGCAAACTTGTACAGCCATTGTGGAGATCAGTATGGCAGTTCCTCAGGGAAATGGAAATCAGTCTACCACAGGACCTGGCAATTCCACTCTTAGGCATATATCCAAATGATCCACATCCATGCATCAAAGACGTCTGTTCAGCTATGTTCATAGCAGCATTATTTGTAATAAAAATAGCAAGAACTTGGAAGCAACCTAGATGTCCCTCAACTGAAGAATGGATAAAGATGTGGTACATTTACATAATGGAATACAACTCAGTGGGAAAAAACAATGGAATCTTGAAATTTGCAGGCAAATGGATGGAACTTGAAGAAACCATCCTGAGTGAGGTAACTAACCCAGTCACAAAAAGAGGAACATGGTATGTACTCACTCATATATGGATTTAAGACATAAAGCAAAGTATCATCAGCCTATAATTCACACTGCCAGAGAAACTAGGATATGAGGAACCCTCACAGAAGAGGAAAGGAACAAGATCTCCTGAGCATATTGGGAGTGGGGCAGCAGTGAGTGAAGAGGGAGTTAAAAGAAAGAGAAAGGGAGGAGAGGACAACCATGTGGGACTAGGAAGATTCAGTCAGAGGATGAATAAACGAGAGCAAAGAAAAAAAGAGATACCATAAATGAGGGAGCCACTATAGGTTTGAAGAGAAAACTAACTCTAGATAAATGTCCAGAGACCTACAAGATTGACCCCAACTAACAATCTGAGCAACAGTGGAGAGGCTACCCTAAATGTCCTTCCCTGATTATGACATTGATAACTAACTTATATTCCATCCTAGAGTTCTCTTCTAGTAACTGATGGAAACAGAAGCAGACACCCACAGCTAAACACTGAGCTGAACTCCTAGAATCCAGTTGCAGAGAGGGAGGAGTGATAAGAAAAGGGATCAAGACAGGGCTGGAGAAACCCAAAGAGATAGCTGTCCTGGACAAGTGAGATCTCATGGACCCCCAGATTGATAGCTGGGAAACCAGCATTGGACCGACTCAGATCCCCTGAACACGGGTCTCAGTTAGAAGGCCTGGGCAGTCTAAGGGACCTCTGACAGCAGAACCAGGATGTATCCCTGGTGCACAAAAGGACTTTGGGAGCACATTCCCCATGGAGGGATACTCCCTTAGCCTAGAGACAGGAGGGAGGGGCCTAGACCCTACTCCAAAAGACTTGACAGATTTTGATGATCCCTCCTGGAAGGCATCTCCCTCCCTGTAGAATGGGTGGGAAATGGGACAGCAGGAGGTGTTGGAGGGCATGAGAGGGAGGGAGTGATAGATGGATGGATGGAGGGAGGGAGAGGGAACTGGGATGGATATGTAAAGTAAGAAAAATAATAAATATATAAAAAACAAAGAAGGTAACAAGGCCACCCAAGAGTTCTCATCTTACTACTCCACATGTCTTGCAATACAAATGTCTATGTATTGCTCGAAACAATGTGCTAAGAATAACACGAAAAAAGTATAGAAAATAATAAACTTTTATTCTAGAGAATGAAATGTAATGCCAGAGACAGATTGCCAAGGGATGTAAGCTGTCCTCACTGAGACTTTCTACTTACAATTCTGAGTCCAATAAAAAAAACAACAGCCTTTAAGAATAACAAATAAATGATTCAACATTGAAAAAATGCAAGATGACTTTTTCTCTATGTAAGTAAGATCTAAGAGTAGGCAATAAAATGCTGGTATAACAACTTTTTAAATTATTGGGGAATCTATATGTTTGTGTGTGTGTGTGTGTGTGTGTGTGTGTGTGTGTGTGTGTGTTTTTCTCACTCCTTCATCCTTTGTCTTTATGATCCAAAATGGTAGCTAGAGTTCCAACCATAGTTTTAGGTTCATGGCATGAAATACAAATGAATAAAGGGAAATAGACCAGTTTATTTTAACCTTTAAAGAAGGTGTTCTAGAGACTTTCATATAGGCATGTTTATATCTCATTGGTTAAAACATATAGAATCATGTCTACACTGGAAAATGTAGTCTTATCAGTGGCTGTGTATTTATCTGAAAATCAGTTTTATGACAAAGAAAGGCTGATGGTTTAGGAATAGGCAACTACAAGTATGTGTTCCAGATGTTTTCTATCAATAGAATACAATACAGGCCTTTAGGAAATCATGGCAGATATGGTATGGCTTCAGGAGTGGAATGAATGGTAGTTTACTCTCTGTTCTGGGTTTTATTCAATGAGGTATACAGGCCAATTTATCTTCCTTTCAAAACTCACTCAACCTCGTTGTTTCAATGACCCTCTGCCATTTGTGTTGCTTCAGTGCTCATCTCTGTCTAGCCCAAGTGATCCTTTTCTTTAAGGCTGAGGCCCAGATTCTTAATTCCTCTTTCTACTTGACACCCTTACCCCAGGCTGCCCATCTTGTTTTCTCAGTGATTCAGCAATCAGGTAAAAGCATATGAGTTAACTTCACGTGGGGTGAACTTTGACCTATAAGAAACAAGAAGCAGATGGTGACCAGATGTTAAAACCTCCCACTCCATTTTCCTCCATTTTGTGGTTCTATTCTGACACACTGCTTTGCATATGGTCTGTCTGGAGGTATCTTACATGGTTAAGTTGTTGGCTATGTGTCTTTTGGAGTCAGTGCCACCTCATCTAGATATTATGTTGCCATCCTTCCATTTTTGCTTCTATTCTCCCTCATTCCTGGTGTCCTATGATTGTAGAGGTTTGACACAGAGTAACAGCCAGTAGAGCTATCCCACCCTGTAAGGACCTTGTGGGGGCTTCCCTTTGCTTAAAGACAGAATTAAAAAATGGGCAAGAGCAACAGGATCCATGCAACTGACTCCCAACTAAACCCAGGGAAAAAATAATGGGAAATCCCTATTAGGTAGCCTTACCACTGAGGAGCAGAAGCTAACTCTGTTCCACCTCTAGCCAGTCTATGGAAATGTCTGGAGTAGAGAAAGCATAGAACAATGTTATTCTATCAGAGGTACAGTGGCTTTGGCTTATGGTCAAAATAGCGCAAGTGAGGAAAGAAGTCAGTAAGGCCATTCCTCTCCCTTGTCAACACCACCCTAAATTAGTCACCACACTTTTAATCATGCTTCTCTTTAGCTCTTTAAGCATCCATCACTTTCTAGCCAACAACTGGCTTAGCTCATGCCTTTATTATTTTTGCATAAATTAATCTCCCTGCTTCAACACTTACCTCTTTGCAATTAATTATCTAAATTAAAAAATATTAGAAAAATGAGAGTAACATTTTTCATTCAGAAACCTGTATTTTTCCTTCCGTTTCTCTCAAAGCTTCCCCAATGGACATGGGGCTATAATCCAAGCTCCTTATATTGAGATTAAATACTGGAAGTTGTGTAAAACAAGACTTGGGGCCAAAACTTAAGGAGGCACAATTCCTAAGGGGGCTCAGATCATGGCTTTGAGAGTAAATGTCACTTCAAATGCTATTCCCTATGTGGCTTGTTTGCCTACTCTGGTGGCAACACCTTTGTACTGGCATCTGATGTTCCTTCTGGCTTCCTCTATGGTTCCTCCCCCACCTGAGTCCTCATTTGTAGCAGTGAATTGCTTTGCAGTCCTTGAAAGTCATGTAATAATATCATCCTCAGGATAAATCACAAACAACAGGAGGACAGCAGATGTGACTGATCTTCCAACCATTTTACTGTAGGAAAGTACATATAAAGAGCTAAATTTACTATAGTAACCATTCTAAACTATATATATCACTGGTGGTAAGTATGATTATATTGTTGTATAACCACCATTGCCATCTATTTTCAGAATTCTCTTCATTTTGAAAAGTTGAAATTCTTATCCATCAAGTAACTCCTTATTCTCCCACTCCTCAGCCCTTGACAACCAGACAGTACCACTAATACAAGAGTCTCTAGGAGACATTGCACATTTAAACAACAATATATAGGTACCTCGTAAAAGTAGGACTAGATAGTAATTGTCTTGTGCTTAACATTCCGTTTGAAATCATCTTCAGAAACTTTACTTATGTTGTATTATGTGTCAGAATTTTCTACAGTTTTAAAGCTTAGTAATATTCTATTTTATGTGCATACTGCAAATTACTTATGGATTTATTCTGTATATGAGCACATGTTGTTTCCATATTTTAGCTGTTGTTAACAATGGTACTATGAAAATGTGTCCCAAACTTTCTTAAGACTCTGCTTTAAAATTCCTTAATATATATTCACAAATAGAATTGCTGGATTACCTGGCAATTTCAGCAAATGTCATTGTTAAGTTTACCTCAAATACATTCAGATGACAAAAGCTGAACATGTAAAACAAAATTTTAAAAGCCACTTTCTATTATAATCATTGCCATAATGGCATCACATCTCATAACATGTAGTTGCTCTAATGTAATTTAAAGTACACTAGCAAAGATAATCTGAATTTTTTATGCATGTTAGTTTTAATCTATATGATAGGGTTGGATAATGTACATTTGAAGATTCTCTAATTGAGGTTGTTCATTCTAGAGATTATTAACTTTCCATAAACTCTAATCAGAAATCAACATTCCCAAAGCAATTGCTATAATTCTTCAAATATTTTAATCTCAAATCAATATTACAGACTTTGTTAATTAGCCTAATGGATGTTAGAAATGATTTTTTATTGGTGATATGAATGACATCCAAGTAGTGTGCATTAGCTAGAAATATTATCTAGGAAGTATTGCCCTTGTACACTGGGGTATATAGCCAATATTCTATATATATCCCTTTAGAATGTTGCTCTAGAGTCAGGATTCCAGACTTCTCCTGATTAGCCGTTTATTGGAGGACTTGTTTACCTGATTCTGATTAGAAGTTTTGAAAATTCAATACTTTAAATGCCCACATGTAGCTCACACAGATCTATTACAGTTTGAAACTACAAATTTCTTTCATAGGATTGTGTTTGGAATCTTGTTCCCCTGCATTATTTTCAGAGTCTGTGGAGCCTTTGTAAAGTGGGGCCTGGCTGGAGAAGTAGCTTACTACAGTAGGGCCTTTAAAAGTTATAGCCTATTTCTGGTCCTGGCCCCACTCTCTACTTCCTGGTCTTCTATCATGTGAACAGTTGTGGCTGCATCCTCCCACCACCACAGATAGAGTTGCACTACCATGCTTTTGATGATCAGATAAAGGATGGATTGAAATCTCTCCAAAATAGGGAGTGAAGAAATAGCTCAGCCGATCAGACAGCATGCTTGTCTAGGAAAGGACTTGAGTTTGGTTCCTATATTCACATCAGGAAGTTCACAACTGTCTGTAACTCCAACTTCAGGGGCATCTTATGACCCTGGTCTCTGTGAACACCTGAACTGACATGCACATGCCCCCTACATGCATATAATTAAAAATTCATACTAAGAAATCTTTAAAAAGATCTATTCCCAAAATGGTGATGCAAAGTCAGCCTTTAAGTTGATCCTGTCAGGAATTTTGGCCACAGTGATGCAGAAGTAATGGATACAGGACCTTTCATGCAAAGTACAATAGGAATAGCTAAAAAGTCAAGAAGACAGCTTCCTTGAATTTCCATATCTGAGTAGGTGGCCATTTAGGGATCTCCTTATGTGACTATATGAGTGTCAGAATTTGGTCCCATACTTGCTGTTAGCTTCCTACCTGATAGTGTGATTGTTGAAGAGATCCATTGCCCTCATTTCTTCCTAAGATGATACCAATCCATTAAATATATCCTAAATTCACTGAGTTACCAGTTCACTTAGATTGAGTTGCAGCACAAACCCAATTTGAAGCAAATAAAAGGGGAAACTGAAAATAAAAATTAAATATTTATCCCATGTTGAAGATATTTTCTTGATTGTAGAGGAGAGCTTACTGCCATCCTTTAGAACTTAGCATGACATAACATATAATCCCTGCCCCAAAGAACTGGAAAAAATCATTCCAAAGAAGCTGGGTACACCATACCTTGAAACTAGATTCACTTGCTCTCAAACAATGCATGTCCAACAGTAAAATTTACTCAGTAAAATTTCAAATTATATATAGATGAAATTTAAAGGTGGAGTGTTTTAGCACATTTTTCTTTAATTGCCTCTCCCCTGGAAAACATAAAATGTTGGATATCTCTAAGCACGCACGCACACACACACACACACACACACACACACACACACACACACAAATATTGTATGCTAAATATGTGTGTGGTAGAAAAAAATACTGATAGTTTATGATATCATAGCAAAGGATCCTAGGCTTATCTACATGGGAAATTGTAGATTTTTTCTAGGAAATACTTATTTTTTATGATAATATTTTTATTTAAATTTGAGACAAGCTTGTTTTACATATCAATCCCAGTTCTCTCACCCTCTTTTCCTCCCTGACCTCCCCAACCCCCATCCCATTCCCTTTCTGCTCCCCAGAGTGAGGAGTGGGTGAGGCTTTCCAAGGGGAGTCTTCAAAATCTGTCATATCATTTAGAACACAGCCTAGGCCCTCCCGCATGTGTCTAGGCTGAGAAAGTATCCCGCTATGTGGAATGGGCTCCCAAAGTCAATTTATATGCTAGGGATCAATACTGATTCACTACCAGAGGTCCCATAGACTGCCCAGTCCTTCTAACCAATATCCATGTTCAGGGGGTCTGGGTCTGTCCTATGCTGGTTTCCCAGCTATCAGACTGGGATGCATGAGCACCCTGCTGTTCAGTTCAGCTGTTTCTGTGGGATTTTGCAGCCTGGTCGTGACCCCTTTGCTCATCATTCCTCCAAGTCTGCAACTGGATTCCAAGAGTTCATCCCAGTGTTTAGCTGTGGGTGTCTGCTTCTGCTTCCATCAGCTACTACATGAAGGCTCTAGCATGGCATATAAGATACTCATCAATCTCATTATAGGGGAAGGGCATTTAAGGTAGACTCTCCACTATTGCTTAGATTGTTAGTTGGGCTCATCCTTGTAGATCTCTGGACATTTCCCTACTGCTAGATTTCTTTTTAAACCTCTAATGGCGCCTTCTATTATGGTATCTTTTTTCTTGCTCTCCTCTATTCTTTCCCTGACTTAATCTTCCTGCTCCCTCATGTCCTCCTCTCTCCCCTTTTCACCCCTTCTCTTTCTCCTCCCTCCCTCCCCTCCCTTCATGCTCCCAATTTGCTCAGGAAATCTTGTCCTTTTCCCCTTCTCAGGGGAACCATGCATGTCTCTCTTAGGGTCCTCCTTGTTTCCTAGCTTTTCTGGACGTGTGAATTGTAGGCTGGTGATCCTTTGCTCTATGTCTAAAATCCATATATGAGTGAGTACATACCGTGTTTGTCTTTTTGTGATTGGGTTACCTCACTCAGGATGGTTTCTTCTAGTTCCATCCATTTCCCTGAGACTTTCAAGATTCTATTGTTTTATTCTGTTGAGTACCATTGTGCAAATGTACCACGTTTTCTCCATCCATTCTTCAGATGGGGGCATCTACTTCCAGATTCTGGCTATTACAAATAATGCTACTATGAACATAGATGAACAGATGTCCTTCTTGCATGAATATGTATCTTTTGAGTATATGCCTAAGAGTGGAATTGCTGGATTTTGAGGTAGACTGATTCCCATTTTCCTGAGGAAACACCATACTGATTTCCAAAGTGACTGTACAAGTTTGCACTTCCACTAACAGTGGAGGAGTGTACCCCTTCCTCCACATCCTCTCCAGCATAAACTGTCTTTGGTGTTTTTGATTTTAGCCATTCTGACAGGAGTAAGATGGTATCTCAGAATTGTTTTGATTTGCATTCCTCTGATGGCTAAAAATGTTGAGCACTTTCTTAAGTGTCTTTCACACATTTAAGATTCTTCTATTGAAAATTCTCTATTAGTTCTGTACCCCACTTTTTAATCAGATTATTTGGTGTGGATTATTTGGTAACTAGCTTCTTGAGTTCTGTGTATATTTTTGAAATCAGCCCTCTGTCAGATGTGGGGTTGGTGAAGATCTTTTCCCATTCTGTGGGCTGTCGTTTAGTCCTGTTGACTGTGTCTTTTGCCTTGCAGAAGCTTCTCAGTTCCTGGAGGTCCCATTTATTAATTGTCAATCTCAGTGTCTGTGCTACTGGTGTTATGTTCAGGAAGTGGTCTCTTGTACCAATTTGTTCAAGGGTACCTCCCAGTTTCTCTTGTAAGAGGTTTAGTGTGGTTGTATTTATGTTGAGGTCTTTGATCCACTTGGACTTAAGTTTTGTACATGGTCATAGATATAGATCTATCTGCAGTCGTCTACAGGTCAACATCAAGTTATACAAGCACCATTTGTTGAAAATGCTTTCTTTTTTCCATTTTATAATTTTAGCTTCTTTGTCAAGACTCAGGTGTTCATAGGTGTATGGGTTAATATCAGGTTTTCAATTTGATTCCATTCATCTTCCTGTCTAGAAATCATGTATTTTTTTGACAATTAAGTAGAAAAAAGAGAAATATTTTAGTTTAAGTAAAAGCTAACATTTCCTTTAATTCCTTAAGCTGTAATAGTGGTGAAGCTATCTTAAATACCCTTCCTCTATAATGAAATTAATGACTACCTTAAATGCCATCCTAGAACCTTAACCCAGAGGCTGATGGAAGCAGAGGCAGAGATATACAGCTAAACACTGAGCTGAAATCCTGGAATCCAGTTGTAGAGAGGGTGGAGTGATGAGCAAAGGGGTCAAGACCATGCTGGGGAAACCCACAGAAAAAGCTGATCTCAGCAAGTGGGAGTGCACAGACCCCAGTCTGACAGCTGAGGGACCAGCATAGGTCTGAATCACGGCCCCTGAAGCTTAGTGTCAGTTGGGAGACCAGGACAGTCTATAGTACCTCTGGCAGTGGAACCAGTATTTACCCCTGGTGCATGGACTTTGGGAGTTCATTCCTTATGGAAGGATACTCTCTTAGTCTAGACATGTGGGGGAGGGCCTAGGCCCTGGTCCAAATGATGTAACAGCCTTTGATGATCCCCCATGGAAGGCCTCACCTTTGCTGGGGAGTGGATGGTGGGTGGGATGGGAGGTTGGTGTGGGACATGGGAGGATGGGAGGGAGAGGGAACTGGAATTGGTATGTAAAATAAGATTGTTTTTAATTTAAATAAAAAAGAAAATAAACAAATTAAGATATTTACCAGATGGAAAAAAATTCCTTAAGCTGTGACTATAGCAAATTTGAGGCTATAAATTCATGATATAATTATAAAACTAGAAGATAGATTTTCACATACTGCTCATAAGTACATCCATGTATTACTGGCATAATCAAATATTACAGAAGCCTATCAACAGGGCACATTTTAATGATATATCCACAATTGCTACTGTGCTGATGAGCAACTTATTTTGAATGGTAAACAAGTCACTTAAATGATATAATTAATATTATATTTACAGCATTAAACATTTTGCTAATTTTTGCCTCATACCCTGTGGTATATTATAGACTTTGGAGAATTGACTGACAATTTCTCAGCATCATTAAATTGTCTCATCTGTGCACAAAATAGCAGCCACTTAAAGCAGAGGCTGTGCTCAAACACAGCAGCATGCAGACTCATACTGTCTCTTATTTACCACTCATTCTGTGACCCAGGGTGGGGGTTGCCAAATATTTCCCCAAAGGGCTCATATGCTGCTGCCACCCTTTATCAAGGCCCTTGGATAGCTTTCAGCCTGGGTCATAGCATTAAGGATGCTTTAAAGTTGAGAAAACTCTGGATCACAGATTGTGATGATGTCATTAGGAATAGAATGCATCCCTGGGAATTAGAGAGTATAACTTAGAGAAGGAAATATTTAGCATGTGAGGAACATGAACCCAAGTGTGACTCAAGTGGATACTCTCTTATACTTCTCACTTTTTTGTTTTGTCTCTTCCCAAACCATTTCAGAGCTGAGGGTAGGGAAAACAGGAATTGAATATCCAGTGAAAAGACTTGGCATCAGATTGCTCTGAAAAGCTGTCAAAATCAAATTTTTATGTTAATATATATTAACAGTTATTCATGGACGGATTAAGTTTCTGGAAATTTTTTTTAAATTTCTGTTAATTTTTAAAAACCCTTTCTTGGAGACTCTTCTCAACTCATGGATTCCCCAACTCGATTTTCCCAAGTGCCCACTCCCCCTTCTGAGTCTAATAATGTAGATGTGTCACCTTCAGCTCAATGGCTCTCTGACAACCCTCACTGGCCCGAAAACAGATTGAAGGATCTCAAGATGAGAAGTGGCAGGCAGCATAATTCTCCTTTGGGGGGATATTGAAAGCCTTAATCTTAGGCCACAGACAGTTAGGGGAATCAGAGAAAAGGAAACAGAAGGGTACATGTGTTTAGGCCCAGGCTTTACTGGTAATCGCGTACCATTTTTGCACAGAAGTGAGTGTCAGTAATTTTGAGCCTAGGGAAAATCAGTTGGGATTGCCTTTGAAATCTGATTTACTGGAAGTCTTGAAGTAGAGGATGTTAATTTTGTAGTAGAAGCTGAAGGGGGAAGAAAGGAAGATGAAAGGATGTCTTTGTTTTGCTCTTCTACCAGGGAACACCCAATGGGAACACCTAATGAATACATTCCCAGGAACTGTACTTAATTGCATGTTCAGAGGCTAAAATGACTTCCTGTGGTTAGTGGATTGAACACTGTCTTTGGATTCAAATCTAACTGGATGACTTTAGAATAGTTTCTTTATCCTCTGTAAGCCTCACTTTAATCATCTATAAAATGGGGATAAATCAAGATTTATTTACTGAAAGAATACACTAAAGCATCTAGTACTTCAGAACAGAGAAATTGTGTAGTCTCTTATATCTATAGCTCCTAGAAAGTATATCCTTCAGCAATTTTTGTCCTTGTCTAGTGACACCCTTTAATCAAATTGACCTTATGATCCACTTTAATTGACAAAATGTGTTCAGGGTTTAAGTATAAGATGAACTGCAAGCTCCTGCCTTTGTAGCTCCAAACCATTGTGTAACATGTTCAGCTATTCTGCAGAAAAGAATTTGTGGAGGGAGAGAGGCCTTAAGATCACACACACATGAGAGAAAGAGAGAGAGAGAGAGAGAGAGAGAGAGAGAGAGAGAGAGAGAGAGAGAGAGAGAGAAAGGAGGAGAGAGAGAGGGAGAGAGAGAGAGAGAGAGAGAGGAGGAGGAGAGAGAGAGAGAGAGAGAGAGAGAGAGAGAGAGAGAGAGAGAGAGAGAGAGAGAGAGAGAGAGAGAGAGAGAGAGAAAGCACCTGTAAATCCTTACATCCTAACTAAGCCCAGGCCCCAAACAAACTGAATTCAAGCTCATGAGTGATTACTGGCAAGACCAGAAGAGTTGTATAGCCAAGACCACCCTAAAGTGTGCAATCGTGAGTAAATTTAATTTTGTTCCTTTAACACACCAAGTTTGGGGATATTTTCTTTTGCAAGAATAGACATGTGAAATAGGAATCAGAAAGTTGAATAGATACTATGGATACAATAGAACCAAACTGTCCTCCTACTCCTCTCTTCCTACATTAGGCTTGTTTTCTAGAACCTTCTTGAATGTGTTATAGCCTTTAAAGTTACAGTATATACTCAGGCAAGGCTGAAAGGTTTGGAATCTATGTTAGTTACTTTTGTGTTTTTGTGACAAACTGATAGGGTCACCTTAAGGTATTAAACATTAACTTTGGCTCACAGTTTCAGACTGTTCCATCCATACTAACATAGCATCCATAATAACATTACTAACATCCATACCAACATAACTAACATACTATGTGTCTGGGTCTATTGTCAAGTGGAATATTATGGTAGCAGTATATTATGGAGGGGCTTTTTTTCATTTTCATGCTGTGTAAGAAATAGAGAAAAATATAGGGAGGGTCACTGACAAGGGATGCCCAAAGATCCATATCCAGTGACCTACTTCTTTTACTCAGGTCTTACCTCTTAAAGTTGCCAGAGTCTCTCAAAATAGCAACATCAGATGGGCATGAACCTTTCTGGGGGACAATTCATATTAGACCATAATAGGCTTATTTAGATTTCTAATGACCTTTTCTCTTCTTAACCCAACACCACCCTGCCCTCCCCACTTGTTCTCCTCCCTGCCCCACCCAGCCACTCTCCTGCCCCTCCTATTCTTTTATTCTCTTCTTATGAGACAGGGTCTTTGTATGCTGCTCAGGCTGGACTTGTACTTGAAATCCTTCTGCCTTAGCAAGCTTTCATTACAGGTGTGTGCCCTCATAGCTGGTTTACAATTTTCTAATATAGTTTATCGGTTAGTCGTCTATTTGTAAAAGATTCTGCCAGTTCTTCACTTCCAGCAGCAATATCACTAGTTTGCTGTTTCTCAGGAACTGAATTCCCCCCTTGTTCTCATCTTTCTGTAGATGCAGGAGAAAAGATCAAAGCCACTCTGAGATATGGTTGACATGTGGTCAGCTTGGCTCATTCATTAACGAAGTACTTTTCATGGCTTTCTGTAGCATGAGCAATGTGATTTCATGCCTTAGCAAAGCTATAAATTATGAATGTCATGGGTGCTTAAAGTGACTCTGGGTTCAGCAGTTAAAAATACTGGCTGCTCTTCCAGAGAACCCAAGTTATTGTCTATATAGTGTATTGCTATTCTGTTCATAAGCTATCAGCCACAAGAGGCTCCTGAAATTTACCAAGAGGGCAACATACACTGAGTGGGTAGCCTGGGCCATTTGTCCAAACAACCCTGCAGAAGAGAAAAGGAATTATCTTCCACTAATTCATCTCAATTAAATTGTCCATAAGCAAAATGAATTGTGTTATGAGAAGGTTGAGGAGAGAAGAACATGAATGCAGTGCCTGCATATTTTTGAGAGTTTTTTTTTAAGTGAGAAGTTTTATTAGAAAGGGAAGGGAGGGGAAGAAAAGAGAAAAGAGAAAAGGGGTAAAGAGATATAGAGACAGGGAGAGGACAGAAGAGAAGAGGGAGACAGGAAATGTCTCCCTGAACAGGGAGAAAGCGAGCTTGTTTCTATCCTATTCACATTAGTTCTTGACTCATCCTACTTTGAGTATGCTACCTTTGTTTCTGCAGAGACTTTGGGGAGCTATTGTTTGCCCGACAGAGGATTTCAAATATAGTTAATCCTAGGGTTAAGATTGGCTTTAATTGAGTCATATATTTGATGTTTGTCATGTAGAAATATTTTAAAAGTAAAATGTCATAGAGATAACAATCTTCCTGGCAATTGTGATTGGCTCAGGGGTGTTGCTATCACCCCAGATGGACCAACTGGGGATTTGCTGGAAAGTGTTCCTTGTGTAAGTATTAAAGACATAAGCTCTTTTTGCTGTGATTACTACATGTTAGGATAGGAAAGCATCTGAAATTCTTGTGGATATTTCAGTTACCTAGAGAAAAATCATGGAGAGGAAGTCTGAAATGAGAGATGGATAAAACCCAACATATCCTGGTTGTATCAGCAAAGGCCTGTGTCCATTTAGGCCAGAAGGTGAAGTGCTTATTCATTGATTCTTCAAGGGCAAAAGGAACATCTTTCTGTTTTGTTTGTGTATCTAGGCTAATTTCAGTTGGGGTTTATTTCTCTTGCAACTGAATGAGTTTTGGCAAATAGACCAACTGTCTATTTTTATAATGCTCTTATATATTTAGGGGCAAAAGCTTTATTTCATGAGGATAAATCTTGTCAATTTGAGAATTGTGATATTTTGACAGAAGATGTAGAAATGCTTTCATGACAAGGTAGCTGGCTTGGGTTCACTAGACTGATGAGGTCATTAAGAATCTGCATATTGACACTTTAATGTTGCAGGCCCAGACTACTGACTATTAAACTGAGGCTACTGCAGTCTGTGGGTTGGATTTTGCCAGTCTAAAAAAAATAGTGACTGCTACATAAATCTAAACTGAACACAATGAAAAATTCACTGAGTATCATCCACAAGTCTCATTGCAGTGCAAGAAATAAAAGCCAGGACAGCAAGTCATGAAGGGCCAAGAAATAGGTAATACAGGGTTAACTGTAAGGATGTAATGGTTAGTGTTCCCATGTTCCAACTGACTGAGGCACTCATCCTAGAGTAGCCAGTGGGAATAAGGTGCTGGTCTTAAGTGAAGAGCCTTATGGAACTGGGGATTTGACTCAGTTGGTAGAGTACTTGCCTAGTATACACACAGACTTGGATTTGATTCCCAGTAGCACATAAACCAGATGTGGTAGTGCATGGTTGTAACCCCAGTACTTGAGATGAGGCAAAATGATCAAGTTTAAGGTCATCCTAAGCTACATAGTGTTTTTTTGGGCCATTCTGAGATATATGGAAGGAGAGAAAGACAGAGACAGTCAAAGAGACAGAGATTCTTTCATTGCACTGGAGGCCAGAAATCCAGTCAGTATCACTGGGGCAGAATCAGGGTATAGATAGGTCTGTGGCTCTCTGCAGATTCTAGGTAATTATCCCATTTCTTACCTTTTCTAGCTCCTAGTGACTGTCAGACATTGCTTGACTTGAAGCTCAGTCATTCCAGACTTGGCTCCTGTTTCCACATGGCCTTCTCTGTATATGTCAGATCACCTTCTGCTATCCTCTTATAAGGGTACATGTGATGTCATCTGGGGCCTGCCTGGATAAGAGGGGATATTCCTTCCATCTCAAACTTCATCACACATGTAAATCCAATTTTGGCATCAAAGACAATAGCCACAGGATTTGGGAAATAGGATGTGACTATCTGCTTGGAGGGCATTTTGCTGTCAAGAATAAGTTTAGGAAAGGTGGGATCCTCATTTTGGCTGTGAAGTGTCCCTTTATTTTCTAAAGAGTTGTAAACACACTGACAATTTTTCTTTTCTGATGATTATTTTTCTTTTGCTGTGTGTGTCACACATGTACATGTGGCACACACCTGTGAATGTACCAGAGAATGCAGTGCACCCATGTGGAGGCCAGAATGGGGTGATAAACATTTTTATTGCTCTCTACATTATTGCCTTGAGACAGGGTCTTTCATTGAACCTAAAATTCGTGCATTCATACAGGCTGGCTGGCCAGGAAGTTCTCAGGATCTTGGACCCCTAGTTCTGGCATTACAGGTATGTGTAACCATACCTAGCTTTTTATGTGGGTGCTGGGGATTTGAACTCAGGTCCTCATACTTTCAGTGTAATTGCTCTTCTCCATTAAGCCACTCTCTTAGCCTCTGAGCCTTCTTGTATAGTCTCTCCAAGATAAGCATTAATTTTGTTATTAATCCTGTATATAATCTTGTATATAATCAAACCAGTGTGATGTTTAGGTTTATTAATATACCAAAGCTGTGTCCCTGGGACCTTTCTCAAAATCTTTTTGGTTGGTTCTGGGTATTCTCAAGTATTCCCAGCCACAAGTTTATAAAAACTGTATGAATTATTTTGTGGGGGGTAATGCTTACCTGTTACTTAAAGTTATCCCTCCCAGGAAGTGCCTAGATATCATACTTGCTCCTCTGCATTTTGGTGGCAATAGACACTTGCATATACACAAACCCAAAATTTCCCCTTACATTCTGACCTACTTCTCCCTCCAATGTGTATGTGCACAGACACAGACACAGATACAGACACAGACACAGACACAGACACAGACACAGACACAGACACAGCAGACACAGACACAGACATAGACACAGACACAGCAGACAGAGACACAGGAGACACAGACCCAGCAGACACAGACACGGACACAGACATAGACACAGACACAGCAGACACACACACACACACACACACACACACACACACACACACACACACACACACACACACACACGGTGGGGAGAGAGTTTTGTATTACTGGAAGCTTCTGGATAGCGGTTTCAGTTCTGTAATTTTTCTTGGCTTGTTTAGATTTGGGCAGAATTGAATTTTCACCTCTTATTAAATGTCAATACAAATAACATTTAGCTAGCTTAGTGCTCTCAGCCAGCTTTGAATTACTCAGGACTACAAGTGTTTGCAACAGGCACACTTGTTATGTTCTGTTTTTCTCTTACTTAGCAGAGAACATTTCAGGTACCCATAATGCTAGGCAGCCTTTGGCAAACACAAACCACTCCTTCCACTTTGGCAGGCACAAGAGCTGCGAGGAAGCTGTCAGCATCTGCTTGAAACCATAAAGGGCAGAGAATGCAACTTGTAATGTTGACAGGCTCTTCATGTTCCATACATACGAGCTGGCAAGGCACAAATCTTGATTAAACACTTACTTGCATATTATCGGCTTTCAGAAGAAAATGTTTAATTCTAATCTGATGGTAGATGATTCTTCTCGGGACTTGCGCCTCTCTTGATGACCCCAGGGCACATTTGATTCCATTTGAGAATGCAAATGAGTAGTTTAGTTGCATGGGTGACCATGTGGTCACCAGGCATAAGTTGAGTACAGCATCTCCACTTTGGGGATATTTGTGTCTTTTAAGGTGGTTGAGGAACTTGGGTTAATTGTGCTTTTTGCTATATATTACCTCCTTTAGTAAGTGACAAATTATATTCAATTGGTGTGGAATCCATAGTGTGACAGGGTTTTTACCTGTTGACAAAAAAGAAATAATTTCCTGGAGGAAAGCTTATCAGATACTACTTTATTGCTTAAAATATTAATGTGTTGTTCCTTGTGGAATGAAGAGTGAACTCATTTTCTTTCATTCATATGTCTTTATCACAAGCTCCTTGTGCCATCTCTTCAATATTATCAGGCACCAGCCATTTTTTTTTTTTTTTACTATGAAGTTATCCCTAAGAACATTTCATTAATTTCTTCTTTCTTTGCCCTCCTCCTTCCCTTCTTCTTCCTCCTTTTCCATCTTTCTTTTCCTTTCCTTACCTTCTAGCTCTCCCTGTATCCTTC
Source organism: Cricetiscus sungorus (assembly GCA_030556225.1). Taxonomy (NCBI): domain Eukaryota; kingdom Metazoa; phylum Chordata; class Mammalia; order Rodentia; family Cricetidae; genus Cricetiscus; species Cricetiscus sungorus. The sequence goes on along the minus strand of JANBXA010000405.1, from coordinate 4,483,706 downwards.
CATTTTTTATTTCCCCTTCCAACTTTATTCCTTGTCTCTTTTTCCCCTATTTCTTCCAGTGCAAGCTTATGAAACACCTACAATGTGAAGGAGTCTGTGCCTGGGGGATGGCAGAGAAAAACCTAAATCAGCAGTGTATCTCCCAGTACTGTGGCTGTATTGCCCAACTTGGTCAGAGAAGGTCAGAGGTGTCTTCAGAGAAACAATAAAGCATAATTGGGGCTCAACATGATAACAAAGTAGGCATGTTTATTCTCAGCATAGGCAGTAGCACAAATGCAAGAACTGGGGTAAGAAGTACCACAGTCAACCCCCAACCCCAGTTTTTCCTGTGCATCTGTTTACTGCGTGCCTTTAATATGGTCAACAGTGCTGTAGGTCCTGAGACACATAACCCAATATAAGAGTTGTTATTCCAGCCCCAGGCAACTTATTTGCTACTAGTAAAATGGCACATGATTTTTTGAGATTGGCATGCCTCATAATGTGTTCCATGAGACTCTTCAAATAATATTTGGGAAACGTTACATTCCAAACTCTCTCTCTCTCTCTCTCTCTCTCTCTCTCTCTCTCTCTCTCTCTCTCTCTCTCTCTCTCTCTTTCTCTCTCTCTCTCTCTCTCTCCCTCCCCCCTACTTCCCTCTCTCCCTCCCCCCTCTCTCTTTCTCTCTCTCTGTCTCTCTCTCCTCTCTGTGAGATTCACAATGTACAATTTTGCAGACAAGTCCCTGGGAAGCCCTCCATCAAGAAACCTGTTATTTTCATTTACTCGGCATTTCTCCAATGTATTTAACCAGCAGAGCCTTATTTTAAGTAGTAGTTATTAAAATCACATGAAGCTAGTTTTCCAAAGGAATCACTGCAGGCAGTACTCAAGTGTTCCATTCTCGTAACCTCTGCTTATTATATCAGTTACTTATTTTCATAATAATGATGCCTGAAACAGTCACAAAACCTCCATGGCATACAACAATAAACACTTCGTGCTCACAACAGTTGACTAGGTGTCTCTGTTGCCCTTGGCTGAGCTTGCTCATATATTGATCTGACAAGCTCTTTGCAGGAATAACTGGAGTGAATTAGCTGTGGCATGCTTGTCTCTGACTGTGGTAGAGTAGCCTAAGTTTATATCCTTAGTGATAGATGAAATATAAAAGGCAAGCGGACCATTTGGTAATTTCTCATACCCCTCCTTGGTGTAGTCTAACATCTCATTGGCCAAAGCAAGTCACAAGGTCTGATCCTTCAGGGAAGGGATGGGAAACACTATGAAGTTACAGGCTAAAGGTGGAAGATACAGGGACAGAGTGAGAATTGAGGGCATTCTAGTGTTCACTCACACTTAAGACCTCCCAGTTCAGATAGCAACTTTCCAATGAAACCTTTTGTGATTTCCTTAGTCCTGTACCTGTTGTCCCTTCTGAAGTCCTCTATGAACATCTACTTCTTCCTGCTAGGTTGAGAAACTCTTAAAATCAATAGTAAATTCTACGAGAATAGAGGACACATCATTTTTTTTTTACTTTCATTACATCTTCCCACAGCTCCTGACACATTGCTAGCAACACAGTAGGCAGTAGCTATTTACTAAAGACTAATTGAAGTAACAAGCTGCTAGAGCAGTGGTTCTCATGTGGGTCACGACCCTCCTTGGATCTCCAGAAGTATTTACATTATGATTCATAACAGTAGCAAAATTATAGTTATAAAGAAGCAATGAAAACAATTGTATTGTTGGGGGTTACTACAACATGAGGAACTTATTTAAGTGTCTCAGCATTAAGAAAGTTGAGAATCACTGGTCCAGACTTTTAGGAAACCAGAGCTCCAGTTGAGGTTGGCCCCCAGGTTGTACCTCCAAGGTTTGGTCTTTATACTCTCTGTTACCTGGGCTTGTGCCTATTTATAGTGCTTGGGTCAGCCCCCGGGTGGGCAGGCTTTCCTGTCACAGGAAAATCAGCAAGCGTCTGCTGCAGAGCCAGAGAGTAGGCTACCTGTAATGCTTCTTTGCTCTCAAGTTGTCAGCTCTCACAAGGACTCTAACCATTTCCTATGCACCTCAGGCCATGTGGTAACCTCACCTCCCTCCTGGGGTAGCAATCCTCCTAAATTCAGGCCACTCAGCTTATTCCTTTCTGTCTCATGTTTGCTTCCTATCTGTTCAGGCTATGGGGACTGCATTGCTGACCCAGAGGCATCATTCACAAAGCATTCTGTGTTTGCTCCTCAGAGCCCATCCCTTGGCTGGCAACAGTAGGACACAGCTGGTCAGAAATGAGGCTATCTCAGACACCCACAAGCCTCAGCATGTGAACAAGACATCCGCAGGTATAACCAGGTCTGAGAAGTATCAGCTTGTGTCAATGACATCCATGTACCTCAGCCTTGTAACCTGGCAAGTCACTTCCTGGCTCTGCTTTCTCATTGGTTTAAAGCAAGAGACTTGGACATGTGGGTCTTCTGTAGAATCAGATGCAGTTAATGATGTTTGTGGTCATTTACATTGTTTAGTTACTTTGTCAGAGATCTTGAAAGGTGTGGGGATTACATTCTGACCCACACCAAGAACTTCAAGAGCAAGAAGGAACTTTATTGAACATTTCTAGTTCTCTCTTGTTTTATAACCACTAAAATCCAAGCCTTGCTAAGGATAATGCCCATCTCTTGATGTCTGCACCCTCCCCACACAAACAGTGCTACCTGTGTAGGTAGCATCATTGCCACCTGGGTGCCTGTTAGAAGTACAGAATCTTGGGCCCAGGCCCACATGTGTTGAGGTAAAAACCTGAGTTTATCAAGACCTCTGGATGAAGCATACAGACAAATTTAGGGAACACTGGGCCACATGCTATATCCCTGAGAACACTTTAAGATAAATGAGGCCTAGAATAGAAATCCCATTTTTACAAGTATTAAGAATGTCAGCCCTAGAGGCCAAGAAATGTGGATATGAATCTCAACTTGTCACTTCTAGACTTGTGGTTTTGAGAAAGGTACTTACCTCTCTCTGAGCTTTAGTTCTGTCATGTGTAAAGCACTTAGCACGGTGTCTGGCACTCAGGAAGTGCTTAGGAAGTGTTAGCACAACATGGCTTCGAATTAAAAGCACAGATTCTATGGCTGAGATGGCCTGAGTTTATCATCCTGTCTCTCACTTAGTAGCTGTGTGACCTTCAAGAAATTACTCAACTTCTCTGTGTCCCAGCTTCCTTCCTTCCTGAATGGAAAAAAGCAGTAAGACTATGATGGGAATTTTATGGGTTAATATTTGCAGTCTTTGAATTTCTGGAACATAGCAAGAACTAAGTGTCTGTTAAAAATTATACCATTGTTATTTTATAGACTTGATGAAAGGAGGAGAGCCAGGAATCCATAAACTCATTCAAGCTTCATAAGCAAAGTCAGGAAACATGAAGCCTGTGTTGGTTTCTGGTACTGCTGGAACCCAGATGACTTTCTTCATTGCCATCTTTATCAGGTGGATTCCATCCTCGTGGCACAGGGTGGCTGCTGAGCTCTACTTTCCATTCGTGTGTATTGGTCAAGTGGGATGAAGATGCAGAGGTGAGTCCAGGGATTGTAGGTTAGTTATGAGATCTGCACCTGAGGACTGGAACTACTGTTCTCATCTCATCATTCACATGGGACATAGTTAGGAGCTTATCTGCTGAGTGGTAACAGCCCTGGATATCCCAGGCTGCAATCAGGATGTCAGCATGGTGGTCCAACCGTTCCCAGGTTATTGCAGGTTTTGGCATGGCTCAGACAACCCCCTTTCAAACTCAGTCATGCTGGTCTCCCAGAGTGCCTCATGACATGGCAGCTGCTTCATATATTACAATCCAGAAAACACTTAAAGGCAAAGGATTGCAGAAAGGCTGGACAGCATGGGCTCCTTTCTAGTGATCCTTCTCCCTTTAAGCAGACTTACCGCAGTTCTCGTATATTATTTTTCTTAAAGCTAAAAAGCTAGGACTTAGTTATGTGGCCATACAGAGCTGCAAAAGATACTGAAAACTATAATCCTCAGCTAGATGCATTTCTACCCTAAATGAAAAACCAGGCTTTCATTACTATAGAAGAAAGGGAGGATGATACCCTGTTCAGTGTGTGTGTGTGTGAACATTGGGTATCTTTCTCAGTCTCTACTTTTTGAGATAGGTTCTCTCATTGAACCTGGGGTTTGCCGAATATGGCAGATTGATTGGCCAGTGAGTTCTAGAAATCTGCCCATCTATGTTTTCCCCCAGCATTGTAATTGCAAGCACATGCTACTTTTGTACTAGGAATTTTAACAGGGTTCTCATGTTCTTCATGGTCACCACTTTTTACCAAGAGCTGTGTCTCTAACCCCAAGTTCATTTTTTATGTCCTTTAATAAAATGGTGGGTCTCAAACTATGGTTTGGGACCAGCAGTGTCAGCACCATTTGGGATCTGGTCAGAAAGGTAAATGTTGGGGATCTGCCCTGGAACTGCCCATTCCAAACCCTGCCCTTAGTGCACCAAGGAACAGCCGTCCTCCTGCAGCTGCCCTCTCTAGACCCTGCCTAAAGAAAGCCAGCCAAGCAGCAGCTCCACTCCCAGAGGATAGTTAAGGTCTGGCCCATGAACTTCCTTTGTAGTTTCCCCTCGGGGTTTTCTTCTTTCCTGGGACTACCTGGAGATGTTTGGCTCAGATTAAACCTGGATTTAATAATTTGGCCTGATACTCATTGGCGGAAAGACTTAATATTGGGAAACAGAAACCCTTTAGTAAATATTTGAAATTTCATCCCAGACTCACTTGCCGACTCAGATATGGGGGTGGGGGTGGGAGGGTTGGTGATCCGTGTTTAACCAGCCCTTCTGAATGTTTAATACACAGTCAAGTGTGAGAGCAATCACTTAGAGAGGACAGGTTCAATTGACCCTCTTCAAATAAAGCACACAAGATAGAAATAGCACCCTGATATTCTCTTTAGTCAGTACCATGATGAATGGAGTGGTCATTACAGGTGAGGTGTAGAACATCAGTGAATTAGTTACAGTTCACTTTGTTGTTCTAGCCCAAGCCTTCATTGGTGTTTTATCATGTGATAAATGCCACTGTGTGGATAAAGCCTGAGGGCATACTTGACAAAGGAGATAATAACCGAGGTTTTCTTTCTGATGAGCTAAACTATAGATTCTTAGTAGCTGGAAGTTCCATACTTAACTAGTAGAACCAGAGGACGCTTATGTAATGCACCACTTACATAATTGAATCCAGCAAAACTGGTTTTAATCAAAACTCAGGAAATGATAAATGAAGGCAGGCTGTTAAAAGTCGGGGGCTTCACTAATGTATATGTAGACTCTTTGGAGGCAGCTGTATGGTATGGTAGACAGATTATGGCATCTGTAGCCCTATTTCAGTTGCCTGTGTGTCCAAATTTCAATAAGACCCAAGGCATATGAGCTTCATTTTCCTCCTCAGCTAGGAATGGTCAGAACCACAGGTTTTTTTTGACTGAAGAGAGAAAATGTACTAATGCCATCTATGTCACTGGACCTCAATCCTTGACACATAGTAGGAGCCAACACTGTGATGTGGTCTCTCTTCTTTCCCTTTGTCCAAGTATTGTGTAGAGATGATTTGTAGTAATGATACTTTTAAGTGGTTTCAGAACTTACAAGCACATAGAGTATTCTAAATTTGGTTCTGATTTCCTTGAAATTCTGCCTTTCCTTTTGTTTCATGCCATTTCTCTTCATTATGCCAGTTTATATCAAGTTACATAATTTTTGAAATGTTCCATTTGGGACTTATTGTCAATCTTTATTTTTTCAATCTACTATTGTTATGCCCCCTTTTGCAGATGGGTTTTGCAAATTTAAACACTATAGTCCTTTGTGTGTTGGTTGGTTGGCTTTTCTTTTAATTTAATTAATTGAAAATTTCTAATAACTTTGTGTCTCAGAAGATCCAGGATGCTTGAGCAGCCAGAATCCATCACTTCTGGTACTGTAAATGGGAACTATGACTCATGCCAAGGTGACACATAGCTATGGCATTATACCTCTGCATGTCTGTGTGTCTCCCTGGTATACATAGGGGGTTCTCTGCTTAAATTTTGGCCTTCTCTCTCCCCCCTAACTACATATGCTATAACACAACACCCTTTCAGTGCTGTGTGAAAGGCCCCCTGGTGTGAATAGAAGCTCCCCAGATCCCCCAGGACAGTTAATCCTTTTGCCAGTTACAAAGCCTTCCTCTTAGAATGAGACTGTATGGTGGTGCAGTTTCTAGAAGGAGTTCAGCACTGAAAACTTTCCAGGTCTTCTGAACTCTCTTGGTGCCACCTGGGTCAGCAAACCAAAAATTTCTTTTTAGGCCCTCTTCTCTTTTTCTTTTCTCTTCTTTATTCTTCTCTCATAAAATACATCTGGGTTACAGCCTCTCCTCCCTCTATTCCTCCCAGTCTGTCTCTCCACCTCCCCTTTCCCCAAATCCACTTCTCCTTTGTTTCTCTTCAGAAAAGAACAGGCCCCTCACTAACATCAGATGAACACAGCATAACAAGGTGCAATAAAACTCTGCACACACCCTCTTACCAAGACTAGACAAGGCAACCCAGTAGGAGAAAAAGAGTTCTAAGAGCAGGCAAAAGAATCAGAGACACCACCCACTCTGACTGTTAGGGGTCCCACAAGAATGCCACTAATATATGTGCAGAGGACCCAGCACAGACTCATGGAGGCTGTGTGATTGCTGCTTCAGTCTCTGTGAGCCCTTTGAACACTGCTTAGTTGATCCTGTGGGCCATGTTCTCATGCTGTCCTCCATACCTCTCGTTCCTATAATTTTTCCTTCCCCTCTTCTGTGGAGTTCCAGGAGCTCTGACTAATGTTTGGCTGTGGGTCTCTGCATCTACTTCCATTAGCTTCTGTAGAAAACCTTTCTGATGACAATTGGACTAGGCACCTATCTAGTGGCCAGTATTTGGTCCAGTGCATCTTTTAGGCAGGACATGTTGTAAGTCAAAGGCTTTGTGGCTTGGTTGCTGTCCCAGTCCCAGCACTGGAAGCCTTGCCTGGTTACAGAATATGGCTTGTTCAGGCTCTGTATCTTCCGTTACTAGGAGACCTCCATAGGGTCAGACATATAACTTCCAGGAAGTTTCCACTGCTTTTTCCACGTCACTGCCTCTAGATGCCCACCTATTCCCTTTCCCTGTACTCTCTCCCTTCACCCTACTCTCCCCACATCTTTAGCCACCAGGGAAATGCAAATCAGAACTGCTTTGAGATTCCATCTTATAACTGTCAGAATGATTAAGAACACTAAAACAAGTGAAAGCTTATGCTGGAGAGGATATAGAGCAGGGGAATACTCCTCCATTGCTGGTGGGAGTGCAAACTTGTACAACCACCATGGAAGTCAATATGATGGTTCCTCAGAAAGTTGAGAATCAATATACTTCAAGACTCAGCTATACTATTCTTGAGCATATACCCAAAGGACTCTCCATTCTACCACAAAGACACTTGCTAAACCATGTTCACTGCTACTCTGCTCATAAGTGCAAAAAACTTGAAACAACCTACTTGAAGAATGGATAAAGAAAATGTGGTACATTTACACAATGGAGTATTACTCAGCAGTTTAAAACAATGATAGGAAATTTGAAGGCAAATGGATGAAAATAGAAAAAAATCATCCTGACTGAGGTTACCCAGTCCTAGAGAAACAAATATAAGTGGATATTAGCAGTAAAACAAATGATAATCATTCTGCAACCCACAAACCCAGAGAGGCTAAGTAACAAGGAGGGTTAAGGGGGAACACATGAATCTCACTGGGAAGGGGAAGGGGAAGTGGAATAGACATCATGGGTGGGCTGGGGGTGAGTGGGGTAGAGAACAGGAGTGCTTCCTCTTTAGCTTTAGTTCTGACCCATAAGTAGAGTTGATATATCCTCTGAGGGAGAAAGGCTTTTCCTGAAAAGCATGCAGTTTATTGGTCTTTTTGTATTTTCCTTGTGCTGGGAAGGGTAGAGTGGAAAGTCACTAGACTCCTCCATGGGAAGTATCCCTGAGCTAGTTATATTGTATTGCTTTATGATTTCCATTTTTCCGTGTGTGTGTGTGTGTGTGTGTGTGTGTGTGTGTGTGTGTGTGTGTGTGTATGTGTCTGTGTGTGTAGGGCAGGTACTTGCATCATATGGAGTTGGTGGCAGCATCTGTCAATCAAACCTAGAACTTGCTGATCGGCTGGTGTTGCTAGAAATGTAGCTTGCTCTGGGGACCCCTTGTTTCTCCTTTCCAGATTGGATGACTGAAGAGTTGAGACATACACTGAACATTTGCATGAGTTTCTGGGGGATCTGAATTCCATTCCTCATGCTTGTGTGGCAATCACTTTAACTGCTCAACCACCTCCCCAGCCCTCAGTTCTTTAGGGCACAGAAGACTTACCAGTTATTTGAACAGTGATATGTCTGTGTGAAATATTGCCAGTGAGGTATAAAGTTGCTTACTAAGTAGCCAAGCAGGTGAAAAGAGAATCTAAGGTGTCATGGGCTGTTGCAACTGTGTGGGACAACTCCATTCTCTGAGGCTGAGAGAATAAAGGAAAAGGCTGGAAATAGCCAAACCTAGAAATGTAGAGGACAGGGCTCCACCTTACCAACTCTTGATGGTCATTTCCTAGGACAATGCTTCTTAATGGTAATGTGTTTATGAATCACCTGAAAATCTTGTTACAAGGTAGTAGGTCTGAGGTGGTGTCAGAGTCTCAATTGGAAGGAGCCCCAGGTGATACACATGCCACCAGTGGCAAGATCTGTGCTTGGTCTTTCCAGTAAGGTATGGAGAGCATACCATTGCAGATCTGTATTCCATTCTCCTCTCTTCAGTTCCTTATGCTGCAACTGTATCATTTCCTTTCTCCATATCAAGTTTTCCAGGGTTTGCCTAGCTGATGTGATTATGCATAGCCATAAGTGAAAGTGTGGCCTCTTCTAAGTGCTATTAGCATTTTAAATGGAAACTTCTCACCCCGCAAGCCAGATGAGAACATAAGAAAGAGCTCCCAATCGGGCCAAATTTAGGTCCTCTACTGGACCCAAAAAGGCTACTTTATTAATGACTATCAGTTTGTGATAACTAGAGTGTGTTTATTGTTCAATTTTCAGCTTAAGAACTCTCTCTCTCTCTGTCTCTCTCTCTCTCTGTCTGTCTCTCTCTCTCACACACACAAACAAAAAACAAACAAACAAACAAACAAAAAACAGGCTTTTGTGATGATATCTGTGTTTTCCCGAGGGGATTGTTTTGCCATTTCAGAGTAGGAAATTTTATTGTCTTCAAACTTTTTGGATGACAAACTATGCTTCATAAATTGAAGGTATAGCAAGCAGGGTAGAAGCCAAAGCCAAAAAGTAGAAATCGGGGAAGATCTTGGGACAATAGTAGCCAAAGAATAAACTGAAAGCAGTCCTGGCCACTGTCAGACTTTGGCAGCTAGCTGTGGTATCTCATGTTGGTGCTGCGCCCAGGAGCTCCATAAGTGGACTCAGCCATTGCATTCCTCCTGCTGGAGGATTTAAAGCTGGCTGGATGCCTCCTTTTCTCCAAGTGAGCTCTTCCATCTGGAGAGAGATGGTACAAAGGTGAGTGGACAGATAAAAATAAGTACTGCAACTCAGACACTGCAAGTTGCAAAATATTTCCTGCTGAGGTGGCTTTTATACTAGTAGCCACAGGAACACCTGCCTCCTGACATCTGAAGTGACAGTGTCACAGTGTCTTTCTCCCACACTTCTTGTTTTTAATGTTATAGATGATCACTACAACCTTCTGAAGTGTGAAAGAGAATGGCTTTTGGGAAGACTGATTTTGTAAAAGGCAGAGCTGCAAAGAAAGGGTGAGGGACATCCCAGGAGCTCAAAGAGACAAAGCTGTGCTGTTGGTTCCTCCTGAGACCCCGAGGCCTTGGCTGCAAAGTTCCAGAACCATATTTGGATTGACACATCTCCCTTCCTCTCTTCCTTCTCTCCTCCTTTTTGCCATTTTTAATTTTTATTTTTAGATAGAGTTTCACCGTGACATAACCTAAGTTGCCCTTAAATTCACAGCAATCTTCCTGTCTCAGCCTTCCACATGCTAGGATTACAGGTATAGGCTACCATGTCTGGCCTTGCATGTTTTTTTCCATAAAAGGCCAGATAGAAAATGTTTTTGTCTTTGAGGACCACCTGCTCTCAGTTGCTACTATATAACTCTGCTAATGTTCTGTGAAAGGAGCTGTATACAATACATAAATAAACAAATTTGGCTATGTTCCAATCAAACATTATTTATAGACATAAACAGGAGGCTGATTATGGCCAGCACACTGTGACAGGCCAATTCCTACTTTATATTCACAGCAAAGGCTCAAAACAGGATACACGTTCCTGGTCTAATTATGACAGGAGTTGGGAAGGGTAAAGAATCTGGGCTGGAAAAGAAGGTGGCAGATATGAATGAAAGAGTTGGGTGGGCAGACACAGATGACCTGTACAAGGGGGAGTTCATGAACCCCCAGACTGATAGCTGGGAAACCAACATTGAACCAACTCATATTCCCTGAACATGGGTCTCAACTAGAAGGCATGAGCAGTCTAAGGGACCTCTGAGAGTGGAACCAGGATGTATCCCTGGTGCATGAAAGGACTTTAGGAGCACATTCCCCATGGAGGAATACTCCCTTAACCTAGAGACAGGAGGGAGGGCCTAGTCCCTACTCCAAATGACTTGACAGATTTTGATGATCCCTCCTGGAAGGCATAACCCTCCCTGTGGAGTGGGGGTGGGGTGGGGTGGGAAGGTGGTCGGCGGAGCATGGGAGGGAGGGAGAAGGAACTGGAAATGATATGTAAAATAAGAATACACACACACACACAAACACACACACACACACACACACACACACACACACACATATATATATATATATATATATATATATATATATATATATAGAGAGAGAGAGAGAGAGAGAGAGAGAGTTGGGTGGGAAGTGGGAGTAGGAGGTAAGTGGGCTAAATTCCATGATAGGAGCCCATAGATTAAATGAAAATCAAAAACAGAAGGAATGAGTTTAACACAACTTCAATTGTTTGAAGCCAAAGAAAATTAAATGCTGAACTTTATTTACTCCATGCTATGTGCAAGCCAATGAAGTATTATTATATTTTTTCTATACACCATTAATTGACTTTTCTTAAGGCATTTTATTTTCAAATGATAAACTTAATCGAGCAGACACAATGGAGTTTGTGCTATAAAATCACTGTCAAGTTATGCCTCTGTCAAAGTAATTGTACAACTGACTCTTCCAGCTGAGTACCAACAATTTAGAAATACATAATTTATAACCAGGGATGATAGAATGTAGAAAATATTTCCTAGGAAAGAATGATGTTTCAGCTGCCAGATAGCAAAACAAGTCCTTTTTTATTAACACACTCAGTGGTGCTTACGATGTAGTCACCATCCCAGATTAAGGAGTGTGTGTGTGTGTGTGTGTGTGTGTGTGAGAGAGAGAGAGAGAGAGAGAGAGAGAGAGAGAGAGAGAGAGAGAGAGAGATATGTCAAGTGCTTTGTCCTTTTGCTAATGCTTTCAGAAAGCTCTGGAGACAGTATTGATGGTTTGGCAATCATGACCCCCTTCTGCATACTTTGAAAGATGATTTCAGCCCTCTTTAAAGGAGCCTTCTTCTCCATAGTTTCCAAATCAGCATTGTTGCTTTGCTGAGTCGGCAGCACAAAGGAGAAAAAAAGTTGAAGAGGCATTACCACTTTAGGGAATGCACTACCACTTTAGGTGATTGCACTACCACTTTAGGGAATGTATTTTTCTCCCAAACATGGAAGCTGGGGGCTGGCAAATTACATGGAGTTAGAATGTTCTCTGAATCTTCTCTGTCTCTAATCATACCCAACTCATTAACTTGACAAATTTCTTCTCTGCCATGATATGAGTGCTTGTGTCCCTCTCTCTGACGCTTTTAGTAGAAAGTCACTCTTCATCACGACAAAAAATGAGAAGTTGGGGAAACTTTGGAAATAATTAAGTCTTGAAGGCAAATCCTTCATGAATGGGATTAATACCCTTACAAAAGAAGCTCAAGTGAGCTTTATAGCTGCCACCCCCTTACCCATATGAAGGTGTTACAAAATATTTGTTGAAAATGTATTCAATTTGTTTATGCTGTGGAACATTTGTTTAATGATGCACAGATGTGTTGCTTTTGTTTATGTTGCATTTGTATAACTCTGTAAAGCTGTGTTAATTTGACTGTCTAAAACACATAGTAGCCTAATAAACAGCTAAGCAGCCATAGTGAGGCAGAAGAAAGGATAGGCGGGGCTGGCAGGCAAAGAATAAATAAAATAGGAGAAATCTGGGAAGAGAGGAATGAGAAAAAGAGGTGAGAGGACAATGGGAGCTGGCCATCCAGCCACACAGCAATGCACAGGGTAAGAAATAAAGAAAGGTATATAGAAATAGAAAAAAAAAAGTTTTTACCCAGAGGCAAAAGGTACGTGGGATAATTTAAGAAAAGCTCACTATCCTCATGGGAGCCCTTCGCTGTGAAAAGGAGTAGACTGGGATGGGTTCAAGGGAGGAAAGGGAGGCAGCATGAGAAGAGGGGGGCAGGAGAAGGTATGGGAGGAAAAACAGTGGTTGGAATGTAAAATGAAATTTTAAAAAATAAATGTGAAATACAAAAAAAAAAAGCTCACTAAAAACAAGCCAAGTTAAGGCCAGGTATTCATAAGTAAGATTAAATTTCATGTGATTTATTTGGGAGCTGGATGGCAGCCCCTCCCCAAGAGCCAAAAGGAAAAAAAACAAAAACAAACAAACAAAGCAGCAACTACACGAGGGTTCGATGAGAAGGTGCCACCTGGAAGAGCTAGCCATCATTAGACAATGAATAAGTTGGTACTTTAATCGTGAACTTTCCAGCACCTAGGATGGTGAGCAAGAAAAGTGTTTTTAAGGTAGCCAATCTACAACTTGTTCTAGCAGCTCAAAAGGACTAAGATACCCATAAATAGCTTATAAACTTGGGTGTACCGTTTTATTACCATGATAAATAATCAATATCATCCAAGATACCAACATCTGACAGGTCCTGTCATATTAGACTTCTACTTGGCCTACAACTACTCCTTTTTTGCCCCATTAAATTAATACTCTTTGGCCAAAAATGGCTCAGTGGATAAAGGGGCTTTGTTGTGCAAACTAGATGGCTTGAGTTTGATTCCTTGGTCCTTCCTGGTGGAAAGAGGGAATCAATCCAAGAAGATTGTCTTCTGACTTCCCACCTGTACTGTGGCATGCAAGTACCCACACAAATACACACATGCATCCAAAATTAATAATTTTTTATGGAGACCAGTTTCACGTGAAAACTTCCTTCTCTTTAAAACCCACATTCAGTCCTACTTAACTTATGCCCACTTAATGTGTTGGATATACCTGCTGCTTTCTTTTGGTCCTCTGTAAAATACAGAGCCCATGCCCACTGTGCACTGATTGTTCATTGCTTGTGGATTATTTCTTAGGATGCTCCTGCTAGTAAAGCTGTGTATTTATGAAGAGTCTCTAACCTGTTTTGCCAGGTTTTGAAATAATTACATAATTTAATGAAGTATTATGTAAGCCAACGAAACATGAACACATTCATAATTCAAAGAGTTATTTTTTCCTGCGAAAATTGGGTTGAAGGCTTTAGGAAGATTCAATAAAGACAGGTTGCTATAAAGAAAATTGCCATTCAATTAGGCATGAAAAATCTGCAAAAGATCTCAGAAAGCAAAGCTCTAGGAGAATTCTGTACTTTGAATACTTGCAAATTATTTTAGTTCTTCTTAAATAAAATGGAAATGGAAAATCAGAAGTAACAATTTATAGATCAGAGAGAGGGCACGCCAAGACATTTCTCTTACCAACAAGTAAGACAGTCTTTGTTCTGCATAGGGAGATTGGTGACCAACTACAGATTGAGAATAATAATGGTGAAGGTATGCATGCCTCATTTTCAATGATTTTCATTTTATGGTGCTTTTTAATGCACCTGCTTAATTACTTTCATGAATTACACATGAAAATATCATATCTTAAATTTAATATATTTGAATTCTTTCCTCTTGGTCTTGCAGTCACAAATGTTTCCCATGGCTGGTGAAGTCTGTTCTGGGTGACTTGACCTAACATCATGATGAATCATCTAATTTGTCTTGAACATTGTTTTCCCTGATCCATGTGCTTCCTTTAATCCATTGTGCTAGTCATTAAGTCTTCCTTCACTGGGACTTTTGATGTGCCATTTCCTCATCCCAAAGTACCCACTGCTTCCCCTTTAGCTCCCATGTAATAATGTACTTGACAGCTTAGTTTATTCACCTACTCATACTATGGACATGTACCTTTCTCCTGAAAATGTACATAGCAACTCAGAACCCCTTGAGCCCCCTATCTGTATTGAAATTCAATGGAACCCAAGGCTTTGGCCTTCTGGACAAGCACCCTAGCACTGAGTTGTATCTCCAGCCTACTGATAAGATACTGTCTTGTGGTGATGCATCACATCTCACAATCTAGATTCCTGTGTTGCCCAACTAGAATCAGTAGGTCTGATGGAGTAAATGCATTTAGATTTAAGATATTTTCAAAATATTTATTGGAATATATTCCCCTTTAAAACTGTAAAATATCTAAACTCTACAGCATTTAGAGTAATTTGTTAGAGTAGTATGTTTCTTTTTTATATTTTTATATAATTTTTTATTAAATTTTAAGCAAGCTTGTTTTACATGTCAATCCCAGTTTCCTCACCCTCACATCCTTCCCTGTCACCCCCAAACCCTATCCCATCCCCTTTCTGCTCCCCAGGGAGAGGAAGGCCTTCCATGCGGAGACTTCAAAGTCTATCATATTATTTATCATATTATTTGAATTTCTTCTTTTTCTTTTTTTAAAAATATTTATTTATTTATTATTTTACATATCATTCTCAGTTCCCTCTCCCTCCTTCCCTTTCTCCCTTCCTCCCATGCCCCCCCCAACCACCCTCCCATCCCATTTCCTTCCCCCACTCCACAGGGAAGGTGATACTTTCCAGGAGGGGTCAACAAAATTTGTCAAGTCATTTGGAATAGGGACTAGGCCCTCCATCCTGCCTCTAGGTTAAGGAAGTATCCCTCCATGGGGAATGTGCTCCCAAAGTCCTTTTGTGCACCAGGGATACATCCTGGTTCTGCTGTCAGAGGTCTCTTAGACTGCCCAGGCCTTCTAACTGAGACCCATGTTCAAGGGGGTCTAAGTCAGTCCAATGCTGGATTCCCAGCTATCAGTGTGGGGGCCCATTAGCTCCTCCTTGTTCAGGTCAGCTGTCTCTATGTGTTTCTGCAGCCTGGTCTTGTCCTCCCTCCCTGCATTTGGATTCCAGTTCAGCTCAGTGTTTGGTTGTGGGTGTTTGTTTCTGTTTCCATCAGCTACTAGATGAGGGCTCTATGATGGTGGATAAGTTAGGTGTTGATCTCATTATCCCATTGTATAAATGTGCCACATCTTCTTTATTCACTCTTCAGTTGAGGGGCATTTAGGTTGCTTCCAAGTTCTTGCTATTACAAATAATGCTGCTACAAACATATTTGAACATATGCTACAAACATATTTGCATGGATGTGGATCTTTTGGGTATATGCGTAAGAGTGGGATTGCCAGGTCCTATGGTAGACTGACTCCCATTTTTCTGAGGAATTGTCATACTGATCTCCACAATGGCTGTACAAGTTTGCCCTCCCACCAGCACCTGAGGAATTTCCCCTTTCTCCACATCCTCTCCAGCATAAGTTGTCATTGGTGTTTTTAATTTAAGCCATTCTGGCAGGAGTAAGATTGTATCGCAGAGTTGTTTTGATTTTCATTTCCCTGATAGCTAAGGATGTTGAACACTTTCTTAAGTGTTTTTCAGCCTTTTTTATTTCCTCTATTGAGAGTTCTCTCTTCAGTTCTGTACCCCATTTTTTTAGTAGGATTATTTGGTGTTTTGGTAACTAGTTTCTTGAGTTCTTGTATATTTTGGAGATGTAGGGTTGGTGAAGATCTTTTCCCAGTCTGTGGGCTGCTGTTTGGTTTTGTCAACTGTGTCCTAAGCCTGACAGAAGCTTCTAAGTTTGAGGATGTCCCATTTATTAATTGTCGATCTCAGTGTCTGTGCTATGAGAGTTATGTTCAGAAAGCAGTCTCCTGTACCAATTTTTTCAAGGGTACCTCCCAGTTTCTCTTCTAAGAGGTTCAGTGTGGCTGGATTTCTGTTAGACTTAAGTTTTGTGCATGAGTCTATCTGCAGTCTTTTACACACCACCATCTAGTTGTGCCAGCACCATTTCTTGAAGATGCTTTCCTCCTCCCATTGTATAATTTTAGCTGTTTTGTCAAAAATCAGGTGTTTGTAGGTGTGTGGGATAATATCAGAATTTTTGATTTGATTCCATTGGTCTACCTGTCTATTTTTGTTCAAATACCAAGCTGTTTTCAGGACAATAACTCTATAGTAGAGCTTGAAGTCGGGGATGGTGATGCCTACTGAAATTCCTTTATTGTATAGGGTTGTTTCGGCTATCCTGGGTCTTTTGTTTTTCCATATAAAGTTGATTGTTATCCTTTCAAGGTCAATGAAGAATTGTGTTGGGATTTTGATGGGGGATTGCATTGAATCTGTAGGTTGCTTTTGGCAAAATTGCCATTTTTATTATATTTATCCTACCTATCCAAGAACTTGGGAGATTGTTCCATTTTATTGAATCTTCTTTAATTTATTTCTTTAAAGACACAAAATTCTTGTTATACAGTTCTTTCACTTGTTTTGTGTTACCTTAAGATACCTTATGTTTTGTGGCTATTGTAACTCTGATTTCTTTCTCAGTCGTCTGTATATAGTAGGGCTACTGATTTTTCTGAGTTTATCTTGTACCCTGCTAGTTTGCTGCAGGTATTTATCAGATGTAGAAGTTCCCTGGTAGAGTTTTTTGGGTCACTTATGTAGACTATCATGTCATCTGCAAATAGTTACAGTTTGACTTCTTCCTTTCCAGTTTGTATCCCCTTGATCTCCTTTTGTTGTCTTATAGCTTTAGCTATAACTTCAAGTACAATATTGAAGAGATATGGAGAGAGAGGGAAATCTTGTCTTGTTCCTGATTTTAGAGGAATCGCCTTAAGCTTCTCTTCATTCAGTTTGATGTTGGCTGTTGGTTTACTGTATATTGCTTTTGTTATGTTTAAGTATGTCCCTGTTATCCCTGATCTCTTCAAGACCTTTATCATAAAAGAGTGTTAAATTTTGTCAAAGGCTTTTTCAGCATCTAGTGAGATGATCATGTGGTTTTTCTTTTTCAGTTTGTTTATATGGTGGATCACATTGATAGATTTTGGTATGCTGAACCATCCCTGCAACCAGGGATGAAGCCTACTTGGTCATAATGGATGATTTCTCTCATGTGTTCTTGGATTCAATTTGCCAGTATTTTATTGAGTATTTTTGCATCAACCTCATGAGGGATATTGGTCTGCAGTTCTGTTTTTTATTTGTGTCTTTGTGTGGCTTGGGTACCAAGGTAATTGTGGTCTCGTAAAAAGAGGTTGGTAATGAACCTTCTGCTTCTATTATGTGGAACAATTTGAGGAGTATTGGTATTAACTCTTCTTTGAATTTCAGGTAGAATTCTGCACTGAAGCCATCTGACCCTGGGCTTTTTTTTGGTTGGGAGACTTTTGATGACTGCTTCTATTTCATTAGGGGTTATATATAGGTCTATTTAAGTTGTTTATCTGTTCTTGATTTAATTTGAGTAAGTGATAGTTCTCCAGAAATTTGTCCATTTCCTTTGAATATTCAAATTTTGTGGAGTACAGGTTTTCAAAGTATGAACTGAAAATTGGATTTCCTCAGTGTCCGTTGTTATGTCCCCCTTTTGGTTTCTGATTTTGTTAGTTTGCATGTTCTCTTTCTGCTTTTTGGTTAGTTTGGATAAAGGTTTGTCTGTCTTGTTGATTTTGTCTACAAACTCTTTGTTACATTGATTCTTTGTATTGTTTTCTTATTTCCTACTTTATTGATTTTAGCCCTCAAATTGATTATTTCCTGGCACCTACTCCTCCAGGGTAAGTTTGCTTCTTTTTGTTTAAGAATTTTAGTTTTGCTGTTAATTCTGTAATGCGACTATCCTCTGTTTTCTTCATATGGGCACTTAGTGCAATGAACTTCCCTCAGCACTGCTTTCAAGGTCTCCCATAAGTTCAGTTATGTTGTGTTGTCATTCTCATTACATTCTAGGATGTTTTTAATTTCTTTCTTTATTTCTTCTTTGACCCAGGTATGGTGAAATTGGGCATTGTTCAGTTTCCTTGATTTTGTAGGGTTTCTGCGATTTGTGTTGTTGTTGAATTCCAACTTTAAAGCATGGTGGTCTGATAAGATACAGGGGACTATTCAGCAACATTCAGTCAAATGTGGCACAGCCACAATGGTCTCTGCATCAGATCTATACATGGTATGACTAAAGAAAAGTAGATTTATACAATAACTTTCCAGGCATAAGCTGTGTCTATGTCTGTACACCGTATTTGCCACTATGGGATTTAAAAAACTAGCAAGAGAGGCAACACACATTATTCTGGTTGTAGATGTAT
The DNA here is from genome assembly GCA_030556225.1 of Cricetiscus sungorus. NCBI lineage: Eukaryota > Metazoa > Chordata > Mammalia > Rodentia > Cricetidae > Cricetiscus > Cricetiscus sungorus. The sequence continues at coordinate 4,464,990 of JANBXA010000405.1, read as the reverse complement.
CACCATTGAGCATCTTCAGAGAACAGGTCCCTGTCAGGTGACATTAAAGCTAACAATTCATCACTAGATCAAGGGTTCTAGATTTTTTTTTCTGTTGAGAAGACAGTATTGCTTTCTGTGGAATCTTCTTTTGGCTGCTGGATATGGGAGTAAGATGTTGCCTGTATTTTCATTCTCATTGTAGAAAGAAGGATCTTGGAAACCAACCAGGAAAGCCTGTAATTCCCATTAGTGGATAACTGCAATAGCAGCTTACCACTTATGCATCTGGAAGGTCTTGAGCACTTTGTCTATATCATGACAAATCTTCACATCAGCCCGTTAGCATCTAAAATCTCCCTACTTCAATTTATAGACAGTAAAACCAGGGCTCAGAGAGGTTTAAAAATTGGCTCAAAATCACAGAGCTCATAAATATTTCTTAGAATTGGAACCCCACCTTGAATCCAAAGCCTACATAATTTCCACTTTGCCAATCTGCTTGCTCAACTTTTTTCTAGGAAGTTTTGTTGACTTATTGCTGAGATATTATCAGGTAGAACTTAGATTTTTCCCTATTCAAATTGAGATGCTTGTATGTCTGTCAGGTTAAGTCAAATAAATTCTCAATGGTGCATCTTTCATATCAAGTCACTTATGAGGCATATTTTTATGAAAATAAAGATTAAGATGAAACAAGGAATTGAAAACACATTTCTTGCCTTTGGAAACTTCTTTTGACTAAATAGTCAGACACCAGGACTGGGGAAAATAAGAACTCACATTCACCTTTCCTTACCTTTAGAAGGTTCATTTGTCAAATATCTAAAAACTTTATCAATGGTATGGAAAGCTACCATAGTGTAGCAATTAGGGATTGGTTAAGAACTGAAACCACTCTAGGTATTTCAGAGAGAATTGGGATACCAAACATTGTTTACAACATGTTGGCAAGATACAAGGAACAAAAAAGGAATAGTAAGAAAATGCAGAGTCATTACTATAGGAAGTGCCCCTCCCTAGGGACCAGAGGGCTCAAGGAACAAAAAAGAAAAAGTGGTGTTACCTTGTTACTAGTAGCATGTTCTCCAATGAAGTTACTCATAGATACTTATTTGGGAATCATGTCACCTCTCAAACTGGGTCCCTGTAGCTGTGCATACTGTCAGATCTGCTAATATCATTATAGCACTCAGTTGCTGGCAGCTACCAACATTTGCCCATCCTCACAGCTGCTGGAAAAGTAGGAAGCCATCTGTTGAGTTAGAGATCCCACTAGAACCAAATGTCTTACCCTTTTCTTCCCCCTTCCAATCTGTTATCATTTTCTCTCAGTGGTAGCATCTAACCAGAGATCAACAGGCAAGTGGGGACTGAGAATTTTAATTTGCGTTTTTGTAATAAAGAGGTGAGTGAAAAAAAAAAAGAGCGAGAATGATGGAATCTGGTGATTGGCCAGGCATGGTCTACTATATGGTTGGTAATATGACTAATTTATATGAAGCTTTACCTTGTATTTTTCCTCCAAGGGAGTTAAGGAATTTTATCTTCATTTAATAGAAGTCTATATAAGTGGTCTTTGTGCTCACCTACCTGTTTTTTTAGTTCAGATAAAGTTTGCATAACAAGGTCAGATAGTGAATAATATCTGATGTGTATGTATGCATGTGCCTGTGTGTGTGTGTATGTGTGTGTGAGAGAGAGGGGGAGTAGTGGGGAAGGGAGGGAGGGGGAGAGGGAGAGAGCAAGAGATCAAATTTTATTCTATACACTAGTGACATCCCTCTCACAGAAGATGATGGAAGTACTGAGAACATCAATGGGTTAATTCCTCAATCAAATGAGCATTTACATAATGACTATTGTGAATCACTTTGTTGGGGAAAAGGTAATATCCCCGTGCCCTGTGGGTTATTATGTATGGTACAAAAGCAAACAAACAAAAAATAAGTTTGCATGTTCCAGTATTTTCTTTTTGGCCTAAGTTGTGTATCAGTCTCCTCTGTATACACACACATATTGGCAGACTTTGTCTTTATGTGACAACCAAATCTAATCTAATTTTGTTTGGTTCAGAAAACTCTTTACATACAATTGGCATTGTCCTGTTACCTGTAGCCCCAGTGAACCACCATCAGAGTTCTTCCAGACAAATTGTAAAATATATCCATGTTTTCTTTCAGTGAAGTATTTACTCAGAAATGTACTCCTTGCTTCTAGGTTTCTTGAATTGTTGCCTTTGGCAAATCACTTTTTTACTTTCTGAGTCTTTATTTCTCCATCTACAAAATGGAGCAGATAATAACTGCCTTTCTAGACAATCCAAAGACAAAATGAGGTCATTTGAAAGCTATATATAAGATATATGTAACATGGTACCCATAAATGTACAGATTCCTCAATTTTCAATGTTTATTTAAGGTCTCACAACTCGTCAGTGGTTTATGCTGCTTCACCCCACTGTGGTCCTTTGAGGCAGAGTGGTAATTCTAGAATCATTTCTTTATCTTCCTGTGATTCAGTACTTACAGGGCTACCACACTCTTCTGACCCTAGCTCTCAGGTGGCTCTTGCCAGTCACAACCTATTTACTTAGCCCTCTAAGCCAACGTAGACACTGTTGCCAGACACACACTAAAACATTTCCAATCTCTTTTTTCTTGTACTTAAAACAAGATAGAAATGTTAAGTCCCCCTTGCTTGCCATAACCAAGTCTACCATTTTTTTGGTAGATGATAATCAAGGCCATTTCCAAACCTCACATGTTTCTTCTTATCTCCAGTATTAAACGTTCTGCTACATGGCCTACCTCTTGTACTCTGCTAAAATACTAAGAAACTCATATTCAAGTTCTAGAAAAGACTCTCATTAGCAATGTGACATGGGAGTTGTTACTTTTAAATGCCCCAGTTATTTCCGCTGTAAAAGGAGTTGATGATGGTGGTGATGATGGTGGTGGTGGTGGTGGTGGTGGTGGTGGTGGTGATTGTAACACTCATTTTATGGGATTGCCTTTAGAATCCCATGAAATGATGTATATGAAGTTCTTAGTGCAGGGACTTGCATAATTAAGTGGTCAAGAAAGGTCATTCACTATAGATATTTGCATCAGCTTTAGAAAGTACAATTTCCTTTTCCATATGTTATGCCTTCATCATGGGAGTCCATCTTTGATCCCCCTTTTAAAATCACATTTATTTGGCAAATGATTTGGCAAATGAATTTTAGTGTTCTCAGCCTTTGTTTCTTCATCTTCAGAATACAGAAAGTTATAGCTATAGTATTTCATTGACCTGTTCTTTGGGATCCATAATATTGTGTGCTCTTTCGTGAACTGGAAGGTATGGTGCATACCTGTTCTAGGAGATTTTTTTGATTATCCCATAGCTACTCATCACCTCTTTGCTAGTCCCTGAATATACATTTCACAATTCATTTTTTGGCATTCATCATAGCACAGCTTTGTTATAATTGGTCTTGTATTTTATATCCATATCTAAATTGGATGCTTCTTCTTCTTTGTAGAGATGGGAGTCTTTCTTATTCTGTGGTCCAGGCTGGGTCTGAACTCATGACAATCTTCCTACCTCAGCCTCCTGATACTGGGGTTATAGGTATCACCTCTACATCCAGTTTGGACGAGATGCTTTTAAAGTTACAAGTAGTGTCTCCAGCTATTGAAGTACAAGGTGGCACAGTAAGCTGGCTGAAGTGAGCTGAGATGGAAATTCATTGTACAACTTCAGTGTGGATAATTTGTGTGTATATGTATGTCTCTGTGCAGGCAAGAGATTGGTATTGAGTGTCTTCCTCTATCACTTTCTTTCTCCCTCCCCCTCCTTCTCTTTCTCCTCCTCCTTTGCCTCCTTCTTTTCTTCTAGGGTCTCTTACTGATCTGGTACTCCCCTTTTAGGCTTGGCTAACTGGCCTGACAGCCCCAGGGTTCTACCTGTCTCTAATGCCCACACCAACACTGGGATTACAGATGCAGATCACTATACTGGATCTGAACTCAGGTTTTCATGGTTGTGTGACAAGCACTTTACTAGTGGAGCCACCTCTGGAACCTGAGTTGGTATTTTTATTTGTGTCTTACTTTATCATGGCACAGAAATTCTTCACAGTGAGGTTTCTGCCTTTACTGACTAGGTTACCAGCCCAGACCAGGACTATGTCAAGGGTGGTTTCCAGGTGAATTGCAGCAGATACTGGGAAATTGTTAGAGCTGAAGATACTTGGGGCTTCACCCCAAACCCACTGAATTAGATTCATGTGGCTGGATAGGACTTTGAGCAAGTCTTATGCACATAGACATCTCAGAAACATTGGTTTAGACAGTTTGAAAAAAGAAAAAAAATAATTTTCATTTGACATTTTATAAAGGAATGCTTATTTGTAATAGTCTGTTTAATAAAATGGCAATTTATTGCTGACAAACCATATGTTTTCAAATCAGCAACATTCCTTACAATTTAACAGAATTTTCTGGAGTCCCTCAAAATGTGAGAAATAGTAATTTTTATTGATATGACAATATAAATATGAAACACTGAAGTTAAAAAGTAAAATGGAGAAGAAAACATGAAAGGGGCAAAAGTACTCATAGGTTATTTTGCTGATCTTGTCTATAAAAGCATGAATTGTTTTTGCAAGAGTATGAGGCTATGGACCATATACCCTTCTTAAAAGTCTTATCCCAAGCTGTTAAGTGAAGGGAAACATCTTCCAGCCTTTACTTTTCCACTTTGAAGGCTTTCTGCTTCCATATTGAAAATAGGAACTGTACATTGCAAACAGTAATGGTTCTCTGTCGGAACCTGTTAAAAATGTCATCCTTTTGGCTGTGGGAACAGACACTTCAGAGCTTAGATGCTAATTACTGTCACATGAAAAGCAAGGAGACATATTATGTCTTTCTTGGCTGTCAGAAAGCCCATCTTCTTGCAAATGACAGCGCTTCACAGGGACTTTTACACTGTACAGTTTATAATTTTCATGGCTGACCTGTTATTTTAAAATACCAACAGGAAGATTAAGGATGATGCCACAAAGCAATGGCAGCCAATGCCCTATGGCCTTCTTAAATTTGGTGCAGAAAATTTCCCTGCCTTTTAAGGAAGATTATAATCTGCCACAATAGAAAAAGGAGGTTACAAAAGAATTATGTTCTATAATAAGTTTTGAACAATTCAGAATTTTCCTCAAGCAATTGAAGGCTGTAGTATGATTTAGTTGCACGGGCATGACTTGGTAATTTGGGCATAGGTTGTTTCTAATAAAAGAACAGGACAGAAGATTGCTAAGTTCTGGTACAGATTTCTGCTTAGAAGTTTGGTCTGTCCCTGAATTCTGGATTGTGTTTGGTGGATTGCCTAGGGAATAAATCATCCAGGGCTTTGGTGAAACACATGACTGCAGGGCATTGGGACTTCTCTAGAACCAAATGGAATTACGTTAATGTTTGTAAAGCACATTACACAATGCCTACCACATGGAAAGTGCTCTGCAAATGTTTACTAAATACTTGAGATGGTCTGCTTTGAACTGAGGAAGGCCTCATCTGTGTGCCTAGAAAGATTCTGTATCAAAATGGATGGATCTTGATGGACTGAGTGTCCTAGGGTTTGGGCTGTAGAACTCCCACTCAGTTGGTACCAATTACTTGTTTTGCTCATGACTGCCATATGTGCAAAATTTCTACCTAGGATTCCAAGCAGCAGAGTGAGTAGCAGTAAGCACATTATATTCTGGGATCATTTTAGACCCAACACTGCCATTTATTAGCTGAGGGTTTGGGGCAAATTGTTCTACCCCTCTATGTTCTGTTTTCTTAAACATCAAGGCTCACATGAGGTATGTCCAAGAGCTGTATAAACATGAAAGCTGTACTAAGACAGGCAGATATATCCAAGAGCTATATAAATGTGAAAGCTGTACTCAGACAGTTTATCCTTAGATATCCACTTCGAGTTCAACTGGTTGGGGGGGAATTCATATTGGGTGAGTCAAGCAGGATAAATAGCTAAAAGTTGACATATTTCCCAGAGGGGTGGCGAAATACTGTAGCAAGAATGTTAGGAAACTCCCCTTGAATGAAATGTATGTCTGAGAGAGCCCTCAATCCCTACTACTAAAACCTCTACTGAAGAGTTATCAAAAACAATTCAGAGTCATCTTCCTGACTCATAAAAACAGCAGTGAATGGAAGGCTTTTATTGTAATTGTCTGTTTCTTGCCTCCCCAGCAAACCTTCTGCCTTCTCTTCTAACAGAGCTGTTCTCCCCCTCCACTCTACATATTCTGGGATATCCTAGTTGGCTGACACATGACCCAACTCCGACAAATGAGACTTGGGACAGCTTGTTCAAAGGTTTCTAGGAAATTTCTTCACTCCTAAGAGAGCTACAAATAGAGACAGTTTCTTTTAATGCCTTGAGCACATGCCTGAAACAGCTGCAGTCATCTTGTTGCTTGTTCAAAACTGATGATGTCAGAATGGAAAGATACTATGGGGCAGAACAGGTCAGGGTAAAGATTTTGTGAGCTGAAAGTACCCAAAGGACACAGAACTTCCCATGTGTTATCTCATCAATCATTCCAACAGTGTTTGAGGTAAGATATGTTACCCATAATGGGCAGGATGAGTAAACCAAGAGGTTAAACTGCCAGGGTCATGCAACACGTAGGAAGAAGATTTCAAATTTAAACTGAAGTCTGTTCAACTTCAAAGGCTGCTCTTAAGTTGTTGTGGTGTCCGAGCCATATTTCAGCCGAAGAGTGAACAAGAAGCTGGCTGGCCTGTGTTTTTCTTCTTTCCTTTATTTTTTTTTTTTTTACTTTGACTTTGCTGCCCAACATTTGACCTTTCTTGACCCCCATTTCATCATATGTAAGACAGTTGGACCAGATGTTTACTGAGGTTCTTTTTTACTCTAAGATCTTTTGAAATGCTTGGTAAACCACAGGGAGGGATAAGAGAAAACAAATAACATACGTTTGGTATCTTGAGAAAGGGCACTGGGTAGGATTTTCCCTTTGAGTCCAAGATTCAGGAACCCAAAGAACAACAGAATATTCCATGTGGCAGTCTGGGGAACAATCCCAAACCAGATTCCTTGCCACAGCAAGAATAATAACACTAGAGAAGTACGGGTGAGAGGTATTTTCTGCAGGTTCCTCTTCAGCAAAGCAACCAGTTTGATTGCTTAGTTCCTGAATAAGGACTGAAATTGTGAAGAACATTGGTGCTATCTTTCATTGTTTCCATTTCCACAGCGATTAAATCATTACCAAAGCAGGGGGAGGGGGAGGGATGGTGGTGGATGGGGTGTCATATGAGGCGCTTTAAAGGGGAGCTACATCCCCTCCCCCTTTGGTTCATTATTTTCTGTTTTTGAACTTGATTTTGGATTGATAAATAACAATTGAAAATGCTAGAGGATGCCATGCGATATTTTGGTACATGTATATATTGTGCAGTGATGAAATCAACACAATCAACCTATTCATTGCCTTAAACATTTATCTTCCTGCCCCCACCCTGTGGTGAGAGCATTTGAATTCTTACAGTTATATTGAAACATACACTAGATATTTCCAGAAAACTTGTTTTTGTGATGTTATCAGAGACAGCAGTGATGCACAGAGAAATTTCATCCCTGAATCACCAAGAGGCCCCACTTGCAGGAGGTATTCATTTAAGGCTTAGTCAGGACTTACAGGTGGTATGAGTCCCCAAGTTCTTTGCATGCTTATATTAGGGATTTTTTGAGATTTGTTTATTTTTATGTGCATTGGTGTCTTGCCTGCGTGTATGTCTGTATGAGGGTGTCAGATTCCCTGGAACTGGGGTTATAGACAGTTGTGAGCTGCCGTATGGGTGCTGGGAGTTGAACCTGAGTCCTCTAGAAGAAAAGCCAGTGCTCTTAACTGCTGAGCCATCTCTCCAGCCCCTACATTAGTTTCATAGGGCTTCTGTTACAAAGTTCACTAACTGGGTGGCTTAAAACAACAGAAATATGTTGCTTCACACTTTTGCTGGCTAAATATTTAAAAACCAAAGTGCTATCAGGGCACATTGGCTATGAAACCCGAGAGGGAGGGTCTTTTCCCACTTCTGCTAGCTTCTGGTAGTTTGTTAGAAATCCTGAATATTCCTTGGTTGACATCAGGGGATGTATCACTTCAGTCTCTGCTTCCATCATCATGATACTGTCTTTTCCTTAATTGTTACTTCTTATAAGGCACTGGTCATATTAGATTAAGTGTCCACCCTACTCCAGAATAACCTCATCTCAACTAATTGCATCTGCTGTGATTTTATTTTTGCATAAGGTTACACTCTGAGGGATTGTGGTTTAGGAATTTGATGCAACTTCTGGGGAATTCAATCCAGTGCCTAATACCACCCATCTAGACAAAGTCCTACTCAAACTTAACTGAGTTTTTACCATGTGAAGCAGTGTGTGTGTGTGTGTGTGGGTGGTTTTCTTTTCTTTCTTTTTTTTTAATTTGGAGTGATTGTTTTCTTTTACTTTCCTTATTCCCTTCCTCCTCTCCTCTATTCTGCCCTCCTTTCTTTACTTTTTTCCCTCCCTGTTTTTGAGACAGTCTTGCTATATATCCTAGGCTGGCCTCAATCCCTCTGCTTCAGCCTCTCGAGAGTTTTTGTTTGTTTGTTGTTTGGATTACAGGCTTGAGTTACTACACCTGTACATTTTCTGTTCACTGTCACTTTTTATGTGTGTTGAAATGGATTCTGTTTGCCAGAAGAGGGGTGGGGAAGCTGGCTGTTCTTAGAGTAGCAGCCAAAGAATGTGGTACCTTAGACCACTGCTTCTCAAACAGTACTATGCATGGAAATCCCACAGGAACCTTCTTAAAAATCCAGTCCTCATTATAATAGGTCTGGGTGGGGCCTGAGATTTGACTTTTCTAACAAGCGGATGCTGTTGGTTCAGAGTAGCAGGCTCTAAATCTAGGGTAGATGGTACTCACATCTGTTTATTCAGAACAATTTATAATTATTCTTGGGAGGTTTCAAAATTTTAGCTGTGTATTAGCCAGAAAATGTCCCAGTAAACCATTTCTCATAAAAAATCCAAAAATGGAAAAGAGCAATTCAATTATTTTATTTTCATGCAAGAGTGAAGTCAGAAACATCTGTGTGCATTCATCTGGATGGAGACATTTTTGTGTGAGTGTGAGAAAGAGTAGTTGAGATGTGCATGTCTCAAGCTGTGGCTCTTAGGAACTTTAAGGTTTAGGATAACCAAGCAGCTTCTTTTTCAGAAAATAATTTCATTTAAAGAAACCCAAGGCTCATTTAGACAGATATTGCCCACTTCTTGCTTCAAGAAGTCAAGTATTCATATTTCTTTGTGTCCAAATCATACTTGAAGCTCTATTCCGGGGCCCACCCAGACAATGCCCAAAGACTACACTCAGTATCCTCTTCACTTCCTGCCTCACTCAGACCCTCAATGACTCACAGACAGTCCCTATCCATGTTAGATCAGGTGGGAAAACCAGGGTATACCCATCCTTGGATGGCTCTGCCTCTGGATAAACCACTACAGAATAGGCTCCAGAGATGTGCAATAAATCTTTAATGGTAGGGGCTGGAAATTTGATTTTCCAAATTCAATCATGCCTTGATTATTTCCAGCTCAAAGCCACCCATGTATTATTGGCTCACTAACAAATCTTAGTTGGAAGTTCCTAGGATGATAGCTGTCTGTTGGGCAATTACATCTTTTGGGTCAGAATGTTAGTTTTTTTTTTTTTTTTTGTATTGTTTTGCTTTGTTTTTTCATGGTCAGCATTGTGCCTATAGAGTTTGTGGTAAAATACAACTGTATCAAAATACAAAACCCTGCAACAACTTATAATAGTTGAGAGGATGGCGAGGAAAAACAACCACATTTGGTTACCTATCACTGCATATCAAACTATCCAAAAACTTAGTGATTTAAAGCAAAGGCTATTTTGCTTATGAATGACTGTAGATTAGTGAGTTGAAGAGGCACAGTTGGGATGCCTTGTCTCTAGCCTGGAATATCTGAGCCACATTGACTTGGCAGCTTGAAAGTATGAGAATTGGTTGACATGCATTGGTGTCATGTGGGGCCTCAGTTCTTTAATACCTGGCTTCTTCAAATGGCTAGTGATTTCAGGGTAATTTGTAGTTGTTAGAATCAGAGAATGGAAGCTTGTAGGTTACCCAAAAGCTTGATGTTCAGTATTATGGCTCAGAAGCAGCACAGTATCATTTCTGCCATTTTCTACTGGTCAAAGCAAGTGATAGAGCATACCTATATTTAAGCCAAGGGAGATGAACTCTTGCTTCTGGAAGGGAAGGATGACAAAGACTTCATGGACTCCTTTTAGCTACTGCTGACTGAGGAACATTCTTCACATTCCTTTCAAGTTCTGGGCAGAGTTCCTTTCAAGTTCAAGGCCTCTACTAACAGAGGGTCCTGTGATTACTGAGGTCATCATCCAGTGGCCAATTTTTAACTTGTAGAGTCAGCAATTAGTCTTTGAACCTTCAGCTACCTTTCACTGTTAATTTTCAAGATGTTTCCTTTGCTTTTCTGCTTTTCAATAGATAGTCTGTTGCAAGTGGATGTTTTTTGTTTGTTTGTTTGTTTTTAAAGAAGAAGTCATGCTTTTGTTGTTTTATAAAAAAATACTTAAGTGATTATCTGGGTACTATTACTAGCAAAATTTTGAGGGTTTTTAGTATATATAATAAAAATGTAAAAGTGTTTCCTTGCTTTGAGTCTCCAAAGAAATAATCACTAACATTAAATCTTGTCTCCTTTTATACCTTTTTCTGCACATATACATTTGAATCTATATATTGATGTTCATAGTAGATATTTTCTTAAATTAGACCATACATTATGATGCAGCTTGCCTTTCCTGTTTATTAATATGCCATGGTGATTGATCCATACTAATATAACTCACTGCTTTTTATTAAGAAATATTTTAGTTTTAGCTTGAGTGTGGGTTCATGCACATGAGTGAAGTGCCTGTGGATGTGAGAAGAGAGTATTGGAACCTCTATTACTGAATGTAAGTGTTCATACTGGGAACAGTATGAACAGGCCATCTGCAAGAGCAGTAGGTACTGTTAACTACCAGCTACTTCTCTAGTCCCAACTCACTGCTTTAAAAAAAATGGATGCAAGTTATTTCACTATACTGACATGACATAATATAGACTTTCCTGGTAACATTTATTGACCTTCTGTTTGTAATTTTTAAAAACAATAAATGTCAATTGCAACAAATATTCTTATATTACATCTGGAGATTTTGCACATGTGCAGGTATTTTTATATGATAGATGCCTGGAGGTGTAAAAGCTATGTTACAGAGTATGGGTATTTGTAACTTCAATACATTTAGGCAAGTGATCCTCAAAGCCTGATATACCAATTATACCAGGTGCTGTCATCCTTGACAATGGTAGGTTCACTGAAGTTTATAAAGTCTGCCAAGTTAATTGATAGGAGGAAATATCTTATCAGTGCATTTTTCTATTACTTTTTTTAACTGCCCTCTAATATCATTTGTCAAACAAACCATGTGTTCTTTTTATTTTTACTTTATATTTATTTATTTATATTCATTCTTTGTTATTGCTAAGGTGAAATTTCCAGATTGCAATGGTTGGGTCACTGAGTTAACCCATGAGGGTACATTTATTAGATGAGTTTCATGGGCATATTTTTAAAATTTTATTCAGATTATATACTTGGTAGAGAGTCATACTACTTCACTGATGATCCAAGGTTTATTTCTTGGCAGTTGCAAATTCTCTACATAGGAAAGATAGAACTGTGAATTAGACACTAACAAATCAGAAAATAATTGAGACCCAGTGGTGCTTAGTTACTATGTACAAATAAGCATCAACTTTTTCCCTGAACATAGATTAGCTAATTGGCTCAATAGCCACGATAAGAGCAAAGAACATCTTTCAGCCAATGACTATATACTTTTTACCCTGAAGAAAGAGAGCCCATAGTCTGGTTACTGAGGTACTTTATGAGTACCTATTAGGGTCCCTAGATTCTTGTTTTAGCAGTTGAAATTCTACTTTCTGAGGCTGTGTTATGTCAATGCAATTGTATCATTTAATCACTAAGTTTTGAGGCTGCCTAGCCAGTCAACCCTGGTGTGGTTTCTGTGTTCTCCACTTATATCAGGTATAAAACAGTTAAAAGGTTTTTCTTTTTTAGATGTGTCTGTAAGTGAAAGAGAAAACACTGGTAAACGTTGAAAAGCAGATAAATTGTGGTGTGTGGACATGAACAGGAAATAAGTTGCTCTTAAAAGGAAATATGATTTAGGAGATAGCTAGGAGCTTGCACAAACATTTTTTTTGTCATTTCATAGTCTAGAAATTTGCAGAAGTCTCAGATTATACCTCAGCAGTCTGCAGCACATGATATATTCTAGAAACATTCCATTAAACATTGATGAGACAGATGTACACGTGGTTAGATAATTTATGTTTAATATATATATGTGCATACTTATATATAACATATATATATATATATATATATATATATCCTAAGTGACTAAAAAGTTATTATTGGAGGTGGTTTATAATGCTGTTTTTTCCCATTGGGTAGACAAGTGGTTTGCTCAGTTGGCTTTGAAGCAAATGTGGGTACCCTGCACATACAGAGCACAGATATATTTGTTCTCCACACTGTTAATAATTAGAGGGGCCTACTTAATTCTAGTATGACACAGCCACTTGATTTGAAGCCTGAAGATTTTATTTTTGGAGCATGGCTCTTTTTCTAATTGACTGTCATCTTTGGGAATTCACTTAATCTCAGGGCCTTCTTTTCTTTTTCAAAAAGGTGTGTGTGTGTGTGTGTGTGTGTGTGTGTGTGTGTGTGTGTGTGTGTGCAATTGTGAGCATGTGTGTGAAAGCTAGAGGACAACCTCAAGGGTCATTCCTCAAGGTGCTGTCTACCTTGTTTTTTGAGACACTGTCCCTCACTGGCTTGGAACTCACCAAGTAAGCTAGACTTACTTGCCAAGGAGTTACGTGGTCCCCCTAGCACTGCCTCCCTGGTGCTGGTATTATAAGCACACATCACAATACCTAGTAAAATGTAGGTTCTGGGGATTGAACTCAAGTCCTCATGATTTGCAGAAAGCACTTTGTTGACTGAACAGTCTTTCCAGCTCAGTGCCTCGTTTTCTTACCCATAAAAGTATAAATGCTGGGCCCCAAATTTTGTAGGCATAAACTTTGGATGGGAATCAAACCCTTCAAATGAGGTATATTATAAGAAAAACATGCTCACCAGTATGATCTTATTATTTTTTCACAATAAAAAGAGGAAAACTGTATTCATTCACCCATTACCAGTTTCTGATTACCTGCCATGAGCCAGGCACTTGTACTAATGACTAAAATAGTGCCATCAACAAAGAACTGGTTTCTATTTTGTAGGTTTACCCACCAGTAGAGAATGGTCTAGTCCAGTCCATTCTGTGCTGAAGCTGGTTTATGCAGGTTTACAAGAACTGACATCAACTTTCCAGAATTCGAGGAGGGTCGCTAACCATGTCTATTATTAAAAATAAAGCTTAATAGGTGACTCTTATTACTCACAGATTCCATATCTGTGAATTTGCCTACTCAATACAATTTATTTGAAACTGTAAGTCAATACTGTGGCCATTTGTGAACATGTGCATGTGTGAAGCTGTGAGAAATTTGAGTTGCCCCATGTGCATGTTCCCAGCTGAGGTTGAACAAGGCCTTTTCATTTCAGCTCTCATACTTTAAACAAATATTCTTTTGTCGTATATTTAGTGGCAGTTTTTTTCACATTTTGTGGGTGATTTTTCTGTTTAAAATAACTCCAAACATAGTGCTGAAGTACTTTTTAGTGTTCCAGGGCACAAAAAGGCTACAGTGTGCTTTTATAAGAAAAAAATATTAGATAAGCTTCATTCATACCTAAGTTATAATATGTTAAGCTATAAATTCAATGCTAATGAATCAGCAATGCATATTATAGAAAGTTTTTTTGAATAGAAATACAAATAAATAAAACAAGTTTATATAGAATATCACTTGATAAATGTCAGATGATTTGAGGACCTAATTTTGTATTTCTTATAAAAATATTGTAATCTACTGTTCCAGCAACTTTCTAGAAAGCAGCAACTATGAATAAAAAGAACTAACTCTATACATGTACAATAAAATAAACTATATACAACAAAAGTTAATGAATACCCCCAAATCCCTAGCTTGCTTTATTTTGCTACATGCTATTATCTCTGCATTGTTATATATGTCTATTGTATTCATATAGTAGGTATATTATATAATAAAGGTGTGATGCACATATTTTTTCTTTCTATGTTTAACAATGCCAAGTTAGTAGCTTGACATTGACCAAGGTAGAAATATTTACTCCATGGAAATGAGTAAATGCTAAAAATCAAGACTCTTATTTCCAGTATCCACTTAGCTTTTAAACATTTACCAGTATATAGATGTCTTTAACTTTTTCCCAGAGGTCTACTGATGGGGTTAGTGAAGCCAACTTTCAGGTACTCAGTAAGAGCCTTCCTACTCCCACCTCTGGTTTATTGACCAAAACGGACTCAGTGTGCGCACATGCCTCAAGGTGGAATTTATTCTCTCAAGCTTTCCATGGCACCAAATCAGCCGGGAGGCCCAGATGCCTGAGGACATGCTCATTTGCTTTCCTCTCCTTCTTTGTTTTGCTTTGTTTTTTCCCTTGCCAGCTTCCCCTGGGAGCACTTTCTTCATAAATCTCTTTCACACAAAACCAAGTCTCAGTGTTTGCTCTTGAAGCAGTCCATCTGAAAGGGCACTCCAGTAAATTTGGGAAGAAAACCATAGGGTCAGCAGCTGGCATATATGTGCCACATGTTGACCATGAAGAATGAAAGAATTTCTGGTTCTAGTGCATGTGCTGCCAAAGGGAGTATATTTTTTCCTGTTTTCAGTTCCCCCTTAAAAAGCTATTTCTTCTGGGAGGTGGTGGAACACACCTTTAATCCCAGAAATTGGGAGGTGGAGGAAGGGGAGCTCTGTGAATTTGAGGCCATCCTGATCTATAGAGCTAGCTCCAGGACAGCTAGAACTACACAAAGAAACCCTGTCTCAAAAACCAAAACCAAACCAAAGCCAAAACAAAAACACAACAAACAAACAAGAAAGCTATTCCTAGACTGGCAAGATGGTTCAGTGTGTAAAGCAATTGCAGACCAAACTAGATGACTTGAATTTATTGTCAGAATCCACATGAAGGTAGAAGGAGAGAATCAACTCCATAAAGTTGTCATCTGTCTTCCACATGTGCAGGTGGCACATTTATGCCCCCACCCCTCAGATATACACAGGTACACAAATAATAAAATGAAAGTTGTAAAAGCCATTGCTTTCAAATTTTGCTTTTGATTTAAACGTTTCAATACCTGTAAAGAGGCATAAATTGCAATCTCTTTTGGTTTTGTAGTTGCAACTTTGTCATTGCTTAATGCATTCATATTTTGCTAAAAATCTAAAAGATTACTGGAACATCTTTTACTCAGCCTGGCTTCTTGGTGTATTTGCCTCTGCTGAGCTCAGCTAGTGGCCTTGAACTCTGACATACAATAATAAATCAAGCTTTCATCAAGTTTTTCTTGGAGTATTGAAAAACAAAAACTTGTAAGCAATGCTATAATAATGTCCTTTGAAATTCTAATTTGTTTTACTATGATAAAAAGTGTAGTAAGTAGTCAAGAAGCCCACTGTGCTATTGAATCCAAGTGGAATGTGATTCTCTGAATGGTTTCCTCCATTTTCAAATTATTCTTACTCCAGAGTTAGCAAGTGCCAATTCAGAGGCATGATCTGAGTAATTGTGCCATAATTAAATGCTTGCTTGGGAAAACAAGTTTAGATTGATAAATTGCTTTATTGCATTTTGAAAGGCTGAAAGGGGCAGTCAATCAGGTGGACTATGTGTTTGTTTTCTACACAAAATGTCATAAATTATTCACATGGGCAAAGACTGAATTTGAGAAGGAAATAGACTTGGCGCATAGGGTAATTATTGCTCCAACAGCCATTGTAGAGGTTGAGGCCTTTCTGGAAGATTCCTGGCAAGGTTTTGAGGATAAGGGAGAAGTTGTTGCATAGTGAATATTATATTTAAAACTGAGTCCACTGACTGTTGGTGTGTGTGTGTGTGTGTGTGTGTGTGTGTGTGTGTGTGTGTGTGTGTGTGTAGGGGGAAGGAATTATTTCTTGATACTGCCCTAGGCCAAGTTATTCTGTAGAAGAAAGACTTTCTAGTAACTTTCTAGTTGCTTTCTAGTAACTTAATGTATGTAAAACTCAGAGGAAAGCATGAAACATGATTCACAAAGTATGACAGATGTGAAATTACTAAGAGCATTAGATATCATGAGACAGATGCTTCACTGGGGCTTCTAACTGTATTCATGACATTATGTTTGGTCAGGATTTTAAGAAATGAGCAATAATTTATACAGGCGGAAACACATAAAAAGTAAGTATGTAGCTTAATTTTAAGCTATACATTCATGCAATTACTGTACAAATAAAAATGTAATTTCATTTCCCTCAGTAGGTCTGTTATGTTTTTTACAAGCACAATCTTTTCCTAGAGATAATCAATATTCTAATTTTTAAAAATTCCTTAATTTAAAGTTTTTTTTAAAGTAGTCCATGTATGTACATGTTGTATATATGTGGGTGCATGTGCCATGGTGTGTATGGGGGTCAGAGGACAATTTCCTAGAGCCAGTTCTCTTTTTCCATCTTTATGTGGGTTTGGGGGAATCAAACCCAGACTGACAGCCTTGCATGGGCCAAGTGCCTTTACTCACTGAACCATCTGTGGCCTCTACTATTCAAAATTTTATGTTGCACTAGTTTCTCTTGCACTTTCCTTATTGTAAATGAATGTACTCCATTCTTTTGAGTGACTGATTTCACCTACCCTAATACATACTATATGGCATGAATAAATATCAAATCATTTATTGATAATTCTTTGGGTACTATACATTTCTTTGACTATACCAGTTTGTTTATCTGGTTTCTAGTTGATGAATTTCCCCTCAGCTTCTGCTTATTGTTAGTATTGTTGACTTGGAATACCTCAAGTTTTTCCATACCCATGAGAAATTATGACAGCAGAATTCATGTTCTTTCTTGGTGAAATAAATGTAGACATCATGTGCCAAGAGCACATGGAAGCATTTACGAATCTTCATGCCGGCCATTGGTGGCACACACCTTTAGTCCTAGCATTCGGGAGGCAAAGGCAGGCAGATCTCTGTGAGTTAGAAGCCAGCCTGGTCTACAGAGCAAGTTCCAAGACAGGCTCCAAAGCAATACAGAGAAACCCTGTGTCTGGAGACAGGGTTGTCTGGTTCACCTTGGACTCACTTATGGTCCAGGATAATGGAACTATATTAGAGAAAGGGACTATGCTCCAATGCAGCTCCCAGAGCTGACATGGTTAGTTCCCAAGAGACCACATTGGAGATTTGCTCTCTGTCAACAACCCTCTGATAATAGAACTGGGCTGCAGACTGACCTACCCACACACAGAAGGAAGGGCTGGTAGATTTGTGGAGGGATTATGGCGCCCCCTGGGGGCACTAATATGTTCCTCCAGAGGTACAGTTTAAGATGTACAGAGTAACTTCTCAGGCATCATTATTTCAGTAATTCTCCTGAAAGATTTCAAAATATTGCAAACTTTTTTTTATGATTTTATTAGGAAAAATTAAAATTAAGGAAACATTAAGTGGGATATATATGATGTTTAAGCTCTCACAAGAGGGGAGTGCGAATCATTTTTGGTTATTGTTTCTGATAGAAAGGCTTCATGTATTTTGGTAATTTATAATCTCTGCTTTGTTAATGAAGGTGGTAGGATAAAATGATGATTTCATCTGCAAAGTTCTTTGGGAAAAATGCCTGCACAAGATAGCAGTGAGCCTTTTGTGTCTTGCCTGCTCAGGGTGTAAAATGAGCGATTCTCAACCCACATCAGCACCACTCTTCCAGTGAGCATTTGGAAATGTGTGGGAGCATTTTTTGATTGTCACAATGACTGGGGGGTGTGCTGATTCCAATTGCTGAGGTGGAGGATGGAGGTAAAATGTCCAGCACGAGGGATAATTTTCTCATCTAAAATGCCAGTAGGACCCCCTGATGAGAAATGTCCCCCCACCACCACCACACACACCCACCAGAAGATATGGAGGTATTTATAGGCAATTAATATTTGGGAGGTTTAGTTATATACACAAAGAAAGTCAAGCAAGTGGAAGTTAGCAGACTTAAGAAGCTTATTGTGACAGGAATGGAATTAAGCCCAGTTTGGTACACTGGACTTTATGGAGACTTTACCCAAAGCAGAAATGGAGTGCTAGCCTTTAGTGGGATATGGAGGTGGGGAGATTAGTTTTCCAGAATTCTCATTATGGACTTTTCCTTCTCTTCCAAATGTTTGCTAGTTCACTGATTCTTCTCTTTCCTCATCCTTCTAGGGATAAGGATACAGCTGATAAATTCATTAAGTAATGGGACTTTTCTATTACTCCTACCAGCTGGATTATTAGGAAGGGAAGAATCTCAGATGTGCAGGAGGGAGAGGGAGAGGGATTTTTTTCTAGCTGTGAGATCATTGTAGAATTTCTTATTATTCCCAGGCAAGTAATTAAACTATTTTCTTGGAAGGATGGCTTTAGATGTAGAAACCAAGGCGATGACATTTGCTGTAACCATGACAAAAAGAACGAAGGTGGATTGGATACCTTTGTAAATTTATGGACATATGTCCATAACAAAATGAACATGACTCTTAAAGAAATGATTTTAAAATGTACCATGTGAGGCAACATATGCAATTTTTACTTTCATTAAACCAAATCTTCCTTATATTTCTCATAGTGTATAATCGTGAGTCTTACATAAAATAGCCATTCAGTGAACCCCAAATAATGTGAATAATTAGGCATGAGGAATTTCAGTGGAGGCTATGGACAAAAGTTTCATGTCAATACATTTATCCATGGACCAGGATGTTTCAACTATCCCCTGAGATGTTCTACTATGGTATTCTGTTTGATTCCATCAGGAATTTCCTGGGTTGGTAGTCTTACTTCTCTTTTGTGAATAAGACTGATGAAGGTTCCCCTTGGGCTTCCAAAAGACATAGACTAGTTTTTGTCTATTTAGTATGTTAAAGAAGGACAGGAGTACATCATTGTTGTAAGAATGACCACTTCTTGAGTCAACTAGTAGCCATAAGGTCAAATTCCAGATGCTCCTGGGATTGCTAGACTCAGGTCTCAAGGATCAGAATGGTATGTAGATCACTATTACTTTCTTCTTTGTGTGAGAAATAATTTTTCAAAGAGGATAAGAATTTAAATATATTCTTATATTTATTCAAAAGCAGTTGCTACTGTACTCCGCATCAGGTGTGAGAGTGAGTGTGACACTATTATGGAGCATGTTGGGCAAGGAGGAATCTTAATGATATATTTTAGTCATCTTAAAGATCATCCTTCTTAGTCATTCCTATTTGGGTAAGATCAATAATTAATATTGTTTAGATTTGCATTTACCTGGTAGTTATAAATATGGGGCATTTTGTCATACGTTTTTTCCTTATTAATTTTTACAACAATCTTATTTTACATACCAATCCCAGTTCCCTTTCCCTCCAGTTCTCTGGCTCTCCTCACCTTCTCCCCACCCCAGCCCCCATCCACTCCTCAGAGAGGGTCAGGCCTCCCATGGGGAGTCAACAAAGTCTATCACATCAATTGTGGCAGGATCAAGGCCCTCTCCACCCTGTATCTAGGCTGAGCAAGGTATGACTAATATACAGATAAATGGTAACAAATACTGGAGAGGAGGTGAAGTAAAAGGAACCCTTATATACTATGGGTGAATATCAGTGTTGAGTTTCCTAAAAATTAAAAAACCTGAAAATTAAGGCACAATATGATCCCCCACCCCAATCTTCCTGCTTAATCAGCTGCAATCCCAGCATTCCAAAGCCCAAATGAGACAGAATCATGAGTTTGAAGTCAGGTTGGGCTAGTCCAGTATGGGCAGTTCAATGAGACCCTGTTTCAAAAAATAAATAAAAAAGATGTCCTCATCTCAAGCTACATCCTCAGAGCACGTAAGTAAACAAGCAAAGAAACAAGAAGCCCAGAATCTCTGGAGGTAGAAAACAAACTTCGATGTTTGTAAAGCTCCCCAACTGATTCTAAAGTATAGCTGTGAATGAGAAACCCACTGGGAAGTGGTGGCACACGCCTTTAATCCCAGCACTTGGGAGGCAGAGGCAGGCAGATCTCTATGAGTGCAAGGATAGCCTGGTCTACATAGTGAGTTACAGGACAGCCAGGATGGTTTCACAGGAGAAATCCTGTCTTGAAAATAAACAAACAAACAAACAAACAAACAAAAAAGAGAGGAGCCCCAGGGAAGAGGAAATACACAAATACAGAAAGAATACTTTTTAGATTAAAATGTGACAAGTGCCCTGTGAGAGTAAGGCCAAAATGCAGCAGGAGAAGAACAGGTGAGAAGAACTGAATTGTAATACCCACGAGAAGCTCTCTATTTGTGTCATGAAGTGAATGAGAAAGGCATTGAGAAATGACAACTTCTGCAAGTAAGAATGAGAGACACCCAAATGCCTTTTCATATTTCATGTTGATTCTTTGAAAAAATAAAAAATTACATGTGTAAGTGTAGCATGTGAATGTCTGTTGACCTCAGAGGCCAGGAGGAGAGGTCTGATCCTCTGGAACTGGGGTTGCAGATAATTGTGAGCCTCCATATAGGTCCTAGGAATCAAACTCAGGTCCTCTAGAAGAGCAGAAAATGTTCTTAATCCCTGAGCAATCTTTGCGGGTTCCTACCCTGATATTGATTCTTATTGGTGATTTGAGTTGAAATAGGAATTGGTAATTGAGTTACTGTGATTCACTTTCTTACAGCCTTTAGCATGCACATGGTGACAGTAATACTAGGTAGAGGTTGTGTTTGCTGATAGGCTAAAATCAAAAGGGGGAAACAAAACATATTGGTTTTCTCTGTGACAAAAGCACATGAGTATACCATTTGATGTGGTCATATCGCTAATCATAGACCTGAAGATAACAATTGAAAAATCTCCATTAACTACAAGCCACACAATACCCCTCTATAAAAAAAGATTATCTCTGGCTAGTGGAAGAGGAAACAGGCTTAGAGAGGCTAAGTATCTTACAAAGGCCTCTTGTTTGTTGGCACCAAAGGGATTCAAAGTCTCAGTTTGTTATATTTTCCCATTTCTGAGGAGTGAACACTCTATTTCTAGTATCAAGTTTCTTGTATGATATAATTGGTTGGGAAGTTGGAGAGCGCCTGTATGAGCTGCCTCCAACACATATTCTAGGCACAGTGGACCACTTATATAAATTTGGGCATCTGAGGGCAGAATTTTGTAATTATTTACAGGAATGAACTAAGAAATGGATGAAAGAGCTTCAGGTTTCATCATAATATGTTATGTAGACTGGAGTTGAGGTCATGTTTAGGTAGGAAGGGTGAGAGACCACCTCTCAAGTTTCTCGTTGATTCCTAGTAGCATCAGAGATCAAGATTTTCTTGTACCTCCAGAAGTATTTGGCAATGTCGGAGCACATGAAGGGATTGTTCAAAGATCTCTGTGGTTAGAAGAAGACACAAAGAATGGCACACGGAAACCAGCCACAGATGCAAATATCTGAGTGGGGCAGTGAGCAGAAAAGCTAGGAACAGTGGAAAATCAGATGCCTTCTCTTGATGTCAGGGTGTAACTAACTGCTATGGTCTTTAGAGAAAGAACATAAAGGCTTGAGGAGACAGAAAAGGTGGCAGATGTTAATTATTGCCATAATTAGAGATCCTTACAGGGAATGCTGCCAGAATCTCCCCGACTCTTACTTCTTGGTAGAAGCCCAAAAGGAAAACAAAACCTATTTTTTTGGCTCATATTGTTAGAGCTATGGAAATGATGCAGGATATTTTCCCATTTTTGCTTATGGGAAAAGTAACTGGCAACATTTTGCAATTCTGACAAAGAACATTATGCCCCAAGTTTATTGAGACAAGGTTTTCAAAGGCTGATGTAAATAGGACAAGGTGGTACAACTTATAAAATGCACCTGCAAGTCTGGGGAAATAGTTCCGTTGATAAAATGCTGGATTTGCAAACTTGATGGCCTGAGTTTGGATCCATATAACTACATAAACTAGATGGGCATGGTGGTACGTGCTTATAATGTCAGTACTGGGAAGGTAGAGACAGGTAGAACTCTGGCTAGGCAGCCTATCCTACTTAGTGTGATCCAGGCCATTAAGAGACCCCGTTTCACACAAAAGATGGATAGTACCTAAGGAATGGCATATAAAATTGTCTTCTACCCCCCCCCCACACACACACTTGCACCACTCACATGAACATAGGCTCACACATACACGATGCACTTGCAAACATACTGTTTAAGATAGGAGTGTTAGAGGAGATTTGTCCCTCTCACTTGGGGATGTACATTGCTGACCCTCTCCTTTACGAGTTTTAGATGCTGGATAGATAGTGCTCATTGAATGCCTGATGGTGTTGAAACTACTGTTAGTCTCGTGCTTTCTGATGATCACACACTGTCAACAACATGAACAATTTTACAAAGAGAGACTGATGATGTGAGCGTGATCTGGTTGAAACATCTGTCACCCCATTGACACCAGGGTTCATTTGGCTGATCTGGCTGGCTAAGCAGATGACTCCTTCCTCCCTCACTGCTCCATGTGTGTCCCTCCAGTCACTGCACACTCAATGGAAGAAGACCTTCCCTGAATAGAGGAGGACCAGTCTTAGGTTAAGGGTATATAAGCAGCTATACTCCCCTGCTAGAACCTCTAAACAGAGAGACTGAATTGCTGGAAGAACATCAGACTAGGTGAGGAGATTTAAATTCTCATCATCATTATATCCCAGATGTGTGATGATGGAAAGTGAACCTCTCTGAGACATTCACTACACTATCATTGATTACTCCATTATTTGTGCTTAGAGAAATGGCACACCACCTCTCCTATTTTTGTTTTAAGGCTCTTCTTTTGACCCTCCATCATATTTGAGCTACTTCCCCATTTCTCTGGTCACCTTGACAGTAATACCTTCAAAGAGTGTTGCATATGTTTGTTGTCTTCACTTCCTCACTTGGTTGTTTCCTAACCCTCCTGGTCTATCCTTACCTTTTCAGAGCTCACCCATGGCTTTGACATTGCCAAATCTACTGTTTAGTATGCATCACCTACTCAGCACCGTACACTGAATTATTAACTCTAAAAATTAGTGCTTTGTTTAATGCCACTCCCTCCTGGTGGTCCTTTCTCTTTCTTTATTGCTGGTGTGACTTCCTCTTCAAAACCATTAAATTTTGGCATGCCACAGTGCTTAGTCATCAGGATTCACCTCTTTTCTAACTGTTTTAGATGATCCTCTCTGGATGATCTCAGTCTCATGATTTAGCTATGCTTTGTAGTCAAATGAATATCTGTCTTAGCCTCTGTCTTGAACTCTGGACTTGTAGAGCCAACCCCTTACCACTCATTTCCATTTATATGTCAAACAGGTATCTCAAATCCGATATATAGAATGCACTTCTAATTCTCCCTCAATCATAGATAGTTGTATTCACATTTCTTGCTGCTGTATCAAACACCATAGAGAAGTTAAAAAGAAGAAAGATATATTTTGGTTCATGGATTTGGAGGCTGGCTTCAGTATCCTCAGTCTGATGCAATGCAGACCATCATGGCAATGGGGCATGTGGAGGAGGCAGATGTTTACCTCATGGTGGCCAGAATATAAATGGAGTGAGAGGAAAGGACCATGGGCAAGATACCCTTTAAAGGCACCCTTCCCCCAAGGAACCTATTTCCATCCACCAGGCCTCATTTCCTAACATTTCAAACATCTTCCCAAGTAGCACCACATCTGGATCCCGAACCTTCAACACACAGGTCTGTGGGAAACTTTTCATACACAGATCATAACAATTGTATTGTTGCAAAGTATCCATGGTTAGAAAATTTGCTTGAAAGGCTTTGGCTATGGAAATGTAAGTGGTGGTGACATGTGCATATCTGATTAGATGGTTTAAAACAATTTGTATAGTTCTGCTATTGCTCTTCTGATACTATACTGAGGACAGGAGCTGTGCCTTAAGCTGAGTCCCAGAATATAGAAATCATGCAAAAGAGCTAATACTTTATAGCTAACATATAATCAGCAAGAAATAAAGGGTTGTTGTTGCAAGCTATTCAGACTTTGAGTCACTTTTCACTGTAGCATAATTCAGTGAAAGCTGACTGATGCAATTTTTGCCCTCCAATCCATTGCTGAGGAAAATTCCACACCAAATCATAGTGACTTAGTATAACAATTATTATTTATTTGCTAATGATATTTAAAATTTGGCAGGGATCCTGAAGATAGTCTATCTCTATCATGTATGACACTACCTGGGGTATATAATGGAACCGGAGGCACCACTTCCAAAATGGCATGTTGTTATGCTGCCATTTGATGCTGGCCATTGCCTGGAATCTTAGCTATCTCAATTATTCATCTTATAGCCCACGGTGGCTTGGGTTTCCTTATATCCTAGTAGCTGGGTTTTCAACTGTGAACATTCCAGAGATAAAAGCAGAAGCTTCAAGGCTTCTTCTGGTCTAATCTTGGGAGGCACATAATGTTGCTTCTGCTCTGTGTCACTGATAAAGCAAGTCAAGCAAAATAAACATCTCATTGGTCAAACAATGATCAACCTAGATTCAAGAAAGGGTAAATAAACTCAGTCTCTTGAGGAAGAAGTGTCAAGTCTCATCACAAAAGAACAAGAAGTATGCTGGTGTGGCCATCTATGGAAACAAAATCTGTTATAGGCCATCTATATCTCTTCCTGAATTATCTTTGTAATCTTTTTCATCCTTGTAGTCTTTATTATTTAAGCCAGGCCAGGAAAACTATCTCTTTTTCTAAATAAAGTTTTATTGGAAGAGATCAATGTACATTCACACACTTAACAGTATGGATGCTGTTACAACAGATATTATAAAGCTGAAGTTATTATTTGACCCTTTACAGAAAAGTATACTGATGCATAATTTATATTAATGGGGCTGTAGTCTACCTGGCTATTCAGGTCCAAACTAGAGTTCTAGTAACTTTCTTTCTGTTATACATTCATATCCAATTCTTCTAGAATTCACTCAGTTCTTTCAGAAAATAATTTGATTCTGATTTCTTTTCCCCCATCATCATTACCACCACTGTCACCACTACCACCAGCAGCAGCAGCAGCAGCAGCAGCAGCAGCAGCAGCAGCAGCAGCAGCAGCAACAGCAGCAGCAGCAGTAGCAGCGGATTCAGCAGCAGAAGCCCCCTTTGCATTCATCTCTGTTCTGGGTACTACCATTGTTTTTACTTTAATCCTATTTGCAATCTTTTCTCAATATAATACCAGTCAGAAAAAACGATGTGGAGGCACACACCTATAATTTTAGCACTTGGGAGTTAGAGACAATAGATAGGTCCAGGAGTTCATCCTTGGCTACATAGTGAGTTCAAGACAAACCTAGTCTATATGAGACTCTGTCTCAATGGATAGGGGAGGTAGGAAGTGATGTAGTTATACTTTAGTTTAAAAATAAACAAACAAACAAAAAGAAACAAACGTGCCTGTTAGATTATGTCTTTTCCCAAATCTATAATGGTTTCCCCATTGCACAGTGAATGAAATGCAGAACTTATATTGTGCTCTCTGAAGTCCTACATATTTCCCCCAACCCATGTCCACTACAGGTCTGTCCTCACAGACTTCTATTCTACCCTTTTTATCTCAGTCTCTTTGGCCTCCCTGCTTCTTAGCCCTTACAGTTCTTGCTGTAAATGAGTCTTTGCATTCTCTGTACTTTCTACTTGGAATGTACATGTCCTGGGTATTCACAGACTCACCACCTCACAGGCTTCAGACATCTACCTTTTGGTATCTCAGAGAAGACTCCATTGATTCCAAAGTCCCACCATCCTGCTTACTCTGCCTTTAAAATATGCATTTTAACAGAAATAAAATTACATCACTTTCCCTCTCCCCTTTCTTCTCTCCAGATTCTCCCAAGTCCCCTCCCTCCAACTCCTTCCATGTCATCCTCACTCTCAAATTGATAGCCTCTTCTTCCCTGATTTTCATTGTTATACTCACACATATATGTATATGTGTGCACAAATTATAAATATACCTGTTGAGTCCTTTTTTGTTGTTTGTGTTTATATGGCTTTAGGGCTGATCATTCTATAGTGAACAATATAAATCCCTGGGAGAGGCTACCTCTCCTTCTCTCAGCAGCCACTAGTTGTCTGTAGTTCCTTGTCCAAGGGTGGGATCCTGTGAAATTTGATCCCTTCCTCGTCTGCATGTCTATTGATACTGCCCTTGTTCAGATCTTGTTTATGCAGCTATTTCTATGAGAGACTGTTCCACAGCAGACTTCCCGGAATTCTAGCTCTTGCAATCTTTCAACCTCCCTTTCTGTGATGTTTCCTGAGCTATAGATGCCGGAACTGTGATGTAGATGTACCCACTGGGGTTGAGCTACCCACAATTGGTTGATCCTTACATTATGTCTAGTTGTGGTTTGCTGTGATGGTCTCCATTTGCTGTAAAGGGAAGCTTCTTTGATGAGTGGAGAGAGGAACACTTCTCTGTGGATATAAGGATAAGATTTAGATATAGTTAGGAATTATGCTGTGTTAGCAAAATGGCTATAGTGGAGTCTCTTTGAAGATCTATGATATCACTAGTCCCAGGAGATTGGCTAGGTATCTAGTACCAGGTATGGTTTTCTTCCTGTTGAGGGAGCCTTAAGTCTAACTAGACATCTGTTGACTACCAATGACATGTGAGTGTTACTTCTTGCATGTTTATGGATATTTTGCCACTCTGGTCATTGTTATGGTTCATAGGTGTCATGGCTGGGCAGGGCTACTAATTGCAGCTTCCGTAGTAGTTTTTGGTACCATGGAAGCTAGGTCACAGGAATGAGGCTTTCAAGTTAGATCAAACTTGAATAATTTGAGTCCTATTTCCTAAGTGTGTGGTGTTCTGAGCAATAGGGGCTGACCTTAAACCTCTGAGAGGCAACCAAGGGCAATAGTCATTTGTTTGTGAAGTTATGTGGAATACACTGACCAACCATTCTAAAGGATATTTCTCATGCATCGTGCTGGAATTTTTGTTAAGTCTATGGTTCTTGTGAGAATTGTCTGTACCAGTGGCATAATTTCCTTTACTACATAACATATACATATACTTCTGTGTATTGTGTTGTTTGATACAACTCTGTTTTTTCTTTAGAGGAATTGTCTATTTGGCTGTTTCTACTTTTCTTGTTAAACTGAGAATCTAGATCTGTACCCAAGCATAATATTCAATAAATATTTGTCTACTGAATCTGCTCAGTGAATGGGCCTCAGTTTCTTCTTGTGTAAAATGAATGAAATGACCATCTGGCCAGAGCATCTGTCATTGAACTGGCTGCCAGGATTATCTTCACTGATCTAACAGGCTAAGTGGGTGTCCTTTCCTTCCTTATGGCAGTCCCTCCAAAATACTATGTGATGAGCACAGTCCTTCTTTTCTTTGGTGGAGGGTATCACAATCCCAGTCCTTCCTTGCTGGAACCTGAAAAGCCACAGTGATACCCTTTTATTTGCCTATCTTCTGTAAGCATTGTGAAAAACTAAATGTAGCATTAGACTGTAAACCTCTGCATAAGAGAAGAGAAATAATACTGTAAGATAGATGGGACTTACTCTAATATCGTTCAAACTTTTCTTTTTCCAGTTCTCTGCAAGCAATGCCAACTGGGGACTAATTTACCAGGCTACGTGAACACAAAACAGAAATTGAAAACGGAATAGAACTGCTTTGGGAACTGGTAGGTAAGAAAGATATTTATTTATAATTTAGGAAAAAAAATTAAGAAACCTCAAATGTTTCTTGCTTTAGGCTGTATCTCATCTCCCTCAGTTTCCTTGACTTTAATACTGAAAGCAAAACAAAACTTCTCCAAATTAAACCAAATCTAAGCAAAATCATTTCATCAGTTAAGATTCTTATAAAAATAACTTTACTGGTAATAGTAGTAAAATTTGAAATTTGAAAATTAGTAGTTTAAAAACCCTGAATTGTCATAGTCAGATCATCAAATTACAAAATACACATTTGAGTTGTTAATTACTTAAAGATAATGTTTTTTAGTAGGTTTGTTTTCTACAAGCAGCTCACGGTAACAATGAAGACTTATCTGTGAATTTTACAGCCAAAGAAGCTACTGAGTCAAAATGGTGCATTTTCAGCTGAGCTTTCTGCTTCCAGTTTAGTGTAGGCAGCTAATGACTATTTAATGAAGATGTTTTTCACCTAGGCAACAGTCATAAATGTTTTGGATTTTTGTTGTTGCTGTTGTTTGTTTTATCTCTGTCCTAATGAGAATTAAATGACAACAACAAGTATTTTGAATTTAAATGGGGTAGACCTGACTAGAAGTTATTTTAGGTTTACTTCTGGTGTGAGCCTGTATCCAGAAACAACGGAGAAATGCCAGTAAGTGGCATAACAGTGACACTTCTTTGATTGATAGAGTTACTGCGATAAGATCAAGAGTTGTGACAGCCTTCTGGGTATCTCCAGGTCACCAGCTTTTCAAGGCCTTGACATTTTCTCCCCTTTGGCTTGGAAATAATACAAATTCATATGAGGGATGACCCTGGAACAAACACCATTAAAAATCTTGGTAAAAATATGATCTTATTTTCATCCTGACCTTTATAAAGCATGATGATTAAATACATGAGCTGTGGAATCAGACAGATACATGAAATCCAGCCTGTCACTTAATAACTTTATGCATTTATGCAAGGTAGCAAGTTTCTTTAAGCCGTTTTCTAACTTATGGAACAGAGAACAGAGTTATGTAATTTATAGGATCTTTTTGAGACTAAGTTAGACAATTGCTGTAAAATACTTAGCCTAGTGCCTTTCACAAAGTAAGCACTTGATCATGTGAGCCAATTCCCCTAATAAGAATATTATCACTCTACATTTAGTATAGAAGAATTATCTGGTGCATTAGTCTCCTAGGGCCACTATAACAAACTAATGGACTTGGTGACTTGAAACAAGTCAACAAGCAATTTATTCTTATAGATCTAGAAATCAGGGTGCTGTCGGGGCTCCAGGGACTGTACAGGAGGAGACTTCCTTGTTTTTGCTTAGCTGATGGTAGTTGCTGGCAATCCTTAGTGTTCCTTCTACCTCCATGATACATGACATTCTTTGTGTGTATGTGTCTTCTGTTCAAATTTCTCTTTTTCTAAGGACTCTAGTTGTTGGATTGGGTCCCACCAATGCAGTAGAACCTTATCTTTAAACTTTCATTATATCTCTAAAGATCCTGTTTCCAAACAAGGTCACATTCTGAGGTTCTGTGTTGATGTGAATTTTTGAAACACCATGTACAGCAGCATACTTAGTAGGGGGACTGAATTTTCATAGCTCATTCTGGGTTAAGAATAACCTGGGTAGGAAGAGAAGTAATGTAACAGAAATCAGTCAACCCCCCCCCCACACACCTCTAGGAGAATTGTGCACATTTAT
Organism: Cricetiscus sungorus; assembly: GCA_030556225.1. Classification (NCBI taxonomy): domain Eukaryota; kingdom Metazoa; phylum Chordata; class Mammalia; order Rodentia; family Cricetidae; genus Cricetiscus; species Cricetiscus sungorus. Next base: position 4,435,181 of record JANBXA010000405.1, on the reverse strand, counting down.
TGGGTTAGTGTTATGCCCTGCTGAATTATAATACCATCTCTACTCACCAAAATCCCCTGCTCAACAATAAAGTTTAAATTTGCAAGCAGTCAGGAAGTATGGAGGGAAGTGGGTATTTGGAGATTTAGATTTGTACATTCAGAGAGCCTCGTTCTCAATCTACATGCAGGCAAAAAGGGGGAATATTCTTGTACAAGAGGCTGGGGCTAGAAGCAAGGACATCTCTGTCACACCTTCTTTAGTAGTTTTTGATGCAGAGAGATACTTGTACTATAATAACACTCTTCAGACTGTGTAACAAAGTTATTAAAGGAAGAGGTTGAAGTGCACATCGTGATTCAGAGGACATGGAGTGGGAACTTATAAGTTAATGCTGATATTTCTGATTCATGGACCACACTCACTTCTAGGCTTGGCTTGTGCTGCACATCACTCTAAGTTACCATGTGTCTATGTTTTAAGAATATCTTGGGGACTGGGCAAGGTGGCACACTCATGTAATCCTAGCTCTGGGTTGTATGTATGAAAGAGGATTGGGAGTTAAAGGTAAGCTTGGGTTGCAAAATGAATTCCAGGCTAGGATGCAACATAGAAAACAAATATTTATCTATTTCCACCTACCAATAGAGATAGAGATAGATATATCTTTTACAAAATAACATGACCACAGTTTGAGTTAAATTTATACTGACGTATATGATCTAAAATATACTTAGTATGCAAATTTTAATGTTTTCAAGCTGTCCTTCAATTAAAAAGAGTTTATTCCAGGATCTCTCATTGCAGGTGACTGTATTCTTTCTATTTCTTTTATTCTTGAACTCTTTTTTCATGATCATGACCCAGTGATGGATAAGTTGCCCATAAAAACACTTCACCTTCTGTTTTTCTGTGGTTATTTACTTGTGGTGTCCTTTGCTGCATTTAGTTGCATTTCTTGTAAACAGGGATTTGGCTGTAAAAGCTTAAATATTTGTGGCTAGAATGATGTGCACATTCTAATGCATCAAGTCAGGTAACACATGATAGTTGTTTATTCTACTGTAACTGATACAAAGACTAAGCCCTGAATTAGAGCGATGACAGCTTGATCCCTCTGCCTTCCACTTATACGTTTCACTTTGGGATCAGATGGTGATTTGCTTGGTTATTCTTTGGCTTAGTAAGAAAGCTTTGTTCCCTATGAATTGTTCCTTTAACCCTTTTCATTATACTATTAAAATTCCAACTGATGATCTGTGCCTAAGTCAATTACTTTTGGGGGGTTTATAAAATGGTGATTTTATAAATGTAGCATTCCTATTACATAATTCTGTATCACAATGTGTCTCAGACTCTAACTGAGTCAGCCCTTCTTTCTAACATGAATCAGCCCTTCTTTCTTTTTTCAAAGAGCACTGGTTCTTTTGAGTGAGAAGTAGATCTTAGTGGTAAAATAGATTTCAAGGTTACATGTGATTGAGACAGTATTGCTTTTAGGATATTTTAATACAGAACCAGAAAACATGTCCACATGTATACATGTATACATATGTATTTATAGAGGACTTCATAGTGAAGTATCAAATTCACACCAAGATTGCTCTTTCTAACTTTGGAGGTTTATAATTATCTTTTCTTTCTTACTCTGAAATTTTTATATCTGAAAAACGACTTGTTTTCTTTTATACTAAAACAAATGCCATTATTGTGTATAACAATAATGTTACCAAATGATGACTTTTTTGTGATTCTTTGATCTGAAATAAAAGTTAACTTTTTACCCTGCATCCTGTGCTATGAGAAATGAGTGTAGTTTAGACACTAGAAACTCTGCAAATGTTTCTTGAATGAATAAGTTTTTTTTTTAAAGGAAAAAATGTCCCTAAACATTCAATACACCGGAGCAAATATGTGCTGGGAACATAGGGTATGTTATCAAGGATCTATCAAATGGTATGTTTAAAATCAAGTTCATGTGGGAACTATTCAGTAGCTTGCTGAAATCTCTGAGCCTGTTTCCATTAAAATTTCATTTCCCATTTTAAATGCATTGGTATAATTTAAGCATGTGGTTTGTAGAGCACCCTAAATTCTCATCAATAGGAATATGAATTGGAACTTTGTGGTCTTCTTTTTCTGTTTTCATTAAAAGTCATAAGAGTGAGGAATCATGAGAGGCTGTGACAGGCTGGGGTAGGGTTCCTCTCATCCTGTTCTTGAGTATCTCAAATGATGTCCAGCTTACATCTTGCATGTGCTTTGGTCATCCATTTCTAACCTCTTTCATGAATTGATTCCTCTTCTTTAATGACATTTAATCATTTCAACTTTGATCTTACATTGAACTATTAGCTGTCATGTGATTGAAGAGATGAGAAGTGACACGACCCCCAAGAAAAAACAGGAACTCTAGGAGTCCAAGGATTGCTGAGCGTTGGGAATTTTTCTTCTCACCTTACAGGACACCAGTGCTTCTAGATTGTTTTAAAATACTACTCTGCTATAGTCTGGAAGGACTTTCACAGTCATATCATTCATGCTTCATTTAGCAATAGGTTCAAGAAAGGAATGCCAGTTACAACATGTAATTTAAATCTCTGTTTTTGACACTAACCAATGAATGCAATTTGTTCATCACACATTGATACTCCTAACTCACACCAGGGAAGTTATGAAAGGTGGTCATTTGATAATTAAAGGAATCTATACATGCAGACAGACAAGGGGCTTAAATTGGTTTCTGTCAAATTATCTTTGACCCAATGATACCTTTGAAAATTATTCACACGACAAAAGAAACAGGGCATGTGAAATACAAATCATTTTGGGGAGGCAACATAGATGCTCTTTCATATCAGGAGGTTTTGGATGGATTTACTGGGCAGAGGTATCTAGTCCTCTTTCTAAATTCCTGTCCTCTTTGCTTCCTGCAACAATGTAACCTGGAGTATGTGGAGCCAAGGACTGGGCTATTAATTAAGGAGGAAAATAAATTCATTTTATACATTCTAGTGTAAATGTCAGATCCTGACAAGGATAAAAATAAGCCACACTTTTCTTTCTTTAAAAAAAAAAATTCTGTGCTCACTCTGTTTCAGGAATGTTGCTATTTGATTAAGGGCATCATTTGAGAGAGGCAGAAACTCTGCCTGCATTATATACTTTCAGAGACCTAAGAATAATTAGAGGTATGATAGTTGATGGGAAGCGCATCTCCCTTATGTAAGCAGAGACAACAAAGTCTCCCTTCTCCCTGAAGACAAAGTCACTGAAGGTACTGTTTTTATTTCAAGAAATCTTTCCATAGGAATGGACTCCAACTGTACAACTCAGAGATAGCTTCCTGATGAGAATTCAGTCCTTCACTAAGCACACTGTGGCCATATTTTCAAAACTCAAATTCAGCACTGAATCTGGCAAGATGATAAAATATTTGAAAGTGGGACCATTCTAGAAATTGTCCACATATGGTTGCCAAACATGAATGTATTGAGAAAAGCCACACTTAATTTGTGTTTGATGTCATCTGGGTATCAGATGATATCATATTCTTTGAATTTACCAAAAGGAAATTTGTCTTTTATTTTGAATTTGAGGGGTAACCACCATCATATAGAATTTGTAATGAGTGGAGTATGTACATCTGTGATGTCCTTAAGTTATTTACTTTTAGGCGTTTGGGGGTATTTGTCTTTATGTTTTCAATTATACTTTCAGCATTTGGACCTGCTACACAACATATATGGAAGATTATTTTCTGTTTGCTGATTTAACACATGTAGTTTTCAGTACTTATCCTACTCCTGCAAATCCTTGAGAATTATGATTTCCAGCTAGAACTGTGTTTTACACCATCATCTTTTTTTGATCGAAGTTCACTTTGCACAAATGCCAGCAGCTTGCACAGCTCATCACATCAGGTGGCCCTTAAGCACAAGATAAAGTGTTATTCCTTTTACAGGAAAAAAATCTCTGTGTGGAAGATTAGGTCATTGGGATACGTGTTCTTTGAATAGATGTCCTTGTCATCCCCAACCAATGTATTGCTTTTATAATAACACATAGATGGAAGAAATGGGCTGGGGCTATTAGTCATCCATCCAGTGCTTTAGGCATTTAGCGACGGCAACTGTTAGTGTAAGATTTTATATTAGGTTGAAATGTCAGCCTCAGATGCAGGGCAAGATGTGGCACATTTGCTTCCATTTAGATTTGACACCATTCATTGCTTTCTTTCAAGAAGCAGAATGAGGTACAAAGATAGTGGCATACTGTGCCTTCATGCTGAGGCTTCAAGCTTGGATGGGTCATAAGATAAACGAGAGAGTGAATAAAGTGTTTGAAAAACTCAAACATCAGTGATGCAATAAAGAGGGCTCAGTGTGTATAAGAAGACTACCTGAACATGAGTGAAAATGTAATGTTTCAGTTAATTCTCCACCAAAAGACATGTAACTTGGGGTTACTTTTGCCTTCTCCTCCTCCTCCCTCCTCCTCCTCCTCCTCCTCCTCCTCCTCCTCCTCCTCCCCCTCCTCCTCCCCCTCCTCCTCCTCCTCCTCCTCCTCCTCCTCCTCCTCCTCCTCCTCCTCCTTCTATAAATAGCCTAAACACTGCTTTTATTGGAAACACTCAAAGCCAAGGTATAGGAGGGAGAACATCAGGTGAAATGGAAAGAATGTGAAGTGACCCAAGGCAACACATTTCCATGAAGGGTACTGCTTCATGGCAAACCTTAAACATGTGTCTGTGGGCTGCTTGGGAAGTCTCCCCACACTGTGCCATCGAGGATAAACAATGCCTTGCAACAATTTATGGGGATAGAGGAGAGGGGAATCACTGCTTGCCTCTCTCCTATCTCCCCTTCACTGAAGTTTCTTTCCCCTTAGCATTAGTTTCCCCAAAAGCTTGGTTTTGGTGGCCCCAAGGAATGCCAGATGCCATGTCCTGTAGTGGGGCATTCCATAGAAGGCTTGGGAAGAAAAACTCTAGGCATGTGGGTGGTGAAGGCCAGAGAGAGTCTGATGTAGTCCATCGATGTGCCCAGTACCTTCTAGCACTGAGAAATCTTTCCCATGGTCTGGCCCTGGAAAATGTGGAAGACCCAGGGAGAGAACATGGGTTTCATGGAATAGGCATGGGAGTTTCCTGCTGGGGATTGATAGAAGAACTTTCTAATTAAGTCCAGTCTATGGCTCCATCATTTCATCTAGCTAAATGGCAGAAACCAGTAATTCCTGAAAGCGAGGGACCAGATTTTGAGGAATCCACGATGGTGTCAAGAGCTTCCTGTGGGCTTCCCCACCGCTTCCTGTCTCCATCTGAATTTTCACTGCCCCAGAGATGACCTGGTCTCAGGCAACAGGATCTTGGGTTAGAAAATCCAGGAAAAGGAGCTAAAGCCCATGACCAGGAGCAAGAGGACTGGCTATCTGTCTCTATGTCTGTCCACTGTTGGCCTGAGGCATCAGGAAATCTGGCATGTGCTGATGAGTTTATTTGGTGTTGCTTAAGATAGTTGGATCTCATGAACTGTCGGCCACACACTTTGCATTTATGTGGTCGATCTTTGGTGTGGATTTGTCTATGTTGTTCAAGCTCATCAGAGCAGAAGAAAGGCCATGTACAGCCCTCCCACTCACATACAAAGGGCTTCTTGCCTGTGTGTTTGCGCTGATGACTCACGAGGTGAGAGGACTTGGTGTAAGCTTTCCACAGTTGCTATAGTAGCAGAGGTAAGGCCTTGGAACTGGAGATGGCTTCCCGGGAGCCCTTCCTGGAACACTGGTGTTCTCTGTCACCTGCAGAGCAGGTGTAGGCTGCTCATATACAAAAGGTTCTTCCTGGCCATTTGACTGGGTCACAAGTGAGTCCTGGGATTCTAAAATCAGCAGTGGCTGGAGCCTAGTTGAGGGCATTCTGAGGTTGCAGTGATTTAAGTGCAATATCTGATCCATAGAGGGGGCATGGCATGGGTCCCAGCAGAAGGCATGCCTGAAACCAACAATATTCCTGTGGTAGAAGGAACTGCTGAGGGGACAGAATAAGGCAGTGGTTGGGCACTGGTGTGGGCCATTACTGTGACTCCATTGGAAGCTGAGCCTGGCAGGCCACTATGAGGCATCATATTCTCACTGAAGGCTATTGTCACTCCCAGAATGTCTGGACTCCCTAAGGGCATCATGCGTGATCCTGTGTCCATCATTGTCCCTGGATGGTGGTTAGACCATGGCTGACAATATATCTGGGAAGGTGTAGGAGTCATTTGGGAGGGGTACCTCGCACCATGCTCAGGTAGTGACATAATGATCCATGACTCCCTTTCACCCTCATTCTGCCGGGATAACATATAAGGCCTGGACATATTTGGATTTGGCAAGTGTTGAGTGGTTAGTGGCTGATGAACTCCATTGTTTCCAGAAGGCACTGATATATGCAACATTGATGTTGATGTCTCATTATCCATGGGAGACTGGTGCATAGCCTGCCACCTATTTTCCTGCTCCATGTTGCCCAGGGCCAGACCACAGGGGAGGCTGACCTAGCTGGTGCCGTCATAGGCAAGTGTCCCAATCCCTACTTTTGCCTTCTATCCACTGGGTCTTGGATTATACAGAAATGTTGCTAATCTCCATTTAGATGAATAGGAATTTGGTATTGCCCAGTCGATGACAGCTTTGAGAGAGGGAGCTTCTGAAGACAAGATCAAGGAGGGGTGCAGAAGATTCTTGGCAATGCTATTGGAGCTGTTTAAATTTTGTTGTATAGCAGAAAAGGGAAGTGAAAATGAATAGTTGCTTTCTGAAAAAAAAAATCCATGCTCTTTAAACTTTCAAGAACCATGAAAACAACTCCAAGCTTACCAGTCATTGGCCTTTGAACAGAAATAGTCTCTTCACAGAGACAGACTCTCTGACCTTGATGGGCAAGCACATTTCCTTTGTGATGTTTCCATGGAGAACAGTGATTGATCTTTGTGTGATCTCAAGAAAGCAGCGTGGGTTTTATTTGCCCCATAAAAAGTACCAAATGCGGAAAATGTACTTAACATATGTGGATAAGCATGCAGTCTTGCAGGGACTTGGCGTACGAGTCAGAGCCACTGCATTTAGCTTGTAGCTTCCTGTGGTTGATCAGTAGCTTCATCTGTGAAGTCAGGAAACACAAGTCCAGCCCTAGACAAATCACATGTGTGTTAAAAAAAGCAACAACAACAACAAAAAAAAACTTCCAATGGTTAAATGTTATTTGAGGCAAGGTATTATGTTAATGAGGCAATGAAAGTGTCATATGTTATTAGAATACTTACAAGGTTTGTCAACCTCAACACTACCCACAATTAGGACAGGATCTTTTTTGTCTTAGGGCTATCCTGTGCATGGGAAGATGTGTAGCAGGGCCCCTGGTTTCTACCCACTAGATTCCAATAGCATATCTACTTCCCCAGTAGTGAAACAAAAACTTTTCCTAGGATTGTCAAAAAAAATATCTCTTGGGGAGCATACCTGCCCCTGGTTAAGAATCTTTAATTTAAGATTGACCATGGAAAAAATATATCGTCCAAATGGCAAAGGACACATCTATGGGTCTCAAAACATAGAAGACTTGTTTAACTAGTGATTATCATTTGTCTTTTCTGAAATAAGTATTTTGCCAAATACCAGTATATAGATGTTTTTGTCTGTCTGTATCATCTATCTATCTATCTATCTATCTATCTATCTATCTATCTGTCTATCATCTTATTTGAAGAACAAAGAATCAACATAAGGCCATTACGTTGATTCAGCAAGGCAAAAAATATTATTTGCTTAAGCAGGTGATTTTTTCCTTGGTTTTAAAATTTAAATTTATTTATTTAATTCTGTGGCTGTATGTATGTATGTATGCACATGCTCCAAAAGACAACTTGTGGGAATAAGTACTCTCCTGTATCTTGTGGGTTCCAGGGGTTGAACTCAGATCATTGGGCTCAGAAGTAAGCGGTTTGCCCATCTTGGTGGCTGTCTTTTTGAGGCTGGGGGAAGATAGTGTCTCATTTAGACCAGGTTGGCCTTGAACTCCTGATTCCCTTGACTAACTCCCAAGTGCTGGGATCACAGGTATATGCAATCTTGTCTGGCAGGCAGATGACCTGGATACTTACTGCATTGGAAAGTGCATAAACTTGCCTGTGCTCTGTGCTACAGTTTAGTAGCAAGAGTCACCACAGAAGTGCTTAGGGAAACAAGTCCTTTTGTCATAGTTTGCTCACCCACCTCCCTTTTTGATTCAGCTTTTCCCTACCTGGATTTTAAGTATTGAATAAAAACTATAGAGCTATACCATTTGCTTTAAAATGCTTCATCCCACTTTCCTATCTTTTGGAACCGGTGTTGTTATCGTTCTGAGTCTGAATTGGTCCTTGAACAAACAAACTGTGATGTCAGAAAATTACACGGTTCCTCAGACCCAGACCCCATTTTCTTTGTACCTTACCCTCCCCTCACCTATGTGTTTCCTTCACTACGTTACCACCTCTGCAAATCCACCTCCAGGTGCTTTACATGCCTTTTCAATATTTCTTCCCTCTCTCTTTTTAAAAATAAATTAGATTTTTTTCTCTCTGTGTAGGACCTGATTACCTCTCTACACTGTAGCTTAATTAGAATTATTGTATTTTGATATTTAAAAAAAAACTATCTCTTTTGGTACCCAGCTATATGAGTTTCCACACAGGTTAGTGTAACCACCATCACAATCAAGACCTGTAACAGCTGTGTGTCACTTCAAATACATCCCATTAGGGTGCCTCTTTGTAAAATTCCCTACTCCTGAATGTTAGCTACCATCCAATCTGTTCTCTAGTCCTACATTTTTGACTTTCCTCAGATTGCCATGTATGGAATTATCCAGAATTTGACCTCTGAGAGAAGTTTCTTTCACTTAGCATGGTGAAATTCTTTTCCCCCTTTGAACATTCATCCACACTGTCAGTTCTTTATATTGATGTTTAATACCTTTCCTTCCTGGGTAGGATTCCATATCATCAATAACCATGGAGTTTTTACAGGACATTTAGGTCATTTTCAGATTTGAGCATTTGTGAGCATAGCTTCTGTGCAAGTCTTTATGGAAATGTATTTCATTCTCTAGAGGTAGGACTGTTGATTGTGGATTAACTTGGCCTTTTTGTTTTTTTTTTTCAGAGCAATTTTTAACTTTAATTGGTCCCAGAAATGAATCCACCATTTAAACTGTAATGATTTTGTAAGGCTAAGTTTTCATACTTTGTCTTTGAGATTTGTAGTAAGGTAGAGGGAGGGGAGTGTTAAGGATTTGGAGTCCTGAAATGATTGCAACTCAAACGGGTGGCCTACTCTTGACTGTCTTATGCTTGTGAGTTGGCATGCCAATTTTACCTAGTACATTAATTGTGACCCATGGTATTAGTACAGGAAGAGCTATTTAAATTGGAATTGGTATTTGACAAATAGCCTTCTGTTTCTGATGAGTGGATTTCCTTCTATCTCCAAATCCCATGACTATGACTGTGACTCTTATACTTGAATCATTTTCTAGCTACATCAGTTTCATGGTTGTCAGCAATGCCTAATCCATCTTCCATAGTCTGGAACTGCTCAGGCAGCAGCACTCCCTTGAGGTGGGATTTCTCCTTATATTCACTAATGTTCATTCCTGCCATCTTTGAGTTACCTGTATGTGATCAGAACTATTTCATTTTAATTTTATCTATAGAAAAAAGTTTTTGGTGAAGAAGAATATGAATAATATAGCAAACAATCCTTTTAAAAATTGAGCAGTTTCATTCCCTAAGTTTATGTATTATGAGGTTCTAAAATTCAGATTCTGTGCACATAACAATTTTTCTGCATCTCAAATATCACTGCCATGCATGGCTAATACTAAGTGTTCAGTAAATGTTTGCTGAAACGGATGCATAAAGAAAATAAATTGATGGAAAAAAAGATCTATGTAATTTTCTTCTTTGGTTGCTATTTATACTATATCTAGTGCCCTCTTTGTTTTCTGAGATTTGGATTTACATGCCAAAATGTTGATTTCTATTATTTTTTGTTAGGATTTCGTGTTGTAAGCTTCAGAACTCAGTTGTCTAGATAAGTAGTGACCTCCATAAATTTTGAAAAACAAAGTCACTGATTATTCTATAAATTAGAATATTATATTTAATGACAACAGGTTTACCAGAAAATGCATTCCTTCTTTAAGCTCCAGATAAAATGCCACTTCAATCACATTTTCTTAAACCACTCTGTACAAAATTGTTCTGTTTCTCATAGTCCCCAGATTGATTATAATGTATTTGAATGTGGTCTAACTCTCTCAAAATTCTGTGAATAACTTCAGGGTTAGATTTATGTCTCATTCTTCTTTGCAATTTTAGCATTTATCCTAATGTCTGTTCATTTGTGTTAAATAAAATTCGCCATGTTAAGTAAGATTCACAAGGTATAATAAAACATTATCTACCATTGTCCACATATGTATATATACATATGTATGTAGACATATGTGATTCACATTCTCATGTTTTAAGAATTGATGGGTGAACTTGAATAAAAGCAGAACCTTTTCCTGGAGTTGTATAGACAGGATGAATAGATGTTTTAAAAATAGATACCACCTTGCTAATAAGACTCTATTGTTGAAACACACACACACACACACACACACACACACACACACACACACACACACACTTTTGTCAAAGGATATGGAGAAATCAAGCTAGTGTTGACTGGAAGATTCCTTCCTACTGGCTAGCTTTCATAATAAAGCAAGTTATGCGGACTGCTGAAGGAGAAAGGGAGAAAGGTCATCAACAGTGTTAGCCACCTGTGAAGCTCATGAACTACTATAACAGCTAGGCTGGAAAGACATGCCTGTTGGTGAAATAATGGTATGAATGTTTGAAGGGTAACCAGTTACTTTCTTGTTGGATTTAAGGCCTGCTCCACTAAGAGGGGACTTATACGCAGTACTATAAATTTTGCTCAAAACCTGTGGCTGCTGATGTCATAGCCCCTAGGAAGAACCTACTATGATTATTTTATTACATGGGCATAATATAAAACTACCTTCTAAATATTTATCTTTGTACCTGTAGACCCTGGAGATCAGTGTAGCTCTCAGCCCTCATCATCGAAGCTGCTGCTGTTGCTGCTGCTGCTGCTTTTCTTCTTCTTCTCCTCCTCCTCCTCCTCTCCATCCTCCTTCTCCTTCTTGTTTTTCTATACCATAGTTAATACAGAGACTCAAAACTGGTCAAAGTACAGAGAATAAGTTTCTGTGGAATGCTCAGTCCTAAATGTGACACCTATATCATACACCCACCCAAGCTCATAGAACATTACAAAAGAATGGGAGGAGAGATTTTAAGAGCCAGAAATTGGGTAGGACTGTTACAAAACAGTGTCTTCTGGACATGACAAGGTTGATGCACCCAGGAACTCACTGCAGTTGTTGTTACATCCACAAGATCTGCACAAGATTGGGCCTGTCAACACTCCATCATGGAGGAAGGAAAGGGCTTATGAGGACTTAGCTTTCCCTGAGGGAGTATTGACAGTAATGGTGGTTGGGGGAAAGAGTCACTTTCTTCACAGATATAATTACTGGTAAGTTGCCCATACTCATGCAAATAACCTCCCACCCATGCTCAGGCAGGAAACCCTATTTCAATGCAGTAAGACACACAAACACATACAGAGAGGGGGGGGAGGGGAGGATATGAGAGTAGGAAACAGGCTTATTGAGAAGAAGGCCTTTGCGGAAGAAGGTCTGGGGATGAGAGAGAGGAATACGGGGGATGAGAAGAAGTAAACATCTTTATGAAACTGTTAAAGAATTAAACAATTAAAAGTAAAATTAAAAACAAAGGGAGATAAATTATCAGCAAAGTAAAAGTGAATTTTAGAATAGATTATTATTACAGAGGTGAAATAAGCCATCTTTGATCAATTTGAGGGGCTCTGCCAAGTTGATTTCAAGAGCTCTTTGAGCATACCTTAAACCAAAATGTCCTCATGGAAAGAGGACATTTATGTTGTATAACATTTATGTTGTCCTATGTTGACAACAGTCTGAAATTGACAGTAAAAGCAAAAGCTACCTGGGAAACTTTGCAGAACAAATTGTGGACCTTGATGTAGTTAGCAATGCAGTGCAAACCATCTCCCCTTTAGCTTTATCCCAGTGGAATAATAAATTGAAGTGCTGCATGGAATTTCAGCTGAAATAAAGCAGCTTAGATAATACCTGTATATTATTGCTTCTTATTTTAGATGGAGGCTAAACATTTAGTATAATCTTTTTTCCAGGTGGCTTGTTATGACACAGATATCTGTCTGCTATGACCTTACAGCAACAACAAGGTTGTTTGACTGGGTAGCTATGCCAGCCAGATGGCCAAATAGGCTTAGAGACAACTAACTAGTCTGGTCAGATTCCATCTGAAGAAGGCCATGAGCAGAAAAAGCATGTTTTTTTTCTTCCCAAAGGATGATTCTTGGTAACAGGCTGTCAAAACCTATAGATAAACCACTCAGCTTCCTTTTGCTGGGCTATAGCCATATGCTGTGAGAGCTAGCTGCTTATGGCTCATAATTGTACACTTTTCTGAATTTTCCTCACCCAGTTGAGAGTGCTTTTCATAGGTATGCCTGGGAGATTGTGTATCCCTGCCGGGGGTTGTCCATAGCCAAGGACTGATTGCTTTGAGAGAGAAGTATAAAATCCTGTCTGTCTCTTGCCACGGTGTAGTGACTATGTCATTTGCATTCCTGAGTTGTCTGTGGGATCAAGATAGGCTAGACTGAGGCTGAAACATCATTTTTGCATCTTTGTTCTATCCCATTTCTCTCCCTTTCTTATTCTTGAGTACTCTTGAGAACAGTTCTATAGTGAATCATTTGCACTACAATCTCCATTTTACATCCTGTTCCTAGATAAACTGACCTCAGACATGTGACTCAGCTTAAATGTGCTGACACAACAAGGTGTTAGAAATAAACTGAAAATTTTGAGAACTGTGAAAGGAGTACACTGACAGAAAGCAAGTGATCTTAGTATGAAACTTATTGATGACAAGGCAGTGGAACCTTGCATGGCACGACTGGGTATTGCCCTGATCTGTTGCAAAGATTAGCAAGGTTGAAGAAAACCTCATAACTATGTCAGTGATAAAAACTTTGACCTACTGATCCTAAAGCTTTTGTTGGTCCCCGAAGGAGAGGCTTATTATCCCATCCTCCCTGTAGAGTGGGGGTGGGTAGGATGGAAGGGGGTCAGGGGGCATGGGAGGGAGGGAGAGGGAACTGGGATCCATATATCAAATAAGAAAAAATAATTCAAAAATACTTTCATTAAAAAAAAGAAGTTGGAGCATGAAAATTGATTTCAAGGCCAGTCAGGGCAACCTAAGAGACTTTATCCTAAAAAGTAACAAGTGGCTTGGAGATGTAGTTCCACAGTAGAATACTCTCCTAGCATGTACAGTGCCCTAGGTTCACTCTCCATCACTACAAAAAACTAGTAAGTAAGTAAGTAAGCAAGCAAGCAAGCAAGCAAATAAAAAAAAAGTCTTCTGAGCTGTAGGTAAAGCCCAGTCATCATAGACATCCAGTTTGACCAACATTATTTGTTGAAGATTCTTTTCCCTGTGTGTTTCTAGCTTCTTATGAAAAAAAAAAAAACAGGTGTTCATGGGTGTGTGGACTTATGTCTGGGTGTTCAATTTGATTCTATTGATCAATATGTCTGTTTTTTGGGGCCACTACCACATGGTTTTTATTACTATAGCTCTGTAGTACAATTTGAAATCAGATGGTGATACCTCCAGCAATTCTTTTATTGTTTAGGATAGTTTTAGCTGTGTTTTGTGTGTGTTTGTGTGTGTGTGTGTGTGTGTGTGCGTGCGTGCGTGCGTGCGTGCGTGCGTGCGTGTGTGCGTGCGTGGGTGTGAGTGTATGTGTGTGTGTGTGTGTGTGTGTGTGTGTGTGTGTGTGTGTGTGTTTCCATAAGAGACTGATAATTGTCCTTTAAAAATCTGTGAGGAATTGTGTTAGAATTTTGATGGGGATTGCACTGAATCCTAGTGATCCATAATCATGAGAGCGCTTTCCATTTTCTGCTATCTTCAATTTCTTTCTTCAAAGACTTGAGGTTTTTAATCATACAAGTCTTTCGCTTGCTTAGTTAGAGTTACACCAGATATTTTATATTATTTATGGCTATTGTGAAGGCCGTTGTTTCCCTGATTTCTTCCTCAGTCTGTTTATACAGGAAGGCTACTGATATCTTTTAAGTTAATCTTGTATTCACCTACTTTTATCAGCCAAATTGCTGAAGTTGTTTATTAGCTGTAGGAGTTCCCTGGTAGAATTTTTGGGGGTCACATGTATACTATCATATCATCTGCAAATACAGATACTTTGACTTCTTCCTTTCCAATTTGTACCCTCCTGATTTTTTTCAGTTGTTATTGCTCTGAGACTTTACTGTATTAAATAGTTATGGAGAGAGTGGACAACCTTGCCTTGTTTAGTGGGATTACTTTGAGTTCCTCTCCATTGAATTTGATATTGGCTATAGGCTTCCTATAAAATGCCCTTGTGTTAAGGTTGGTCCCTTGTATCCCCAATCTCTCCAGGACTTTTTTTTATCATGAGACTTTGTTGGATTTTTGTCAAATGCCTTTTCTACATCTAATGAAATGATATTGGGTTTTTATTTTTCCTTTCAGTTTGTATATATGGTGCATTGTATTTTTGATTTACATATGTTGAACCATCCCTACCTCTATGGAATAGAGCCTATTTGATTATGATGGATATCCTTTTTGATGTGTTCTTAGATTTAGTTTTCAAATAGTTTATTGAGAAATTGTGCATCTGTGTTCATAAGGGAAATTGGTCTAATTCTCTTTCTTTGTTGGGTCTTTATGTGGTTTGGATATCAGGGTAACTGTGACCTCATAAAGAAAATTAGGCATTGTTACTTTTCTTTCTATTTTGTAAAATAATTTGAGGAGAATTGTCATTCATAGCTCCTTTTAAAAGTACTTAATGCAATTACATCACCCTCCATTCTGAGTTGTGGAAGTGTTGTCTTCAGCAATGGGGGCTTGCTGTCAGTTTTTGGAGAGCAACCCATAATCTTGGCAATAGCCTGGGTTGTTTGGGGATTCCCATGGGACCCCTTTGGCTATCAGTTTAATTAGATGTAACCTAATCCCAGTACTGGAAGCTTCATTTGGTGACAAGAGATGGTCAGCTGGGACTCTGACTCCCTCATTATTTGTCCATTTAATAGATGTGTACATTTAGGCAACTTATGTTGTATTAGGTACCCCTCAAAAGAACCTTAATTTTAGCTGTCTCTCTGCTTATTACCTCCCTTCTTGTCTTCTCCTTTCCCCTTCCCACTTGATTCTCCCATTTCTAGGACCCCAACCATCCATAATTATTTATTCTATTTTCTTTTCCTAACAAGATCTATCTCCCCGCAACCTAACTAACATCTGTGGTTCTCTCGATTGTGGCGTAGTTATCATTGACTTCACAGCTAATACCCACATATAAGAGAATATATAGCATGTTTGTGTTTTTGAGTCTGACATACCTCACTCAGGATGATTTTGTGCTAGTTCCATCCATTTACCCATGAAGTTTATGATTTAATTTCTCCCTTCCCCTTCCTCTAAACCCTTTTATGTACACCAACCTGATCTCTTTCCAATTCTTGCCCTTTTCCTTTTATTTTCAGGGCTGACCATTTGGTATTAGATAACCAATTGATGTGCTTTCTCCTGGGGAAGACTATGTCTCCAGATGTCAGCATTCTGTATTTTGTTGCTTGCAGTTCTTTGTCTAGGGTTGAGGCTTTATGAGCTTTCTCCTGTCCATGTTAGCCTGTCTGTTGGTGTCATCCTTGTTGAGACTTTATAGGTGTAACTTCTGACATTTCTTGGAGGCACAGTCTCACAGCAAATTTCTTGATCCTTTGGCTCTTATAATCTTTTTGTTTGTTTGTATTTCATTCATTCATTCATTCATTCATTCATTCATTTATTTTTTGAGTCAGGGTTTCTCTGTGTAGTCCTCACTGACCCTGGAACTCGCTCTGTAGACCAGGCTGGCCTCAAACTCACAGATATCCACCTGCCTCAACCTCCCAAGTGCTGGGATTATAGGCACAAACCATATCTGGCTGTCTCTTATAATCTTATAATATTTCTGCCCCTCCTTCTGTGATGTTCCATGGGTCTTGGTAGAGCACAATTCCTAAACAATAGAGAGCAACACCATATGGGGGGTAGGCGCTACATAACTGAGTAAGGGCATTGTGAAAAGTTTGGTCACAGTAAAGCTTTTCAACATATAATGAAACCAAGGTGGTTTTTGGCAGTGCTTACCTGTGTGGCATCACAGGACGTCACTGTAGCCTAACTTATAACATACAACATGAATCACTATGCATGTTGCCACACCATCCAACACTAATAAATGCTGCTTGAAACATCTCAGGTCAAATTTGAGATTATTATATAGTAAGAATCAGTGTTTCACATACTGGATTTTCTGTTCTTACAGAAATAATGTTTAATTATGGATAACCAAAGTTTTTATTTTCCTACCATATTTTTTTGGCATGTTACTGTTAAATTAGTATATCTTTATGTTTTATTATGCTAGGATGCTAGGTCTTAAAAGTTGCTGACTTTTCTGTCAGAAAATCATTCAATGACTTTTGGCTTGATATTAGGACAGAATTTCCAACAATTTCTGACATGGTCCTAAATATACTTCTGCCATTTTGTACTTGGTATTTTTGTGAAATACTATTCTCAGCACTGATGCTTATTGATTAAATCTGAAAAATGTTGATAATGCTCTATGTTTTGAAATATCAAATATCCATTCTAGATTTAGTTTTGTTGTATTAGTATATAAATTTGCTTTAGTCTTTAATTATTGATATATATATCAGGATTATTTAAAATATTTCTTCATGATTTATTATCAGTAAAAGTTTGATTTGTATAATCTATTTTACATACCCATGTACCTGGGATCGCATAAAAACTTCTTAGATGAAAAGGAATCATGAATGATGAAAACATAAGAAGTCCTGGGCTACACTATGGTGACATGACAGCTCTCTCACTAACCATAAGATGATATAACTGTCCTACCTATTTGACAAAGCCCTGGAAAAGGAGTCATGCTAAATTTACCAGGATTGATTTTCTACTATTGAATGGATATAGACATAAGAAAGAAATTAAGTTTATCTTATAAAATAAATATATTGGTACCCTGGGTTTGTGTCCTGGGATTCATATATACTACATTTGTTTGAAATGACACCTGGATAGAAGAAGCTGATGAGAAAGTTGAAAACTGCAACAGTGTGGACCATGATATGGTAATAACTTTGGAAGCCTTTGCTGGTGAATCCCAAATAGCGCTCCTCTATACCATCTGGTGCTTCTGTTAGAAAAAGGACACAGCCTCATGCTGGGTCACATGGTTTTAGAGAGTGGAGTGTGGGCCAGATGGTAGGTGCAACTGGGGAGGATATAGCTTCACATCACCATTGATATAAGGTGGTGTAATCGCAAAGCTACCACCTTTGTTTCTCCCTTGTACATAGAATTAACGTTGTCAATCCTAATGATTTTAATTTCATTCTGTATCCACACCTTCTGCTATATGACTTTGTGGTGTTCCCCTACTTTCTGTGTGTGAGTACTCCACATTGCAAAAGCAGAACATTAGGTGTCTTCCTCTCTCATTAAAATGGAGGCTCACAATTTCAGTTATCCCAGATAACTAACTAGCTTTTAGCATTTCTCTGTGTCTGCTTCCTAATGCTGGAGGTAACAGAATGTGCAACCATGACTGTTTTTTTTTTTGTTTTTTGTTTTGTTTTGTTTTTTTTTTTTTTTAATGTTCATACTGGGGATTCAAACTCAGGTTCTCCTGATTTCAGGGCAAGCACTGTTACTCACTGACACATCCCTCTCAGCTTCAGCTTTGCAATTCTTCCCGGTATGGACTATGCTTCTGTAATGCTGATTTTGAGTCTTGTCATGTGATAAGCTTTGGTCACTGGGTTATTAAAAAGTGTCAAACAACCACAATTAGAAGCACATTTATGATTAGGCTTGTCCTCTTACATTTCTGCCAATACCTTGAAAATCATGTGCCCATGGTAGTATATTATTTCAGAAAGAGGGTGAGAGACATGTGGAGCAAAGTTAAATCTTTTGAGTCCATCCCAGAGCTACTGTTCTTCAGTAAACATTATATCTTCAGGAGGAAGCCCTTTGGCAGAGAGTAACAGGGAGACTCAACCAAAGTCCAGCCCAGATTAGTCCAACCTCTGTTGTCTTAGATGTAAGCACCAAATAGATGCTTGCTGTTACCCAGTGGGATTTTGGGATTGTCATTATCATAGTTGGTAACATCATTTTTCTCTTGCTTCCACCATGATTTCCCTATTTCAGTAGGAACTGGCTTTCTTTTAAAGAATTTATCCCTTTCTATCCTTCCATCAGCATTGCTTAAAAATATACATCTAAAAGATTGGGGAGATGGGTCAATTACTAAAGTGCTTGCCATGC
The DNA here is from genome assembly GCA_030556225.1 of Cricetiscus sungorus. NCBI lineage: Eukaryota > Metazoa > Chordata > Mammalia > Rodentia > Cricetidae > Cricetiscus > Cricetiscus sungorus. The sequence continues at coordinate 4,416,552 of JANBXA010000405.1, read as the reverse complement.
AAGTATGCAGACCTAAGTCCAAATTTTTAGTACTTAGTGTAAAATAGCCAGGTTTAGTAGCACAGTCTTGTATCCCTTGAACTGGGAAGGTGGAGATAAGAGGTTTTCTGGGAAATGCTAATCAGTCAGTTTTCCCAAATTAGTAAGCTCTAGGCTCAGTGAGATCTTGTCTCAAAAGCTAAGGTAGGGAGTGATTAAAGAAGACATCCAATGTCAACCTCTGACCTTTACACATGTGAACACAGGCACGTGCATGCACACAAACACACACACACACACACACACACACACACACACACACACACACACACACACACATGCTCATCCAAGAAAAGATTTAAAGATACTTGACTCAGTGGCTGTACTGATAAATCATCAAAGCTAGACCTAAAAGATAATTCTGATCTGATGATTTGGTAACAGAGGTGTGGGTGGTTTAGTGGGTGGAGGGTAAAAGGTTAACTTTTTCTCCTTAGTGATGAATTCTCAGTGTAACAGAGTGCCAGTTCATAAGTTCCTTTCTCATATTTATGTCTATTCATATAGGATATTGATAAATAGTATAATTTTTGCTAGTCATAATTTTCTAACCTAAATAGGAACAATGCCATTTTTTACCTTGATAAAATATGGGAAATGAATATAAGTCAATAATTTTTAACATATGGTACATTACAGTGTTTTTGCTTTTACTTTTCCTTGGTTTCCTACTATTACAAATGGAAAAATCGGTGGCATTTTTATCACTATTCATTTGACATTGGCTGATTTTATTAGCTGAACTAACATTTTAGTCATTGGTGGAACTCTTCCAGTAGCAATCAGATTCAACAGAGTGTCAGGTCAAAAGAGTTCACACTGTAATAGCTGTCATCACTATAGAAAATTTTAAATAAAGACTATTTTTTCTTTTGTAATTCTGAGTGCCTTGGGGACCAAGTAGCAAGTCCACCCACAGCTATTGTCAAGCATATTTCTTTTTTCATCAGTAATAAGGAGTGATCTTTCCTCTGCCTAAATTTAGTTATCCTACAAAAAAGATCAAGAGGTTCATGTTGCAATATTGAATTCCTTATTTTCTTATCTATTTTACTTTTTGAAGTATCATAATTACTAATATAATCAGAATCTTTAATCTTAAATATTAAATAGGTGTGTCTAGATATCTAAATCTGAATTTGTTTACTACAATGAACTTTTTTCTTTTCTTATTTAAACTTGAAACTAGTCGTTTTACATGTCAATCCCTGTTCCCTCACCCTCCCATCTTCCCCTCTCACCCCCACCAAACCGGAGCCCATCTCCTTTCTGCTTCCCAGGGAGGGTGAGGTCTTCCATAGGGAGTCTTCAAAGTCTGTCATATCATTTGGTGCAGGGCCTAGGCCCTCCCCCATGTGTCTAGGCTGTGAAACTATCCCTCTATGTGGGATGGGCTCCCAAAGTCCATCCCTATACTAGGAATAAATACTGATTCACTACCAGAGGCCCTATAGACTGCCCAGTCCTCCTAACACCCACATTCAGGGGGTCTGGGTCTGTCCTATGCTGGTTTCCCAGTTATCAGACTGGGGTGTATGAGTTCACCCTTGTTCAGGACAAGCTGATTCTGTGGGTTTCTCCAGCCTGGTTTTGACCCCTTTGCTCATCACTCCTCCCTCTCTGTAACTGGATTCCAGGAGTTCGGCTAGTGTTTAGCTGTGGATGTCTACTTCTTCTTCCATCACCTATTAGATGAAGGCTCTAGGTTGGCATATAAGGTAGTTGTCAAACTCATTATCGTGGAAGGCTATTAAAGGTAGCCTCTCTGCTATTGCTTAGATTGTTAGTTGGCTTAATACTTAAGAATGTTCAGAGTTCAGAGGCAGAATCTCACCTCTAATGTACCACATTTACAAATTATGATATAGAGAATGAATAGCACATAAACAGATTATAGGATTAGGTCAGTTGCCTTCTTTCTACATGTGTAATAGATGGTTGTATATGCATTTGTGCAAATGTGTGCAAGTACTCTTACTCATGGATCTCACTCTTTCATGTGTGAAGGTCAGAGGTCCATGTCAGAATGCTTTCTTCAGTCCCACTCCCTTCTAACATTTTGAGACAAGATTGTTTTTTCCTTTTCTCTAATTTAAATTAGAAACAAGCTTGTTTTACATGCCAATGACAGTTCCCTCTACTTTCCCTCCTCCTAAGGCTCCCATCAACCCACTTTTCCATTCTCTTTCTGCTCTCCAGGGAGGGTGAGGCCTTCCATGAGGGATCTTCAAAGTCTGTCATATCATGTGGAGCATGGCCTAGGCCCTCCCCCATGTGTCTAGGCTGAGAGAGTATCCCTCTATGTGGAATGGACACCCAATGTCCAGTCGTATACTAGGGATATATACAATCAGAGGTCTGATATGTTGCCCAGGCCTCCTAATTGACACCCAAGTTCAGGGGGTCTAGGTTGTTCCTATTCTGTTTTCCCAGCTATCAGACTGGGGTCCATGAGCTCCCCCTTGTTCAGGTCAGCTGTTTCTGTGGGTTTCTGTAGCCTGGTCTTGACCTGCTCATCATTCCTCCCTCTCTGGAACTGGATTCCAGTAGTTCAGCTCAGTGTTTAGTTGTGTGTGTTTGCTTCTGCTTCCATCAGCTTCTGGGTAAAGGCTCTAGGGTGGCATAGAAGGTAGTCATCAATCTCATTATCAGGGAAGGGCATTTAAGGTAGCCTCTCCACTGTTGTTTAGATTTTTAGTTGGGGTCAGATTTCTCTTTAAATCTATAATGGCTCCTACATTATGGTATCTCAAATTGAGAGCATGGGGGGGGAGGGAGTTAGGAGAAAGAGAAGGGGAGAAGAGGAGGGGAAAAGAGGACATGAAGGGGCAGGAAGACTGAGTCCAGGGAAGAATAGAGACAATATTACTTAAGTGAACCTAGAATATATCATTTCAGCTAGACTAGATGGCCAATGAGGCCTCACAATTGACCTGTCTCAGCCCGTGACTCTGTGTACCCCACTCTTTAACTGGATTATTTGGTATATTGGTAACTAGCTTCTTAAGTTCTTTGTATATTTTAAAAATCAGCCCTCTGTCAGATGTGGGGGTGATGAAGAGCTTTTCCTATTCTGTGGGCTGCTTGTCGACTGTGTCCTTTGCCTTACAGAAACTTCTCAGTTTGAGGAGGTCCCATTTATTAATTGTCTATCTCAGTGTCTATGCTACTGGTGTTATGTTCAGGAAGCAGTCTCCTGTACCAATTTTTTCAAGGGTACCTCCCACTTTCTCTTCTAAGAGGTTCAATGTGTCTGGGTTTATGTTAATGTCTTTGATCCATTTGGACTTAAGTTTTGTGCATGACAATAGACCTGCAGTCTTCTATACACCAGCATCCACTTATGCCAGCACCATTTGTTGAGATGCTTTTCTCCTTCCATTGTATAAATTTAGCTTCTTTGTCAAAAAATCAGGTGTTTATAGGTATGTGGATTAATATCAATTTGATTCCATTGGTCTACCTGTCTATTTTTGTGCCAATACCAATCTGTGTTTAGGACTACAGCTCTATAACATAGTTTGAAGTCAGGGATGGTGATGCCTCCTAAAGTTCCTTTATTGTACAGGGTTGTTTTGGCTATCCTGAGTCATTTGTTTTCCATATAAAGTTGAGAGTTGTTCTTTCAAGGTCTGTGAAGAATTGTGCCAGAATTTTGATGGTGATTGTATTAAATCTGTAGATTGCTTTTAGCAAGATTGCCATTTTTACTATGTTGATCCTACCTAACCAAGAGCATGGGAGAGCTTCCATTTTCTGGTATCTTCTTTAATTTCTTTCTTTAAAACACAAAGTTCTTATTATATAGATCTTTCACTTGTTTGGTAAGCATTACCCCAAGATATTTTATGTTGTTTGTGGCTATTGTAAAGGGTGATGTTTCTCTGATTTCTTTCTCAGCCACTTTGTTGTCTGTATCTATTAGGGCTACTGATTTTTTTTGAGTTAATCTTGGATCCTGTCACTTTGCTGAAGGTGTTTATCAGTTATGGGAGTTCATTGGTAGCGTTTTTCATGTCACTTAGGTAAAGTATCATATAATCTGCAAGTAGTGAATTTTTGACTTCTTCATTTCCAGTTTGTATCCCCTTGATCTTCTTTTATTGTGTTATTACTCTAGCTAGTACTTCAAGTACAATATTGAAGAGATATGGAGTGAGTGGGCAGCCTAGTCTTGTTTCTGATTTTAGTGGAATCGCATTGAGTTTCTCTCCATTTAGTTTGATTTGGCTGTTTGTTTGCTGTATATTGCTTTTATTATGTTTAGGTGTGTTCCTGTTATCCCTGATCTCTCTAAGACCTTTATCATGAAGGTGTTGGATTTTGTCAAAGGCTTTTTCAGTATCTAGAGAGATGAACATGTGGTTTTTCTTTTTCAGTTTGTTTATATGGTGGATTACATCGATGGCTATCTATATGTTGAACCATCCCTGTATCCCTGGGATGAAGCTTACTTGGTCATAGTAGATGATTTCTCTGATGTGTTCTTGGATTCAATTTGCCAGTATTTTATTGAGTATTTTTGCAACCATTTTCAAGAGGCATATTGGTCTGTGGTTCTCTTTCTTAGTTGTGTCTTTGTGGCTTGGATACCAGGATGATTGTAGTCTCATAAAAAGAGTTTGGCAATGATCTTTCTGCTTCAATTGTATTGAATACTTTGAGGAGTATTGGTATTAGCTGTTCTTTGAATTTCTGGTAGAAATCTGCCCTGAAACCATCTTGCCCTTGGCTATTTTGGTTGGAAGACTTTTGATGACTTTTTCAATTTCATTAGGGGTTAAGGTCTATTTAAATTGCTTGTTTGGTCTTGATTTAATTTTGGTAAATGATATCTATCCAGAAAATCGTCCATTTCCAATAAATTTTTGATTTTGAAGAGTACAGGTTTTCAAAGTATGACCTGAAGATTCTCTGTCTTCTGTGTCTGCTATCTCTCCCTTTTCATATCTGATTTTGTTAATTTGCATATTCTCTCTCTGTCTTTTGCTTAGTTTGGATAAAGCTTTGTCTATCTTGTTGATTTTCTTGAAGAACCAACTCTTCACTACAATGATTATTTGTATTGTTTTCCTAGTTTCTAACTTATTGATTTCAGCCCTCAGATTGATTATTTCCTGGTGTCTACTCCTCCGGGGTGAGTTTGCTTTTTTTTGTTCTACGCTTTCAATTGTGCTGTTAATTCTCTAATGTGACTATTCTCCAGTTTCTTCATGTGGGCACTTAGGGCTATGAACTTTTCTCTTAACACTGTTTTCAAAGTGTCCCATAAGTTTGGGTATGTTGTGTCTTCATTCTCATTGAATTCTAGGAAGTCTTTAATTTCTTTATTTCTTCCTTGACCCAAGAATGTTGAAATTGCTCATTGTTCAATTTTCATGAGTATGTAGGGTTTCTGCAATCTGTGTTGTTGAATTCTAACTTTAAAGCATGGTGGTCTGATAAAATATGGGGGGTGATTCCAATTTTTTGTACCTATTGAGGTTTACTATACTGCCAAGTATATGGTGGATTTTAGAGAAGGTTCCATGTGGTGCTGAGAAGAAAGTATATTCTTTCGTGTTTGGATGGAATGTTCTATAGATGTCTGTTAAACCCAATTGGGTCATAACTTCTGTTAGTTCCTTTGTTTCTTTGTTAATCTTCTGTCTGGTGGACCTATCTAGTGTTGAGAGTTGGGCATTGAAATATCCCACTATAAGTGTGAGGTTTGAAGAGAAACCTGACTCTAGTGAAATGTCCGGACACCTAGAAAACTGACCCCAACCAACAATTTGAGCAACAGTGGAAAGGCTACCATAAGTGCCCTTCCCTGATAATGAGATCGATGACTAACCTATCTACCATCATAGAGCTCTCTCATCTAGTAGCTAATGAAAACAGAAGCAGACACCCACAGTAAACACTGAACCGAACTGGAATCCAGATGCAGAGAGGACAAGACCAGGCTACAGAAACCCACAGAGACAGCTGACCTGAACAAGGAGGAGCTAAGGGGCCCCTGGACTGATAGCTGGGAATCCAGCATCGGACCAACTCAGACCCCTTGAACATGGGACTCAGTTAAAAGGCCTGGGCAGTCTAAGGGACCTCTGACAGTGAAACCAGGATGTATCCCTGGTGCACAAAATGACTTTGGGAACATATTCCCCATGAAGGGATACTCCCTTAACCTAGAGGCAGGAGGGAGGGCCTATTCCCTACTCCAAATAACTTGACAGATTTTGTTGACCCCTCCTGGAAGGCATCACTCTACATGTGGTGTGTGTGTGTGGGGGAATGGAATGGGAACGTGGTTGGGGGGAATGGGAGGGAGGGAGAGAGAGAGGGAAGAAAAGGAAAATGGGATCGATATGTAAAATAAGAAAATAAATAAATTAAAAAATAAAAAAATCAATACTACAAAAAAGTGTGTGAGGTTTTATGTGAGCTTTGAGTTTTAGTAGTATTTCTTTTATGAATGTGGGTGCCTTTGTATTTGGGGCATAGATGTTCAGAATTGAGACTTTGTCTTAATGGATTTATCCTGTAATGAATGAGATAATGACCTTCTTCTTCTCTTTTGATTAATTTCAGTTTAGAGTCTAATTTATTAGATATAAATATTGCTACATCGGCTTGTTTCTTGGGTCCATTTGATTGGAAAGTCCTTTCCCAACCCTTAACTCTGAGGTGATGTCTGTCTTTGAAGTTTAGGTGTGTTTTTTGTATGCAGCAGAAGGATGGATTCTGTTTTTGTATCCATTCTTTTATCCCGTGTCTTTTTATAGGCGAGTTAAGACCATTAATATTGAGGGATATTAATGACCATTGATTGTTAATTCTTGTTTGTTTTGGATTTGTTGTTGGTGGTGATATTGTGTGTAGATTTCCCCCCATTTTCTTTTGTCTGTTGGTATAGGGGGATTATCTATTGCCTATTTTTTTGTGGGTGTAGTTAGTTTCTGTAGGTTGGGATTTTCCTTCCAGAACATTTTGCAGTGCTGGATTAGTTGATGTGTATTGTTTTATTTTTGTTGTTGTTGTTTTGTTTGTTTTTATTTAAATTTTAAACAAGGTTGGTTTACATGTCAATCCCAGTTTCCTCACCCTCCTATCCTCCATTATCACCCTCACCAAACCCCAGCCCATCCCCTTTCTGCTCCCCAGGGAGGGTGAATCCTTCCATGGGGAGTCTTCAAAGTCTGTTATATCATTTGGAGCAGGGCCTAGGCCCTTCCCAATATGTCTAGGCTGAGAAAGTATCTCTCTATGTGACATGGGCTCTCAAAGTCCATTCATATACTAGGGGTAAATAATGATCCACTATCAGAGGACCCATAGACTGCCCAATACTTGTAATTAACACCCACATACAAGGGGTCTGCGTCTGTCCTATGCTGGTTTCCCAGCTATCAGACTGGGGTGCATGAGCTCCCCCTTGTTCAGGTCAGCTGATTCTGTGGGTTTCTCCAGCCTGGTTTTGACCCCTATGCTCATCACTCCTCCCTCTCTCTGTTGTTTAAATCTGGTTTTGTCATGGAATATCTTGGTTTCTCCATCAATAGTGATTGAAAGCTTTGCTGGGTATAGTAGTCTGGGCTGGCATTTGTGATCTCTTAGTGTTGGAAGAACATCTATCCAGGTCCTTCTGGCCTTCAGAGTTTTCGTGGAGAAGTCAGGTGTAATTCTGATATGTTTGTTTTTATATGTTACTTGGCCTTTTTCCTTTGCTGCTCTTAATGTTCTTTCTTTATTCTGTATGTTTGGTGTTTTGATTATTACGTGGCAAGGGGACTTTCTTTTGTAGTCCACTCTATTTGGTGTTCTGTAAGCTTCTTGTACTTTCATTGGCATGTCTTTTTTAAGGCTGGGAAAGTTTTTTTCTATGATTTTGTTGAATATATTTTCTCACCCTTAAAGTTGGGTTTCTTTCTTTACCTTCCTCTATACCTATTTTTCTTTGGTTTGGCCTTTCTATGGTGTCCCATATTTCGTGGATATTTTGTGTCAAGGATTTGTTGGAATTAAGATTTTCTTTGGTCGATGAATATATTTCTCCGAGTGTATCTTCAACTCCTGAAATTATCTCTTCCATCTCTGTATTTGGTTGGTTATGCTTGTATCTGTAGTTCCTGATTGTTTGCCTAACTTTTGTATTTCCAGCATTCCCACAGAATCAGCTGACCCAAACAAGGGAGCACTCATACACCCCAGCCTGACAACTGGGAAACCAGCATAGGACTGACCCAGACCCCCGGAATGTAGGTGTTAGTTAGAAGGGCTGAGCAGTTTATGGGTCCTCTGGTAGTGGATCAGTATTTATCCCTAGTATATGAATGGACTTTGGAGCCCATTCCACATAGAAGGATACTTTCTCAGCCTAGACACATGGGGGAGGGTCTAGGTCCTGCTCCAAATGATATGACAGACTTTGAAGACTCCCCATGGAAGGCCTCACCCTCCCTGGGGAGCAGAAAGGGGGTGGGCTGGGGTTTGGTAGGGGTGATAAGGGAGGATGGAAGGGTGAGGGTACTGGGATTGACATGTAAAACAAACTTGTTTCAAATATAAATTTTAAAAAGGAAAAAAAAGAGGGAACTAGGTTTTCAGGTACATGAGTAGAAAGGTAGGTCACCGTGCGCTCGAAAGTTTAGGTTTTCATTTTATTTACTTATAAATTGAAATGTTTAGGAATGTTCTGCCTCACCTTGATAACTAAAGTTAATTAAGTGGTAATCATGCTTATTTAAATTAAGCTTACTGAACTTTGACTTGTGGGTGCATGAAATGAAGGTTACGAGATAGGAGATAGAATCATTGGAACTGGCTTTAACCTGTTAGTATCAGCTTAGACAGTTGACCAGGAAGCACCAATAGTGTCATACAACAGGCTGTACTGGTATTGTGAGTGCATATGGTCTGATGTCTTAAATGCATTCTTTCAAGCTCACATTTAAACTAAAGGTCATTTTAGCAGAGAGCCATCATCTTAGCAATGAGATCTTCACAAGAAACAAAAGCCCGAGAAAACATAAAATCCCACCAGAGGAATCTTCTTAAATCACGGGGTGGGAGGGGGGATCTTCATGTTTCACAGTCAAGCAAATGCTTCTCCAGCTTAGAATAAGAATTAATATGGGGGTCAAATGCTATCCTGGAAGTGTATTTCTGCCATTCAGGCAATGACACTTGTCAGCAATTCAAGAAGGGTGAGGGTAAAATGGGTGCCATTAGATGGATGAGCACTCACTGTTCTTTTTTTGTGTGTGCATTTTTCATATTCAGAAAGAGCTGCTTTCAACAGCTCTTTCCCTCCGAGCTTTCCTTCTCACTTAGTGCCCCATTTGAGTCATCTTTTCCCCTCAGGTGTCAAAGCTGTATTAGCATAGCATTTCCCATGTACTTAGCAAAGGTGTATCTCTGATGAGCTCATTTATTCTCCTCTTTAGCAGAGAGAAACAGTAAAAGCATCAGAGGGAAATTGCCAGGGGAACAGAGTGCAAGGTTAGGAGTGAGGAGAGGGGAAATGGGGCACAGTGTAGGTAGACATGGAAGACAAGTTGTGGTATCTCTACCCAGCTATATGCTTCATTTAGTCCTCCCAAGACCCTAGTGAGCTAAGCACTACCCCCAACCATACAAATGAAGAAAATGAGCCCGAGGTTGTTTTTAAGAAGCTTGCACAGGAAATATTATTGTCACCTGTGCCAGATCCAAATTCTACCTCAAGCAGATCTGGCCTCTAGGAAGTCCCACTATGGCATGATGTTCTGAGGAAGACACTGAGTATCTAGTGCTGGAACATTGGAAATTTCATGTTTTCAAAATAGCATGGTGGTTAAATTAGACACATCTGCAGAGCTGAATTTGTTCAAGAGACAGCATGTAACTTCTGCAAATAAGGTTTGGGGCAAAGCTTTCAGAGGCAGATACCACATTCAATACTTCTTATCTTAAACCACTTAAGGAATTAGATGGGGCAGGATAAAGGAATGCCCAGGCAAAGGAGAGAAGTTAGCATTCAGATCACAGGAGACTCGGTGCAGAATGATTTGTCACATTTTGAGTATATATTAAGTGATATTGTATGAGTTAATGGGATGGGGTGACAACTTCTAAGTCACTATTAATGGTTCTACTATTTTAGGGGCCATTTGACACAAGAAGTTTAATTATAGTAGAGTCATATCTATAGAACATGCTATAGAACATGTATGTGGCTTACACCAACTAGCATTACTCACAGGGTTCTTCCTGCACTAGTCACAGACTATTGGTGGTAAACAGAAGCATTGAGAATAAACATGTAGACATATCTTAACAAGTTTAGGGGGGAGGGTGTTTGTGTGTATGCACTTATACCACTGTACAAGTGTGGAGGTCAGAAGACAGCTTCCAGGAGTCAGCTCTCTCCTTCTACCATATAGGTCCAGGGCACCCAATTTATGTTGTCAGGTTTTGCTTTTATCTGGTGAGCCATTTCACAGGAATACAGAAACTTTAATGACAGACTGATAGTATTGTCTCATCATGTGACCAGTGTGCTTGCATGGAGGATACTTTAAAACAATTTTTTTTCTGTGAGTGTGGTTGGGGTTCATGATATAAAATTCCTGAATAATCAGTATAAATTTTATGTTGGAAAAATATCTCTCTGATAACTTATTTTTATTGAATCTTATAAAATTATTGGTCTATCCCAATCATGGTTTGAAAAAATTGATCTTTGTGACTTGGTAGTTAAGAGATTACTAATTAGGTTCTGAGTACATATGAAACTACATGAAGTTACATGGCTTATATCTCTGAGCTCTTTATCTTTTTATTCAAGAAAGAAAAGTGAGCACCGTTAGGAACAGGTTTTTCTTTTATTGATTTATTACTCTTTGATGTGATAATACGAAATACAGCCATGCTGGCAAACTACAAGTGAGTCAGGTGTGTAAACTGGTTCTCTGTGGGAGGCTTTGCATATTTCAGAATAGAGAAACAACAGCTCTCAGTGCACCCTAACAAAAATAACCATCATATAACCTTTATTTAAAACACACTTATCAGTTGAATGTTCTAACTCTTAAAAAAGCTCCTTGTTAAATGCCTTGGATGGTTATTATATTTCCTTTATGTTTTTAAAATGAGTCTTATTATTATCTAGAGTAAGCCTGGAATGAACACATTTTCTCCTCTAAATTTATTATAGTCTAATGAATGATTTAAATACTCATAAGTAAAAACTTTTGATGTCTAACTGTAACTCACAATTAGGTGATTTCAAGTGATTATTTGAACCCATAGCTAAGTGGCCTAATTATGTTCAAAAATATATACCTCAAGCCAGTGAGGTGGCTCAGTGGGTAAAGGTGCCTGTTGCCAAGTCTGATGACTTGAGTTTGATCTGCAGGATCCTCAGTAGCAGGAGAGAACTGACTCCCACAGGTTGTCCTTTGGCCTCCACACACACTGTGGCATGTATACCCCCAAAATACACACACCAAATTCTGTATCCGTGTGTGTGTGTGTGTGTGTGTGTGTGTGTGTGTTTGCCTTAAATATTCACAATACCATTTTTTAAATTTCAGAAACTGTTCAAATATAAAAAGCCCAGAGCTAACCATTTCCTTTTCCATAAAATTATAGAACTCTTGGCTGATATGCTGTCGGGCAGGGATAGTTGCAATCCCGGGTAGGGCAGAGAAAGAGGGTTTGTTCATCCAGAGACTATTAGGTCATAGAAAGGTCTGCCATGATTTTCCAGTTAAGAAGATGCCCAGCAAGAGAGTTTATGTATCACCCCTTTCTTTCATTTCTTCTTTCTTTCTCTTCCTTCCTTTCCTTCCTTCTTTCTATCCTCCCCTCCCTCCCTCCTTCCCTCTGTCCCTTCCTTCACTCCCATCCTTTTTGTCTTTTCTAAGTTGTTCCCTTCCTTCCTTCCTTCCTTCCTTCCTTCCTTCCTTCCTTCCTTCCTTCCTTCCTTCCTTCCTGCCTTCCTTCCTTCTTTTCTTCCTCCTTTCATTTTTAAAACAAAGCCAGCTACACAAGGGCTTGGCTAGGATTACCTCACCTTCCCACTTCCTTGTTGTCCTTAAAAATAAGCAATCATGTTCTTCACACTGCAGGGGTTGTATTTGCCTGAGACTTCACTGAACTGCACTTGCCAGAAGCTTCAGTGGCCATGCTTACCTACTTCTACTTTGGGATGACCACTTCCTCTATGAGTCTGTAATTAATCTCACCAATTTATATTGGTTTTACTAACAATTATTTGATGTTTAGTTGATACTAAATCAGTTTTTATCAGTTTAATATGTTTGTATTTTAGTCTACTGTCTTGTTCTATAAGTAATGAGCATAATTTAATGTTGGATGGGATATATCCTAGTAATTTGTTCTATACAGTTACATGATATGAACAAATTAAAAATATTGTAGTATTGGCAGTATTTTAAAAATAGCTAAATGCTAATAATGGGCATATTTTTAAAAATTCTCTGGAAGGAAACCTGTGAAATTTGATTATCCATAGAACTCTGTTGACTCATCAGAGTAAAGAACACATTTGCACAGAGAATATGTGTTAATCATGGGGCTTACTTTTAGCAGTCAGAGCACCCTGGTAAAACACTTTCTGACCTTCAGCTTGTCATGTTTTATTTACAAGAGCAGTGTGGCACACTTAGCTGATATTGCTTTGGGGACTCTGGGACCTGAACACATGAAGACATAAGACAAAGGACCCTTTCTTTTAACCAATGATCTCTGCTATGCTCAATGCTCCAAGTCGCTGAAATTTCTCAGGAATCTGTAAAATAAATCAATTTCTTAATTTAGTTTAGCAAAGAGGAAGAATGTGTTTTAGCATGTAGTGACTCAAGTCACATTATAACATTCATCGTTAGGGGAAAGTCAGAGTCATTGTTTTGCTTTATTTTTTTTCTCCTTTTCACATTTTGAAAGGCACAGAATTTTAAAATCTAAATTCTTGAGTTACCATGAAAGAAACTCTTTTCATATAGCATACATAAACAATTTGAAGGATTTGCAAGCCATTTAAGACTACACAGTCCACAAGTACAAATAATGTATCTTTTTTCTAATACTTTAAGAGTTTTAAAAAGTCTCAACATATGACATAAAATAGAGCACTAATTTTTCAGAACAAAACATATTAAAGTTCTCATCAAAGAATTTGTTAGTAGAAATAATTGTTCACAGGGTGGTTTTTTTTTTATCTTGCCCTTTCCAAAAAAAAAAAAAAAAAAACCAAACTGTATTTGGTGATCATTGTTAAAAGCTCCCACTATGAGCATTGTTACTTTAAACTGTCTGCTTTCTATGTTTAGCTACAACATGCTTGACAAAGAGCAGTGCACATGCCTGATAAACTCTCTCATAAATTTATTATAAGGCAATATCTACTTGTCAGTTCTTGAGTCATTACTTTTGACATCAAGTGAAGATACAAATGGAAAGTGAACATACAGCCCCTGAAATAATTTTAAATGACTAATATAGATCATAGGAAAGGCTGTTAATGAGAATAAATGAAATAATATTTTCTGGCAATATGATGGTTGCTCTTATGAAACCAAGATGAGGTGGTTCAAATTTAAAGTTGATTAAAGTTTGCTAAACCACGGGGTGATGAAAAATGACAAAATAAATCTAGATTAAAACCTCTTCTCACCATGATCTTTTTGTAAATATCACTGTATATTTCTTATACAAAATTTAATCAAATTTCTCATTTGCTCTTGCTGATAAAATATATTCAGATTAAACACATTGGCTCCATTTGTGCTAGGCACTACTACTGATTTAAACCAATGTTCAACACACACAATTAAAGTACATAGTTACCATCATATTTTTAGTGATGCAGGGAGAGGAATGAGTTTCTATTCAGATTCAACTTCCATAAAGATCCGATTTGGTGGTTTTCAATAAATCATTGTACAGATAGATTATGGAGCTACTGTGGCCACGTCATCTGTCATCAACTTGCAATGGCGTTTGCCTTCCAGGATCTTAAAATATAATTGAGAAGACAAGTTATACAGACATGAAAAGTTAAATCATCAATCTAGACAGTGATATAAGAGTTATCTCAAGGCAATACATGATTGAGTAACAAATAATGCCTCTTGTTTCTATACTAGTGACATTTATAGCTGTACACAGATGAAAGCAAGTGGAAAATTTCAACAATTCAAACAATTCAAAGGTGAAACACACACAGAGAGAGAGAGAGAGAGAGAGAGAGAGAGAGAGAGAGAGAGAGAGAGAGAGAGAGGAGGAGGAGGAGGAGGAGGAGGAGGAGGAGGAGGAGGAGGAGGAGGAGGAGGAGGAGGAGGAGGAGGAGGAGGAGGAGGAGTTCAAACTGGCATGCACAGGGAATATTTCATGAATCAGGCAAAGCCGGTAGGAGGTCTGGGGATGGCCCTCTAGGGTGATTGGACTTTGCTGGGAAGATGTGTGAGTGGGCCTGGTAACCATGCTATTTCAGATTCTAAATTGTATTTCTGCCTGGCTTTATTCACATCTTAGTAAGACTGTTAGTGAACCTAGCAAAATTCACATTCTCTTCTTTGGGAGCTTGAATTTATTTCTCAGACCACTTTGAAGTTATGTATAGCCAGGTGGCAGATATATATCCAATGATATGAGTGGAAATGTATTAAATAACTGAAATATAACATATGATCCTGAAATTCCCCAGACTCAGACAACAAAGCACCTATCCTTAGCTGGGCTAAGGAGGCAGAGACAGGCAGACCTCTGTGAGTTTGAGGCCAGCCTGGTTTACACAGCTAGTTCTAAGACACCCAGGACTACATAGTGAGACCTTGCCTTACACAAACAAACCAACCAACCAATTCTTGGACGTTATAATAAATGGACATTCTCACCAGTCAGCTCAAGAGGTACTGCCATTTGTGGCCTCAGCAATGCTTGAGTGAAGATCAAGAGATCAAGGTTTGGAGAATAAAAGAGAAGCTTAGTTCTGCTTCAAAACTGGGGACAAGGTTAAGAGCAATCCAGTGAGGGTAACATTGAATGGAATCCTCAGTTTCTGCATCAATAAAACTGGGTTCTCTGTGACAATCAAATAGAGTGATACTTTGTGAATGAGGCTAGTAGATTTTTTTCAGCAAACTATTACCTGCATGCTGGTGAGAATAAAGTGGGGCAACTATTACAAAGCAATTGGTACCTGCATGGGAACTAACAAACATTGGCTAGAGACTTCAGCTGGGCTGGATTTAAAACAGAAAGATTAAATGACTTCTCTCTAGATATAGGAGATCTGATGATGTTTTTGAAAACAGAAATGGAAATATCACTGGAGAGTTAGTAAAGTTTATTGATAGAGGATGAGGGAGAGAGTAGGGATAATGGAAGGAGCAACATTATCCACACCCCATCTTAAAGTCAGCATCTTCAATAAAACAAAGAGAATTCCTGAAGTAGTATTATACTGCAAGGAAGTAATACATTGTTTTTTTTTCTTTTTCCCCCTTTTCTTTTTTAAGACAGACTGTGTAGCTCAGGCTGTCCTAGTACTCACACTATAGACCAGGCTGGCTTCAAACTCAGAGATCTGCCTGCCTCTGCCTCCCAAATTTAAAAAATTAAAGGAGTACACCATCACTGCCTGGCTCAATTCAGGTGATCTTAAAAACATATACCAGTGGACATTATAATTTGAACATCCTCCAAGGCTCAAGCATTCAGGTAAGCATTACAATTTTCCAATATTAACCATTTTTTATCTAGTTATCTAAGGGAAATAGCTAAGTTAATATAAAATACTTGTTTAGTAGACAGCAGCATGTTATACTTTGTTTATTCTCTATTATTCAAACTCTTGAGCAAAAAATTCCATTTTACTTTTCAGGTTTTAACAATACTGCATGTTCATGGCTTTCCCCAATACTTAAACAAAGACAGGAAAATTAAAAAAATATCTAAGATGTTCTCATCTTGGGGTGGTGGAAATTTCTGAGTTGATTGTAGCAAGCACTACATAACTGTACGAATTTGTTTTTAAAAAAAATCATAGAATTCACCTGGGCAGTGGTGGTACATGCCTTTAATCCCAGCACTTGGGATGGAGAGGCAGGTGGATCTCTGTGAGTTTTAGACCAGCCTGGTCTACAAGAGCTAGCCTCCAAAGCTACACAGGAGATCTCTGTCTTGAAAAAACAAAGAAGAAAAAAAAATCATAAAATTCTACCCATTCAAAAAGTTTTAATATATGCAGATGTATGTAAATATGGTTGATTTAAAGAAAACAAGGACAAAGAACACACCCTAGAACACTAGGTCAGATGTCTTAAATCTGTAAATGGATAATTTCAAAACTAAATTTGTTACTGAAATAGGAAAGAAATGTTCATTAGTAGAGAGGAAATGCTCCCAGACCAGCTTATTTCTCCCTTGTTTTATCAAGGACAGCCCTCTGCACACTCAGACCTTACCAATTAGGTAAAGCACATAGGGACATCCTCAGCTTGTTAGCCCTCACAGTGAGCCTGGGCATATAAAGAAAACTCCCCTAGCCACTGGAGCAACATGAGGTCTGTGCAAATACAACTGCAGGAGACCTGAAATTTTCACAAAGGATAATTGTAGATTTTGTAGGGTATTCTGCTTGTGCTGAACAGAAACTCAACTCTGGTTAAAACCTTTGTCTAGCTCACTGCATTTCAGCCATGTCCCTGCTCTGTGGCTCTTTTGCAGAAAGACCTCCCTTGTTGGTCCTACTGCAGCAACCAATTATACTTATAAATAATTTGTGTGTCTCACACGCCAGCAAGTTTTATGAGGGCATAGGCTTTATCTTTTCACTTCCATGGCTCCAGAACTATAACAGTGCTGGGATTAGGAGATTTTCCAGAAATACTTACAGAATAAAGGGAAGATGAAAACCATAGTAAAGGGAGAAGTGAGTAGAGGCAGGAGTTCAGATGCACTCAGGACTCACTTTGACCATTCAGTTGTCATTTTCTTGGGCATTTTCTACCTTCACTCAGTGATTGTGCTGGTTAATCTTGTTTGTCAACTTGACTGGATTAAGAAACAGCTAGGAAACCTGCTTATAGTGGTGTAGCCCTTTAATATAAGCACTTGGGAAGCAGATGCAGGCAGATCTCTGTGAGTTCAAGATCAGCCTGGTCTACATAGTGATTTCCAGAACAGCCAGAGCTACATAGTTAGACCCAGACTCAGAAAATAAGGTAAAAATGAGGACAGAAAAAAGAGTGAGCTAAGAGATTAGTGAAGTGCACTTTTGAGTGTGTTTCTGAGGGCACACCCTAAATGCTGGGTACAGGTATGCACAACCACACCCAGATTGTCACAAGAGAGCATCAATTGCTACCCCCACTGCACACATATGTGCTACTAAAATCTTTATCTATTGTTAGAGATTTTTCGTCTTTCCTCTGTTAGCATGAGATGCTATCACTGTGCCCTTTTTTCTTGCTTTGCTTAATGACAAAGACTTTTTTTAGCTGCTTGCTGTGATTGAACATGTGAGAGAAATATTCCTCATATTCTCCCTCTTGTTTTCCATCCCTTTCTTCTGTATCTTGTGTTAGGCCCCTGCTTGAAATATCTCAAGGTCATTCTTTATTCCTCCCCAGTTTAATAGTCAAATAGGAATTAATCATACCACCTTTTTCATTCACCTGTTCAAAATATGGATATGGGAAGGAAAGAATACATAGAAACCTCTGGAACACTCAGTGATCTCTTTACCTTTAATGCTTTTTTTGAAATGCTGTTTGTCTCAGTTCAGTTCTGTGTAAGTTTTAGTAATGTTTATGAGATGAATTTATACCTCCTTGTGTGTGTGTGTGTGTGTGTTTGTGTGTGTGTGTGTGAGTGTTGTATGTATATATGTATGCACACACACACACACACACACACACACACACATATATATTCTTCAAAATAAAAGTACCAAGCATCTTTGATTAATCCACAATTAAGATAGGCATTAAAACCAGTCTGCAAGTTTCAAATAAGAGACTTTGAGAACACATGGGGAGGCATATCAAGATGTTGACACAAGCACTTTGACAGTGTAAAATGCTGGATTAACCATTGCCCTTTGCTTAGACAGATAAGGAAAGGAAGTTTAGTCAACACTTACATTACCGTTTTCACAACACTCAAACTAAAGCTTTGTGTCTTCCAACATATCATTATAAAGTTGAATTTCTAAGACTGTGAACTTAAAAAGGGCAAAGAGCATTTCTATAGTAGTGCAGGGTTTGTTTTGATAACTCTAAAGGCTGCAGGCTTGTAACCCTGAGATCATGAATGTTTATTACAGGAAACTGTGTGTTAGGATGTCTGGGATGGAAAATTGTGCTTGTTTGCTTCAACTTGTAAATGCTGTGTGTCACAAGAGGTTGGTTTGACTCACCAATCCTTTGATAATTGATCTGCCATTTTTGACCTCACTGATCCAGCTCTAATTATCCCAAGGAGTATAAGACAATGTGCAGATCAGTTTGGAATTAAAAACATAGCTGAAGGCATTCTTTGGGAAAAGCAGTTTTACTAACAAAATAAATAAGTGACTCCAGCAAAAGAACATTAAAATGCAAGTACAGATCACAGCAGTCTTCATAAAAGCTCCAACCGGAAACTATCTAAATACTGTCTGATGATAGCTGGTTAGATAAATATACTGCGGTCGATTTATACAATGGAATACTATACAGAGATGAGAATGGGCTGCAACCAGACACAACAGCATAGATGGGTCTCATAAACAAAATGGTGAGTGAAAGAAGCCAGATGCAAGAGAGAACATACTGAGTGCTTTCCTTCACTTAAAATCCCAAACCAGGATTCCTGGTGTTGAGATAGTACATGTTTGGAGGCAGCAGGGCTTCAAGTGAGCATGACAGGAATTCTGGGAGTTAAAATACTGTTCTAATTCTTGAGGAACACATTTATTTGAGGAGTTCTCAAAAATACTTTAAAATATCCCATGTCTTAAAACATGCACAGATATTAGCCAAATAGAGAAGGAAGGAAAGGGAGCATTCAATGGGAAGAATCCTTCATGGGCAGATGACAAGAGAAGATATTTCAGATTGGATATGATATGAGAGCTATATTTATCCAAATATAAAAAAAATAGTGTAAGCACAGCAGAACAGCACTGCACTAGGTTCCCATAAAAGATCTCAGCACTTCACATAAGCCCTGTGCTGGTCTTCTCTTGTATAGTACTGTGGTAATCCTGTATCCTACTCTTGTCTTACTCTCATAATTGTTTGCTCAAATATCAATATCTCTATATAAGGTCTTAAATAGCTCTTCAATAGATGAATCCCGATTTCTAAACATTACAACCATAATAGTCTCAGTTGTCTCCAGTCTTTGTGAACCTCATGTGATGTAGTCAGTTTGGGTAGTGAGTTCAGGGGACCACCTGAGTTCTTTGTTTGAATGGTATTTAGCAAGCTATTCATCAAAGAATCTAAATGAAGATGATTCATACCCTAACTATGAGGAGAGGGCATGATAGAGAAAAATCATTCAGTCAACGGCAATATTAGAATTTACAGGCAGATACACTCAGTACAACATTTAGGAAAGGTTACTTCTTATTTGTTTTAAAACAAATACTAACCCATTGAGTGTCAGGTATATTAAAGGAACATAGAAATTTTGGTTTTGAAATCCTGAGCAAGTGATGTTTTGATTTTAATGTGTTTGCTATTTTGTGTGTGTGTGTGTGTGTGTGTGTGTGTGTGTGTGTGTGTGTGTGTGTGTGTGTGTGTGCGTGCGCGCGCGCGCACACGCGTGTTTGAAAAGTGGAAGCAATCCTAGGGTCTTTTGTAGCTCAAAACTCCCAACACATGTGGCTGACAATGACTTTGGACTTCTGATCTTCCTGTCTCCCTGTTTGACCTGCTTCCACCTTCTGAATGCTGGGATTACAGGTGTGTAGCACCTGATCCATTTTATGTGATGCTGGGGATGGAACCCAATGGTTCATGTAAGCTAGGCAACAGAGACTTTTCTCTTCACTAGATATAAGGTGTGCAGAGGGCAATAAGGGTGTTTTCTTTATACTTGGGAAAGCTGAGAGAATTGCCAAAGTTTGGAATTATATTTTGGGGGACAAAGGGTGGCAGCTCAATGCAAGAAAATCTGGAGGCATAAAACCTGTAAGGGAATTGCACTATGGGAGTGCAAGCTATTGAATGTGGAGAACTTTCCAAGACTAGACTTGTGGGGATATACATATATATTTTTTAAATGACATTTAGACTTAATGTTTATGATCTTTCTGTCTGTTAACTAAATCTCTCTCTGTAACTGAGCAAAGGAGGCATTTTCTATGAGATAGACACCTACTTCTTGAGCCCCCCAAACTGAAGCATACACTAGTCTCCCACTTTCACAATAATAGCCCTTTGTTACCAGAAAATTATTGTAACCAAGGGTTACTCCAGCCAACAAGCTTACTCATTGAATTGTGACTTTCATTTTTCTTATCAAAACAGATGCACAACTTCTAAAAGTCATTTGCCCTGGCCCTATTATTTGATCTAAATCAATCTTTTGGCTTCTGGGTATTTTAGCCATTCTCTTCATCTGTATGTCAGACTTACTGTTTCAACTTGAAGGGATTCAGACTGGATGAATAATTGCCTTGAAAAAAAAAGAAATGGTGAGTCATCGTTCTAAAAATCCATATTGCTTGGCATTTACAGCACTCCTACTCTGTATCATAGGAGATGAAAAAAGAATTTGCTGCTTATGCCCTCTGAAGAATGTATTTTGTTGCCATCTCTGGCATGACAGATGCATTAACAATGGAGCAGGTCATTTTATACAGGAACTCCTATCTTCTCAAGGACATCAGGGTCAGGAAGTACCTATCACTATAGGCGTGAGTTGTCGAGCTCACAAGTGTCCTGAATCTTTGTCTCCTAGTACTCTATTACAGACCCAGCAATGGCTCTGGAGGTAATGCCATGATTCAGGCTCCCATCTTTTGCCTTCTGCCCTTCATCATTCCCCTATTTTCAAGACCAGTTCAAATATCATAGGCATTATCAGGATTAAACAACATCAACAAGGAAACGAAGAAGTAAAGAGGCTTTTAATTGGGTCCACTTGTCACATATTTCCACAGTCAGGGGAATAGAGGGGGATCTCCACACCTCAGTTGTATGGGAAAAGGCCATTAGGAGAGAAGAAAAGAGATGGTCCCCCAGTGGTATCTGTGGCAGAAATGGATTAGTTATGCAGCCAACTATCTGTTTAGACTAAATATTTTAGTCTATGTTACTATTAGAGGATGCCATGTGACTGAATCCTGTCCAGTGGAGTGTGTGAGTGTGATGTAAGTGCCATTTTAAGGCCTGGCATCTTTGAGTCCTTCTCTGACAGCATTCTTTCCATCTCTGTCCCTATATGCATCCCTTTCTGCCATTAGTTGACTGAGTTTGTGTTTCGTCATTTTGGAAGCCACATGTTCAATATTTCAGCATTTTCCTCAGCCTTGGGGGTCTTGAATGCCTATAGGTCTAGAAGCTCTCGTTCTAACTGTTTTGTATGACTGAAGAATAAGTCACATTGTAAATCACTGAGATTATGGTATTTAATATGCTTATCCTAACTAGTACAGAACACATACAAACGCTATTTTCTAAATATTTGTATCTCTCCTCATGTTTGTATATTGAAATCTAATTATCAATGCCATGGTAGTGGGAGTCAGCTGTATTATATGAGGCTGTCTCATTCATGAGGGCATGAGGGCCCTTTGGGCAGTGACTATATTATGGGGCACAGCCATCGTGAATGGGACTAGTGACCTTATAAAGCAGCTGCCTTGACTCTTTTGTGTTGAGGACATAAGAAGTTGCCATCTATGGAGCAGAAAGGGGGTTCTTATCAGCCACCAAATCTGCAGTGTCTTCTGTTTGGACTTCCAGCTGTCACAACCATGAGAAATAATTTTATTTTTCATAAACTTTACCCAGTCTATGGTGTTTTACTATGGTGACAAGCAGGGACACTTTTATGTGGCTGTTCTGCAAATCCACTTGCAAATCTGTGGAGATGATTCTGTGGAGTTCTGCTTTGGCTCTACAGACAGTTGACTGCCCATAAGAAAGAGATTTCAGACAAGGCTCTAAGACTCAAAGCCTTAGCTGGGGCATGGGCAGCTGCCAAATGTTAGAAAGAAAAGAGATAGGAAAAGACCAAATTTTGATTGGTTACAGAGATGCAGCAAAGGGGGTCGAGTGGAAACCTCTTAAATTAAAAAAAAACAAAACAACAAACAAACAAACAAAAAAAAACAAAACTAAAACAAAACAAAAAATAAACCCCAGATTATTCCTAATGGAAAACGCCTATGCTTAGGAAGTTTGGAAAATGTATGTTTTAAGAGAAGGTTAAAAACTCAACAATAATCTGAAACATCTGACCTTTGATAATCCTCTTCAAAATGAAGCTGAGGTTTTGTGTGGCATTCCTAGAGACTTTGTGATACACAGTATGCTTCTCTGTATAACATCAATTGGATGCTAGGTTCTGTTGCTCTGAAATGTTCTATTAAGACTCATTTGTGTATCCTCCTTTAGAGTGCCAGCATGTCAAAGGAAGCCCAAAGAAATGGCAGCAGAAGCTCTAGCAGGCACCTAGATTGATGTTTAAATCTTTATCATTTTTGCCAGTATCTTGGTCAATTTATGTTTGATAACTAATTTCCAGCATGGTCCAAAACCATAGTACAATGGTCAACCAATGTCCAGCTGTCAAAGCTAGAACATGTATTGGGCTTGATGGGACAGTGGACTATTTCCAGGGGGCCACAACAAGATACACAGTAGCAACTCTGGCTAAAATGTATATATGGTCACTTGTAAGGGATACTTCAGTCATTCACAGAGATAGATGTCTAAGCCTCAATTTCAGCCACTGGCTTTTCTAACTAGTCTTTTAACAATGGCATTAAAAAGACAAAGAACCAATGATTTGAGTTTCCTGTATTATGCTTTACAGTTCCTTAATGTAACAGGTGCCTTATCTATAACTCCTTGGTATTACCACTATTTATTATGGGTTGCTTACTGTAAACTCCTATGATTCTTTGTGTGGGGTCAGTGTTCAATGTCATAAAGGTGTATTTAAAATTAAGGACTGAAGAGTTAATGCCTCCAGATGTAGTCTTTATAGTATGCCTATTGGGGAGACTGATGTATATGTATCCCATATTTTTCTGGCCTTATGAGGAGAATCAAGTCACAGTTTCCCTGGTGTTTCCCCAGAAGGACTGAACTTCAGTTACTTATAAAGATAGCTAACTTATTATGATGGTTAATGTTCATTGTTAACTTGACTGGATATTGAATAATCTAGGAGATATGCCTCTTGATATATTTATGAGGGTAATACCAGTGATTTTTAACTGAGAAGGGAAGAACTACCCTCAGTATGAGCAGTCTCACCCCACAGTTTGTGGTTATAGACTGAATAAAAAACAGGGCAGAGGGAGAAAACACCAGTATTCATCTCTCTGCTTCCTGACTGTAGATGCAATGTGACAAGCTGTGTTATATTCCTCCTGCCCTGCTTTTGCCACCATGATGAACTGTATTCTTTCAAACTGTGAGCCAAAATAAATCCTTTCTTCATCAAGCGTCAGGTATTGTGCAATGATGCAAAATAACAAATAAACTTGCTAACACACCATTAATTGGATTTCTTAACTTCTTTATCTAATTGGCCTACTCTTGTTTATATGCTCCCCGAGAACATTTTCCAAATCTTTGTCTCAGTGTGGACTTAGGCTAAGGCTTGGCATGATGGCACTTAGGAGGGAGGGCAAGAAGATCTGGAGTTCAAGGCAATTTTCAGCTAGGTGGGACAGCCTGGAATACATGAGGAAGGAAGGAAGGAAGAAGGAAAGGATGTAAGAAGGGAGGGAGGGAGGGAGGGAGGGAGGGAGGGAGGGAAGGGAGAAGGGAGGGAGGGAGGGAAGGAGGAAGGCAGGCAAGCAAAACAAGAACACATGGACTAGGAAAATGTTTCCTTTGAGTGTAAAATGAAGCAGATTAATGACCCACAAAATGTTAGGAAAGCATGGAGGAAGCAATGACAGAAGTCTATATATTCCTCAGGACAAACAAAAGAGCTCTCCTTTATAGAGAATCATTCATTATTCTAGGCTTATGTTTAATGTGTCAGCTACTAGTCGTGTATGGCCCTAGAGCATTTGAAATATGGCTAGAGACACTAGGGAATTCTTAATTTTATTTTATTTTAATTAATTTAAACTTAAATAGCATATGTGGCTAATGGCCATTAGGTTAGACAGTATAGATTGTAGAATACTTCTACTACTGGGAAAAGTTCAATTGGACTGTAATGGGGTTGAGAAAGAGTAATAATTATTTGTAAAGGGCCAGATAATAATATTTAGGGGTTTTGGACTACATGATCTCAGCTACAAATACTCAATGTTCTATTTTATTGTGAAAACAACCATCAGCAAAATATAAGAATGGATATTACTGTCAACAAAACCATTTTTGAACAATGGATTTTAATTTCATTTATTTCCATATGTCACAAAATACATTATTCTCTTTCATTTTTGCCAACCATTTGAAAATGTACAACCATGGAACTGAATAAAATGGATGGTGGGTCATTGTTTGCTGACTCATATTCTACACCAACATCACTAGTAATCGTTCCTAGGAAGTCTATCATTAAGGTATCCCACTAATCCAGGGCAGATGGTGACACCAGTGAGCAAAGTATCAAATGAACTGCTTATTGTAAATTAAATCAACTTTTGGAAACAAAAAGCTTCATTCAAAGTAGATTACTTGTAAATGAAGTTGGCAAGGAGAGATTTTTTTTTCCTTTTTGTTTATAAGATTTCTTCCATGGTGGTCATGGAGAATCTTAAGAAAATCCTCAGAGTTCAAGATGAATCCCTATCCCATTAAGGACCTCACAACAGCATTGTCACCCAAGGAGACCAAAGGCTGTTCTTTACCTTCTTGATTCTTGTTGCTCTGTCTTGCCTCTACATTTCCTTTGACACCTCCTTCCCTGTCCACAAAGACCAATAGTTGGGCCTGGCACAGATTCACCCAACGTTTTTCGAATGGCTCCCAGCATGATGAAAGGTTGGTTTTAAAAAAAATGCAATGTTCTCAGAACACAAGGCCAGCAAAATGGCTAATTTAATCTCGAGACACCAGGAATTAAAGAAGTGCTATCAATGCAACGCAGACAATCATTTCTTTTCGTGCTCTGTTTCAGAGTCAGCTCAAAGCAAACTAGGGAGGGGTTGGGAGTGGAATCAGGAAGTCTGCCAGCTGGACCATTCAGCATAACAGATCTCAACTGCAACTCAGAGAATCGGCCACAGCAAGCAAAAGGATCAAAAGTGCAATACCTGGCAGGGATCAATAAAGCAGTAGGGGGCAGTCATTTCTGGAAAAGACGGAGCTATCTCCGCAGTCAGTTCTTAAGAGCTCCCAAAAGACATGATAGGTACTGACATTTTGTGAGTTCTGCCAACAGAGCCCCGAGACCCAGCTGGTGCCTCTGATGCTAGCTCTTGCAGCAGTCAAAGGTCTTGAGGCAGTGGAGAAGCAGGCCTTTTTGCTTCCTGAAAAAAATGATGCGTGGTGTTTCAGCACAAAAATTATCAAAGTAATATCCTCTTTAGCTAAGTCTTAAAATATCCACTGAAAGCTCTTTGTAATCAATAATATGGATCTCATTATGGGGCCTGCATTAAAGAGGCAGGAGCTGTGTTAACTTTACAACTTCCTTGGGGGAAAGAATGGGGAGAGAGATTCACCATGCGTGTTTTGATGCAGCTCAAGTGAATTTGCATTCTACTACAGAAGGAGCACACAGCACCTGTCCATTATCTTCTGTTGTGTTCTCATGAGATTCTCACATTATACTCACTTCTGTTTTGGTAAAACAGAGGCTTGGTGAGGTGGGCTTGGGCAAGTCTGTATATGGATGTATGATGGAGTCAGGCTACCATTGAAGCCTTTTATCTGATTCCTAAGCCAGCACCTTGTTAGCTGTTCTATGCCAGATACGAGGTCGGTTAAGGGCAGTAGTGCAGAACTGGTTTGACTTGGGTGTAAGGATATGGAGAGCCTGGCCTAAAGGTTCCTCAATTATCTTCTCCCCAAATGCCATAAAGAATCCATAAACAGTTGAAGTTGCTTTCTTTGAAACAGTAAGGCCAAATACCCAGAATGAATACAATTGTAAGGTCAGCAAGTTTCCCCCATGCATGCACAAGATTCCCTCTGCTCAGCTGTCTTCAAGACCTGCAATTCTCCCCAATCTCTTATAAATGCTATTTGGCCTTGCCTTAGTCCCTTACATGCAAGGGAGTGATAACCTTGAATTATTAAAATCTCTGAGTTATTTTGAGATAATTGCACATTCATATGCAGTATTGAAGAATAACAGAGAGCTCCATTGTGCTCCTTACCTAGTTTCCCATAGGCTACCATCTTGCAGAGTTCTAGCACAATTATATTTACTTTTGTAATCGAGGAAACCCCATCCCATTGCTAAAGCTAGGAAGACGTAAGGGGGAAGATTAGAATGGATGTGAAATCATAAGAATGGGTTTTCAAAATTAACTTAAAGAAGAGAGAGACCTTTAATGGCGACAGGATTAAAGAGAGGTGCAAGGGGTTCTGACTCCCCTTGCTCTACTCTGCTAGGGAATTTTCTGCCACTATGTCTTCCTTTCTTTCTTCCTTCCTTCCTTCCTTTTTTCCTTTTGAAATCGTTTTTAAATTTAATTTAGAAACAATCTTATTTTACATGTCAATCTCAGTTCCCTCTTCCTCCCATCCTTCTTAGTCCCCATCCCACCCCTATCCACTTCCTAGGGAGGGCAAGGCCTTCCATGGGGGATCATCAAAGTCTTGTGTACAAGGTATTGAAAGAGCAGAGAAGAGGGGAGTATAGTCATCTATATCCTTATCTACTCAGCCAACACTGGATTGAAAATATTTAAAAAAAAAAAACTCCCAAAAAAGAAAACATGAATTTGCCACTCACCAAGGACTGCACTGAATTTACAGGAATAAAGTAATGTTCAGACTTTATATTAATTATTATAAGTAACATGGAGATGATTTAAGGTGTGCAGGTGGCTGTGTGTCCTAGTTTTGTTTCTATTGTGATGCAATACCCATACAAAAAGCAATTTGTAGGAGAAAGGGTTTATTTTGTTTTTGCTCACATTTCCAGCTTACAGTCAGTTTATTGTAGCAGAGAAATTAAAGGAGGCATATTCTTGAGCAGCTAGTTACATCCACAGTTAAGAGCAGAGAGAGAAGTGATTGCTTGCATGCTTACTACTTACTTAGCTTTCTCTACTCTTACTAAGTCCAGGGCTCCAACACAGGGAATGGTGCCACCCACATCAATTAAGGCAACCAAAACCATCTCCCAGACATGCCTCAGGCCATCCTGGTCTAGCTAATCCTTCTTTGTGACTCTTTCCAGGTGAATCTAAGTTGTGTAGTTGCAAATTAAGACTAACCCCCATAGCATGTATAGGGTATATGCAAATTTATCTTTTTATATGTGAGAATTAAGCATCCATAGAGTTTTTATTTATTAAAAATTTTAGGTTAACATGCAAAACAATGGGTTTAATTGCAGAATTCTCATACATGTATGCTATTATACTTTGCATTTAGTCATCACCCTTTCCTGCTGCCCTCTTTTATCCCTGATGCCTCTTCCAGGTAGTTTGCTCCCTTCCACCAGTGCTCTCTTTTGCCATCTCATCACATGCATTCTTCTCTATTACCCAAACTCCATTAATTTTTCTTCCCCTCTCACGATCTTCTTTCTTATATTTATGTCTGCGAGCCTAGCCTTTAATGGCTGAGCTATCCCTCCAGCCCATCACAATCCTCTTTCTAGTTTTGTGCCCACATATGTAAATATACATGTACACACACATACACACATATGTAATTTAAGTTTTATATTCTACATATATGAGAAATACATTATCTGTGTTGTTTCGTTTAATAGAATAATTTCCAGTTATACCCACTTTCCTGTAAAGTTATGATTTCATTTTTCTTTATAGTTGCATAAATTGCACTGGGCACATTCACCATATTTTCTTTATCCATTCATCTGTTAACTGACATCAATGTATGTTGGCCCCATTTCCTGGCTATAGTGAATAGTTCTTTTGTAATCCTCACTAGCAGTTTTCATCTTTGTTTCTCCGAAGAATAAGGATGTTGAGTACATTTTCAAGAATTTACTGGATGCCTGTTTGTCTTATTTTGAAAACCGCCAATTTCACTTCATCAGTCCATTTATTGATCAGCTGATTTGATTTTTGGCTTTTAATTTTTATGGTTTTTTATTTATCCTATATATTAACCTCCTATTTGGCAAAGATTTTACCCATTCTATAGGCTGTCTCTTTATCTGGTTGTTGTTTCTTTTGCCATGCAGAAGCTTGTTGACTTACTAAAATCCCATTCATTGCTGCTTCATATGTTTCATGAACTGTTAGAGTCCTTTTCTAAAAATTCTGGCACATGTCTGTATCTTTAAGCATTTTTCTTTACTTGTTGCAAACTTCCAAGTGTAACTTGGAAGTCTTTGATTCTTCTCCTTACATGTGGAAATCTAGTTTTCTCAGTACCAATTATTAAGGAGGCTATATTTTCTTCAATTATTTTTTGATATCTTTATCAAAAATTAGGTGCTATAACTATGTGAGTTTATTTCTGGGTCCTCTATAATGTGTGTTTATGTGTGTGTATGTGTGTGGGGTTTTGTCTTTGTGTCAGTATGTGTGTGTGTGTAGGATTTCTCTCTGTGTGTCTGTGTGCCTATCACTGTGTGTGTGTGTGTGTGTGTGTGTGTGTGTGTGTGTGTATTAGTGTGTATGTATGCAAGTAGCACGAATGTTGTGATATCTCTATCATTACTTTCTGCTAAAGGTTGCTTTTGCTAATTGTAGTCTTTTGTGTTTCCACATTAATTTCAGTATTATTTGTCTAGTTCTGTGATGAATATTACTAAGATTTTGATGGGGTTGCATTGAATTTGTAGATTACTTTCAGTATTATCATAATTTTCATAGTATCAATTATGCCAATCTATGAGCATGGAAGGTTTTTCCATTCTAGAGTATTTTCAGTTTGTACTCCAATGTTTTGGGGTTTCATATTCTTGGTTAGGTTTATTCCTATTTATTTATGCTATTGTGAATGGTATTGTTTCTCTGATTTCTTTTTCAGCATGTTTATCATTGGTGCATAGGAAGAACTAATTTTTGTATGTGGAATTTTATTCTGTTACTTTTCTGAATTTGTGTATTAGGTCTAGGTTTTCCGGTGAAGATTTGAAGGTCTGTTGTTGAGAAGGTTAATCTTTTTTTTCGTCTTTTAACACATACATGTGAATAATGAATTTTACGTGAGAACACAATCCATTATCTTCTCATTCTCCTCCCTCAAAAGCAGGATTCTTTTTTAAAATATATTTTTCTTTATTCTTGAGAATTTCATTTCCCTCTCCTAACTCCCATGTACCTGAACATGTCCCCCTCCAACTTCACACTTTTTCCTCCTTTTAAAAAATTACCGTCTAAGTCCAATTAGGCTTCCCATATGTATATGAATGTGTAGGACTATCCATTGGAATTTTGTAAAGCTACCAATGAAAATACTCTCAAAAACAGTGATTCTCCTTCTACCATCACCTAACAAGTGCCAGTCGCTCTTCCTTAGGGGCATGGCCTGGAGAGCACTCTCCCAGCTATGTAGGAATTTTGGCTGACTTGATTTTATTTATATGTGGGTGATGGCAGCTACTGAGAGTTCCTGAGTGCAATGGTTTTGTCTGGTTCAGAAGACAGAAATTTATCATTCCTCCCTGTCCTCCAGCTCTTACATTCTTTCGTTCTCTTCTTCCTTGACATTACCTGAGTCTTGGTAGGGTTGGATGGGAGGTGGGTAAGTGGGTGGCAGGGTGGGTAGAAGAAACACAGAGGTCAAAAAATCAAAGAGAAACTAAAGAAGAAAAACATTGCTCAACAGTGGGGAAAATGTGTAAACTAAATTGGATAAATATATGAAAGAGAATAACAAAAATTACTTTGGACAGGATTTTAATATGTAGCCTTACTCTGCCTCCTGAGTGCTGAGGCTAAAGACTTGTGTTACTACACTCAGCTTGTAAAATGTTAAAATCTTGCTAAGGCTGAAGGGAAAAAGAACCTCAGGGATAAAAGAAAAAGAAAAAAAAAAACTAAAAAGGAGAGAAGAGTGTTTTTGAAAATTGGTTACTGGATTATATGCATGGAGTTGGGAGAGTGTCAATTGAACCTGTGGATTCTGGTTCTTTCTATTATTTATGCTGTATTGGACAAGTGTCTGAAGCCAGCCAGAGCTATATTTATTTACCTTGGTAATTTCCTTCTTTGAGTACCAGGGGCCTCTACTGGCCACATTTAACTTTGCAGTCTGTGGGTTGGGCAACTTCTCACAGTTGAGACTAGGCAGATGTTGCTTCTTTAAGTGGCTGTATTAGCTTGAATGTGACTCCCAGTAGTGTAGCAGATGAGGGAAGAAATCTCAGCACTGAGATTACTACAGTGATTTCAAGACCTCTTGAGTATTAATTACCCTGCTGGAAGGACACTGCTGTGGGTATCAAGTCTCAGGCTCTGTGGGAGTTGTCTCCAGAACTTGATTCTTCTGCCTTCCTTGGGCTCAGTCATTTCAAACTCTGGGGCAATTCTCTGTTGGTGAGGTCTGTTTTGGGTCTTCATTCCAAATGTGGTCCTCCCTATGCACTCACCAGCCTGAGTTGAAGCCCCTGTCACCACTCTGGGCCTTCTTTTACTGAGGAGCTATGGCTGGCTAAATTGAGGCTTCCTGACCCTTACATCGCATAGAATGGCTCAGGTTCTTTTTTTTTATTCTTTTTTATTTTTTTTTTCTTATTTTACATATCGACCCCAGTTCCTTCTCCTTCCCTCACTCCCATGCCCTCCAACCACCCTTCTAACCCCCTCCACTCCACAGGGAGGGTGGTGCCTTCCAGGAGGAGTCAACAAAATCTGTCAAGTCATTTGGAGTAGGGAATAGGCCCTCCCTCCTGCCTCTAAGTTAAGGGAGTATCACTCCATGGGGAATGTGCTCCCAAAATCCTTTTGTGCACCAGGGACACATCCTGGTTCCACTGTCAGAGGTCCCTTAGACTGCCCAGGCCTTCTAACTGAGACCCATGTTCAGGGGTCTGAGTCTGTCCATTGCTGGTTTCCCAGCTATCAGTCTGGGGGCCCATAGAATGGCTCAGTTTTTAATAAAAGATCACCTCTTAAGATGGCAGCTGGCAACTCCCTCTTAGTCACAGAGTAGTTAAAATGGATTTCTCTTTCTTAGCACCGCTGCTCTCTCAAAGAAGAATCACTGGCTCATGAAAACCCAGAGCAAGATCTGGGACTTGTAGGGCCTTGGGCTTGTCCTAGGCATGGGGCTTACCTTTTGGAAGTGGCTTCTGAGTTCCCTCTGCACCCAGGAATGGTGCAGCTGAGGCTGTGTTCAGCCTTTAGGTCATACATCTTTGTTTGTGCGCTCTTTGGATACCTTTTTCACTTTGTGAGTTTCTCACTTTGGGGCATAATATATTTCCTCTCATTCTAATGCTCTCCTTCACTCACTCACAGAGAAGCAACCTCTAATCTGCTATTGTACCTGGAAATCACCCTCCATAGTGTTTGGTACTTGTGGCAGATAGGGAGTCCTAGAATCCCATGGATAATAAGGAATGACTGCATTTTATTTCATTCCTTCCTGGGAAAAGAGACTTCTTGATAGGAGTCTAGTAAATAAATTCCCCATGTGGAAAACAAAAGAGGCTAATCAGGGAATTTTTTTTCTCTGTCTTCCATATTTCATTAACCTCTTATTATATGAGAGTAAACAAATTTTGTGTGTGTTTTATTTGTTTATTAGTTATAAAGCAATAAACCATTAAAACTGTATTACTAATTGTGCATGCATTTGAGAGAGTGCAATATGTGTCTGTGGGCACGTGATTGTCATGGTGCATGTGTCAGAGGACAACTTTCTAGACTGGTTCTTTCTTTCTACCAAGGGGGGGCATTTCAGGGAGGAAATTGCAGTTGTCACCTTAGAGGCAGGCTCTCTCGACCTCTGAGCCATCTCACCAGTCCAAGAAATCTCCTTTACAGACTATAATGAACAACATTTTACTTTCAGGGGCTACTTTGAGGATTTTTCATCTCCTGTAGCACTTTGTTTGCAAAGTGTATTAATCTCAATTTGGGATATATAAATATTCCCTCTCATAGGAGGGGCATGCTTGTGCATCACTCGAGGAGCTTTATTTTGTGCTATTAACATAAATTTCTTGTACATATTTGACACACGTTTTAATGTGCGATTTCCCCTGTGTTTTAAAGTAGGATATTCTTATTCTTCCTAGAATTGAGGAACATGAACATAAGTTTGACTTAGTTTCATCTGAAAGAAATGCATAAAGATACCAAAGGCTAGCTCTCCAGGAGCAGGATTTTTAAAGCAAATCTTATGGAAATAATTGTCTTCCAAAATTCAAGAGGGTTGAAATCTAGACGATATTTAGGACCTTTCCCCAGGTTATGTAGCAACATCTCTGTTTGACAATTATAAGAGTCTATCTACTTCCCTCTCTTTAATCTTATCCCATTAAGCACACAGAGCTCTGCCGTAGCAGGACACACAATTGGATTTTGGGGTGAGGTGACAGAGGAAATATAAACGACATAGGGCAAGCACCTTAATTTATATTATCCCATGAATGACTATGATGTGAATGCCTAAAGATAGGCCTCAGATTCATTCCTTTTAACTGTGCTCTGGACCTTACAGAGCAGCTGAAGGGAAACAAGAGCAAAACAGTTGTATCATTTAGGACTATGTTGACCTGCATGTAGCCTTACTTAAATATCTAAAAGAATAACATTCTAGCCAGACCTGGTGGTGCACGCTGGTAATCCTAATACTGAGAAGACTGGGAAAGAGAAATGCAAGAGTTTGCTGCTAGCCTGGGCTACATAGCAAGAGCCTGTTTCAAACCAGTCAACCAGCCAAAAGAAAAAGAAAATCAACAAATCCCAATAAAGAAAATTAAGTCTAGGGATCACAGTGCCACCAAGGACACAGATATCTAACATGTTTGTCATTTGTGGGCTGTGGCTTTCTTCTTGAAGGTTGCAAGACTGTTGGTCTGCCTTCAGATATTATGGTCACAGTCAAGGGAGGGAAAGGGCAAAGGAAGAAGACAGGTGAGGTTTTCTCCTTCCTAGGTTGCTTCTTTCCACATGGCACTCTTTGGAAGCCTCACTTTTGTAGGTGATCTCATAAATACTTGATGGGATACTAAGAATCCCTTTTTTTAATGCTTGGCATCAGATCTTCTGGATATGGATTAAAAGATGGTTGGGAGCCACCATGTGAGTGCTGGAAACTGTACCTGGTCCTCTGCAAGAGCAAACATACTTAGCCACTAAGTCATCTCTACAGCCTCCTATACATCCTACTTATTCCTCTCCCTAATGCTCCTCTCTCTCTGTTCCTATTTCCTCTTTCAGATACTTTACTTTCTTCACACGTTCTTATGTGTGAGTGGTGTGTGTGTGTGTGTGTGTGTGTGTGTGTGTGTGTGTGTGTATGTGTGTGTGTGTGTGTGAGAGAGAGAGAGAGAGATTGATTAAAAATATACTCAGTATTATTAAAGACTATATTATTATTTTCACTGTGTTGTACAATAAAATAAATTTGTTGAATTTATTCCCCCTAAGTTCAATTTTATGCAGTTTGGCCATCATCTAGTCTTATCCCTCCCACTGCAACTCTCATCATCCCATTCTACCCTTTGCTTTTACAGTGTTGTTAGATTATACTTACAGCTTATTTTACTTATCATAATGCCATCTGGGTTCATCCATGTTGTTGAAAGTGACAGAATTTCTTTGTTCTAAATTTTGGTATAGTATTCTATTATCTTTACAGACCATATTTTCTTTATTCATACATTGCTGGGTATGTGGGTTGACTCTATCTCATGAGTATGGTGTATAGTGATGTAATTAATATGGGGTAAGGATTTATCTTCAACATACAGATTTAATGTCCTTTGGATATACACTCAAAGTGATATTGCTAGATCATTGTGATAGTTCCAGTTTTAATTTTTCTTAAGATGATTAGAACAAAGTATAAGTATACACACACTGTTTTAGTCAGTGTTCTATTGCTATGAAGAGACACCATGCCCAAAGTAACACAAAGGAAAACATTTAATTGGAGCTGGCTTACAAGTTCCGAGGCTTAGTCCATTATCATCATGACAGAAATCATGGTGACATACACACAGACATATTGCTGGAGAAAGAGCCAATAGTTCAACATCTGGATCAATAAGCAGCAGGGAGAGGCAAGAGACACTGAGCCTGGCTTGAGCATTTGAAACCTCACATCACACCTCCAGTGACATATTTCCTCCAACAAGGCCATACCTCCTAATAATGCTGCTCCATGTGAGTCTATGGGAGCCAAAAATCCAAACCACCACATATGTGTATGACTATATGCAATGAGATTTAATACTTTTTAGGTGAGCCTAAAAGTTTAAATTTGAAAATAAGAACAACCTTGAGGTGATATTTTTAATGGCACACATTGCAGATCTCAAAAATGTCAGGTTTCTGTCAGTAGTCAAGCAGGAAGAAGGGATGGGCAACTATCAATATAGAGTAAAACCATGAAAATGCATACCTGTCTGTATATCTATAAAATTGTATGATCTAAAGAGAGACTTTGGACCCATTCTTTACAACATTTGAGAGGTAGTGATAAAATGTATAGTTGTTATCTAGAACTATGACTCTATACCCTAGAACAAATGCATTTGAATCTTAGCCATTAACAGCTACAACCTTGAACAGATTTCTGTTTTGCTGTGTTGTCAGTGCATGCATATTTCTCATGCTTACAGTAGAGGCGAGGGCTATTTAAGGATAAAATGAAACCACATTTTTACAATGACCTTCCCTCCACTAACCAACATTACAAATTCCAGCACAGAGACCCCAGTGGGATCACTTTCATGATTTCAAAGTGGAGAATAAAACTATTATCAGCCCATAAAGAAAAGAAGACTTGGATGCAGCAAAGGGACTCACCCCTTAGGTTGTGGTTTCTTGTAGAGTGAAGTCCATTTAGTGAAGAATATTTGCTCTACTAAGACTGGTCTTTGTGTTAGTGCTGTGCATTAGAAAGCAAGAACATGGCAAATGTGTTGACTTGTAAAGGGGCTTGAAACTATTAAAAATATTATGTACCTTGATTTAAAAGAAAAAACTATTTCTAACAAGTCTAATGACATACAGCTTTAGGGAAAAACATTACACATCAGTGTCTCTGCAATCTTGGAGGATGACATTGAATGATCTGACAGAGAACATGCTAGGAAAACTACAAAGTATCAAGAGTCCTTGAAATGTCCTCGCTGTCATTGGCCTTCAGCGATACATTCTATGCTCCAATATACCTGAAATATACTCAGACGACTTAGATGTTGTCCTACAATTTTGGAATTCTTTATGCTTTGACATTACTATTACTCTTATTCTGTATCACATTGTAGAACCAGAGTGGCCTGTCTCTGAATGTTAAGGAATGAACATGCTTTGATGGCATTTTTACTCAATGATTAATATAGATTTATACATTTGAGTAGACTTCAGTAAGTTTCCCATGCCTAAAGAACAGGCCAGAGCAGCTCTAATGGAAATGTCTGATCATGTGTGTTTCATGTGATATCTTGTCCTTAAGTAACACTACACTTAAGGGTTGAATCAACATTGAAGGATATTATTGGTTGTTTTGAATTTATCCAGCACAGAATCTGAAAACAGAACCAGGAAGCAAGGAATGAAGGAACTGGGAAATCTCTTAACTGAGAAAATAAACTAGAAACTAACAACAAACAGTATCACCCTCTTCAAATATTTAAAGGACTATCAGACTCAAAAGGACATGCTTTTATTCTTTATTGACTTAAAAGGCAGGAATGGGGCTGATACACACAATTTACCTAGGAGGGGATTCGATACAGGGTGAAAAGGGATAGTTCCAACAAAAGAATGAGCAGACTCACAAGAGTTAGTTATGTCTGCAGGCAAGAGCTATCTATGCTCAGGGGCAGGCACCAGGAATTTGGGGACCAGGCTGGCCTGGAACTCACAGAGATCTGCCTGCCTGTGCCTCTTTGGTGCTAGGATTAAAGGCTTGTGCCACCACCACTGGTTTTAAGATTGGATTTCTTTTTATTTTTAAAGTGTGTGTGTGTGTGTGTGTGTGTGTGTGTGTGTGTGTGTGTGTGTGTGTAAGTGTGTGCTGGGTCTGCATAAGCACAAGCATAAGCACATTTGTTTGTGTGTGTGTGCCCTATGAGGCCAGGAGATGTCTTTAGATTCTCCTGGAGCTAAAGTTTCAGGCAGCTTTCTGGAACAGCAGCAAGCATTCTTAATCATGAGCCATCTCTCCAGCCCTGCAGATTATATTTCTGTAAACATCTCTGCTGACCCCCTGAGTCAATCTAACACTCACAGTGCTCTTCAGAAAGAAGTTGGCAAGTATTGTGGCACATGCCTTTAATCCCAGCAACCAGGAGGCTGAGGTGGGAGGATCATGGGTTTCTAGCCAGCCTGGGCTATATAGAGAGATCTGCCTCAGCAAACAGCATTTGGAAACCTGAGACAGGAGCCTTTAAAACATTCCATTCTTTTTAGTTCATTTTAGGCTTTGAGGGCATTACAGGATTATTGTTAGGGGGTTTGTGTATCCTAGTAGTCTAAATAAGTTTTCTAATAGAAGTACTCAGAGCCCTCTCAGAGTGCCATTATGTTTTGATGAGATTTTGATAAGTACTCCCTTTTGTTATGTGATCCACTGACAAGAAGGTTCCAGTTCCAAGCTCTGTGTCCAAAGCACAAAGGATTTCTTCTTCCCTGGTGTCCTTTACCAAATCCAGTTTTGTTTTTAATACCTGTGTTCTGAATAGGGAAAGCAGGCGGCACATGACATACCAGGACACCTAAATTTCATTCCTTGACTCATAGCTCCCTGGCACTGACATAAGACACTCCACTCTGTTCTCTCCCTTGCCTAGCAACAGGGCAACAAAGGCTGGGTGAAGCAAACTAGAGACTGCAGGCTCTGAGGCTC
Organism: Cricetiscus sungorus; assembly: GCA_030556225.1. Lineage (NCBI taxonomy): Eukaryota > Metazoa > Chordata > Mammalia > Rodentia > Cricetidae > Cricetiscus > Cricetiscus sungorus. The sequence continues at coordinate 4,379,197 of JANBXA010000405.1, read as the reverse complement.
CATGGCTCAGAATACAGACTGTCACCTAACTCTCCCTTCTCCAAACTTGAAACGCTTTTGCCCAGAGAGGATACATCTTTTCAACAGCTTTGAACATAGAATGCCAAGTATGACATGTATTGTACATGCATCTGTCACATGTGAGTAAATGACATCTACACAAGACAAAAGGCATAAGTAACCTTGTCTCCTGTCACCAAAGTAGTGAAGGAGAGTAAAAATCCTTTAGCGGTCTGAGCAGATCAATATTGGACTCTCAGGCAGGAAATTGTGGTGCGCTCACGTAGAAAGGTACTCAGACATAGTCCACATCAGCCTCGGAGCCAGACATCCTGACACAGGCTAACATAATGGCTCACAAGCATCGAATGGCTTCTAGAATTGCAGTCTAAATTCTCCCACAATATCCCCAACTCAGAAGTCCCTTTGCAAAAGAAAGTCAAGATGAAAGGACATGAAATAGCTGCGAGTAAGTTTTCACCCTCCTAATTTAGGTGAATTACAACCCAGGGAACTAAGAGATCTCACAAATGAGATGATGACAGAATTATTGTTTACCTCTTTTGGGTGGGAGATTGGCAAAGATAAACAGTCACAGAAAGCTGAGAATGCCAAAGTAGAAAGCCGTTTTCAAGAGGAGGAAGGAGGTAGCTTTCACATACTATAGCTGGATGGCCTTGACATTAATTTCCACAGAGTAGAAAGCCGTTTTCAAGAGGAGGAAGGAGGTAGCTTTCACATACTATAGGTGGATGGCCTTGACATTAATTTCCACAGATGCTCAAAAATGTACTTACAGAATAATTTATGCATTATTAGAAAATGATATAGGAAACCCTAGGACTGAGTGTGGGTTCATAAGGAAGAAATGTAATGGAACTAGGTTATTTTTAAATTATGTTTTTGATTATTATGATAAACCAGAAAATATAACAGAGAACATTAGTCAGTAGCATTTTTTAAAACAAACTTGATGCATAATTTGCATATATTAAGCTACAGCCATTTTAACTCTACAGTATTATGAGTGAGATGGCTCAGCAGGTAAAGGTGCTTGCTGATGAACTTTTCAACCTGAGTTCTACACGTGACTCCCACATACTGGAAGGAGAGAACCTAGTCTCTTCAATTATCCTGATTTCCACAAGATTTTTGGCATGCACTCTCTCCCTGCCCAAAATAAATAAATGTAAAAAAATAATCTAAAATATGTGTACCCACGTATCTAACACCGCTTAGAGTAAAGAACATCTTTATTATCCCGGAATATTTTTCTTGTAACTCTTGACATTGGAGCTTCTCTCAACTCCTGGTTCCAGCAAGCACTAATCTACCTTTCATCACATACTAATTTTAGTTTTCTAAAATTTCATATAATTGGATTTTTGCCATATGTAAATTTTTCTTCCTGGCTTTTATATCCTACCTAGAACATTGTTTCTGCAATCTGCCATGCTCTTGGCTATTACTTTTATGAGTCAAATTCCATTTGTGTGGACATTTGGTTTATCTGTTTACTTGCCTATAGACATCTTGAAGACTATTATGACTATAGCTATGAAAATTCACATGCAAGCTTTGTGTGAATTTATGTTTCAATTTTTATTCCTTACTAGGCAATGATTTGGTGCCAAAGACACTTAGTAGGATCCCATGTGTAAGTACTTACTATATACAAGTGTGAATAGGACAGAAATATAGAGATATTAAGCCAACACCAATAATAATTATCTGTAATAATCATCTATATAGCACATAATAAAGTAACTTTATTGGTGAATGCACTTGTAAGGTGCTAAATAATTAATCAATTCCAATGTGACAAGAAGTTTTTAGTGTCAGTCACAGGGGTGTATCTTTGGTGTTCTTTGAATTCAATGATTTTTGAGACAAGGTCTCCCTATGTATCCATGGCTGGACTTGACTTCACTATGTCCACTTATTGGACTTGAATTTACAAATATTCCCTTTTTTCTTAGCCTCCAAAATGCTGGGATTACACACATGTGTCATTCACTATACACAGTTAACTATTTTTAAAATTGGAAGATTAAATTGCATATATTTACTGGGTATGTTTTGAAATATATATCTGTGTTTCAAATAGACATATCTTTCAAATATGCATATTGTGAGTGGTTAAAGAAAAGTAATTAGCAATGCATTATTTAATGTAGACAACATGTTTGTGGTGAGATCACTGAAAATCTACTCTCATAAATTTCAAGATTACATTGCACAATAGATCTCTTGAACTGACTTCTTTTATTTAATTGCAGTTTTGTACTTTTTTGCATCTCCTCCCCTACACTATGATTCATTACACTATAATTCTAAGAGTTTAGCTTTTTAAGTTCCATGTGCAGGTGAGGTCATGTCAGACATATTTTACTTACCATTGTGTTTTACGGGTTCACAAGGTTTAGGATGACAAGAATTCTTTTTTTTAAGGCAAAATAATATTTCATTTTTATATACTACATTCATACATATACACTATATTTTGGATATGTAGGCTAATTCCATATTTTGGCTGTTGTGAATAATGTAACAATGAACATGAGACTATAGATATTTCTGATACTGATTTCCTTTCCTTTGATGCTATATCCAGAAATGGATTTCTGGTTCACATGGCACAACTATTTTAACTGTCTTTTTTTTTTAAGTGTGTGTGTGTGTGTGTGTGTGTGTGTGTGTGTGTGTGTGAGTGCATTTGTGTGTGTAGATGTGTGCATGTGTGTAGACAGAGGACAGTCTTGGGTATCATCCTTGGGATTATCATCTACTTGCTTTGATCAGGGTCTTTCATTAGCCAGGCGATCACCAATTCTGCTAGACTGGCTGGCCATTGAGCCCCAGGAACTCTCCCAGCTCACTTGCCCAGTCCTTTTTTTTCTGGGGATAAAACTCAGGTCCCCATGCTTACATCATAAGTACTTTATCTTCTCAGCTTCTAGTTTAATGTCTTTTCCAAATTGGCTGTGCTAGTTTACACCCCCACGTGCAATATTTAAGGTTTCTCTTAATCTACATCTTCAAGTATGCTTCTTATCATTTGTATTTCTAATAATGGATAATTGAGCAAAAATAGGGTTATTTAAATTCCTTGCCCATTTTGCAATAAAGGTTTTTGGAACCAGTCTTGATTTTGCTAAGTTTCTTCTGTTCTTTATTTTGTATATTAACCACATAGTAGATGTTTGAACTGTAACCACTTTTTCCCATTCTATAGGTTGTCTTTTAATTCTGTCAATTGTTTCCTTTATTGTGTGGAAGCCTGCCTAATATAGTCTTATTTGTCTATTTGTGCTTTTTGGCATCATATCCATAGAATTATTGCCCACACCAATGTTATAGACTTCTCCCGTCTTTTGTTTTCTACTAATAGTTTTGTAGTTTTTGGTCTTCCACTTGAATATTTAGTTCATTTTGAGAGTATTATTTATGGTGAGAGATACATATCTATTTTTATTTTCTGCATGTGGAATATCCAGATTTCCCAGTACCATTTATTGAAGAGGTATTTTTTGGGGGAAGAGTTTTTTGGTTTTGTTTTTTGTTTTTTGTTTTTTTTGTTTTTTTGTTTTTTTTGAAAATCAATTGGCTTCTCAATACTTTTGGGTTTGGCATTCTTATAACATAGGGACTAGGATTATAAAATGTGTACATTCTGTGAAGCTGGAAGGATTAGCTAATCTATAGCACACTCACAATCCACAGAACCTTATGATTAGCAATACTTTTAAACTGTTAAAATTAAATCCCAGCAACAACATGGCAATTCACCACTGTCTGTAATTCTAGTTCCAAGAAATCTGATGCCCTTTACTGGTCTTATTAGCACATGGCATACAAATGGTGCATAGACATGCATCAAGACAGAACACCTATATTCAGAAAAATGTTAAAATTAAAATTAGATATGTCTTGGGTAGTACTGGAGAGAGATCTCAGCAGTTAAAAGCTCCTCTTCCAGAGAATCAGGATTTAATTCTAATTATTCATATGGTGGCTCACAACTGTGTATAACTCCAGTTTCGGGAACTATGACACCTCTTTTGACCTCCTTGGGTTCCTGCACATATACGATGCACATACATACATCCAGGCACGCACATGTACAATACAATATAATAAGAAAATATATAGCTATAATTTAAGAGAAGTATTGGGTATGGGCACCAAGAAATGGTGATATTTAGGATGGACGCAGCATGACCAAGAGGCATATGTTTAAAAACAGAACAATAGCAAAAAAAATAAAACCCTTGATGTTTTCAGTGAAAAGCAACTTCCTTATAAATCCATACTTATACAACTCAAAACACTGCCACAAAGAGTCTGGGCTGATTAAAGCCATGTTCAAAAAATGATAGGATTTGAAAATAAAGTTTCTTCTCTATCCACATATAGAATATATTGTGAAGTTTTGAAACAGCATAAACTGGAGTACAAGGCCAAGAACTGGTCTTTCAGAACTGTGCTGTATGATGACAGGCTGAAATAACTGAAGGCATCTCTTGAGGAAAAAGAATTTAGGATTGTGAGAGCTTTGACTGTTCTGTAAAAGAAAAACATCTGAAGAACTATCTCAGGTATAAAGAATTAGACTTATTGTAGGTTTTAAGAACTAGTACAGAAGTACAAGCTTCTAAAACATAAGAAATAATACTCCAGCTACTAAGCTGGTTCAAAGACAAATGTGTTTTCCTTAGGAGTTATTGTATTACTGGTCACTTAGAATGTGTATATATGTATGCAGTGACCAACAATGTTATCTCCATTGTGTAACAGGCATAATGATTAGTAGTATAAATGGTTCAAACATAATGTAAGTGAACATACCACTTTAGAAACTGTTGCCATATTTCAGTAGTTTTTAATTAGTTGGCATTTCTGTCTCAACTAGCCAAAGAATTTCTTAAAACCCTTACCACATCTAATTCATCTTTTTTTTATCAATAACATCAACTGTGATCCCTGGCCAATGGAAGCATTTACAACTTTTTTTTTTAAGAATCAGTGAATAAATAACTGGAAGTAACAGGAATATAGTACCTTAGAAATGCAGAAGGCCAAGTTGGGTGGTGGTAGTACAGGACTTTAATTCTAGCACTTGGAAGCCAGAGGCAGTGGGGATTTCTGTGAGTTTAAGGCCACCTTGGTCTACAGAGTGAGTTCTAGGACATCCAAGGGCTACACAGAGAAACCCTGTCTTGAACTCCCCACATCCCAAAAATGAAATGAAGGAGGCCTAACATCAATGGAATGCTGTTCCATTAGTTTTTAACATTAGTAATTTCTTCCTAAGTAGTCTGTTATTTCAGGGCATATGTTCAGATTTATAACAAAAATGTATACTTAACATATGGATTTGGTGGTGAGTTCTTCTCTAATAAGAAATGGAAAACTCTTATGGTATGAAAAGTATTCAAAAACAGGAAAAATCATTTTTATTATTACTAAACTTATTTTATGAAGTTAGCATTAAAGTAATGCTAAAACCTGAAAAAAGCCCTCAAAACAAAAATTATATTCTAATCTTGATATGAATATAAAATAAGAAAATATAGAACCAATTCAAATTTAATGAATGTATTAAACACATAACCTATCAAGGTGTATCGTGTAAGAGATACACAACAGTATAATATTAGCAGGTATATTAATATAATGCTTCATACTAGGAAAATAAAAAAAAATCACATGAATCCTGGAAAGGTTTGATAATTAACTATCTTTAAGTTGTAAGTTTTATAAAAGGAAAGAAAATTAACATAATAACAATGGCAGTATAAATCTTAGAATATCAGTAAATGACCGACCAATAGTTCTATGTCTAAAAATTATTAGTTAATGTTGTTTTACAAGTTCTAAAAACACAAACAAACAAAGCAAACAAAAACTGAGAAACTGAATAAAAACAGATATGAAAAGGAATACAAAATGAAATTTCATCATAGTGGCTGGATTTAAGAAAATAAATACATAAAATGAATAAATTTACTTGTTAATATAAATAATCAGAATTGATTATGGAACAAAAGAATTTCAGATTGGAATAATAATATATTAGCATAAATATTAATTGTACAAATTTCACTAATTTGTTGAAAGTGGTTAAAGCTAAAAGAACCTGTGTAAAGGCTGGAGAGAGGGGTCAGCAGTTAAGAGTGCTTGGTGCTTTTGCAGAGGACATGAGTTCCAGTTCCAGCATCCTATGTTGGGTGTTTCACAACCACCCAGAACTCTAGCTTCTGGGGACCTGATGCCCTCTTCTGGCTTCTGCAGGAACCACATATGTTTGTGGCATACATTCAAACACACACACACAGAGATTTTAAAAAAAAGGAACTAGAAAGACAATTGACAAACAAGAAAACAAAGAAGAAAGATTTATGGCTGACAAATAGGTGAAAACTTTAATCCATTATCTTGGAAATAAAGGTACCTAAAGTTGAGCTCCAAGAAAGATACAGCTACTCATTGCCAGCAAGATATAGAGCACAAGACATCCTTGCATTCTCTTGGTATGACTGTAAATTTGTACCACCTTTCTGTAAGTAAGATACCTTAAAGGCCCAAGAATTGGTACGTTTGTAAAGAAAGTGACTCATTTACTAGAAACAACCCAAAAGGCAGAAAAAGATTTAAGTACAGAGATATTGGTTTCAGTATCTGTTCTAGGAGTAAATGCTCAGTAGAGGAGGCGAATTCAGTGAATTTCAGAACATTCCTGTACCAGAGGTTCTATGTAGCCCTCAAAATATGTTTGTAAGGTTTTCTTAATGGTAAGAGGAAATGCTTGTAATACAAAAATATTTCAAAAACTATGTACCCTGAATACATACAATATATTCTCAAATATCTCAAAATACATAAATAATTGGGTAATATGAAATGAACACAGTATCATCTCCATGTGGTAAATTATAGTGAATGTTACTGTACTTTTTATATTTTCCCAAATCCTTACAATGAATATAGATTAATTTAGTTGTTAGAAAAGGATTTTCAATATAAAAATGATTCTTTATTGGGTGGGGTGGTTTGAGACAGGGTTTCTCTGTATAGCTTTGTAGACTAGGCTGGCCTCTAACTCACAGAGATCTGCCTGCCTCTGCCTCTCATGTGCTGGGATTAAAAGACATGCACCACCACTGCTAAGCATAAAAATTATTCTTAAAGCCAATATTTTTAAAAAACTGCCAAGAAGGAAAAAGGTAAGTTAGCAATGTTTCTTTCAATCTCCTGCCTGGCTCATTTTTACCACTTTATTTAAGATGCTGCTAGAAACCTGGAAAGGACACCAAACTAACAAATGATAATCCCAGACTAGGGTGAGGGGGATCAATCTGGGTTGCATGTGCAGAAACCAACATATACAAGTTAGCTCAAGTCATTCGATCTCTCTTGTTCTCAAATGTTTTGTCTCAATAAAATGAGGACACAAAAAGTAATAAACCAGGGATGATAATGGTCTATATGATAGGGATTAAGTCAAGGAATAGAGGCAAAACACCTGATCTAGCACATAAATATTAGCTGTTTATTAATCTTCTTATTACTGTTGAGAGTGACACAGAGATAATGGTTAACTTGATGAGGGAAGAAGGCAGGGGTTGTAGAATGCTCACATCCCTTATTCCTTAACATTTGCACCAGTGATTCTTTGCCTGTGGCAGGCTATTACAGGCCAGGGAATTAATGTAACTCCACGTACTTCCTAGCGCATTCCTCCACTACTGACTGGTGGTGTTGGTGGATAGTCACCTTTGCTCTTTTGTACCACAAGCAAGATAATCATGAGACTGATATTTTATAGTGGGCTTACACACCAGCTATCTGAGTGGTAATCAGTTTGTGGTGGTTTGAATGAGAATGACTTCCCCCTCCCTTTAGGTTCCTATATTTGAATACTTGATCCTCAGTTAGTGGAAGTATTTGGAAACGATTTGGAGGTGTGACCTTGTGGAGTAGGTTTGTCACTGGGGGTGGGCTTTGAGGTTTCTAAAGGCTTGTTCCATTCCTATTGTGTTCTTTTTCTCTACCTCATGGTTGTGTATCAAGTTGTGAGCTCTCAGCTGTGCCTTTCCTTCACCATCATAGACTCTAACCCTCTGAAAAATAGCCAAATTAAATTCTTTCTTTTATTAGTTGCCTTGGTCATTGTGTTTTATCTCAGCAATAGAAAATAAGCTAAGACGTGGCCTGATAGTACACTTTCTTGACTTCTTACCCCTCCCTATCTTCCTTCCTATCATTCTTACTGCATTCATCTCCTCAGTGAACAGTTTGAATGAAATTCTTAATTCTTATCTCAGGGTTTATATGAGAAAATAAAAACTGAAACATCTAAGTATGAAACCTGACCCTATAACAACAATTGGAGGATGGTTGGCAGAAGAGAAAACTATGAAAGAATCCCAGAAAGATTAGAGCGAGGGCCATGGAAGAAAGCTGCTCTAAAATTCAAGGTAAAGGAGAAAATTTCCGGCAACACCAAATGCTATGGTGATGAGATGCAAAAATAATTGGTAACTGTCCATCTTAGTTGGCATGTATGCAGTACTAGGTGACCTCTGCTAGCTGATTTTTGTTATAGTGGGGGAAGAATCCAGATGGCAGTGAGTTGAGGAAGTGAATGGGAGGTGGAAAAAAAATGGAAGCTGCTAGTCCTCATTTAGGAAGTCTGGCTAGGAGAGAAATGAAGAAGATGAGTGAGAGGAAGAGAGGCAGGAAGGGAATGGGGGAGGTGCAGAGGAAAGAAAGGATAGAGAATAATATAGTTATACAAGAAATTTCCTCTTTTTGAGACATGGTATCTTATGTAGCCCTGGACAACCTGAAACTCTGTAGACCAAGCTGGTCTTAAACTCACAATGATCTGCCTGCCTCTGCCTCCCAAGTGCTACAATTAAAAAAGTGTGTGACACCATGCCTGGCTAACAGAGAAAAAATTAATCTTCACCTTTAAGATGGAGATATTTGGGTATAGTCTAGCATGATGTAGGTGATATAGCAAGAAGCAATAGAAATGTGATTGTGAAACCATGTCCTTCTTGCTTCAGTAACTACTGAATTTATCAACACCCTTTTATTGAGCACCTACCATCTGCAAAGAACAGCTTGGTAATGAGAGAACAAAGAAGTATATGACAATCCCAGATCTCAACAAAATAGTGTTAAGTAATCCATTTACCATTACATAGAAAGTGTATAGTCAATAAAGGAATATCTCAAATTTATGACTTTCTACACTTGGAAATGTTCAGCACATAGTTCTCAGTGGATTTTAAGCATTAACTCTAGTGTTTGTAGATTCCCTTGTTTTCAGCCTTAATATTTCATTAGACCATGTCTACTCTGAAATAACCCTGCTTTCTTCCAACATCTCCCTTCCTCCCTCTGGAGCTCTGTTTTGAGCTCCAGATGCAACCCACGCCTTGTGTCTTCCCTTCTTTAGGTGAAAACAAATGTCAATTTATCCATTAATTTATAAAAGATTTATTTCATGAAAAACAAGAGTGTAAAGAAATGGCGGGGTGGTAGTGGTGTACTCTTTTAATCCCAGCAGAGGCAGGTGGATCTTTGTGAGTTCAAGACTGGTCTACAGAGTGATACAGAGTATGTTCCAGGACAGCCAGGACTGTTTCACAGAGCAACCCTGTCTTGAAAAATCAGAAAGAAGAGCATTTGCTTGGAAGTGGCAGCACATGTCTTTTATCCCAGCATTTGGGAGACAGGGACAGGCAGATCTCTGTGAGTTTGAGGTCAGTCTGGTCCTCAGAGTGAGATCCAGAATAGGCCCCAAAGCTACACAGAGAAACCCTGTCTCAGAAAGAAAAAAAAATGTCAAGAAACATATCAACTAGCTGGGTATAGTAACAAATATTTTTAATCCTTGGGAGGCAGAGGTAGGTGGATCTCTGAGTTTAAGGCCACCCTGGTCTATATAGTGAGTACCAGGACAACCAGGGCTATGTAGAGAGACTCTCCTTCAAAGAAAGAAAGAAAGAAAGAAAGAAAGAAAGAAAGAAAGAAAGAAGAAAAGAAAAATGAATCACATCAACCAAATTTACTGTGTGGGTCTTATTGGATCCTACTTTCTCTTCTAGGCCTCCAGGTTTTCCCTCTGGGCTGGGAAGCTGACTTGTGTTAATTGTGCCTTTAGCCTTCACTTGTTGCCTTCTGGTTAGATTTGGTGATGGACAGCTCTTGCATGAAATCAGAGGGGAAAAGCAGATGGATTGAGTGTTCTACTGGCTTCTCCCTGTGAGGCCACATTGGGTTGGCTAGATCTTTCTATATGGACAATCCTATAATAACAGCTATTTGGAAGGTTGAGGCAGGAAGATCATTATTGAGTTTTAATAAGGATCAGGAGAAACAAATAAGCCGAATAGATGTTTATTCAGGGAGAATTAACTTACAACATAGATAGATGAACACCAGCAGGTTCCTGGTCCCAAGGATGCCTCCGGATGCTCTCCTGTCCCCGTGTTGCAAGCAAGAGAGCTCCAGGAGCCCCTTCCTCAGACTTAGTTCCCCCAGGTAACATCTGCCCCCGTCCCCATCCCCAATGGGTGTAGTCTGTGCCACAGGTGTGGACAAAGTGAATATCTCATTACAGATCATGAGTTCAAACCCTGCCTGGGCCAGGGATGAGAGGGATTTCCTTTTGAGTCTAGTCTGAGGTGCATATCTTGCTATTTCAAATATAAAGTGTGTCTTAAAAATTAAAAAAATAAAAATATATGAGAGGACATGCTGTTAAAATGAGTTATCCAGTTTATAAGCTTTGTAGGAGCATGTCCCTGCAGACTTTCTTTTCAGGGCCAGTAACCTTGGTTTAGGCCTCCTGACATCATCCTACCTCTTAGTGTCAAGAGCTCTCCTGCTGTTAGCTAAGATCCCTTGTGCTGCCTCGTGGGACTTTCCTTACACCCTACCCATGCTAATATATATATATATATATATATATATATATATATATGCCTTCTTTGGTCTATCCTAATCTGAGAGTGCCATTTTCTGCTAGGATTGACGTAGGTCTTCACTGGACCAAATACATTCTCATCTGAGATAGTGAAGAAATGCTAAGAATGAAATAAACATTAAAATCAATTATGGCATTTTATAGAATTAAAATATTAAATATTAACTACATTTATTAAATTGAATTTAAAAATTAAAATTGGAATTTTAAAGTTTACCAGGCATGGCAATGACAGTGTTTATATTAAAAACACCCTTACCAGATAGGGATACATTCTTCAGTATTTACTAGTGCAATTTTCTGTGTAGGAATTATTTAAAAACACTGCATTAAATAAACGGTAGTTCCACATTCATTTACTGGTGGCCAACACTAATTGACTCAGTGGCTATTAATGATGATGTTGATAGTAATATTAATAACAATAAAAGAGAATATGAAGTTGGGGGGAGATGGGTTCATGTGCTCTGGAGGGACTAGGAAGGAAGTAGTTGGAGGTTGACAAGATCAAAATACATGTATGGATTTTTGTTTTTGAGACAGGGTTTCTCTGTGTTACAGCTCTGGAACTCCCTTTGTAGACCAAACACGCCTAGAACTCACAGCGATCTGCCTGCTTCTGCTTTCTAAGTGCTGGGATTAAAGGCGTGTGCCACCACCACTTTGTCTGAAAATCTTAAAGAATAAAAATACTTAAAAAAAATCCTATTGTCAAGCCTTTATTCCCAGCACTCAGGAGGCAGAGACAGGCAGATTTTTGTGAGTTCCAGGTCAACCTAGTCTACAGAGCTAGTTCCAGGACAGCCTGGGCTGTTACACAGAGAAAACCTATCTCAAAACAAACAAACAAACAAAAAAACAACAAACAAACCCCTGAACCAAACCAAATGAAACAAAACCAACCAATCAACCAACCAACCAACCAACCAAACAACTAAACAAACAAAAAACTCATTGCATTGGGGATACAGGTTAAGGGGTTGGAAAAAGGAAACAAAACAAAATAGAAATAAGTGAATAGATGAAACAGTGCTATGAAAATGTTGGTACTTATTGGAGGGTATTGGGTACCTGAGAGCTTGTTATACTATTGTTTTGATTGTGTTCATTATTGAAAACTTCCATGCTTGAGAATTGAGTCAGTGGTTAAGAGTACTTGTTCTTGCAAAGGACCAGAGTTCCATTCTTAGCACCCATATGGTGGCTCACCATTTCCTTGGTCACCAGGTACAGACATACATGTAGGGAAACCACTCATACACACAAAATAATAAAACAAGTAATATTTATATCATATATTATGTAAGTTTCCATATATATGGATACACACATATATGAATAATATAGTCATACAAGAAATTTCTTTTTATTTGAGACATGGTATTTCTATGTAGTCCTAGATATCCTGGAACTCACTATGTAGACCAAGCTGGCCATATTTATCTGTATCTGAAGCCAGCATTTCTTATCTTTTTCCTTAGATGTGATCTATTTTACAAATACCTCATTAAGGACATAGGTGCAAAACTTTTGAAGTTTGAGAAAATGGGGATTTTAAGGATGTGTTTAAAGCATGGCAATGTAGGGATTTTTCTGTCCTATATTTTTCTGGCAGAAAGAGAAACTGATAAGCTATACAAATAAACTTTATATAATATTCTTCATTTAACTGTTAGATTAATCTGCCTGTGAGCATCTGTCGATGGATGGAGAAGAAAGAAAGGGCGTGTGAAGGGTTCAATGGGCAAGGGTCTGGGGTTCCTACTGTTTCCATCTCTTGTGGTCCTCAGAGTTAGTGTCCCCAGTGAGCAAATATTTTAGTATTTATAGGATCTTTATTTGTTGTCATTTTAATTTTTTGAGACAGGGTTTCCTTCTGTAACACAAACTGGCATGAAATCATGCTATACCCCAGGTTGGCCTTGACCTCACTCCTGGCAATCCTCCTGCCTCAGCCTCTGGAGTATTAGGATTATAGGAATGAGGTACCAAGGCTGCTTTAGAGCATCCTTTTGTTTGTTTCCTGAAAACAAAAACCAGCAATGGAACAAATTTATGCATAAGAATTGCATGCTGTTTTAATCAGTTCCCAGAGAAGCCCTGGAAGCAAATGTTAAAGTTTCTTTTGAAACACACACACACACACACACACACACACACACACACACACACACACACACACACACACAGAGAGAGAGAGAGAGAGAGAGAGAGAGAGAGAGAGAGAGAGAGAGAGAGAGAGAGAGAGAGAGAGAGAAACAACAACAAAAACACAAGCTATAACCAAAGGAAGGAAGGTTTTGGATTTGTCCTGCTTCAATAATTCTTGCTTGTTGAACACTACAGAGAATTCTGTACTCATTTCAGAAGAACCAATGAATATAAATTGAAAGACATACTTAGCTTCCCATGAAAATAATCTTTCTCTGTTCAAGGCTTGAGAACAATAAGGAAAATCTTAGTGCAAAGTTCTGTTACACACTTCAAAATAAATGAAAACAAAAATAAAAGTCAGAGTCTAAAGTCTATTGAACCAAGAACTTGCTTTGTTTTCTTACAATAGTAAAAGCTGGCAGGGCTTCACCTACAGTAAAGTATTTCCTGATATAACAATTTGGTTTTCTTTCTCTCTTTGATAAGCCTTTATTGATGTTATTCTTAATTGGTTGCTACTAGACAAAAGCACAAAGAAGAATAGCAAGAAGGAGAAGATGAAGCTTATTTATAAAATAGGAAAATGTTGCTTTAAAAAAGTATAGTATTAACACAGCAACCTCAATTCACCAAGACAAATATAGTACAAAATGCAATTTCAGTTCACCAAGATAAAGGTACAGTGCCCACAATTGTACTCCAAACTGTAAATGTGTGACGAGAATAAATATTGGTTAAAAAGAAAAAAATAGCTGAGTTTATTTATGGCATTTAAAAATTTCCCTACCAGGTGTTAGATAGATGGTTCAACAGTTAAGAATACTTTTTGCTCTTCCAGAGGACTGGAAGTAGAATCTAAGCACATACATGCAAGCCTACAACCATTTCTAACTCCAGTTCAGGGATCTGACATCTTCTCCTGGCCTCTGAAGGTACCAGGGTACCAGGCATTCATGTGATGCACAGGCTTACATAAAGGGACACACACACACACACACACACACACACACACACACACACACACAGAGAGAGAGAGAGACAGAGAGAGAGAGAGAGAGAGAAATTAAAACCAACAAAACAAGTACTCCTAAAACAAAAACTCCTATCCTCCTGCAGTGAATCAGAAATCAGACCTCCATATTTTAAATTATTTTTTATTATATGTAATTTGCAGCCAAGCTTGGTAACATAGGTACTTGGAAATCTAAGATGTGGAGATTAAAAGTTCAAAAGCTGCCTGAACTACACACAGTCAGCATGCAACTTAAAGAGACTGTGTCTCAAAATATTAAGTTCTAAACATGGCTGGGGATATTGTTCATTGGTAGAGCTAGCATAAGTAAGGCCCAAGGTTCCATCTACACTACCACCTCTCAGAAGTGTCATTTGCATATGTTGGCTGGGATATGGAATTGGATAATTGACTTTTACATTTAGGGAAGTTAGTAACATAAAAGATCAAAGTAGAAATCCCTAGGTTATCCTGTTTGGGTTCAAAAACCTGGCTTCATGACTCAAAGACTATATTATTGTAGGTAAGTTATTGAATCTTGTTGAGATGCTGATTCAACTTCCTCATTTGAACAACAAGAATGATAATATGGTTGTTGGGAGAATTAAATGACATCACTTGACATAGTAATTATTCAAAAATATTAAGCAAATAGCTGACAATTGTTTGCCTTCTGATTCCCATAGAGGGACATAATACAGTAAAGAAAGTGTTAGAACAAGTTGCTTTAAAGAAATGGATTAAGGGCTCACAGGATAAGGCTTCAGTTTTGCCATCTTAACTTAAGAAAGAAGCTGGAGAAGAGTAGGTATATAGCTACTAAGCCAGTAGGACAAGATGTACTAGTCAGAACACAATTATGTCAGAATCAACAGTCATTAGAGAAGATGATGTTAAGAGAAGATAGGCTCCTTTCTCTAAAAGCAAATAAAATGGTCAATAGCACTAATTTTTGAAGGGTTTGGAACATCATGAATTATGGAATCTCATCAGTTCAGTTAGTCACTACTTGAGGCCAGCAGCTCATTTGAAATTAAAGTTCAGTACCAAACACAATGGACATCGAGGCTGAATCTGAATCAGGAATGAAGTCATCAATCAGAGTGACTTTGAATGTCCTGAAGTCATTTTATTGAGCTCAGAGGAGGTTAACATTGAGTCAATTACACTAAAATGTAAATATAAATCCTCAATACATCCTAATTCACATTAATTTTCAAGTGCTGTATTCACTCCGCCTCTCCACTTCAGGATTGAGCCATGATTCAGAGGCATCCTGCTGATGAATCATCCTGTGTTACTGTTTGGATGGGTCAGAACGCCCTGTGTGGGTTGACAAGGGAGCAAAGAGGCAAAGGACTCCCTTTGGCATGACATAGCAGAACCCTAAGTGCTAGAAACTAAGTCTCAGGATCCAGAACCTGACAAACCTTTTCTCACCCAACTACCAGGCATTCCCTGAAGGAGGTTTCCATGTGCTCAGAGAAGCTCCTGAGTGATGTGTGGGGGCTTCCTTGCAGAGCAAGATGCCACCTCTAACCTAGTGGTCCTTTCTTTCCCAGCTTTTCCTGGCCCTTGATGTTGTAGAAAGGGAACTGCAGAACACAGCAATCTGAAAGGCATCATAGCATAAAGCCCTTACAAAGCAGAAAGTCTCACTTGGTGCCAAACCCATCCAAACAAGTACATGAACTAACAAAACTTTTCCGGGAACACTAATTGTTGTCTCAGTTGCCATTTTGGAATTTATCTTTCAATTTCTTTCCCTTTGATCTTTTTTTGTTAGACTGTAGTCCTTTGTACTTTACCAAGTGGCTTTATTCTCTGGGACCACACCCTTCGTGACTATCCTGACAGTGGCCATCTCTAGGACAAATTTTCTCTAGCATCCATCCATACTGAGAGGCTTTCAGCCATGGGGAGTTTTCCATTACCCACAAGTCACCCATCTGCATCATACCAGTTACCTTCATATAAAATTAATACCAGAGGAACTTCCTGAATTTGAATCACCAAGATGGAGTCCTTGACCCATTTGGTGCAACATTCAAATAAATATGAAAACATCACAATATCTGGTTTTAGTAAAGTGGATCTCAAAGAGAGAAAATTTATCATTT
The DNA here is from genome assembly GCA_030556225.1 of Cricetiscus sungorus. Lineage (NCBI taxonomy): Eukaryota > Metazoa > Chordata > Mammalia > Rodentia > Cricetidae > Cricetiscus > Cricetiscus sungorus. The sequence goes on along the minus strand of JANBXA010000405.1, from coordinate 4,362,909 downwards.
CCTGGTTGACTGGTCTTTGCAGTTGTCTTTCCAGTTTTTCAGTTACCAGTGTCTGGGACATGGCAAACTACATTGTATACAACTCTGCATACCTGCACCGAGTAGAACATCAAGTCCACATCAATTAATGAATTACTTGTGATGTGTCATAGAGCAATAATCTATTGGTGAGGTAATAGTTTGATAACATATTCTCTGTTATTAAAATTAAACAAGCCCTATCTTTTAGGTATCTATATATTACTAGCCCAAGGAAGTGAAGGTCAGAAATGTATATTATGGAAGTTAACTACTGCTGCCTTACAATCTATCCTAGATGTGATTTAAGACAGCAGTGGTGCGTTATGCTTACAAGTCTATGGTTGGCTAGGGGTTGGCTAGGTGGGGCTGTGTTACAGAGGCTCAACTCTGTGTGTCTCATCACTAGACACATCCTTCTAACAGGATGGAAGAGTCACAGAAGAACAAGAGGAAACATGCAGGTCTCAAACTCACACCTGGATGCTTCTGTCCTTTCTTTTGATCAAAGGAAGTGACATAATAGCCTTTTTGGAGAAACTCAAAGCCACTTAACCACAAAGGATATGCTACAGGGAGGAGTCAGCAGCTCAGGATACACTACAGAGAGGCCTGCTAACTTCACCATTATATTTTGAAAGAAATGTGAGCAATATGAGAACAGAGGAGCTCCAGGAAAGGTAAATTACATTGTACTTAACTCCTCCAAATGCTTACTCATTTGGTTCTTAGTACTTCCAGGAGGGTCACAGTGATTGAAGTGAATATTTCCTGTCCTCAAGTAAGTGTGACTCACATTAGAGCAAGAGGATACTTAGTTCTAATATGGTGTTTACTCTTTCCCCTGCCCCAATTACTTGGGCAATAGGAAAGAATTTAGGTTGCTTTTCCAGAGAGGTGGGATGATTTTGAGTTGAAATTTTAAGCCTTACTTAACTTCTATCTGGTAAAACAACTATGGAGCTTTTCTATGAATGCCAAAAGTTGCTTAATCACAATCTACTGATAACCTTGAAGTTTAAGCATTTTCACTGACATTTTCCTAGTTTATGTCAACTTCCCTTTCAGTCATCAAATTAACAAAGTTATCTTTCTGGGTCTTGAGCCTTCAATGCTGATCTATAAGAATCTTTACTTAAACACATTAACAAAATGCAAGGAAAGCTTATCTACAGAGAGTTTTCAATGGTGGATGTTTTCAATTTCACAAGAAGACACAAGTCAAAATCAACTTTAATTAAAGCACCTTCCAAATCATCTTGTTTGGGCTTTGGCAATTATATACCTTGCTTCTGGTAGCAATTAGAATTTCATACATACCAAAGAAAATGTTTTCCCTCTCATGCTCAAATTCAAAAGCCCTGTGCTCTATGTGAAATAAGCAAAAGATGACCTATAGTGACTAATTGGGACAGGCTTTTAAGAAGCATTCCAAAGAAATTACCAGGACAGCTTTCCTGTAAGAAGCAAGTTTATTAACATCTTGCCTTATTTGTACAAACAACTAAAAAGCACTTCAGCTCCAATCTGTACTCAGGCCCATCCCTGGAGAAGAACACTTCTGCAATAACACATGAATTTCAGGTAATATCTAATAACACAAGAGTTGTCTTTTAACATACAACCAAGATGAAAAGCATGCCCACTTGGCTCTTTACAGCATGTTTCCTTCATGAAGATGCATGAGGCTGCAAGGAGGAATTGATATAATACAGATCCCACTTATGTTACACTTACAGCTGATGCCAGAGAGATAGCTAATAGTGCTCTGAAAATGCTCACTTTCTTTCAGAGCTTTTGGTGTCTACTACTGATTACACATAGGAAAACAGTGACATCAGCAATCCAGTGACAGTACAAACAGCACCTGGCTGGGGCCTGTGCTTGAATACATAGCTTTGGTACAAAAGATATATTTGATTCTGTTGATTCAAACTTCTGCTGTCATCATCCAGCAGAGTGAATCAGAACCAGCCAGCTCTTGTGTTTATTTTGTTTTGTGGTTCAGTATCTAAATACCTATTCCCATGTGCAGCACAAGTGATGAGGCAAACAGATTAAAATTCAGAAGAGGTTTCATGCAACCTGCCACAGATAAAGAAAAAATGCTGGTCTGATAGTCCAGGCACAGCTAAGAGCAGTAGCTAACCTTTAATTGCTACATTCGATGGTGCCTGTGCACATTGATCTATTGCATCTTCCTAACAACCTGAAAATGTGGGGGCTGTTGCTAAGTTGTACAGCATCTAGTCTCACAGTTTGCAGATGGCACCCTTCCCCGTGATACCACAGAGTTACTATTTTTTTCTTTTACTAAGTTCCAAGTATATCCTTGAACAATCATTTTTGATCTATGGGCTTCCAGGTTTTTGTGCAGAGATAAGGCAGATAAATATTACCAGTACTTCATAACTTTGGCTACAAATGAAGATCACTTGGAGTGCTTCAAAGGGCAATTTGTTGACTGCCATATACAGAGCATCTTATTTGGTTCTCCAAGTAGCACACTGAGATCTCATGGAGGAAATGGGAAATATCCACTCCCATGGAAGAATAACTGAGGCTTAGGAAGTTTGGAATTTGCCTAATTATAAAGTTCACAGGCTTCTACTGAGGGTTCAGATGTTTCTGTCTGTCTGCCACTTTTGGGCATCGAGTCCCTGAAAGAATTACTTTTAATTACTCTTTTAATTACTCTTACTTTTAATTACTCTTGTCCTGTTTTTGACTCAGGACTGTTCTCCTTGTTTTCAGACCCCGCTACACTGTCCACTCCCCTGCCTTGCCCACACCCTCCATTTTCAATTCTTTAAAAAAAAATAGTCTCTCTAGGGAGCTCTGGGTTGTTTGGGAATCTCTGTGTAGGTTGGGCTGACCTACAGATCCAGCCCTTTATGAAAAATCTACAGACAACCTCCCATTGTTTCCTAGATAATCTTTCCAGAATGCACATTTTACTCACAGGTTGATATCCAACATGGCCTCTTAAAATTTTTGTTTTTATTTATGTAAATATGTGTACATATCTGTGAGGGGATATATGCATATGAGTACAGTTCCTGTGGAGGCCAGAAGAGGACATAGATTCTCCTGAAATTGGAGTTATAGGTCATTGTGAGTGCAGATGTGGATATTTGAGTCTTTTGGAAGAGTATCAAGCACATTTAACCACTGAGCAATCTGTTCAGCATCTGAAATAACCTTTTAAGAAAGCACACAAGCCACCTTTTCTTTATGGATTTACAAATATGTTTTCAAAATCTTTTTTCTTAGATTTTTAAATTAATTTTTAATTTAAATTTAAAAAATCTTATTTTACATGCCAATCCCAGTTTCCTCAACCTCTTGCCCACCCATTCCCTCCACCATATCCCCATCCCATCCCCAATCCACTCCTCAAAGAGGGTGAAGCCTCCCATGGGGAATTATCAAAGTCTGTCATATCATTTGGGGCAGGACCAAGCCCCCCCCTGCTTGTATCAACCTGAGCAAATTACCCCTCCAGTGGGAATGGGCTCCAAAGAGCCAGTTCATGCACTAGGGATAAATACTGGTACTACTACCAGCAGCCCCATAGACTGTCCCAGTCTTCCAACTGACACCCATGTTCAGAGGTCCTGGTTTTGTCCTATGCTGGTTCCCCAGCTGTCAGTCTGGATTCCATGCACTACAACTTGTGCAGGTCAGCGGTTTCTGTGTGTTTCCCCAACATGGTATTGACCCCACTTTATGAACTGGTTATTCTTTAATTTCCTTCCTGCCAGTCCCCTCACCCCACAACCACTTTGTTCAGGGTATGTCCTCACACTTGTGTTTTCAAATATAATTCTGTTTCTTTCCAGAACTCCTTTTTCCACCTTTTTCCACTTTTCCCATCCCCAGCTTAACTACTTCTCCCACCATGCCCAGGGCAGATATCTTTCTTGGAGACTCTTGTGGTCATAATGGGAATGGCAGTGGTCTACCCTTGTTTATTTCCCTGGAACTCAGTACCCTCCTTTAAGCTAAATGGTTTGAGCAGACTGGATAAAGAAAATGCAGGATACATATACAACATCATTTTTTTTCCAGTAACAAAGAAGAATGAAGCTATATTGTTCGTAGGAAAATAAATCCAACTGGAGAGAATCATGTCATACAAGTTAAGCCAGACTCGAAATGACAAATATTGCATGGTTTTCTAATTTGTGGATCCTAGATTTATTTATAGATACAACAATGTACATATGGTGTGAAAGTAAAAGCAAAACTGTCCAGGGGAGCAATGAGAGGGGAGGGGAGAATGGAAGGGAGTAACATGCTATAGAGAGTGTGCTCAATGTACAATGTATATATTAATGAAAATGTCCTTATGAAATACCTCCACTACAGACACAAATAAATTCAAAACAAAAAAGTGGTTTGAAAGATCTCTTTCTTTGAAAGCATTTTCTAACCTCTTAATGTGAAATTGGTCCATTTGCTTGAACTATACTGGAGATGGAGTATACGATTTACTCAAGGCTTATCATCCCTGGTTCTTGATTGCCCTCCCTCTTCTATCCTAAAAATCCTCTGAAGCCCACAATGCTTCTTTAAAATTGTTATTGAGTAAGGTTTCATGCTGGCCTACAACTTGCTATGTAGACAAAGATGACCTTTAACTTCTCATACTCCTACCTCCATATTCCAGGCGCCAGGGTTACGGTGGAAGACCACTACACCAAGTTTATGGGATACTGGGAGTGGTGGTGGTGGAACCCTGGGCTTTGTGCATGCTAGGCAAGCATACAACCCACTGAGTCACAGCACCAAGTCAGGTGCACCTTCTCAATGTAAACTGGATCCTATAACTGCTCTGCCCTATGCAATTTCATCCTCTTCACCCTAATCAAAATCCTGTTGCTGAAAAGGTTCCACCTGAGCACTGTTCAAATTTTCACAATCCCTTGGGGGATCTTGTTAAAAATCATACTGCCACTGAGTTTGTGTGGCAGGACTGGAGGGTGCAGTGAGGATCATACTGCTGGGACTCACTCCTACTCTGAGCAAAAGAGCTCTCCATGGCCTGAGCCCCTGTTCTCTGATTCACCACCTGGTCTGCGCCCCCTCCCCATTGTTTGTTCCCCTTGCTCTTTCCACTCCAACTATGTTGGCACCCCTGCTGTTCAAAGAAAACACCAGTGTCTTTGTACTAGGGCCTGTGCAATAGCTCTTCTTCTTGGTTCCTAAGATAGCCACTGCTTACTCTCTTGCATTCCTCATGTCTTTGCTCAAATCTCTCTAGTGAAACCACCCTGTTTACACCTGATATATGCCACAACCTGTCCTCTGCTATGTCTAATCTTGGAACTCCTTTTATTTTATCTTACTCTTTAATTTTCTTCAGGACTAATGATATTTTGTTACACTTTATGTTCAGGGTATATTTTCATTTTTGTCTAGTTTTGGATCAAAGAAATCTAGGTCCTTAAGAAGTCCCCCTTTGTTTTGTTTACTGTTGCTCCATAAATGTCTAGATTCTAGCAAATATTTTGACAATGTGACATGGTATCATCAGCATAGTTCCCACTCATACTTGAGTTTATATTGCCCAAGTTTTCATTCAATTCATGATTTTGTGTGGGACTACATGTATTCATAGGTATACTGGACTGCACATAGCCAAGTGGGCTGTGAGTTGGATATGTTTGCTCTAGAATTTGCTAACACATACTATTTGAATTTTGAATCAGAAATTAGGATAATATGGCAGTAATATGTGGGTTTCTTTTGAGTATTTCTTCTCTCTGTTCTGCTTGGTGCTTGGCATTTTGTATATTGTTGTGAAGTATTGCCAGGCATATTTTAAGGACTTCTCTTGTTTGTTTGTTTGTTTGTAAAAAGTGCAACAAAGTACATGAAGAGATTTCACTCTTTCTTCTATTTGTAGATGACTCAAATTGAAGTTTTATTTTCTTCTAATCACTTTGTATTACATTCAGTGATACATTGCAGGAAAGAAGTGAAAAATAATATTTGCAGTCTCTGCCTTCCATCCTACCTGTGACTCAGATGGGGAAAGGCTTATTATGCACTTCACTGTCTAAATTTAGTAGAGCATTCAGACATGGCTTTTCTGATGGCAGAATTTGATTCCCTTTTAATTCTGCCAGTCATATTATCCTCTTTCTCCCTTCATTCTTCACATTTCTCCTACACTGCTAAGCTTTAAGGCGGGATCACCTGATATTAGTATTTTTATATAATGAAGTATTTTTTCATGGAATAATAACTTTATGGTGAAGCTCTTAAATTGATCTTACTGGTCATGTATGGAGATCAATAAATTACCTTGATTAAATTCTTTTTCTATTTGTCTACCCTGAAAAGAAGTCAACTGAATCAGGTTGAACCATATTAAATTGCTATTCTTGAAAGTGAAAATGGTTGGACCTGGATGATTTCATACCACTGCACATAAATAGTCAGGAGAGTGTCTACCCACCTCCCTTTAGCAAATAACTGCTTTAAAAAGAAGCAAGCTGGAAGGGTTGAAGAACAAAAAAAGGCTTCCCAGAAAACAGGGTGCTTAGGATGACAGGTCACTCTTGCTAATCCTACAGATAGTCTCCATGCAGGCTGATCACCATAGTCCTCTGAGCTCACTGAGGCAGAGAAAGGTGACTGGCTGAACAGCACCAGAGAAGTGACTTCACAGAGCACCTTTTAGTGACCATTTACTGTTTATGGAGATGTTTCTTGGCATCTTCATAGAAGTTTCTTCATATATCCTTTCTTTTGAACCTTTCAGTTGTGATCCTCTGTATACCCATGCACATCTTTAAACACTGCCATGGAGTTTGCGTAGAGGCCATCTGCCCTTCCAGACATAACATAAAAAATGTTATGCTGCTTGAATTCTATTTGGATAGAGTTTCCTTCTCTTGCTATCCATTTGGGCCAGATTTGGTGTGTGTATGTCTGTGTACCACTTGTGTGCCTGGTGCCAATGGAGGCTAGGAAAGGGCATCAGATTCCCTGGAACAGGAAGTTGCAGATGGTTTTGAGCCACCATGGGTCATGACCATGGGTCATGAAAATCAAATCCATGTTCTCTAGAAGAGCAGCCCATGTTCTTATGCTAAGCCGTCTCTCCAGCTTCTATGTTCTGATTATTTACCAATTTGTAACAAGTCATCACCATACATATTGGCATAAGCTACTATTCTATGATGTTCAAGGATTCTGTGAGCCAAGGAATTGGGTGGGGCACAGCAGATGTGACACTGTGATACATGGGGCTTCAGTGGGAACAGTGAAAGGCTTCAGTGTTGCTGAGTGTGATGGTGTACACCAGAAATCCCCCGACTCTGGGAAAGGTTTCAAGCGTGACTAATTTAATTGGTCCAGGTGGAAGCTGTACCACCTTTTATGACCTAGTCATAGGAGTCACATGGCCTCCCATCTGCTGTGACCACAGGCCTGCCAGGATTCAAAAGAATGAATGTAGGTCTTCACCTTCCAATGGGAAGAGTGTCTAAGCATCTAAGTATGTGGGATGTGCAAAATTATTATAACTCATAGCTGTTCACTGTCATTAGGCAGTCCCAGGCCATTTTGCTGAATAAAAATTGTGGAAATTGGAGCTGGACATGGTGGCACACACCTTTAATTCCAGCACCTGGGAGACAGAGGCAGGTGAAGCTCTGTGAGCTCAAGGCCATCCTGAAATACACAGCTATTTCTAGGACAGCCAGGAGTACTCAGAGAAACCCTGTCTCTAAAAAAAAAAAAAAAAAAAAAAACCCAAAAGAAAAACAAAAAGTTAAAAGAAAAATGTTGAAATCAACATTTCTTCATGCTTGAGTTTTTACTTATTAAATATTTGAATAATTATAATAAGCAGCATGGGGAGATTCTTAAAGTCTTTCATGTACTTTTAAGCATTTTTTGCACATTTTTAAAAATTTGAGCATTTTTTACCCTTTTAACTATTAAAATTTCTAACTAATGAGTGCCTGACTGTGTGTAGAGGTCAGCTGGAAAAGTGACTTTCAAGGGAAGACAGTTGAGGGTTTATTTATTTATTTAGTAATGAACCCAAACTGGAAGTAGCTTCATTGATTACTGATAGCTTCATTGATTACTGATAGCTGATTGATTATAGTCATATGAAATCAATACTTAGATATTTAGATCTAGTTTCTATTGCTCTCTCTTTCAATCATGAAGAGATTTCTGTCTCCCAACCAGCAGCAAGCAAACAGCAGCATGACTCTCCTTCAGGTCAGTAACGTTAAGCATTCCCAACCCTGGTCCTTGCTACTATACAGCATCAGTCTGACAGCAAACATCCTACAAAAGCTGACCATGTAATGCCAAATACGGCTGTGAAAACTTGAAACACAAGTACTTGTAGAAAGATAGTAAAAACACATCAAGTAGATTAAGAGATGGTGGAAGATCAATTTTCAAAAGGCAATGAAAAAGTAGGTAAATGACTTTTACAAATGTCTTCAAATGTATGCAATTACCCTAGGTTGCATGGAAATTCTAAATTATGAACTGGAAATGTTAATTCTTTGGCTAAGTTGCTTTTCAAGTAATTCACATAGAGCTACAGGCAACTGTGATAATTCATTAAGGCATTTATAAAACAGCATGAGGTGAATAAGTATATGAGAATGAATTCTAAATAAGGAACAGAAGAGTAGTGTGCATATGAAGACTCCAATTTCAGGAGAGGAAATGGCTAAGTAGCCTTTAAACCACTTGAAGGATTTTATGGGGTTGGAGAGATGCTCAGTAGTTGAGAGCACTGGCTGCTCTCTCAGAGGATCTGGGTTTGATTCCCAGCATCATGGTGGCTCACAATTGTTTTAACACAGTTCCAGAAGATCCAACACCATATTCTGGATTTCTCAAGCACTGCAAGCATGTGGTACACATACATCTATACTCATAAATTATAAAGTAAAAACAACAAAAGTACTTAAAGGATTGCAAGTCTGTGTCATGTTCTCTGTAGAGGAAGACAATCATATTTGTTTTCATCTAACATTATATTTCTAGTTTGTAAATATTTCTTTGGTTGTACAAAATGTTATCAATATCTGCAAAAGCAAACATGGAATATTCAGTTTATTTTTTAACTAATTTGTTGCTTTGGTTAATTATATTCAATCCAAACATTTCCAATCAAGTTATTTTCTATCAATTAATTTGTAGCCAAAAATATTTTGCAAACAAAAGACTGTGAAGTATAGTTCCAGGCTCCATTTTTCTTATTTGAAGGACAAAATTTCTTAAGAATTGAATAAAGGAAAGACACCAATTACAGATTACTCTCAAATTTATTTATGATTATTGAATAAAATTAAACACCATTCTTACAATTTCCTGTCCTAGGCAATCTTAAGAACGTGAATGAAAAGTCAAGAGTTAAATTTCCTTTAAAATACAGAGGTAATATACATGCACCTTTAATACCAGCACTCAGGAGGCAGAGGCAGGAAGATCTCTGTGCATTCCAGGCCAGTCTGGTATATAGATTGAATTCCAGGACATCCAAGGCTACACAGAGAAACCCTGTCTCAAACAAACAAACAAACAAACAAACAAACAAACAAACAAACAAACAAACAGTGCTATTTGACTGGAGAGACGGCTTAATGGCTAAAGGCACTTGCTGCCAAATCTGATGAACTGAGTTCTATCCTCAGGACCCACATAGTGAAAGGAAAAACAGACACCTGCAAGCTGTCCTCTTAACTTCCACATGGGCATTATGGCACACATGGCAACACATATACATGTGTGAGCATATATATGCATGTACACTAAATAAAGTATTAAAAATTAACAAGTAAAATGCAGTGGTAACAAGATAGGAAAGGGAGATCCTCCAAGAACAGAACTTTGCAGAGGGAGATGAGCAAATGCAGTGCTGAGGCTCTGGCACTCTCTGTTATGCAGGCATGGGTTTAGTTCTTTTCCATAACAAATATGGGCAGATAATTTCACTTCAGGCCAGAGCAAACCCAGCGAGATATGATTTCATAAAGGTACAATCAGTGGACAGCCACACATTTGTTCATGCTTCCCCAGGAAAAAGTCAGTCAATATCGGGTTATTCAAAACATCCTTTAAAATGTTAACACCACCACCACCACCACCACCACCACCACCACCACCAACAACAACACAGCTCTCAGAGTGATATGTGTTTTAGTTTGCTTGACCAGGCCTAATCATGAGCCCACCCCTAACTAAATTATTGTCACTATGAGAAGGAGAATTTTCTCTTGTTGACTAGCCTAGGATGGGGTCAGCTCATATGAGTCACTGACAGTAAAGGCAACATAGGTTACTTCATAGAAATCCAGAGTTCAACAGCAAAAAGAAGGTAATAGGGTTTTTAGGAGAACAGAAAATAAATGATTCCACACAGTGTACTCTCATCTCTTTTAGTCACTGGAACGTGCAGAAAAACTCACAAGTGATCACCCGGGCAGCTCATTAAAGTATAGTACTCAATAGCAACCACTACTTCAATGCTCACTAACTTCATTTATTTGCTAAATGATGATGTTAACACTTGAACTGCAAGGTTACCCCAGCTCTAACAAATTTTCAAAAATCCCTTAAAAGCATATAGGGACCTACAGTGAACCCATTTGTTTACTCTGGAGACAGTATATAGACAGTTATTTGTAGCCATGGCGTATGACAGCTGTTCCCACTTGCAGAGGCTTTCCCCATTGTACCAAGTCTTGTCAGACACAGGGTAGGTTTACATAAATGGAGTAGGTATTACATAAACCTTAACTATAATTACTGTGAATGGTTTGGGTTATGACATCATAATCTTCTGTCAATGAGTTGTACAATATATTGGAAAATTATTAAACTTGTGATCATATTCATATTACTGGTATGTTTAACATTGTAGCATTAATATTTTGGTTGCTAGCCCTCTGAACATTTGCATTCCTATTTTAAAATGCAGTGGAATGACTTTTGTCTAAATCAGGCAGTTTTCCAAATCGATCACTAGATGGCAGCAAAGCTTTAATAAAATCAATTCTCACACACTGGTGGAACACAGTATTTATTTCCTTTTGTCTCCTTTATTGTAAAACTCATTGCACCAACAACATATTATTATCATTAGCATTAATAGTGGTGGCTACAGCAGAGGCAACTAACCAAGAGGTCCAGAACATTGCACACTGATCACAATTCAGAATTGTTTCAAAGTTGTTGCTAAAGATTTTAGACGAAGATTTTAGTCAAATAGGCTGAAAACATTGACATTGAACCTAAAGCTGGATGCTACCATCCCACACTTATGTAAGAAATTGCTCAGAGGCTTCCTTGAAGGAGAGATGTAGGGCCTCAGTTCTATAGTGACTGCCGCATAGAGATTTATAAATTATTCATGAGGATTGTTTTCTTATATTGTTTAGTATAATAGGAGTGGACTGCAGGTCTATAGGCAATGACGTAATCACAGTGTTTAATGTCCTCTTTAGAGAATTTCTTTAGTCCATCTTCACATATCTACTTGGCATCTTTATTTAGAACGAATGGATTCACTTCGTTCTCCTTTGAGAGAAAGGAATCCTCTTTACCACCAAGGTCCTCAGCTTTCGTTCGCTGTGATTCTCACATCAGCCACACTTCCCATTACATTCTTGTCAGCAGATAAGCCCAGTGGGATGGGGGCTGTACATAGTTGGAATATCCCTAATCTAGATGCCCTAGTGGCTTCTCAAATTGCTAGCTTTATCTAGCCCTTTCTATTGTGAACAATGAATCCACACACTTTTCTTATTCTCTCTAATATGTTTAAGCATTCCTGGACTCTCTCTCCCTCCCTCCCCCTTCCTATCTAACTCCTACCCTTCTCTATCTCATGCACCCTCTGTCCTCTTTCTCTTTTAGCATTCTACTAACGTCCGTTCTACAGTGCAGTGCAATCTTAGCCATCTAACAAAAGACCATATAACATAAATTTGACCTCCCAAACGGGAGGAGTTTTCTTGCATACTAAACAAGCATTTGCTGCCACAACAACAAAAATCATTTTCTCCTGGAAGCGCTGTTTAATCATGGTTACCATCACCGCCTCAGGCTGAATGCGCATCCATCGAAGGCAACACACAGCTGAAGTGCAGAAGGTGCAACGACCTACTTAAGATCTGCCCAAATCAGGAGTGATGAAAACGGATTTCGATTCTAGCCTCTCCCCCTCCTTTTAAGAAATGTCTCCCTTATCACGATTTCTTTCTGGGTGGAGGAGGTTTCTAATTGCCCACTCACAGCTCAAACCAAATCTGTGCCTGAAAATTAGACTTCTTCCATTGTGGTCAGAATCAGGTAATGGCAGCTGAATTCAACCTTCCACCTCCCCATGCTTTTTTCTTTTCTTCCCACTGAGCAGCCAAGTGAGAAGGCTCATCTAAGGAGCAGGGAGGGAGGATTCAGGTTACCCTCTTTTGTGGCACCACTCTTGTCCTTCACTATACACACTAGTCACTAAATGCATGCTGCCCAGGCAATAAAACAAAAGCCATCCCCAGCCCAGTATAAACCTTAATAAAGAGTTGAAGGAATTTCAAAGAAGTAAAGCATGTTTCTGTATTCCCCGGGGGCAGCATGAACTCTGCTGAGTATTTTGATTTGAGGGTACACGAACATAAGACATAGCAAGTTGTACTCTCTACCTGTGTGCTCGCTGGCGGGCACAAAATGTACGCTGTTAACTACAGACGTCTGGGGTTGCTTCTCCCGAGGGGCTGATGGAAGATTCTTCAGCACGTGGGTGAAGCAGCAGCTTTGTGATCTGCCTTCCCAGCCTCCAAGCAGCCTTCCAGCTGCCTTATGTAATGTGATCTGTTTGCTGATGGGCTCCAGCCTGATTAGTTTCTGGGTGGGAACTGCAAAACCTGTGCACAGTCCCCGTGAGTGCTAGACTTCGCCAGTTGAGTTGATTTTGCCTTTCTCCTGCGAGCAAGGGGTTAAATTGACAGACACTAATGGGACAAACGTGGGTGCACAGTGAGGCCAAGAATGGTCTGGATGAATGATGGAGGCAGTTGAAGTAGTTCAAATAAGAGGAGTCTGTGGGTGGCGAAGAGGAAAAAAGAACAGCGGGAAGGGCATTAGGGAGCAAAAGCAGCCGCCACCATCAGCTAACTGTAGATCATCGGCATGCACTCCTTATCAAACAGGAGCAGGAGACAGACTGGAATTAAGCTGAGAGGAATGCCTAATAGAAGAACCGAACGACCTTTCAAACGAAGTACTTCAGCAAAGATGGGCAGTACAAGTCAGGGCTTTTTATAAGGAGGCAAAAAGTGGGCGGATAAGAGTTTCAGGTGTACTGTACTTAAACAACACATCGCATTGATTTCGAGCCAAAATACTTGAAAAGTATCTCTAAAGCTACATATAGTGTCTCAAGACTATAATTCCAGCCCTCAAGAGGCTGGGGCAGAACTGGCGGTAGCGTTCAGCCAGCCTGGGCCATAGTGAATTTCTAGGCCAACCCGAAATACAAACATGAGAAAGAACCCTCCTTCCAGTTAACTTTATTTGTCCTTTCCACCCTCCCAGTTAACTTTATGTGCTCTGGAATTCTTCTTATTCATCTTCCAAATTGAGGGGACTGTATGCTGTTTGGGGCTGTTTTGGTAGGAGTTTAATATAAATAGCCCCAAATTTTTACTGTCTGTTGAGAGTTGCTTTATTTTTACATTTCTATAAATATGTTCAGCAACAAGGTATTTGGAGAGCTCCCCAAGAATTTTTCTTGTGAGAGTCTCCATGAGAACTAACACAACTCTCTGAGGGTTCTCCATAACAGCCAACTTTAAGACTAGAGAGTTACATTAAAGAGTTCTCTATAGATCTCCCCGACAATAAAAAATTCTTTTTGGTATGGTAATTTTGTTTACTTCTCCCAAGAGCCTGTCATTATCAAAATTGACCGGCAGGGGGCGTGCGATCACAGAAAATGCTCGCGGGTATCTGCTCTGGCTGATTTGTGGGGTAGAAGAAACAGGTTTTATTCAGAGGTACTTTCAGTTCAAATTCAAGTTCTAGAACTTTGGTTTATTATTAGCTTGTTCTCTTACTTGGGGAGAAGGAACGAGAGAAAAACAGGTCTGTCTGCTAACCGTGTGTTCTACCCCCAATTCAGGGACGGGCTCAGAAACCGCGAGTTTTCAATAGAGTCAAACAGGCTGGATCGTGCATGAATCTGAGAACACAGGCTCCAGTTTTCTTAAAATGACAAATCGCCTCCCGTTGCTCAAGAATCACAAAAGATTCACACCCACCCGTTCTTCCCCCGAGTTTTGTCCTTCTGCGAGTGATTTGCAGTCCCAGACAAGTATTATATAATGATGAAGCAGAAAAGCCTGGAGCTTAGGCTTATTGCTTCTTTCGGAGAAACGACATTAAAAAAGGAAAAACCTATTATAATACCATCTTAAATGTTTGGGAGACAAATGTTTCTGACAATTGTTAGAATAGTGGGGCATTAGATCATATCCAGACCTGCGTTAGTGCTAAAGCTTGTGGCTGTTTGTAATGGTCCAAGGGAGCAGTGGATGGAAAGATACAATTTGATGAGGTGAATGGAAAAGCAGCAGCCCTGCGGTCCTGGGACACCTGGGTCTAATTCTGGCTGATTTAGCTAGCTGAAGATCCGTGAATTCCTTCCTGCCCTAGCCTTCAGTTTTATAAGCTGTGAATGATGACTTGATGTCTTCCAATCTGACAAGCCACCCTTCTCTCAAGAATAAATGTAGATGATATTGTTTATTTGACTTCTTTCCAAGAACACGGCAGCATTCAACAACCAAGAAAACATTGTTCAGAATATTATGATATTTCAAAACTCCCCAAAATACTCTATATTTTTATGTTTCTGAAAACAGTGTCACTATTTAACAATAATTTCCTTAGTGTTTTTATAGCAATTACCCTTTGAGTAATTCTCTCTGGGGAATCTTAGATAGGTACTGCTGTGTGCTATAGAAAAGCTTTCGATTTTTTTTTTGTGTGTGTAGGGTTTTGCTTCATAGCCCAGCATGGCCTTAATGGCTCTCCCTATTGAATGATGTGGCTACAGGCCTATGCCACTGTGTCCCTAGTGGGGATTTTGATTCCTTTTGGGGTTACAGTGAGAAAGGCTGAGCTAACTGGATAGTAAGCACACAGTAAGCTGGCATACAGGAACTCTTCACACTATTGGTACTGTTAATGTTTGTCATCACTGCTAAAAGATCTAAACCCTGCAGTTGATTAAAGAGGTTTTTTAAAACCCCAAAGACTGATACAGTATTTAGCTCTTTGGATTATATGCTTACTAACTGAGGGACCTCAGAATTTCAAAATTCTGGAAGGCATGTAAGGGAGATTCCTACCCCCCAAGAGACACTATCCTGTTTTAGAAAATAATCTCATAAAGGCGAAATTCTGTGGTTGTTGGCATATCCTTGCAGCCCACTGGTGCACCATGAAGAACCTTTCATTGTCCGGGCAAGAGAAAACAAAACACAAAATGATCAAAATAACAACAGCAACAGAAACTTCAGACTTAGACCAGACGTCTGCCTTTTATTTGCTATATGACCCTGGATATAATCCTTCCTCTATCATTCCTAGGTAACCTTCAGTTCCTATTGCTCAGCTGAAGGGAGAAAAGACTTACTGACAAAACCAGCTACAGTCGATACCAACACCAAATGGATCTGCTAAACTTAGCTCACAGGGTGGAGTGGCCTGATTGAATGTGTGTATTCCAGGGGCGGGCTTTCTGTTTTTAGCTCTCTGACCACATGCATATGTAAAGAAAGCCCTAGGGTTCTGTTTACTGCCACCAGGTACTCATCTTAAATTGCTTCAGGCTGCATTCTTTAAACACCTGTGACTCTGCCTGAATCTTCTCTGAGGAATATGAGTAGTTCACAATCAGGGCAAGTACTGACTGTGACATTTAATGCTTTCTCTTGCCACAACAAAGCAGCTGTCAATTAATGGCAGGTCCCTGTGTGGGTGGGAAAAACAAATCTTATTTTTTGCAGGACCAGTTGGGTAGATTCTGAGTTGTATACCATGTGGTCTCTGAAGCTGCCTCGGAAGATGTGCCTTGTCTTGCTTTCCTTTTCCATCCTCCATTGGTATGTCCAGAGGATCAGATTCCGATCCTTGTTTTTACATCTTATAGAGAACCCTGCCTAAGACAGAGATTAGGCTTCTGTTTCAAAGTCAACATGTGATTTTTCTGCACACAGAACATGGGCTATGATGTCAGGAAGGTCTGTCTAGGTCTGAACCTGGGCACTGCCACTTTTTCTGCTGTCTAGTTTGGGTGGAGCTTCTTAACCTATCTAAGATTCAATTTGCATATGAAGGCATGAACTGATACCTAGTCATTGGACTGATGTAATAACTGAATTCAGTCCAGCATGTGAAATGCCTGTCAAAGGAACTTCAGCTCTTGAATAAATAGTCCCAATCACTGAATTTTAGTATGCTTTTCTAGCCTTCTAAATGTTTGTAGTAGAGTTCTTCAGTGTACCCTACAGATGTCTCCTGGGGCAATTGTAAGAATCTGAAGAGAAAAAGGATTATCTGTAGCTTTCTCATTCCTGTGGCAGAGCGTCATTTCTTCAGGAGCATTAAACTTCATTTAACAAAATATGCTGTATGTGCAAGAAGAAATGGAGACACAAAAACGAAATGCCTGCAAAAGCGATCTGTCCCAGTTGGACTCTGAACATGATAGGTGTGCAAGTGGGAGCCAGCACAGTGAACAGAGCCAGCATCAGAGGTCCTATTTTTAGAAGCTGGAGAAGAAGAGGGGAAATATGCAGCATTTATGTAACACATTTTTAAGGAGCTCTGAAAGGAAGTTTTATATTTAATGGAGTTGTTAACAATTGGGATTACAAAGCTTAAAATAGAACTAAGAACATGTACCCAACTTAGGGGCTTTCTGTTGGGTCTGCTGTAGAATATTAACACTGGAGAGGCTGTGTGCAGAGCTAGATAATAGGCATGGAAATGAGCAGAGCCCTGTCATTAAATCCATGTTTGATTTTGCCCTAAGATGCTTCCTGACTTCCTCTGCCTCATCTATTGGACTACTTCTGGCTCTACTTTGCAACACTAGTCTTCTTCACTGGTTGCTTATCTCTTTTTCTTTTTTCCTTAGTAAAATAGTGCTTTGCCTCCAGGTTTTGCACAGATTGCTTTTCTTTCTGCCCTTCAGCTTAACTCTTCTGACATACTAGCTAAGCATCTCACAGTTTAACTCTTTTCTGCTTCTGGGAACCCCAGAGAACATTTACTTGTACTGGAAAGAAAAATAGTTCCATATCTCAGAGGGTGTTGAACATTGGTTTCTGCAGTCTATAGAAACTGAAGCCATTGAATATCTTTTGGGAGAGTGTTTCTTAGGACAATGCTAATTGCTGCCAAATTGTTGTGATTACTCAGGTTCAAAAAAGGCTATGCATATTTAGGAGGGGTAAAGAGTAATAACCAGTGATCAGCAATAGTAACCAACAACTGAAATTTATTATAAGACAGGCAATGTGGCAGGTACTTACCTCACCAACCCAATGACTAGGTATCACTTTGCACCTCATTAAAAAATCATTGGTTTGCAGAGTAACAGGTTTCCCTGTGGAAACATACATATCCTTTGGTTTATTCTCTGATGTTTCTTCCTTTTCCTGCTGTACCCTTCCACACCCAGTATTTCCTCTTCCAGTTTAATATTGCATGTGTTCCCTTATTCCTTTCCCTCCCTTAAAACACCCTTTTCCCCTTCCATTTCAAGGGCCCCTTTCTAGTTTCCGAGACTCTATTAATACTTACTCCTATTTAAATATCTATTGTTAACAATTATAAGCTAGGGGCTGTTCATATTTGACACACACCGGGGGGGGGGAGGGGACAGAGAGAGAATAGTCTAAATTTCTCCTCCTCCTTACTCTCCCTGCCCAGAAGACTCACCTATAACTTCTCCCTTGCTATTGGCCATTCAAATTTTTATTAGACCAATCAGGTGCCTTAGGCAGGTTAGGTAAAACAGCAACACATCTTTACATAATTAACCAAATGTAACACATCATTACATGTAGAGAGCTGCGAAGTGCTGCGCCTTAAAGATGGCGCTGGCTTCCGCCTTCCACCTCCCCAAGGGTGAGCACTGTCTGGCGTAAACAAGCCCTTATTTGGTTAAGTCTGTTCAGCCTGTCTGCTTCCGCGTTAGAGCAGCCTATCTGCAGGGTCCACGTAACTCACTGGGGTTGGTTAGCACAAGGGTATTTAAGCCTGTGCAAGGGTCCCCCAGGCTCTCACGGGTCAGAGGAAGCATGTTCAAGGATCCTGATTAAAAATGCATGAAGAAGATCTTCCCAGAGTCGCGTCTTCCTTGCTGGTAGGGGTAGGTGCGTGCAATTACATAATTAAAGAAATATTCCACAACAGGTATTAGTACTAGATCTTTCTTCAAAGTTTGATAAAATTTAGTAATCAACCTATCTGGTCCTGAACTTTTCTTTTTTTGGGTACTTTTAATTACTATTTCTATCTTACTGTTTGTTATATATCTGTTGTTTGTGTCTTCTGGCTTAATTTCAGTAGATCATATAAGTTAGAAATTTACCCATGTCTGACAATATTTTGGATTTCATTTGAGTCTATAGTAACAACTCCCTTTTTTTGGCTTAGGTCTAGTCTAGATTTTTGGATAGTTTGGCTGGGATTGGTCACTCTTGTTAGTCTTTTCAAAGAACCAATTCATTTTCTGATTAATTCTATGTATTGTTTTTGAAGTTTGTATTTCCAATATATATATGTGTATATATATATTCTTGCCATCTGTTTCTTTTAGATCAATTGCTTTTTGCTCGTCTAGAGCTGTGAACTATATCATTATTTGCCTGAGATCTTTTAGACTTTTTAATATGAGCATCTACAGCTATAAACTTTTGTATTAAGACTGTCTTGCCTGTTTCTCAGAGATTGAAATTCAAATGGAAACACAGAAAGGTTTGACTTAGATGTGAAAGCATGAAAGTGAAAGTATCTAGTTCCAAACCTAGGTCTGTATGGCACCACAGAGTGTTTGTTCTGTGTACAGAAAATCATATGTTGATTTCAAAGGAGAAGCTTAATCTCACTGTCTAAAGCAGGATTACACAGAAGACACAGAATCAAGGATTAGAATTCCAATACTGTGAGCATACCAGTAGAGTAGAGAAGAAATAGTTTGGGAAAGAAAAACAATACATGAACCACATTTTCTAGGGAACAACATATGCTCCAGAACTGACCCAATATAAACCACACCAAAGACAGAGTCAAAGGGGCACAAAGGGGGTGACTTTGCAAGATCTCTGGAATATGAATTTGGTAGAACCCATGATCAGTTGAGTTTAAGAGATGGAAGGAAGGAAGAGTAAGATAACTAGGGGAGCAGGCCTTGAGTTTTCACAGGCTTATGGAAGGAAGCAGCAGAAAGTAGGGCAGGAGCAGTTCAGAGTTTGATTCATACCTGGACTCCTTTCTCAGTCTTTTGTAGCTATCCCAGTGTGTCACTGAGGTTGTTATTCTGAACCTTCACACAAGAACAGAGAAAGTAAGGTCAATTCAGTTGCCTCCTCCAAAAGCTTGGTGATCAAATTTTTGGGAAAGAGCACAAGGAAGAGAAGAAGAGGTTGAGACAAAAGTAAAACCCTGTTGCTTTTAATACTTGCAAGGGAAGAGAAAATACCAAGTGAGGATTTGTAGTGGTATGAGAGGTGGAAGGAGAAGCAGAGTATGGAGACTCAGGTGTTGAAAAAGGGAAGGGCATCTGGTCAGCGGGGAAACTGCAGAACCATCAGGTGAGACAAAAAGTGAGAAAAAGCTTATTTGGTTTGACAGGTTGGTAAGAAAAATAGCTAGCTGGTGGACTAAGGTGGGTGTGGAAACTGGACTGCAGGAAGCTGAAGAGTGTGTAGGACTGGCAAAGGGATGAGAGTAGAGCTAGTCATTTGAGGAGGACTTTGATAATGGAAGACCACAACCAAACCAAAGTTATAAAATGTGAGCCAGTCGTGTCTTTGCCAACTTCTGCTGAAGGCTGTTTTCTTTTAAAGTTAATTCTTTAAATTTTTTCTATGGGGAGTTTTTGTGACTTTCTTCCTTCTCTATGCACCGAGGCTCTGGTCACTGGCTTCTTGCTTCTTCCCCCGAAATGGCAATCTACACTCTGCCTCAGTCCAAGACACCCAAATGGGTTCTTTCCACGAAGCTGGAGGACAAGTTGGCCTCTCTTGGCCTGCCGAAGGGAGGAAAAGAACAGCAAGAAGCAATTGCACACATTGACGCAGTACAAAATGAAGTAGACAGACTTAATGAACAAGCCAGTGAGGAAAATTTGAAAGTAGAACAAAAATATAACAACCTCTGCCAGCCATTTTTTTTCAGGAGAGTTCAGAATTGATCACTATAATAACCAAATTTTTAGGTAACAACATTTGTCAGCCATCCACAAGTGTCTGCACTGCTTGGGGAAGAAGACACAGAGGCTTGCATTATTTGACCAGAGTTGAAGTGACAGAATTTGAAGACATTAAATCAGGTTACAGAATAGCTTTTTATTTTGATGAAAATCCTCACTTTGAAAATAAAGGTCTCTCCAAAGAATTTCATCTGAATGAGAGTGGTGACCCGTCGTCAAGTCCACTGAAATCAAATAGGAATTTGGAAAGGATTTGACAAAATGCTCAAGTCAAACACAGAATAAGGCCTGCAGGAAGAGGCAGCACAAAGAGCCAGAGCTTCTTTACCTGGTTTACTGGCCATTCTGATGCAAGTGCAGATTAGTTAGGAGAGGTCATCAAAGACGGTATTTGGCCAAACCCCTTGCAGTAGTATTTGGTTCCTGATATGGATGATGAATAGGGAGAGGCAGAAGAAGAAGGAAAAGAAGGAGGAGGAGGAGGAGGAGGAGGAGGAGGAGGAGGAGGAGGAGGAGGAGGAGGAGGAAGAGGAGGAGAAGGAGGAGAGGAAGGAGGAGAAGGAGAAGGAGGAGAAGGAGAAGGAGAAGGAGAAGAGGAAGGCTAGGAAGATATTGATGAAGGGGTTGAAGATGAAGGTAAAGAAGATGAAGCTGATGATGAAGGGGAGGAAGGAGAGGAGGATGAAGGCAAGGATGGCTAGCACAGAAGATTGATGGATTCCAACCCTGGTTTTAAAATTTTCTTTTATTTTTAATTTTCTCCAGTCTCTGGGAGCAAGATGTAGTCATTCCACCTCCTCACAATCCCTCTTGTAGCCCTGGTTTTGAGGTCTCTTTTCAACACCATGGTTCTCAACTTATTTGGGGAAATACCTTGAGCAAAATACAACAAGAAAAGAATCTCCAAAAACATTTTTTTCTATAGGGTGTTTTGATCTTTCCTCTAACTCCTCCCAGGTATGCCCCCTTCTTACTTGCCAAACTTTAGAAAAATACCATCAAGTCCAATTTGTGCTGTCAATACATTCTTAGATATCTGGTCTTCCACTAGAGTGTGGTGGACTTACCAGGGGCTGCACTCTTAAAGAAAACTGACTCTTCCTGAACCAATGAATACCAATTGCCAATAGAGGTCCTCAGCTAGAGGGTGGGACTTCTTGTTCAATGTTCTTTTCATGCTGGAATTTGGTCTGGCTTGAATAGACAAGGTATTAAATAGACTTCTAATGGGTTATCCACAGATTACTGCATCCATTAGCCCTCATCAGAGAAGCTTCTTTTTGTAGTAAATGGTGATTGACACAGAGACTCACTGTGCCGAGATGCTGAGAATAAGACTCTCATGCTCAGGATGCTCAGGATGTTTAGTCCCATGTGGGACATCTACATTAAGGGCCCTCCTTCTAAGACTCAGGAATCACTGAGAAGAGGGAGTAGAAAGAGTATAAGAACCAGAGGTGGTGGATGGCTAGACATAGTGGGGCAGCCGCACATATGAATTCACAGCAGTTACAAAATAATGCACAAGATGTGTGCAAGTCCAAGCCAGATAGCAAAGGCTGTTTTGTTTAGATTGTTTGTATCTGTCAGGGTCAAAAGAGAGGTTAGTGCGGATCATGGGCTAAAGGACTGCTACAGTAAACTGTTTCAAAAGTAGAACAGACCTGTCTAATCTTTCTATGTTATATGAACCTAAATTGTTTTCCCTTCTAAATGCTCAATCGTGCAAGCAGGGACATAATTTGCACACATTGTCCAGCTAATGCCAATGGGAAAGTTATACTGTATACTTAAAGAAGAAATTTAAGTGGATGCCTTGTAAGTATTAAACTAATGTTAGCTTTTATAGTTATTCAGGTCTAGGCATAGGAATTTCTTCTTTTATGAATGTGAGGAGAATTTGATGAATACATTAAAAAAAACAGGCAGCTTTGGTGTTGGTATGAGGTCCTTGACATTATAAGTGCTAATGATGACAGTAGGAAAGTATGCACTTCTTTGGATAAATTACATTTAGGGAAAATGCTGGATTTCCAGTTTAATTTGATTAATAATCTAAGAGTGCCTGTGATGTCACAGACACCATGTTCTCAAGGCTGAAACATAGAATAGCACAAAATATAAAATCTTTTCTGAATTGTCTATATCCTTATTGTAGATGTCCAATTCCCAAACAAATCAAATCTAGCTTCCAAAAAAGTTGAGCCAAGTAATAGTAAAATCTTGTCCCAAAGATGGAACCTAAGGTGATAGCTTAGTGTGTAAAGTGCTTGTTGCTCAAGTGTGAGGACCCAGGTTTAATCCCTCAGAACCTATGTTAGAAAAAAGCTGGGCATAGTGGTATGTCCTTATAATCCCAGGACTAGGGAACTAGGGATAGGAGGATCTCACAGGTTTTCTGATCATCTAGACTATTATATTCAGAGATATCTGGTTCCCAAACAAGCTACATGGCAATTGAGGAGGAATGAAATCATAGGTTTTTCTCTGGTCTCTATATGTTTACACACACATGTACCTGCATCCACACATATGCATGTACCTTAATATGCCTGTGAACACAGAATTAACCTAGAGAATAATCATCAATGACTACCATCCCAAAAAAGGTACAGCCAGATATTATGTGCCTCCTCACAGAAATACAAAATACTGTCTATGATGTTGTCTTGCCAAAATAGACTATGATCAATCCTATATCTTTATAGGAGTGCACAGGGGGCCCTGGCACATGCTAAGTAATGTCATAGTGACACAAATAATAAAATTATGCAGTGATTTGGGGTAGGAAATTCTCCACAATATTTAATCACCCTAAAAAGATCTACTCAAACAAACAAAATGCTTTCTTTAACAATAAAATTGCAGTGGGGATACAAATAATCATCCAGGCAGACAGATGATACAGAATTAGAAGCTAAACATTATCAGAGTATTAGCACATATATCAAATAATTTTAGAATATGAATTAAACTCAAAGTATAAAAAAAGAACAGATTAAAGGAATTTAAGTACAGATAGGATAGTTAATCATATTAAGAGACAATTGTTATTTTTGATAGTAATAATTATGTTACAGTTAAATGAAGTATTGTTTAAAAATAAAGGACACTAAGTTTACTAGTGCTTACAAAGAATCATAGCGCATAGGAATATTCAAACAATAAAAGAATACTTAAATTTAAATCTATTGTGGTAACTACCTCAGTTGTCAGCAGAGAACCTTCATCCAGTGACTGATGGAGGCATACTCAGAGACCCAGGGCCAAACATTGGGTAGAGCACTGGAAGTCCTGTTGAGGAAAGGGAGGAGGGATTGTAGGAGCCAGGGGTGTCAGGAGTATTGAAGGAAAATGCACAGAAATGGCTAGCCTGGCTTATGAGAACTCACAGAGTCGGAACCAACAACCAGGAAGCCTGCATGGGACCCACCTAGGCCCTCTGTATATGTGAGACAGTTATATAGCTTGGTCTATTTGTGGGACTCCTGGTAATGGGAGCAAGGGTGTCTTGGGTACTTTGGGTGGCTCTTGGGAACCTATTTCTTGGGAACTTTACCCCTTTGTTGCAAATATGGAGGAGGGGTTCATCAAGGGGGGCTTCTGGTGGAGAGAGGGAATGGGAGGGCAAGAGAGAGGGAAGGCTGTGGTCAGGATGTAAAACAAATAAATTAATAAACAATTTAAATCCTACAGGTTAGGTAATAGTCCCCGTATATAAGTATTGCGTTGAAAATCTGTCATATCTTGAGAGAGCACTCAAAGAACTTCCACAAAGTATAGTGTATATGCAAATTAATTATAAAGTATATGCAAACTAAAAATAAAGTGAGCACTTTACTTTTTAATCACCCCTTCTTGGTCTTCTTTTAAAATATTCTCACATGCTATACTATACCCATATGCACATTTGTTTACACACACACTCACTATTGGCTAGAATCTGCATATAAGGGAGAACATGCAATACATTTTTCAATTCTGAGAATGGGTAATCTTGCTTAATATTATATGTTCTAATATTTCCCTGTGAATTTCGTGATGGCATTTTCCTTTAGAGTTGACTAGTATTCCATTTTATATATATACCAGGTGTTCATTATCCATTCATCTGTTAACAGAGGACTAAATTATTCCCATTTCCTTGCTATAGTGAATAAAGTAACAATATACATGGGGCTGTAAATATCTCTATGGTGGAGCATGGGGTTCTTGGTATATATGCCCAGTGATGAAATATTTAGAATATATAGTAGTTTTTAATTTGTGAGGAACCTCCAAACTATTTTCTACAATGGCTATACTCTGAACCTTCACTGGTGGCGAATAAGGGTTCCTTTCTCCCCACATTCTCTTTGACATTTGTTGTTGTATTTTTTGATATGGCCATTCTGGCTAGGGTAAAATGGTATCTCAAGGCTGTTTCAATTTGCATTTCCAAGATGAGTAGGGATGCTGAACATTTTCCAAAGTAGTTATTAGCTATTTGTGTTTCTTTCATTTTGCAAACTGTCTATTCAGTCTTTTAGCCCATTTGATGATAGGCAGTTTTATTTCCTTGGTATTTAATTTCTGTGGTTCTTTAAAATTCTGGATATTATTCTGTTGTCTGAAATGTAGAAGGTAAAGATTTTCTCTCATTCTATGGGCTTCCTGTGTGCTCTGCTAATAGTTTCTTTTGTTAGAAGTTTGTTTAAAATAATCATAATTTTAAAAGTTCTGAGAATTCCTGGGAATGCTGACTTACTGTCCTTGAATCTCAAAGAATAACATGTTTAGAATTTTGAAAACACTGAGGAACTTGTTTTTTTACTCCATGGTACAATTCTAGAATATATCACTGTTGCTGAATAAGTGTCATTTAGATTTAAAAAAAGTATGCTTAATATCATAACAAAAATCAAAGTTTGCTGTCACATGACTAAATACTTATGAACATGGTAATATGAAGTCTGTGATTTGTTCAAACTAAAGTTGTAGTAAATGATATGGGCATATCAGAATCATATTATGTTAGAGTTGATAGCTTTTTAAACTGGATGCTGGATATACGGGGTCTTTTTATATTTTTGTTTGTTCTAAAACTTCCTTCACACATTTTAAAGCTTGCCAGTTAAACTAAATCCTTTCAGGATGATTGACTGTTATGGAGACTTTGGCACCCCAATCAGTGTACCAGCTGTAGAGCTGCGTGTGGCAGGTATGAGGCATTTGTATGCATGTAGGAAGGGAGGAATAACATATTTAGCTGCATTTCCCATGGCTTGACATAAGACACCACTAGACCCTTTTATGTGTTTCCCATTTTATCCTGAAGATGCTATTTACAATGCTTATGTGAATTTTGGCCTTGACCATGCTGGGAACAATGTTTGTGTGCTGCAAAGCAAACTCAGAAGCAGAAAGCATAGGAAAAGAGACAATGCTATGCCAGTACACGGCCTTGGGCCTTTGCCGTGTCATTTCCTGGGAGATCATCAGCCCCTTTAACTACTAAGAAGAAGAACTACTCCAGTTACTTAATCTTGGTCTGAAGGGCATATAATATAGAATGAATCTATTATAGTAAGCAAAACATAGTAATTATGATTGCTTATGAAGTGATTCCTACAAGTTAGAATGTACTGAAAGTCTTACTGGTATATTTCTCACAAGACCTCTATGAATTAGAAATTGTGACTGTTGCTAATTTTCATAGTGCTCAATGCTGTAGACATAGTGGCAGAGCTGGGTTTTAACTTGTATCTTCTATCTCCGAAGCCTGTGACATTTACTAAAGCACTCAACATTTGGTAGCCTTTCTTTTGTCCAGCTGGAATTTTACCTCAATAAATTCAGAGAATCAACACTGTTCTCATTCTCCCCCTTTTCATAATTGTGAGTTCTTCCAACGCCATTTCCGTAGGGAGCTTGGCAGTTTGAACAGAAGCCCCTAGAAGCTCCATGTGTTGCTCAGCCGCTATGCACACACAGCCTCCACTTGGGATGTGAATTTTCCAAAACCTATCTTTAGCTCAGCATGGGACATACTGCTCAGAAAAAAAAATCAGTTCATTTGTGTTCTGATCAAGGTATCTAGTCTTTGAAAATCTAGTTGTATCTCACTGACTACAGAATTACTGAGGCACTGAGGACTTTTTGTGTATGTGTATGCTAAAGTATCCCCATTATCTGCATTTGAATTTATAATGTATTTAGAACTTTATATTGATATAGTAAATCTAATGTTTTCATTAGAGTTTCCCAGTCTAAACATAGGTCAGAAAGATGACAGGGTACAAAATATGGGCCTTGGAGTCTGGCAGCTGGTTAATACACTCAGCTTCATACTTCCATGATCTTGGGCACAGTTTCAAGTTCTTTGAGCTTCATTCTGTTTATCTGTAAAATGAAGGTAATAACCTACCTACAACATAACCATTATAAAGATTAAAGGACATGGTCTGTTGCCTAATACAAAGTTTGGACTCAACCAATGGCTGTAATTGTTGATTTTAGTATCAGTCTTTGTTATTGTGTGTGTTATTTCCTTGGCTTCTGGTCAATTACTTTAAAACTGAAAACTACCTCTGGTTAACTTAAGCAGTGGCAGCCCTGGTGGGGAGAGGGGTTAGGCTAAGTGTAGCAGGGAAGAATGAAGACAATTTTAAGAGAAAGATAAATTAAAATTTTGGTTTAGTAACATACAATTTTTATTTAGCTAGGCACAAAAAAAAAAAATGAGAACAGACCAAGACAGCATCATGCATGGTTATGCAGAGGGAAAGAAAGTTCTTTCCTTTCTACATGATTATCTTGTATGCCAGGAGGAATTGATGCCCTCCATTTGAGTCTTTATAAAGTATTAACTACTTTAGTTTGAACAATAAACTACTACTTTGGAGGAACATTTTAAAGAAACCGAATCAATATTAATTTGGTATATTTATGCAAGCCTTTTGAAAACTTAGAGAAAATGAAAGCAAAGAAATATAACAGAAAGTTAGCAATGATCACTGAGGTCATGATTTCATAGCAATCATTTAGCCATTGCTAGAGGGAGCAATGTATTAGGTAAGATGCTACATTGAAAAAGTGGTGATATAAAACCCATAGGTTGAATGAAACCTTAAAACATTACATAAAGAGGTACTTTTACTTTGTGATAAGTTTCCCACTGATCTCATCATACATGAAATAAAAAAATGTGCTGTCATTTATCTCAGAATAAATGAAGATGGTATTGTCAAAAAACTATAGTAACAAGAGAGGCATTGATACACAGCCATATAAGCCTGTCTAACACCAATTATTTCTGCATCTGAGTTTAGAAAACGAAAGCAGTATTTCACATCATCTATAACTTGTTCTATTATATTTGTATGTAAATATATTTAAAAGTTTATTATTATGATTTTTCTTCTGTGCATACATGTGTGTTCATGGCACACATGTGGAGGTAAGAGGACAACATTTTGTGAGTCAGTTCTCTCCTTCTTCTGTGGGTTCTGGGAATCTAACTCAGGTTACAGCAAGCACTTCTACCGGCTGTGTAAATTTTGCTTTTGTTTTTCATTATTCTTCTCTCATACAATACATCCTGACTACAGCCTCTTTTCTCTCCCCTCTTCCTAATCCCCCATCTTCTCTTTCCCCAAGATAATGTTTTCCATCAGAAAAGAGCAGTCTCTCAGTGACATCACCTAAAGACAGCATAACAGGGTGCAATAAGATTAGGCACATACCCTCATATCAAGTTTGGATGAGGCAACCCAATAGGCGAAAAAGGGTCCCAAAAGCAGGCAAAAGATTCAGAGACACTTCCCATTTGAGTGTTAGGAGTTTTACAAGAACACCAAGCTACATAACCATAACGTATATGCTGGGGACTTAGCTCATAACCATCCAGGCTCTGTGATTGTTGCTTCAGTCTCAGTGAGCCCCTTATGAACCCTGCTTAGTTGGTTCTGTGGTACATGTTCTCCTGGTGTCTTTGACCCTTCTGGTTCCTACAATTTTTCCTTCCCTTCTTCTGTGGGGTTAAAAGTTTAAAGTAAAATATCATTAGTAGATATTTTACTAAACTGTGGTCTAAAGGTTTACTAAAGGATAAGAAGTTGTTTTAGAAAAAATAAAAAAGAAGTTGTTTTTGATTTGGGCATATAAAGAAATAGATTCCTAGCAGTAAGATAAAAATAAAAAAAAAACACAGTAAATTGGCTTATGTAAGTAGTTATTAAAGTCCCTAGATTTCAAACATAAACTCAGCATAAACTCTTGATGTGAGATCAAGAACATGAATTATGTAGCCAACCTTTCAACGCTCTGCCCTTCTGTTTACCAGATCTATGATGTCAGGTTATCTTCTCTGGGTCTCAATTTCCTTACCTGTAACATTAGGATATTTCTCATCACATGCATTATTATAAGAATCTTATTGTTATAAGAATCAATATTTGTATAGGGTTTAGAAGAGGGATTGGCTCATTGTAAGGCCCTATGTTTGAGACAGACAGGCAGACTGATGATACATTATCACTGTATCTGTCCTTGATAGAGTTGGCCTTAGGGAGAATTCATGTCTCAGCTACCTGGTACTTTTAATGGTGAAGGTATTTTCTTGTCTGTTGATTTAAGTATTTGCTTCAGGAGACATAAAATAACTTCCTTTGTCAGCATGAAGATTGCTTATGTCCATGTGGCTAGCCTTATGGTCTAGTGAAAGGTAAGGTACTGGGAATGAAGTGAGAATTATATTTCTGGGGTACAAATAAGGAGGCCCCACAATCCTAAGGTGCTGTTTGTTGGGGAATATATTTTACAGCCACCTGGATGTTGTGCACTGAATCTCTGTTAGCCTCTGTTTGAAGCCATGCTCTCCTCTATGAATATATTATCAGAAGGTTGTCCTTGAGAAAATAATTGAATTCTGGAAAACATGAGCTGGCAAAAATGCTCATATGCTGCTGGTGTCAGAGTCTAAGGGTACAGCACCCCTTTGACAATCTCTGGTAATGCTGAGCATATGCCTACTTGTGACCTAGTAATTCTGCTCAGATGGATGTTCCCAAGAGAAATGTGTACACCATTACACACCATAAAGAGGAATGTTCATGACACCATTGCTTATTTTATTCAGATTCCCATCAGTCTTGAAATGAAGTAGTGCATCTCATAACATTTATACAGTGCAATATTACATAACAATGAAGATGAGTAAGAACTATACATGATGATTTAACTAACTCTCTCAAACTAAAGGGAAATGCAAATCAAAACAACTCTGAGATACCATCGTGCTCCTGTCAGAATGGCTAAAATAAAAGACACCAAAGTCAGTTTATGGTGGAGAGGATGTGGAGAAAGGGGCACACTCCTCCAGTGTTGGTGGGAGTGCAAACTTGTACAGCCACTTTGGAAATCAGTATTGCAATTCCTCAGGAAAATGAGAATCAGTCTGCCTCAAGATCTAGTAATTCTACTCTCAGGAATATACCTAAATGATCCATATCCATGCAACAAAGACATGTGCTCAACTATTTTCATAGAAGCATTATTTGTAATAGCTAGAACCTGTAAGCAACCTAAATGCCCATCAACTGAAGAATTGATGGAGAAAATGTGATACATTTGCACTTGGAGTAGTACTCAGTGGAAAAACACAATGGGATCTTGAAATTTGTAGGAAAATGAATGGAACTAGAAGAAACCATCCTGAGTGAGGTAACACAGTCACAAAAAGACAAACATGGTATGTACTCATTCATATATGGTTTTTAGAGAAAGACCAAATGATTACCAGCCTACAAGCCACAACGCCAGAAAAGCTAGAAAACAAGGAGGATGCAAAGAGAGATATACATGGTCCCCTGGAGAAGGGAAAAGGACATGATCTCCCAAGCAAATTGGGAGCATGGTGGGGGAGAGGAGAGGGAGTTAGAGGGAACAGGAGGGGGAGAGTTAAGAATGAGGGAGCAGGAAGATTGAATCAGGGAAAGAATAGAGGAGAGCAAGAAAAGAGATACCATAGTAGAGGGAACCATTACAGGTTTTAAGAGAAATCTGGCACTAGGAAAATGTCCAGAGATCTACAAGGATGACCCCCAACTAACAATCTAAGCAGTAGTGGAGAGGGTACCTTAAATGCCCTTCTCCAATAATGAGATTGTTGACTACCTTATATACCATATTAGAGCCTTCACCTAGTACTTGATGGAAGCAGAAGCAGACACCCACAGCTAAACACTGAGCAGAACTCCTGGCATCCAGTTGCAGACAGGGAGGAGTGAAGAGCAAAGGGGTCAAGACCAGGCTGGAGAAATCCATAGAAACTGCTGACCTGAACAATGGAGGGCTCATGAACTCCAGTCTGATGGCTGGGAAAACTGCATAGGACCCACCCAGATTCCTTGAATGTGGTGTTAGTTGGGAGGACTGGGCAGTCTACGGGGCCTCTGGTAGTAGATCAGTATTTATCCTTAGTATATGAATAGACTTTGGGAAACCATTCCACATAGAGGGATGTTCTCTGAGCCTAGACACATAGGGGAAGGCCTTGTCCCTGCTCCATATCATATGACAGAGTTTGAAGACTCCCCAATGGAAGGCCTCACTCTCCCTGGGAAGCAGAAAGGGGATGGGATTGAGGTTGATGGGGGGAACAGGGGAGGACAGGAGGGTGCAGGAACTGGGATTGATATGTAAAACAAGTTTGCTTCAAATTTAATTAAAACTAACAGAACTTATGTCTCAATTGGGTTTAACAGACATCTATAGAACATTCCATCCTAACACGAAAGAATATACATTTTTCTCTGCTCCACATGAAACCTTCTCTAAAATCGACCACATACTAGGCGACATAACAAACCTCAACAGATACAAAAAAATTGGAATAGTCCCCTGTATCTTATCAGATCACAATGTTTTAAAGTTGGAAACTGTAGAAATCCTATAAACTCATGGAAACTGAACAATGCACAAGTGTACCATACCTGGCTCAAAGAAGAAATAAAGAAAAAAAATTAAGGACTTCCTAAAATTCAATGAGATTGAGGACAAAACATACCCGAACTTATGGGACACCTTGAAAGCAGTGCTATAAGGGAAGTTCATTGCACTGAGTGCCCATATGAAGTAAACAAAGGATAGCCACTTTAGAGAATTAACAGCACAAATGAAAGCCTTAGAACAAAAAGAAGCAAATTCACCCTGGAGGAGTAGATGCCAGGAAATAATCAATTTGTGGGCAGAAATCAATAAAGTAGAAACAAGGAAAACAATACAAAAAAAAATCAATGCAACAAAGAGTTGGTTTTTTGAGGAAATAAACAAGATAGACAAACCTTTATTTAAACTAACCAAAAAGCAGAGAGAGAGAGAGAGAGAGAGAGAGAGAGAGAGAGAGAGAGAGAGAGAGAGAGAGAGAGGGAGAGAGAGAGGGGGAGGGAGAGGGAGAGGGAGAGGGAGAGAGAGAACATGCAAATTAACAAAATCAGAAAAAAGAAGGGGGACATGACAACGGACACTGAGGAAATCCAGACAATTTTCAGTTCATACTTTGAAAACCTCCACAAATTTGAAAAACTCCACAAAATTTGAAAATTCAAAGGAAATGGACAAATTTCTGGATAACTATCACTTACCAAAATTAAATCAAGAACAGATAAAAAAATTAATAAGACCTATAACCCCTAAGGAAATAGAAGCAGTCATCAAAATCCTTTCAATGAAAAACAGCCCATGGCCAGATAACTTCAGTGCAGAATTCTACCAGAAATTCCAGAAAGAGCTAATACCAATATTCCTCAACTTGTTCCACACAATAGAAACAGAAGGTTCATTACCAAACTCTTTTTATGAGGCCACAATCACCTTGGTACCCAAGCCTCACAAAGACACAACTAAGAAAGAAAATTACAGACCAATATCCATCATGAACATTGATGCAAAGAATACTCAATAAAATACTGGCAAACTGAATCCAAGAACACATCAGAGAAATCATCCACCATGACCAAGTAGGCTTCATCCCTGGGTTGCAGGGATGGATCAACATACAAAAAAAATCTATCAACATGATCCACCATATAAACAAACTGAAAAAGTAAAACCACATGATTATCTCACTAGATGCTGAAAAAGCCTTCGACAAAATTCAACACCCTTTCATGATAAAGGTCTTGGAGAGATCAGGGATAACAGGAACATACCTAAATATAATAAAAGCAATATACAGTAAACCAACAGCCAACATCAAACTGAATGGAGCGAAGCTTAAGGCAATTCCTCTAAAATAAAGAACAGGTATGCCCCCTCTCTCCATACCTACTCGATATTGTACTTGAAGTTCTAGCTAAAGCAATAAGACAACAAAAGGAGATGAAGGGGATACAAATTGGAAAGGAAGTAGTCAAACATTTGCTATTTGCAGATGATATGATAGCTTACATAAGCAACCCAAAAAACTCTACCAGGGTACTCCTACAGCTGATAAACACCTTCAGCAAACTAGCAGAATACAAGATAAACTAAAAAAATAATCAGTAGTCCTATTATATACAGATGACAAAATGACTGAGAAAGAAATCAGAGAAGCATCACCTTTTACAATAGCCACAAACAACATAAAGTACCTTGGGGTAATGGTGACCAAACAAGTGAAAGACCTATACAATAAGAACTTTGTGGCTTTAAAGAAAGAAATTAAAGAAGAAACCAAAAAATGGAAAGATCTCTCATGTTCTTGGATAGGTAGGATAAAAATAGTAAAATGGCAATCTTGCCAAAAGTAATATACAGATTCAATGCAATTTCCATTAAAATTGCAGCACAATTCTTCACTGACCTTGAATGGATAATAGTAACTTTTTATGGAAAAACAAAAGACCCAGGATAGCCAAAACAACCCTGCACAATAAAGGAACTTCAGGAGGCATCACCATCCCCAACTTTAAGCTCTACTACAGAGCTATAGTTCTGAAAATAGCCTGGTATTGGCACAAAAATAGACAGGTAGACCAAATGAATTGAATCGAAAATCCTGACATCAACCCCCACACCTATGAACATCTGATTTTTGACAAAACAGCTAAAAGTATGCAATCAGAGGAGGAAAGCATCTTCAACAAATGGTGCTGGCACAACTGGATGATGGTGTGTAGAAGATTGCAGAAAGAACCATGTCTATCACCATGCACAAAACTCAAGTCCAAAGACCTCAGCATAAATCCAGCCACACTGAAGCTCTTAGAAGAGAAAGTGGGAGGTACCCATGAACAAATTAGTACAGGAGACCACTTCCTGAACATATCTCCAGTAGTACAGACACTGAGATCAACAATTAGTCAATGGGACCTCCTGAAACTGAGAAGATTCTGTAAGGCAAAGGACACAGTTGACAAGACCAAACTGCAGCCCACAGACTGGAAAAAGATCTTCACTAATCCTACATCTGACAGAGGGCTGATCTCCAAAATATACAAAGAACTCAAGAAACTAATCACCAAAACACCAAATAACCCTATTAAAAATGGGGTACAGCACTGAATAGAGAATTCTCAATAGAGGAAATAAAAAAAGGCCGAAAGACACTAAAGGAATTGCTCAACATCCTTAGCCATCAGGGAAATGAGTTACCATTTACTTCTACCAGAATGGCTAAAATTAGAAACACCAATGACAACTTATGCTGGAGAGGATGTGGAGAATGGGGAACACTCCTCCACTGCTGGTGGGAGTGCAAACTTGTACAGCCATATTGGAGATCAGTATGGCAATTCCTCTACCACAGGACCTGGCAATCCCCCTCTTAGTCATATACCCAAATGATCCATATCCATGCAACAAAGACATGTGCTCAACTATGTTCATAGTAGCATTATTTGTAATAACAAGAACCTGGAAGCAACCTAGATGCCCCTCAACTGAAGAATGGATGAAGAAGATGTGGTACATTTACCCAATGGAATACTACTCTGCAGAAAAAAAAAACAATGGAATCTTGAAATTCACAGGCAAATGGATGGAACTTGAAAAAAACTATCCTGAATGAGGTAACCCAGTCACAAAAAGAGGAACATGGTATGTACTCACTCATATATGAATTTTAGACATAGAGCAAATGATCACCTGTCTATAATTCACACTGCCAGAGAATCTAGGCTACAAGGAGGATTCTAAGAGATTCATATAAGGTCCCTCACAGAAGGGTAAAGGGACAAGATCTCCTGAGCATATTGGGAGGGCTGGGGGCAGTGATTGGAGAGGGAGCTATGAAAAAAAGAAGGTGAGGGGAGGAAAGCACATGGGACTAGGAAAATTGAGTCAGGGTAGGAATAGATGAGAGGAGAGAGAGAGAGAGAGAGAGAGAGAGAGAGAGAGAGAGAGAGAGAGAGAGAGAGAGAGAGAGAGAGAGAGAGAGAGCATAAAAGTGAGCCATTATAGGTTTGAAGAGAAAACTGAATCTAGAGATATGTCCTGAGACCTCCAATACTGACCCCAACTAACAATTTGAGCAACAGTGGAAAGGCATAAATTTCCTTCCCTGATAATGAGATTGATGACTAACTTATCCACCATCATATAGTCCTCATCTAGTAGCTGATGGAAACAGAAGCAAACACCCACAATCAAACACTGATCCGAACTGGAATCCAGAAGCAGAGAGGGAGGACAAGACCACACTGCAGAAACAAATAAAGACAGCTGACCGGAACAAGGAGGAGCTAATGGGCCCCCAGACTAATAGCTGGGAATCCAGCATGGGACTGACTCAGACCCCCTGAACATGGGTCTCAGCTAGAAGGACTGATCAATCTAAAGGACTTCTGACAGTGGAACCAGGATGTACTCCTGGTGCACAAAAGGTCCTTGTGGACACATGCCCCATGGAGGGATATTCCCTTAACCTAGGGAAGGCCTTGTCCCTACTCCAAATTACTTGACAGATTTAGATGACCCCTCCTAGAGGGCATCACCCTACATGTGGAGTGGGGGGGATGGGAGGGGAGGGTAGTGGTAAGAGCATGGGAGGGTGGGAGAGAGGGAAAGTGGGAGGGAGGGACGACAGAGAGGGAACTGGGATCAATATGTAAAATAAAAATAAGAAACAAATTTAAATAAAAATATATTAAAAAGAGTCCAGAGACAAGAAGAACATGGTTGTACTTCATGTACTTCAGTACTTCATGGTTGTAGTGACAGAGTACAAAAATAGTTCAGATGAAACTGTGGTGACATGAGGCAGGAGAGGAACTACCCTTAGAAGTCACCAATATCAGGAAGGGCAAGAGGACAAGCTTTTGGGAGGCTTATATGTTCTTTTCCTTGCTCTGGGTGTGTTCAGATGCTGAAGGTCTATTAGCCTGCATATATGTGTTGCATGAAAGCTTCTGTGTTTGTAGCAGATGCCAACTTCTTTTGGAACATAGTTAACATTTTCACATTGTGCAAATAGGGCATTGAGGATATGGACTTATTTATGCTGCTGCAATCTAAACCTTGTATGCTAATTTAGTAAATGGTTTTGTTTTTATGTGTTTAGCTTTCTTTCTCTAATTTTAAGTTTTAAGCCTTTCGACTGTATTTTGTTTATCTTCATATTTCTCTCAGTATAGGAAAAGGAGGCATTCTTACAAAATATATGTTCATTTATCAGGAGCAAAAGCTTCCTTGTATAGCCACTGCATTGAAGAGTGTGGTTTTCATGTCCGATTGTAGCAGAATCCTTTAATAATTATGTTCCTTAATTTAAAGACAGTATTGGAATAGAGTGGCTATTTTAAGGCTCTTAACCTTGTGTTTTAGACAATCTGACGTGCCAAATGCTTTGACTAAATTCTCTTGAGGTAAAGTGCCAGCTTTGGAATAGATTTTCTGCGAAGGCAACTTTGAGTGTTGGCAGAATGGAGTGGCTGACTGCCAGCCGGGGGCGGGAAAGCTTGCTCTGAACTTTGCTTGACTATCTTGTTAACTTATTTTGTCATGGATGAATTCTTTCCGGATCTCTAGGGCCCAAGGGATGGGGGAGAGGGAGAAAGATTGGGAGAGCAAGAAAGAATGAGGGAGGGGGAGAAGGAGAGGGAGACAGAGGGAGAGAGAGGTAGGGAGGGATGGGAGGGAGGGAGGGAAGGAGGGAGGGAGGGAGGGAGGGAAGGAGGGAGGGAGGGAGGGAGGGAGGGAGGGAAGGAGGGAGGGAGGGAGGGAGGGAGGGAGGAGGGAGGGAGAGAGAGAGAGAGAACTCATTTGAGTATTAATATTGAGGAAATGCTCTGGTTTAAGACACTTGGTGAAATGAGTCAGCATGCCAGTTCAGCCACAGGACAAAATCTCTATAATTGGAAAGAAAATTTACATTAAACTGAAAGCAAGCACTCATCTTCCTCCTTAAAGTTAAAACAGACCTTGGAAAAAATGTATACCATAAATAATATCCAAGAAGTTATACTTGTAAAATCCTGGGATCTAGAGGTAACAATAAAAAACTTATTTGCTCCCTTTTCCATTCTCTAGCTCCCTCCTTGTCTCTCTCTCTCCCTCCCTCTCCCCCTCCCTCCCTTCTTCCCACCCTTTCTCCCTCTCTCCCTCCCTTCTGAGCCTTTGCTCTGAAAATAAAATGATTTTTTCAAAGTGATGTATAAATGAACCTTTCCAGATCCTATGTTACTAATATTAATGCTGAAGAAAGCTATAAACAATTGCAGATTCATTTTTCCTGATTCCAGTTCGAGATGTTATTTGCACATCTGTAGTATCATGTTATTCCCACCTAGAAACTTGGAGCTAATTCAGCCTGGTTTTCTTTTCATCCTATGGAGGTACAACAGATGGATGACCATGAGAACTCTTGATCTATCACTTTTAGGCATGATACCTCAGTCAAAACATTTAACATTAACATTAACATTTCTTTTCTTGAACACACACACACACACACACACACACACACACACACACACACACACACACACACACACCTGCCTCGACCACAGAATAATGTAGTTAAAGTTGAACTTGGGAAAATTTGTAGAGTGCCAAAATCTTGAACAATCTTTTAGGAGTCTAGAAAATGTTGGAAGGCATTAGAGAGGCCCTCTGAGTGCGGTGACAGTTAACAACTGTGTGTCAGTCATTGACAGTCTTCTAGTTGCCTTAAAATTCTTCTATAGCCAGAAAGTGTGTAGTGATATATTATTAATATTTGTTAAAACTTGATTGAGGATTCAGAAAAGCAAAGTCAGCCTCAAGCTATAGAGATCAGACAGTGGTAATACACACCTTTAATCACAGCAGCCAGAAGCTAGGAGGTGGTGGTACACACCTTCCATCATAGAACTGAGGATTAAGAGGTAGATATATCTCTGTGAATCTAAGGCTATCCATATCTACACAAGATTTAATCAGTCTAAAAGAGAATTATAGCTTACACCTTTAATCCCAGTGCTAGAGGGTATAAAAGACAGGTGCAAGTAGTCAATATGGGACATACATTCTCCAGCCATGCTGAGGGGTGGTTACAATTTGAGATTTGGTGAGAGCTCATGCAGACAGGACCAGCCCATTCAGCCTGAGGTAGAGGTAGAGATAAGAAGCTAGTGACCAGCTACTTTGCTTTTCTGATATTCAGCTTGAAGTTTGAACCCCAATATCAGTCTCTGGGCCTTTGTGTGTGTGTGTGTGTGTGTGTGTGTGTGTGTGTGTGTGTGTGTGTGTGTGTGTGTGTTTACAATAGTGCTTGGCAGTTGCTAGGCTAAGTTCCCAAAGATAATGGAAGGCCTGCTCATGCATTCAAATAAAGGGAAAGTGACTGATTTAGAAGCACTTATGGATGCACACCAATTTATTCTTCTTAGGGAAAGAATGACAGATTTTAATTGATTTTTGAGCATCATTTTCCTAAAACATCAAAAGCTTCCCAAATATGTGCCCTAATGCATAACTTTGGGGTTTGTTATTATCTAGAACCATATATTTAAGGAGCTATGATTTTCAAAACTATCTTTCAAGATATATTCTTATCACCTCTGTGGTTCCAAATGCTAATGAATGAGGGGCAGTTATGTGTCCTAAGCGATATTTATAAGGCATTGTATAAATAAAGCAACAACATAACAAACCCACCAATTTAAACAGATTAGAAGTATAAATTAAATCTGAATATTCAGCAAATTGTAAAGAACTGTCTTTGTGGGTTTTGTAGTAGGTGAAAAACTCAGATCAAGGCACATATTTTTTTTTACATTTATTTATTTTAAGCTGGACATAGTTATACATGCCTTTTTAAAAAAATGAAAACAAACATTTATAAACAATATTTGGGAATTTGGGCATCGTTCTTTCCAAGCTGCTTCCTGCTGGTAGGGGGCGATGTCATGGAGGAATCCTAAGAAGATGCAGAAATCCTGGCTGTAGTGGTCTGCAAGGCTGCATTGTCTCATTGATGTTGCTTCAGGGGGTCTTACTCGATCAAACCACATTAGTCTGGAAGGGATCCACAGCTTTTCATTTTCTGTGGAAACAAAATTAGAAATCCTTTTCGCCAGTAACTTGTCCTTAGGCTTAAATTTTTTTGAAGTCAAAGCATATATAATCCAGCAGCATTTTTTCTTATTTTTTAAAATAATAATATAATTTAAAAATTTTACATGTGGATCCCAATTTCCTCTCCCTCCCTCCCTCCAATCCTCCCTCCCTCTCTCTTACCCTCTTTCCCCTGTGACATGCACCCTGGCCACTCTCCCCTCCCTCCCCCCCCCATTCCACTTGTAGGGCTATGCTAGCCAGGTTGGGTCATGTAAGTCTGTCAAGTCATTTGAAGTAGGGACTAGGACTTCTCTCCTGTCTCTAGGTTAAGGGGGTATTCCTCCATGGGGAATGTGTCTGCAAGGTCCTTTTGTGCACCAGAAATAGATCCTGTTTCTACTGTCTGAGGTCCCCCAGACTGCTCAGTCCTTCTAGCTGAGATCCATATTTAGGGGGGCTGAGTCAGTCCCTTGCTGAGTTCCTAGCCATCAGTCTGGGAGGCCCAAGCTCCTCCTTGTTCAGATCAGCTGTCTTTGTGAGTTTCTGCAACCTGGTCTTGTCCCCTCTCTCTGCATCTGGATTATAGTTCAACTCAGTGTTTGGTTATGGGTGTTTGCTTCTGTTTCCAACAGGTACTAGATGAGGACTCCATGATGGTGGATAATTTAGTTGATGATCTCACTATCAGGGAAGGACATTTATGGTAGCCTTTCCATGGTTGCTCGAATTATTAGTTGGAGTTGGTCTTGTAGTTCTCTAGACCTTTCTTTAGGTTCAGTTTTCTCTTCAAACCAATAATGGCTCCCTCTTTTATGCCCCCCTTTCACCCTGACTCAATCTATCTAGTCACACGTGTTTTCCTCTCCTCCCCCTCTCTTTCTCCTAGTTCTATCTCCATTCACTGCCCCCCATTTCCCATGTGCTCTCTTCCCCCTTTTATGAGGGACCATATATGAATCTCTTAGAATACACCTTGTAATCCAGTTCGTCTGGTGGTGTGTATTATAGGCTTCTGATCCTTTGCTCTAGGTCTAAAATCCATATATGAGTGAGTACATACCCTGTTCCTCTTTTTGTGACTGGGTTACCTCCTTCAGGATAGTTTCTTCCAGTTCCATCCACTTGCCTGCGAATATAAAGATTCCGTTATTTTTTTTTTCTGTAGAGTAATATTCCATTGTGTAGATGTGCCACATCTTCTTTATCCATTCTTCGGTTGAGGGGCAGCTAGGTTGTTTCCAGGTTCTTGCTATTATAAATAATGCTGTTATGAGCATAGTTGAGCACATGTCTTTGTTGCATGGATGTGAGTCATTTGGATATATACCTAAGAGTGGAATTGCTGGGTCCTGTGGTAAGATAATTCCCATTTTCCTGAGGAACCGTCAAGGCACATATTTTAATGTGGCAACAATGGCAGGTTTTGTTTAGCCTCTTTGGTGCCTCTTCTAGTAGAGCATGTGGACAAAGATCCCTAATACTGATTTATCATGTGAAAACATTTAAAGCAGAATGCCTTCTGTGTGAACCTTACACAGAAGATTGTTTGGACAGTTCAGAACATTCATGGCTACCAAGCCCACCTTTAACTTCCTCTCCCAAGCCATATGATGAGCTTGTAGATCCCAAGTTCACCATGATTTGTCTACATGCTTTGGCTTCTTATCATCTCTCTTTTCTATAACCCCATTTCTTCTTCCTCCTCAGTTCCCAGCTCTTTTTACACTCACCCAATACATTAGTTTATTTTTATTACTATAACAATATGCTAAAAATAGAGTGATTTATAAAAAACAGATGTTTACTCAGTTTACATTTTGGCAGTTTGAAGACATGTGACTGGCATCAGCTCAAAACTGGTGAAGGTGGCAGTACAAGTATAGGTGCCTTTGTGAGAAAGAGGAACCATATGATAAGGCAGATATTTTTATGTAGATTCGGGGTTCAGGCTCAGACGTTTGTAACAACTTGCATTCTGAAGAACTAAGAATTCTATGAGCAGTGCTCTAGTCCTTTCTGAAGTTTGGGTACTTTGAGAAGAAAGAGACTTCTTATTAGACCCCACTCTTAAAGATCATCTATCATATAACCAAATTGAGGACTAAGGTCCAAACACAGGAAATAAACTGTATCCAAATCGTAATACTCCTTTGCTGCATAGTACCACACTACCTGAATTATCCTAAAAGTGAGATCAAGCAAATAGATGCTTTAGCATGAGATAACTTTAGAACCCAGATACCTGAAAAACAATATGTCACCACATGCAACTGCAACCAACTGCAATAGAAATGTTTCATAAACAACTGCTGAAAATTTGGACATTTCTTTAGATGAAATTGATATCTGTTGCTATTCAGGGCAGATGATCTTAGTGGATCTTGGGTTTTTAGATTTGTTAAGATCCGGCAAATTCCATGAAAGTCTCCTTCTTTCTCTTCTTACATGTCCATGTTATTATTTTCTCTCATGTCATCCATGTGTGGAGTTATATTAAAATAGGAGTCAGGGTGAGATAATAAATAATTTAGACTTTGTAGGCCAACTAAACTTTGTCACAACAATTCAATTAACCATTGCAGGATGACAATGATTGTCTTTTCATTTCAATAAGACTTTATTTGCAAAACCCTGAAAGTACTTGTTTTTCTCTTTGGAGGACTTTGTCAATTAAATTTTCAATAATACTTGGATTTATTTTACATTGTATTTTCTGTATTTTTTCATCCGTTCTTATCACAAAACTCCCTCCATTCCAATTTTTAGCTCAGTAATTTGGTCTTTGACTGTGTCCAAAAGATTTTATTACTATGATCATATTTGTTTTTCTTGGCTCCTTTTCATGTCTCCCTTTTAGTGCTTCTTACATCAAATAACTTTCCTTATATCTTTGATGGCATTAAATATACCATCTATTCCTACAACTGTTTCATGTATACATTGTTTAATTTACCATCTTTCTTTTGTGGCTATTGTATTCATCAAGGATAAAGTTATTTTAAACAGTATGTCATATTCCTTGTATATCAGCTACTCTTTCTAGGCATGTATATTAAGAATGGATCAAATCTGGGATCTAGTTGTTTGTGTCTCTCTTATGATTTTCTACAAAAAATACTACATGAACAAGTGCTTTGGAAACCACAGAACTATTTGTTATCATTCCACAAAGACAACTCCTTTAATCTTTCTAAATCCATCCTTTAAATATCTAAAGAAGTCATACTGAAATGGAGAGCTTCTTAAGTACTCTACCAGCTTGAGAACTTCAAGGAGAAGAGGGAAGAATGATGTTCTCAGTGTTCATTATAAACCCCATATCTAGTTTTAAAATCTGTTGACAACTCAACTCCAGCTTCATAGTAGACCAACTGCTGTGGTTTCTTTTTCCTCTCTGCCCCCATTCCCATCAGACATGTAGGTCCTCATGGCATATCAAACTTTTTCTCCCTTCGGTGATCCTTCTAAACCGCCTTTCTAGCCCATCCCCATTGTTAAATGTCAGTTCAAAACACCTAGAAATACATTCTACCAGGGACCCTAGCAGGTACTCCATAGCCACCACACTCTTTTAAGAACAGGGAGAGCAACAAAAACAAACAAACAAAACAGTTACCAAAAAAGGCAACAGAAGATATCAGCACTTAGAATTACAATTGTCCCAAACCCAGATATAGACACCAGAAAAAAAAAATCAGAGTTAATATGTCAGCAACACTATTACAGTAGACCCTGAGAAATGTATTGTAGCAGAAGTACAAGACAAGGACTTCAAAATAGCTATTATGAATTTTCAATGTCCTTAAAGAAAATATAAATAAATACATTACTGAAATCTATGAAAACCACAAACAGTGGAAGAAAATGAAGAAAAAAATCCCAAGAAATGAAAGTTGAAATAGAATGAACATAAAAACAAAACTGGGGTAAAACTGGAAATTCAGGACCTCAGAGGCAAGCTTCACCAATAGAATACAAGAGATGGAAGAGAGAATCTTGGGGATTTAAAACAAGACAGGAGAAATGGATACTTCTATCAAAGAAAATATTAAATCTAAAAGTCTCTTGGCAATCTGGGAAATTTTGGACACCAGGGAAAGAGCAAATGAATGAATAATAGGAATAGAGGGAGGACAAGAGACTCAACAATAGAAAATTGAAGTAATAACCCACATCTTACCTGACCACCACAGATTAAAGCTGGATATCAACAACAACAGAAAGGTTTCAAACTCATGGAAACTGAACAACTCCATACCAAATAAAAAGTAGATCAAGACAGAAATAAATCAAAGACTTTGTAGAATTCAATGAAAATGACTACACAGGATCTCCAAACTTATGAAACACAATGAAGGTGGTTCTAAGAGGCAAGTTCATAGCACAAAAACAGAGAGATAAGTAACTTAATTACACACTTGAAAGCTCCAGAACAAAAAAGTAACACCCCAAAGGAGTACATGACCAGAAATAATCAAACTCAGGGCTAAAATAAAATAGAATAAAAAAAATACAAAGGATCAGTGAAACAAAAATTAGTTCTTTGAGAAAACCAATAAGATTGACAAAACTTTAGCCAAATTAGCCAAAAAAGGCAGAGAGAGACAGAGAGAGAGGATGCAAATTAATCAAATTAGAGATGATAAAGGGGACATTTCAACAGAAAATGAGTCAATCCAGAGACTCATAGTGTAATACTTTAAAAATCTGTACTCCACCAAATTGGAAAATTCTAAAGGAATGGATAATTTTCTCTATAGGTACCACTTTCCAACAGTCTTGCACTCACTGGCACAGGAAAAGACTTTCTTATCAGAACACCAATAGCACAGGCATGAAGAACAACAATCAGTAAATGGGTCTTCATGAAACCGAGAAGTTTCTGTATCACAAAGTTCACCAAAGCAGCAAGCTGAAAAATGGGGAAATGTTTTTTTTCCCCAACCACATGGCTGATAGAGGGCTACTATTTAAACTATATAAAGATCTAAGAACAGGACAAAAAAAGAACCAAATTTAAAAGTTGAGTTTAGGTCTAAACAGAATTTATAAGAGAGTTTAAACAAATAGTTGAGGATCACTTAAAGGAAATGTTCAACACTTTTAGTCATTATTGAAATGCAAATCAAAATTACTTTGATATTTTATCATATGCCTGTCAGAATGGATAAGATAAATAAA
Source organism: Cricetiscus sungorus (assembly GCA_030556225.1). Taxonomy (NCBI): domain Eukaryota; kingdom Metazoa; phylum Chordata; class Mammalia; order Rodentia; family Cricetidae; genus Cricetiscus; species Cricetiscus sungorus. The sequence goes on along the minus strand of JANBXA010000405.1, from coordinate 4,318,715 downwards.
ACAAATGGCACCTCCTGTTGGTGAAGATGTGGGGGAAGGGAACAAATTTTCCATTGCTAGTGGGAGTGCCAACTTGTACATCCACTATGTATATTGGTGTGGTGGTTTCTCAGGAAGAAGCTGGGAATTGATCTACCTTAAGCTCCAGCTATACCACTCTTGGGCATATACTCAAAGGATCTACACCCTCTTACGAGACACCCACTAAACTATGTTCATTGCTGCTCTTTGCAGAATAGCCTATAACTGGACACAGACTAGATACCCATCAAGTGATGAAGGTAAAGAAAATGTGACATATTTTCACAATGGGTATTACTCAGCCATTAAAAAATGAAATCATGAAATTTTCAGGTAAGTGATGGAGCTACAAGAAAATCTTCCTGAGTGAGGTATTCCAGTCACAGAAAGACAAAAATGTTATGTATTTGATTATATGTGGATGTTAGCTGTTAAGCTTTCAATAAGCAAGCTACATTCCTTATTACCACAGAAGGTACAGAGTGAGGGACTAGGGCAGTGGTTCTTAACCTTTCTAATATTCATGTTGTGGTAACCCCTCAAACACAAAATTATTTGTTGCTGCTTCATAACTATTTTTATACTGTTAAGGTTTGTAAATACCTGCTATGCAACTGCCAAAGGAGTAGTAACTATAGGTTGAGAACAACTAGACTAGGGAGAAGGATTGAATTTCCCTAGGAGGGTACGTAGAAAAGATAGTTATGGATGCACAAGAAGATGGTGGACTGGAATGATAGAATCAAGTCAGGAGGGTGAGGACAGAGTGGGGATAATGGGGAGACAGAAAACTAGTGATCATTTGAAGGGTCATACAGAAACCTAACACAGTAGAAGCTTCCTAAAATATGCACATACATGAAGGCAATCTCAATGTAATAACCAAATAATAAGGATACAGAGCCCCAAGTTGAAATCTCTTGCTACCTTTTCAAGCCTCTAGTTCTGGGAATGGGTTATATTTAATTGAGTTGTTGGCCAAAGAGGTCCAATAAGAACCCCCAAACAACTCAGGCTATTGTCAATGCTATTGTTTGTTCTTCACAAACTGACAGTAAAGTTCTATTGCTGAAGACAGCACCTTTATAAATAATTGAACACAGAGAAGTTGAGCTGGTGCTTACCTAGAGCATTTAACCCTACTGACTATTATTTATGGCCTTGGAAGGTATTCTGCATGCTTCAAAAGGAGAAATGTAAATAGAAACACAGCCACAAATCCTTTGTTCTATAATGGTTACCTACATGTAAGTTGAGCTAGTGGAATATTGCACAAGACTTGTAGGAGTAACCAACCAATTCCTTATTGAATTTAAGGTCCACTTAAATGATGTGGAGCCCATCCCCAACACTGCTTGGGTGCCAAGAACCTGAAATTAGTTAGGTCAGAGAGCTAGGGTAAAACCAAATGTTCTTCTAACAGAATGCAGCAATAAAATGACTCTTAAGGACATTCTTCTATCCTCAAAGATCAGTGTCTTGCTCAGTCATAATCAGAGAGGCTTCTTCCTGCAGCAGCTGAGAACAAATGCAGAGATTCATAGCTGGAAAATGTGCAAAGCATCATAGACTTTGAAACACTCAGTCATAAATAGGGTGCATTAATCAAATTCTTCTATCCAGGGTTCAAGAGACCCAGTGGAAGAGGAGGCAGAAAGAGAATAAGAGGCAGAAGGGATGGAGAACACCAAGGAAACAAGACCTAAACAAAGTGGGACTGTTACACATATGAACTCACAGGTCTGTATGGGTCTGGGCCTGATGGAATCTCAATTCTGAGAGGTGAAGTGAACACAAGACTCAACCCCTAACACAGAATATATCTTCAGTTGATCACTTGCAAAGGAAAAATTAGTGTTACTAGGTATACAAATCACTTTTTAGGGCAGACTCCCATGCTCATTAGTTGATGACCAACACAAGACAAACTCAGTGGCATCTTTGGAGGTTCTTTTTCTCATAATGCTGTGTCAGGGCATTCTTTCTTACAGTTTCTTTGTGTATATATTATAATTTTTTATTTTGTGTCTTATCTTCTGTGTTTCTTGTGCTCTTTTTTGGCTATTTTTCTTGTTTGTTTTTTTTATTTATTTTTTCCTACTCTAATTTGTCTGTTTTCATTTTATCTTTAACCAATGACCTTTTCTTAGCACTTAGACAAGTTGTGAGTCTTCATTAGCTGACACTGCAAAAAGAAGCTTCTCTTTTTGTCTTATGTCAAGCAAGTTTATTAAGAAGTACAGTATTTTATATAATGTTGGTAGGGGATAAAATGGGCTATTAACAGAAAGCTAAATCAGACAAAGTTGGCAAAGAGAATTCAGAATACCTCAGGCACAACTGCCTTAAGACTGATAATCATAACCCTTACAGAGGAGAAAGCCTTAACTCCACACCCGGGCACATATATGACTAATTTTTGTGAGTTTGAGGCCAGCCTGATCTATGTAGTGATTTCTAAGACAGCCAGAGCTACACAGAGAGACCTTGTCTGTTTTTTTTTTTAAAAGAAGCTTCTTTGATGAAGGCTGAAAACAGCACTAATCTACATGTACAGACATAAGCATTTATAACAGCGGTTCTCAACCTTTCTAAAGCTGCACACCTTAATATAGTTCCTCATGTTGTGGTGACCTCCCCAACCATAAAATCATTTCAATGCTATTTCATCACTGTAATTTTCTTACTGATATGAATTATAATGTAAATATCTGATATGCAGCCCAAGTAAAAGTGTCATTCTCAACTTGCAATGTCCACTGATTTAGAAGATTGTTTGAGATTAGTGACAAACAAACAAACAACAATAAGTAGTCCGTTGTCACCCAGGGCCCATGGCCCCCAAACCACTGGCTCTTGGTTAGGTTTATAGTCATAGTCATGCATGAGTTCCCTCCTGTGGAATCAAATCAGAAAGTAGTTGGTTACTTTCTTAGTAGGATTGCCACTACTGAATCAGTGGATATTTATTTATTTATTTATTTATTTATTTATTTATTTATTCTTATTTTACATATTGATCCCAGTTCCCTTCTTCTCTGTCTGCCTTCCTCACATTCCCTCCCCACTCCACAGAGAGAGTGATGCCTTCTAGGAGGGGGTCAACAAAATCTGTCAAGTCATTTGGAGTAGGGACTAGGACTTCTCTCCTGTCTCTAGGTTAAGAGAGTATCCCTACATAGGGGATAAGCTCCCAAAGTCCTTTTGTGCACCAGGGATACATCTTGGTTCCACTGTCTGAGGTCCCTTAGACTGACCAGGCCTTCTAAATCAGACCCATGTTCAGGGGGTCTGAGTCAGTCCCATGCTGGATTCCCAGCTATCAGTCAGGGAGCTCAGTAGCTCCTCCTTGTTCAGGTGAGCTGTCTCTGTGGGTTTCTGTAGTCTGGTCTTGTCCTCCTCCCTCTCTGCATCTGGATTCCAGGAGTTTGTCTCAGTGCTTAGCTGTGGGTGTTTGCTTCTGTTTCCATCAGCTACTAGATGAGGGCTCTGTGATGGTGGATAATTTAGTCATCAATCTCATTATCAGGGAAGGGCATTTATGGTAGCCTTTCCACTGTTGCTCAAATTGTTAGTTGGGTTAGTCTTGTGATCTCTGGACATTTCTCTAGAGTCAGTCTTCTCTTCAAACCTATAATGGCTCCCTCCCTCTTTTATGGTATCACTCTCACTCTCTTTATTTTCTCTCCTCTATTCCTCCGCTAACTCAATCTTCCTAGTCCCAAGTGCTTTCCTCTCCTCTCATTCTCTTTCTCCTAGCTTCCTCTCCACTCTCTGCTCTCCCCCACATTCCCAATATGCTCAGGAGGTTTTGTTTCTTTCCCCTTCTGTAAGGGACCTTGTATGAATCTCTTAGAATCCTCCTTGTATCCCAGTTTCTCTGGTGGTGTGAATTATAGGCTGGTGATCCTTTGCTCTATGTCTAAAACCCCTATATGAGTGAGTACATACCATGTTCTCCCTTTTGTGACTGGGTGACCTCACTCAGGATGGTTTCTTCAAGTTGCAATTTGTTGCTGTAGCTTGTGGAGTCAACACTTGGGCAGGACTAAGGCATTCTGTCCTTGTAGCCTACATATCACTTTCTGTTACCATGAAAATTGTCAGGCAGGAAGGAAATTACCAGCTCAACTAGAACTTGTCTTTATGTCCTGCAACCCAAGTGTGTGGAAGCTTCAGAAATAGGGTCTTACCATTTAGTTCTCATGGGAAAACAAAAGCAATGGTAATAGCTTGTATACTTTTTGGGTAGGAGGCTCTGGGTTTCAATATCAAGTAGTATGGATGCATTTCATACCTGAGATTTTCATGTAACAACTTACATGGATTCTAGAAGAAGCATTATCTACTCTTTCAGTGTGCCTATGTGCAGAGTTGTTTTCTCAAATTACATTTTTTATTATTTTATTTTTTACATTGCAATCCCAGTTTTTCCTTCCTTCTCTCCTTCTGCTCCCTCCACTTTCCATCCCCCACCTCCCATCTATCTGCTCCTCAGAGAGGGTAAGGCCTTCCCTAGGAAGTCTACTAAGTCTGACTCATCTTCTTGTTGAGACAGGACCAAGGCACCTCTTCACGCTCCTCAAATTATGTTTTTAATTGACTTACAAAACTGTAGTTTTCCATAGAGACTTTTTATATATTATTAGTTTTGTTTAACCCTTATTCTATTCCTCTGCTCCTACCTTTGATTGAATCTTTTCACTCCTAGTAGTCTCCCCTTTACTTATTATATCACACGTGCTCTACTATTTCTTCAGTATTTATAAAGAGAGGGTGAGGGAGGGAGGAAGAGAGAGAAGGAGGGATAGAGAAACACTGAAGTTAGCCAGTCAGAGTTAGCTATCAAGAGTTAGTTTTCAAGACTCAAAAACTCTCTGAATGTGTGTTTTGTTTTACCCTCACTTTGAGATTTATCTGGGCCAAGTGATTGAAAGATACATAATTGCTGTATTTGTCTCTCCTTCAGAATAAACTTGACCTATCATTGATAAACAGGGAAGAGAAAACAGGAAGGAGAGTATATAAATAATGTGAACTATGGTAACAGAAATGCCATTTTCTCTTTTTCTTTAAATGGTTTTGTCTCTTGTCCATGTGCTATTTTTATTATTACCAGTGTTTTAGCTTTTAAGATATTGTCTTTCACTATGAGATTTTCATATGTGAAAATCTTTGAACATCTTTAATTTAGAAATAAGTCTTAACATAGGAGTGTGGTGGTTTAAGTGGGGATGACCCCCATGGGCTCATATATTTGAGTATCTGATCCCCAGTTGGTGGAAATGTTTGGGAAAGATTGAGTGCTATGGCCTTACTGGAGCAGATTTATCATTAGGCTTCAAGGTTTCAAAAGCCCATGCCATGAGCAGTGTACTTACCGCCTTGAGCTGTTAACTGTACCTGCCAGCATGCTTTAACTTTGTTCTTGTGAACTCTAACCATCTAAAGCCACAAACCCAATTAAACACCTTCTTTATAAGTCATATTAATCATAGTATTGTACCACAGAAACAGAAAGGTAACAAATGCAAGGAGTAACTACAGTACATTTTTGAATCTCACTATTAATAATCAGAGAAAATTAAATTAAAATAAAGACTAAAGAAAATCCAATTAAAACTGAATTAGATTTAAATAAACACGAGAGTGCAGAAAAGTTGAAAACAAAGGAAGAAAAGATATATTTAGTATATATGAATCATCAGAATATAGAGGAGAGCTCCTTTTTTATTTTTTCATTTTTGGATTCAGGGTCTTACCTTGAATTCTTGGCTCTCCCTCTTCTTCCTTCTGAGTATTGGGATTATGAAAGCACATCAACATGCCAGTTAGGGAAGGAATTTTTAATATATACGAAGGCTGAATTAAAGTCTGAAGTCTCATAAGAGCGAAAAAGATCTTTGCATGCAAGCAAAAATTACTGTGGAATAAAATTATTAATATGTATGTATCTAATAATACAGCTTCATAACAGAGTATCTACTCACAGCATCACAGAAGGGAAATGAAGTATTCAATAAAAGTTTAATCAATAAATTAATGTTATCTTTGAATTTATTTAATTTTATATTAGAATTGTTCACAAATAATTTATTGGGTACTTTAACATATCTCTTCCTAAAAGTGATTGAGCAAGCAATCAAAAACAAACATAGGAGCTCTGAATATACAAACAATATTCAGCTGTTAGATATTCACTAGATATATTACACTCTTTTGGGGCCACGTTTTCTAAATGTTGACATGGGATTGATCACAAAGGAAGCCTCAATAAATTCCAAAGTATCAATATTGAATACTTATGTTCTTTTACTATGTTTTAATAAGATTAGAAGATAAATTAACAGAATTTCCAAAACTTCATGTGAGACATGGAAATGCATTTCAATGCTAAAAACCACTTTGGCTACTAAGCTAAGCATTCAAGGAAATTACAATGAAAATACTGCTTGTCAAATTTTGTTGGGACACAGAGGCACTGTCTTCATTTAAAGGGAATTTAATGAATTTATCAAGAAACAAGAAATGTAGAAATGAATTGAACTACACTTTCAAGAAGATTTAAAAACAGAGACAATATAGTGAAGAGCATAATGATTATTTAATTAAGCTCAAAAACCTAGATGACTAGAATATTTTCTGGAATTATTTTTGAATGCAAAAATTCAATTAAGTTGGATCTGGGTGAAGTGGAACATGCCATTAGTCCTAGCACTAGGGTGACTGAGGCAGGGAATTAGTGAGTTTTGGGCCAGCCTGGGCTGCATAGAGAGAGCATATCTTTAAAATTAAACATTGGTGGAAGTGCTGCTAACTTAGCTAACCTCTTCCTGTATCTCTGGCTCTATTCCCTTGTATCTACTACCCTACCATTTGTTACTCTGAATTCATCATTTTCAGATTCCAAATATGATTGAGGTCATGCAGTATTTGTCTTTCTGTGCCTGGGTAATTTCACTTAGCATGTCTCCAAGGTTCATTTGCAGCATTGCAAGCACGACAAAGCTTCTGTCATTCATAGTGAAGAATTTCTGGGACTGTCATATATAGCATGCTTACTATGACCTAGAATACTGCTTGGAATACTTCAAGTTTGCTAAGAGAAGGTATCATATATTATATATATATATATATATATATATATATATATATATATATATATGTGTGTGTGTGTGTGTGTGTGTGTGTGTGTGTGTCTTATTTTACATATTGATCCCAGTTCCCTCTCCCTACCTTCCTCTCTTCCTCCCTCCCATACCTCCCCGACCACCCTCCCATCCCATCCACCCCCCCACTCCACAGGGAGGGTGATGTCTTCCAGGAGGGGTCAACAAAATCTGTCAAGTCATTTGGAGTAGGGATTATGTCCTCTCTCCTGCCTCTAGGTTAAGGGAGTATCCCTCCATGGGCAATGTGCTCCCAAAGTCCTTTTGTGCACCAGGGATATATCCTGGATCCACTGTCAGAGGTCTCTTAGACTGCCCAGGCCTTCTATCTGAGACCCATGTTCAGGGGTCTGAGTTGGTACAATACTGGCTTCCCAGCTATCAGTCTGGGGGCCCAGTATCTCCTCCTTGTTCAGGTGAGCTGTCTCTGTGGGTTTCTGTAGCCTGGTCTTGACCCCTTTTCTTATCACTCCTCCCTCTCTGCATCTGGATTCAGGAGTTCAGCTCAGTGTTTAGCTATGGGTGTCTGCTTCTGTTTCCATCAGCTATTAGAGGAAGACTCTATGATGGCTTATAAGTTAGATATCAATCTCATTATCAGGGAAGGGCATTTACGGTAGCCTCTCCACTGTTGTTCAGATTGTTAGATGGGGTCATCCTTGTAGGTCTCTGGAAATATCTCTAGAGTCAGTTTTCTCTTCAAACCTATTCTCTTTCTCTTCCCTTTCCACTCACTCCCCTCACCCCACTCTCAATATGCTCAGGAGATCTTGTTCCTTTCCCCTTCTGTGAGGGACCTTGTATGAATCTCTTAGGTTCCTCCTTGTATCCTAGTTTCTTTGGCAGTGTGAATTATAGGCTGGTGATCCTTTGTTCTATGTCTAAAATCCATATATGAGTGAGTACATACCATATTCCTCTTTTTGTGACTGGGTTACCTGACTCAGGATGGCTTCTTCTAGTTCCATCAATTTGCCTGCGAATTACAAAATTCCATTGGTTTTTTCACATTGAGAAGTATTTCATTGTGTAAATGTGCCACATCTTCTTTATGCATTCTTAAGTTGAGGGTCATCTAGGTTACTTCAAGGTTCTTGCTATTACAAATAATGCTGTTACGAACATAGTTGAACAGATGTCTTTGATGCATGGATGTGGATCATTTGGGTATATACCTAAGTGTGGAATTGCCTGGTCCTGTGGTATACTGATTCCCATTTTCCTGAGGGAAATGGGAATCATACTGATCTCCAAAACGGTTGTAGAAGTTTGCACTCCCACCAGCAGTATAGGAGTATTCCCCTTTCTCCATATCCTCTCCAGCATAAGTTGTCATTGGTATTTCTAATTTTAGCCATTCTGATAGGAGTAAGATGGTATCTCAGAGTTGTTTTCATTTTCATTTCCCTGATGCTTAAGGATTTTGAACACTTTCTTAAGTGTCTTTCAGCCATTTTTGATTTCCTCTATTGGGAATTCTCTACTCAATTCTGTATCCCACTTTTTAAATAGTGTTATTTGGTATTTTGGTGATTAGTTTCTTGAGTTCTTTATATATTTTGGAAATCAGCCCTTTGTCAGATGTGGGCTTGGTGAAGATCTTTTCCTAGTCTGTGGGCTTCTGTTTGGTCTTGTAGACTGTGTCCTTTATCTCACAGAAGCTAAGAGAAGGTATGTTAAGCATTCTTAAAAAATCACATTCATAAAAATAAAAATAAGTGAGGTGTGGAATAGGTTAGTTTCATGGGAGAATCATTTCACAAGGTGTATCAAAATGTCACCTGAAACATATGCAATATCTATTTGTCAATTTTACTTCAATGAATAATAGAAGGTGATGAAAATGTACAAGGACTATTACATTTTACAACAATGCAAAACCCCTTTGCCTTTTACAAACCTTTGTTTTATAATTATTTTCTACAAAACATTGAAGGAATGATTAATTTATGTCTTAGATGTGTGCTCTACAAGATGAAAAATATGTCTATTACATGTTATGATACTAACAATCTCTGGTTTCTAAAATGACATGAATGACACATGAAAAGAAACATTTTTTTTTAACAGGCCTAATACCGTTATGAAGGCAGATGACAAAATCCTCCTAAAGGAAAAGAATAGTCTCTCAGTTGATTCAGAAGATGCATCGAATAATTCAAAATCTTTTTTGATGGTGTAAATATTCACAAAGTAATGATGAAACAATTTCATTTCTTATTATTGGAAAGATTTTTATACAAAATATCTGATATGAACATTAGAGGTAATTATGAAAACTTGGAGACATTTTGAAGACCAATGATGCCTCCCTTATAGCTAGTGTGTACTGCAACTCCCCAGTGGAATTATAAAGAAATAAAAGCAAATAAGATATAAAAATTGAAGTGCAAATGATGAGCCTATCATTATACATAGAAGGTATAACTATCTAGCTGAAAAAAAAACCCAATAGAATCAAGAAACAAGATAACCAAACACAAAATTGAGTCATGAAATCACTAGTATTCATTTCTCTCCACTAGCTACAGCTGCCTACAATGTGATTTTTTTTTACATGATACCATTATCATGTAAAATTATCAAAAAAATCAATTAACCAAAGAGGTTCATTAACCCCATTAAAGCTGAGGTTGGTAAATAACAAATATTTTAAGGGCCCAAATCAGCTAGCTACCTTTTTTGGAAATAAAATTATTATAATACAAATTCACCTGTTATAGATTGTCCATAGTTGGTTTTATGTTACAATAGTAGATCATGGTAGTTCAAACAGTTGCTTTATGGCTTACAAAGCCTGAACTATTGGATTGGTTGCCTAGGCCTTTATAGAAAACATTTGCTGACTCCATGATCTAAAGTACTCCAGAATTAGCTATAGTATCCCTCAATAGGAAAAAAAAAGCTCCTTTAAAAGGCAGAAAAGAAGGTCCAAAGAAAGTTAGGAAATATTCCTTCCTTTTAGAACATTATTTACATATTGCCTATAGGTGCTTTCACATACCATGAAAAACATGAATATGTTTAAGAGAAATGGTATCATTTGTATATGACAGAATTTATTGTTTATACCCATTAATTATATATTGAATCAAAGTATCAAGCCTAATTGGATGTTTTAAAAACATATGGTAACTTTATACTTTAAAATTAATATGGATCTGAGTGAGGAGGCATGTGCCTATAATTCTTGTACTTTGGGAGGTTAAAATAAAAGGCTTTCATGGACTTAGCCTGAGCAACATAATGAAACTTGAGGGGAACCCTTCAGGTGTCCACACAAGGAAAAAACGATGAGGAGATTAGAATGAAAACTCTGTTCAGAATGACTTTGTCATCTGGATCAGACTCAGAAAGTCTGATGGCAGCAGGTTCATTGTCAGCATATTTAAAACACAGTACATGTTGAGAAAAAGTTTCCAGGCAACAATCATTCCCATTCCAGGTTTGCAGGCAACAATCATTCTAATTCCTGGTGTATAATGAAGCTTAAGGTGTAACTACTTAGACACTCCTTTACAAAGTACACATGACCATGAAGATGGGTTCAATAGTCAAAGGATCCAGAATCTAGTGTGGTCTCTAACTGAGATGGCATAGAGGTCAGTAGGCTATGAAGTACTTGTGCCATCCTCTCGTAAGGATGGGCTCTATTAACTGGGAGCTAATGATATGGTCTGGGGAGCAAAGAGTCTTGGATAAACAATTTGAGTGAATTCTGCTTCTGTAGCACAAGGTGGGTGAGGTCTGCCTCCACAAAAAGCAAAAGGGTCACCAGGTCATTAACATACCCACTTCCAAACTTCTGGATAGAAAACAGGTAATTCTTTCTTTGAGGAGAGTTTTAAGGACAGGCCCCTGTGTAATTAACATTCATGATTTCCTAGTGCTCTGTGAGGACAAGGACCTTTGAGTCTCCAACAGAGATGGTCTCTTTTAAAATGCATACAAGTTAAAACCAAATTACTATGAAAGAATAAAATTCTGAAAAGAGCTAAGTCAGTTTTTAAGAAAAATAAAGAGGATGACATATTCAGATATTGAGGCTTGATGCAAAGTCGGAGAGAGAAAGATATGTATAATAGTTGAAGACAACATAACTAATGGAATGGAACCAAGAACTCAATGGCAAACCTTGTCTATATGGGAATTTTTATGCTGAAAGTGTCAGTAGAAATCCAAGTGAAAGCTGACTAGTTAGCAAATGATATTGAAACTACTAATCGATTATATAAAGAAAAAGAAGCTGAAGCCCTTCTTAATACCATTTTCAGAAGGGGATCCCAAATGCAGAAGCAATAAGCAAGTAATTGTAAAAATATTTCTTTGTGAATGAAGAGGATGAGGTACATTAAGTAAACCAAGAAAACAAAAACACTAAATTATATTTTGGTGAAGAAAACATGACCAAAGTAAATAGTGAGATGATAGAATGAGGAGAAAAAAACAGCATTACCATAAATTAGTAAGGAAATGGATACCCTGGTAAAAATATATCCAAGGTGAAATAATTAGCACAAGCAAAAGCCTAAGATTCTAATAAAAAGAAAAAGCATGGTTTGACTTATTAGTAATTAGAGATAACATTTTGTCCTTGTCAGATATGCAAATATTAGAGAAGTGAGTATCAAGTATTTTGGGTAGGGGAGGGTCTGTTATATATTGCTGAAGAAAGTATAGAGTGTAGACTGTTGTGGTCATTCTAATGAATGATGGGGCAGCTTTAAGCCAAATTAACCATCTGTACACAATATGGGCCCAGTCCTGGTGTGGTAGCCCTGAGAAGTTTTCAGAGGGGTCTGTAAGGAGGTTATGATCAAAAGTGCTCATTACAGCATTATTTGTAGTTATTGAAGTAAGGATAACCATATTTGAAGAAACTGGTTAGAGTTTGTAAAAGGTGCAACCATAGAATCCTCTATAGTGATGCTCAATATCTGTCAAGTTGCTCTCAGTCACTCAGCTATCTGGAAAACTATGTTCATTGGAAAAATTAAGGATGCTATGTGAATGGACATGGACAATGGGACTATCCTGATAAACAAAATACTGAAAGATTTGCATAGGCCAAAGTCAGCACTCTGAACAGAGAAATAAAATTAACTCAGTCACCACCTCTAGTGTCCTTAGCTAGATGCCCATCGTAAGTTTCTTTCAGCCCCATTGCTTCTGGAATTGTGGCTATGCTGAGCTTCTCCGTGGAAAATCTTGCAAAATCTGTGTGTTTACTGCTCTTCTAAAGGGTTTCCGGGCTGCGCCTCTCTTTTGGGTGCTACTGTTGGTGTAATCTGATTGAATTTATAGCTACCAGATACTTCTTTCTTTTTAGGTCTGTGGTTGACAGCCATCACAGACTCCCCACAGGCTGTGGAATGCTCTATTTTGATATTTCTTGTTCAGTAAATTTTGGAAAAAAGAGGTAAATCTGTATCCACTCAATTATCTTGAATCAGATGTTTGAAAGATTTATTATTTACTTTGTAAATTCTGTGCTTCAGCACTCCTCATCTAAATTTCAAAGTCAGGAATGTTGAAATAGTTTTCTTCAACATGTTAAGCTTGGCTTCTGAAAAATTGCTTTAAACTCAGAACTCCAACAAATTTAGATAAATCTTATATTTCTGAGTTTTTTGTATACCATCATACTTAACGTCCTTGTTACAAATTTGAGATAGCTATCTTTAAATTGCCGTAGTTTGTGAAGTGAAATGAAATTCAGAAATCAATAAAGAAAAGAAACTTAAAATGATTGAAAGTTGTGATATGCATATGCATCAAATGTTAATATTGACACTTATACTTCTAAAACTTTCAATTTGCTGAACTTGATTATTTTAATATTACTGTTGTTGTACTTTGAAATGTAGTTTAAAAAAATTAGCCTTCTACCAGGTCCTCTGAACGTGGGTGTCAGTTAGGACTGGGCAATCTATGGGTCCTCTGGTAGTGGATCAGTATTTATCTCTAGAGCATGAATGAGAGTTGGGAGCCCATTCCCTATGGAGGGATACTCTCTCAGCCTATTCATGGGGGAGGGCCTATGTCCTGCCCCAAACGATGTGATAGGCTTTGATGATCCCCCATGGGAGCCTCACCCTCCCTGATGAGTAGGTGGGGTTGGGATGGGGAGATGGTGAAGGGAATGGGAGGATGGGAAGGAGAGAGAACTAGGATTGGTATGTAAAATGAGATTGGTTTTTAATTTAAATAAAAGTAATAAAAATAAATAAATTATATAGCATTTTTAAAAAGTGTGTGACTCAGTGAATTTTCAGGGTAAATAAACTCATATGTGATTACCAACTTGATCAAGAAATCAAAATATTACCAATACCTGAGGGAAAAGATTTTATTCATCCAATCCTCTTGTTAAGATAACCAATATCCTAACTTTTGAAACCATAGATTCAATTCTCCTGGCTTTGTACTTTATGTGAATATATATTCTTTGGAGTCTGGTTTCTTTCATTAGTATTATATTTTGAAACTCATTCAGATCATTGTGTGTGGATGGAGTTCATTCATTTTAAATATTTATATAGAATCCTACTATATAATATGCCCTAATATTTTATGCCCATTAATTATCTGGATTTCAATATTTTGAAAAAAATCTTTCAAGTCTTTGGGCCACTTTTTTTTGCATTGTCTTTTTAATGGATTTAGAGAAGTATCTTTTTTTCTTTTTCTTTCATTTTTATGTCTTTTTTCTTTTAAATAATTCATTTACTTTACATCCCAACCACAGTTTCCTCTCCCTCCTCTCTTCCAAGTCCACACTGCCAATCCACTCTTCCTCTGTTTCTGTTTAGGAAAGGTCAGACCTTCCATGGAAATCAACAAAACATTGCATATCAAGTTGCAGTAAGACCAAGACTGGGCAAGGTGATGCAATTTGAGGAGTAGGGTATGAAAAGCCACCAAAAACGTTAGAGACAGCACCTGTTACTGTGGTTAGGACTCACAAGCAGACCAAGGTACATATATGCAGAGGGCCTAGATCAGTCAGTCCCATGCAGACTCCCCAGTTGTCAGTTCAGTGACTGTGAGCCTCTATCAGCCCAGATTAGTTGTTTCTGTGAGTTTTCTTGTGTTGAACTTGACCCCTCTGACTCCCCCTCTTCAGCAGAATTCCTCAAACTCAGACTAGTGTTTGGTTTTGAGTTTCTGTTTCCACCAGTTGCTGGATGAAGCCTCTGTGATGACAATTGGGCTAGGCACAAATTTATGAGTGTAACATAATATTGTTAGGCATCATTACATTGGTATTTTTTCCTTCAGTTGTGTTTGGTTCTACCCTAGGTCTCTGGGCCATCCAGCCTGGGGACCATTACTGTTGTTTTTTTTGCTGCAGCTATTGCCTATGAAACACAAAATGAGACTCAGCACCCACGTGGAGTTTATTGAGAGAGGGAGAGAGAGAGAGAGAGAGAGAGAGAGAGAGAGAGAGAGAGAGAGAGAGAGAGAGAGAGAGCAAGAGAGAGGTGTGCTTGGTGTGCTTCCTTTAGCACATGTGTAACGGAGTCCCCTGGCAGCCAGGTAAAGCTTGAGCAGGCAGGTAAGTCATGATGGAGATAAGACAAGGCCATGAGCACCCCACCCATCATCAGGGGGCGTGTTTTTACCTGACCCTGAAATGCTTCCTCCTTTTCCAGTCATCTTTCAGTATTCTCCCCTTCCACCTCCACTCCCAACCTGATCGTTCATGTTTCCATCTCCGCCTGCCCTCAATCCATTCATGAAATTTCTTCTATTTCCCCTTTCCCAGGGAGATCTGTGTGTCCCACGTTGAACCTTCCATGCTACCTAGTCTCTCTGGGTCAGTGAATTGTAGCATTGTGATCTTTTATTTTATAGCTAATATCCACTTAACAGTGAGTACACATCGTGTTCTCACTGGGTCTGGGTTACTTCATTCAGGATAATCTATTTTCTGGTTCCATCCATTTGCCTTCACATTTCCTTATGTCATTGTTTTTTTTAACAATGATTAATAATCCATTATTAATAATAATCATGGTGTAAATGTACCATGTTATGAGTAGGTTTTTCCCCACCACTGGTCTGATCCCATTCTTTGTTCCTCCCGCTGGCCACCCAGTCCCGCTGCCACGCGAGCCCCAATAACACATTGAGACTGTATTTGATACAAGCTGTTGGCCATTTATTATCATTGTTTATCGGCTAGCTTTGTCTTAATGATTAACCCATTTCTACTTATCTAAGTATTTCCACATGGTCATCTTATCAGAGAGCGGCGGGCTGGCATCTTGCTTCCTCCATGCTCTACATGCCAACTCCTCCCTACTATTTCCTCTTTCCTCCTTCTCTCCTAGCCCCGCCTATCTTGCTTTCCCATTGGCCACAGTGCTTTATTCATTAACCAGTATGAGAAACATTTACAGAATAACATCTCCCATCAGTACCACATTTTAAAAATTCGTTCTTTGGTTGAGGGTCATAGGGTGCTTCCAGGTTCTGGCTATTACGAATCATGCTTCTGTGAACACAGTTGAACAAATGTCCTTGTGTTATAAGTATACAGATTTTGGGTATATGCCCAAGAGCGGTATTGCTGGTTCTTGAGGTAGATTGATTCCTAATTTTCTGACAAACTGCCATTTTGATTTCTAAATTGATTGTACAAGTTTGCACTCCTGCCAGCAATGGAGGAGTGTTCCCCATACTCCATATACTCTCCAGCATAGATTCTTGTCAGTATTTTTTATCTTAGCCACTCTGATAGGTATAAACTGGAATCTCAGAGTTGTTTTGATTTGCAGTTCCCTGATGGCTAAGGATATTGAGCATTTTAAAAGTGTCTTTTGTCCATTTGATCTTCTGTTGAGAATTCTCTGTTTAGATCTGTAGCCCATTTTAAATTGGATTACTTGGGGTTTTTTGATGTCTTATTTCTTGAGTCCTTTATATATTTTGGATATCAGCCTTCTGTCAAATGTGGGATTAGTGAAGATCTTTTCACATTCTGTAGGTTGTTGTTTTGCCCTATTGACAATGTCCTTTGTTTTAAAGAAAATTTTTTGTTTCATAAGGTCTTATGTGCTGATCTTATTACCTGCAAGATTGGTGTTCTGTTCAATTGTCTCATCTGCCAATGTGTTCAAGGCTATTCTCCACTTTCTCTTCTGTCAGGTATTTTTATTTTTTTTTCCAAAAAATATTCTTCAATGTCTGAGGATTTAGCTCAGTGGTAGAGTGCTTGTCTAGTATTCATGAGACCCTGGGTTTATTTTTCAAATACATACCCACACAGAGACACACTGGCACACAGAGACACATATAAACATACAAACAGACACCCCCGCATGCACACACAGACACAGACAGATAGACAGACAGACAGACACACACACACACACAGTGATACACACAGTGACACACACAGTCATTGACACAGATATACACACACAGTTAGGAGCACATACACAAATATAGAGATAGAGGATGGCAGGGAAGGAGACATACATATATCCAGATCATTTGAATATTTTATCAGCACTTATCTCTATTGGACAATATTTTTCCTAATGTGGAGATTTTTTGCTGTTTTATTGATGGAAATGCTTTTGATTTATGGATAGGATTTTCAATGTTAATTTCTTCTCTGCAATTCCCACTTGGAAATACTTCTTCACTTGTGATTTCACTGTCATGGTCATTTAAATATGCACTGGTTCATTCTATCCTCTGGATTCTCTACAAGTTCCTTTACTGCTGTAATTCTTACAAACTTGAGTTTCAGTTACTGGGCTTCTCCTAGGCCCAGTAATTTTCCACTGAGTGCTAGATAGTTCCCCCAAAAATTGTTTTACAAATGTTTTGATGGTCTATGCCAGATAAACTTTCTCTGGAGAGGATTTATTTTTGGATTTGTTAAACACCTAGGAAAGAGGATTATATAATCTTTTTTTCCAGTCAGGAACTTAGATGAAATAAAGTTGGGTTTTAATCTTTCTTTTCTTTGAGGACTATTTTATTTCCAGTTTACCCTCCTGCCCAGAACATTAAACTTTTTGTGGTTTTGATTGTGAGCTTGGGATAATTACTAGGTCTCTTTTCCCTTAAAGGTCTGAATTCATTTTTTTCTTCTTTTATGCTCTTTTTTAAAATAAAGATTTATTTATTTATGCATTTTATGTATATGATATGGGTGTTTTCTCTGCGTTTACATTGCACACCAGAGGAGGGCATCAGATCCCATGGGACTACAGGTATAGATGGTTGTGAACTACCATGTGGTTGCTGGGAATTGATGTCAGTACCTCAGGAAGATCAGTCAGAGCTCTTAACCACTGAGGCATCCCTCCAGCCTTCTGCTGCATTCACTTTTATTGGCAATCACCTTGATGATACAAATACTCCCCAATGCCTGACCCAAGTCTCCTGGCTTCCATCTTCTGGATCTCAAGTCTGCAAATTCTTAATGCCTTGGTAATTCAGTGATTCATTTATGTTAAAGTAGCCTTTTGTTATTCCCCAGCCTTTCTTAATTACTCATAGCAGGTTTATTGGTCTGAAACAACTTTGTGATCTGTTGTCCCAAAAGGAAAATATAAAAGGCAAAAACTTGATCATGCCACCTCTTTTCTGAGCAACCTAATTTCTCTCCATCCCTTACTTGTATTTGCATTTTCATATAGGGCATATACACAACATCATGTATCTATGAATTTTTCTATGTTCTGTCTGCTGCTTGGAGTTGTATTTGTTCCTTTTCTTTCCTTATACTGTCTTTTGTGTTTGGCTTCTAAGTTTCAGATACATGATCTGGAGAGACTCTCACACGAATAATTATTTGTTTATTTGTCTTCTTTCTTCAAAATAATATGAACTTCATCATGGCTTAGACTATATGTCACTCATCTTTTGATTTCAGGTAGTTGGTGTAGTATTTAGCATGCAATAAGTGGTCTTGAAGGTGTAGTATTTAGCATGCAATAAGTGGTCTTGAACTGAAGCAGGTTCAGCTAAAGACACATACAACTATAAGCATGATTTGATTGTGTGATTACTTTCCAGTTAGTCTTTTTTTTTCAGGAATTGCTAAAGACTTTACCTAGGAATGACCACTTGAAACATCTCTGGATTCTTCCTTGTCTGGTCAGCTCTCTCCTTCCATGTTATTGCTTGGCTACTATTTCCTATTGTCTATTGTGTTTAATGATATCACATATTGATCAATTCCCCAAACCAGGTCTAGTATTAATCCCAGTTGCCTCTAAGCTTCTATATGAATTGTTCAAAGTTCAGACTTTTAAAATATAGAGCCTTGACTTTTATTTCTGCTTTAAGCCATTTGTTCATATTAGATCTCCATAGTTCTTCACAAATATTTTTAGCACATTCTGGATGTCAGCAGGAAATGGACATCTTCTAGCTTGAGTGCTACCTGAAAAAGCCTCCTACTGTGTAGATGCCATTTTCTCTGTGCTTATTCTTAGGATCTTGTTATTAAATGTGTGCCCTCTTCACTGCTCCAGCCTGTCACTGTCTTGGAGGCTTGGCATTTTATTGTTTTACACCACATGAGTGACATTGTTCTTACAAAACTTGAATATCCACCAAGGTATCAAAATATTAAAGTTAGAATGAATTCCAATATT
Source organism: Cricetiscus sungorus (assembly GCA_030556225.1). Taxonomy (NCBI): domain Eukaryota; kingdom Metazoa; phylum Chordata; class Mammalia; order Rodentia; family Cricetidae; genus Cricetiscus; species Cricetiscus sungorus. The sequence goes on along the minus strand of JANBXA010000405.1, from coordinate 4,299,901 downwards.
TATTTATTTATTTATTTATTTATTTATTTATTTATTTATAGTCTTCTACCCTTTACACATGGTTTGAAGAAGGGTAAGTAATGTAAAGCAATAATAGGAGTGTAAAACACAAAAGTATTATCAAAATAACAAAGAAATACAATTTTAGGAAGAATTCCTTGTTATGAGTAGTTATACATTTCATATATTAAATTTAGCCCTATGAATCCTGGTAGATAGGGCAAAAAGGAAAAGGAACGCAGTAGATTTTTATAACTTATATTTTCTCTAGTCTGAGGCATTCCAGCTTCTTCCAAGAAACTACTAATAACTTTTGGGATAGACTTGAGAGCAATTTATCACTGTATTCCTTATGTGATGAGGGTTTGATAATGCTTGGAAATTTGCTTATATATTTTATTTTTAAAAGTTAAGATTTTAAAATTTATTTCTTCTATGGCCTTTAGTAAAAAAAATCAATATTTAGTGTTAAAATATTATTCTGTGAAGTGTTCAATAGGTAAGTACAGTAACATGCAGGTTTCTGTGTATTTTGCTTAACTCAAAGATGGAATGTGAAGAATTTTGCAAAAGGTTTGTTAATATCTCAGCCTATCAGTTTCTCACCAGGATGAAATCAAGTGCTAATTAGTACTATTGCAAGAACTGCTACAAGTGTTCACACAGGGAAGAAACGAAATGAGGTAACTTTAAGCAAAGCCTTAATAAATTAATCTCTTACTTTTGGCATGAAAATGAATGATGTCAGATAAATCTTAGATTGTGGCTGTGATTTCTATAGGTTTAAATTATCTTTAATAACAACTACCATCACAGATAATATACCTTGCACCTAGATCCCTGCTTCCTAGTTTCTGGGGTAAAAAAGAAAGTAACTGAATAGGCTTTTTACCTTAATTTCTCTAATCTGAGGCACTAGAATAACTTTTTGGGTAGATGACAGGCAGATGACACTGTGATAGATACTCAGTACGTGGAAACGAGTAGGACATTTAGAGCCTGTAGTCCTGACCTGAATATAGGAACAGATGTAGATGCCCAAGAGATGTAGAATGAACAACTTTTTTATTGTAACTGTAACAAACTACTACAATATTGGTTTCAAGCCAAACAAATGTATTACCATATTGTTCTGCACATCAGAAATCCACATTATATCTCTGCAATCAGTCTAATTCCAAGGTATTGGTAGGTTTGCATTCCTTCTGAAGGCTTCAAGGAGAGGGTCTATTACTTTGATTTTCTTTCTGGAGGTTTGTTAGTTCCCTTAGTTTGTGACTTTCCTCTTAGTCCTGCATTGCTCAAACTGCTGCTTCTGTTACTTCTTGTCCTCTGATGTTCGTCTACCTTTTATGTAGGTCTTTATAGTTATAGTGGAATCATGTGGATGATCCTTATTCACGCATGTACAAAGTTGATTTTAAGATTGCCATAACACTTTCACGTATTCTAAGGGCTAAGGTATGGATATATGTGGGAGGGAGATTATTTTGCCCATATGCCATATGCCTTTGTAAAACAAGGTTATGACTTTAATTCTTATTTTACATTTTCCCTTTCTAAACTTGTTGAATGATACTGTGCTTATGATACGTATGAAGATTAAATAAGGTATATGCAAAAGTAGGTATCAATATACTTGACATACTGTAGGTCCCCAGTAGATGTTACCTGAATTGGAATGCAAATATAAGACACATGACTTGCATATTGCAGAAAGTTCACATTCTGCCTATTAGTGTCCATGAACAGAGAAAATGTTCCAATTTTTCTTTTAGGTTGGTGCATATTTTCATGAGAAATTGTGGCTCTAGATAACACTAGCTTTGTGTCTTTTATTTGAGAACTATTCATATGGTGAAATATCACATGCTTTGGCATTATTTTCCACAAAACATAAGGGTAAAAACTTAAAAATAGAAAAATAGAAACTCTCAACAATAATTCTGGTAGAAGCAACTTGTAACAATTTAGCACCTTCATTTTATTTTTGGAACACTTGTGTGTGAAGAGCTGAAATTACTTAGGACATGCTAGCTAATTCTTATGGTACCAGATGTATGCAGTGCAGTGAGGGGGAGCTAGTAGCAAAGAAGGAAAAGGGGGGAAATGATGCAGGTGTGACAAGCCAGGGTTTGTGTTTGGAAGCAGTTCTTGGCAAAGGTGAAAATATTTTTAGGTAATCTTCCCTCTTTCCTGTGAAAGTCTGTAATACTCTAAAATTTGCTCTATTCTTACAACCTAGAAATAGAAGCCTGGGAATGGGATGGCCATACTTGGGTTATTGTGGGCTGGGAAGTGAAAGGCAAACACAGTGCTTGTAAAACTTTTATTTTGTGATTCTGAGTATTGACAGCATCTAGTGACATTTTCTTGCTTCTTTCCTGCTTCAGCCCCTCCTCTACACCCCAATATTGTTATTTGAACTTTCATTTGGCCTATCCCAGCCTGGCAACAGCCCAGAGTTCTGCTGGCTCTGCTGTGCTATTCTCTTTCATGAGATCTCAGCAGATTTCAGGCACCTCCACAAGAAGCCAGTACTGGTGGGAAGATTTCAGTAACAAAAGAGACCCATTTTGCCACTCTTATTGTCTGAAAATGGCTACTTAAGAAATCATTCACTTAACAAATGTGTGTTGAGCATCATGTCAATATGCTGCTAGTGCTGCACAAAAGAGCCAACACTAAGCAACCTAGATATACTCTCTGTCCTTGTGTGCCTTATAATCTAGTGAAAAGGACAAATAACAAATAAGGAAACCTTTATATTGTGGGTGGGTAGAATATCTAAGGCTCCAGTAAATACCAAGAGCAACATAAACAGCTAGGGGGCTGACTGCAATAGGAGTGAGTTTGGAAAATGTGTGGTGACTGATTTACTTTGGGGAATAGGAAGAAGGCTAGTTTGGCCTGATCATTTTATGGTAGGCTGTGGTTTAATTCTAAGAAATGTGATTGGGTGTGGTGTAATTCTAAGAAATGTGATTACAGTGGTAGAGAATACAGAGATGCTTAAAATTTTGGATTTAAGTACAACGAAAGTTTGGGGAGGATTTAAATGATGTAATCACAGAGTCTGATTTAGTTTGTAGAATTTTCTGATTTAATGAATGAAAATTAGTTTTTAAAAAGCAAAGAGTTAAAATGGGAAGAGGTTTTGATTGTGAAAGGTGATGTTATAGTGATGTTGTCTCAATAGAATCAGTGTCAATGGAGGGAGTGGTCGAGTTTGGGATGTTCTAGGTGAGCTAAAAGGATTCACTGTAGGATCTTAGATAGAAAAGAAACTTTAGTAACTCTAAAGATTGAGTTTACTATCTAAGAGACTAATGATGTCATTTTTTTTTGAGACAGGGTTTCTCTGTATTGCTTTGGAACCTATCCTAGAACTAGCTCTGTAGACCAGGCTGGCCTCAAACTCTCAGAGATTCGCCTGCCTCTGCCTCCTGAGTGCTGGAACTAAAGGTGTGTGCTGCCATCACCTGGCTATGATGTTATCTTTTAAGATGAGAAAGGTGCAAGGAGAAACTGGTTTCATGGAGAAACGGAATCCTGAGTGTTGTTTGCAAATACATCAGTAATTTAGATGACATCTTATAAAAGTAGACTACTGGTCTGGCTCCATCGATAAAAGTGATTGCTCTGCAAGCACAAGGGCCAACATTTGAACCTCCAGGACTCATGTAAAAAGCCAGGCTTGGCTATGTATGGCTGTAACTGTAGCATGAGCAGGGGTGAGTGAGTGATAGTGTGGGATAGTGTAGGAGGGTGGAGAGGTGGGGACAGATAGGAAAATCTGAAAGCTCACTGGTCAACCAGTTCAGCAGAAATGGCAAGTTTTGAATGAGATTGTCTTAAGCCAATGAAGCAGGAAATAATAGAGGAAGACATAACACCCTTTGATTACTGCATGAGCTTGAACAGTCATGTTCACCACACACACACACACACACACACACACACACACACACACACACACACACACAACTAAGAGAATTAGAATAAATAACAGTGGTATTTAATACAACCAGAATTGCCTGACCCTATCCAAGTAAGACAAAAGAGGACTCTTTTGGAGAAGGAACCAGGGCTAGGCAAAGCATGATATCACTGAAGCCAAGAGAGGAACTTATTGAAGGAGAGTGATAAATTGCTTTCAGTACAGCCCAGAAAACAATAAGTTTACGAATGGAGAGGTGACAGACCACCTGACAAGGTAGAGATTGCTGATCAAAAATTTCAGTGTGATGAGGGGAGAAACGACATTCTGACAAAGTGATGGTAGAGGGTGAGGTCAGCAGCTCTAGAGAACAGTTAGGTTCTTCCTAGATTTAGTAGTACTCTTATATTTTGTGATTTTACAGGAATGCCTTAGATTGTTCTTCAGAGATGCATGAAGGTTTATGATCTGGAACTGAACATTTTTTTCAAAAACTAATTTAAATATCCTCTGCAATCATGTGTATATTAGGAACTCATTACCTTATTTGGAGGGTAATGAACAAATTCATTTTTAGTTCTCTGTCCACTTTTCATTTATTCATGCTTCACACTCATCTCTTGCAAAAAATATTTTTGGGGATGAGGATGCAGCTCAGTGGCAGAGTGGTTGTGTAGTATGAATATGTTTCCAGTGCCACAGAACTCTGACACATTCTTAGCCTCTCTTTCATCCTTCTGTGCTCTATTCTTCCTCTAAATACTTCTGATTGAATCTTACCTCTTCCACTATTTTCTTCTGTCACAAATTTAAAAGACATTTTTTTTTTCCTGTGGTTGAGTTTCCACGCACCTTTCCGTTTCCTGACAGTTTTTCTCTTAGGAGTTATGCAGGATTTCCTTGGCTAGATGATTTTTGCATGCTCATTACATTGCTTTAAACAGTTACATGTTTTCAAATGAGAATACAGTGCTGAAGGAAGGCAGGCACTCTGGAGCAGACCATATGTGGTTGCTAATACTAGGGGGATATTATGTTTGATTACTACCCTTTCAGTCAGCTCTATCATGGTCAGTGATAAATGATACCTGAGACAGAAGTGTAAGAGAACAATAAGGGCTTTCTATGGCAGATAATATCAATTCCAGTGTGCATGCTGTAACTGAGGCTGTCACACCTCCTTTTTCCAGGAATACTGCTAGATTGCATTTTCAAGCATCATTTACAGTTTTTTTTTTTAGATCCATAGTAAGGAAGTGGATATAGGGTTGAAACAAAGTGAGCAGATATTGCATTTGGAATAGAAAATTTTCTAGAATTCTTTTTCATGTTATTTCTCCCTTTGTCTCCCAGTGAGGTTCAGTGCATTTATCAGTATACCCCAACGCACCGTGACCAGTAAAAAGAGATGGAAGGAGTCTCAATTTCTGAAGGTAACATTAAAGTCAAGAACACAAATTTTGGATGTCACATGGACAAGGAACTGACATATAAATCCATGGAGATCTTGTGGTCTGTTGATTATAGTCACTGGCATTATGATTCCTCACTAACATCCATTCCTTTTGTGATTTTTCTTTCTCTGTGCATTGGTTCATTTTTTCCTCAGTGTCCTGGGATGCATCACTTTTTCAAAACTAACAGTTTTATGTTTTTTTCCTTCCTTTCTTTTCATCCATCTCTCCCTCCCTCCTTCCCTCCCTCCCTCCCTTCCTTTCTTGTTCTTTCTTTGGCCTGAGGAAATTCTTTCCTCTAGATTTCTGAAGTAACTATTAGCTTTATGCTTTACTGGGTGAATAATGAAAAGATGGTATGCTATAAATAAATATGTGAGATAGTTTGGTTCAGCTTAGCTTTTTAAAAAATTTGGCATAATAGCAAAGTTCTCATGAGATTTATATAAGGAAATGTGTATAAAGGGCTTATAATAATAGCTGACATGTAATAAGCACTCCAATATTGTAGTCTGCTAATTTACTCATTCTGTTCTCTGTATTAAGCTTTGAGTTTATTGGTAGCACTCTGAGTGACATGCAATTTATGTAGTGTATTCATCTTCACTTACCTTCACTGACACTTGCTTAGCAGCCTCCGTGAACCAAAAACCTGAGGAATGTATTGCTGGGGATATGAAAATGCCTCTAAGGATGTCAATTACTTTTCACATCTCTGTCAACAAATGAAGTAAATTGTTACTATTTGAAGTAGTTCTTAAGAACAGCTTTTACTCCTTAAGGATTTCATATATAATATACAAAACTAGTTCATAACCATCCTCATTATGTCCTTTCAGCTTTCCCTAGATATCTCCACTATGTCCACCTCTCAACTTCATGTTGTTTTCTTATTATTCTTTTTGTTGTTGTTAAATAATCCATTTAGTCCACTTAGTGCTGCTCATAGGTGGAGGAAACTTCCATGGGCATGTGTGGCCACACTTGCAAGGAATGATTCTTCCCTATCAGCTGTCAACTGCCAGTAGCTCCTCAGTCTGAGGTAGGGCTTCATGGGATCCCCCCTTAGGTGGTATTTGGCTTGCATCTCCAATGCTGAATTCCTTAGGGTGCCTCCTCCAAGAGCTATTGTATGGATCAAATGGTAGACTAGAAAAGCCCTGCAAACTTGAATGTGTAGAGAAAGTGGTATGTAAAGGTGGCAATTTTCAACTTTTCAAAGCTCATAAATGAAATCTGCAAGTTTGTGTGATTTTTGTCTTCCCTCCAAACTGAAAGGAAGCTTGTCAAAAGTGAGGCATGCATTATTTGATCTGTAAATCTCTAATCTACAATGCTCATCATGAAAACCCCAAAGTCCTTTTCTTAGCTGGTAGTTTTCTACAAAGTAGTACCCATATATTGCATATGGGATGTGACTGTGTTGGCTTCAAGATGAAAAATCTGCTTCAGGCATGTTGCTAAGTGGAAAAATCCACTTTAAAAACATACACTTGGTTCTCTGAACAAAACTATCTTGAGCTTTAAGCACTTGTCTTCAATGAAGCTGACAGGCCAGGAATGATTATTGAGCTGTTGGTCTGCTCTGTGCATCTGGACACACAGTGTTGAATAAGCTGTCAATCCTACCATCTTTCCAGGGTATTTTAGGGCTGTTCATGGTGAGGTCATGCATATCCATTTCTGTAGTGTTCTCCCACTCTACCCACTCACCATGTGTTCTGCTGCTGTGATATTTTTGCTCACTCTCATAGTACTCTCTCCTTCCTACCTTAATTCTCTCCCCCAAAGAAGAAAGTTAATTCTTCAATCCCCTTCCCCAATTGAAAATGTGACTGGGATTAGGAAGGATGGCACTGATGTTTTTTTCTTTCTTACCCATTTCAGGTTCCTGTTGAATAACTCAGAGTAAACAGCTTGATATTCTTTAAAAAATGCTTCTATGGAAGAAAAAATAGATCAATGATAAGAATGACATTTGTTTCCCCATGACTTTTTTTTCTACCATTCCCAACTTTCACATTTGAATTCTGCTGTAAGTGTCTTTCATGCAGTTTCAGGTCTGCAGGATTTTCTAAAGGAAAAGAAAATGACCAAATTATCTATTTGATAACAGTCCAAGGCAGAATCTAAATACAAATATATTTATATTGGATTTAATTATCTCTTGGTTGTGGGTACAGCACTGTGGACAGGGAAAGGGCTTCCTGTCCCATTTCCCTTGTAACCTCAGTGAATTAGCAACAACACAACCCACATTTAAGGAATAGTTTTGTTTTTAAGTCTTCAACTCACATTGCCCTTACATGATTTTATGTTATATCTTATCCCACAACTTTTGCATCTTTGCCTTTATCTTTTTAGCTAAGGCTGTCACTCAGTTGGTAGAATGTTCTTGTAGTTTGCAAGAAGCCCCCAGCACAGCCTGAAACCAGGTACAGTGTCACAAGCCTGTAATCTGAGTACTGAGAGGTAAAGGTATGAGGATCATAGCAAGTTCAAGACCAGCTTGGGTAAACTGAGGTCTTGTTTGAAGAAGTGCTTTGTTTTGTTTTTCAATGCTTGTCCTCAGCTCTAGGTAGTTTCAGATGGCCTGTGTTCAATTCCATGAGCCACTGTTTTCCAAACAACTGTACTCTTTCCCTTAAACGTGATTTTAAAATGATTATAGACTCACTGGAAATTACAGAAAGGGGACAGAAAAGTCTTGTACATTCTGTAACTAGTTTATACAGCTAACATAGTATACCCGGTAAAACTGGACTTTTGGATAAATAATAAATACTTTTCAGTATATTTAATTCGATGTCTGAGGCATAGTTATAAAGAAAAGTGATACATTGGTTATATAATTGAAATGTAACTGTTTTTTGTCATACATACAATAGATATGTAGGGTAAAATTATTGTGTCTCAAAATAACTTGGAAGAATTTCCATTTGTCCAGTGTAGAGAAAAACTAGATACATAGCTATATTCCTTTGTGTCATCTTACTTTAAGTATTTCCAGAATTGTTGTTATGTTTAATTCTGTTTTATAGAATATTTACATGTTTCAAATATAGAAGTTACATGTTTAGTTTATAATTCTAATGTTTTTGAACTTCAAACAAACTTAGATTAGTTTGTTCATTTTGATTTTTAAAAACAAGATGTGATACTTTCCCGTAGGTACTACTTTTTTGTGTTTACCCTATTAAATAGTTTTCTGGTACAGAATTATTACAGAAAGATAGCCTTCATAACATCTTGGCTTTCTTTTGGAGTGCTTTAAAACAAGCCACCTCATATGCAACCTAGAGAAAAACAGAATTGTTACTAATTAGCCTTCTAGTTCCTTTCATTTTGTACACGACTAAAAGTATTTCCAAAAAGTCCTTGAATGGAAAATCAACAAGAGAGTTTTGCAAATGTGATCCTAATTAAGGTGTTTGTGTTTTATTTTTAATAACTCTGTATGTAGATTTTATGGTTTGGAATTAATGAAAGGAATGAATTAATGCTTTTCTTTAAAACACTGTTTTTGGGGTGGAAAGAAACTAATGTTCATTCATTAAGGTAGTTAAAGACGATTTGTTGTACAAGTCTTTTGGATACTTATAAATGTGTTATTTTTAGCAGATTGACAATTTGGAGCAAACCAATACTTACTACATCAATTTTAGCATTAGATTTGCATCTATCTTTTTAACTTCCATATTTGCTCCTCTATTCTTTCAGTCTCCCTAAAAATATTAAGTCTTAGCTTTGAAAATAAAAGCATATTTTTATCTTTCTGGATATTAATTTATGTTCAGTGCTGGGGAAGGAACTCTTGCCTTGCACAGGCTAGGTAAGCTATACCTCCCATCCTAACACATACTTATAAAAACATTTGAAGGAAATATGATTGTGTTCTTCCAAAGGAAAAAAATTGGGAAAATATCTTCACTTATTAGTCCCACTTGGGAATTTTTTAAGTTGTAAGAAAATTTGTGGGACTTATTAGGCTTCTTTGCCCTATATATTCTGTCCATATGCCTTTACTCCGGTGGTTTTCAGTTTGGTTCTTAACTTGAGAGCATCAGCATTACCTAAGAGCTTGTTAGAAATGCAAATTTGGGGCCAAGTTCCGTGATTTACAGAACCAGAAACTCTGGGAGAGAAGGGCAGTGATGATTGATTTAACAAGACTTCCTGGCCATACTGCTCCATGTTCATCTGGAAAGCACTGATTCAAACTTTGGAGTAATTTGTAACAAGAAGGTTCTCTTCTTATCATTTCTTTAAATGGTATTCATTGATTGGTCAACTAATTACTTTATCAAACATTTACTGAGTATCTGTAACAAAAAGCATTGCCTCGAGTTATATAGGGGAAAAGAGAGCCATAAAAGAGTTCCTCGCCTTAGAGATGAGGGAGCACAGCTAGTAATTTATAAGGTAGTGAGTGGCCAGGAAGGCTTACTGAGAAGGTAATTTGGGGAGATAGTTGTATCAAAATTACAGGAGGAATATTCTTCCCAAAGAGAGCAGGAAGTGGGAAGCTTCAGAGACATGATAGTGCTCCCCTGCTTGAGGCACAGCAAATCTCTGTGTGGTCACAGGTAGGGCAATTGGAGATGGGGTCAGGGGTAATTTTCAATGTAGGATACTCAAAACTGTGATTACAAAGGGGCTGTATAGAGGGTGCCATGGGTGTGTCCTCTCCCCATAGATCTCTCTTGCCAGTGGATGCATCGGTTCCATAGCTGTGGGAAGTGTTCCTGCTCACAGTTCATTGGACACATTCATGTGAAACACACATCTTAGAAATTGAAGCTATTCTTTCCTCCTCATGATGGGTGTCTACCAACCTTAAGCACTCTCAGACCAAGAGCTAACAATGAAATCTCAGTAGGACCTGAGGAGGAGCAGAGTTGAGTGTACTTAGGAAGAAGAGAACTGTGTGCTTAAAGGACTTACAAGATTAACTAACCTGTCCTGGAAGTCACCAAGAGAACATGCTTATAAGTGCCCCTTAAGCTGCTATTCCAAGAAGACAAGGTATAAGGAAAGGTGTTAAGAGAAACATTCCAGTTTTATTAGTTATTGCTGGTAACAATGTTAAGGCACCTAGAAACTCAACACCGATTTGTTCAGATGCCCAAGGGTGGCTCAAATGAAATCAAAGTGTCATGTGGACCAGTTCCAGATGATGCTTGAGGTCCTCTTCTAAGCTTACTAGTTGGGACTACCCTTACAGCTATAGGGTTGAGGGCTTCAGTCCTTAGAGCTGTTCCTCAACACTATTCCCACTATGGCCTTTCTAGAACTTGCTTCTTTCAGGCCCCAAAGAAAGCAACTGCAGCTTTGATGACTTTCCTCTTTTATGTGGCTTGCCTGATCCTAGTATCATTTTCCTTTTGATTACTGCAAAAGCCAGCTGACTGAAGTTAAATTCTATGGCTGTAAAATCACTTCATCTTTGTCATATTAGAGAACCAAGAATCCAATAAATTAAGAAGTCTTGCCTTCATTTAAGTCTATTAGGGGGTGCATCTGGGGAGCCATTTTATAATTCTGCTTATTTCATCAATATTAGCAAACTTCCTTGATGTATATTTAAAATGTGTGTTCCTGGCATAGTTCTTGGAACTAAAATAAAAAGAAATGGTCCATATTAGATGAAGTAGAGATACCAGGATTGCCAAAAAAGACTTTGGAAGAAGGGCTAAAGGGTCTCCCAGAAAAGGGCATGCTGAAATGAATCTATTATATAATAAAACCCACTGATTGACTATGTTCCTTGGGAAAGATTTATTTTTCCAAGATAATAATTGCACTGGCGAGGGGGAGCAACCTCATTGAAAAGTTTAATATTGGCTGTTCTCCGTAGGCCAGAGTTGATCATATGAAATGTTATTACAGAACTAGATTCTTAGCAGCAATGGGTCTAATGTGATCCCAGAACAGCAGAACAGCAATGCTGGGTCATTAGAAGTAAGGTAGGCATAATGATCACAGCCAGGAGACCCTGGCTTGCTAGGATTTATGGGGATACTTAACAGGTCATAGTATTTTTTTAGAGGAAATACAGATGGGCAACCTGGATATCACTTACCATACACAATCAAAAGAAATCAAGAATCGATAATCAGAGGGCTATGTGACTTAATGTTAAGTCAACATTCTGTAATTAGTTTCAAGATCCAAGCTCAGGTGGGCATTTGCCAAACAAGTGCAACATGGAGTTGAGCCCCAGCATTACACACCCACATCCACACCCACATGCACACGCACACGCCTGCACACACACACACACACACACACACACACATACACACACAAAGAGAGAGAGAGAGAGAGAGAGAGAGAGAGAGAGAGAGAGAGAGAGAGAGAGAGATGGAAAGACAGAGACAGAGAAAACCTCAATCTAGTTCTTTTTTAATTAATAATATAATTTAAAAATTTTACGTGTCAATCCCAGTTTCCTCTCCCTCCCTCCCTCTTACCCTCTTTTTCCCCCTCACATGCACCCTGACCACCCTCCTCTCCCATCCCTTCACTCCCATTACACATGTCGTTCTTATACCCAGAACAAATTGACTGAAGACATGGTAACCATGAGGAAGAACCTTATTCTATCATCACAAGTAGCAACCCTCCTTTTATTCACTCTAGTGGTTTAGTAATATTTCCTCAAGTAACAATGCAAAGAGAAAAGGAGAATACTCAGACTGTCCCCCAGTGGTTGGATACAGTGTACTTGTTGGCATTGATATTTTAGAACCTCAAGAACCACTCTGACCCTTTCATAATATGTCAAAAGGGTCAGGAATCAGTTACTAGATGGACTTGGCTTGGGAGTGGCTTAATACTAGTCAACTAACTCACAGAACTACCCCAAAACATAACCATTGTGGAAATATCTAGTAGTTGGGTTCTTGAACTGTAGAGAAGCCCAGAGACTACTCTCAATGCTCATTCCCAGGAAAGGTTGTCAGTCTCAGATATTTACCTGGCAGGCAGAACCAAACTATGAGGAAGAGGATGCATCTTCTTTGTTTTTTTTTTTTTTTCTGGAAGGTAAGACTTTTTTTTATAAAGAAAGCACCAACATGGCTCCATTTCCTTTTCTTCTTTTCCTTTCACAGTCCATCTGGTTTGTTCATACAGCAGCCATGAGATTCCTCAAATTTTAGTTGTCTATATTGTGAGTGTGTGTGTTGTATCTTTATGCATATTTTCCTGAAAATCTGGAGGATATCTCCACACAAGGATGTTATTCAGACTTCACTTTAAAATATCTGACTGAGATAGTTCTCAAAATAAATCTAAAATTATGATGTCACATAAAGTAATGGGTTCTGGATGGTAGGTATAAATAGCTCTAAAATTATATTACTTATACACACTACAAACAAGTCTTAAGGTTGCTCATTTCATCATAGAATTTCATTTGGCTTGGAATCACCTGGATTTGATTTTAGGACTGTATCCAAGTATCTTTGAAATAAGATCCAGTAGTTACTGATTGTGTGGTAATGCTAAAAGTTGGGGAATGGATTGCCACATCTAGCATGGCTCTGGGAATGGAACTGACTTGAGTGGCAAGGAAGAAAAGATAAACACACAGACACAGAAAGGCTAAGGTTGGGTGGACTGTGCTCTCTGATGGAGAAACCACAGTGCCTCAGCTGTTTGTTATATACAGTTGAATAGCGAGCGAGGTGGAAATATGGTAAATATGGTACAACTGAACAAGGAGGTGGGGTTATTATATACATCTGAATGAGGAAGGAGAGGGCTTTAGCTCATCTCAGTAGGAGCAGTTTCTATAGGGGAGCAGTCTTTAGGCTGTAAATATCTTGAGTTTGGGGAGAAAGCTATGGTGGATATTTTCTGCACACATTATCAACATCCACACACAGACCACGGGGTTTTGCTGTCCCTCTGAGCCTCACCCTAGAAGGACTATTTTATAATTTTCTCATGGCTCTGAAGCTATGGTCCTTGATATGGTCAACTCATATCAACACTACATACCCACCCAGATCTTCACATATTCAGGCCTTCCTCTAGTCCCCACAATAAATTTGTATTATTTTCTATGACTCCATTTAGACTTCTGCTTGATGGCATCTTTAGCCTTGAGTCTTTCTTATATGGTCTCTTAATGCAGGGAGTTTTCAGTCTTTGTCATATGGTGAGGGTATGACTATGGCAGGTAGCAATAAGCAGTTATTGAAAATTTAGAGTGTAGTCAATGTTATCTGTGTATTATATGCAAACTAGGAGGTTTAAATAGTTATGAGGACGATTTAATAGGAATACAACCTAACAATTCCTAGTGGAAATGTAACAAAATATTTCCAACCTGAGTACATTATGTGACATTCTTACTGCCATTTGATCATACTAAGAAGAAGTTAATGTAACATAGGTGATAAGAATGAGGTCATCCGAGTGATTACAATTTGACACTAGTTTCCTAGGGCTGCCATAGGAAGTACTAAAATATGAACAATTTAACAATCTCATGTTTCAGGAAGACAGGAACCTGAGATCAAGGTGTCAGCAGGTCCTCGTGCCTTCTTAAGGAACTGAAGTACACTCTTTTGTTAGGCTTCACTTCTAACGTCCTTAACTTAGGGCAGTGTGAATCCAGTTTTTATATGGCATTTATATGGCATTCTCACTATATGCTTCTCTGTGTCTAATCTTCCCCCATGTTTTAAAGGATTAAATTGACATAGCAAACTGCCTTCTAAATACCTTATACATAAAGTCATAGAAAAAAGTAGTTTATAGTTTTTATCAGAAAAACCTCTCCTTACAATGAACAGTAATGAATGTAGAAGAGACCCATAGCTTCCTAAGACACAGAAAACAAGCAAAGAATGTGGCCCCAGTCCTAAACAAGTCATTTATAACACTCAATTGAAGGCTGAAGGAACATTGTGAAAAGAGGAGGAAGTATGTAAGAGCCAGAAGATAGGTAAAGGGCTATGAATTGTTTTTTTCTGAGCTCTATACAACTACTGTAATCATTAACTCACACTCACCATAGTTACCTGCACATACCAGCCTGTTGTGGACTGTTACTTTAACTATGTAAAGATGTGTTACATTTGTTTATGCTGCATTTGTTTAACCATGCAAAGATGTGTTGGTTTGCCTGCCTAGGGCACCTGATTGGTTTAATAAAAAGCTAAAAGTCCAATAGTTAGGCAGTAGAGGGATAGGTGGGGCTGGCAGGCAAAGAGACTAGAGAGGAATCTAGGCTTGAGAGAAGAGAGAAGGAGGGAGATAGAGAGGGAGATGTCCAGGACTAGACAGGCAGCTGCCAGCTAGCCATGGGGTAGGGCACACAGAATGAAAAAAAGTAGGATTATGAGAGTTTATTTCTCTATTTTCTTGTACCTATTTAGACAATTTTTTTCTGTAACTAACATGAAACTCTTGATCAAAGCCCAACAAAAACTGTGAAAGATTTAAAATGAATTATTTTTCTCATGTATTTGTAACTATTATGGACTGCTATTTAGGAAAAAATGAGAAAATACTCTAGGATTTTTTTGAGGTAACAGATATTGATAAAATCTTAGCCCTGTTAATTATAAGCAAGTCAAAGAAGAACAGGCACCATCTTTAAAAACAAAATGATTATTTATAGTAACATCTACTAATCATAAACTATTTTTCAAATAAAAAAAAACCTGACTAATTTATTGTTCTTGGTTCTCTTATCATTTCAAAATGTTGGCATCTGGGAGGTTCAGTATCTACTATTCTACTTTTCTACCTGTTCAATGTTGTGGGCTTTAGTAAAAACCCAAGGTCAGATGTGTTTCCATACTTTAACATCTTTCAGGAACAATTTATTGTGGTACAGGATTAAGGTCATATCTTGTCTATTCTTTCTGAGTTGATGGTAACTCCCCCTTTTAGTAATATCTCCACGAATACTTGGCCTTACCATTTATCAGTGGTCTTGGCCTTCTGTACCTATATCTCGGCTTTTTTTCTTTTAATTTTTAAAATTTCTATACTTCATTAAAATATAATTGATGCATTTAAAATGTCTATATTTAATATGTACATCTTAATGATGTTGGATATATCCACATATCCATGTTATGTCACCAACGCCAAGGTAATAAGTATATACATCACTCATATTAAATACCTTTGTACTCTTTCTTAAGAGCTTTTAACTAATCCTATTATCTCCTGTGTTGTAGACACCTTAGATAACTTTTCCCCCTCTCTTTGGAAATAGCTTTTTTCTTACATAATATATCCGGAGTTCCTCCCCACATCCCATCCTGATGACAAAGTATGTTGAACAGTTTAAGATGCTTCTCAGCATTTCGGTTTCCTCTTTTGAGAATTCTATGTTTAAATCTGTACCTCATTTTGATTAGATTATTTGTTTTCTTGGTACCCAGTTTTTTGAGTTCTTTATAAAATTTGCATATCATCCCTCCATCAAATGTGTAGTTGGTAAAAAAAAAAAAACCTGTTCCTATTCTGTAGGCTGCTGCTTTGTCCTATTGATGGTGTCCTTTGCCTTACAGAAACTTTTCAGTTTCAGGAGGTCTCATTTATTAATTGTAGACCTTAGTGTCTGTGCTATTGCTGTTCTGTTCATGGAAGTTGTCTCTTGTGCCTATATGTTCGTGATTATTTCCCACTTTCTCTTCTATCAGGTTCAGCATATCTGGTTTTATGCTGAGATCTTTCATCCATTTGGAGTTGAGATTTGTGTAAGGAAATATGTATCTATTTGCATTCTTATACATGCAGCATCATTTGTTGAAGTTGCTGTCTTTTTTCTGTAGATTTTTGGCTTCTTTATCAAAGATCTGTTGTCCATTGGTATGTGGGTTTACATCTTTTTCTTCAATACAATTCCATTGATGAATGTGTCTGGTTTTGTACCAATAATTTGCTGTTTTTGTTACTGCAGTACAATTTGAGGTAAGGATCGTGATACCTCAAGCAGTTCTTTTATAATTCAGGATTGTTTTAAATATCCTGGGTGGGTTTTTTGACTTTCCAACTGAAGCTGGAAATTGTCCTTTCAAGTTTTATTTAAGAATTATGTTGGATTTTTTGTGGGGGTTGAATTGAATCTGCAGATTGATTATGGTAAGATGGCCAGTTTTGCTATGTTTATCCTACTGATCCATGAGCATGGGAGATCTTTCCATCTTCGGATATCTTCTTTTCTTTCTTTAATGCCTTAAAATTCTTATCATACAAGTATTTTACAAGCTTGGTTAAGGTTATTCCAAGATTTTTTATTTTTAGTTTTTGAGGGTATTTTGAAGGGTATTGTTTCCTTGATTTCTTTCTAAGTCAGTTTTGTCTTTTGTTTATACAAAGGTGTATTTGTGCTGAAGAGATGGCTCAGCCATTAAAGGCTAGGCTCACAACCAAAAATATAAGTAGAAAGGTATACTGACTGGCTTGGAATGTCAACTTGATACAAGCTGGCATCATTAGAGAGAAAGGAACCTCAGCTGAGGAAATGCCTCCATGAGATCAAGCTGTAAGGCATTTTCTCAATTAGTGATCAGTGGGGAAGTGTCTAGCCCACAGTCGGTCATATCATCCTTGGGCTGGTGGTCCTGGATTCTATAAGAAAGCTGACTGAGGAATCCTGGGAAAGCATCCCAGTAAGTACCACCTCTCCATGGCCTCTGCATCAGCGTCTGACTCCAGGTTCCTGGCGTTTGAGCTCCCATCATGAGTTCTTTCAATGCTGAATAGCATTGTGAAAGTGTTAGTCAAATAAATACTTTCCTCCCTAATTTGATTTTTGGTCATGGTGTTTCATTGCAGCAATAGAAGCCCTAACTAAGAATTTTTTTGAGTGAATTTTTACTTTGCAGAAAATGTTTAACAGTTGTAGGAGTTTCCCTATGGAATCTTAGGGTCACTTAGGTAAACTATCATATCATTCTTTGACTTCATCCTTTCCAGTTTGTATTCCCTCAATCTGCATCAGTTGTCTTATTGCTCTAGCTATGGCTTCAAGTGCTATATTGAGTACACATGGAGAGAGTGGACAGCCTTGTCTTGTTCCTGACTTTAGAGGTATTGCTTTGAGTTTCTCTCCATTTAAGTTGATTTTGGCTGTGGGCTTGCCGTAAACTGCCTTTTTAATGATTAGGCATGTCCCTTGTCTCCACAATCTCTCTAGGACTTTAACTGTGAAGGAGTGTCAGATTTTGTCAAAGGCCTTTTCTAAATGAGATCATCATATGGTTTCTAATGAGATCATCACATGGTTTTTGTCTTTCAGTTTGTTTATATGATGGGTTTCATTTATCATATGCTAAACCATCGCTGCCTTTCTGGAAAGAAGCTTGCTTGATCATGGTGGATGACTTTTTTGCAAGTTTGGTGAAAATGTCTCATCTTTTATAACAGGTTCCAGATTTCTACCACCTGTTTAGGTGTATTACCCTACTACAGTCAACAACATAGGAGCCATGCTAGCATGGATTTATCTGGAAGAAGACTGCCTAGGCTTGCTGAGTTCTTATTTAAAGATTGGTTGCAATTCAGGCAGTTCAGCTTTTATGTGTCATTGCACATGTATAGAATGACACATGTTTGGGGTCATGCACTTCGGCTTTCTTTTTAAATATAAATTTTTTAAAAACTAATATTTTTTTCTCTTCAGGAGCATACTTTTGGTGTTATATCTAAGATAGCTGCTTAACTCAAGGTCAGAAAGAATTTCTTGATCATTTCCTTTTAGAAGTTTAAAAATTTTATGTCTTACACTTAGATCTGTGATCTATCTTGAGATAGTTTTTGCATATGGGATAAATTATGAATTAAAATTCATTGCTTTTGCCTGTGGATATATAATCATTCCAGAAAAAGAATAGTTCTTTGCACATTTGTCATAATCAGTTGCTCATGTGGTTTATTTCTGAACTCTCTATTTTGTTCCATTGATCTATTTGCCTATCTTGAAAGCAATATCATGTTGTCTTGATTACTACATTGTAACAAGTCTTGAATTTCATCAAAATAAAAAAAAACACTGTTCTTTTGAAAGATACTATTAGAGAATGAAAAATCAAGATGCAGATGGAAAAATATTTGCATATCTTTTATCTGATAAAGTATGTTTTTTTTATCTAGAAGATATAAAGACCCAAAAAGAAAGCCAGAAATAAGATAATTCCAAGAAAATTGTTAAAGACTTTGAGCAAATACTTCACCAAGAACATAATGAGGCCTGGGGATATGGATCAGTGGTTAAGAACACTTCTGCTCTTCTAGAGGATCCAAGTTCAGTTCTTAGCACCTATGTCAGTTGATTCCCAACAATATGTAACTTTAGTATCAGGGGATCTAATGCTTTTGGTCTTGTGGGCACTGCACTGCTATATTCATTTCTACATGCAAACACACAAACCTAGATATCATTAAAATAATAAAAGCAAATCTTATAAAAGAGAACATGAATGAGTAGAAAACAATCACATGACATGATGCAGGACAAACCAAATTTAAAATGTGAGACAATTCTACAGCCTAGGTAGGTTGGTTAAGATTAAATGGATCATATTAAGTGTTGTCAAGAACATGAGAAGACAGAACTCTCTTATACTTCTGATGGGAATATAAACTTTTACAACTAGTTTGTGAGTAGTTTGATCCCTAGATTTGTTAAATTATATGTGCCATGTGATTCAGCCATTCTATCCTTCAGTATTTACTCAGAGAACTTTTTCCATGTAAATATTTGTGTGCAAATTTTCATAGGAATTTTACTTGTAATAGAGAGACTGGAAGCAGTGCAAATGTCCAGGTACAGGTAAATGGATAAAACAAATTGTGGCATACATGGGATGCTATTCAGCAATTAAAAAATGAACATGATTTGATAAATTACAATCCTGTTGGTAAATTTTGCAATGAATGTTTTTTTGAAAGAAAGTGACTATTCGTGAAAACACAGTGTTAGATATTGTGATGGATACAGAATTTAGAATCACTAAGGAGACACACCTCTGGGCATGACTGTTTGCAATGAGGTGGTAAGACCCACTCTTAATGTTGATAGCACAATCCTGTGGGCCTGGGTCCTGGACTGAATAACAAGGAGAAAGAACACAATATCAGCATTTGTAGCTCTCAGCTTCCTGACTGTAGATTCAATGTATCAGTGGCTTCCAATTTCATTTCATGCCTTCCCCACCATGACGGATTCTATTTTCAAACTGTGAATCAAACTAAGCTCTTCCTTAAGCTGTTTTTTTTGTTATATATTTATATTTCACCAGAGAGCAGAGTCAGTTTCACCTTGGGGATGGTGGGAGATAAAGAGCGAGGAAGAATGGGCAGAAAAGATTACAACAGGGATAACAATTCACCTAAAGATACTTTCTCTCCAGCTGAAGTTTGTATCCTTCCTGTTCAGACATCTCACTCTTCCTTGAAAGCCTCAGAAATAAGCAGTACCTGTCAGATCATGATCTCATGCTGCTTGGAGGCATGCTTTAAAATTGGGAAGCTTATGGTCTTTTCCCCTGTGAAACTAGAAAATTTGCAGGTTTGCGTGTGTATGCTCTACAATTTTCTACCAGTGGAATATGTTGTTAATGCCCTTGAATTCTAGGTGATTTTATCTTTTAAAACCTGCCTTCCAGGACAGGTCTGAATCTACAAATCTCATCAGATTTCTACGAGAGTCTTAACAGTGGTATATCCTGGTCCAGGAATAACTGCTAGATTTTTCTACTTACATTCATTGGGTCTCATATTTGCTTGGCCATTTGGAATTTTCCTTTAAAAGGCCTTCCTTCAGAGATAGGACCAAATGTTACATTAGAAAAGCCTTCTCTGGAGCCAGGCTAGGTAATACAAACCTGTAATCCCAACACTGTAATCCCAACAGTGGAGGTCAAAGTAGTAGTACCATAAGTTTCAGACCAGCCTGAGCTATATGGTGAGTTCCAGGCCATCTTAAGTTGCCTAGTGATACTGTCTTACAAAAAGCCCTCTAGGAATGTCTTATTAACTCATACCCCTGGAGTTATCAACCATCCTGTTTTATTTAACTGAAATATGTTCAGGGATGTGGGAATTTGAGTGTTAAAACTGGAGCAATTGTTACCTTGTTTCATTTTGTCACACAACCATGTTGAGAAGCACTAAGAGTACATATGATTACTTTTGAGAGAAGAGAAAACTCAAAGCTCAGTAAGTACCTTATTTAAGGCCACATTGACTATTTTTGTAGGAACCAATAAGAGATAATGTTTTGACTCTGCTGAGAAGGTAAGAAGTGATAGTATTCAGGAGCAATGGTTCACAATTCACCCATGTGGCTGTTCACACATTATAAGGTCCCATCCCAAAGATTTGTTTAATTAGGGGCATAGATGTTAGCAAGTTTGAAAACCTTCTTATATGGCTCAAATAAACATCCAAGATTGGAAATTAATATTGGCTCAAATAAGAATCCAGGACTGGAAGTTAATGTTCTAAGTCATTGTTCTTAAACTTCTACTAGTATATAAATCATCTGAGTATTTTGTTACAATGTAGCCCTTGAACTCAGCAGGTCTGGGTGATGCTTAGAGCCTGCATTACTAATAAGCTCATAAAATTAGGAATTGTTGTTGGTGATTAAAAAGTATCTGAATTCATGGTAGTTGATATGTGTCCAGGTGATGGGCTACTCAAAAGCATGGCTGCAACGCTCGCAGGTCATTTTGATCGCATTTTCACTTCCTAAACTCTGCCACCCATTTCCAGGAAGCATAAACACGAGAAGCAGCCATCAACAGTGTCTGTTTTCTCCTTGGCTGATTCACAGCCAGATGTATATCTGCAGCTGACATTTAATAACACCAGAATGTTCTTAGGAGTAGGAGGAGTAGGTGACTGCTTCTGGGACATGACTCAGAAGGCTGGGGAAACCCTTCTTTTACCGAAATGCTTCATACCTTCTGTCTGATGCCTAAAATTCTCTGAGAAACACTCTGCTCTTCTTTGGTTAAGATTATGGTCCTTGGTCCTTGCTCTAGGAGCATGATATTATAAAGCAGAAGGCCTCAAGTTTTGAGTTTCCTATGAATCATAGGGGTGGGGCATTTTGTCAAGCCACAAGGTTTTTTTTTTGTTTGTTTGTTTTTTTTGTTTTAGTTTTAGTTTAGTTTAGTTTTGTTTTGTTTTGTTTTGCAGTGAAGTCTAGGGGTCTGCGATTTGAACAAGTTTGTAGGTGGTGCTAAAGTATCTGGTAGGAGAAATTATGCTTTGAGATAAAGGCCAGATCAGTGGTTCTCAGAATAGCTACATTTTAGGAAGTTCTTGGGGAGATTTAGTTTTTTTCCCTACTAGTTCAGAGGACTAAGTATTTTTCTACATCAATTAATTGAAATTCTCTGGGTTAGAACTCACATTTTAAGTACTTTTAAGCTACTGCTTAGATGATTCCAAAGTGTGACCACAGCTGAGAACAAGCACTCCATTGAAGTGCCTACAGCTGCTGATTATAACCTTCAAGGGAACTTTTCAGAAAACATTTTAAATTATTTTTGTACCTTCATACATGAATACAATGTGTTTAGGTCTTAGTCACCCTAATCTCTGCCTCCCACTCCTCCTGGACACCCCCACATCCCTTTCTCAACTTCATACTTTAAGATTTCCTCTTCCTTCTCCCATCTTTTATATCCCCTGAGTCCAATTAGTGCTGCTCACATGTGCATGGGTGTAGGATGCCATCCAGTGGAGCATGGGCAATGTACCATGGGTTACGTCATTGAAGAAAATCGACTCTCCCTCCTCCAGTGGCCATCAACTGTAAGTCACTCCTCATTTAGATGTGGCACCCCATGCATTCTTTTGTCTATGGTGGAGTGTTGACTGGCTGATTGTTTGCAAGACTTCACAGCTTCTATGAGTTCATGTGTGCAACAGTCCCTGTCATGTCCAACAAATATGGTTTATTGCATAAATCCACTACCTCTGGCTCTCACCATCATTCTTTCCCCTCTTCCACAATGATCTAAGCCCTGGCAGGAGTGGTTGATACAGATGTCCAATTTAGATTTCTGAACTCCACAGTTCCTTATTTTCTGCATCGTGTGCAGTTGTCTCTGTATTAACTACTATTTTCCAATAAAGAAGTTTCTGTGATGAGGGGTGAGAGTTGTACTAGTTCATTGGTATAAATATAACCATTTATTTAGGAGTCAGTTTGATAAAACATCCTTTTAGCAAAATAAAAGTAGTAGGGCCTATGTCGTCTTTAGCCACAGGATTTTGGTGAGTTCCTTTCTCTGGAATAGATTACAAACCCAACCTCGATATTGATTTCCAAAATAACTGTACAGGTTTGCACTCCTACATCCTTCCAGCATAAACTCTCAATGTTTTTGATCTTAGCCATTCTGATATGTGCAAAATGGTATCTCAGAGTCATTTTTTGATTTGCATTTCCCTGATGGCTAAGGATGTTAAAGGATATTTTAAGTGTCATTCGGCCAATCTGTATCTCATTTTTAATTGGATTATTTGGTATTTTGATGTCTAGTATATTGCTTTCTTTATATATCTTGGAGATCAGCCCTCTGTTGGATGTGGGGTTGGTAAAGATATTTTCCCATTCTATAGTTACCATTTTCTCCTATTGATTTTGTCCTTTGCTTTACAGAAGCTTCTCAGTTTCTTGAGGTCCCATTTATTAATTGTTGATCTCAGAGTCTGTGCTACTGCTGCTATATTCAGGAAGTTTTCTCCTGTGCCAAAGCTTTCAAGGATACTTTGCACTTTCTCTTCTGCTAGGTTCAGTATAACTGGATTTATTTATTCATTTTTATTTTTTCCTTTTTAAATTTAAATTTGAAACATACTTGTTTTACAAGTCAATCCCAGCTCTCTCACCCTCTTATCCTCCCCTATCGCCCCCATCAAACCCTGTCCCATCCCCTTTCTGTTCTCCAGGGAGGGTGAGTCTTTCCATGGGGAATCTTCAAAGTCTGTCATATCATTTGGGCCAGAGCCTAGGCCTTCCCCCATGTGTCTGGGCTGAGAAAGTATCCCTCTATGTGGAATGGGTTCCCAAAGTCCATTTGTATACTAGGGATATATACTGATGCATTACTAGAGGCTCTATAGAATGCCCATTCCTCCTACCTAACACCCACATTCAGGGGGTTTGGGTCAGACACCTACAGCTAAACACTAGCTGAACTCCTAGAATCCAGTTACAGAGAGGGAGGAGCAACGAGCAAATGAGTCAAGACCAGGCCGGAGAAACCCACAGATTCAGATGACATGTACAACAGGGAGCTCATGCACCCCAGTTTGATAACTGTCACTGGATTTATGTCAAGATCTTTGATCCACTTAGACTTGAGTTTTGTGCAAGATGATATATAAAAATCTATTTGCATTCTTCTACATGTCCACATCCAGTTATACCAGCACCATTTGTTGAAGATGATTTCTTTTTTGCCACTGTATAATTTTGGCTACTTTACAAAAAAAATCTGCTGTTCATAGGTGTGTGGGTTAATATCAGGGTCCTTGATTCAATTACATTAATACACCTGTCTTCATGCAAATATAATGCTGTTATTTTACTACTATAGCACTATAATAGAGCATGAAGCATAGATGGTGATACCTCTGGAAGGTCCTTTATTGTACAGGATTGTTTTAGCTATTCTGGGTTTTTAAATTTTCCATATGAAATTGAATATTGTTCTTTCGATGTAAAAAATGTTTTGGGATTTTTGATGGGGATTGCATTGAATCAGTAGATTGCTTTTGGTAAGATTGCCATTTTTACTGTGTTAAACTTACTGATACTTGAGCATGGTAGATCTTTACATTTCTGATATCTTCTTCAATTTCTTTCTTCAAAGATTTATAGTTCTTCTCATATCTTTCACTTGTTTGGTTAGAGTTACTCCAAGATACTTTATGTTATTTGTGACTATTGTAGAAGGTGTTATCTTCCTGGTTTCTTTCTCAGCCTGGTTATCATTTGTATACAAGAAGGCTACTGATTTTTTTGAGCTAATCTTGTATCCAGCCATAACACAGAAGGTGTTTGTCAGCTGTAAGTGTTCCATGGTAGAATTTGGGGGTCACTTATGTATACTATTATATAATCTGCTAATAGTGAAAGGTTGACTTCTTCCTTTCCAATTTGTATCCATTTGATCTCCTTTTGTTGTCTTATTGCTCTGGCTAGAACTTCAAGTACTATATTGAACAGATATGGAGAGAGTGAACAGAGTTGTCTTGTTTCTGATTTTAGTGGAATCACATTGAGTTTCTCTCCATTTAATTTTATGTTGGCTATTGGCTTGGTGTATATGTTTATGTTTAGGTATGTTCCTTGTATCCATGATCTCTCCAAGACCTTTATCATGAAGGAGTGTTGGATTTTGTCGAAGGATTTTTCTGCATGTAATGAGATGATCATGTGTTTTTTTTTTTCTTTCAGTTTTACTTAGTGGATTACATTGATGGGTGATTATATGTTGTGCCATCTCTGTATCTCTGTGATGAAGCCTATTTGACCATGGTGGAATTTTTAAAATGTATTATTAGATTGGGTTTGCCAGTATTTTATTGAGCATTATTTTTGCACCAAAATTCATAAGGGAGATTGGTCTATAATTCTTTCCTTGTTTGCATCGTGTGGTTTGGGTATCATGGTAACTAGTCTCATAAAAATTTGGCAATGGTCCTTCTGTTTCTATTGTGTAGAACAATTTGAGGAGTATTGGTATTAGCTCTTTTTTTTTTTGACATTCTGGTATAATTCTGTGCTGAAACCACCTGGGCCTGGGCTTTTTGTTGTTGTTGTTGTTTAGGAGACTTTTAATGACTGTTTCTATTTTGAGAATTCTCTCAGTTTGTATTTTCTTTATTGCTTCTATTTGTATTTTCATGTCTTGAACAATTTCCTTCACTTGTTAGATTGTTTATTCTTTGGCTTTAAAAAAGGGATTTATTGATTTCTTTGTTTTTCTTTTCATCTATTTCTTTAAGGGAATTTTTCATTTCCTCTTTAAGGCTCCTATCATCTTCATAAAGTCTTTTTAAGGTAATTTTTTCTGCTTTAGCTGTGTTGGAATGTTCAGGTCTTGCTGTTTTAGGATCACTGTGTTTTGGTGGTGCCATATTGCCATTTCTGTTAATGTATTCTTACACTGGTGTTTACTTACATGGACTTGAGATGATTATAGATAGGTACATATGTTGGTTCTTGTGTTGTCTTTGTTTGATGGGTGTTTTTATTATTCTTTATTATCTGTTTCCTTTATTTTCTTCTGGCCTAAATGGCCAACGGTTCTGGTGTTTGGTAGGTCTTCAGGTCCAGTAGGTTTGTTTCAGCTGAGGTTTATGTGGATTTGGGTGCCTAGATACTGCATATCCTCCTGTTCTTCTGGATGGTGTGGGCTGTCCCTGTGCCTATGGAGTCTTTTCGTCCAACTGCTGTGCATTGGACCTGTACCTTGGGAGTCTGCTGAAGTTTCTGTGGAGGGCTGAGCATGAGAGGATTATGAGGTGGGTGTGGTTGGCTGGTGGAGTTGGTCTTGGGAAAACAGAATCCAGTGGTTGGCAATGGTGGCGATGCAGCCTGTAGGCAGGTCTCTCACCTGCTGGCCAGCTGCTGGGAACTGTGCAAGTCCCAATTGCCTTGCTGGTGTTGAGATGAATACAGGCCTTTTAATGTTGATCAATGAAACCTGAATCTAGTCCATTAGATTAAGACAGTCAGACATTATTAATGTTCTTAATGTGTGGCCACATTTAAGAGCCCCTGTTCTGTACAGCAGTCTAAGGTAATGTGAATGAAATCTCCTGTGGGTAATGTTAGATGAGCAGGATGGGGGAATCACAAAATGGATGTTTTGGGGTACCAGAGGATCATAGGGAAGAGCAGAGATCCAACAAGAGCTCCAAAAATAGGGCAAATGTACAAGCAGACCTTTTTGCATACTGTAAAACCACTCCTAGGACAGCCATGAAGAATAATATTCAGTTAGGGGATTTCAGACAATTCAATTATGGTATTATGTCATTGGCTTGATGGCTGAAGCAATGGGTCCAGTGAATGCAAAAGCTGAGTTTGCTATTTTTTATTTTTGCCTGACCAGAGGCTTCAGGGAAAATGACCAAGAGCTTCAATTTGCCAAAACTTTCTGGTTTAGCCCTGAAAAGCCAGCAATGTGGTCACCCAAGCCTTGTTTTCCTCTCTCCCCTTCTCTCCCTTCCCCCTCCCCTGCTTTCTCTCTCTTCTCCTCCCTTCTCCTATCATCTCTCCTTCTCCTCTACTCACTCTATTCCTTTCTTTTCTTCTCCTCTATTTTTCTCTCTTCTAATCTCTTCTCATTTTCTCTCTTTTCTCCTCTCCTTTCTTCTGTTCTCCCCCACTTTCCTCTTTTCTCTACTCTTCTCCTCCCCTCCCCTCCACTCTCTTTTGATTCCCTCTCCTTTCCTCTCCTCCCTTTTCCTTTCCTCCTTTTCCATCCTATCCTCTCTTTTGCATGTAGCAGGGTATTGCTACCTCAGAGGATCATACGTATGTTTCTGGCTGTTCAGAGAGAAGAAGATGGGTATCTTCTTCTGATTTCTTAAATATATTTAATGTGCTGATGATGGGTGCTAAGCATTGTGATAATAGTGCAAATTCTGATCCTGGGTTCATGGTGTAGGGATAATTTAAATGACTTTCCATACTCTTTTTTATTTTTAAGATTTGTAATGCCAAAGTAACCCCCACATACATGTATGCATTTTTGTATGTGTGTCGTTGGTTGATATAGTATTGACCTACATAAGTCTAGAAGCCAAGAAGATAGATACAAGAGGAGGAGAAAAATTATGGTAATGCTGAGGCTCCAGTCTGGCAGATGGATGTAACCTACTCAGAGTATTCAAAGCATGTGGCTTGAATGCAGATTAATGTCATTCAAAATGAATATGCAAATGTTAAGACACCAAGTTACAGAGAAAATGCCACAGCAGAGGAAGATAGGGTTAATTAGGAAACCTTTTCTAAGATAACAATGTAAGTTTATGAAATGAGGACTATGTTACCTAAGGGAAAAAATAGCCAAAACATGGAAAATACTCAAAGTGCACATTAAAGGAAAGAATCAAAAAGTGTGTGTGTGTGTGTGTGTGTGTGTGTGTGTGTGTGTGTGTGTGATATAGTGTTTTGTGTTCTAGTTTACAAACTTTAGTATGAACTCTACAAAATTATCTGCTGTAATAACAACTGAAACAGGCTTTTGGACCTAATTTAATTTGTATCCAGCTTTCTGGTTGGTAGCTGGTTTCCTTGACATAGAAACTGCTGAGGATTCCTTACTTGGACCAGAAGTTTGAGTTAGACTCTAGATCAGAGATTCTCATATTTGAGCACATGTAAGACTCATCTGGGAGACTTGGTAAGGAGAGGTGCTACTTCCTGAGTTTCTAATTTAGCAGCTCTAGGTTGCTTTTCTTCAAAAATTCTTCCTTTAAGAAGAATTAATATGTAATACCTTACATGACATGATTCATCTTAGATATTGGATTAGTTTTAATTAGTATTTTTCATCTTAATTTTGAATAAGAAAAATCTTACATTTTCATTAAGCTAGTATATACAATGTGGTTATTAAGTAACTTATTGCATTTAATTAAGCTTTATTAAATTGATGGTTGAATGAACTTTCCCTTGATCAGTAAGTTCTTTTAACTCAAAATCAAATATTCAACTATTATTTTTGAGACTCATTCCAATCCTTCTTGTCTGCTCACATCAAAATAGTCTATGGAGCTGGAGAGATGGCTACTGACTAAGAGTGTTTCATGTTCTTTCAAAGGACTCAAGTTCTGATCTCAGCATCCACATGGTAGTTTACAGCTGCCTGGAACCCTAGTTACAGATAATCAATGCTCTCTTCTTTCCTCTTCAGGCATCCCCACATGTGTGGCATAGACACACAAATTTATACATACATTAAGTAAAAGCCTTTTGGAAACTCTAGAAATTAATATAATTGTAAAGCAGAAAATTTAAATATATTAACGTTTTCATGTTTAAGTGAATTCTGTTCTTATTGCCATGTAACCATACTCTATTTGGAATGCATGATTATGTCCCTTGTGCAGTCTCTGTTTGTATTGCTAATGGTTTATAAACAAATCTCTTCTACAGTCCTACACTCCAAAAGAACCAATCTGAGATGAAATATTCTGTGATTTATCTTAACTCCCATGTGAAAGTATTGAGAGACATTGGTAAAAAGTAATCTAGTTATTTTCTGAACTGAGTATAGAGGTGAAAATCAATAATGTCTGCTTTGTGAAAGCTGGCTAGCAGTTCAATATTTTTCCTTTTAACAGTTTTCCAAGATGTTAAAAGACAATGTGGAATTTCATATTGAAAAAGTCTCTACATAACTATGCTTAGTGCAGAGATTTGGGGTTTTTGATGAAAGCCTTTTTGGATTACAAAGCATTTTGTGAACTGACTAGATATCATTGCTACTTTGAAAAGGGATATTGAGGATAAAATTTGAATGTATAATTAAATTATTGCTGAAATTTTTTGCTTGGCTACATATAAAATTTGCAAATGCATTTTAAAATTATGTGTAACAATTGATAACATGGAGAGACTGTCTTATTTTAGGAAATTTGACCTACTCCATGCTTAAATATAACAACATACACTTATGGTAGGTTCCAGACATTGTTTGACAATCATATTTATGGTAGGCAGATGTTAAGATTTTGCCTTAAAAATTAATTCTCAAAATATCTGGGTTTGATTTGCCATTCATAACTCTGTTGAGGTGGGGACTCGGAGGTGGTGAAGCTTTCGGAATTGGGCAAAACTATTATGTTATTTGATTGGAACATTACCGAGAAACATAAAATTCAGTTGAAGTATGCATCTATAAGCAAAGGTTCAGAATTTGTGATGTGAAGTGAACGGATTAGGGAAAGTCAGAGAGTCTTTGTGAAGCTGAGAAGTTAAAGTCCTCCTCAAACAATCTTACTTTTCTCAGCTCTCCCAGGTCCCATGAAGGAAGTAGAGAGGCATTTGGGATCCCGAGATTAATTCTTCAGATACTAGGATCATCTCCCTTCCTAAAGGGAGAAAATCAAGACTGCTATTCTATTGAGAGGGCAGAGGTGAGGACAAAACACTCCTGACTTTGTGGCCTAATGTAAATCTTGGGGAAGGATGGCCATTTAACAAAGGACACAATGCGTAATGCCATGAAGAGCATTATTAGTGACATTCTGGGATGCTTGACTGAAATGCCAATGAGAGAACTAAAAGTGGAATGATGTATGGCCTTAGACAGCCAAGGCTGTTCAGAGCATCTCTGTCTTCAGAGGTGATGTCCTACTTGAGGCCTAAGGACCCATGAGTATAAATAGAAACAGGTGGAATGGCAGTTAGAACATTGGTGATAAACACTACCACAGCATGGAAGAGAAAATTGATTTTTTTCCAGCAGCACCTGGCTAAGACTTAACCCTGAGTCTTAAGTACCCAGACCCATGATTGATATCATTTAAACTGATTTCTTCTTCTGTATTTTATGCTCTGTTGGTGGTTTGTACAATTGTCTACCCACTCAACCTGTCCATCAATCCTCACTTCCAATCAGACAAACTCATCAACTTCCCATTGTTCTGTGTCTGCTCCACCTAATTTAGTTCAGGATTTTGAATATAAAATCACAATCTGGCTGTTGAATATAAAATATATATTGAGCTCTATAAATCTACTTCTATGAACAGTAAATGGTATTCCCCCTCCCAGTATGGAAAAAAGAAGCAAACTTCTTTTTGTGGAAAAATGGTTTGTTGGTAAACCAGTTAGTTCTACAAACAAGCCCCAAGGCCCCTCAATTTTAATGTTTCTATGGTAAAAATATACACACAATGGCCAATTCCAAAAGAGAGTTGATTAATTGTATCACACAACAGTGGGCTTCTTGCTGGTCCTAGTACAAGTGTCCCAAACTCTTGAAGAGCTGTTTATGCTGACTTGTGTTATTGGCGTGCAATGCTGATAAATTCATTGTCCTGAGATGTGCCTGCAGTCACATCTCAAGGTATCAGACATGAGTATGCCTTTGTTAATGCTGTCTGAAATATCTGCCCAGCGCATTGCCTTTTTATTCTCCCTATCACCACTGAGAGGAGTCTTGTAGTTTCTTCTTCTTGCTAGATTCTTTTCCCACTCTCAGGACCTGGCATAAATGAGGCCTCAAGGAAAATTTCTCTCCTTTTCTTCTCTGCCTTCATTTGGGCAGCCCAGAAGCTGGCCTTAATATAAGAGTTCATATACAAGTAACTTATTTGTAGGTGTTTTCATGGAAAATCAATAGGAGAGTAGGAAAGAGAGATTGTAGGGGAAAGAGGCCAGACAGAGATAAGATATCATTATGGTGTTAGGTACCTAGCTCCACTGCATAGGGGACCTTTGGAGATAGGATATATACCACATCACAGCTGTGTTGATCAGGGATGAAGGAGATTAATACCTGTAATGCATAAGAGCTGTTTTTCGGGGAGCAAGCCACCAGACACTTCAGGGCTATGTAGAAGTGCACAAAGTGGTCTTCCTTTGCAGCCTGAGAGTTGTTCTTCAGCAAAGAGACCAAGGACTAGATACTAGGAGTGAAAGCAATCTAAAATTGGTGTGCATGAGAATACAAAATAGTTCCAGAAGATTCAGATGGCTACCAACTGTGCTTGATATACCCCTGCTTTAAAAAACACACATGCATGTATGTGGAAACATGTGCACGCATATGTGTGTGTACTTCTCTGGGGTCCCCCTTCTTGCTGTTTCTGTTATATAGTGCTATGTCAGGATCTTGAAGTTACCCTGTTGTTTGAAACACTTTCTTCATGTATCAATATTCTACATCTTCCTGTGACTGCTTTGAGGGTAGACATCATTATTTTGCAGTAGAGTGTCAGATTCATTATAGGTGCTTAATAAATCTGTAGCAATTACATGGGTAAGGGAGGGAATTTGTTGGAAACAGATATGGGAATAGCTGGGGTTGGCCTAGAGCATGCATACAGCAGAGTCTCAGAACTGAATGGGAAATTAAAACATAGGAAACTTTGAAGCTCCTCCCATGCCCC
Organism: Cricetiscus sungorus; assembly: GCA_030556225.1. NCBI lineage: Eukaryota > Metazoa > Chordata > Mammalia > Rodentia > Cricetidae > Cricetiscus > Cricetiscus sungorus. Next base: position 4,268,371 of record JANBXA010000405.1, on the reverse strand, counting down.
ACCTATCTTAAGCTATTTTGTTGATGTGGTTAGCAAACATAATGCCAATTTAAGTGTAGTGAAATGGAAGAATTTTCCTGGTTCCCTGGAGATTTTTGATACTTTTTCCTTTTAAAATGCTCTTAATTATCAAGGACATCTAGAAATTATGGATAAAATGTTGGCATGACAAAAAAACCTATGCCCAGCCTCCAAGCCAGAGGTGAGAGGAGGCTTAGATGCATTGTTCAAAGGGCTTTCCCAGAAGTCTGATTAGCATCTAAGTACACTTCACACTGTAGCTCCCCTGCTTGCAACATGTAATTACTGATATTACTAGCATGTCTAATTTGACAAGCAATGTAGAGGGTGAACATTAATTGGAACAGTTGGCAGTGTATGCCACAGAACTCAGATTTCACCATCACCAGGATCATCTGTGTGTGCCAAACAAGCTGTATGGAGATGATGGATATTGGGAAAGCAGTGAGACAGCATTTCTTTTTCCTTTTCTCATCTCCAAACTTATGGTTCAACATCAGTGGTTCAATTTCCCCATCCACAATGAGAACCAACATTTGCTATTGATACAAACCCATTTACCCTCTGCATTCAAGTAGTGAACTGTTATTTCTAGCCAATTCGGTTCTCTAAGGATTCAAGATTCTTAAAACAGCTAGGGGTAGTTGGTAGGTATGTGAGTAGTATAAAATCCAAGGGGAACCAAAAGAGATAGGATAATTATCTGGGAAATTGTAAGTATTAAAAATACAACAGATAAATTTGATATTAGGCCCAAGACAAATTAAACCCCATTAACAAGTCATCTTCCTTGTCCATAGAAATGCTGGTAGTTATTAATATCTTGATCACTAAAGTTTGAATATTTGAGATATTCTTATTTTAAGCCCTTTATCTACTTATTCAAGTCATTTTTTTCTTATACCTTGGATTGTCAGGTATAGAAAATTGGCCTTGAGTCCAAATGATAGACTTTGAAGATCCCCCATGGAAGGTGTCACCCTCCCTGGGGAGCAGGAAGGGGATGGGATGTGGATTGGGGGGGCAGAGGAGGAAGGGAGAGTGAAGGAACTGGGATTGACATGTAAAACAAGATTGTTTCAAATTTAAATAAAAATATTATCAAAAAAGAAATAAAACTGGCCTTGCGTGAAGATAGAGCAGATAACATAATCACTGCTTTGGGTCTAGAATAAGATGACAGATTGGTTGCTACCTAAAGATTTCAAAGAATACATTGAACAATATTAAAGTAGGGGCTTGAATGTGGGAAAGAGGAGAATGAGGAAGAAGGAAAGGTAGAATGCAGGGCTAAGCAGCAAGCAACAAAATATTGATTCCACTGAGGTCAGAGTCTACTTACTACTCACAGTATTTGGTCCTGGATTGTGCTGGTCAAGACTGCATTCCTCTTTAACCATTTAGATACTTCAGGCTGTCCAGAGATGCCAGACTAATTTAGCTCCATATTTTTTTATTTCATCATTTTTCTCTTTTATGAATCTTCTGAACATTTCCCTGGCTCTGTAGCCTTGCTACTTAAGAATGAATATTATTTTAATCTAGAAAATAACCACTTATTCTGCTCCAAGATAATTTCCTAGTTTCACTTTTAGTTCTGTATCAAGCTTCATTTCCAGAATAGCTATTATTTAAAAACAGAACAACATACAGCATCTCCATAAAAACTAAAACTAGAATTGACATGTGATCCAGCATCCCCACTCCAAGGGATGTATATACAAAGAGGATGAAAAGAGCATGTCAGAATTATATCTGTTTTTCATGATGGTTTCAATAATATTCACAATAGCCAAGATATAGAAGCAACCAAAATAATAGATTAACAGAACAAAGAAATTGTAACTCTATACACACATACTATGTACATAATACTCTAGGCCTGTAGTTCTCAACCTTCCTAATGCAATGATCCTTTAATACAGTTGCCCATGTTGTAATGACCCCCAACCATAAAATTATTGTTGCTACTTCATTAACTGTAATTTTTTGCTACTTTTATGAATATAATGTAAATATCTGATGTGCAGGATATCTGATATGCAATAACCCAAAGTGGTCATGCCTGCAGGTTGAGAACTGCTGCTCTAGAATATGATCTCTCTTTTAAAAAGAGGAAAATCCTGTCATTTACAGTAACAAGATAACTGGGAGAACACAAAACACTGCTAAGTAAATAATCCAGGCACAAAAGGCAAATTCCCAATGCTCTCACTTGCATGTTCAATGTATTTATGAAAACAGTGAGTAGAATGGTGATCCTGGGGGTTGCATAAAGATTTGGGGTGATTCTGGGCAAAGTGTACAGGATTTCAGTTACAATAAGCTCAGTACCTGGACACAACTATAGTTAAGAGTAAACATATTATATATTTTAAAATTTCAGAGTTGGTTTTAGGTATTCTCAGCATACACACAAAAAGTGTATTTATGAATTGATGTTTATTCATCAGCTTGATTTAGCCATTTTACAATGCATACCTACTCTGAAATATCATATTATATATAGTGAATATATGCAATTATTTTTTGAAATTATTATTTGTCAATTAAAACTAAATTTATAAGACCTTACTGTCATGTTCCTTTTTTAATGCCAGGCACTTGGCATTGTATCACCCCTCCCCCTTTTTGCAGCTCTGTGCCCTTAAGTTCTCTCTGGCATTCAGATCTTGGTATCCCTTCTGTGGGTTGTTTTGCTAACTGGTGGCTTCAGAAGTGCTCCCTCCTGTTTGCTTTAGCTCCCATCCTTGCATGTTGAAGGAAAAGAAGATGTTCTTGTCTAATTTCCACTGCGAATCTGGGAGTCAACCCTGCCAAAAGAACCATGTGTCAGTTTACAGAGACTAAAAGCATGAAAAGGATGGGTACGAGGTTCTGTTTGGATGTGTTGAAATATTCCAGTTCATAGTTAAAATTGCTTTCTTTGTCTCAACTACCATTGCACCTTAGAATAGTGTATATTAGTCTTTATGAACAGTTTTTTTGGCCTGTTCTCAATATGTATAAAACACTTCACATTTTCTGGGTAAGTATTTGCAGCCCTGTTTTCCCTTCTAAACATGCTTCTTACTAAGAATAGAATGTAATCGTGACGTGAATGACCTCCTTAAGAGAGGATCTGGAGCTGCCTCCTCAAACCTGGAAATGCATGATCACCTGGGATAATTGTTCAAATCTGATTCTGGTTCAGTAGGTCTGGGCTAGAGCCAGAGATTCATTGTGTATTCCCATTAAGCCCCTAGATGCTGCTACTGCCACTCCTGGTACAGGCTACACTTTGGGTGGTCAGGATGCCAGTGCCTTTTGATATGAGACGTTTGGTCCATGACTGATGAAAAATAATAGTGTGTAATGCCAGTTGAGTTTAAGACCTACTATTTTCTTCAGCATGTATAATTGTATGCACTCTATGTTGAAAGGAATTTTGTAAAGCTTTGGCTCTTCAGGCAGTTTGTAGCCAACCTACCAGCTCTCATCTTCTTTGGGATTTTATCTGATTGATCAGAAAAAGAAGAAAGATCAGAATATTGATCTCAAACACTGGTCCTTAACCTATGGGCTGTGACCCCTTTGGGGTTGCATATCAGATATTTATGTTATGATCAATAACAGTAGTAAATCATGAAGTAGCAATGAAAATAATTTTATGGTTGGGGGTCATCACAACATGAGGAACTGTATTAAAAGTTGCAGCATTTAGGAAGTTTGAAAACTACTGGTCTAGAATGACTTCTTTCCATAGCAATATTCAAGTTGACAGTGTCTATAGAGTTAGTGCTGTACTAGTGGCTTCCTTGGGGGGTCTTGCTCAGGTGTTTAAAACCTGGGATCCTGAGAGACAGATTAATCACACCTGTCAAAGCCTTCTAGAGTAGCATCCTTTCAAGCTAAAATGGCATTCAAGTGTAATTAACAATGGTGACAAATAAGGCTGTGGCTATTTTTCATCTCCTATTTTTGATCACTTGTCCCTTCCCTTGAGATGCTTTCGATTTCAGCTATTGATGCTTTATCACACATATTTTCAAAGTCACTGCAAAGAAAAAGTAAACCCTACATTTCCACTAGCAAAAGTGGCCTTAGTCATGGTAATTGTTCTGGAAACTCTCTCTACCTGCTAAATATCCTGGTAAAGGGACTAGAAATATTTGGCTCAGAAGTGGCCACCAGACCTACATCTGACCTGTGACATACACAAATACTTGTCTCTATTGCCCTCTTTTCTCTTTTCCAGTCCTATTTCCATGTCTCAGTCATATGACTCTTTTCTTTTTTGGTTTTGTTTATTTTCTTATTTTACATGATTCTTTTCTATCTTCCTGTTTCTCAGAAGGCAGCACACACAGTGGCTGGAACAGAACTTGTGAGAAATGAGATGGAAAATGGGCTTTTTCTCTCTTGCTTCGATGACAATGCCTGAGATTGTTTTAGACCAAAAAATATCTCTGTTCCAAAGCTGAAACTCCTTCTGTAGTTGTTTTTTTTTTATTCTTTGGGGGAACCTGCCACCCAGCTCCCAAATATATCACACACAGATGCATATTATTTCTTATGAATGCCAGGCTTTAGCTTGGCTTATTTCTAGCCAGCTTTTCATAAATTATCTCATCTACCTTTTGTCCCTGGCCTTTTATTTTTATCCCATATCTGTGTATCTTTTCTTTCCTTCTTATTCTGTGTCTGGCTGGGTGGCTCACCCCTGGACCCCCCTCCTCTCCTCCTTTTCTTGCTCCTCAATCTTTTCCTCCCATATTTCTCCATTTATTCTCTCTGCCTGGTAGCCTCTCCTATCCTTTCTCCTGCCTCATGATGGGTTGTTCAGCTCTTTATTATACCATCAGATGTTTTAGACAGACTAAAAATTGCAGCTTCACAGAGTTAAATAAATGAGGCATAAAACAATGCAACACATCTTTGCATCATTAAACAACTGTTCCAAAGCATAAACAAATGTAACACACCTTAAAGTAATATTCTACAACACATTCTTCAACCCTGCCCATCTCTATTACTGTTGAGAGTGTCTTCACAATGGTGCAAGAAGTTGTGCTTTAGTACTCAACTTCACAATTGTCCTTTTATGATTTAGTGCTTATTGTTGAAGACTGAGTTATAGATAGGGACAGATAAAAAATTAAAAAAACCTTTTGGTTGTGGATGGGGAAGTACAAGTTCAGAAGCTTGGGACTTGGAAATTATGCTGACTTGGATTTCAAAATCCAGGGAGTTATTAACCTTCATTAATTTCCCTATTTCCCAGATGTCTTTATCTGTTTTTTCTCAATGCCTTATGCTTTGTGCAGGAGACTGGTACTGACATGTAAACAGTGTTTGTTATTCTGCATGACTACACTTAAAGTCAATAGGAGATAGCACAATTCTGCTAAACCCAAGACACTATCATGTAAACAGACTTTGTTTATCCAGATTTCTTTTCTCCCTGGGCTGATCTTTCATCTGATATATAGGACACTCCAAAGTTTCTACAAAGACAACAATGCCATGGCTAGTTTCCATTATATTTATTTACATGTAGTGATGCTGTTTTAGTCTTAGTAGCACAAAGAACAAGCCTCAGGGTACCCAGAGACAGTACCTTTCTTGAGGCAACAGATTTAGTTGCTCAGTTTTCTGCCATACTATGGCCCATCTCATCCCTATACCTGAAAGAATATCATTATTTAGAAAGAATGCTTTCTAAAGCATTATAATAATCTGTACTAGATATCTTTGGCCCACACATTTTTCTCCAAATCTATTTTACCCATGCGAATTAACATTTATGTTTTCCTCCTTCAGCACACTAAACACACCATCTGTGGACACAATAATGTACAGTTGGAATCTATCTTGTACTTATTGCCCAAATGCCATTCCCTACAGTGGAGTCTGGCCCTGATGGCTGTTGTGGGTTCACACAGGTGCATATCATATCATTTTTAATTGTCTGGTTTTTTTTAGTTTTTATTTTTTGATAATTTTATACTTTATTAGTCAGGGTTCTTAGAGAAACAGAAACTATATAATGAATCTATCATCTATCCACCTATAATCTATCTATCTATCTATCTATCTATCTATCTATCTATCTATCTTAGTAAGAGTTCTCTAGAGTCACAGAACTTATGGAATCTCTCTCTTTCTCTACACACACACACACACACACACACACACACATTAATTTATTGGAATTTCTTAAGGCTACAGTCCAACAACAAGAGTGAATGGAAAGTTCAAGAATCTAGTAGCTGCTCAGTAACATGAGGCTGGGTATCTTAGCTGGTTATCTGTATATGCTGGAATCACAAAGAAGGAATGGATATGCTTATAAGACAAGGACAAGCAGGCAAAGAATGAACCTTTCCTTCTTCCATTGTCCTTATATAGGCTTCCAACAGAACATGTGACCCAGATTAAAGGTGTGCTTTCCAGGCTCAAGATCTAGATCAAAGGAATGCTGTCTTCTTGCCTCAAGATCCAGATCACAACTGTATCCTCTATTTCTGGATTATAGTTAATTCCAAATATAGTCAAGTTAACAACCAATAATAGTCATCACATGATCTAAAGGAAATTTATTTAGAACAAGTTTGCTGTGATCCAGCTAGTCCAATGATGGCTGGCTATGAACAACAAGTTCAAGAATCCAGAAGTTTCTCAGTTCACAGAATTCAGAAGTTGCTTAGTCCATGAGGCTAAATTTCTCAGCTGGTTTTCTATAGACACTGGAATCCTGAAGAAGTAGGCTCCAGTGTCAGTGAAGGAATGAACTTGCTAGCAAGGCAAGGGCAAACAGGCAAAGACCAAAGACTTCCTTCTTCTGTGTCCTTATATAGGCATCCAGTAGAAGGTGTTGTCCAGTGAAAGATGTGTCTTCCAAATCAAGATCCAGATCAAGGGCATGTGTCCTTCTACTTCATAGGTCTATACTATAAGTGAATTTACCCACTTCAAGCAAAATAATCTTATAGGTGTACTCTCTATTTCTGTATTGTAGTTAATTCTAGATATAGTCAAGATGACAACCAAGAATAGCCACCATAATACTTTGATCGTATTTTGATCGTATTCTTTGCCCCCACCTAACTCCTTTCATACACACCCTGCCATGCAACTTCATGTTATTTCTCTCCCTCCAAAACAAAACAAAAAAATCATACAAACATGGAGTCTGATTTATGTTGGCCAACTATTTCTGAGCATTCAGCATGCTCTGAAGGGTGGTTGATATACATAGTTTCACTCCATTGAGGAAAACTGATTTTTCCCTCTTCTAGAAGCTATCTATTGAAAATAGCTTCTTGAGTAAGTGTGGGGATTTGTACCTACTTTTCCCTTTTCCATGCTTGGATTTTGTCTGGCTTGAATTTATGCATGTCTGGTGTATCTGGTTTTCTGTTTTTTGTGTTACCTACTAATTCTTACTGTTACAGTCTTTCCATATAGTCTTTCCTCTTCCATATAGATCCCTAAGCCTTGAAGGTAGAGGTAGGTGTTTCATATAGATACCCCATTTAGAGTTCAGTACTCTACAGTTCTTTATTCTCTGCATGTTGACCAACTGTGGGTTTCTGTGTTAATTACCATCTACTGCAAGAAGAAACTCTTCTGATGAGGGTTCAATGATGCATTTATCTATGGGTATAGATATTCATCATTAGGCTCAGTGTTCATCTGTGGGTGTCTTCCTCTGCTTCCATTAGCTACTAGATAAAGGCTCTAGGATAAATTCATAATTGTAAGTTCTTTTATTGCTATGTGCAGTAGTAAATTTTTCTCTAGGGTCTATGACATAGAACGTGGTTTCATGTTCTTGGGTTCATTAAAAGTGTCTAGCCATGAGGTGGGACTTGAATCCAATCAACAAGTGGCTGATTACCCCTGTAAAATTTGTGCCACTATTTCAACAGTGAGCATACCTTGTAGGCAGGTTGCTATTGTAGCTCATAGAATTTATAGCTTCATGAGATTGACTTAATTTTCTCTTCTGATTGCATATATAGCACCTTCCAGCACTATGAACACCTGTAAGTAGGTGTGAAGCTTCCAGTTGATTTGTCCATGTTTAGTGACATAAATATGTGATATCTTCAGCAGTAGGATGACCAATAACATTAACAATAGCCTGTAATGCTTAGGAGTGTTTATTGAAAATCTTTAAGAAACAATTAAAAGATATGTAACCCATTTCTGGTACTGGAGCTTTTATTTGGTAGCACATAATGTCTAGTTGGGTATATTTCTCCTTTATTCTATGATAACTCCATTTAAACTCCTATTATATATTTTAGAAAACTTTGAAAGTGGTGGGTTTTGCTTGATATAAATTTTCAACAGTTCTTTAGTGTCAGGAATCCCTTTCAATAGTCCCTTTCTATCCTGCCTGCCCAACCCCTCCTTGTTTAATCCTCCTATTCTAATTTCCCCTTTGTCCCTTTATAACACTGTATTCTATGTCCTGTCATGCACATAGATGCAGGTTTTTCAAATAGAATTTCATGCTTTTTATTTTCTTTTCCTTATTTTACATATCGATTCTAGTTCCCTCTCCCTCCCATCCTCCAATGCTCCCCCTCGGCCCCCTCCTATCCCATTCTCCACCCACTCCACAGGGAGCACGAGGCCTTCCAGGAGGGATCATCAAAATCTGTCAAGTCATCAAAACCATGTAGTTATTTCAGCAAGTACAGACATTTAAATAGGTATTTATTTCCATTGGGTTTATCAGAGTATGAACAGAAGCCAATGGCTGTTTATAATTCCCATACATTTCCTTTATTTCCCTCCCACTCCCCAATTTCTGTTTTTCCTTACTTTTTTTAAACCAAGGCCCCCAGCAGTTTTGGAGGGGTAGCCTTGGATGTCACAGTTGCCAGGGAGAGGAAGAGAAGGAAGGAGGTGCAGGTGGTCAGGCAGTGGGAGGCAAGCTCCATGCTGTCACTTCTAGGAGAATTGGCCCTCTCTATTCCTGCCAGGTGGGAGTTGAAGTGACGTCAATTTCTCATTTTATACAGTCACCTTATTCTTTTCTACTTCCTCCACCCCGCTGCCTACTGCCCAGACAGCATAAGGGAGGCATTTGCAGAGAGGTATTTGTGTGGTCATCAGGTTCCTCAGGCGATTCCAAGTTAGGGGGCGAACAGCTATTCTCTGAGCAGCCCTGCTGCTCTGATCATTGCAGACAGGTGCATCTCACGGCTGAATAGGAATTGCCTGGGGAGATGGTTAATAATACAAATTCCTGTACCTCATTCCTGGAGATTCTGATTCTGTAGCCCAAGACATTTTTTTAAAGAGCCTTAAATGCTCCTGAGGAGCAGCCCAGTTGACCCATTCTCTCCTCTCTGGTTAGTGGAGGTGTGATTCATGGACCACCTTCATTGTCATCTCCTGGGAGCTTATTAGAAATGCAGAATTTCAGGTGGTGTCTGCTATGCCAGATCCTCTAGTTCAATAAAACCCCTAGATAATTCTTATTGTAAATTAAAGTTTGAGGACAGTCCTGGTGTTCCAGTGGCATAGAATGAATAAATTTTTCTTTGTGGGATTTAGGTAAAAACATCATGACTTACTAAATTCTTACCCAATTATTTGATGAAATTTCATAAGAACATACTTATGGTTTATGTAGCATTTTCCTAAAAGAGAAATGGAAAACAGTACAGTATCATTCCATTTTAAAGGAAACTCTAATAATTTTGAATGGTAGCCTTTCCTTGACTTTATGCATGCTTCATGAAAGAAACCAAGACATATGAATATTTTAGATTAAAGGTTAAAATTGAACCATTATTTTCTTCTAAATGACTTGACATCTAAGCTCTTAGACAGAAAAGCTCTTTGTAAAAAACTCAAGTGGTCTTAGATAATGTTTGTATCAACTTATGCACTGCTGATGTCCAGCAAATAACAACTGTATTTCAAGAGAATAAAAACAGCAATTCAGTGTTCATTTTAATCAGTGAACTCATGCCCCCCACCAGTTCCTGTGGAGCCATCATTCAGGAAAACCTTTGGCTTTCTTTGTTGTTTGTGAAAGCTTCGTAACTAGAATTGTGACTCACCTAGATGTGTCCCAGAAAAAAAATCACCCTTATGCTTCAGCGTGTCGAACATTGAAGTTATTATTTCATAAAGACAGTGTAAAGAAATATTTTCTTTTCTTCCACTTAGAGGAGTCATGAAAGTGGTTTTCTATTTATTTAGTTTACAGAGTAAAATCTGACAAAATGTCTTTATGTTGAGCTGGTATTCAGGGTCCTATATTTCCCACTTTCATGATTTGTCTTTCAGGAACCCCTTTCTTCTGCTCAGTTGTTACAGCCCATAGCTCTTTTGTGCCCTCTTGCTCACTTCAAAACCCATCCAGGGATGATTTTGTAGTATTGCATACATTTAATATACTTTTGTATTGTTTGGGGATTTCCCTGGACTTCCTCAAGCAGAAACCTGGGTTAGAGGGTTTGTCTTAACCAAGAGGGTGTTGTCACTCTTCTGGAGGGGTTAGCACAGTGGCTTTGTGAATAATTAGGTTTCTTCTGTCTCTTTTGCATGGCATAGATCTTGTCCTTGGGTTTGAAACATGACTATTGTGACTTCACCAATTGTGTCATCTTCTACAAATGAAGAATGGATGAGGGGAAGTACCATTACATTTATTTTATTTTTATTTTATTTGTATATTTTGTTTACATGTATGTTTGTGCACCATACACTTGTGTGCTTGGTGCACACAGGTCAGGAGAGGGCATTGGAGCTGCTGGAACTGGAGTTATGATTGATTGTGAGCCGCTATGGGGATGCTGGAAACTGAATACAGGCCTTCCACAAGAGCAGCAAGTGCTTTTAACCATCTCTCCAGACTCACCATTGCTTTCAGAATCAGGTGCCTTTTAGTAAGTTTTCTGGGCATCCCATCCCAGTAATTTTCACTTTTGTTTTTGTTTTTTGAGGCAGAGTTTCTCTGTATCGCTTTGGAGCCTGTACTGAAACTAGCTATGTAGACCAGGCAGGACTTGAACACATAGAGATCCACCTGCTTCTGCCTTTGGAGTGCTGTGATTAAAGGTGTGCCCCACCATTGCCTGGCTGTGATTTTCACTTTTATGTGTTCAGGTTGACCTGGGCCAAATGATACCTTTAGATGAAATGGAATCTGGGCACTTTGCTTTTTTATCCTGAACTGGAGTTTCATAATCAAAAAGAAAAACAAATGGATGTTGGTGATCACTTAGCGAAACCTGCTCTTATCATTCAGTTATAAGTAAGAACTTTATTTTGTAAAGGTAAACAAGGCCTTTGTCCAAAGGATAAACCTTAACCAGAATTTCAGATTTTAGACACTAGCATTTGTGTCTAGGATAAGGATTTTCTATTGTAGTCCAGCTCACAATATGGACATTTGCCCACTTCCTGGGTATGAATTGGACCCTACTTAAATAAGAGATCGCAGACCCTAGAGTATTAGATTTAGGTGCCTTAGATGTGTTCCAGGTGTTCAGCTTTGCTTTGGGGTATGATTCTCTTAATTAGAGCCCCCAAAACAGAAATATGCTTTCCAATCCTGTTTTTATTTTGGGGAGGCCCTAGAATAGTTACCATGAATTGTATTTTCTCTACTTGGTTAATTGTTTTTCTCTGGTTGACTCATTGTATTGTGACCCATGCATGCCCCATTTTAAAAGTTATGGCATGCATGCACTTAAGGTAAGGGCATAAGAAAATAAAATGTGTGCAAACCAGTTCTTTTTTTCAAATGCTTTGCTTTGCTTGCCTGGACAAGCCGTTGATCTGGCACATTAATTTTTTCTCTGGTAGATAAGAGAAGGGTGGCTGCCTTCCTGAGACTTATGCTTAGTGCTAAGAGAAAGAGGCAGGCCCCTAGGGTGGCTGGGTTTAGATATCTGTGGAAAACAGTAAATTCCCCTCAAAAAAAAAAAAAAAAAAAAAAAAAGAAGGTTGGTGGTTCAGCCTAGGGACTGAAAAAAAGAAACCAGAGTTACTTTATTTTCTTTCAGTTTTCATAGACTAGAGGGCAAAGCATGAAGACTGGAAGTACCAATTTTTAACCAGTAAATCACAACACTGTATGGACTGAACACACAGGTCTCCCATCTCAAACATCAGAAGATGGAGGCAGGAGGTTTATGAGTTAGAGACCAGCCTCATATACACCATCAGATCCTATCTCAAACAAAGCAACAAATAGAAGGAAAAGAAAAGGAATGACATAGCACCATTTCCATCTTTCTTTGGAGGTCACAGCAGCTAGACACTTGACTGGATTCAAGAGCAGTGAAAGAATAGCTCCTTCTCCACAGCAGAAATGTCAACAGATGTGAGGCAGGTAAACAAACAGACAGATACCTAGTCATTCAACTTGCAGTTGGATCCTGAAAATGTGATATTTAGTTGTGATTTCCTAGGGGTTGGGGGTTGAACACTGTGACTTAGATAATATCCCCCTTTGGAGATACTTTGTCTCTGAGCAAATCATCATTGTTCCTGGATACTGTACCATTTAGCTGACTTGGTGTGACAGTTTTAATTAATCAGTGAGAAGGGTAAGTTGCCTGAGGAGATTCTCAGGGGAGTCGGATATGACAGGCAGCAGTTCCTACTGAAATATCATACCTATCTCCTACTGAAATAATATATCTATCTTACCCCAAGAGGAGCAGTGATTATAAGTAATGTTTTTACCTACATACTGAAATTTATTGGAAGGGAAGGGCTACAGTGGGGGAGGGAGAATTCTCACACTTCAAAAGGTGACATTGTTCTCGAAAATAAAGGTGAATTAAGATCAGCGAGCCAACTTCTGTCTATTGAACACTAGGGTTGTTTTTACTTGAAGCATTCAGCAAGATTAATTTCATTCGAGTATGGGAAAAAAAGATGAAAGCTTAGACATAAGAGATGAAATATTTAAATCAAGAGATTCTAAAGTGGATTTTAAAACTGTTACCTTTATAACAAAGTACAGCTGATGCTTTTTGTAGTCATTTCTTTTCTCCTCTGTAGTTGTACTGGCCATTTCCCGTGAATACTGCAAGAGTTTTCCAAGTCATTGCTTTCAGTACTGTATACAGTACTCTGGGAGTAGAGTAGGGAGTAGGTATGAGGGTTAGCATGTTTAGGTGCAATTGTTCAACAAAGGAGGACAAGGGAGGGCTCTTAAATGCTTTCTCTTCTATGATGGAATAGTTCTAAGTCACAGTCATCATCAGTTTTTAGCAGCCTCTAGTAGGGATGTTCTCCTATTGCCTACACTCAGTTCAACACATACCTTGGGTTTCTCATTTCCCTGCTTTAATTTGGATGCTTTTTCACATCTGACTCCTACATTACCATATTGATGTAGCCACCTAGCCACCAGAATCTACATCATTATTTCATGTTCTGCACTGAAAGAACCCCAAGTTAAAATACTCTATTAGTTCTTTTGGGTTGCTGGGACACAATACTGAATGAAATAACTTAAGGTTTGTTTTGGCTCATGGTTTCAGAGAATTTCTGTCCACCATGGTGGAGAAAGGATGGTGGAGCATCTCTGTTCATGGTGATGGGAATATGTAGCAGACATTGTTCACATTGCAAACCAAAACTCAGGGATCAAGGGGTAGGAACAAATGGTCAACCAAGTATAACCCTCAAAGGGTCTCTTTTGTGACCTACTTCTACCAGCTAAGTTTTCCAACTCTTAAAAGTGCTCTAGCTTCCCAAAATAACATCACCATCTGGGAACCCAGCATTCCAACCATAAGGCTGTGGTAGTAATTTCAGATTCAAACTGTAACAAACTTCACATGTAGGACTTGAAATTAAGATGTTCCCAGGAGGGCAGTCCCTCATGCCCACGTTAGTATCTATTGCAATGCACTGATAGTTATAAGATAAAATAGTGACATCAAGGACTTACTAAGATGTCATAACATGGATTGGATTAAAGCATACAGCTTCCTAGAAACAATTTTCCATGAGGAAGGAAGAGCTGGCTATAGCTCATTAATTTACCACATAGATATTTATTGAGGATCCAGGTACATTTCTCTATGTTGTGGCTCTACTGGTGAATGGATACAACAGAAGTTATTGTTCTTACCAAGTTCATATTCCAGTGGAGAAGGTAGACAATATAAAATAAAATAACAAGAACATCCTTTCCTTTTAGAACAATACCCATCCTTCTTTGCCTCTTTGTAAGAAGAGGAAATAATTCAACAATCCAAGACCATAACAGGTAGTTTGGGCAGGCATCCTTTAAAAGGTGACATTTTGGCAAAACCAAGAAATTTAGTAAGTTACCAGTGTGAATGTTTATAGAAAGAAAATTCCATAAAGAGGGAATGACAAGTAAAACTGACCTGAGAAGAAACCTACATGGCAACCCAAAGTATTAAGGAAGCAGTGAGAAAGTATGGCTGACCTAGTTGTTAAGAGTGTTATAAGGACTAAGTCTGAGGACTAGGCCATCTCAGGACATGGGCTCTAGAACACTGGAACAACTTTGCCTTCTACAGTGGAAGACATGGAAAACCAAGGCTCAGCAGAAATTTGAGAAAGAACAGTGTGTTGTATAGTCAGCACAGTGATTCTTATTTGATCATATCTTAATCTAGGTATCTATGGCCTGCTGGATAAAATGTATAGGAAGATTTTGATTAATGGTTAAAACAACAACAACAAATCTGTGAACCATATAAATTTTAGGGGACTGTGTAGACTAGTGTAGGTTTTTAAAAACTTTAACTGTCTAGAATTATCTGAGAAGAGGGAAGATCAATTGAGAAAATGTCCCCATCAGATTGGCCTGTGAGGAAATAAATATTTTTCGTTAATTATTATGTGTGAGGATCCAGTCACTGTGGTTGGTGCCACCCTTGGGCAGGTAGTTCTGGGGCATAAAAGAAAGCAGACTAAGCAAGCCAGGAAATGCAAGCCAGTAAGCAGCATTCCTCTACAGACTCTGCCTTGGCTCTTGTCTGCAGGTTTCTGTCTTGAGTTCCTACCCTGACTTCCCTGGATGATAGACTAGATGCTGTAAGATGAAATAAGCCCTTTTCTAGTCAAACCCCATGGCTTTTAGTCATGGTGTTTGATCACAATGATGGACACCACTCTAAGAGAGTGGGGAAGGGTGGATGGGGCAGTGAGATGGGAGAGATTGTGATGGACAGTGAGAATATAATGGCTGCCTGGCCATTCCAATGAGATAGCTGGAGCTCATTCCTATACACTGGTGAAGGGCCATGCAGGCAGATAGCAACGCTCTTGTCCTCATATCAGGGTCCTGTATAAGCAGATTTTGGTAGGCCTTGTTCTCATGTGTCATGAACAAAGTTACTTAATATGGCTGGCACCACCTTATATTCAAACATACAGCCAGAGTGCCTGACAGCACAGGCTAGCTTTTGTGAACAGAATGACCAAAGGATCTTGGCAGCAGCAGTCTTAACCTTCAGAATTTAACCTTTTGTCTGAGAAATTGGAAGACTCAGAAGTGCACACATAGAAAATGCCACCATAAGACTGGCTTGTAGGCAAGCCTATAGTGTATTTTCTTGATGATTGATGTGAAAGGGCCAATCCATTGTGGGTGATGTTACCCTGGGTAGGTGACCCTGGATGGTATAAGAAAGCAGGCTGAGCAAACCATGGGGAATAAGCCACTAAGCATCAGCTTTCCATATCTGAGTCAGTGCCTGGCTCCAGGTTCTAGCCTTGGCTTCCCTCAGTGATGGATTGTGTGACCCAAGATATGTAAGATGAAATAAACCCTTCCTCAATTTGCTTTTTGTCACAATGTCTCATTATAGCCATAGAAACCCTAAATAAGACAGGGCTTAAGTCACCTGTTTGTGTGTACTAGCATAACAAAGCACTTAGAAAGCAGAGGTATAAGCAGCCAATACTTGCTTTCCCTCAAGAAGGACTGGAAGCAGCAGTGGGGACTGCTGCTGTTCTGAGACTGTTCAGCAAGGATGACCAATAGTAGCAGGGAGATGGAGAGGGACACAGTTTAAAATGAATAAATTTGTGTATGGAAATATAATGAAACTAATTAGATCATACTTAATATATATACAAGAATGTTGCTATGAATCTGGTATGGAACTTATATAAGACCTTTGTTAAACCTTATAATGGTAGCAAAACTGATTAAAATTGGCTTAAGCTCTTCTAAGGTTGATGTTTACAGGGATCTTGTTCAGTGTATTCAGTATGCATTTTATGAAATTAGTATAAGCTGCCAAAATAATAGAGATACATAAAGTATCTTCTCATGTAAACCTTTCTTCCTTGTCCTTTCCTTTTGAGTTTGGTATTGAGATAATGCTTAACAAGCTCTTCCCATCCAAGAATCTGCTCCCATTGCTCCTCTTCTCAATTAATCCCCCATTTCTTAATCTTTTCCATCCTCCTAGACTCTACATTTGAGAGAAAACATTCAATATTTGTCTTTGTGTGCCTAGCTTATCTCATTTAACATGGTGATTCCCAGTTCATACATTTTCTTGTAATCAACATTTTTAAAAAATCTTCTTAACATACAAATAAAACTTCCACTACATTTTATTTATCCATTCTTCTGTTGATATATCCTTAGGCTGATTTTATAGTTTATATGTTGTGAATAGTGCCACAGTAGACATGCAGGAACACCACAGTAGACATGTGAGAACAGGTATCTTTATTGTGTACTGGTTTTGATTCTTTTGATTATATATGATACTAAAAAATTGTAAAGATGTAATCATTTGGTAATTATATTTTCAGTTTCTTAAATTTTATATTATTTTTATTTTTTGAGGTTCTATTATAATTAAGTACTTTCCCCTTCTCTTTCTTCCATCTAAAACTTTCTGTAAACTTTCACTTGCTCTCTTTTGAATTGTTTCTTTTTTAATGAACTATTGTACATACATACATACATACATCCTAAATACATAAAGAGATTATAGTCAAGCTGTATAATGTTACTAGTAATGTTTTCAGAGATGATTATTTGGTATTGGATAAAGAATTGATGTGCTCTTTCTTGGAGAAGTCCATTTCTCCTCCTCTCAGCATATTTAGTTGCTTGAGGAATGTCTAAAACGATTTACATAATGGCTCTATGTAGTTTATAGTCCCACCAACAGCATAGAAGGGCTCATTTTTCTTAATATCCTTGCCTGCATTTGTTGCTGTTGGTTTTCTGACTTGTGTGAGAGAGAATCTCAGTATAGTTTTAATTTACTTTTCCCTGATTGTTGTTCTTTTGATACAGCTGCTGTGATGCAGCTGCTATGGCCTAAGAAACACAAACACGAGATTGAGCGCCCACGTGGAGTTTATTGAGAGAGGGGAGAGGAAAGCGGGGAGAGAGAGAGATAAAGGGGGCCCCAGAGAGAGCGAGAGAGGGAAGCAAGAGAGAGGGAGATGAGAGGGACAAGAGAGAGCAAGAGAAGCAAGAGAGAGCAAGAGAGAGCAAGAGAGGCAAGAGAAGCAAGAGATGAGAGGGACAAGAGAAGCAAGAGAGAGCAAGAGAGAGAGGGACACTTGGCGCGCTTGCTTTAAAAGGGGAGCTTGCGCATGCATAACCCAGTCTCTGCGGCCAGGTAGCTTGGGCAGTGGGGCTTGCATAACCCAGTCTCCGCCCAGCCAGGTAAGGCCTGACTTAGTGATTATACGTCCCGCCCATCAGAGGCGGGGCCCACAGACTGCCCAGCCTCAACATTCCCACCTCTTATTACTATTAAAAAGGTGGGGGTTGGGCATGGCCCAACAGGGTGAGTCTGCAGGTTTCTAACATTCCCACCTCTTGTTGTTATTAAAAAATGGGGGTTGGGCGTGGCAGGTCAGGGAATAAGGGCGTTGAGTTCTCAAGACTGCTTCCTGCTGACTTGGGGCGTTGATCATCTTTTGGGGAATTCGAGAAAGCTGGGGTGCTGCCAAGTCCTGGTAGCTGGTTGTTTCATCGCAGTCCTGACTGTATGGAACTCTGGCGTCTCTCTGAGACCTGGCGAGATGTTAGCAGAGCAGAGGACAAGGTTAGGTTTTTTCTTTTTAGGTCTTAGTACTTAAATAGGAGAAATGTAAGGTGGGGGAGAAGTTCCCAAGGGGGGACTCAGGACAAGGGAAGAAGTCCCGAGGCCAGGAAGAAGTAGAGTAATATTTATTTGGAGTGAATCTGACCTGTTTAGATGGGTCCAATTTGGCTTCCCCGGAACTTACAAGAATCCTTTGAGTTTGTGAAAACATAAATATTAAGACACATTAGCAGCATACTCATGTTAGAAATGGTTTGGCTGAAAGAATTAACAAATACAACTGACAGATTTTTACACAATGAAAAGCACCTTAATTTTGAGCTAATAGTTACAGTTATGATCGTATACTGGCATAGTATGGTGTTTAGTACTCTGTCAGAATTGGATTAGTAGCTCATTAAAACTTTATTGATTAATGTTAAGACTATAAACAGTAGCAACCTTAAAATATCCATTTCTGAAATAGGTTTTGTAACAATTGGAACAGTGGCTGCTGATTTAAGCTGACAAAACTACCAGTCGTCAAAAGCATCAGAGTTCTTGAGAAGGATAAAATTCTACCTGAATGATGAGAGAGTAACAGAGACTCACTAGCTGGCAGCATAGACTACCACCCCCAGGTCCTCCACAGTTGTTGAGGTCAGAGGCTTTAAGGACATCTGCCTTCTGCTGATGGCACACGACCTGTGGATTAGGAGCTTTTGGAAGACTTACCTACCGTTGGCCCAAGCAACGTGGAGAAAGTCGATTCCACTGCCCTTTTGTCCACGGTCCTTAGAGCCCTTTGCAGCAGTTGAGATGAAAGGCAGGATTTCTCAGTGGCTACCGTTGCCACTTTCGCGGGTAGAGCTTCTTCGGTGTCCATCAATCTTCTTGGAGGAAATGGGTGGTGCCAGCAGCTGGCCTGTCTCTCTGTTATAAAAGCTTTTTAATGAAGCATTTTAAATGCCATATTCTCTAGATCTCTGAGCATTTGAGGGCTGTCTGTTTAGTATACAAAATTTGTCTAAAGTTACCTGCCTTAAGCATATAGGTGGCTAGGTAAGGCTTTATCCCTGTAATTAATCTGTCTGGAAAACTGGATCCAAGCTGAGAGGCTGTGGAGAGATGTTACACTCAGAGCCCTCCAGCCTGACTCTAACTGGTTTTAACTTAGTAGGTAAGACATACACTTGCAAAGGACAAAGAGGTAGAGAAAATCTCCCTTTGATAATGGAGGCTTAACCTTTATAAACAGCTTAGAGGAATGACTGGGTGGCATAAATATTTTGTCAGTTTGAAATAGACCTTTATAACCTTAAATGTTTACCACCATTTAAAGACACATAATAATTTAGAAATATTTGACTTAGTACAGTTGAATTTAAGTTGTAGAGTTTAGCTTATTTTTTGTATAAAGTTAAAATTAAATTACATGTATAGATACAACATAGTCAGTGAAAAAAGAAATTAGAGACAAAGAATAAAAGGCAACAGGTAAATGAATTACAGGTGTAGCAGATTAAAGAACCACGGAGGGGGAGGGCTTAGCAGGCCACATGGTCAAGATGGCGGCTTCCATAAATCCCTTCCCAACAGCTGGCAGAAATTACAAAGTTTTGAGATATAATGTTGTTGGCTTTTTCTCTCCACGAGTGAGGCAGACGGCTTTGTGAAACTAAAAGGACACCGGAGTCCAAGGGGTACAACTTCCAAAGAGACCACCGTAGGTCTGAGCAAAGTATGTACCAGTCTAAGGGCAGTGCTAGGGTATAAAACCCGAGAGACCCCTCGTGGGTCTGAGAAACGAAACGAATGCACCAGTCAGCATGAGTGGTGCTAGGCCCAGCACAAAATCCACAAGCCTCATTCGTGGGGAAAAATGAAAAACTCTCAGAGTATCTTGAGTAGATGCTACCTCAGCCCCGCTCACTACTGAGATGGGCTGCAACTGTGGCGGGCAGGAGAGTTTTAGAGCGGCAGGAAGAGAACAAAAACAAGTTTAGGAAAAGAGATTGTGTAGCAGAGAGGTAGAAAAAACTCCTTCCATTTACCTGTTCGCTGGCAGTAATTTGAAAGATCCCGTAAGATATTGGGATCTAGAAAGCCATTATGCAGCCAATTTGAATTGTTTTCTAGGGGATATCTAGGCCACTTTTCAGTACATAGGTAAATAAGTCTGGGTGCCTTAACAAGTGGCATTAAGTGAAAGGGTTTTAAATTTTCTATTAGGCATCCCAGTGGAGTGGTGGGAGGTATTTCCTTGGTCGGTTTATTCCCCATGGGTGGAGTGAGACGTGACCAATCAGTCTTGGAGCTCGTCAGCCCAAGAGTGTGGCCACGCAATAATCAGAGAATGGCAGAGCGTTATTCGAAGCTCGTCAGCTCGAAAACGTTGCCAGAGCCAACAGAGGCCGGAGGACTCAGCAGTCCGAGACAGATGTACCGCCCTGGGCGGCACGTCTTCCACCCTTTGAGGAATGTACCCGCCCTAAGGAAAGGGTTGAAGAATAGTTTTTAAAAAAAGGGTACCTTACCTAATTGAAGCCGATGTGGGATGGTATTTCCAGCGAACGGGTGGATGAAAGTGGGCCTCTGGATCAAAATCAGGGTCCCCAAGTGTCTCTGGCTAGCTGCCCGCCAGCAGGTAGCTGCCGAGTCCTCGGGGAGAGCCCGACCGGGTTTCTGGCACCAATGTTATTGTTTTGCTGATGGCTAAAACTGTTGAAAAATTTTACATGCCTTTACTAGCCATTTAAAACTGGATCATTTGACTACAAAGATGTCAGATTTAAAACAGTAGTGGTGAAACACATCGGTAATCCTAGTGCTAGGGAAACTGAGGCAAGATCTTGAGTGTGAGGCCAGCATTGGCTACATAGCAAGACCCTGCCTCAAGAAAACAGTAAGGAAAAGATAATAATTTCTATATTTAAAATACCATATCTGTGAAAGTGGAAAAAATATTTGAAACACTCTTGACAGAGTAAAGGTTGATATTCTTAACATTTAAAGAGTTGTTATAAGTCAAAACTAATATAATGGATTAAGGCTGTGAATGATAAACTTACTAGTAGAGGCATATGAAAGATTAAAACTGTGAACTATATGCACATTAAAAAATCATGAGGTAGCTTTACCTAGCAAGGATTAAAAAGATTGCCAACACATACTTTTGCATGCGATAGTGGAATGCCTACTGCTGATTGTTATAGATAATTCCAGTGAGAAACACAGCAATATACAGCAAACTTATGTATATATTATTTAGCTGAAAATATCTACTTCTAATCATTATTTCAATTCAGTATTAATTCCATACATGGATGAAGATGCTTATGGAGAATATTTTGTATTGTTTATGCAAAAATATTCTAAATGTTTGGGGTATAGCTTAAGTCGTGTCCAAAATGACTACAAATAATATTAAATTATATATTTATTGATATGAAATTTTTCTTCATATACTTGTTACAAGAATACCTCAATATATTTGTTACAAGAATACCTCATTCAAAAACTACTATATATTCTGTGATCTTATGTGCTTGTATATATATCACAGCATAGAAAAAGTGATTAAATAGTTTCATTGTTACTTTTAGATAGTGTTATCATGTGTGATTTAAAGCATTTTCTCACAAATCTGTATTAACATATGATGAAGTTACATAACTTGAATAATAATGATAGTAACTTGAATAACCAGTCAAGACTGAATGTTAAAATTGCTAATCTTTTGTATATCTGTTATTGAAAAGTTTCTAGTACTGCTCAAATTAATAGTCTCTGAAACCTGGTTGATTTAATTTTTAATACTATATATATATCAAAGAGTCTTGTGTTTCATTGAAATTTAACATTCCCTTAGTTATCAATTTCATCAATATATATAATTTTGTATAACACATAGTTGTAAAGCCTTTGCTAAAATCAATTTTAGAACATTTTCCTCACTGCAAATAAAATTCCTACATATTTAGCAGACAATCATCATTCCTTCCAGAGTCATCCAGTCCTCAGCCACCGTTTGTATAGATTTGACTTTCCTGAACATTTCATACACATAGAACTATACAACATATAGCATTTTGAGAATAGTTTCTTTCATTTAGTGAAATATTTTCAGGTTAATCTATGTTATAGCATATATCAAAAATCCCATACCTGTTTATGCTAAATCACCTCACAATGTCTAAGTTACACTTTATGACCCCATGGACTTTAGGTTGTTTCTACTTTTTTTGTCACTGTGGATAATGCACTATTAAAATGTGTTCAAATTTTTGTTGTTATATATGTAGAATTAATCACCATTTTACTCTTTGTTTTTGTTATCATTGATATTTTAAGACAGAGTCTTAATCTATAGTTCAGGCTAGCTTTGGACTCACTATATAGCCAAGGTTATCCTCAAACTTGTGATCTTGTTTAAGCTTTCCTACCTAGTGTTGAAGATATAGGAGTGAGCCCTCAGGCCTTGTTTCAATTTAATCTTTTTATAGGTTTTGTCTACTCAGTTATTCTATTTCTTTTTGAGACATCTTTTTTTGTTGTATCTTTCAAAGAATTTGTCTTTTTTTAATCTAATTTATTAGTAGTTACAGGGTTTTGAAAAATATATGGTGTCAAAGGAGACCTAAGGGATGGTGGAAGATACATAGCATCTTTCAGATTCCTTTTGGATTCTTGAAAGCCTTTATTTAATAAGATGACTGAAGTCGGAACATTTTTATTCCCCCTAATAAAAAGCAACAATAATCAAAAGGGCAAACTCAACCCAAATATCAAAGTAAATTGGGCTCCACTAATTAAAAAGCCTGGCCTTGCCACGTATTTGGATTCAAGCAGCTGGCTCTATTTGTTCAGTTGTTGAACTAAAGTTTATACTCAAAGGTGTCTTATGTAAATTGAAGTTGGATGCCAAAAAATTTCTTGGTGTGATATAAAAGAAGGAATTCAAAAACTTAAAGAGTAGAGAACATTGAGATGTAGTCATCTTTACCAGGCATTACTCAACACACAACTATGTCCTCTTAGAAATCCTAGAGGCTATTCCTTTTAATACAGAAAAGCATGAATTGAGTAAATTTGAAGCAGGATTCTTGCAAAGCACAATATTATTGGCATTTGTCTTTCATTTTGTTGATATGGTGGATCATGTTTACTGGTTTGTGTATATTGAACTATCCTTGTATCTATGGGATGGACGTCACTTGGTCATGATGACTAATCTTTTTTTAATATACTGTGGGATTTAGTTTGATAGTATTTTTTTTAGAAAGTTGTTGTCTATCGATATTGAGAATATTGGCCTTTAACTTTCTCTTGTGCTTTACATGGTTTTGGTGTTAGGACAATGCTGGCCTTGTGGAATGTGTCTGGAATAATTCTTACCTCTATTTTTTTGAAATATAAGGAGTATTAGTATTAGCTATTTTTAAATGTTTGGGAGAGCCAGCAGTGAAGCTATCTTCTTATAGGCTTTTCTTTGATGAGAAACTTTTAGTTACTAACTCAGTCTTGTTATTTGTTTTTGGTTCCTTCAGGTTGCTAATTTCTTCATCTTCTGTAATTTTGTGGTTTTTGAACCCCCCACATTTAATCTCTGATTTAGTTCATTTTAATCTTCCTTCTCCCTTTCTTAGTTCAGGAAGGGTTTTAATCTTTGCAAAGTGCTAGCTCTTTAAAGGGGGTGTTTAAGGAAGTTCCCATGGCTCAACTGACAGGTACTGCTTGGGGGAAGAGTTTTGGAGACTTTGCTCAGCACTGGATTTCATTTTGCCAAGCCTGGTACTGGGTTTCAAGTCTCAGGCCTGGATTTAATTTTCTCTCTCTCAAACAAGGGATCTCTTTGTGTGCTGCTTGAGGATGAGGGAAGGATTCCACAGGTAACTTTCTTAAATGCATCTTTTCATTCTGTTACACTAAACACGAGTTCAGTGATCTCTCACATGATTTCCTTGCTTTGTAATTTTTTTGCTTGACTGTGGAAGCCAAAATTTGGTATTAGAGGTCTTTCTCTCTCAGTCACCACTCTATTTTTTGAGACACAGTCTCAGTGAACCTGGAACTCACTTTAACTCCACAATGATGGGGTTACAGAGGTGCACTACAGCACCCTGCTCTATTTGAGGCCAGGGTATTTGAACTCAAGGGCTAGATGCTTGCAAAACAAGCACTTTGCCAAATAAGCCAATTAACTAACCCCTGGTTTCCTTTCTTTTGCTGAGGATTGAGTCTAGGACTTCAGATAAGCAGTAAACCACTGAGCTATATTCTTTTTTATATTAATTTATTTTTTATTTTTATTTTACGTATCAATCCCAGTTCCTTTTCCCTCCCTTTTCTCTCTCCCACCCTCTCATGCCCCCTGACCAACCTCCCCTCCCATGCCCCCCACTCTACATGTAGGGTGATGCCCTCCAAGAGGGGTCATCTAAATCCGTCAAGTCTTTTGGAGTAGGGACTAGGACTTCTCTCCTGTCTCTAGGTAAAGGGAGTATCCCTCCATGGGGAATGTGCTCCCAAAGTCCTTTTGTGCACCAGGAATACATCCTGGTTCCACTGTCTGAGGTTCCTTAGACTGTTCAGGCCTTCTAGCTGAGACCCATGTTCAGGGGACCACTGAGCTATATTCTAAGGCCTTTTTCTTTTACTTTTGTTTTTGAGATGGTCTCACTAATTTGCAAGACTAGCCTTAAACTCACTCTGCAACCCACGTAGGCCTTGAGTTTGTGGTCCTCCTACATTACCCTCCAAAATAGCTGGGATTACAAATTTCTACCACAATGACCAGCTTCCTTGTCTCTTTTTGTTTTGATAGTTTCATATATTAAATAAACTTCTCTGTTTGATATCTGTTGGGCAAAAGGCTAAAGAGCCTAAACATCTGCCATTTTGCTCTGCCTTTCTCATAAGTAGCCATAATTACTATCACTTATATTTGTTAACAATTTTAAGACATCACATTTTCTACAGATACCCGAGTTCATCTTTCTTGCACATATTTTCTGAGTCATTTTTAATCAATTTACTTTTATGTTATTATGCTGTTTCCTCTTTTGTTATTTTAATTAATGTTTAAAATAGTCTCTCTGTTATATAACCCAGGCTATCCTGAACTGGTAGACAAAACTGGTCTTGAACTAACAGATCTACTTGCATTCATCTGCCTCTGCAGAAGTCTAAGGATTAAAGGTGTGTGCCACCATGCACATCTCTTAATGATTGTTTTTATGTATTTATTGTTTCCTTTTGTTGAAATATATTATTGATTCTTCCCATTTCCCCACCCATCCAAATCCACTAACTCTCTTCCTCTCATTAGACTACAAGAAGGCATCTAAACTAATGATGATAATATTAACATAACTTGACATAAAAACAAACCAGAATAAGACAAGACAACACCAATGGGAAAAAAGAAGAAGAAACAGAGCCAAAGAAAAAGCTCAGGAAACACAGACATAGAGAGACACACATTTGCACACATAGAAATTCCATAAGTGCACAAAACTGGAAACCATAATATATGTGCAAAGAACTTGTAGGAAACATCAAAGTAAAACATAAATACCCCAACAAGCATTATTAGTTAAAGAACCTCAAAAATGCAACTGATTTCTTTCTGTGTTATCCATCTACTGCTGGGCATGGAGCCTGTCCATAAGAGTTGTATGTATACCCAGTGAGACTCTGTTTGAGAGAACTGATTTTCATTTGCAAGCAGTTATCAATTGCATATTGCTTCTGGATTAGATATGGGGCCTATGTCCACTTCCTCTCTCAGCACTAGGATCCCATATGGCCCAGACCAGTGCAGCTCTGTGCAAGCTTCTGTAGTCTATGTGATTTCCGGTATGCATTGATCCTGTTACGTTTAGAAGGCTTTGTTTACTCGGTATTCTGCATCCCCTCTGGCCCTTACACTCTTCCTGTCTCCTCTTCCACAGTGTTCCTTGAACCCTGAGTGGAAGAATTTGATGAAGACACCCCATTTATGACTGAGTGTTTCAAGGTCTCTGACTCCTTGCAAATTGTTCAGCTATGAATCTCTGTAATTGTTCCTAGCTGCTACTTGAGGAAGCCTCTCTGATAATGGCTGAGCAAGACACTGATCTATGAGGATAGAAGAATGTCCTTAAGAGTCATTTTATTGCTGCATTATGTTAGCAGAACAGTAGTATCTGGTTTTACTCTAGCTCTCTGCCCTGTGTAATTTCAGGTTCTTGGTGCAAGAGCAGTGCTGGGGATGGATTCCACCTCATTCAAGTGGGTATTAAATCCAAAGATATTGGTTGGTTACTCCTACAAGCTTCATGCTACTATTGCACTAGTTCTACTTGCATGCACTTCACTCTTGTAGATGGAATGGCTTATAGCTGAATTGGTGGTTGCTCTTCTTCATTTTGTAGTGTGCATAGTACCTTTCAGTATTATTATATACAGGAGTCAATAAGGATAAAGGGTCTAGGTAGACACCAGATCGACTTCTCCAAGTCCTATGAGTGGTATAGATGTTGTAATAGGAACTATCATTAGTTGGTAGAGAGCAACCAGTAGTTTTATTAACAGCCTGGGTTGTTTGGGAGTTCTTATGGGGTCCACTTGGCCAACAACTCAAATAGATAATAACCTATTCTCAGAACTGGAGGCTTCAATTGGTGATGAGATATGTACAGGGGCTTCATCTCTCTGTTGTTTGGTAATTCCATTTAGGATATATATGGAAACTTCTTGTGTATTAAGTTTACACACAAATTTCAAATGGCCCTTATTTTTAGCTGTCCCTCTCCTTATTCTTCTACTTCTCTCCTCCTCCTCATCATTTGATTCTACTGTTCCAATCCCCCTCCCCCAATGCATCTATAACCATGCCTCCTAGGGATATCCAACCCTCCCCACCAGTCTCTTATTAGATACTTAACATTGGTGTTAATGCAAATTGTAGGTGGATATAGTAGTCTGACCTGGCATCTTAGGTCTCTTAGACTTTTAAAAATACCTGTGTAGACACTTCTTGTTTTTAGAGTCAAATGTTATTCTAATAGATTTATCTATATATGCTACTTGGTCTTTTTCACTTGCAGCTTTTAATATTCTTTCTTTGTCCTGTACATTTAGTGTTTTGATTACTATTTGTCATGGTGAATTTTTTTTTCTAGTCCAGTCTATTTGATGTTCTGTATGTTTCTTGTACTTTGATGGACACTTTCTTTTTTAGAAGAAAATTAAAGAATTTTTCTTCTATGGTTTTGTTGAAAATATTTTCTGTGCCTTTGACCTGGGTTTCTTCTCCTTCCTCTTTTCCTTTTATTTGTAGATTTTTTTCACAGTGTCCCAGATTTCCTGGATGTTTTGTGCCTGGATTTTTTTTTAATTTAACATTTTCTTTGATTGAAGACTTTATCTTGTCTTTAATGTCTATGATTCTTTTCTCCATCTCTATTATGTTGCTGAGGCTCGCCTCTGAGGTTCCTGTTTGAGTTCCTAAGTTTTCATTTCCAGTTGTACCTCAATTTGGGCTTTTTTGTTTATTCTTTTTCTACTTTCAAATCTTCAACAGTTTTCTTTATTTTATTTGACTGTGTTTTCATACATTTCATTAAAGAATTTATTCACATCCTCTTTAAGGTTGGTGGGCTCTACTGGAGACATATTGTCTTGACTAATTTTGACTTTGTTTTTTAGTTGATATCTAGACATCTGGGCTGGAAATGAGTGTAATTTTAGGTGCTGATATCTGGACCTGTCTTTGTTGGGTAGCTTTTCTATTCCTTAGTTTTTGTTGCCTTCTTTGAATCTTTAGGAGTAAGTAGTAGCTGTATATATCCTTGTCTGGAGTGCTTCTGAGCTATGACCACTGGAGATTTATTGGTAGAACTTGCTTCTAGGTATCGGGAGCTGATGCTTAGGTATGGGGGTGGACTAGAAGGGTGACTAGAAGGGTGGGCATGGAGATTGCTGAGAATGTCCACAAGTTGCTTTGTAGAGCTGCGGTGTCCCCAGGGAATGGAGGCAGAGAGGGAAGACAGGGCCCTGCAGGTGGTCTACCACAAGGCTAGAGTTGAGACTTGGGGCATGGCCAGTAGATTTCCAGGGAGAGTGTGTTTTTGGTGTTGGGCCTGAGACAAAGTGATGGGGTGAAGAAGAAAAATGTAAGAGAACATCTCCTGAGAAGGGGGAAAGAAAGGAAGGAGAAGCTCCAGCAGGTGCTCTGCTGTAAAGCTGGGGCTAAGACTGGGGAGTTGGAATTGGAGGACAAGAAGGAGTGTGAAGATTGCTAACTTTATTCCCAGGCCAAAGGCGTGGCCATCCAAATGATTGCTTTTTAAATGTAAACTTTTCTCCAAATATAAATCAGATACCTGTTTTTATTTTCACATGATTTGACTATGTTTATTTTTTTAATCTGTTAGAATTTATTTTTGTATATAATATAATTTAATGGATTTTTTTATTTAACTGTCAATTCTACTCTTAACTCATAATGGAAAAATATATCCTTTTTCAACTCTTTCTATTTATTTGATCATTAGGCAAATATGTATGCATGATAGTTTTCTCCATATCATGTTTTCTCTTTTGCTGCTATGTCTGTAAATCATTTTGATATCTGGAAGAGCAAGCCCACTAATTTCTCTTCAATGGTTTTCATGGTTATATTATCTGCCTGTTTATTGTTTTTGATGATCTTCAGAAATATATCATTAGATTATGAAGCATTCTCATGAGACTATGATGGGGATTACATAAACTTTCACTTGGGAAGAATGGACATCATAACAAGATTAAGTCTGTCCAACCAAAAACATGGTATTCAAATCTTCTTTAATAAAGGAATTGATGTAATAACCAAACAGTTTTTACTACAATTATTTTTAGGGCATGCTATTGTGTTCTCCTTAATATTTTGAACTTCTTAATATCTAAATTATTAGTTTCAATAAGTGCCCTGCATTTGCTACTTTAAAAATGGTCTTATTAGTTGTATTTATTTTCCTTTTGATTGGCTTATCTAGATATGCTATCTTAATATCTTCAAATAATAAAAATTTGTTTCTCTGCTCACCAATCATCTTATTTTGATTTGCTATTATATTGTAGTAATTAGATATTCCAGAACAATATTAAATGAAAATGATCTGATCTGTTTTTTTCATCAAAAAAAGATGTTCTGCAACTAGAAACCCCATTTCCATGTTCCAAATTTCATACTGAAATGTGCTCTGTTTTTTGTTCATCATGAGCAACATCTTGCTGTTTATGCCAGTTGACTAAAGTTTTATCATTTTACAATGCTTATTATGAAGAATTTATTTCAGATGTGGTAGAGCACACATTCAATCCCAGAACTCAGGAGGCAGAGACAGGAGAATCTCTAAAATTTCAAGGTTAGCCTGGTCTAGATAATGAGTTCCAGGATAACCAGAGCTATATAGTGAGACCCTGTCTTCAAAACAAAATAACCCAGAAATTCTCTTTGAAAACACCCTCCAGTTAAATAGCTCTTAATTGTTCTCTTCTTTATTTCTCCTTTTTATTTTCTATTGTTTGTTTACTAAAGCTTCTCATATTTGTAATCTCTGAGAGATTTTCTTTTTATATAATTAAAATTTTTAGTGAAAATTTGTTTCTTTTTATTTATATTAAAAATAAACTTTTTTACACACCAATCTCAGTTCCCTCTCACTCCTGTCCTCACATGCCCCCCAACCAACTCCCCATCCCACTCCCTCTACCACTACCACCCCTCCACTCTCCAGGGAGAGTGAGGTTTCCCATGGGGCATCATCAAATTCTGTCACATCATTTGGGACAGGGCCTAGGCCCTCCCCAGTGTATCAAGGTTGAGTATCTCTCTGTAGGGAATGGGCTCCCAAAGTCTGTGCACTAGGGATAAATACTGATTCCACTGCCAGAGGCCTCATAGAATACCTAGGCCTGCCAACTGATACCCACATTCAGGGGGCCTGGTTTGGTCCTATGGTGGTTCCCCAGCTGTCAGACTGGGGTTTGTGTGCTCCCATTTGCTCTCATCAGCTGTCTCTGGGAATTTCTTCAGCTTGGTCTTGACTGCTTTGCTCATCACTCCTCCCTCTGTGCAACTGGATTCCAGGAGTTCAGCTCAGTGTTTAGCTGTGGGTGTCTGCTTCTGCTTCCATCAGCTACTGAATGATGGCTCTAGGATGGCGTATATGGTAGTCATAATCTCATTACCAGGGAAGAGCATTTAAGGTAGTCTCTCCACTATTACTTAGATTCTTAAGGTCATCCTTTTGAATCCCTGGACATTTCCCTAGTGCCAGATTTCTCTTAAGGTGTCTCTTTTCTTGCTGTCTTTCTTATTTTTCCCTCAACTCAATCTTCCTGATCCCTCATATTCTTCTTCCCTCCTCCAATTACCCAAACCACACAAAGACACAATTAAGAAAGAGAACTACAGACCAATCTTCCTCATGAGCATCAGTGCAAAAATACTCAATAACACTGGCAAATCGAATCTAAGAACACATCAGAAAAATCATCTACCATGTTCAACTAGGCTTCATCCCAGAGATGCAGGGATGGTTCAACATGTGGAAATCAGTCAAATAATCCATTCTGCAAACAAACTGAAAAAGAAAAACCATATGATCATCTTCTCTGAGAGATTTTCAAGTTTTCAATGTGTCCCTTTTTATCTTCTGTTGCTTATGCCTTTCTGTACATAGACTGGCTTCAAACTCATGATCCAACTTGCTTCAGCCTCTCAAGAGTTTACAGATGTGTATTACTTATATTTGGCTCTATTTTTCTTAAGTATGAAATAAAAGCACCATTATTTCTGTCTTTTATGCCCTAAACTTAAATGCTATCCTTTACTCCTCTCTTTCACATTCCACCTGCAACCCATCAGCAGTCCTGTGGGCTGACTTCTCTATTGCAATCTATATTTAACTATTTATCACCCCACTTCTACCTTTTTAGATCAAACTCCTATCTTTCTTGCAAAGTGAGGTTTCTGCAGCCACACTTACAAAATTCTAATTGTTGTTGTTCATTTGTTCTGCACATTGACCAGAATGGCTCTTCAAAATGTAATGTAAATAAAATCCCATTCTTTTTTGTTCAAAAATTCTCCCTTGTAGACTGACAAAATTTTTTTATTCTAGCTCCAAAGCTCAACTTCCTGCTATTATTGCTTTACAAGACATAATTTTAGAACCTAGTGGCTTAGAATAGCAAACATTGTGTGAACCTTGAGGAACTCTGACAGATCTTGGCTGGTTGATTCTCCCCATCAATTATGGTCACAGCTGGACTAAATGTGCTACTCTTAAGGATCAACACACGTCTATGCATGTGTCTGGGTCCTTGGTGAAAGGAAGGAAGGATGAGTTCCCCTGGGACTCTTGACTAGAGCAGCAACATGGCAGTTTCAAGATAGTTGAACTTAACGACATTTGTTTCATCTCAGACTGAGCACTCCCAAATCCAAATGGAAGCTGCATGAGCTTTCAGTGACATAGAATGTAAAGCAGCAGGGCATATTGTTCTATTGATCAAGGCGACCAGCAGCTCACCAGAACAAAGGGGAAAGAATTTAGATCTCAATAATCCACTAAAACAAAACCCTATTGTAGCTATAGTGTCCCTGACATTTTCTACAGCTTCTTTCTGCCTGGTTAACCTTTCTTGAGCAACTCTGCAACACTCCCAACTCTCTCGTGCCTCAAGGTCTTTGCTCTTCCTGTTCCAATTTCCTAAACTGCTTTCCCTCCAGCTTTTTTTTTCACAGTTACCTGTTCACTTTATTTCAGTCTCAGCTCAGAGTAGTATGATTACAGACTTCCCTAGCCTTACAGCACACGTGGGCTTTTTGAGATGTCTATCAGTGCCTCCTTCATTAGCATATGGGCTTTGTGAGGGCAAGGACTTGGGAACTGATCTGCTCCCACATCTTTGGCATGTTGAACAACACAGAGTCGTATTTGTTAAGTGAGTGGTTGAATTTACATATATATTCCCATGCTATCGCACAATCTTTCCTTTTCATTTTGTTTTGACGACCAAATAGATTTTTCATTTCCCTCTCTTTCATCTCCCTCTTCTACCCCAGTGGCTCTTTCTGAACTGCTAGGAATTTGATTTTGAAAAATACTTAATGCATCCATTTAACTTTTGGATAAACATTAGGTTTGAGTTTCAAGCCATATATTTCTTTATTCTTTGCTTTGCTTTTTAGTTTGTGCTTTTGTTTGGTTTTGTTTGTGCTTATTTATAGTAAACTCAAACTAGACAATAGCTTTATGCTTTCTTTGTACCAAAGTAAAAACCTGAGGTGATTAAAATTTTCTTTTAGAAATGTACTTACAAAAATAGACTGTTACAGAAATGCCTTGCATGAGGTTGTTGATCTTTGTAAAGTTGGTTAAGGTTGTGGTATAACATAAAAATTTACATTTTATCTCATTTCATAAAAATGTTTGAGGCAATGCAAGACAAAAATAAAATTTCAAGAGACAAATTATTTTGTTTTTTTTTATCAACATAGTGTTTTGTACTGTCTATGAGTGTTATTTAAAAATGTGTAAGGGTGCTTTGTTTGAAGTATGTCTGTAGACCACATGCATTCTTGATGTCTGCTGAGGCCAGAAGAAGCCATTAGATTTCTTTAGACTGGCATTAAAAATGTTTGTGAGCTGCCATGTGGGTACAGGAAATTAAACCAGGGTCCTCTGGAAGAGCAACTGGTGCTTTTAACTACTGAGCCATTTATCCATTCCCTGAGTACTTGTTCTGGGCTTAACGTTTTGGCAATTGCTCCATTTCTGGAATGAGGTGTCATATAAATCAATAGAAAATTCCAGTGCATAGCATCTGGTTTGTTTGTAATATATTCAAGTCAATCATCTTTTGATGGGTACTTATTACTCACATACTCAAGGGCCACTATAGACCATGCAGATAAATTGAGAAAGTTCAGAAAATATGTTCAGTCAATTTTTCTTTGATTTTTTTTAAAAATAAAAGGTAAATGGAATTACAGTGGTGATGATTATGTTTTATCCCATACATGAGGAAAATACTATTTTAAAATACCTATAGTCAATTATTAATTACCTTTACATTTATTTTTATTTTAAACTGAAAAGTAGATACTTTAACTTCTGCAAAAATAGGAAGTGTCAGGTCTTCTATTTTATTTGGGGAGATATGGGGTAGAACTCAACCTTGAATCTTCAATCTGATTTTGATAATTAAGTTAGTTTTAGTTCCATAACAGAAAGAAGCTCTTAACAAACTGACAGCTCTGTTTGAATATGGAGAAGGTTGTTTTGCCGTACTTTTTGTAAATAACTGTCATTATCTTATTTTTCTTATTGTGTTACTCTGCAGTTCAATAGCTTGCCTTTGGACCTCCAAATTCACACTATCGACAGTAGCAAAGGAGGCTGAATTGACAAATGCTGCCTCATTTTCATAAAGTTTCAGGCTATCAAAGTATACTTGGAAATTGCAGTTCAGTTTTACAATTTGGGGACTGTAAATCCAGCTATAGCTTTCCCTTCTTTTAATGAGAGAAAGTAGATAAAGTTTTTCTTTCACAAATGAGGCTTCTAGTGATTCAGTCTCGAGGGATTAATGCATAAACAAACCACACTGTTTGCTAGTGTGATGATGAAAATATAAATATTTAGGTAAGTCATTGTATTAAATTGTTATCCAATGTTAGCAGGTTGACATGGGAGTTTTTCTTTGGGTAGTATGTGCCCAAATCATCAGTTAAAGATCTGCATAGGATCTAGCCAACCAAAATCCCAGCATGAATGGAAGAGTTCACAATGTCATACTCCTAGCCAAGGAACTATTGGCAATCATGGCTGCTTGGAGTATAAGTTTTGTTTGAAGATGTGGAATTTGGTTGGTTGCCTATAGGTAGCTCCAGTGGATGTCCTTACGTCCATGCACATACTGGCAGCACTAAGGTGATTCAGTGGACTGAAATAAAAGATATGTCAAATTTCCAATACCCTCCCTGTGCAGTGGGGGGGGTGGAATGGGAGAGGGTCTGGGGGGCATGAGAGGGAGGGACAGAAAGGGAACTGTGATTGACATGTAAAATAAGAAAAAATAATGCCTAAATTTCTATCAAAATAGGAAACCATATTAAATAAATACAGGTATTCTTGCTCTCACAGTTCCTTAATATTCTATAATATTACACTATCCATCTTTCTGCCCCTGAGCCTATTACAACTTCATTTTGTTAATGAGCACAAATACAATATCCTGCTTAGAGTATTCAGAAACAGGTAAATAAATCATTTCTTGGTCATCTGAAGTTTACCATGCAGGATTATATCATGCATAGCCAGTGCATCTATCAGTTATGTCTTTTGAAACTCTTTGGACCATCATATTGTAGTCCTAGAATGCAATCTCTCTTTATGTTAACCCAACATCTACTGTACATGTACCACTTGCAGCATGAAGAAGAGGGAGGTTAGCTGAGAAATCTATGGACTGAGCAAGGAGCGTGATCTCACTTGAATAAGGTGTGCCCATCCTTCCCACTTGAGACTGATCTGGAAGAGCAATAGAAACAAGAGAAGACACAGATTAGTGTTAGCACATGGTCCTTAGTTTTTAATATAAAG
The DNA here is from genome assembly GCA_030556225.1 of Cricetiscus sungorus. Lineage (NCBI taxonomy): Eukaryota > Metazoa > Chordata > Mammalia > Rodentia > Cricetidae > Cricetiscus > Cricetiscus sungorus. The sequence goes on along the minus strand of JANBXA010000405.1, from coordinate 4,233,687 downwards.
TCCCTAAATAGTAATGATTTGGTGTCTGATGATTAAGTTAATATGTAATTGTGTTTTGTAGCACCTGTATTGATTTTATTCACATTGAAAATAAATCCCTTTGACATACTATTCTTGAAGTTTACTAAATATTTCCTAAACTGGTTACAAGTATAGGTTCAACAATGATGATGCCTGGATGTGAGTCTTGGCTTTTTTTTTACCTACTTCCTCTAAGAGTTTCAAAATTTTGCCAGGCATTGGTGGCACACGTCTTTAGTCCCTGCACTTAGGAGGCAGTGGCAGGTGAGTTCAAGGCCAGCCTATAGAAGTAGTTCCAGAACAGGCTCCAAAAGCAATACACAGAAACCCTGTCTTGAAAAACAAAACAAAACAAAACAAAACAACAAAACAAAGAGTTTCAAATGTTTGAATCCACTTATAGGACAAATGATAGTATCTATCTTGCAGGGTTATACTAAGAATTAGATATGTGGACATATTTAAGTATTTAGAATCCTTATAGCACACGACCCTACTATTGTGTAACAGTACTTCTACATGAGATTAAGTTCTCAGTGTCCTAAGGGGCATTTGACAACAGGTGGACATGGCATTTGGTTTCTGCAACTTGTGGAAAATATGGGAAAGCCCTTCATTCTATGAAATACCCAGCTTTTGCTCTATTTTGTTGCCTCCTCTGTATGTTCCAAGGAGCACAGCGACCATTGTTTGAATGGGAGGGAAGAAAGGGTGAGATGATGTACAAAAATTCTTTCAGTTGACATTTCCAAGACAGAAAAATCTTATGTGACTGAATAGAATTTTAAGAGTGCATTACAACAATCAAAACGTTGTGCATGAGTCAAAAGATCAGATTGCAACAGAAAACTTGGGCATGGACAGAATCTTCTTAAAGTGTTGAGGCTTCTCTGTACTGGGTTCTTAGAACAGTAGCATTATTTTAAGCTTGTTAGAAAGTAAGTCTCAGGTTCTACCTCTGCCTTGATGATCCTAAACCTGCATTTTATTACAGCCTCCCTGGGTGTTGTATATGTAAGATAAAATTGGAGAATTACTAGTGTGTTTTCTCTGTCCCTGGCAGACATAGTATGTGGGCCAACTTTTAATCCATCAATGGGCCTATTATAGGTAAAGGTAACTGAAGGAAACATTTTAATCAATGAGAAGCTATTTTACCTTCCATTAAGTAATTTATATGCCATTAAGTTTATTTATAGATTTGCAAATGATCTCATTCTATGACATGTAATCTTTTTATTAAATTGATGCTTTGGTTAATGATTTATGTTATATTTGTAATTTAAACGTTAAGAATGGAGACTATAAATGGTTTCAGTAGGTACCAAAGTATATTCTACATTCTTTGTAATTTGCAGAGAAGAGTGATACTTGCTATCCACTGATATAATTTTGTAATTCTTATTTCTCTACGTTATATATTTGCATATATCTAAATATGGTTATGCTAATCTACATATTTAGCTGACTTCCACAGGCTGAGACTGAAAAAAGAAGTTAGAGTAAAGTTGAACACTGTTAGAAGAGAAGGCTATGCCTTTTTAATTAGATGCATTTCCTTATTAAGTAAATTGGATGGGTACACTAGGATACTGCCAAGTATGTTTCTAGCAGAACTCAAATGGGAACAGTTAAGGATGGGGGCTTCATTTACAGTCTACCAGAGACATTTAGGTCATCACTGGGTGCTTGCTATTACTTTTTTCCTTTCTTATTCTGCCCTCATCCTAAAGAAGAAAGGCTATCTCACTTTTCTACAAGGGAACCAGTGGGTTATGTGTGTAAATTATATGAATTTATGGGAGAGGTGTAGTCAATATTTCTTGCTAAATAACATCACCACTTTTTCCTTCTACCAGAAAGCATATGCTGACCCTCCCTAGACATACACTGATGCTGCCTACTAAAATTCCAGCAGTCCCAGAGAGACTGATACACTAGGAAAGATTTAGGCAGATCCAAGACACTGACTTCCTAACTAGAAACCAAAAACAGGCTTGTGCCCTTCTGAATTGAATGATTGCCAAATTATTTTAATGTGTGAGCCTTGAAAATGGTAGAATGTTTCAGGCTGTAAGCCACCAGTAGGAATAAATTTCAACTTTGTCTGCTGCTTAAGGATAATGAGCATTTTCTTATGAAATTTGGGACCTTCATCTCCCAGCAACTTACACACATCTATTGTGCCAGCTTCCATACAATGTCATTATCATTATTAGACACAACTACATCTAAAAGGCCATCGAAATACATTTCATCCTAAATTACCTTCCTACAATGACTTGGGGAGATTCTGGCATCCCTAAATGAGGGATAGTATGCTGATATTGACTGTGCATTTGTTGTATCATAACCAGAAAATGAAATAAAGAACATATCACGCTTGAAGTTTCAACATAAATTTCTAGATAATTAATTCTGCCACGGTTCCAATTTAAGTAGTATTTTATGAAACATTGGATTGCATTAGGCTTTCAGCCTTTGAGCCCCAGCATTCACTGTGTTTAATTAATCTTCCAAAAAACTCTAAGCACTAGTAGCTAAATAAAATAGTCTCAAAGGTGACCTCAGAAATCCTTCCATCTGTCTGTCTATCATTTCATTTCTTTTCTGACTTGTCCATTTGACATTGTAGCAGATGGAACTGGTATCACATTTTTCTGCCTTCCTTCCTCCCTTCCTTCTTTTCTACCTTGCTTCCTTCCTTCTTCCTTCCTTCCTCCCTCCCTTCCTTTTTTCCTTCTTTTCTTTACATTTATGTCTGTCCTTTTCTTTCCTTTTTTGTTTTATAAAAGGTGTCACTGTGTATCCCTAGGCTGTCCTCAAAGTTGTACTTCTCCTACCTCAGTATCATGAGCCACTATGCCTGGATGCTGCTGTCATTTTAATTGTGCCTTTTCCATAGTAATGGTGATGCACACTAATAATAGTTAGACTAATAAATGGCTATGGTTGCCACCTGCATCTGAACCCATTTCATAGGACACAAGAGATAAGAATCTCCCTTTTCAATCAGAGTCTCTAAAGCAGAAGTTTCAGAGTAAAAATTTAAAAATATTTCCAAACAAATTTTCTTGTCTGACCCTGCTAGGAGTAAAGTCAACATAGAAGGGTAACTGGCAGTGGAGATGCTGGTGAGCCTTGGGAATAGTAGCAGAAAAAAGACAAACATTGCACCTTGCTGGTCTGAGTAAAAGTGCTGTGGTCAGTTTTGGAAAACTTACCTCCTATGAGCTCATTATTAGTACATGGTACATGTTTCTCTATGTGTTAAAACTAGAATGGCTAAAATAAAAAACACCAATGACAGTCTATGCTAGAGAGCATGTGGAGAAAGGGGAACAGTCTTCCATTGCTGGTGGCAGTGCAAATTTGTGCAGCCACTTTGGAAATTAGTATGGCAGTTTCTCAGGAAAGTGGGATCAGCAATTCTACTACTGGGCATATACATAAAGGGTGAACATTCATACAAAGATGTATGTTCAACTATGTTTATACATTAAGGGTGAACATCCATACAACAAGGATGTATGTTCAACTATGTTCATAGCAGTGTTGTTTGTAATAGCCAGAACCTGAAAGCAACCTAGATGCCTCACAACTGAAGAATGGATGGAGAAAATGTGGTAAATTTACACAATGGAATATTACTCAGTGGGGGAAAACAAAAACAAAACAAACCACCAAAAATAATGAAATCTTGAAATTTGCAGGCAAATGGATGGAACTATAAGAAACCATCCTGAGTGAGGTAACCCTGTCACAGAAAGATAAGCATGGTATGTACTCACTCATATATGGACATTGGATGTAGAGCAAAGGACTACCAGCCTACAATCCACAGAAGCTAGGAAACAAGGAGGAACCTAACAGAGACATACATGGTCCTCTGAAGAAGGGGAAAGGGACAAGAACTCCTGAGCAAATTGGAAGCACGGGGGGGGGGAGGGGATGAAGACAGGAAAAAGAGAATGGGAGAGGAGGAGGGGGAAGGAGAACAAGAGGATTGAGGAAGACTGAGTCAGGAGAGGAATAGAGGAGAGAAAGAAAAGAGATACCTTAATAGAGGGAGCCAGTGTATGTTTAAAGAGAAATCTGGCACTAGGGAAATGTTCAGAGATCCACAAAGATGGCCCCAACTAAGAATCTAGGCAGTAATGGAGAGGCTGTCTTTGATACCCTTCCCCTATAATGAGATTGGTGACTACCTTAATTGCCATCCCAGCGCCTTCATCCAGTAGCTGATGGAAGCAGAAGTCGGCACAGAAAGCTAACTACTGAGCAGAACTCTTGGAATCCACTTGGAGAGAGAGAGAGAGAGAGAGAGAGAGAGAGAGAGAGAGAGAGAGAGAGAGAGAGAGAGAGAGAGAGAGAGAGAGAGAAGAGAGAGAGAGAGAGAGAGGAAGAGAGAGAGAGGAGAGAGAGAGAGGGATGCTCAAAGAAGTAAAGACCATGCTGGAGAAATCTACAGAAACAGCTGACCTGACCAAGCGAGAACACAGGGACCCTAATCGTAAAGCTGGGGAACCAACATTGGACTTAACCAAGTCCTCTGAATGTGGGTGCCAGTTGGGGGCCTGGACAGTCTATGGGACTTCTGACAGTGAAACCAGTATTTATCCCTAGTGCACAAATGGACTTTGGGAGCTCATTCCTTATGGAGGGGGAGTACTATTTCAACCCAGATACATGAGGGAGGGTCCAGGCCCTCCCCCAAATGATGTGACAGACTTTGATGATCCTCTCTGGGGAGTGGGTGGGGGCCATGGTGGATGGGAGGGAGAGGGAATGGAGTGACTAGTATGAAAAATAAGATTGTTTTTTTTTTTTTTTAAAAAAAAAACTTTAAAACAAGCAAACAAAAATCACTCCACATCAGGTGTAGTTTGCAAAGATCACCCAGGTAGAACCAGGCATTCAGAAGGTAAAGCTATGGCAAGGGCCAGGGTAAGGTAATGTTCTTGAAATACAGACAGGCTACATTAAAGGGCCTGACTATATTGGTAGCCATGTTACTCAGGGAATTTCAGGAAGGGTTGAGAGGAGATAGGAATCATATGGTAGACTTAAAATGGAATTAAATTAAAAGTCATCTCAAGAGCCATGCATGTGTGGGTCACAAAATATTCCTGAAAAGAACATCATCAAGAATTAGGATAGATATGAGCAAAAGACAGAGTAGGAATTGTAACTCAATGTAAGAGCCACAAAAATGAAAACAGTATAAGGTTTCTGAATGAGTAGCTACCAAAATTTAATTCAAACTCAAACCCTTAATGACTCTGAGGTGCTTCTGGTGGCACTTGCCTGTATTAAACCATGTAACTTCACCTTAGCTTTGGTTCTGAACATTAATTTAAACTTCCTTCATGTCACATAATGCCCATGGATGCTGCCTGAAGCACTTTGACTCAAAATTGAGAGTAGTTTATATTATGTAATGCAGGGATTTTCTCTCTATTCCTCTTCCTCTCTTCCCGTGTGTGTGTGTGTGTGTGTGTGTGTGTGTGTGTGTGTGTGTGTGTGTGTGTGTGTGCGTGCGCGCGCACACATGCCTATGTGCATGCATTCAGGATTAGATGTCTATAGGGTGTCTTCTTCAGTTGTTCTCCACCTTGTCTTTTGAGACAGGGTCATTCATTGAACCTGAGGCTTGTCTATCTGGTTAGACTGGCTAACCAGCAAGCCCCAGGAACTCTTCTGCCTCTATATTCCCAGTACTGGCTTTACAGGCATTCTCTGTTGCATCCATGTTTTTGGTATGGATGTTGGGGATCCAAACTCAGGTTCTTATGCTTGTGTGACAAGTACTTCATTAACTGAGCCATCATCACCCAATTTTTGTTATACATATAAGGAGTTCTGCTCTTATAGAAACACAATGAGTTTCTATACAGACAATATTTTCTTTCTATCATTCCTCATCATTTAATGATCAAATTAGTATATATTTTGGTTGCATTGTGTTAAAATGTTTTATTTTAAAAAATGGTTTCAAGTATTGACTTATATTCAATTATAAACAATTTTATAAAGTCATTGAATAGGGCTGGAGAGATGGTTCAGTGATTATAAGCATGAGGATCTCAGTGTAGACCCTTGTCACTCATGTAAAAGCTAGGCATGACAGCACATGCCTGTACCCTCAGTGCTGGGATGACATATGTTGGTGGATACTAGGGTCTTTCTGATCATTCAGCCTAGCCAGAATGACAAGCTCCAGGTTTAGCAAGAGACTCTGTCTCAAAAAGTAAGATGGAAGTTGAGAAGATGTAGACCTCTTACCTTCACATGTGTATATATGGGTGGGCTTTCATGTAGGCACGCATAACACACACACACACACACACACACACACACAATTAAGTGAAGTTTGGTTTGAGATTAGGACAGAATTTCCAACAATTCCTGAATTGGCCCTAAACATATTTTTGTCATTTCATACCACATTTATGTAAAACAGCATTATAAAATCAACTTTGAAGACATATTTAAGAGGCTCTATGTCCTGCAGTATTAAATATTCCACCAAGTTTTAGTTCTGTATGCAAAAATAAGCTGGTCCATCTCATGAATTTGTACATTTTCTTTTATCTGTAAGGAATAAATTATACATATAATTTTATATGTATATTAAAGAATTCTTTTTATTTAATTATTTTATATCCTGATTGCACTTTCTTCTCCCTCTTCTCCTCCCATTTCCTCACCTCCATCTCCCCTCTTCCTCCTACCTCTATTCATTCCTCCTATGTTTCTGTTCAGAAAAGGGCAAGCCTCCCATGGGTGTCAACAAAGCATGGCATATCAAGTGGCTGTAAGAGTAAGCACATCCCTTGTCCTCTCTCTCTGCATCTGTATTCTAGTTCGACTCAATGTTTAATTATGGGTATTTGCTTCTGTCTACATGTGGAATGGGGGTGGGGGGATGGGAGGGGAGGGTGGTCAGGGTTCATGTGAGGATGGAAAGAGGGTAAGAGGCAGGGAGGGAGGGAGGAAGGGAAGGAGGGAGAGGAAACTGGGATCGACATGTAAAATTTTTAAATTATATTATTATTAATAATAATAATAATAATAATAATAATAAAAAGAATAAGCACCTCCCTTTGTATTTAGGCTGGGCAAAGGAATCCAGTGTGAGGTATAGGTTCCCAAGAGCCTGCCAAAGCAATAGGGCAGCCCCTGGTCTCATTGCTGGAAGTCCAATAAATAGACTAAACTATACAACTGTCTCATATGTAGAGGGCTTAGGTCAGTCCCATGTAGGCTTCCTAATTGTTAGTTCAGACTGTGAGTTTCTATGAGTCGAGTTATTTGTTTCTGTGGATTTTCTTCTGAAACTTGATGCCAGGGAAACTCCCATTAATCTACAGGGATCACTCCAGCTAAGACTGCTACAAATATCGGATATGTAACCTGAACTGGCTATTTCCTGTAATCAAATTGGTGACTACCCCAATTGTCATCAGAGAGCCTTTATCCAGTAACTGATGGAAACTGATGCAGAAGGCCCACAGCAAAATATTAGGTTGAGCTCAGGAAATCCTGCTGAAGAGAGGGAATAAGGGTTGTAGGAACTGGGGGTTGGGTGGGGGGGGCAGTCAAGGATATTACAAGAATTTTTAAAATAAATTTCTTTATTGTGTATTATTTTTGTTTAGTTTATATGCCTGTTTTATGTATTGGTTAGCCCTGGGACACATAAAAATTTCTTAGGCAAAAAGGGGTCATCAAACAAAAACATAGGTAGTATGGCTTTTGAGTATCCAGTTTTGTGTTAGCATCTCCTCATGGATTCCCAAATGAGGAAAAGTCATCATTGAGGACTATCTGTGTCATCATCCAGTCAAGGCTTGGATTTTGTAGCCATGTCTAAGCAGCCACAGGGTCAGATGCTCCACTCAAGAAATTCATGATGAGAACCTCATATATGCTCAAGGTAGTTCTAGATATTACTGGAGCAATGAACAAGCAGAGAAAAACCATTCTCCTTTGGTGCTCTTTCCATATTGTTGATATTTAATATATCCAGAGAGTTTCACAAGCAAGAAGAAAAATCTGTTAAAAGCCATCAAAAGCTACAACAGATAAATTACAGATGTCCAATGGAATATGACACATTAAACAGTCAGCACACATAGTTATATCCTTTGTTGACTCTATGCCCAGGTAGAATACCTTTCATGGTGTCAACACTACTGAGGTCTAAGACCTTTCTTGCTGTATGAATTTGAGCAATTCCTTCAATTGAGGGCTCAATTTTCTAATTTATTGAATGACAACAATTTGCATACCTACATTCAAACATAAGGGATTTTAATGTGCTTAGCATTCATCCAAATTTATATTTATTTAACAAGAGGCAATACATTCTGTATACTTGAATATTATATTTATAAATCTTGTTTTTAAAAGTATTTTCCTTTTATTTTTGAAGTAATAATATAACTGTGATATTTCCCCCTTTCCTTTCCACTCTATAAACCCTCAAATCTACCCCTCCTTTCTCTATTTCAAATTTATGGCCTGTTTTTCATTAATTGTTACACACACACACACACACACACACACACACACACACACACACACACACTTCCTAAATATAACCTGCTCAGTCTGTATAATGTTACTTGAATATACACTACAGGGCTGACCATTTGGTATTGGATAACCAGTTGGTATGATCTTCCCTGGAGAAGACTATTTCTATGGCTCTCAGCATTCCTTAGTTGCCTGTAGTTATTTGTGTAGAGCTGAGGCTTTATGGTATTTCCCTGTCCACTTTGGTCTATCTACTGGTGCTGCTCTTGTTTCATTCATGATTGGACAGTCATGTTGCTGAGACTTATTTGCATAGCTTCTGTCACTACTAGGAGACACAGTCTTATAGCAAACTCCCTGATTCTATGGCCATTACAATATTTTTTCCCACCTCTTCTGCCATGTTTCTCAAGCCTTAGGAGCAGGAGTTATTTTACATTACTATTTATTAATATTTGGATCTTTCAGCTTTTTTGATTGCCTTTTTTGTTGTTACTTTTGTTGTTGTTGTTGTTAGCATGTAAACTTTTCCAGGCTTCCATCTCAGTTTTATAGGATGCCTATTATTTGTCCTATGTTCATAAGAATTGCTGGGATAGGAATACTTTGTTTCCTGGGCATGTCCTCCTTCGTCAAATTTCTTGATCCTAATTCACCAGGCTACAGTCAGACCTTCCTCACATTGGGCTATGTACCTTCATTTTAAAGCCCTTCAATCCATGTGACACCAATACAAGCCTGTTGCATGTAATGAACTTTACTAGAGGAAACAACTAGAACAGCAAGTGGCATTGCCTTGACTGGATCATCTTCATGGAGAATTCCTTCCTGAAGATTGGGGATTATTTTCCAAATCAGGAAATCCATTATGTTCACCTCTCAAATACATGATGCAAGAAGCTTTCTTCTTGATGTTTTCCAAGTGCCAAGGGCAATGTCTGGCCTAAAGCAGGTGCTTCATAATTATTTGTTGAATAAACTAATCAAAATTTGTCCATAACGGTGTTTGTTATGCTGAAATAGAAAAAATATTTTTATTAATATGATTGCTTATGAGCTGTTATCTAGCTTCTCAGGCAGTTAGTGTCAGGAGTAAGTTTGCTCCATGGAAAACTGTCACAAACCCTCACCCTTCAATTCAATTAATTAGCACTTGGGTAAACTAGCCTGATCTTGCTTCTTTAGGACTGGGTATCCTGAATGTTTGATAAATTCACTTCTCATGTTTGCAAAGCCATGACGGAAAGATCAAACCCTCAGAGGCACAAGAGGCAGGGGCATTATGAGTTTCAGCTTGAAACTAGATGAAAAGCCTGTTTCCTACCCACATGTGCCATCCTCCTATTTTTAAATAGCATCAGGTTGATTGAGGAAAGGGAACCATCTGAATTGTCAGGTGTTAGCAATTAAAAATAAAACGGCAACAGCCGAGAAATCATTATCACAAGGCATGCACGTGTTAGACATTTCAAGTTTTACCAAGTGCAACTGCATAGCAAGAGGCTCTGAGAATATGAAAACTGAATATACCTGAATTTTACTGCAGGGAGACAGCCTTTCTTATTGCTGCCTCAATGAAATGCTAGCTTTAGGCACACTAACACATCTCTGTCCTGCTCAAAATCTTTTATGAGTCTTCCTAAAATATATGAAATATGCTCCTTCAATCTAACACTGCAGAAAACCATTACAGGGGTGCAAAGTACTGTGTTCAAGATATTCATCCTAGCTGTGTTTTTATTCCTTGCATGTCCACAATGAATAAGTGGTAGCCTTCTTTATTGTTGAGTACAAATTGAGCTCAACATTTTAAATAAAGCATCTTGACTAAATTTAAAGTTGATCACACCCTATATTCTATTCTCATTATGACTGGTAAACCTTTAATATTTAAAATGGATCAATGTCTCAACTTCAATCATTGATTCCAATCGACCTCCCTCACCTGTCTGCATTTGCCTTTATGTGCTGGTACCCTCCCTATTGGCCTTGTTAGCTGTGGTAGCTTCTTTGTTCTTTTGAACACAATAGGAACCCATTAGCCTCAGGACCTTTGCACTGGCTATTATTTCCAGAACACTCTCCATAAATGCATGTTAATAGGTCACTCTCAAGTTTAGTTGATATTTTACCTATTATTCCCAGCACTCAGGAAGCAGAGGCAGGCAATTCTCTGAGTTTGATGTCAGTCTGCTCTACCTAGCGAGTTCCAGTACAGGCTCCAAAGCAATACAGAGAAACTCTGTCTCAAAAAACTGAGAGAGAGAGAGAGACAGAGAGACAGAGAGACAGAGACAGAGACAGAGACAGAGAGTTCTTGTGATCTTACGGTCACAATTATGGTCATCCTGTATCAGGCAAGTCATGGCCATCTAAGCAAGTCTATATTTGTAGTCTCTAGAACCAGTTAATACATTTCCTTACAAGGTGAAATGGATTTGAAGGTGTGATTAAGGTTCTTTAATGTGAACAATCATATGAGACTATGTGGGCTTGAAACAATGGCAGGATGTTTTATAAGAGGGAAACAAGAGGATTAGAATAAAAGGAACCTGACAGGGAGCAGAAGAGAGGGAGCTTTGAAGATGCCACTTTAGTAGCTTTGAAGATGGAGAAAAGACCATAAAGGAGGGAATGAAGGTGTCCTCTAGCAGCTTTGAGATGTAAAGGAATGATTCTCCCTTGGAGTCTATAGTAGAAATCTAGTCCTGCTGACATCTTAAATGCAGGAATGCTGTCCCCTAAACTCTCAGGTAATAAATTTGTGTTGTCTTAATCTACTGTGTATGGTAATTTGTTTCAGTAACAAGAGGAAGACAAGACACATCCACTTAACTTTTTTTTTCCCCATTTTCATTCCCTTTGCTAAGCCCTAGAAATACATTTGGCATGTTTAGTTTATGTTTACTGTCATTTTCCTGCCATGGCTCCTGACTTCCCCTAGAATAGAAGCCCCTCTAGGTGACATTGCCTGTCTCCTGCTCCACTGGAAACTTGTACCTCAAATCTGCCATAGTGGAGATACTTTATCTCTTGAATTAAGTGCTTAGTTAATTTTAATTTAGTTTTCCCCACTAAAATTGCTTCTCGTAAGCCAGGCATTGGTGGTACACACCTTTAATCCCAGCACCCATGATGGAGAGGCAGGCAGATCTCTGTGAGTTTTAGGCCAGCCTGGTCTACATAACAAGTTCCAGGATAGCCAGGACCAAACAAAGACAAAACAAACAAACAATAAATTACTTTTCACCACTCTAAGAGCAAATTAATCTTACCCTTGACCTAATTTTTGTCCCTTTCTTTCTGTCACTTTCTTCATATTCCTATCTTTGCCTGTGTCTGTATCTATCTGTCATCCCTGTATCTGACTATTTTGTCTTTTTCCCATACATAAGCTCATGTACACTTGGAATTTCCTTTCCTATAGACTGGGTCCACTTCAGGTTACAGTTCTTCATGAAGCTCTTTCTGGACTCAAGGATTCACATTAAGTGCTACTTTTTTCTGAATTCCTAAGACATTTTTTATCATCTCCCTACCAAAGCCATACAGTAAATTATAATAAGCATAGTTAAATGTAAAATGTTACTAATAACTTAGAACCAAGGACTATAAAGTCTGATTCTAAAAAATTAAAAGGATAACCAGGCATGGCTATCCTTTAATCCCAGATCCTGGGAGGCAAATCTGTGCCAGTTCAGGGCCGTAATGGTCTATATAGTGAGTTCCAGGTTAGCCAGGGCTATGGAGTAAGACCAGCTCCCCCCAACCCTAGTCAGAATAAAAAAAGAAGGTTCAGTGTTAGCTCTGGGTCTAAAGCAAATTACCCAATGCAGAAACAGACATTGAGCTTCCATCAAGGCTGATATCCAGATCTGGCTGAAAAGGCTATGATCCTGGCCTATTGGATGGTGGAAAATTTCATGTAAGTGTTGCAGACAGGTCCAGTCAATAGGTAGTCATCAGCTCAGGTGTCAACTAACCTTATTGAGAAGCTTTCTCATTGGATTGCTGGTGAGGCTGGAAGAAATTGATCATGAGTACTACAGAAGAACTTTGGGAAGCTGTCCTCTAAAAAGCTGCTTATGGGGATATTGCTGAAACTGATTGGGAATCCCTGCCCCATTAAGGTGTGAACCCCTATGGTGGATCTTTTATTATCAGCTATTATTTACTTCAGAAGTGAGGAAGAAATATAAAATACATTAGGAAGATGAGCCTCTTGCCTTTGACTGACAAATTCAAACACTCAACAAGCTTGCAAAGAAGAAACGTTTACACAGGATCCAGCTCTAGTATAACAAATGAAGGTGAAACTGTGGCTTTGTAACTGAGGGGTAAAATACTGATAATTGGCATACTTTTGTATCTGTAATTTCTTTTGAATGTTACCACTATCGTAAGCTCCTTGAAGGTAACAAGAGTGACACATATTCCCTCCCTGTAACCCAACTGTGATTTTTAAGGCATTTAACATAGTGCTGACCACATGTAAGAAGTGGCTGATTGACTGTAAATAAGATTTCCCTAAGCTCTTATTTGTTCAATAGCCTAGGAAGTTGATGGCACCATCCTTTCCCTTTGTGTTACCCTATTCTGAAATCTAATGACAGAGCAGTTCAACCATGAGTGAGCAACAGCTGCCACCAACCTAGCAATTTTCAACTGCAAACCAGGCTGTGATTTTCTCTGCAGCGATTATACCATCTTGGATGTCATTCTCAAAAACACTAACACCAAGCTGGGGCCAATTGTGATTTTGTTTATTAAACTCTCACTTGGTGGGAAACAGCCACGTCAGCTGCTGGTTCTCCTAAAGTCAATTTTCACCCAGGCTTCCAAAGCCAAACCACCAAGAAAACATGTGCTAGTACATTTGACCTTTTTCACCTTTTTTTTTTTTATAAAGACTTATACTTTATCAACCAATACATTTAGAGTCAAAACAAATTAATTTGTACAAGCCTCCTTCATGGGCAAAAGGTCAAGCATACAGTCTATGGCGGTATTCACTTAAATGCATGACCTCCAAAATCTTATTCAGTGTGAATCTAAGAATCTTTTATTCTAAGGCTTCCACCATTGAAAACTGTATCCTAAAACATCCTAAACATAACGTTGCCTGATCCTAATTCTAACCCTAACTTTATTCTTTTCTATTCCCCTCTCTATGTTTAATGTGCAATGGTACACTTGTCTTACCCTGAATATAATAACTTTGTCTAAAATATTGGCCTAATACCAATAATTATGGCCTATAGTTTTTTTGGAGGTAAAATATTTCTGAGTCTTGAACTTGAGAAATTTTTATGAACTATTATTTATTACCTATATGTCCTTGTATGTGATACTTGACCCTCTTTAAAGTTCAGCTTTTATTTTGTCCTGGTTTCTATAAGAAAACATATTTCAGATTCTTTAGTAGATTGCTACCTTTGGATATGAAGGGTACCCTAACAAAGACTCATATGCTAAAACTATTGTTTCCCACTGTATGAGAAAGTGTTGGCAACTTTAGGAGCCTATCAAGAGGAAGTAGATCACTGAGATGATGTCTTTAGGGATTTTGTCTTATTCTGAATCTTTTCTATTGAAAAGACTGAAATGTTGGATCATGTGTTTGAACACTTGGTCACCACCTAAAGTGCATCTTTTAAGAGGTAGAGTCTTTCTGTGAGGAAGTATGCCACCGGATGTGGATCTTGAGGGTTTATAGCTTGATCTTCTTTTCAATTCTCTCTGCTTTCTGGCTGCTGTACTCTTGCTATCATGTCTTCACCACTGTTATTCTATCCCCCTGAAACTATAAGCCACAATAAACCCTTGAGTTACTTTATTTGTACATTTTATCATAATAACAGAAAAATAACTAAGATACTGCTTCTGTTTCCTGTATGCCATGAGTTAAGCTGCTTTGTTCTACCGAAACTTGCCACCATTATATTCTGTCTTGCTTCAGAGCCAGATGCTCATGAAGATAACTTTGAAACTATGAGCCAAAATAAATTTTCCTTCCTTTTAAATTTCTTTTCTCAGCTATCCGTCACAGCAATGAAAGTCAGACTAATGTAAGGGTCTAATGATGGTTACTCTGCCATCTGGTTATGAAGAAAATGTTTGCAAACCCCCTTGGGCAGGGATTGCTCAATAAATGTCAACTGTGATTACATTAAAACCAGACAATAATAACCTTTCTGGTCCAAGCTACCATCATCTTCTCTCTGAACTGCTACAGTGGAGTCCTAAATGGTAAATTAGACACATAGATTACTAGTCTATTCTTCATGAAAGGACATGAAGAATCTTTTCCAATATCAGATCTTATGACCCCATTAGTAAACACCCTACATTGGCTTCTTATTATACTTTAAATCCAAACTCCTTGCTGTGGTCTATATGGACCTATGCCACTTGGTTTCAGAGTATACTTCCTTTTTTCTATACAGGATTTCTCTGTGTAACCTGGCTGCTCTGGAACTTACTCTGTAAACTAGGCTGACCTTTAACTGCTTCTGCCTCCCAAGTGCTGGGATTAGAGGCCTGTGTCATTAATACCACCTGGCTCAGAAGTCTTCTGATTTCCTTTATCAATGATTTATCCCATCCATTATTTCCATCTAGTCATGGCTTTCATGTTGATACCTGTTTACATAAGTATTTTCTAGCTGAGGGACATTTTATACATTTATATTTCTAGCCTGAATATTCTTCATCTCGGATAGTCAGTTGTATATAGCTTACTCCACAGCTTGTTTCAGCTATTGTTTTACTCAAAGACTGATGGGAGATGTTATTCTGTATATATGTTTCTCATACTGGTTAATTAATAAAGCCCTGTTGGCAAATAGAAAACAAGATAGGTGGGGCTAGGAGACCAGGAGGAGGAATGAGGAAGTAGATGGGAGGGGTTAAGATGTAGAGCATGGAGGAAGCAAGATGCCAGCCACGGCTCCCGGATAAGATGAGCCACGTGGATATACTTAGATAAGTAGAAATGGGTTAATCATTAAGACAGAGCTAGCCTATAAACAATAATGGTAATTGGCCAACAGGATTGTATCAAATATGGAGTCTCTGAGTGTTATTTGGGGCTCACGTGGTGGCGGGACCATGGCGGCAGGACTGGTGGCAGCCGGCAGGAAAAACCTGCCGTAACAAAAGACAGCCTTTGAATACAACAATGATTTTTAGTTCACTTTATTTTATTTACTTTTGTGTTAGTAAAGACTTGCCATTGTTTGGTTTACCATGGTTCAGTGCATTGCATGATATATGCAAGGCAGACAAATGTTTATGTTATAAACATTGTTTATATTTACTTGTTTTATTTTGCATGTGTAATGTGTATGTGCATAGGGTATGTGTACACACATTTTATGTCTGTGGAGTCCAGATGTTGACATTTGATGGCATACTTTTTGATACAGTATTTCTTGCCAAACAGGGAGCTTACTGAGTCAGCAAGACTGGGGTGGCAGAGTGAGTTTCAGGGATTCTCATGGCTGTATTCTCATTGTTAGGATTATAGGTATGCACCATCACACTTAGTTTCTTTACTTGGATGCTACAAATCTAAATTCAAGTCCTCATGCTTACACTCTAAGAGCTTTACTGATTGACTGATTTCCTAATTCTCACTTAATTTTTAAGACAGGCTCTCATGTAGATCAGGCTGACCTCAAACTTGCTATGTAGTTAAAGCAGACCTTGAATTTCTGACCCTCCTGTCTACACTTCCCAAGCTCCTGAATCACAGACTTGTACTATCAGCCTGGCTTGTTTCTATTATTCTTTGTGATTTATTTTTTGAGACTCGGTCATATTATGTAGTTGAAGAAGACTTTGCGATCCTGATCCTCCAGCCCCCATTTTCCTACTGAGCATGTAGATTACAGGTGTAATTTAACCAGCTCCAGTTTCTAGCCTGTTCATGGTTTTGAGTGTTGTGGGACTTTCTGTGAGACTCCTTTTGGAGTGCTATTGCCTCTAAAGTGGCTAACTGTAATGAGTCTTTCCCTGACCCTCTAGCCAGCTCCCAAATAAAAACATGGTCTTAACTCTTATAACTTAATTTGTATTAATATGTGTTTTGCCTCATGACATTTTACCTATCATTCATTCTGTATGTCTGACTTCCTCCATGCTTCCTTGACATCTAATGTGCACCTAAATTCATTTCCTACTTCCTTTCTCTGTATCCAGAAGTCACACCTATACCTCCTGCCTAGCTATTGACTATTCAGCTCTTCATTAATCCAATACCACTAATATGTCTTCACACAGTGTACAGATATCCCACAGCAGCAAACTCAGTCCATTCTTGGTGATTGGTGTACATTTTCATTGTGATTTTTAGAGATGAGATTCATGGCTTGACTCCCAGTCTTTGGAGAAATAGAAAACAAAAAGAAGATAAAATAAAGAAAGAAATAAAAACAAAAAGCCTATTGTAAATATGAGACTATCTCAAAAACATCTCCACTAAATTTATTATTTTTATCTAGAGCTATCCCTGGATACTTGCTCAAACTAGGGTAGTATATGAAAGAAAAACTTTTGTCGGTCTCCTTTCCTAAATCTACTTATATTTTGCCCACACACATAAATGCAATGTCAATTGCTTCAGATGAGCCAAGTCTACTATTTTTCAAGCTGTTTGAAAACAAAATGGAAGAATTTAGCAATTTTGTTACTGTTACTTTTGAAATGGAAGCCATGACCTGTCTTATCATTAGTAAAACAAGCTGAAACACTATCTGGGATTCTTCTAGTCCATGTGTAGGAACTATGATTGCAATTTGAAAATACTTTGGCTTTTAAGCCTGCTAAGAACTTTGGGGCTTCTATTTGAAAGCTGAATGCTTCTTCTACTTTGCAGGATATTATTGATAATGCTTATGGGTTAAGGGCAAATCACAGAGTAGTGAAAAGTACTGGGAATTGCAAACCATAACTTCATGATATTGAGACCAAGTATTATTGAATTTTGATTAGTGACTTTCACTTGTTCTTCTCCCAGCCTTGTTTCTTTTTAGGAATGAATTAAATTTTTTTATTAAGAGTGAGAGTGGATGGAAAATGTTATGAACATAAGAGGGCTACAAGAGATATGTTAGTTTACCCTGTTTGGGAGAACTAAAAGGTAGATAGTGACTGCTGGAATTTCTTCTGTTTTACTACCCTCATTTTTGCTTATTGAGCCAACAAGTATTTATGCCAAATGGACAGAAAAATGCTCAAAAAAAGCCACTGTCCTATGTACTTAAAAAACAGAATTGTTCCTACTGTAGAGCTATTTAGTCTACAGTGAAATTAGTGGGTGTCAGTATATGATCTGAATTGGACTTATTTAGATCACACACTTTGAAACATGGAAACTTCTGGCAAGTCAGAGTCACAAGCTCACATTATATTTTTTATTAACTGTGATAATATGCATCTTCATGTCTCATAATGGATATGTTTAACCCATTTGTTTATTTGTTCCTTATTCAATGTTCATTTTCAGTCACCTAATGATACAAGTTACTTTGTGGTAGAAACTGCTTTTCTTATGCCTAGGAAGTAATGACCACTCAGTTTATATTTTTCTGGTATATATTGATATGTGAGAGAGTGGATACCATATGGGGTGAGTGATACAGGCTTTTTCTGAAGTAACAGACTATACAGACCACTGGCTGGTAAATAGACCTCCATGTTGCTATACTGGGGCTGAAATGAACTAGAGGAGCTAAAGAATGGCTGTGTCCATTATATAGAATTTCAATCCCCTAGCTTGCTACTTCCTGCTTCATGCATTATATACCCATCTGGAGTTTGTGACTGCTGTTTTTGTAGTGCAGGATTTAGATTTGGAATTAATATGTCCCCAAGCATGATCCCAGTGTTGAAAAAAAGTGGCAGGCAGGCTAATAAGGACTTACCTTGACATTAAGCTATGACCCAAATAGATCATATCCAAGAACCAAATAACAAATATTTCTGAGTACACTATGAACACCAGACTGTTAGTTCTCCTGCCTCTGAATGTATTGATATTAGAATATCCATAAAAATGTTGACATAACCTAGGAGAAAGTACATGGATGCCAATTTGGCCAACATTAAAGTTTTGGTGAGGCAAAAATGGAACTTAATTTCAATTATAGAAGTATAAAGTTTTATTTATTGCATGCCTAAGTTTGTGATCTAATCACCCCTAAACTTCTACATTGATGATACATATACTATAAGACTGAAAAGGAATAATTATTTTTTAACAAATAAAGAATAATTCCACTGGTTGGAGAAGCTGCTCAGTGAGTTGAAAGTACTTCCTGCTCTTGCATAAGATCTGGGTTCCACTTCTACCACCCATGTGACAGCTCTCAACTGTCTGTAGCTGCAGTTTCAAGGGATTCTGATTTTATGCCATCTTTAAGCCTCCATGGGCATTCACAAGCATACACTGCACAAAACTCACATGTTAAAAGCTGCTCTTCTGAAAAAGAATAACATATTTGATACTTGAGTTTACATTTATTTTTGTAATTTCCCATTAATATTTTATTTCTAGGAATCTTTGGGTTATGCTTCATCTTAATGAAGTCCCCTTTCTTTCTTGAATTCATTCTTTAAAACTTGAAATTATATTTGATTCTTGTGCCTGTGTGTATGTGCACATGAGAGCGCATGTGAAAGGCAGAGGACAACTTCCAGAGCTGTTCTCTTCTTCTACCATATGAGTTCAGAAGTTCCAACTCTAGTCACTGGTCTGCGTAACAAGCACCCTTAGCCTCTCAGCCATCTTGTGATGGGAGATGTTATTCTGTATATGTGTTTCTCATACTGGTTAATAAAGCCCTGTGGCAAATAGGAAACAAGATAGGCAGGGCTAGGAGCCCAGGAGAAGGAAAGAGGAAATGGGAAGGAGGAGCCCTGGGAGGAAGGAAGACGCCCAATGCAGCTCCCCATAAGACGACCACGTGGAAATATTTAGATAAGTAGAAATGGGTTAATAATTAAGACAGAGCTATCCCATAAACAATAATGGTAATTGGCCAACAGGATTATATCAAATACAGAGTCTCTGAGTGTTATTTGGGGCTGGCGCGGCTATGGGCCCAGACTGGCGGCAGGCGGGATGGAGCCAGCGGGAAGGAACAACCTGCTGTAACAATCTTGTCAGCCCTCCTTCTGAAATTTGTTAAAAAAAATATATGAAGTCTAAGAGACGAAAAGATAATTTATTCTCGCTGAATCTCAATTAACTAAAGGAAGTTAGCCTGACAGGCGTTTCTCAAACCTTCAGATGCATCATCTGAACGATCTTGATAAACAGAATATTTACTTAACACTCCTAGAATAGGGCTGACACCAAGCTCCCAGGTGATATCAGTGCTACTGATCCAGGGACCTCACTGTAAACAGGGCCTAGCTGACTTCTAATGTTCTTTTTCTTTACATTTCTAGATAATTTATGGCATATTACTCAAACTGGATTCAAATATGACATGCCACAAATATATATTATATATATGGTTATATGTATATCCATGTAGATACACAAAATCATATATTGCATTTAATTTGTCCCAATAGATAAGTCAATATACGGACACTAGTTTATAGCCCTTGAATATAATCACATATTGATTTTCTTTCCTCTCTCCCTTTCTCTCTCTCTCCTCGTGTGTGTGTGTGTGTGTGTGTGTGTGTGTGTGTGTGTGTGCGTGCGTGCATGTGTATGTGTGTGTGTGTTTGTGCACATGTGTGTGTATATGTTTTGTCTGTATGTATGCCTGTGTAACATATGCATGCAGTACGCTTGGAGGACAAAAGAGGACATTTGATGCCCTCTAACTGGAATTTCAGATGATTATGAACTGCCATGTGGGTACTTGGAATTGAATACTAGTCTCTGGAAGAGCAGTCAGTGTTCATAACTGCTGAGCCTTTTTTCCAGTCTCTGACTTTATTTTAATAAAGTAGTGATAACTTCTTTCTCATAGTATAAAACAAGGCTATTAAAATGTTAGTCATATATGTTCAAAACATGTATTATCCTGTGCAAAGGAAAAAGCATATTTGTAGTGGTAGGGTTAACTGGGTAGGAGGTTGAGTAGCTGAACCTTAGCTGCCAAGTGAACAATATAAGACTGAGACAGAGAGTCATGTTCATATTATTTCTGTTACTGAGTTTGGTGCCACCAGGAAAATCAGACTGATCCATGAGCCATTTGCAAATGACATGACATTTGGATTACATCTTACTGGAGTATGTTTCTTTTTAAAGAATGTCTATTTTATTTTATGTGTATGAGCGATTTGTCTGTATGTATGTTCATTGTGTACATGGCTTGTGCCCAAGGAAGTCAGAGAGAGCATAGGATTACATAAAACTAGAGTCATTGATGGTTGTGGACTACCATGTAAGTTCTGCAAACTAAGCCTAGACTCTTTGCATGAGCTTACAGTACTCTTAACCACTGACCCATCTCCAGCTCTGAAACACATTTCCAGTACTTTCTTATCAGGACTTAAATGAAGGCCAGTGTCAATCAGATTAAACAGTCATATCTGCATGTATGAAATCTTGATAGTTCATAGATTAATGTCACCATTGTAGTTGCAAGACTACTAAATATTTATTTCATGTGTATAGGTGTTTTGCCTGTATGTATATTTATGCATCATGTGCATGTAGTGCCCATAGAGGCCGGAAGAGGGCATCAGATCCCCTGGAACTGGAGTTACAGCAATTTTGAATCACAGTGTAGGTGCTGAGAATTGAACCCTGGTCCTTTACGAGAGCAGTCAATGCTCCTAACCATTGAACCATGACTCCAGTCCCTAAAATTGCTTTCTTTTTTTTTCACTAGTATAAAACAAAACGTGAGCACTTATGGTCAATCACAAAATCCCCCTGAGCTTCAGTTTCTTCATCTGTGAATAATAACAGGATTGGATGATTTTTCAAAGACCTTTTTCACTTCTGTATATATTTCACTGAGACACTGATCAAAATTATTTGATACTTTCAGGTTCACAACTCCCAAAAATATAGAGTAGATTCATTGTTTAATCAGAATGTATGTCCATTGCTAGGAAATTCAAAGAATTCTGTCAGTCTTGAGAAGTAAATCACAGTCATCAAAAGCTTCTGTAATTAAGTTTATTACAGAGTACAATATAATTTACATCTGCAAACTCTGAACCACTGAAAGTAACAGGATGTCAATGTTCAGAAAGTGCTCAGCAAAGTCACTTCTGTTGAAACAGCACTAATACAAATGAGGACTTCTAAGGCTGCAGTGTCAGAGTGAAGGAGCTAGAGAGCTGCTAGTAACAGTGTATTTAGATGTCTGAGTGAGTGTTCAGAATTCAAGGAAAAACAGTAATTCCCTAAGTAAGTAGATACTCTTGTTTGAATCATGTCAGGCATAGAAAGAAGATAGTCATTGCTATGCTTTATTACCACATTTGAGACACTAATTTCTTAGCAGCACCTAGCTGCATGAATCTCAGTTTTTCTTAACAAAGATGAAGCCAGAAATGTTTGTAGGCAATCAATAATGTCTGCCACAAGTCTTATTTCAAATGACAATCATCAGGTACTGAAATTGTTTTAGAGTATCATCTTAAACATAGATATCAACACTAAGCCATCTGAAGCTATGCATATCTCTCCTATTGTTAGTAATATCCGCAAACTGTATTTTGAGTAGTATTTCAGTGTCACACAGAGCAGTTTTTATTGACATTTTGGGTGGACATATGGTTTCTTTACTCAGCTTCTTTGAAGGGAAAGCGTTGTCACTGATGAAATGATCACGTTACCAGGAGGCATTTTCTTGACTTTCTCTAGAGAGGGTTTTTCTATTTGTGATTTATTTTCTTTGACGATAGTCCTTGAAACTTAGCTCTGAGAAGAGATTGCTTCCTTCTTTCCACAAGCTCATCTTTGGGTAATAAATCTCATAGACACTGACATTTCCAAGTAGCCTGCTCTGTGTGGGCTCGTTTGTTTGTTTGTTTTTTCTTCTGTTATTTTGCCTATTGATGCACTAATGCCAAATCTTGAGCTTTATGTCATGGTTTCCTATGAATTCCTTGATGAACATTTTGGTCATAGGAAAAACCTTTCAAAGCCTGATTCAAATTCTGAACAGTCCAAGCAGAACTGGGTACTGCCTTAAAAAGGGGTCAAGATCAGGCTGGGGAAACCCACAGAAACAGCTGACCTGAACAAGGGGGTCATGGACCTCAGACTGACAGCTAGAATATCAGTATAAGACAGAACCAGGTCCCCTGAACATAGGTGCCAGTTAGTAGGCCTGGACAATCTATGGGGCCTCTGGTAGGGGGACAGTATTTATCCCTAGTGTATGACTGGACGTTGGGAGCTCATTCCACATATAGGGATACTCTGAGCTTAGACACACAGGAGAAGGGCCTAGGCCCTGCCCCAAATGATGAGACAGACTTTGGTGATTCCCCCATGGAAGGCCTCACCTTTTTTATGGAGTAGAAAAAGGCATGGGATGGGGGTCAATGGGGGGTTGGGAGGGAGAGGGAACTGGGGTTTATATATAAAAAATATTGTTTCTAATTTAAATTTAAAAGAGAATAAAATAAAAGAACACAATTCTGTAATCCACTCCATTCCTTGAGATAAATTTCACAGTTGAGATATGAGTATTATAATGTGTCACACAGTGAAACATGTGCATAGTAGTTTTAAATGAACAGGTTATGTTCTCTCTAGTAATTGTTTTTATATGAAAGTCAGTCTACAGGATTACATGAGACAAAGCTTGTGTACTTGGTGTTGCCTTTACAGCATTCTTTGTGTCTGTAATTCTCTTTTTATGACTTACAAAGTCAATTAAATAAAAAATATTTTTGTGTGTGTGTGATGTGTGTATGAATGAGCACATGCATGCCACAATGCAGATGTGGAGGTCCAAGGAGAGCTTTGTGTAGTTGGTTCCTCCTTTCACCTTTATGTGATCCCTGGGGATTGAACTCAGGCTTCTAGATTACATAGTAAGTGCCTTTATCAAATGAGCCATCTTCCACCCTTGGCTTACAAATTTTTAATGAGTGGGAATTTCCATAATGAATGTCCCAATTGCCAAAAGCTGGTTAAACAGCACTTTGGGGAAAGGAATAGTGGTATTGACTTTATCTCAATATTATATATATCCATATTTACAAGCTAAAACATTTTGCCCTCAGTAATAGGAAGAGCTCAAACAATTTTCTGTATTTAAGTTGTAGGTAAGCAGCATAGCACTTGCAAAGCAAGAGCTGGAGGACCCTCAGAGCTACCAAAACTTAAAAGTGAATACAAACTTCAAACAATAAATAAAGAACAAAAAAGTCAACATTTTTGGAATGAGTCATAGTTGTGTTTAGGCCTACACATGACAGTTCCCTCCAAGCTGCAGGGAACATTGCTGAAGAAGGGGCTAGGGAGGATCAAAAGAGCCAGATGAATGGGATAGGGGTTGTAAAATGTCTTCTAGCTGCAACACACAGTCACTGCAATAACAAACTCTCAATATCTATGGATGACTGTACTGGATCTGCACAAGAATGAACCCATCAGCAGTGACATGGGGATGGTGAGGGAATTTAAGGTCTGCTATCTCTCACTGCTGATCTGTTTTCAAAGGGTTAATTCAGGTGAAAAAGTAGTTATTGCCTTTGGCTGTGTATTCACTAGTGACTCTCCAGAGTACACTGGGTAATCCCAATGTAGCAGTCACACAGAGAATCAAGTTAAATTGAATGCGTCACAGACAAATCTAAAAGTTATGAATCTGGGAAAAGGACTATTAGGGTGTGTGTGAGGGGATGGTTGATAGGGGTGACAGAGAAACTAAAGGTTGGGAAAGAAGAAAGTAAGAATTCATTATAGACACGTATAAATTTGCCAAAGAACCAATTTAATAAAAAAAGTGAAAACCAGTGTTTTATTCACCACCCCCTCCCTGATAATGTTGACTAAGCTATTTATGTCTGAGGTTTCCCTAGAGGTCAAGTAACAAGGCTGAGAATTGTGAAGTGCTTATTTTTGGTAATACACACTTTTTAAAAATGAATATTCTATTCATGATACTTGGGAGCAATCATGGTGGAGATGGTAGGAAATGAATACGATGTTTTACAAGTTTTAAAAAGCCACAAAATCACTAGTTTTTTGTTTTTTCATAAAACAATTCCTTCTTTGGGGTTTTATCAAATAAGCCTCACATCTAGGTTTTTTTATTGAGCAAAAGTTACTATTCATTTTTAACTTTTGTAACTCTAATAAATGCAATTACAGAACATTTGGAAAGGATTTGTTTGTTTGTTTCAGTTTTTGAGGCAGGGTCTCTCTACATAGCCCTGGCTGTCCTGGAGCTCATTATGAAGACCAGGCTGGCCTTGACCTCACAGAGAACTTCCTGCTTCTGTGTCCTGAGTGCTGCTAGGTTGGGAGGGATTTTTATATAGTCTGCTAGTGTCAAGTGCTACTATGCATAACAATTATTGTTCTGAGCTAAAACCAACAGATCTTAGCTCTGTAGTGATGCATGTATACAGACAATGAGTACTGAGACTGTGATAGGACAAGGGGCTTGAAGGAAAGCAGAAATGCATGTCTCTGGGAACATAAGAATACATCAATTTTACTTGAGTACTTTGGATGGTTTTCAAGAGGAACCTGAAGCAAGCTTCAACCTGAGGAAGCAAGAGAAGTTATATTCCAGAAAGGGAGGAGCAGAAGCAAAAAACACAAAGAAAATGAGAGGGATTCTCCTCTATAGGCACTCAGAATATGAGGTTGACATATTCTGATTAGTCACATAAAAGCTAGATTTGCCAAGAAAGACTGGGGAAGAGAATGTAGTTAAGAGGAGGTTATAATGACTCAGAAAAACAAAACAAAATAAAATGATAGGCCTGCCAGAACCAGTAAAAGTGTTGGTCTTGCCAGAGTAGAAAATGTGGCTTAATTTATGATTTAGTCTGACAAGCAGAAGATAAATGAATAAAAAGAGAGAAAAAGTTGCTAAGGCAGGAATTGCTGGGTGAGACCCACTCCCTTAGAGCATAAAACGTGATTTGCTGACTAAGATGGTTGATTGAAGACTTTAAGAACGTCAAGTCTAGAATTTCAATTTCTGAGACTGAGATAGTGATATCTTTAGTCATGAGCAGCAAAAAAGGGTCATGAAGCAGTGATAAAGCACTTGGAGTGGGATGGGGAATTTGGCATCCAGGCCAATGTTGGGGGCAGTATAAAGTGCCAAAGTAACTCTTGAGGCCAATTTGCTATTACTTATTGCAATTTTTCTAGTTCACTCTCTCTGATAAAAAATTGTAAATAAAATAAATGCCTATATAATAGACAGTTGAACATGCAGTACATTCACACAATATGATCTTATTTAGAATGCAATCTGGCTTAGGTTGTGGTATACATATGTGCTGATACAGAAATATAAAACAATTTGAAATGCAGAATACCATATCCCCATGTTTCAAAAAATGCCTACTAAAATTATATGCTCTCAAGAGGTATACCCCTGATCTTAATAAATTCTATATGTATATGATATAGTTGCTTTCTGAGAGTTGGTATGCTTCTATCATATAGTTGTTAGTGTTGACTATTAACACATCAGATACTCAAGGGTGAGTCTGTCCTATTGGCCATACTGGATCAAAACCACATTTGAGTACAGAAAATAGACTGTTCAAGCTGCAGGAATACTTGAACATATTTCTCTTCCAGTGAATATTATAACTGCTCCTGCTTTAACAATCACAGCTTTTTTCCCCCTTGTTTTGGTCTTCTCCTCTTCTAGACTTACTGAGCATTCCAGTCATGGAATTACTCCTGTTTCCTAAGAGCACCCGATGTAGAGTAAAACCATGCTTCATTAAATTCTCCCCCAAACATCCAGCATGACTCATATCTAGAGACAAACCTTTGTTGAATTCTCTTAATGAGGTACCCCATAGTTCCCTAGGGTGCATCTTTTCTCTTATTGACTTGAGTCATAAACCCAGCATATTTTACTGTAGGCATAATCTTGGTGGTCTGAGGGATGAAGCTCCTGCTTGATTTTGGACTTGGTATTTTGACCACAGTTCTCATGTAGACCTCAACTGGGCTACTCTAGGCTTCCTAGAAGAAACACTACTCTGAATTACAGACTCTGGATTTATCCTATCACTCTGGTTGCCAGGGTCCAAGGAATGCTAAGCAAAATAGGGTTCACTTGACAAAATGGAGAGTCACAGGAATAGGCACTGAAAAGGTACAAAGGAAAGAGTTGGATAAATGAGTTGCAGTAGATGGAATAATTAATCAATCTAGACAATAATTTAGCACATAGTAAATGCCTAGGTAAATATTTTTAAAAAGAAATTACTAGTTAATGGCAATTACTTCTTTCATTTACTCTTTTAAAAGCATGTCATATGCATAAGTAAAGAGATGCTATAGTAGGTATTGTCATTCAGGTATTCATATTTTTTGGTTATTTTCTCAACATAGATTCTGTATACCATGTATATCTTATGCCTGAGGAGACCAGAAGAGGGTGTCACATCCCTCAGAATTGGAGTTGCATACAACTTTGAGACACTATATGGGTAGTAGGAACCAAACCTAGGTCCTCTGGAAGAGCAGCCAATGCTCTTAACCGCTGAGCCATCTCTTGCCCCAAATCCTCAGTTAATCTTATAATTCATCATTACACTTATTATTATGGCTAAGGTAATAACAGCAAAATTCTGATTCATCTTTCATTACTGAATATGAAAAAAGAAGAACAGATGGTTATAACTATAGAAGAAAACTTTTAGGTACAAAAGTTGAACCAGTTTCAGGTGGTTAGTTACAGTTTGTTTCTATGCTTGGGTTGCTAAACTAGAGTTGAAGAACAGATAAAAGAATTATGTCAATGTCCTCCTCAGAAGCAGATAAAAGAATTATGACAATGTCCTCCTCAGAAGCAAAGTCTGCAAGGAATTTGGTTCAGTAGTTTATATAGGGGATGAGGAATAGAATGAGGCCAATAGAAGCTATGTTTATAAATGAGTTACTGCTGTGAGAAAGTAGGGCTCAGCTTGTGAGGGACGTCTAGGAGACTACATAGACTCTGGCCTCAAAATTATTCCATACAAGTGAAGGGAAAGTTGGGATATATAGCCATCACCTTCCATTTTTCCTTAACTGAGAATTGCCCCTGGAGAGATGTTAACTCTCTAAATGTATCTATGTTTATGAAGCCAGAAAAGTCAGACTGAATCTCTTACTTGATGCTTAAAACTTGGTAGACTTTGAATGGTTGACTGTCAATATCTGCTATGGCATCTCTGTAGCTGCTTTAGTCAGTGCTACTTTTTGAAGTGGTTCAAAATGATAATAGAAATGTTTCTGCTAATCCTATTACCAAGAAACACTGAGTTTCATATCATCACCCCACCAAACTAAGTTCTTTCTTCATTTAGCAACTTATTCACATATTTTTGAGGATTTACTATGTGCCAGAGACTAATTAAACTAATTGGAAAGAATAACAAATGAGACAGAATTCTTAGGTTTATTAACTCTATAGTAGTGATGTTGGTAAGGAAAGATTGATTGCCTTTTTTTCTGGTGAAAGTTGCCATAGTTTGCAATGTGGGAGATGGTCAAGAAAGCTTTCTGCAGGAAGAAACAATTGGGATAAGAGAGATAATACTTATTCAGATGGATGAAGTGAGAGAAAGATAAGATGCTCTGAGCAGAAGGAGCAATCTGTACAGAATAAAAGACAAAGGGAAAAGAGTGAGAGAAACCTGATAAGTGCCTAGGGACAGTGCATACAGTTGGAAACTTAATGGGGGAGTGTATCTTGTAAAATATATTTTTTGTTGGAAAGGAAGCCTGGAAATATAAGAAGGGAGCAGACTAGAAGGACTTTAAGATCAATATGAAGAATTTAGACATTATCCAGAGAGTAATTCAGTCACTGAGAGGTTGTTATTCTAGTTTCTACTGGAAAAGAGTTGAATGAGAAGATGGATAGATGAGATAGCGTGGGTTCTGATGAAAAGGTACAAAGGAAAGTGGGTGGTCTGCATTTTGCAGTACATAGAATAACAAAACAGCAAATTATATTGTTAGGCAAGTGACTTAACTGATGACAAGTAAAGGACGGAAGTGAGCTGAAAAGAACTGGAACAAAATAGAAGAGGTGGTTAATGATGGCAGAACAAGTATAGTATATTGAGAGAAATTGAATAGGGGAATAGAAAGGCTAGGTGAATTTTTTTATATAGCTCCGTGTGGTAACAATTCTAGGGTACAGTGTGACCATGGCAGTTAATTGTTAGTTTTGTTATAGGGAAGAAGGTACTTGGACAAGAAAACACAGGAACCAAGAAGACTGAAAATTTGGTGGTTGGTGGGCTCCTGGACACAGAGATGACAAAGGACAGAGGTAGGTGGCAGGATAAATGATATGGTATGGGAAAACTGAAATGTTCTCTTATTCATCTTAATGTATACTACACTGGAATAAGCTGTGTGTGCGTGTGTGTGTGTGTGTGTGTGTGTGTGTGTGTGTGTGTGTGTGTGTGCATATCTCCCTCTCTCTCTGTCTTCCTGTCTCTCTCTTTCTCTGTGGGTATGAAAACGAATCTATCCAGGCTATAATTACTGGGGATAATTACAATGCCTACCCTTGTCCAACTCCATACTTTGGGGGCTTCTGTATTTCCTTCACATCCTTGTTACTAGGTTTGTACTCCAAATTACAAATTAACATACGTAAAACGTGTCACAGGAACATGGCACATTGGGAACAGTGCATTTGAACAAATACCTCAGGGTTTTGGTAATTTTTGTATGAACGTGGAGGAATATTTTGTAAGAGCAGTAGTAACGGGACTGTTGAAGGAGACGGTCAGCCTCCAACAAACAAGGAGCCAGATTGGATCAGAGAAAATGATGGGGAATAAAGGTAATTCCTTTAGTATAGAAAGTGTCAGAAGGCACAATGTGAAAGTTTGCTGAGGGAGAGAGCAGTAAGTGTCTGTGGGGAAAGAAGCACCCATAGTAGAAGTTGGAAATGTTGCCTCCAAATGTGTAAATGTGCTTTGATTTTTGTACCAGCTTTGGATGACAGAGATGTTAAAGAAATAGCAGTTCTCTGGGGATAGGGGTGGAGCAAGGACACTGCTTGTCTCTAGGAGCTGAATGCCTGGATGGGTTCTTTCTCTGTGGGAAGTCTGCTTTAGGCAAGCAACTTTCAGCCCTGTGTGCAGCACATTAATTAATTCAATAGATCCAGTCAATGCCATTCAACATTTTGAAAAAGCTGGTCATGTGTAAAATGAGTTAGAGACTACTATTTTATCAACAATAAGTGGGTGACTTGTCTGCAGGATAGCAATGCTTACATATAGGAAAACAATTTAATATTGCATGACTACAGTATTCTATTTGGAGGAATGAATTCATGTCAGGAGCCCCTTTAGAGTTTCAGACAAAATTGCATGTTTAATGATTTAATTTACTGAAAAAAAAAAACAGTGTTTGGGATAGGCTGTTGTTATTGGCTTTTTTTTTTTTAGATATACCTGTTGTAAAGAAATATTTTTACATGAAATGGGTTCATTATGCCCCTCTCTCCTCTATTCTCCTGTAGTGGATATATATTACAACAAAATTTGCCAGGGAGTGCCATATGGCAGTTGGAAGCATATAATAGAGCCCAGGTTAGTAAAAAAAAATCTAGCTTTACCATTCACCAGCTACTGAATTATAGTAGATTATTTTCCCTTTCAATGCCTTGTTTTCTTTATCTGTAAAATGAATATAATGATGCTGTATACTTAAGAAAACTACTATGAGCATTAAATTAAGACTTGTGAAATACTGATATCAGTAGCTATTAGATATGTACTGAACAAAATAAAGAAAAACAAGGGCAGAAATTATGGATTCCTGTTCTAATCCTCTCTAACTTAAGATGTTCTATTCATTTGTTTTTTATTCTTTGTATTTTCCTGGAGCAGATAGTAAATAATTAGTAGCACAGAGGCATGAAAACTGGATATGGTGGTGGAGATAACATGGTAGGCATTAGTAATGGCTATTTTTTACTTTTTGTAGCACAAAGTTTCCCTGTATACCCTAAATGCTGTTTAACATCAAGAAGAGGCATTCTGCTCTATGGAAGCAGAACAGCAGGATTCTCATGTTAGGGGTGATGTGAGGATAGCAGACAGATCTGAGTTTGTTCTGCAGGAGCATTCCCTGGGGCCTGTTGTGTCTCCTTTCTCTGACACTGATGCATGGTGACTGCCCTTTCCTCTCCTCCCTAACCAGTGATAACTCTTTGGGCCTGAGTGTTTTGGGAACTATGAAGGGCTTGATGTCAACACATCTCTACAATGAATCTCAGTATCACAAAAATACAAGGGAAAGAAAAAAGCAGGTCAACATAAGGGGACAAATACCCCAGTATAGAAGCAAGCAAAAAATCAGATATTTCTCTAAAGAAGATATATGAACGGCCAATAAACACATGACAAAATGCTCAGTCAATAGTTATCAGGAAAATGGGAATTCAGACTATGAGAAAAATTCTTCACACTTACTGAGATGCCTGTGTTAAAAAAGACAGACAAGAGCAAGTGTTTGGTAAGAATGTGGGGAAGTTGGCACCCTTATATACTTTTGGCAATGATATGAAATGGTTAAGCCACTTTGGAAAACAGTTTGGCATTTCCTCAAAATGTTAGAGTTATTAAGATGAACCAAAAATCCCACTTCTAGGCATATTTCTGAAAGAAATGACACATTTTTGTTCACACAAAAATGTAAACATCAGTGTTTATACATTTTTCATAATAGTCCAAAGGTAGAAATAGTCCAAATGTCTATCAATGGCTGAATGGGAAATACAATGTTTCATATATATACAATGAAATACTATGTGGCCATAAAAAGGAATATGATACTGATGTGTGCTACCTCATGGCTAGACTTTGCATACCTTAAGTAAAAGAATCTAGATGTAAGAGACTACATATAATATTTCTCGATTAATATAAAGTTTATAGATTAGGCAATTCCTTAAAGATTAGTGGCTGCTTGATAGGAAGGTGGTGGGAGAAATGGAGAGTGAGTGACAGGTTGATGAATCAAGGATTTCTTCGGGGGATGATGATTAGTTTCTGAAGTTGATTTTTATGATGATAGCATTACTATGTAAATCTACTAAAAAAATCACAGGGTTGTATAACATAGTGGTATCATTCTTCTGTCAATAATATTATATTTTTAAATAAAAATTATCAATTAGGAAGAGAAGCATCACATCTGATTACTCTTGTGTCAAACTACTATCCATCATTTGTAAATCAAAGCTATAACCAGCTTGTTTCTAGTTATTTTTATTTCAGTGTCTATTAAAATCTGGCAGAAATCCAGGGAAGTCTATACTCCATTCTCCTTCTGGGTAGAGAGTTAAACATCTAGGGGTTTGGATTTTAACATTCACCACTCTCAATTTTAATATTCACATGGGATTAGATTATGAAATCCTCTCAAAGCAATGGAATATGAATATGGAATAATAAGTGTATGAGGTGTACTTTACGTAGGGAATTCCTTGGGAGATGCTTCATAGGTTGATGGTAACTAGGGAATTTTACTGCAGAAAAGTTAGCCTGTTGCTAGGCAACACTGCAGCTTCAATTGAATTCATGGTGATCAGAATGCCTTGCATAAACTCATAATTCATATTCCTATCTCCAATAACAACAGTGCAGATTAAAAATATTCTTCAAATTGAAAGGGGCTATAATCCCAGTTATATAGGAGTTAGTCATATATTCCCCATTTAAAAAGCCATATTACAATTTCTGTATACTTTTTAGATTCTTATTATTCATAACCATATATTTTGCAGGATTATAATTGTAATGCATGTACCACCTAAATTTTTTTCTTTTATTACAAGAAAATAATTATTTTTAAAGGTTGCCTAATGATTATTTTAAATGATCACATAACATCTCTTAGTTGATGTTTTATAGCTTACTACTTTTGTTTTATCTGTGGACACTTTCTATTTTCATTCATTTATAGAGAATTTCAGAGCACATGGCTTCTTTGAAAAGAATGTATAATACAAGTGCTTGACGAGTTAAATACTACTGTTTGATGGCTATATTTAACTAGCCCCCCCTTTTTATAGCTGTTTGGAAATGACTTCGGAAGCACATTTAATCTATCCAATCAGTCATTTCACCAAAGTGGAAACACTGTCTTGATGCTTGGATGAATCTTAAAGCTTCCTGTGTGCCTGGCAAAGGTTATGATGGAAGCTTTGAATCTTGGAGATTGCTGGTTGCATGGAATGTGGCTTGGGGATTTAGTAAAATTATTTGAAAAGCATTCCACAGGAATGAAAGAGAAATTTTCTCAAGTACAAGAAATGGGACTGACTCCCACAAGAATTTAGCATGCAAAAAAGTATACAAATGCAGAACCCGTGTGTTTTAACAGATTTTTGAAAATGATTAAGAAGTAAAAGAAAGTTTGTTTTCTGTTGCAAGATTGTTCTAATTGCTAATCATAGGGCACAAATTTTGTTCAAGATTGAAGCTTTCTGGCTAAATATTATAAGTTCCAACCACCTCATTTCCTTGTCTTACTAGGGAAGAAATGTACAGATCACAGTTGTAATAAGAATATTAACTATTTCATATAAGGCTGTGTGTTGTGGATTTTAAACATGTCTCTTCACTTATTGGCATTTTCAAGACTTTCAAAAACAAACCATGTAGAAAAACTGAAGTAGCTTTCCGAAGTTCAAACAAAACAAAAGTGGAAATCCCCAGCCATAGTGCATGGGTTCTTTTTTTTTTTTTAATCTCTTAGATCAAAAAGGCAATGCAGTCCTGTTGTCAATAAATAAATAAAAAAATTAAATAAATAAATGAAAAACTGAGGTCTTATTTCCTTGGCCTTTACCTTTCAAAACTGAAATGTTATAAATTGATTTTGAAACGAGAAGCCCTGCTAATGTCAGTTGAATGCTTACCCTGGATTTTTTCTTTCAATTTCAAATTGTAAAGGACTCTATAGGCTTTTCTTCTGATTTGGCAGCAGCCTGCTTAGCATTAAGGAAGGCCAAACCAGACTCCTGAGTCCAGTAATTATGGCTGAGCTCTTGGATATTCTCTTTGGTAGATAACAAGGTCAGGTCTTCCCATATTATAAGGAGCCAGGAGGTGCAGGCTGTCTGGCCAATTCCTGCATTGGAAAGCTGTTCAGCTCAGAACACTTTCGAAGCCTAAAGTAAAGGCATGCCTCTTGCCAATAGGAGATTGCTTTAAAAAGAAACTGACCTGGAACATGGTTCTCATCAACACATCTGCAGGGATCTTTGAGCAGGAGGCCATATTAATCATTCATGATCAAGAAGATGCTGTACAACCCATAGCAAATGTTTATTTCAAAGGAACTAAAACATCTTGGCATTAGGATGTGAATGGCTCCTCATAGAAATTGAACAAGAATTTTATGACTAGTTAGAATTAAGTATTTGGTACCCACTTTTATTTTTTTCCAGTTTGGTTTATTTAGATTCAGCATTTTTTAATGTGGCCAATGCTGTGTATCTTGACAAACACATTCAGTTTTGTAACAGGCACTGCATTTAAGATGGAGAACATGTCTACCATCCTCCAAAGTTCTCTCATGCCCTTTTGTATTCAGCCTTTCCAGCTACCCTCTCATCCCTGGCAAACACAAACTGTTTTTTGTCTTGAAAGCCTTGCCTTTTCTAGAATGTCAGATAAATGGAACCATGCAGGATGTAGCCTTCAGAATCCAGTTTCTTTCACTGAGCATCATGCATTTGAGATTCATATTTGTTGTACACATCACTAGTTTGCTCTTTTTATTTGCTTTACATTATATTATGGTATGATTTCAACATGGTCTGTTTCCCTGCTCACTAGCTGATGGACATTTGGCTGTATACTTCATTTTTGCTATTATATTATTTTCCTTTTTTCTTTTTTACCATGGTGTACAGTTTACAGGATGATTTATACCTACATTTCTCCTATTTTACAATATTGTTATTCTACCTTTCTGATAATCAGTGAATGCTAAACAAAGTTTAAATGGCTTGTAAAGTTTACTAGTTGAGGCTACATTTTTGAATGTCTTTGCCTTAGAATAACTTTTTATCTACTATATCATGCCATGTCTCTGGCCTGCAAGGAATACTGTCAATTGAAGACCTATATATTGAAAGATAATGATATACTATCTGTTTAACAGAATTTGGAGATAGCAAATAGAGACATTTTTTTAGAAATGAGGATCCTATTTGTGTTAATGCATATGGTATCAAGAAAATCAGTTTGGAATTAGCCTTGGATGTATAGCCTAGCCCTTTCCATGATTAATTCTGTGGACTAGGGGAAGCTCTTTTCTGAGCCTCAATTTCTTCCTGCAGTCATTGCTTTCTATTGTATTGATCTCTGAGCCTTGTGATGATCAAGCTGTGTGCCCATAGTGCATCTCATATAGCAGCAGGGGCAGGCTAACCACTTCCTTTTGTTATTTTCCTTCTTTTTCTAGTACACGAACATACTCATACAATAGACACATGCCATGTACATACCTTTGTCTACTAATATAAGGATAAAGTTCTAGCAAGCTTATGCAAGGAGGAAATCAAGCCTACAATCAGAGAGAGAACAGAATTAACTCAGAGAACTTAGATGTACCAGTCTCAGAACTGCAGGACAGATGGATGTGAAAGCTTTTCCCACCATAGATCCCTTGGGCCTCTTCTCATGCCTAATCCCATCTGGCTGGGAGGAGTCCTGTGTGGCTGCTATCTTTGGCTTCTTTACATTATTTATTTACTGTCTATTTTCTATTGCATGAGGCTAGGGGCTAATCTTAGATGAAATTTTGAGAAAGCCTCTGTTAGTGTGGTACTGTTTTGTTTGTTTGTTTTTCTTAAAGTGACTTATCTTCCTGGGTCTTGGGAAGGAAGAAGGTATTCAGAGTTCCATGACTCAGGGCTTGGATGTGGCTTGGGGAAAGACCTTTTGCCTATGATGTAGGAAGCCCTGGGTTTACTTTCCATAAGTGTAAAACCAACTAACTAATGAAACAAACAGAAAGCCCTACCTCTATACTCAGAGCTCCTTTCTCTACCATCAAAACTGCTCAGTTTAATCATTAGAAAAAAAAACTGATAATGTAATTGACAAGAATCTTTTCAGTTCTGGTACATAAATTCTCATAGTAACTAACAGTTTAAGTCACAAACTTTTGG
This sequence comes from Cricetiscus sungorus, assembly GCA_030556225.1. Taxonomy (NCBI): domain Eukaryota; kingdom Metazoa; phylum Chordata; class Mammalia; order Rodentia; family Cricetidae; genus Cricetiscus; species Cricetiscus sungorus. The sequence goes on along the minus strand of JANBXA010000405.1, from coordinate 4,197,775 downwards.
GGATATTTTTAAATTTTACCAACCAATTTTTCTATGCAACTGGAAAAGAATGCCCATGATAGAATTTCAGCAATATTTTGTAGTAGAAAAAGGTTTGGAATAGACACCTGGGCTCTTACATTTGTGTTTTGAGTAATTCTAAGACCTGAGACAAATACCACCTATGTAAGTATATTAGATGCCCTTATATCTGCCATGTCTCTTTTCTGGCTCTTTCTGGAACATTTCACATTATTCTGCATGCTAGTCACTGGAGTCAACTCATTCTTAACACCAAGTCCTCTTTATTCTGTACTCAAATACAAATAGACTCCCATTTAAAAAATGTACCATGATGACTCCCTTGGAGGCACTGAGTTCTGCTTCTGTATGAGAGGCTTGATCTTAGGGGCCATACTTGTCATCCTTTTTGGCCTTTCTTATGTGCAGCAGTTAAAACATTGGTCACAGTGAGGAAAAGCTGGTCTTTCTGCTATTATTCATCACCTGTGACTCAGAGTCCAAAGGAGCATTTTACTCACCATCTTGCCAAAGGAGGAATGTTAGTGACTCACTGGAGGAAGAAAATCAAAATTGTATGTTGGCAAACCAGGAGAACTTGACTTTTTTTAAAATGGAAGATTAGAGGAATACATTTTTCCCCACAAATCTGTGGTAATAGTTTTAAGATCTGTGTTTGAAAAATAAAGACTTTTGGAAGCAAGATCAGTTTTCTCTTAGTACATTTTTTTCTGTATAATAAATCCTGTCCCTTTGAATAGAATGTAATCTAATACATTAAAAAGTCCTGAGGCTTTTATTTTAAAGGCAGCAGCATTGCTACAGGCAAAGTAATTATACCCATTATCTCCTCAAAATGTCAGTGGAGCTTTGGCATCAAAATCCCAGAGGAATCCCAAATTGCCTAAGTAGTTTGAAAATTTTAAGAAATGTATTCTTGGAGGGGAAAGAAGGTACTTAAGAGACAAGGAACTCTGAAGTCTACACTATACAAAAAGTCACAACAAGAAACTCTGAAGTCTACATTATACAAAAAGTCACAATAACTCATACTTCTTTTTTTAAAAAATCATTCTTATGTTGCTTTGGAACTTTGTTTTTACAGTATGCCTTATAGTTTGCAAACAATTAACATAATCGTTGAACATCAAGAGCAAACTATTATTTGAACTATATGATTGAAAGTACCACTTCTTAATAATCCATCATCACAAAGATTGCCACTTAGGTAAAAATAAAATGAACATGTCATAAAAATGGAATTTTTTTAAATAACAGGAATGGCTATAAAGTATAATTGTTATTAACTACAGTTTTCTATGAGTTGTTGGTCTGCTTAAGTAGGCTGAAGTAGTTAAAACTGAGGTGAGGAAGAAAAATTAATTTTTTGAATTCCTAAGAATTTTGCTAAATATCATGGTGGATATATGGCAGAGAGAATGTCTGGCTTACCTAAGATATTATGTGTTACGAGCAGTTTTCATGCCAGCCTGGTCCCAGAGCCTCATCAGCCCCAAATAATGACATCTCCCATCAATTATGGATCTCAGCACTGAAAGTTCTGTAGTTGATATCTTCTTCTGCCCTAGGGAAATTGATATGGTAACTTTCCCTAAATAAAGTTAAATTGCCTTATTATCTCCTCCTCACAAGGAGATTAGTCTACTAGATGAGATGATATAAATCTGTGCAATGAAAAGTTTAATAACCAAATTAAATAATAGTGCTGATAACATACTGTCAAAGTTAGTACAAATACTGCATATAAAGTACTAGCTCTTCAAGGCACTGAATCTAAGGGCTGGAAAGATGGCTCAGTATTTAAGAGCTTATACTGATCTTATAGGGGATGTGTTTAATTTCTAGCATCCATGTTGGGCAACTCACAACTGCCTCTAAATGTAACTCTAATTCTAGGGAATCACACACCTTCTTCTGGCCTGCACAGGCTCCTGTATTCAGGTGTATACACCCACATGTATATGATATATACATAATTAAAAATAACTCCTATTGAGCCATGGAGATACAGTTCAAGAACTGAATGCCTATTATATAGTAAGGTAGCTATTGTGTTAGGAAGTTTTCCCAAGAAAACTATACTTCAGACAAAACCTACTAGCTTACAGATTTCCTAGTGTCAGTAAATAGTTAAGCTGGAATTAACACTTAGCTCTTGGTCAAGACTGTGTCCACCTTAGAGCATAGGCCTCTGAAAACCAGTCTGCTGCAGGTTCAAACCTGCCATCAGTTCAGTCATGGATGATGCAATATTTCTGCAGCTTATTGTAGAAAATGGTTCTGGAATGTGCAAAGCCAGCTTCACAGGTAACAATGCTACATGGGCCAACTTTTTCTCCATTGTAGGCCATTCAAGGTACCTGGGCATGATGTTGAGCTTGAGCCAGAAAGACCCCTACCTGGGCAACTAGTCCCAGAACAAAAGAAGCATCCTCATTGTAAAGTATTCCATCTAGCACAGCATTGCCATCCTCCCAGAGCCTTCCCCTGACTCAGGAAAGGAGGACAGCCCAGTCTATGCCCCGTGTCTACTCAGAGGAGTGACTGAACATTATATACTCTAGAAATTTAAAAGAATCTTCTTCCTCAATAGATTTTTATTTTTGTTTTTGTTTTTAAATGGTCAGTCATCATGGTCCTGCTTTTTCTTACCCCAGTCTGATGCATGAAGGCTTTGGATCTCCTAGGAGTGGGTTGAGGTGTTAAGGCAGCCAGGGATTACCTATACCCTGAATTGAGATCAGTTTAATAAAAGTGTGCACATAACAAACAAATGGAAACCTCAGGTCTTTTGGTTTAAGAAACCAGTATGTTGACAGTCTCAAAAGAATTTTCAATAATTTGATATTCTTCTGTTGAGAAGTCTTTGTTGAGATGTGTACCCCATTTTTAATTATATTATTTGGTATTTTTATGTCTAGTTTCTTGAGTTCTTTATATATTTTAGAGATCATTCTCTGTCAGATGTGGGGTTGGTGAAGACCTTTTCCCATTCTATAGGCTCCTGCTCCTGTTTTGTCTTATTGACTGTTTTTTTTTTGTTTTGTTTTTTTGTTTTTTTTTGCCTCACAGAAGCTTCTCAGTTTCAGGAGATCCCATTTAATAATTGTTGATCTCAGTGTCTATGCTACTGGTGTTATGTTTAAGAAGTGGTCTCCTATGCCTATGCATTTAAGGCTACTTCCCATTTTCTCTTCTGTGAGGTTCAGTGTGGCCAGATTTATGTTGAGGTCTTTGATCCAGTTGGACTTGAGTTTTGAGCATGAGGATAGATATGGATCTATTTGCATTCTTCAGCATCTTGACATTCAGTTATGCTAGCACCATTTGTTGAAGATGCTTTGTTTTCTCCATTATGTAATTTTAGCTTATTTCTGCAAGACACTTAACATTCCTAACCCTCAGGGAAATACAAATCAAAATAACTCCATGATAACATCTTACACCAGTCAGGATAGCTAAGATCAAAGACACCAAACATTGATGATAGCTTATGCTAGAGAGGATTAAGGAGAACACTCCTCCATTGCTGGTGGGAGTACAAACTTGTGGGGTCACTTTGGAAATCAGTATGGCATTTTCTCAAAAAACTGAGAATCAGTCTTTCTCAAGACCAGCAATACTTTGCATATACGCAAAGAACGCACACTCGTACAACAAGGTCATTTGCTCAGCTGTGTTCATAGCAGCATTATTTGTGATAGCCAGAACCTGGAAGCAAACTAGAAGCCCCTCAACTGAGTATGTATAAAGAAAATGTGGTGCATTTACACAATGGATTACTACTCAGCAGAAAAAAAAAGACATCTTGAAATTTGCAGGTAAATGGACAGAACTAGATAAAATCATCCTGAGTGAAGTAACTCAGACATAGAAAGATAAACATGGTATGTACTCACTCATGAGTGGATATTAAATGTAAAGCAAAGGATAACCAGCCGATATATATCTATGACTTAAGAGAAACTAGGTAACAAGGAGAACCCTAAGAGAGACATACATGGATTCCCCTGGAAAGGGGAAATAGACACGATCTCCTGAGAAAACTGGGAGTGTATGTGGTGGGGGAGGGGGAGAGGAGAAAAAAATGAAGGAATGGGATGATTGAGATGGGGGAAAGACAGAGAGGGAGAACAAGGGAAAAATATCTTGATTGAGGGAGTCATTGCAGGGCTATCATGAAACCTTTCACTAAGGAAATTCCCAGGAATCAACAAGTATGACCCCAGCTAAGTCCCTAAACATCAGTGGAGTGGGTGCCTGAACTGGTCTTCCCCAGTTATCAGACTACCTTAATTATCATCATAAAGCCATCATTGAGCAGCTGATAGAAGCAGATGCTTAGATCCACAGCTGTTGGGCTCCCAGATTCCAGTTTAAGAGAGGGAGGAGTGATAATAAGAGCAAAAGGGTCAAGCCCATTTTGGGGATACTGAACTGGCTTTTGGGAGCTCATTCTCTTTGGAGGGATACTTTGCTCAGGCTAGATATGGGGGGGTAGCCTTGGTCCTGCATCATAGTGATGTGTCAGAATTTGGGAAGCTTATCCTTTCTGAAGAGTGGAGAGGGGTGGGGGCTAACAGGAGAGAGCAAGAGGATAGGAGGGAATGGGAACTGGAATTGCTATGTAAAATGAGAAAATATTGTTTTAAAATAAAAAATTATGTAAAAAAAAATTGGTGGTCACAATGTGAGTTTCTCTCCATAAACAGTTCTCTCTTGGAGAGAGAACTCCAGAGAGAACTCTCTCTGGCTTGTGTAGCATCTGAGTGCTACAGGACTAGGGCTTGGAGGAAGATCCATTCTTCCTGGCTTCTGGCCCTGGGCTGATGAAATAATGACATGACTGATTTCATGGTTTGAAGCAATTGGTGAAGGTTTGAGTCAAAGATGATGTTTTGTTTGTGCTGTTTCCTTTTTTTTTTCTTTATTTCTTTCTCCTCCAAGCCTTTTAGTTGGCATCTTCATTTGTCCAGTTCTTAGCATCATTGGAGTGCTGAGCCTGTCCATCTGTTATACTGGTCTTAAGTGTACACCAGTGATGTCTTTTCTGGTTTCAACCTGCCATCCCATTTATAGGTCTTAACCTGCTTTTAGGTTAATAATTGTCAAATATGAAGTCTGTGGCATCCTGAATTATAATATTAAAATTGTTGATGCACTAACCATCACCATAGGCTCTGAAATAGGCCAATAATCTGTACTGTGGTTATTTTTCACTATGATATTTAAGCTATCCTGCCATCGGGCCAAGCACACACTTCTTTTTAATATTTTTTCATTGTATATAGTCATTGTACATGGTACTTTGCTACATATGGGCACTTTCACACAATTATAAATTGTATATTGAACACATTTTACCCATAACCTCTTTAGTCTTCCCCTGCATGCTATTCCCCTCTGTTTTCTTAGACATCTTTGCTTACATTTGAATATCATATATACACACATGATTGTATGCATCTATATAAAATCTAGGAACCACAAATAAAATAAAGTGTATACCTATCTTTCTGAGACTGGCTTAATATACTTAATATGATTATCTCCAGTTAGATATATGTTTCCTGAAAGGACATAATTTCATCTACTTTTGTTTCATACATTCCCTTGTTGGTTCCTAGTTTAGTTCCATAACTTAGCTGTTGTCAACAATGCTGCAGTAAACATTGATACACAAGTATCTTTATAATACATTAACTTTAACATAGTGGCTGAATTAGTAAATGTACATTCTTCCCACCATCAATATATAAAGGTTGCTTTCTTGACATATGTTCTGACCTCTAGAGAACATTAGTGCTCTTCTTAAGTTTTCAGTCTTAGCATCAGGTGGATACTGTCACCTATGCACAGGTTCATTCATTCATTCTTCATTTGTTTATATCTCCCAGTCCCACCTTGAGTTAGTCACACTGCCCTGGTGTCTGTATTAGTCCTTTATTTATAGCTTTAATTATTGTTCATGACCTGGATTCTTTCATGTAGTACTTCTCTCACATGATTCAACTTACATAATTACTAATTTATATATAAATCCCAAACTTCAACTTGTCTGAATGACCCTTTTGGACATGAATATTGCTTTGCTCCTCTAGTACACCTATATTATCAGCTCCTAAGTTACTTGAAATCATAGTCACGAACTGAATGCATTTTACATACGTCTTCTTTCACCCTTTCTCAATAAAACATTTTCATAGGCTGTATGGCCTAAATATAGAAAATAACCAAAGTACTAATAAATGAAAGAGAGATTGACTGATTAACTCTTTACAAACAGGAGACAGTCGATTAAAGCTTCATGAGAAATACTAAGTGATTTACTATTTACTATTGCTAAAGGGCAGAATTGACAATGAATTGTTAAAAACATTTGTGTAGAATGCTTTTGGATTGGAGCCACGTTGATTTCTCCATGTTCTAAGACTCAAACTGGTATCCTCAGCAATAGATTATAACTGTTAAGTTTTGGAGGGCAACCAAGATGAGTGGCAAAAGACTGTAATGTTGGGCATCTGTAGGATATCCTTGATATTCTTCACTTGTTTATTTCTCTAGCTAAGACTTTAAGTGCTATATTGAACAGGAAAGAGGAAAGCAGACATCCTTGTTTGTGCTTTTAGTGCAAATGTGTTGAATTTTTCTTTGATTTTCAAGATGTTGGTGGTAGGCTTGTATATATTCATCATCTTGATATGTACCACCTTATTGTTATATCCATATATTAGTGAAGCTCTTAACCTTCATTAGAGAATATTTTTGTTTATTATGTATTAATAGAGAGACTATAACATGCTCAGCTCTAAATGGGACATCTGTCACATGTCACCCTTCTTTCTCCCAAATCTCAGGGATCATTGTACAGAAAGATATAAGAACCATAAATGGTAGATGACTATAGAAAAATACATTCTTTGGGAACAGCAGTTGTGACAACATGTGCAAGTCCTATTCAAGCTTAATACAGACAAAACAGTAGCTTGGGGAGTGGTAATATGCATGAAATTCCACCGTTAGCTGAGGAGCTATTGGTCATTGATTGCTTCTGGGAGGGAAGGAATCAGTTTTCACTAATGGTGTGTTCGCTGGTAGGTAGAAAACACCCCAGTAAATGGCCAAACACCAAAGAGTATATGAACAGCAGAAATTATACTTGATAGGTTTTAAGAGGGGGAGAAAGACAAAGTTGGGTTGTAGGGATGGGTGATAGATTTTGGAGAAGTTAGAGAGGTGTGAATATAATCAAAATACATTGTATTAAATTCTCAGAAAATTAATTAAAAATGTTGTAAATATCAAGGTAATTTCAGGAGAACACAGTCAACTGATACTCTTATCATTATACAGCAAAATAGCACAATAATATAACAACAAATAATTCCTATAAACTTAACTTTATATCTTTTAATGATAACAGATGCCATCTCTCAGTTGGTCTCCCACTTATTAAACATCCAAGGGGCATTTGTAAACATTAACTAACCAACATGAATACAAAGTACATGTGTAAAAGTTTTGAGAAGAGAAATTGTGTCATCTTCTCTAACTAAGGGTGATGCCATAAGAATGAGAAATTGACAAAAATGTCAAGGCAAAATCAGAGAGAAATCAAACTTTCCACCAACAGTTTTGGATGAAAAATTACCTGTTTTAAATTAAAATATACTACATGTTAAAACACATACATGTAGATAGCAGTATGCAAATCTATGCAAAAACATGGAATAATGAATGTCATTGCTATAATCAGGCCCCAATCCTCCAGAAACGGTGTGTTTATAGAGTACCAGTGTGAACAGTTATAAACTTCTGACACAAACTCATATTAATCTATTTTATAGGTCACATGATGACCACAGGAGTCAGCTACAGAAGACAAACACTGACATACAAGTTTCTTTATAGGCTTCTTCTTTGGTATCAGTAGCAGGTCAAGATAACAAAAACTATTTTTACAGTATTTATACAGAGAAACAGGTTACAGCATTGTCTGGAAGGGTACAGGTGGGCTACACATGTATGTCCCAACAAAGCCATGAAGGCATTTGCAAAGACCTTAATTTGGACCCACTTCCTGCTTTCCAATCTGCCAGGAGTACCTCCTATTGGCAAAATCTAAGTGGAATCCAATTGGGTATTTATGTTTACTCTCTTTCCAGTTAATTTCCGTCCCTTCCTCCTATCTTTTCTCTCTCCTTCCTTACTCATTCACATCTCATAAATACTGGTGTGCTTGCTAATTGTTTATTTGTATTATGCTGTACATGTGTACCATGCTCATTTTACCCTCTGCTTTCCTACAACCATTGTCAATCCCTCCCTATCCCCACACATCTGCCTCTCACACTCCTGTCTGCTTTCTTTTGAGAGCCTCTTGATATTTTCTCAAAGCCCTAAATAAATAGAACATTTTAAACCATCTTTTGCTGATCATGGCTGATTTTTCAGTTCTATGATTACAAAAAGCAGAATGTAGGATATTAAGATTTTTGTTTGCCCTAGACCATGGTCAAATTTTGCCCCACATATGATGACAAAGGATGTGTTCCCTGCTTACTTCATATAAAATTAAATATGTTCTTCACATGAGTCAAAGTCCACTTCCTTCCATAAACCCTTGTTCAGTTTCAGGTCTAGTCTTAATTTGTAAGAAATCCAAGTAGTGGAATGACTGTCTTAACAATGACTTCTGAATTTTGAAATAAACCGTTTCTGATTTCATGGTTCATCAGCACATCTAATATTACAATAGCATTTATAATATAAATTTAGTGTGCCATTTGAATGTTTTTTTGAAAAGTGTTCTCTTCTGGCCCCGGGGACAGGAGAGCAGAAGAGCAGGTGGTGCTGCTCCTCACCAGCTGCAGCATTAGGGAGAAGAGGGCCATGCAGCTGCCTGGGCAACACAGCAGAGCTGGCCCTGATGGTTTGGGTACAGATGAGCCAGCTCATTCTCTTGGGCTGCCCAGGAGAACTGGCCCTGCCCCTTGCTGCAGGCTGCACTGGGTGAGCTAGATGGGACAGTGCTGGAAATCTGCCCCTGGCAGTGAGAATGAGGGATGGCTGGCAGGCTGACTAACACAGCTACCACCCAGGCCCAGAACCAGGCCTATGAGTAGACCCACTTTAACAACCACCTCATCTATGGACTGCTGGAGCATGTGAAGGGGCCAGTCTTGCATATCCAAAGCTTCAGGGGTCTCCATGAACAACAGATTATCTAAGAGGAGTCCCAGTGAGAGCCTAGTATCAATAGTGTAGCAGAAGCCAGAGACCTTGAATCATATCAATGACTCATTGCAATGAACACTTGAAAGTAAAGATGTGTCACACTTTCCATGCTGAGACTTTTGTCTTTTAAATTGCACTTTATTTTATTTGTGGGGCGGTTGTAAAGGTTACAAAGGGATGGGGAGAATGGGATTGGGATTCATGATGTGACATTCACAAAGAATCAATAAAAAGTTTTTAAACAGTGGTATCTTTAAAATACAGGAAATAGAGGCCTGGAGAGATGGGTTGGTAGCTGAGAGCCTCACTGCTCTTCCAGTTGACCTGAGTTCAGTTCCCAGCACCCATGTCAGGAGACTCAGAACTGTCTGTAACTTCAGCTCCATGAGATATGACATCTCTGGCCTCCACAGACATGAAGCACTCATTTGCACATGTCTACATGCAGGCACACAGACTTACAAATAATTAAAAAATAATAAAAATTAATCTTAATAAAGGTAAAGTGTTGACATAAATTTGGAGTGAAAAGTATCCTTATGTACTTTACACACTGTGTTCTAGCAGTTGGCTGGGTTGTAATTGCATATTTATTATTGAAACAAATCAGTGCTGTGATAATAATTGATAATTGTGAAAGCTATTAATTTTATGAACAAAAACAGTTATTAAGACTTTTTCAAACAGTTGGATGAATAGTTAAATAGATTTGTGCTTCCAGCACCATGCAAGAATACATTTCTGCTGCTTAATGCAAACACTCTGTGGTAGTTTGTTGTAGTAGCTCTAGTAAACCAGTGCACGGTGTATTTCATTTCTCAGATATGCAGAATAGTTAGTACAAGAGAGACCCAGTAGTTAATAAAGAAATGATTTCAGAAATCCACCATTAGATATGACATTTTAAACATATGATATTAGATTATGAGTAAAAGAGAATACTAATTACATTTGTTTACAAGAGTTAAGACATGAAAAAGCTGGGTGGTGGTGGCACATGCCTTTAATCCCAGCACTCAGGTGGTAGAGACAGGCAATCTCTGTGAGTTTGAGATTAGTCTGGTCTACAGAGCAAGTTCCTGGACAGGCTCCAAAGCTGTACAGAGAAACCCTGTCTCAAGCCTTCCACCCCCTCCCAATAAAGTTATAATTCTTGTGTTGCAAAGGTTTATTCTACAATAACTCCTTTCAAGTTTGACCAAATACTAGTCAAACTGGTGAAACCTTGAACAATTATGGTTGTATATGTATGTGTAGTGTATGAGTTTATGAATTTGATTATGTTCACTTTATATTTGTTTTGTCTATGGATTCTAGACAGGACTGTTAAAATTTTTAAGTTGAGGGCTGTGATATAGCTCAGAAGTTGAGTGCTCCCTTAGCATGTGTGAAATCTGGGTACAATCCCCAGCACTGGTAAAAAAAATATGAGTAGGAATAGTGATTTAATTCTGTGAGTTATTGTTAAATGTATTACAAGGGCCTATACCAAAGTGTATATGTGTTGGTGTTGATGTTGATTAAATATTACCTATGCCTCTTGCATGTGTGTATGATGTATGCAGGTATGTACACATGTGTGCAGGTGAGTTTACCTGTGAATATGTATGTGCACGTGGAGGCCAGAGGTCAGTGTTAAGTGTCTTCTTCTATTGCTCTGTGGTTATTTTAGATTAAGCTATCATTAAATCACTTCCCCCTTTCCCTGTCTTTCTTCCTGGCTTTCCCATGTCCCATTCCTCCAACCTTTCCTATGTCCCTCCCCTTAGTCCCTCTTAAAGTGGTGGGCTCTTTTTCTTTGATTAGTATTGTTACACACACACACACACACACACACACACACACACACACAAACACACAAACACACACACCACAAACATACTAAATATATAATTATATGAATTCAATCCACTGAGTCCATTTAGTGTGATTTTTGTGTTAATGATTTCAGGGCTAGCCACTTTGTAAATGATAATCAGTTAAGAGGCTCCAGCCTGGGAGAGGCTGATTCTCCTGTTCTCAGCAGTCCTTAGTTGCCTGTTATTCTTTAGCAGGTTGGGTCCCTATAAGGTCTCCTCCTTCCTCATAAGCATGTCTATAGACATTGCCATTGTTCGGATCATTTTTAGGGAGCCATACTGGAACTAGATCCCTAGCCATATACCTGTGTCTTGTGAGGTAATAGATCTTAGAGAAGAACCTACTGCTCCCACTTTACATGACCAGCATAATTTCATTGTTTACCTTTTAAATATTTTTATTTAAAATATTTTCAAACAATATATCTTGATCAATTTTCTTTTTTTTCCAGATTCTTCCTACTCCCCTGTCCACCCTGTATTATATTTTCTCTTTCAAAAGAACAAACACATAGAGAAACAAAATTAAAATTAAAACAAACAAGCAAAAGACCAATAAGACAAAAATGTCAAAATGAGGCAGAATGAAACAAAAAGTGTACACACACACACACACACACACACACACACACACACACACACACACACACACACGCACACACCATTGAATTCCTTTTGTATTAGGTAGCTACTACTGTGTATGGGGCCTGCCCTGGAGTGTGGTTGATATACCCAGTGACTCTCCTTTGAAGAAAACTGATTTTTCCTTTGCAAGTTGGTATCAATTGCAGATACCTTCTTGGTTACGGGTGAGACCCTTTGTTCATTTCCCCCTCTCAGTGATGAGATCCTGTCTGGCTTGAACCTATACAAACTTTGTATGTGCTGCCACAGTCACTGTGAGTTCACTTGTGTACCAGTCCTGTTGTATCTGTAAGACACTGTTTTCCTGGAGTCATTCATAATCTCTGGCTCTTATCCCTGATCCCTAAGGAGAAGGGTTTGATAAAGACATCCTATTTAGATCTGACTACTCCAAAGGCTCTCATTATATCCAGTTGCTCTCATTATTGTCCAGTTGTCTCTGTGTAAATTCCTATCTACCGCAAGAAGAAATTTATTTGAGTGAGTGAGACTCAGCATGCCACCAGGAATAATTGTATTGCTATGTTCTTTTTAGCATAATAGTAAATGGTAGGTTTTCCTCTGGGCTCATTAACTATCTAGTCTCAGTTTCTTGGCCACTTTAGCAGTGTCAGGTATGGTTCCATCTTATGGATTGGGCCTTAAATTCAACAAGTGTGGTTGTTTACTCCTATTACATTTGCTCCACTGTTACAATAGTGTTTCTTCCAGGCAGGTCATTGCTGTAGGTTTCAGGGTTTGTAGTTAGGTGATATTTAGGATTATCTCTACCCCTCCAGTAGTATGCATGGTATTTACAGCATCATGAATGCTAGTAAGTAGGAGGTAAAGGAGTACCTACATTCTAAAGTGAATCCTTACAGCAACACATATGTGTAAGTCTCCCCCCTCTCATTAAAGAAGCTTCTTTTAGAACAAATGGAGACCATTATCGAAAACAACTGGTCATTATGCGGAGATCATGGATCATGGTGAACCCAGCCCCAACAGATGAATCTGCCTCATTTTTTGAGACAGGGTCACACACTGAACCTGAATCTCACTGATTGACTAGATTGGCTGCCCCAAAAGGCTCTAAGATCTTATCTTTACCTCTCAGTGCTGGGATTACAGTTTTGTTTTTCTTAACCGGGAAGCTTGGAATCCCAACACAGGTTCTCGTACTTACATAGCAAGCAGTTTGCCCATTGAGTAGTATCCCTAGCCTTGATATATTTTTAATGGGTATGTCATATCCCCTTTGTACTTTGTGGTACTTGACTGATAATTGTATTTTGTGTAAAAGTAGCATTTTTGTCCCTAATAGCACCATTATTGTTATTCTCTGTGCCAGTTCATCATTGAAGCAAATGTTACTGGGGGAAAATTTAAATTATATGGAAGGATAATGGAAATTGCACACAAGGGGGACTGGTGGCCAGAAGGAAGGGAAGGGGTTAATGAAGTGAATGGAAACAGTTTGGCACATTTATTATTTGGTCTACCATTTTATGGAATTAATGTAATCATTTCTATGTTCCTTTGCTTTAGGACTGGCTTTGATTTTGACTGTTTAAAATGATAGGCTGTGATATGAAGAGTGAATGATAGTCTGTGCTGAGCTAATGATGAGGAGTGATGGTTTCACAATGGCTCTGGAAAAAGCACTGATGCAGAGGCGTCTCCTTAGTGTTTGCTGTCTGTACCTGCAGCACTGACTGCTGATAATGATGACAAAGTGTTATAGATTGTACTTATTTAAACCTCAGAAGCCTAGTAGTGAAGATGTATGTTTTCAGATGGGTGAGATTTATTTATTTTTTCCCCTCCAGGTTTAGATGGAAACCAAGGGGGAACAACAACAACAACAAAAATCCGGAAGCAGAAAACTAGTGGCTGGGGAAATGTTGAAAGTATATATATACTTTCATGAATATATTTCATTTCTGAGTGGTTCAAACACAAGCCCCCCATCTTTTAAAAATGTACCAACAAGAATTTTATTATCTGATAAGTTAATCAAGGCATACATTTCTACTGTTCCTATTGGGGCTTACTGATTTACTATCCCATTGTTTAAAACATTAGCGCTCACCACCCAAACCATATGATCTTTTTATTTTCCAGCATCCTTTGCAGCTAAATTGGAGTCATGAAATTATTCCTAATCAGTTAGCTGTTAGTGAAGTGATACCTACAATTTTCATGCTAAAATGTTTAAAAGTCAGTGTTTCACCATTACATTCACTCTTCCCTCATCTTAGGGCCCAGGGGGAAATGTGTTGAAATGGCCAAGGTCAGTAAACAAAAGCTTGATTTCTGAGTCACCACATGGAGGAACTTCAATATAAAGGATTTTGACCTGTGTCAGATTTTGTGACAGGAAGAAATACAATTTTGCTTTGTGGGGCCACTGAGATTTGAGGTGTAGTATTGTACACTATAGCATAACTTAATCTTATGCTGGCTAAGCCAGGTTGTTTGTTAGGTACTGGGAATAGGTCAGTAAAATATAATTTCTTTTGTTTACAACTTATTCTCTTGAGACAGATAAGTATCTATATTTAGACTCACAGTACATTAAATAAGTGCTGTATAGAAATAAATATTGTGTTCCTTGGGTTTACTCAGGTGCAACTCATAACACTGCTTAGGCTGGGGACAGGAAAGTCCTTTGATCAAGTTAACAGAGTAAGAGAAGGATTCAAGTGTCAGAATAAACCATGAGTTAAATGAGAGAGTAAGGTACATTTGAAAATTATAATTAATTCTGTACAAATACAGCATGAAATTGCCAAATTCAGAGTGATGAGATGAGACTGGAGATAAAAACATAAAACAGATGATAAATACTCTTGAATTCCATACTAAGGAATTTGAAATCCATCCTAGTAAAAGATTGAAAGGTTTGAAGTCAAGAAAAAAATGCAGCCAAATCTATACTTTTAAAGTTCTCTTCAAAGAACAAAGACAGCCTTGAACCATTGTGCCACTGAAAAACCTCAGGGAATAACAATATTAGAGGGTCTTGAGAAAAGAAGTCTGTGACGAAGATCAACAAAGAGGAATCAGAAAGTCAGGACAAAGAAAAATACAAAATATAACATGCTATGCACAGAAGTTAAGGTTTCAAGGAGGGCACTTTTGAACAAATGGAATGCTTTATAATTTAAAACTAGTCCTGGTGAGGGAGATGGCTCCGTGGATAAAATGTTTGCCACAGAAGCATGTAGACCTGAGTTCAGCTCTCCAGAACTCTCACATTTAAACAGCCAAGTATGGCAGCCTGACTATAATCCCTGTGTATAGTAAGCAAAGATAGGAAATCCCTGCAGCCTAATTGCTCATTCAGCTCCAGGTTCAGCAAGAAATACTGCCTCAATATTAGGTAGAAAGTGATCT
Source organism: Cricetiscus sungorus (assembly GCA_030556225.1). NCBI lineage: Eukaryota > Metazoa > Chordata > Mammalia > Rodentia > Cricetidae > Cricetiscus > Cricetiscus sungorus. Next base: position 4,182,632 of record JANBXA010000405.1, on the reverse strand, counting down.
AGGAAGATATCTGGCATCAACACCTGGTCTCTGCATGTGTGTGCATATGCAAATATACCCACATGCATGTGTGAAGTACACATATGAACACACACACACACACACACACACACACACACATACACAAGATAAAATGAAATAAGGCAAGAATAGAGATGGGTCCATTGGATTAAGAAAGAATACACCTTGATGGCATAAGAAAACTTATAGGGAAGTGGAGAGAGGTAGTTCAAGTTAATTTCAATACTCCAAGGAGTGGATAACAACAGAAAATGAAGTCAGTACATATTCTTCTACTAAAAGTCCTGGGTGAAGAAAAGGAAAGGCTTGAAGCTATCACTAGTGGGAGCCATAGAGTAGAAGTTTATTTTTTATGTTTTAATATCTTTCAACAAACCCACCGTAGGGAATTGTTCACTCTATCACACACAGATGCACACACACACACACACACACACACACACACACACACACACACAGAGAGAGAGAGAGAGAGAGAGAGAGAGAGAGAGAGGGGGGGGGGAGAATACAACAGTATAGCAGCACAAATACTTAAAAATGAATATTTGGCCTACTTGGTCTTATTTATTTGTTTGTTTGTTTATTTATCTATTTATTTATTTATTCTTATTTTACATATCGACCCCAGTTCCCTTTCCCTCCCTCTGTTCCTCCCTCCCATGTCCTCCGACCCCTCTCATCCCATTTCCCTCCCCTCACTCCACAGGGAGGGTGATGCCTTCCAGGAGAAGTCAACAAAATCTGTCAAGTCATTTGGAATAGGGACTAGGTCCTCCCTCCTGCCTCTAGGTTAAGGGAGTATACCACAGGATCCGGCAATCCCACTCTTAGGCATATACCCAAATGATCCACATTCATGCAACAAAAACATCTGTTAGTCCTCCTTGTTCTTAAGACTGATACAGCCACCTGTCACCATGGACTTTTATCACAGCCAAGGAAAAGATGGTTGAATGGCTGCCCCAATCTATCCGAGTTGACTATAAGTCTTTAATGGTATTATAAAAGCCTGAGATTTTTGTGGTGTGCTTAAGCAACAATCAGGTCCCCAAATATATAATAACCAAAAAGAAGAGTTTGAATGTTGTGGATGTGCTCTTTCCTGAAGCAGCAAGGCTAAATAATAAGAAATCAGTGATCACTCTGTAGGTTATGAGAAAGGTATCCCACTGCATGCTCATGCACGTGTGTGTGTGTGTGTGTGTGTGTGTGTGTGTGTGTGTGTGTGTGTACACGTATAACAGGATCAGTCAAGAACATTAAAATGAGAATAAAAAGAAACTCTTTTCACACATACAAATACTCTTCTGCTGTTTCTCTGATGCTAAAGCTCATGATTTAATCTATATATCATAGTTCTTCAATTGTTCCTCCAATGTCAATTTCTTAATCTGGAAAAAGAAACATACTAGAAAGTCTACATGACTCCTTTCATTTCTAACATTCAGTATCTCCCTTTGTTCGCACATTCTTTGCCCTTTCTTGAAGAAGTCAACCATTTTCCCCACTGAATGGAAAGTTGGAAATGAACCCTTATTTGAAATCTAATCTTTTTCAATGTTTTCTGCTTCTACTCTTTTGTTTCTATCTTTTGACAAAATTAATAGAGTCATCACTAGGATGTTACCTCTTTAAAACTTGCCTAGGTATGAACTGCATTAGGCCTTGAATTAATAGAATAATTTAGTTACTTAGTATTGTTTGTATGTATATATATATATATATATATATATATATATATATATATATACATATATATATATATGTGAGCTCGTGTGTGTGTTTGTATGTGTGTGTGTGTTGTATGTGTGTTTTGAGGCCAGAATGCAATTTTATTTGTTTTTCTCAGATACCTTCCATTTTTCTTAGGAGACAGTCTGAGACAGTCTCTCACTAAGCTGAAACTCACCAAGTAGGCTAGGCTGGCTGGCCAGTAAGCCCTAGGGATGTGCCTGTCTCTGCCTTGCCAGTGTCCATGCAACCGTGCCTTACTATTTTTGACATAGGTTCTGGGCACAGTGTCAAGTCCTTGTGCTTGAGCTGCAATACAATGGTTTTAAATTCTAGTTTTCTAAAATCTCAGGAAAAGTGCTGGATACAGAATCTGTATCTGTAATTCTCTGTAATACAAATCCAACTGTTGCACTTGTAAAAAAAAAACTAGCTCTCTAGAAGAAACAGGAACACAACTACAGAATGTTAAAGAATCTGAATGAGCTAGCACTGGTGCTCTTAGGTATCGAGTATGACATCTGGGAGACCAACAGTAGTGAAAAGAAAAGAATGCCAATAGGCAAAAGCTACAGGGCACACTGCTCCTTGAATACTGCTAGAAAGGTAATATGAAAGCATTGAGTTGGTTTTGACCAGAGATATGAAACTTGAGACTTCTGGGAGGCTTCTTCATATACATGTATGTATGTATGTATGTATGTATGTATGTATGTATGTATGTATGTATGCATGCATGCATGCATATATGTACACACACACATATATATATACATATATATACACATAATTTTTCTTATTTTGCATATCGATCCCAGTTCACTCTCCCTCTCATGCTCCCCCCGACCTCCCCTCCCATCCTATCCCCCCCATTCCACAGGGAGGGTGATGCCTTCCAGAAGGGAACAACAAAATCTGTCAAGTCATTTGGAATAGGGACTAGGCCCTCCCTCCTGCCTCTAGGTTAAGGGAGTATCCCTCCATGGAGAATGTGATTCCAAAGTCCTTTCATGCACCAGGGATACATCTTGGTTACACTATCAGAGGTCCCTTAGACTGCCTAGGCCTTCTAACTGAGACCCACTTTTAGGGGGTTCTGAATCAGTCCAATGCTGGTTTCCTAGCTATCAGTCTGGGGGCCCATTAGCTCTCCCTTGTTCAGGTCAACTATCTCTAAGTTTCTGTAGGCTGGTCTTGACCCATTTACTTATCACTCCTCCCTCTCCGCAACTGGATTTTAGGAGTTTGACTCAGTATTTAGCTGTGGGTGTCTGCTTCTGTTTCCATCAGGTACTCTATGATGTTATATATAAGTTAGTCACCAATCTCATTATCAGGGAAGGGCATTTAAGGTAGCCTTTCCACTGTTGTTGAGATTGTTAGTTGGGGGTCGTCCTTGTAGGTCTCTGGACATGTCTCTAGAGTCAGTTTTCTCTTCAAACCTATAATGGCTCCCTCTATTATGGTATCTTCTTTTTGCTCTCATCTATTCTCCTAGCTCCTTCTCCACTCACTGCTTCCCCACTCCCAATATGCTTAGAAATATTGTTCCTTTCCCCTTCTGTGAGGGACCTTGTATGAATCTCTTAGGTTCCTCCTTGTATCTGGGAGGCTTCTTATTCTGGTTGCTTGTGTTTATTTGCAGAAGGAAGTCATCAGTATAACTAGCCTTTATAAATTCTTCTGTTATAAATATAACAGTGAGTATAAACTAAGCCACTGAATTTGTTTCTGAACATGCCTGTTGGATCCTCAAGGCTGATGCCTCTGGAGTAAGGCAACCACCAGAGGAGCACAGGGAGTGAGTGCTTGTAGAAGACACTCATGCTTTCTTATGTCCACAAATCATTTCAACTTTTTCTGTTCACACTGCTTTTGGTTTCTTAGTGATTTGTTCACAGAACCAGGAAAATACTTTCTAGTCCAGTGGATTAAGGAGGCGCACCCCAATAGCTTGTGTTTCTATTGTAATAGCTTAGAGTAGATGACTGTGAGTAGCTAGTGGGCATTGAAGACTTTCTCATCATTGGAATCAAATTGGATACTACTATCATAATTTCTTCACAATGATTTTAATTCAGCACTTTCATTTTACATTGTTTCATTGCGTCATAATTTATGTACTGTTAACTGAGTAAACTTTGAATGAAAACTTGAAAACTGACCTAACTACCAACTTAGAGCATAGCGTTTCAGTATTGTAAGTACATTCACCACTTTTGCAACACTGTGGCCATGAAGCAACAACTTAAGAGAGGAGGAATGTATCAAAGCAATCACTGAACCCTCAGCCTCACCAAATATATTGCTGAATGGAATGTACAATCTAATGATAAACTTGAACTATCTCTTGTGGTATCTGACAGATGTGACAGTGTTCTATAAAAAAATTCAAAGTGTTTTGTGACATATGCATACATTTTATGTTGTACTCTGGTCACCTCTACATAGTTTAAGGACAATTGAAATATCTACAAGGAAGTATTTATTACTTCAATTAGGCCAAGGTCATAATTTTTATTCTGTTTTCTTCCTTAGAAACTGTACTTTCATTTCCACTCAGTAAACACATAGTGTTGGGTAATCCCAAGAAAGTATGCTGTTTCTCAACACCTGGTTCATAGCAAAACTCAAAAATGCTGTTATTACCATTACCACTCTTTCCCAGTACAACACATGAGTGAACTAAAGGTCCTGACAATTTGATTGCGCATACCCTTATTATGGACAAAGGCTTTTTCTTGTCAATCCATTCCCGCTCAATAGTAAAGCAAAATATTGCACTAGCAATTGAGGAAAGCAAAACCATGAATGAGTTGAGTAGTCTAAAGGTGAGCACATGACCTCTGCAGGATGGTGTGCATTTGAGAGGGCATCACTGGTTCTCTTTTGCTCTCTCTTTCCTGCTAGTAAGAAGTTATATGTACATCTAGAGAGAGGATTGGTAGGAGGCAGAAATTAGGGTACAATGAGAACAAGAAATCAGTGGCAAAGATGGAGACAATAAGAAACATCCACATGAAGAAGTTGTGTATGTAAAGAGACAGAGGGACTTTTAGAAATATGGAGTTATAAATAAGGCTGTTTTGATATGTACTCATGTATATAATTATTTAAAGTAAGTTATAAATAGCAACCATAAACTAATACTTAAATGATTATTAACATATAATTAGATAATGGTTGTTTGTATATGGATATAAATTGGTGTGTTTATTTTTATCTTTTATTTTCTGTCTAGAATCAGTGTGCCATAGTAATTTGGTCTAGGTATTCATATTTCCTTCTTTTCTTCCTTTCCTCCTTCTTTCTCTCCTTCCCTCCCTCCTTCCTTTCTTCCTTTCTTCCTTTCTTCCTTCCTTTCTTTCTTCCTTCCTTCCTACCTTCCTTTCTTCCCCCTTCTCTTTTTCATTTTCTCTTTCCAATATTGGGGTTTGAACTGAGGTCCTTGAGCAAGACTTGTAAGTCCTCCAGCATTGAGTTCTATCTCTGACCATCTTTTTACTTTTGAGATAGAATTTCATGAATCTGCCCAAGCAGGCCTTCAACTTGTTATCTTCCTACTTCAACGTCCAGAGTAACTGGGATTGCAGACCTGTGTTACTAGGCCAGACAAGACTTTAATTCTCTTATGAACTCTATTGACTTAGTGCAATATGACTTTTGGAGAAACTGATTTATTTCATTCTCCATAAAAGGAAATAACTGTTTTAGAGATTTTAGAATTTTTGCTGAGTTCTAAGTATAAAGCTAATTTAAGGAATTTTTGTATTCATTCACCTGCCCATTATTTATAAAACATGGATGGGATTATTTCTATGTGTTTATATTGTAGCTAATTGCATAGACAAATGGTGGACATACTTATACAGAAAAAAATGAGCATCTTACCTTGTAGGAAACAAAGATGGGGATATTTTTATTTTCTTTCAGAAGTTTGTCTGGGTTTTGGAGACTTGATTACATGTGATGAATGACAAATAACAGCTTATGTCATATAGGTGGATGACCTGAGAAAAAACACAACCTGACTACACTTTAAAGATTTATCCAGTTTAGAGAACAGACTTCTCTGATCCAAAATGATGACTTTGGTGATCTGTTTAGAACCTATAAATAACATTCATTTGGTTTGTTGGGATGGTAAATCTCATTTTAAAAATGATATCAAGCAACATAGAGTGATAGGACCCACGTTTCATTCCAGCACTTGGGAGACAGAAGCAGGTGGATCTCTGTGAGTTTGAAGCCAACCCGGTCTACAGAGTGAGTGCTAGCATAGCCAGAGCTACAAACACACACACACACACACACACACACACACACACACACACACACACACACACACACACACAGACACACAGGAAAAGATGATAGCAAGCAAAGCAGAGGTAGATCCTCCTCTCCAAATTCCATGTCTTCATTTATTTCCTAGAGAGTATTTCTTGGCCCCCTTTGCCTTGTGAAGGGTCATGTGGAACAGGAACAATTTCTCTGTGTGCTTCTTCTTTCTCTGTTTTTCCTTCAGGAATGGAGGTGATAACCAAAGAAACCTTGAGAGTTGTTTTCTGAATGTGGGAAAGCCACCTAAGGGAAAGGATATTTCTTGTTCTTGAATTGTTTCTTGGAGGGTTCTTCAGGCAAAAAAAAAAACCTGATATGATGGATATGGGTTTGTGTGCATATGAGTAAACTTGTAATATATACTTCATATTAAAGAGGGAGATTTAAGGAACTAGGACACAAAATTATACTAAATAAATATGCAATAAATAAATAAATAAATAAATAAATAAATAAATAAATAAATAAATGAGACAGGTTTGAAACTTGAAAGATAGGTCTTAAGCTGGAGCTCTATGGAAGAATTGATGTTGGAGCTCAGATTTGCAGGTAGTCTTCAACAAAACCCTGCCTTTCACCTGGTCCTTCAGTCTCTCTTTCTCCACACCTCCAGTTAATTGAGTGAGACACATTCACATTATGGAGGGTAACTTGCCTAAGCCAAAGTCTTAAAAAATGATTTAAAAAATGCTGTGGTAGTGTCTATACTACAGTTTGATCTATACTATAGTTTGACCTATACTACAACTTGACATATAATGAAGCACCAGAGATGACAAGCGCCTGTTGATTAGGGATAGCTCTTTTAGAATGTCATTTCTGATCAAGGATCTTTATAGCATTGGAGCAATTATACTTAATCTTTCATCAGCAGCTAGCATCACTGTTAACTAATAGACTACAAAAATGTAGCAATTACATTTTGCAATTCCAATTTATTTAGTTGCAAATGCTTTCAGTTTTGCCCTGGCTCCCTAATAGGAAAGGTTAGGAAAGGAAAAATGTTATAAATTTAATAAATAACAATGATGATGATTTGTTGGATCTTACCTTGAAAATGTACTAAACACCTCAGGGATGGCATTAACTCCCTTGGACCACTAGTAAGTACAAAGAGGCAGTCTGTTACTAATTGGTAACCTAGTGGTTCAAGGAAGCTAATGCACCTTCTAAAGGGATTTGCTCCTATAGAGTAATTGATTTATTGGCATTCCATGTCGGAATGTTTGTGAAGCACTTTGTGCTAATCAGAATAAATGTGCTGAACTAATCTTAACTAAAGTGCCAGCAACATTTTATATGCTCCTCTTTTAGATGGAAGCCCTCTAAATTAGTAATTTACGGCATATTCTGTTGCCGATGAAAGCATTTACTTTTCTGATGTGAGATGTTATAAAAGGTAATATTTTTCCACAGAAAGGTGATGAGATACATGATGAAAATCACAGTGAACAAACAGCTCCTTATTAAAGGGGAACTATAGGGACATAAGAGAAGGACGAAAGGCTAAGGCAGATATATTTGTAAGATCATGATGTATTCAATTGTCTGCCTTTTGCAGGACTAACATGATAACACCAAGGTTTTACATCATTTGAATTAAATTATCAAAGCAATTCCTTGGGCAGAGGTTTTCTCCTAGCTGCTCAAGAGCAGGGAAGATTTCCCAGAGACTTCTATCAGAACATGGTAGACATTATTTGCCAGATTCTGAGTTTTTCACCAACACACATTAATCCTGAGATAATTTCTTTCTTTTTACCTTTGATGTGCTAGGTAAGGGCTCATTCCTGGACTTAGCAGTTGTATATCCTATAAAGGGCAATGAAGAAACTGAGGAAAGTTGGAGATAAACCAGTTTTTCCTAGTGGAGGAAGTAATATAAACCACAGGCTGATTCAAAAATGTGTTTGCTGATGTCTTTAGGAGCACAGATGTAAAAACCAAATCTATATTTGCTTTGCTACCCCACAAAAGACAATAGCTAATTCACTGTGGTTAAACCTTATGAGGCATCAAGAGAATAATAATTGGTTCCAAATTCCTGATTTGAAAAATGGGAGTTATGGTGTCACATGTCATTTCCTCAATGTGGTTTCTGGACCAGGAACATCATAATCAAGTAGGTACTGATTATATATGCAAGTTCTAAGAGTACAGTGAGTCAGACTTTCAGGGTTACAACACTTGTAACTCTTGTGTTGTAACAAGCCTACAAGGGATCCTGATAAATACATACATGTGACAACAGCAATTTGTACTTTGATAAATCTGGGTTGGAATGTGGTTCTGTGTGCACTATGTTGGGGAAATTATTCTTGCTCCCCACATTCTATTTTCATCTTTTACATGCTATTTTAAGAATTAGGGGCAGGAGGTATGGCTCAATAGTAGAGTGCTTGCTGCTCTTTCAGAGGACAGAAATTTCATTCTCTGTGTCCCCACTGGGTGATTTACAATTGCTTATAACTCTAAGCTTCAGGGGATCTGATGTTCTTTCTGGTCTCTATGGTCATGCATACTTATGTTACATACACACACACACACACACACACACACACACACACACGAATAGCTGTGCAGAATAAAAATTAAGAAACATGAAAAGAAATTATGAAGAAAAATAAAAATATTTCCCTTTGCACCTTTCTCCAGCCTTTCCCCAGATATAAATACTTTGAGCTGATTCCTTTAAAAATATCTTTCTGGTGTTTGATAGCATTATTTTCAAGACTAAACATAACATTGCATTCCTTGATTTACTCATTTTATGTAGACTGTGCTAATGTTCCATTCTCAAGGTGGGAATTTTAGCTTGTTCATAACACCTTGATATCATTCAATTTTGTTATATTTTCAAAAAATGCAGATTTATTTGATTTTATGTTATAGCTGAAACTGTCTTTATCGTTGCCTTCAGATTAATTATAAAGTAATAAAATAGCCTGTATAGAAGGCCATCTATATAAATATTATTCACTACAGGGGGCTTTAAGGGGAAACTCAAGAGAATTTTGGAAGGATCAAATGTCCTTGCTTCCATCAGATTGTGCTCAACCACCATTATTTCTTCTGTCAAATTTTCTCATATAATATTCTCTCTGTCCTAAAATAAGTTTTGTAAGGCATTTCATACATACATATGCAAATTATCTGTATTTTTGCATGTCTAAAAATGTATTTTATTCTTACACTTGTGGTATGGTTAAGCATAAATTATGAATTTCTAATCACTTGCTCTTGGAGCTTTAAAAGCATCACTCCACTGCTTCTCACAGTTCCTTTCTCTTTCATCCTTGCAGTCCTTGAGCTCCAATAATTCATCACTTCCATTATATTTTCAACCACTTGGTTCTTCTCCCTGAGCTAAATGCTATTTTGGTCATGTGCATCCAAATCTAATCAGAATTGATTTAGGATTATACCAATACACACACACACACACACAGTAACTAGTACTATCTGCTATATTTTTTATACTATTTACTCATTGAATGGTAGCATTTTTTTGTATTTGATACCATATATTGACAAACTTTCCAGAAAATTACCTTGAAAAGATGCTGTATTTATTTCAAAGCTATGCAATATTGCTTTGTGTGAATGCATCTTAAATTATTTAACCCAAGCTTCCTTGAACGTTGCAAGTGTTTACCATCTTTTGTAAACTCACACATGCCACAATATTCAAATGTCTGCAGGATAAATTTCCCAATATCAAGTTGTTGGGTCAGCAGACAGGTAAATTTGTAATTTAGGTAAACATTGCCAGGATATCTCTATGAAGGATGACCAATTCATATTTTCAACAGTAACACATTAGGAGAGTATTTTCATCCATGCAACTGAGATGGATCATGATGACTGTGAAACATGTGAAAGTTATATGCCATTGACATATACTCTTCAAATGGTAAAAAGGTAAATTTAACATTATATATGCTATCATCATATATAATATTAAATTTCATATATATTTAATTATATTATTTAATTTTATAATATTATATATTATTATACATTTTATTATATATAATAAAAGTAGCCATGCTATTATTTATGGAGAATCATTTTAGTAAATGTCTTTCAGCATGTATTTAGATGATTTTATGACATTCTTTATTATTTGTTTGAGCAAGTATCATTATGGCATCTTGGAAAAATGTACAGGCTCTGAGTCTTGCCTATGTTCAAATCTTAACTCAGCTATTCTCTTACTGTGCCACCTTGGAGAAATTATGTAAGTTCTCTATTCCTTTGTTTCCTTTGTAACGTATGATAACAATAGAGTTTGCCTCACAGAGTTCAATAAAGTATCAAACAATGGATATATGTAAAGCACCAATAACAACCACATAGAAAGTACTTTGTTAGTTAATATGGTATATTATTTTAATAGATTCTTCCATATCCCAGTGACAAAAACCACCAGTAATAAGGAATTGGCTTGCTCAATTTCATACACTTTTTTGTTCTAGGATTTTTCATACTAAAGCATGTCTAATTTTCCTTTTTGTGTAATCATTATTAGAATTTTATATCACTGTTGGTTTAGTTTATAAAAGAGTATGTGAAGTTTCCTTGTTTTTCTATGCAGTGAGGTATTTATTTAGGATTGGATGTATCTGTTCTTTATACCTATTATTCCTTGGTAAGAACAACTAAGCCTGGTGCTTACTTGACAACTTTCTCAATTTCTTTATTTAGATTCTCTGTAGCTTCTGGTGCCAGTTTCAGGTAAATGCTATTTCCTTTCAAAATCACTCCTGACATTCCATCTTCACATGTTCTGTTGGACTTTGGCCAGGTAGCTTTGTCCTTGGGAAACCTTCTTTCACACTGGCCAAATGAAGGAGGATTGACTTCAGCAGTGAAAGGATTTAGTTGCTTCCCTCTGGAGAGCAATGCTTTGGCTGGCTTTATAGTCTCTATGTCTGTTTGGGCAATAAGACAATGGCCTTTCGCTTAGGCTCTTGGATACAAACAAGTGCCTAGGAAATACAGAGAGTTCTTTCTTGAAAGTTCAGTTCTCAGTGTTATCTGAGCACTAATATTCCTGACGTCTGTTCTCTATGTTACCTACATACTAAGAGAACAGTGTGGTGATATTTTGTTTATGATCAAACAAATAAATCTTGCCTGAAGATCAGAGTACAAAGTCAGCCATAACCATAGAGGTCAGGCAGTAGTGGTACACACCTTTAATCCCAGCATTCAGGAGACAGGGGCAGATGGATCTCTGTGAGTTCAAGTTCATCCTGGGCTACATGAGAGTGAAGCAGTCTAAAAGAAAAAGCCAGGCAGTGGTGTCTCACACCTTAAATCCCAGTACTTGGGAGGTGGAGACAGGAGTGATATGGCTGGGCAGAGAGAGGATTATAAGGCAAGAGGAGAAAGGAACTCATTGCAGTCTGAGGTTTTTTTGGAGAGCATTGCAATCTATGGAGCAGCACAGGCTGCAGTCATGCTTAAGACAGGATCTCCTCTTTTGGTGTGAGCCTTGGTAGTGGTTAAAAAAAAAACTCTCTAATGGCTGGATGCTTTGCTTTTCTGATCTTCAGCTTGAACCCCAATATCTGTCTCTGGGTTTGTTTATTTGTGCTACAGAACACTGGCCTCATTTTTGGTTCTTCCAAATATGGCACCATTGCTAACCAGCTGGATTCTCTTTCCAGGCCCATACTTATTCTTTTTGAAGGATGCTCCTATGCCTGGGGTTTGTACCACTGAGGTTTGGGCAATGGATATCTTTGCTCAGTTTCCCCCATTTGTCTAGTTCTTGGCTATTTCAATTCTCCAGCATTTCTTCAGTGTCTGGGCCACTTTACATTATTTCTCTCATTTGTATCTATAGCTATGCATTCCTCTTGAAGAAAAATCCCTTTTCTGGTTATCTTTTAGACAACAGACCATAGTAACTGCACCTAATTTTCAGGCCATAGAAATTACACCTAATGCTTACTCTTCTAAGCCTTACCAGTCTTAGTATTAAAAGTGATTTATACATGTTAACTAATTAAATTCTTACAGAACTTGATAAGGGAGAAGCTATTACTGGGTTTGTTTTATAGGTGAGTGAAAAGAAGTAGAGAAAGAATAAACAGACAGATATAAACCTACACTGTGTACATGGGCATTTGAATTCTCAGTTGCCCACTTTTGATCACCAAGTATATTATATCTCAGTATTTTTTAAGCCCTGGGTTATGGTTCCTTTAGTTACACGGGATTTCTAGGTACTGATCAGTAACAGTGGATTAGTAATATCCATCTTCTATGTCTGTTGTAAGAATAAGATATTTTACACAAAGTTTGGCATACATAATGTTTAATATATTTTACCTCTTATACTTTGATTTGATATTGGCTCAAAGTCAGTCTAGACTTCGAATTCTTAGCCTCTTCACTATGGGAGAGCCTTTTCCTTGGCATGTGAATATTCAATCCTTTGGAAATGTATGTGAGCACATACATCATCTGTCGACATCCTCACTGACATCAAAGTTATCTGTAGCTCCAACATTCTCTGCTATAATGTGTTTATATATTTTTTTGTGAAACTTTAGTTCCTTCTGTGTCACAATTGCATTTTATGCCAATGTTTTTTTTTCAGTGCTAAAGTCAGTGTGAGGCTCTGTCAAGATGGCACAACTTACTTTATTAGACTCATAAGGTACAGTGAGAAGAGCACTGAGACCCCCTCTGGTAATGAGAACTGTGTCCATTTCACTTCCCAATTGTCTCTTCATTTATAACTAGGTTTCACAAGGAGCTGGGAGGAAGGTTACTACATAAAAGTTAATTCATTTTGCTGCTTTCCAATGCAAAAAGATGGTTACCATACTTAGGCTCGGCAGGATTTTGATGGTATGGACTAGAAAACATCAATAAAGTCCCTCTATTGGGTCCATAGTCCACAGTGATTCTCAACCATAGTAGCACAATAGAATCAACCAGAAGTCATAAAACATCTTGATGTTTATAGCCCCAGTCTGAATCTCTGGGAGTTGGATGATAGGGTCAAGTTTTGTTTTTGTTCTCTTTCTCTTTTTTCTTTTAGCTTTCTTGTGATTCTGCTGTACAGTGAGGTTTGAGAATTGCTGTTCTGATTCCTTTGGGCCTGCCAAATTCAGTATGACGTCTGCATGCTACAGGAAGGTATTAGCACTGATGAGTAATAGGTGGGGAAAAATCAATTTGCAAATCTCCTGCAGAACATTGCTCAGTAACCCCCTGCTAAGGACTAAGGGATAGGAAATGAGGTCTCTTCATGATGCCTGTTAGTTGGAGGGCAATCTGGCAGCTGTACAAACCTTCATTTTAGATAAGGTCATTTAGAGTGCAAGTGAATTAGCAGTAATCTTGGAAAAAATAATCTTTTATTCAAACACATCATTTTCTGATCTTCTTGACACTTATTCACTTCATATTATTTCAGCTGCTTTCACCTTATTTCTTGTTTGCTGGAGCTTACTCAAGGCCTCTTTTCTTTAATCAGGGAATAGAAACCTGCTCACAGTACTAGTCCTGGATCATCTCTTAATTTCTGAGCCCTAACTGGGGCTGTCCTTTTCATAGCATCTGCCAATCAAAGCCCACCAGACTTCCTAAATCTTGAGACAATTTCTTTTTTTTCCCTCTCCCTCCCATCCTCTCATGTCCCCCACTAACCCCCAATCCACCCCCACCCAATCCCCAAGGATAGTGAGGCCTTCCATGGGGGAATCATCAAAGTCTGTCACATCATTTGGGGGGAGGGTCTAGGTCCTCCTCCATGTATCTAGGCTGAAATAGTATTCTTCCTTTGAGATCATTAATTTCTTGTAGCGCTCAATTTCATTCCAAGTCACATTACTTGCCTCTCCTATTCAGCAGTCTGCATTGTCAGCTGGTATGTTGGTGTGAGATTTCCTTGACTAATCTCTACCTTTATTTGTTCCTACTCCATACGTTGTGCCTCATGCTTGGATTGCAGAGCAGTTTACTCCACTTGTCCTTTTCCCTATCTTTTATGCAGTGCCTTTGCCAGGAAAACTCAAAGAGATTCACTCAAGCATCACTACCTCTTTCTGATAGTCTTAGAGCATTACCCAGTTCTTGGAGTTTATAAAAAACACTGGACAAATTTTGACAGTTGTGTTCACTACATTATTTTTTATACAGATTCTTCATGGATCTGACTTACTTCTCTTAGTGAGTTATCTCCAGGATCATGTCTCATTCATTTTGCTCCCAAAGTACCCAAAGGTAGGCACTCAAGAAATTTGAGTTAATTACTGAAAGCATGACTTTTTGAAATTGCATCTGTCCATTGTTCTCCATTTCAGTTTCCTGGGAAGCCATTTTTTTCTTGAGCCTTATTGGAAAGAAGATTTTTGATGTTCTTGTGAAATATCTTTGTTTTATTAATATCAATATCATAGTACAATATTTATTTCTCTGAGTATAAACAGGCTTCTTGAAGACAAAGAGTGTATTTATCCTGATGACATTTGTGCCCATAACCCAGTATCTGGTACAGAGAGCATATGCAATAAATGTAGAGAAGTAATACATTCAGTATCAAATTACAAATCACATCATATAGTAATAGAGGCCAAGAAAGGTTGCCACATTTCTCTCAGTTAGGAAATCAGGACCTATTATTTGCAATTATGAATTCACATAAAAGTTCATAATATAATTAAACTTAAATTTAAAAAATTTAGGGTTTGTATTTATTTATTTATTTGTTTGCTTGTTTTGTGGGTGTGGGTATGTTTGGAAGCTTACCTATGAGAGTTGGTTTTCTCTTTCTACCATGTGGGCTCAGCAGCAATCTTCCCTAATCACGGAACCATCTCACATGTCCCAAGTCTTTTTTGGGGCGTGTTGAGGCAGTGTTTCTGTGTGGTTTTGGAGGCGGTATTGGAACTAGTAGACCAGGTTGGTCTTGAACTCACAGAGATCTGTCTGTCTTTGCCTCCCAAGCGCTGGGACTAAAGATGTGCACCACCACTGCCAGGCCCCAAGTCATAATGTAAACAATTGACCCCTTTTTTCCATTAGACTAACACCCTTGGCTTAGAACACAGAGACCACATGGGATAAGCAATCTCCTTTAGGGGACTGGAGAGATACTACATTGGCAAAGTGCTTGGTGTACAAACATAGGAACCTGAGTTTAGATTTCTAGCACGCCCATAAAAAACTGGGTGTGGGAGGTAACACACATCTGTAGTCACAGCGCAGAGGTAGAGATAGGCAGATACTTGGAGCTTGCTGACCAGACAACCTAGCCATATTGGTGAGCTCCAATTTGTTCACAGACACAGTTTAAAAATGAAGGTGGAACACAACTGAAAAGGAAAGCAGAACTTGATATGTGACATCCACATGTGCATGCACATGCACATGCACATACATGGACTCCATACACATATGGACACACATACACACATATGTTAAAGAGCCCTTGAGTGTGTGGAAATTTACTTCCTTCACTTGGTGCAGTAAATTTCCATTCCCGGGTAATATGAATTGCTTGGCTATCATGCTAGAGGGTTTGAGTTTAAAAAGCAAAGAATCCAAACAACACTACTTTCATCTCTTCTCTTAACTTTATTCAATGTTACAGGGAGACCTGTAGTCTTGATTCCCAGAAAAAGGACTATATGAAAGGATATTCACAGGGAACCATTAATATATGAAGTTAAAGATCACTTAATGGACCATTTGCTACTATTGTCCCTGCCAGAATTGGAATAAAGGGTTATTAAACTTATCAAATTGTATTTTGTGGTTCATGTGCTATCCATCTGCAAAGCCATAGAGATGGAAAAGATACAAAAGAAGCCTGGAGTTTATCTTCTTTAACATAGGAAAAAAGCTGTGTATTGAAGTATCATGGGGATTGATGGGGCCTCGTGCTATTTTCATAAGAGCTACTTTTCTTTCTGTCTCTGATACAAGAGAATAAATTGTACACCATGGCTATTACCTTCACAGCCTCTGCCTGGGTTAATAGTTGCTCATTATTCTGAACAATTGTGATCAGAGGAAAGAAAGCAGATCATCTGCCACATATCATTCCTAGTTCTTTTAAATTCTCCAACATCTAAGTCCACTCACTGTTTTTGTCTGTTTCCCACTAACATTGACCAAAATGAGTTAAACCACATTTATTGTACATAGAGAGGAGAAACAGAACTTTTGCCCCCAAAGACTCCACTAAGAAGCACTGACCTATGCAAAGAACAGAAGGGCAATGGAGCCACTGAAGTTGGGAGAGATAAAAAGGCAGAACCATGACTCATAGATTTGGGGAGATGAGAGATGAGCCTAAATATTTGTCTGTAGAGTTGCTTGTTCTGTATTGTCTGAGTCAGTTGAATCCATTACTATCCTATCTAGAGTTGAAAACTCAGCTTTCTAGATTTTTCTTTCCTTTGAGTTTGACACACACACACACACACACACACACACACACACACACACACACACACACACACACACACACACACACACACACACACACATATATATATATATATATATATGTGAGTGTGAATTCTCTAATTTGTGAGCTATTGTAGACTTTGGACACAGCAGCTTTGTGACATGTAGTAAGTTTGTTCTCTGTGAGCTTCCACTTTGGTGCCCAGAATGATGGCTTCTTGGGTTTCTCATGCCTCCTGCTTTTCCATCCACTTCAGTGTATCAGTGAAGCTCACAAACCTGTCTTATTACTACAAATGTTTCCATATCCTCATTCTGTAACTCTTCTATAGTCACATATATTCTGATTTTGATGTTAAATTTCTTAATTGTGTGAGTGTGTGTAGTGTGCATAAGTCTTCTAAGAGGAAAATTTCATACATGTCCTCTCTAGGTAAAATTGTGTGTGTGTGTGTGTGTGTGTGTGTGTGTGTGTGTGTGTGTGTGTATGCATATGTATGCTTTGTGTGTATGCATATATGTATATTGATGTGGGTAAAAGCATGTGCAAAGGCCAGAGGAAAACATTGGGTGTTCTGATCTGTTGCTCTATCTTATACTCTTTCAACAGACAGGTTCTGTCATAGAATCTAGAGTTAGGCTGGCAACCAGCAAGATTGCATGTGAATGTGCACGTGTGTTGATATGTATGGAAGCACAAAGCTGACATGGGTATCTTCTTTGATTGTGATTCATTTTATTGAGATGTTGAGGCAGGTGGTCTTTTGCTAAACCCAGAGCTTGTCAATTCTATCTAACCTAGCTAAACAGTTTGCCCATTTCAGCCATCTCTACTGAAATGCTGGTGTTACAGGCAGCAACCACCCCTCTCAGCTTTTATATTTGTTCTGGGGGATCCAAACTCCTGTATACAGCTTGCACCAAGACATCTCTTTAGTATGTTAAATTTCCTATCTTTTCAATGAATGCAATGCCTCCATTTAACTGACTGAATATAGGTTGGCACTGGAGTTTTCTTTTCTTTCTTTCTTTTTTTAAAATTCATTAGATTCCTAGTAGAGGAGTATTTCAATGTTCTATAGTTGTGTGTGTGAGTACTCCCATCCCCAATTTTGTCCTCTCCTGTTCTGTTGGAAGTGCCACTTATTGGGTTTCTGAAAAAGCAAAACTTGAGATAAAGTTTAATGGGCAGGATGTTTATTAAAAAGTGACTGTGGTGGCTCAGTGAGAACTCCATGGATAAAAATGCTTTCAGTGCAATACTGACAGACTGAGTTTGAGTGGAAGGAGAGAACTAATTTCTGAAAGCTGTCACCTGACCTCTAGATGCTTGCCTTGGCACCTGATTGCACATACCCCTAAGCTCCCACCTTTCCGTCTTTCTCTGTCTCTCTGTTTCTCTCTCCTACCCCCACATGATAATAATAATGAACAATTTTAAATAGTGACTGTGAAGTCAACATATGTGGAATGGAAAGAAAAGAAGCAGAAGTTAAGCGCTAAGTAGATGAGCTATGAATAACTGTATGTGGAAAACCTGGAGGACATAGGACCTTTAAGGGTCTGCTAATTTGAACAAATATGGCCAGACCTTAATATTCTGGCACTTATCAGTTAGTGGATATTGGCCATTACAGACAGGATCATTAACTTGGGTAAGGAGTTCAAATGATATTCCCTTTATGTGAAGCATGACCTTAAAGAGATGGTCAGCCAAAGATGGTATGACCACACACACACACCAACTGGGGCAATGAAGATTTTCTTGAAGGGGGATCTTGACAACACATCATAAAATTCATGTGAAGAAAGGATTTGTGATAGAGGGAAAGTTGACATAAAGGTTTTCATAAACAAATAGTTATGTCTAAAGCATGAGGTGAAAGAAGTGTGTTCACTTTCTAGAAACACCTAGGGACATGTTATGATCCTAGATGTTAACACATCTGTGGTCAAGTTGTTTCTAGGGATAGTGAAGAAAGCATTATGTATTTCTAGAGACCAGCCTATACCATTAGTACAGAGTTTGTCAATATACTTTATATTTACAAATTGTCTTTTTACTGCACAGGGCAGTAATACTACCCTTGGCGAAGCCCTCCAAGTTCAATGTTTCTTCATCAGCCCGTCCTCTAACGTTTTACTTCTTCACGAAGATAGACAAAACTGGAGTATAACTCTTGTCAAACATTTCCCAGGTTTCTTGGGCTTATATGCCTCATGATGCTTCTAATTTTTCCTCTACTTTCTGTCAGCTTCTATTGACAATTACTCATACTTTTAATTAAGGATGTTTTAGCTTGATGCAGTATGAGAGGCCTGTCTCTCCTACCCATTCTAAGCCTTCTGTACTTTCTCTTTGTCACATCATTTCTTTAATAGAAAGAACATGAATTTTGGAATCTGACAACTGTGCACTGGCATCCCAGGTGTCTCACTTTGGGCAGCTTCCTAACCTCTCTAAGTCTCACTTATTTGTGAAAACAGAAGGAGGTTACAGATATGAAATAAAACAGGATAGGAAAGTGGCCATTTTCTTCTCTTACCTGGAATTTAAAAAACTAGCTTTGAACTTGAACTAGTGAAGAGGGACTCTCTCTCTCTCTCTCTCTCTCTCTCTCTCTCTCTCTCTCTCTCTCTCTCTCTCTCTCTCTCTCTCTCAAGAGTTATTGCTTCACTGCTTTTATCTTGTTATTTTCCTTTTCTCAGTGGCTATTGCTAGAGCTCAGATCTTTTTCCCCACTGGGGCTCATATTACCACTTCTCTGACATTAATCCTAGCTGCATCACTGAGCTGGCTTGATTCCTTGGTCCAGTCTTGCTAAAAGGATTACTTTAGGCATTTCCTAATCTTGATATGTGATCAGTACTTCTAGACACAAGCAGTGATAACCCTCAAAATGAGACAGGAACTTCACAAGTAGCACTTCACGTCTTGTAGAAGGAGAGAGAACATGTTTGTATTCCATGGCCAGCTAGGCCATGATGCTTCTAATTGGCCCTCTTGAGTGTTCTTGCAAGCTAATGTTCTCCAGAGTACTGCAGAATTACAGTCTAATTTAATTTCCCCTCTGATCGGTTTACAGATCTTTATAAATGCAGTCTGGACAGATCAATGTTAGTAGCCGCTGGTGTTTTGAAGCTAGACGAAAGGGAAAACAAACTGGAGCTTTACTTTGCAGCAATAGTTTAGATTTTCTGAGTGCATTTCAGAGGCTGCTGAAACTGTAAATGAACTTTGCCTCTTCAGTGTTTGTATTAGTCAGGGGTCTCCAGAGAGACAGAAGCAATCAGTGATTGATGGGTTGCATATAAGGAATTGACTCATGTGATTACAGAAACTGAGCTTTCTCTAGTCTTAAAAAAATCTAGGCAGCTGATGGAATAAAGTACAGTGCAAAAGAAGTTGGTCTGGAGACCCAAGGAGAGCTTTGTTTTTCCAGTCTTGGCCCAATAGCTAAAAAAGTCCCACATCCCAGCTTAAACAGTGATGGAGGAGGAACACTCTGCGATTCCAACTTTCTGTTCTCTTTAGGTCCACAACTAATTGACTACTATCTACCCACCTTGCAAGAACAACTTCTTTAGCAAATCTTCTGATTGGGGCAGTAATCTCATCCAGAAATTCTCCTTAAATATTCCCAGAATTGGGGCTGGAGAGATGGCTCAGAAATTAAAAGCACTGGCTGCTCTTCCAAAAGTCCTGAGTTCAATTCCCAGCAACAACATGGTAGCTCACAACCATCTATAATGAGATCTGGTGCCCTCTTCTGACATGTAGGCAGAGCACTGTATACATAATAAATAAATAAATCTTAAAAAATATTTTCAGAATTGTATCTGAAGGAATGTTTAGACACTTTGTGGCCCAGTTGAACTGATGCAAAATTAACTATTACACTGTTTTACATATGTGCCAGTAAGGCACTTCTTTAGGGAAACTTTGGATCCATAAGAGAAAAGATTTTCTTTGTGTTGTAAACAGTTAAAAATAAGCCTTGGTTTTAAAATTTTTTAACTTATATTTTGATAATTTCATGCATATATACAATGCATTTTGATCATATTCCCCTCCAATATACTTTCAAACTGCTCCCAAATTCCCCCAACATGTTCCCCACACCCAACTTTAAGGTTCTCTCTCTCTCTCTCTCTCTCTCTCTCTCTCTCTCTCTCTCTCTCTCTCTCTCTCTCTCTCTCTCTCACACACACACACACACACACACACACACACACACACACCTGTCTAATTAGGTCTGCCCATAAGTGCATGGATTTAGGGCTATTCACTGGAGAATCGCAATCCACCAGAGGCCACATTGTTGATGAAAACTGGCTCTCCCTCCTCCACTTACTACCACCTGCCAATAGCTGCTCACCACTAGCTGAGAAAACCTGCTTTAAATGTTCTTTTCTAATTAGAGTTGAGCCAGCAACATCACTTATGTTAACAGTGATGACTAATGCTTGCCAATACATAGGCAGCTTCGACTCCCCATCAGTCAATGCTGTTTTTCTGTTTGTGTGTCGACTGTGGTGACTTCATATTGGGAATGATTAGAAGTCAATTTATTCTCTTCAGAAATATAATAATCAGTGTTTACTTAGAGATCATCTCTGTTAGAGTAGAGTCAGTTGGAATTGGGAAACTTGATGGATTATGCTGATAGCTCCATTCTTCATTCTTTCTATATCCACATGCTTTATGCTGCATCTTTGCAACTCTTCATATTAAAACAGCAGTGTCTATTCTTCACCATTTGGACCTCATCCTAGCAGTATGGCTTACTTTGGCCTGGATAATGAGATACCAGTTCACTAGTTCTGAGCTTGGGAAGGCTTTGGGTGTTTCTTCTAGCTCTCTTGCATTTCTAGAAATCACTGACAGAGGCATATATCTAAGACATCCCATTGGTCCCAGGAATTAGAATAGAGTGTTTACTCTAGTGTACCATAGGGCAGTCTCCAGATGACCTGCAAGCATACCAGACAAAATTGTATGTGTGTGAACAAGCATAGCCATAATGATTAATCTTGTCAACTTGATTGTATCTGGGATCAATTAAGAGGTCCATGAGAGTATTTTCTGCAAAGATTAATTGAGGGGGAAATGACCCTCCTCCAGAATGAACAGTGCATTCCAGTGGTAGCCCAGAAATTAAGCAGTCTAAGGGAAAAGCAGGACTGCCTTTCTTACTTGTTTGCCCCCTCACCTCCTGGGGTGTACATCTTCTATCAGCTCTGTTGCTGCAAATGTTGTTGCCATCTTTTATTAATATTAGAACCCAACTTCTTTGGCCTTTATATGGACTAGAGAGTAGTAGACTCTCAGGAACCCTCTAGGCCTTCAGCACCAGATTGGGACTGCTGAGACATCCAGCCATGTAAACTGAGCAACTACCATATTCTCAGCCTCTCCAACACTCACACACACAGCCATTGTTAGACTAGTCAGCCCATATCCTGTAAGCCAATTTCTTAAATCCCCGTTGTGCTATAATATATTTATTCTACCAGTTCTGTTCATCAAAAGAACCACAACTAATATAGATTGTGATACCACAAATGTTGTCATTGCTCTGATCATGTGGTTCTTAGGCCTTTAGAACTGGTTTGCATGAAGAATGTGGGTGGAAGAGCTTAGAATTTCGAGTTAAGAAAGTGTTTTAATGCTAGAAGTAGAGTTTAATGGGCCATTCTGAGAGAACTTTATAATACCAGAACCCTGAGAGAAATATGGATGGTAAAGGACCGACTTAAAAGGTTTCAAAGGGGAATAGTCTAGAAGCCATCTTTTTTTTTTCTTAATTCTGGCAAAGAATCTGGTTACATCTACCCATGTCTTGAGAATTTTCATGAGGCTGAACTAAAAACAATGGACTAATTTCTTTGATGTATGATATATCAATAATAGGATTTATTCTGTGGTATGGCAACTGCTTAATGCTCTTATTCAGATATACAATGGTAAAGAAAAGGTTATTATTCAAAATATGAAGTTGAGGGACGAAAGATTTGGGAGCAAGTTTAAAACTACATACAAGGAGAATACAGATAACAAAGCATCTATGATTCTTAAAGAGGCAATAATAAAGGTACCATGAAGGCAAGGACCCACCCACCAAAGGTTCTAACTTGTGAAAATACAAATTTATTTGAAAAGAGAAAATCTGACCTGAAAACACCCCTGAGAAGGTTCCCTGACTGAAAGAAACTGCCTAAGACAGTTATTTTCCAGATTCAGCCACCAAGGCATACAGAAGCTAGTATAGCTGTGGTCCAAAGGGGTCAGGCTACATTTTGAGTTGACACTAGAACTTTGCAGTAGCATCTACATTGTCCTAGTTTGCAGTAATGGGATTGAGGGTCTCATGTAGTCTCCATACTTTCAGAGAACTTCTGGGTCTAGTTAATGTGCACTGGATTCGAAGTCCTTATAAGGTGACCTTGAGAAACTATCTAATGAAGATGGTAAGGTGATGTTTAAATTGCAACACATACCTAAGGATATTAGAAAAGCAAGAATAGAATGTCTGTTTAGGAATGCTGCAGCCACAGGATAGAGCCAGCCTAAGAGAGAGGCCATGTGCGCTGTAGGAATAAGAGTTGCAAGAGTGGAATGACTCAAGATTGTTATAACCTAAATAATTTCCTTTATGAGTCCCAGATGCCCAACATGAAGCTATAGGATTTGGGTTAGCCTGGCTCAGTTTTAGTCTCCTTTTTGTCTGATCATTCCTAGCCATGACCTTCATTTTGGAACATAAATTTTCATTTTGTACTTCAAGCTACTTCTGCCATGATATCACTACCATTATTACTGCATTCTTCATCTGTGAACCAAAATCAAGCCTTACTTCTTTTTAAGCCACTTCTTGCTGAAATACTTTGTCACAGCAGCCTTCATATTTAGGGATTGGGTATGTTTGGATTCCTAAATGATTTAAGCTACTAAGAATCCATGAATGGAAGATAAAAAAGAGAGTTCATAGGAGAAGCATCTCTGTATTATGTTTGTAATAATTTTGTTGCTGAGGGTTGGGAAAAGTATGTGGCTAGGGGATTTTGAAATGTGACACTTGAAGAAAATATTGTAATTTGCATACATTTTGCTGCAAATTCACTTTTGGTTCACTTGATAGGTTCAATATGACACTCTCAGTGTGCTGTATTAAGTTAGGGCAAGTCAGCCTAGATTCTCTTTTTCCCACAATTCTGTAACACCTCAGTGATTCTCAAAGGGGATTCAGTTTCTATTCTAATATGAACAACACTGATTTTCACCAGCCTCAAACAGGTGCATTTGGAAGATAAGTCTTGTAGTAGCTCCTTTTTGTCTTTCTTGTTGCAATGCTGCTCTTCAATGAAAATAGAAAACTTCCTCTGTCTTTATTAACAAAAAGCCAGTGGGAGGAACAATACAATACAGTTCTAGTCCAATACTGGCTAGTCACTGGAAACACTGAAAAAGGAATCAACAAAATGTGGCTTTCCAAATAATCTGCAACAAAGCGTTTGTTTTCTTAGCTGAAAATCTGAGTTAATTTCTTGTGAAATGCTGTGGCAGTGATTTCCAATTAGAACGATGTGCTAAGAACCAGAAATTCACTTTTTGTGTGTTTCTGTTGGAGATGATAGTGGTGGGGCTCACATGGCTTTGTAATTGCAATAAATATGCTGCAAATGAAAGTATACATTATGGTATGTGAACTAAGAAAAATGAGAATAAATGTTCATACCATACAGAAATTTACATTCTTCCTTGACAAAATAATTGCTCTTGGTTTTTTATGTCATCTACGGGGAAGGTGAAGCTCAGTCAGGGTGGTTTTCTTTGCCCAGCACCATATGGCTTTAAGAGTGCAGTTTTAACATTTTTGCCTAATCCTCATGATTCTCATTATCCATATGTTTTACTCATGAGAAAACTGGTGCTGAAGTGGACAAGAAGCTTTTGGTTGGTATTGGTGCTGAGATTAGAAATTTATGTCTGTATCGAGTTCAAAACATCACAGCTCTCATTGAGTGATCCTGAGTGAAATAATTAAGGCCTAGATCTCTCTGGTGTGTTTGTGTTTGTAAGTATTTGCTTATGTTGCTGAGGTATGTACCAAGACATTTTTTTTTCATCTTTATTAATTCAACATATTTTCAGGGACTTACTGAGTAGACTATTGCTATCATTATGATCGTTTTGCTGTAACTCTTACTTGCCTTAACTGTTTAATTGAATAGATGACACTTGGGGGGGGGAGGGGATAGTTATGCAAGCTTTTAAAGTCTGGCTTCTTAAGCCAATGTATGAGCTAACACTTCTTTATTGTTTTCATCTACCAACAAAGGATAATATAATGTATCAGTTTTTCTGGGCTTCCATAACAAGTACTACAAACTTAGCAGTTCAAAAAACAGAAACTTTTACCCTTCTGGAGGCCAAAAATCCAAAACAAAGTATTGACATAACTATGTTTTCTCTAAAGATGCTAAGTATAGGTCTGTTGCAACTATACCTCCTAAGTTCTGGTAGTTTCTTGGCTTGTGACATCACAACTTCAGTATTTACATGGTACTCTGCCTGCCTGTAACTTGCTGTGTCATACTATATTAGGAAACCATCTTACTTTAGTATGACTCACCTTAAAAACTGTACTTCCAAATAAGGTCAAGGTCACATTTTTAGGTACTGGGGTTAAGATTTCAGCTTATGAATTTGGAGCGGGTAACTCCCATAGCAGACTTCATATCATTAGGCTACTATGAAGATTCAATTAAATGATGGCTGAAAAACTAGTTTTAAAATTTTACTTTTGGAAAACTAGATTTGTAAATAATCAGTTTCTTTGCTTAGCCTACAAAGCAATGTGTTTCATTCCAGCCTTTTCATGTCTATGTGTCAGAATACCTTAAATCTCATGGGCATATCACAGAATGTCATTCTTTGACAATGTTTCTCTTATTATAATTGAGAATTTACATTCAGTTGACAGGAAGTATCAGAAAATACTAAAATTTTGGAACTTTTGAGAAAATTAATCTCTCTTCAATTTTAACCATCCACACTTTTGGCTATTTCAAGTCAGTATAAATATGCAAAGGATATCTAGGTGCAGTTTTATACAAGACACGATTGTGGGAAGCAATAGACATCTGGAAGGCTGAATTCCTTTCACTGATCATTACCTTGAAGGAGACACAACACAAAATCTACTTCAGCCTTGGTGAATTGATTTCTACTTAGCTCCCATTGTACATGACATTGAATGAATTAACTAACCACTAAAAGTCATTCTAGACCAGTGGTTTTCAACCTTCCTAATGCTGTAACCCATTAATACAGTTCCTTATTTTGTGGTGCCCCCAACCATAAAATTATTTTTGTTACTAACTACTTCATAACTGTAATTTTGCCACTGTTACAAATAATAAAATAAACATCTGTGTTTTTCAATGGTCTTAGATGACCTCTATGAAAGGGTCATTTGACCAACCCCAAAGGGGTTGTGAGCCATAAGTTGAGAACCACTGGAATGCCATGAGATTTTTCATTAGCTTCCTGATGCTGCCACCCTTTAATACATTTCCTCATGCTGTGATGACCCCCTACCATAGAATAATTTTCATTGGTACTTTATAACTAAAATTTTGCTGCTTTTATGATTATAATGAAAATATATTGGGAGATAGAATTTTGCCAATGGGATTGCTATCCACAGGTTGATAATCAGTATTTTAGGATGTCATAAGATTAGAAAGAAGCTGAAATAATAAATATTATTACAATAACTTTATATTCATTTCCTTGGTCATACCACGCTAGTCATCTGAGAATCAGTTTTTTTTAGGACAGTCTAGAGGAGGAGATTTTATAACCTTGTTTATTGTCAGCCAATATTGAATTTGATCTAATTGTCCAACTTCAGTTTAAAACCTATTTTGTTTATTACCAGATTACAAACAAAATCGATGGTCACTATAAATTGAATCAGTCCTCCAGGGAGATTGGTAGGTTCATTTGTGGCCTCCTTGTTGCACTGTTAACTATCTACTCAAGTAAAGCCAATGAGATTGTGTGGTTGTACATCTTCATTCCCAGACCCCAACTTTAACCTTATTTTTAGTACCTTTTCTCTACCTGCTCATGGGTAATGTCCATTTGTACAATCCACCAACACTATCTAAACACTGAATTTGAATAAGGTGTGGGGTGTCCAGGAGACTAAGCTAGGAATATTATTAGGAGTTTTACACTAGCCTGGGTCACATAGTGACTAGTAGGCCAACAAATTGGGGTAATATAATAAAATCATGTCTCAAAAATGATGAAGAAAAAACAATAAACCAATTATCACTACTATCACTACCTCCAATAAAAATAACTGCCCCAACAAAAAAAAATGGATAACCTATTACTTCCCAAATCCAGACATTATCCAATCTTATTTCTTTTCCTTTTTCTGTCATTTCCCTACTATTTTTATACTGAATGCTAAAGTCCTGGGGTTGTTTCTACACTAAAGCAATGATTCTTGGATGTTTCCAGACTTCTCATCTGCCTACTGTCTACTGTTCATCCTGTAGTAGGCAAAAAAAAGAAAGAAAATAAAGAAAGAAAAGAAAAGAAAATCTCTTCAGCATTATGGTCCCTATTGTTGTGAATTTGCTATAATTCTGAATTGTTACCTACAAGTAAAATTTCCAAGGTCAAAAGTACCCTCCACAGCCTCTATACCAATAAAATAAACCCACCCAATCTTTTAGTTAAACCATTAAGCAAATATTTCTTGATCATCTCTAACATTCCAGACACTGTGCTAAACACTGCGGAGGAGAGTGATAAAGAAGGCACTGTTCTAGTTTTCTTGTGCATGTGACTCATTTGTCCTCCCATTTGAGACTAAGCAAATGCCATTGCTCACAAAAGAACTGACCTTCTTCCTTCTGAGAGACTGTGCCACTCATCCCTAAAAATTTCTTTTTCTCTTGAAGGTTTCTTCAACTAACTGTGTGACTCCTGCCACAGAGGCATGCCACTCTTAAAATGTCTATATAGCAGTTCTCAGTGATATGTTCATATGTATGAATGTTTGTGTACAACATTGTGTGTAAATATACCCATTTTCAGCTTCCTGTTTCATTTCCTTAAATATAAGTGAAACTGCTGGAATGGAATCTATTTGCTCAATAATGTGCCCTTTACCTTTTGGAGATTGAATTGTCTAGTCAGGAGCCACAAAGCACATTAGCAGTTTCAACAGAGGAAACTAAATAGAATGACTTGCTAATAAGGTATTGGAGATTCAGAAAACCAAAATAGAGCCAAGACAAACAAGATGTTGTAACTAAGAGAATAAGCTGCTGCCCCTGGGTTGGCAGGGGATAGGGCACAGGGATGTTTAACAGTGATGGTGAGGAGGACAGGGTTAGAGGATGAGGATGAGGAGGATGATACTCAGACGGTGGAGATATCTCTGTAGGAACAAATGCCACCTTTAAGAGGAAAAATATTTTGATGAGATTATGCTGAAAGAAAAAGTGAGCAAATTGTGATATCTTTTTTCTCATCTATCCTCATAGTCTCCCTTCTGTGCCCAGTAGTGGTGTGGGAAGCAGCTGACCCAGCAGGAATGTAGTGAGCCAAGTATCATCTATTGCCATCTCAGAGCAGAACAGAATAGAGTAACTTTAGTGTCAGGGGAGAACTGCTTTATAACCACGCAAGTGTCTTGAGAAAAGTTCTTCAGTGTGTAGTTGGCCATGAGAATCTAAATATGTCAGACACTTCACTTTAAGCTCATATGTCACCTTTGACTTTAAAACATGTTCTATATTTCTGCAAATAAATCCATTATGTTATTTGAGAATGAGAGCAATGTATAAAAGAAGCAAAAAGATCTGACACATTAATGGGGTATTCAGGAGTTCTCCTAAGCAAAAACAATGTGAGGGGGGAGGGGCAATTGTACCACAAGGCTTAACCTTAGGTGGCACACTGCCCTGTGTTGCTTTGTATAGATAGCCTCATTCTAAGTGAGGTTAGAAGTGTCTGGTGTCACCATGCTGCAGTGAGTCTAGGCCCTCCCATCTTAAATTCAACAACAAAGAAAACACGTGCACTTTTCTGCTGAGCCCAAAGTGGCTGCTGGAGAATTTGAGAACTTAATTTGTTGGAAAGCCATTTCATTTCTGTGCTGTGTGTGGAGGAAAGGTGATGATTGTTTATTCTTTGTAATTTCTTCCATTTCTGGTTATGCTCTGCTCAGAAGATTGCTGCTTTCAATTACATTGGTAGGAGGTTTTCAGATTACTTCTTGAAAGATGTTTTTCATAGTACAAATGTATATGTTCATTGTAGATAATTCACAAAACAGTCAAGTGAAAAGAGCAACAATTACCTATAATCCTACTTTCTATAATAATTGCTGTTAATGGTGTTAATGGGCAGTGTATACCACTCCCTTTGTATATGTACACATATCTATGCATATATATGCTCACATTTTAAAATATGTGCTTCAAACTAGTGTATGTATATCATACAAAGGGTATAATTATTTGTTACCTGTTTTATAATCTTCCTTTTGTCAAGCTTGCTTCTGTGCCAACATTTCTAATTGACTCTTTGTGGAAAGTGTTAATCTCATGCAGTCTTCCAGTTATCTCCTGCTGGCTGCAAAGTACAAATGATTACAAACATTGCTTATATGTATCCCTGAGTTGATCACAATGATTTGCTTCAATAATCACCTCCACGTGTTGAGTAAAAATTCAAGAAATGATTGAGAATTTTCATTTTCAAAATCCTTAAACATAACAATTTAAACTGTTCTTCAGTTATCTTCTGTTGATCCAGATTCTACCCTCTTCTGTTTGTGAGCATTTCTGTGTGTACTGCTAGTCTAGACCTAAATAAACAGCGAATCAGCAGACAAGATCCAGCTTGGACAGAGTACCTAGTAGTCCTGCTCTCCTGTGTATCCTGTTCATAAGAGGTCTTTCTACACAAAGGTCTCCCCCATGTATCTTAGCTCTATAGAACAAACACTGAATTTAATCATGACACATAGAAAAGGAAACAGGTCAAAATAATTTCAATAGCAAAACATATTTAACCAAATGCTTTACCATGTCATCAGAGTCTTTGAAAACTGATACTCTTGTACATTATGGCAGGTCTCAAATTGTGGGCTGGGTTTTCATTGGGCACACTTTACCTGAATTTAGAGTTTATATAATTTTAATTTGAAAGAGTTTCACTTATACTCAAATTGTTCTAAATATACTGAAAATTCTCCAATAGGTAATCAAGTAAGAAGTCTTCTCTCTGTAGCATTTGCATGCACATTGACGAAATGGGCTTGCTGCTTTTAAAAGATTGAATTGACTTTGGCATATCCGTTTAAAAAAATCTGTCTAAGTTAAGTAAATTCATGAAATCTTATGTCAACTCGGCATGATTAATCACTTCAAAATTGAAAAACAAATCTTATTAAAATAAAAAAAATGACTTCTTTCAAAATTTCTAGTATTTTACAGCCAGCTTACATAATGATTTCAATTATAATGGAAATAGTTACTTTATGTTAAAAAAGCTATTAAAGCATTATTAGTGATGCCTAATCTGAAGATATTTTAATTGTAACAAGTTTTAAAAAAAAAAATAAATGGAAAAGGTTAGTTTTACTTGTGGTTACAGAGGGAGACTATATAATGGTAAAGAAGGCATGGGAGCAGCCAGAGCAAAAGGCTGAGTGATCTTACCTTCAAGCACAGGCATGAAACAGAAAGAGGATTGGAGATGGGGCAAGCTATGAACTCTCAAATCTTGCCCTGAAAATCATGCTTCATCCAGCAAGGGTGTATGTTCTGAACAGCGCAACAGGCTGGGTACCCAGTGTGTATATACTTGAGCTAGTGTGAGATATTTCTCATTCAAAGAACCACATTCCATTCCCTGGCCCCCATAGACTTGTGGCCATATCATAGAGCAAATGAATTTAGTTCAACTTTAAAAGTCCTAACAGTTGTTATCTTTCTCAGCACTGTTTCTAAGTCCAAAGTCTTTTCTGAGTCTTGGGATAATCTCTTATATATGACCCTCCATAAAAGAAAACAAACAAAACATGTATTTCCAACATACATGGCACTGACTGTGCATCCCCACTCCAGAGGCAGAGAAGAGAGACATAGTAAGGGAATGCTGGATCAAAACAAGACTGAGAATCAATCTTTCAGCTCCAGGTACAGTGCATGGAACTTTAATTTCAAAAGGACTTAAATGGCTCAGTCCCTTCAGCTGTGCTGCATGTAAGATAAATTTCTCTCTTAGAATGGTTTCACTTCCTGTATGCAGTTCTTCATGGCAGATGTCTCACAGATTTGATGTCTCCAACATTTCAGGGTCTTCACTGCAACCTAGGTTTCACTTTTATAGTTTCATACAATGGCCTCTGGGTGGCTTTGTGCCGGACTCACATGGCACATGCTACCTGACCCCAGTGACAGTCAGTAACTGACCTCATTCTCACATCTTTCATGTCTTTAAAGTCAGTACCATGTGACTGACACTGCCAAGTTCAACTACCATCTTAGAATGAACCCTAATCCCCTTGAACCACATTAGCAGCAACTTCTGTAAGTACTTGCTTTCTAGTGGCAGAAAACTCCTTGGGCTTTGTGGTTTTACAAGTTGAAAGCTTAGCTGAAAAACTTGCCCTAAAGACACCCTTACTATTGCTTCAGTAGAGATCAGGAACCCCCTCCATAACTGCGCTTAATTATAATCTCTTTTTCAGCCTTAGCTGCAACATTAAGCTACCTACTGCTCTTTTTCTCTCCAAAGTGTACATTTTGTATTTCTGACCTACAAGTGCTCTTTTGTATTTCAGATCTGCATAAATATTATTGCTAATAACTATGACCCAGATTCAATGTCATGCTACCTTGAACTCTCTTCCACTAAAGAAAGTAGTAAATTAATTTTCAATTTAGCCTTATGTAGGTTCTTAGGACATCAGCAGAAGGCAGCCAGATTCTCTGCAGATATCACAGTAATGTCTCTAGCTTACTTTCTAATATTGTACACTCTAAAACCTCTTGATCCTATGTTCCCCAGTCTGCATTGCTCTCAGCACTACTGTCTTCTAGGGTCCTACTAGAACAGCCTTTTAAACTCTGCATTTAAACATTATTCAACATTCTATCCCAATGTTTCCAAAGTCTTTCATATTTAGTTCAAAGCCCAAAACAAAATTTTAAAAAGAACAATCCATTCTCTAGTACCAAATTCTGTAATAGTTACTTCTCTGTGGCTGTGATAAAACATCATGATTAGAAGAAACATAGAGAAAGAGCAGTTTACTTGGTCTTAAAATTCCAGGAGGAGAATCCATAATTGTGAGGAAGACATAGCAGCAGACAGCTAGAACAGGAAACTAAAAGATCACATCTTTGGACAAAAACATAAAACAGTGAGCCAATTACAACAAATTCTGTAAGTGTCTAGCATACAATAAAGGTTTTCCCCTTTGGAACTTCAAATTGAGTTTATTCTTCAAAATTGTTATCCACTAGGTAAAAGTAAATCAAAATTACAATGAGATATAAGCTTACATCCATTAGTATGGCTATATTAAAGATAACAGTTGCAGTAAGAACATGCAATAATTGGTGCTCTAACACTCTGTTGTAATTGTTTTTTAAGAGACTTTTGCAATTCAAAAAATGAATTACCAAATTACCCAGCAATTATGCTAGACTACACACGAAAAATGAAAAAATATACTTATGAAAATGTGTATGTAAGTATTCACAGCAGTATTATTTATAATAGCCCTAGGATGATTAGCTTAATTGTCAATGACACAAAGTAGAATCACCTGGAAATGTGACAGGGCGAAAAAGTGCAGAGGTTCTTCCATCTTTTATTCTTGCTAAGGCCTTTTCAGGTTTAATTATAATTTTATCTCCTCCATGGAGAACCCTATGGGAAATTACCAAACTCTACTCTAGGAACCCAAGGTTAAGATGATCCATCTAACTTAGCTTCTGCTAAACGGCTTGCTTCTGCAAAGTTCCCTCTACAGCTACAAAGCAAGATGCTAGGACGTGGTTTTGCCTTCATGTGTAAGTTTTGCCTTAAAAATTCTGTGCTCTGAACACTCTGTGATATACCTAGGTCCCAAATACCTGACTGTTGTCCCGGCCATCTGGAAGACTTTCAGTTGACTTTCAATTATGTCTGGTGGGCTTCCCATAACAGAGACTCGTTTAGGAATTATCTAGATAGGATTGGCCTCTATGCTTGTCTGTAATTTTCATGATTATCTTAATTGATATGGGAAGACTTACCCTGAAAGTATGTGGCGCCATTTCCTGGGTTTGGGTCCTGAATTATACATGAATAGAGAAAGTGAGCTGAGTAGTAAGCATGAATACATTCATTCCTTTTTGCTTTCGACTTTGGATGTAATGTGACTAGCTGCCTTGAATTTCTGCATTGACTTTCCTATTATGATAGATTATAACCAGAAATTATGAGTTAAAATAAATCTTTCCTCCCTAAATTGCTTTTAGTCGTGGTGTTTTATTTTAGCAATAGAAATGATAATAGGGCAAGCCTCAAGGTGGAAATTACAGAACTATCATCAGCTGATGAATGAAGACAGAAAATATAGTATATACATACAATAGAGTATTATATTATTTATTACTCAGTAGTAAGGAATGGAGTACTTATTAACATTTCAATCTTACACATATTAAGATCATCAAGAGGAGTCTGTGACAGATGTCTGTATATTGTATGATTCCATTTATAAGAAATATTCACAATGAGCAAATTCATAAAGACCAAAACCAAGTTGGTGGCTGCCAGAAGATGAAGGAGAAGCTGGGGGTTCTGGTGGGAGGAATAACAATTAACATGCATAGGGTTTGTTTTGGATGATGAAAATTTTTGAAAATTTGGTTGTGGATGGTTACTTAATTGCATAACTATGTTAAAAGGCCATTGAACAGTGCTCTTTGAATGACTTAATTGTATTTTGTGTTAATTATATCTCTATAAAGCTGGGGTAAAAAGTTGAATTTATTCATGTGCAGAGTGATATCAATGAAAAATATAAATGCCACTACAACTTTTATCTTTGATTATTAGATATTTGGCAAGTGCTCCTGCTTAGAGGATATCTTGAATTGGATTTAAAAGTACTGTACAATAAATCTTTGCAAAACTCCTCCACAGTGCAGTCAATAAGCACTAACAGAGAACAGAGGATTATTGTCTTCTATTTCTGTTAACAGATTCATAAACTGGCAATGACTCATAGCATTTGCATGTGTACAGAACAGTTTTAATAAGTATATCCATGACGCTTTCCCTATGTTTGCTTCAGAAACCTGAGCACAAATATATTTCAAAATGTATTATACAGCAGAACAAAGTAATAAGGGAAGCATCAGTCTTTTGTTAAAAAAAATAAATGCATATTTTTAAAGTTACTTAGTAGAACATCACATAATAGAGAGTAATTTTGCTCAAAGTATCCCTAATCTTCATTTGAGAAATGGGAAATATTCGAAGTATGTATGTCATAAGGTGGATTGTTAGATCACTAATTGACATCATTTTTTGTTGTTGTTGTTAAATCAGTAAGTCATTGCAGATGAAATGTACCCAAAGTACTAATTGGACAGAATCACTTATATTACATGACTCATCAGCTGTGACAGGAAAGTACATGCAGTTTTTCAATTTTGAATCAATACATCTTTGAAATTGCTGCAAAGGTCTTGGTATTCCAAGGGCATTTGTTTGGTGGCATAATTGAAAATCTTTTTTGCTAAATATTACTTTAATTCTTTTTCTTCTAATTTTCTAAAACATTTCCCACAACTGACACAATAAATATTCTGCCTTTTCTCCGTCTAAAATGGTTTTCTTTTTATACAAGAATGTAAACTGGATCAAGGTATGAGTCATAGTTTTTAAATGTGTTCTAACCTTGGTTCCCATTTGCATTCTCTTTATTATATTTGTTTCAGACATAAACATGTTCCACTTCGAAATTGAGATTTTAAAACAGAAAATGAAGAATTATAATAGTATTGGTAAAAGTGAAGATATTCTAAAGAGACAATCTAGTTATCAAAGTATTAAAACAACAGACCCCAAAGAAATGGAGATTTCACCAGAACTATCATGCTGAAGGAAAGAAAAGGTGCCAGAGTCAGGGGGAACTTGGAGATTTTACAGTTTTAACAACTTAGTAGACTTCCATACAGAATGAGGCTGAAGCTTAGAAGTTGGTGGGTCAATGCTGGGCAGGACCTTGACTGGGACTGGTTAGATGTGCAAACCTTGGTCTTCTTTTGAAATTCTAATCCCAATGGATGTCCCTGCAAATGGATTTGGACCTCTTTGTCCCTCTTCCCAATGTGATCACATCGAATAAACCTCCTTCTTATACCTTTCACTATTAAAACAAAAATGTGCTAGACTTTTAACTATTTTTTTTTCCAATTTCATGTGGTCTATTTCACTAAATCTATTTTAAGTATCACTAATAAGACATTTTTATGCATAATGGTATTTTATTTATTTAAACTGTTTCTTTCATTTTTGAGATTATAATTTAATTCCCTCATTTCTTCTATCCCTCGTCTGCCTTCAAATCCTTCCACATAGTAAATGTACTATATACTTGCTGGAAATACCACCTCTTCCTCTCCTTTCTCTCTCTCTTTCTTTATGTGTTATATAGGCAGGCTTCAGATTCAACCTCTTCATTACTTAACCTCCTGAGTACTGGGATTATAAGCATGAACCACCATGCCCAACTTGACTACATTTCTTAATATTACCCAACTAAGTGTCTTCTAAATTTTATTCACATTCAAACTACTAATTTTGCTTTCCTGAAGCAAATTGCTTTTGCCATTTACTGTGAAATCTGTGGCATACTTCCTTCTAATGTGTTTCTTTCCTATTCTCATTGTTGTGTCAGTTTCTTCATCTCTACTCAATTGGATTTCAGTTGTGTTCCTTCATCCTTCATGTTGAACTTAAACATTCATCCCTATGCTTGTGAAATTCTAAAAAAAAATTTTAATTCAAAGAGTTGTTTCAATTTCTTTAGCAATTATGCTTTATATAGGTATTACTAGAACTTATACTGTCTGATAAAATATTCAAATAAGCATCAGAATGGGTATACCCAAATTAAATAACCCATTTACACAAATTATATTGCTAATATATTAATACATAACTGGACATGACATGCATATCCTCTCTTTCACATTTTTTGATGGTTTAAATAAAATGCAGTAGTTAAAGTAAAATGTAGTACTTTGCCTCATGACTATCATCATTTCTCATTTTTACTTGCAATCTCCTTCTTTCATCTTTTAGTCTTTAGTCTGGGTGTCTCTGTGTATGATTATGACTTTCTATATGAAGCTTTCACTGCATCTTCTATTGTGTATTCTTAGTAACTGCTTAAGTATTACAAGAGTAGCCAGAGTCTCTAAGTATATTGCAGATTGTCTGTTGTTGACTTCCAAGATGGTGGGGTGGCCCTTTCATCACCTAGGCAACCTTGAATGAAGAAGGAAGATGACTCAATTAAAGGTTGGCCAACTGATAAGCAATAGCATAAATATTAAAAGCACCTGAGGATTTTGAAGAAAAGCATTGTTTGTTATTTGTATTTGTATTTTGTACTGTTAAAAGTCTCATAGGGAACAGAAAGTCTCAGTAGCAACTAAAAATGGAATACCCATATATGGGTGAGATAGTGGAAAACCCAGGATCCTACTCACTGATGAAAACTCCAGTTTATTAGACTCCAAGGTTTCTTGGCCAGAGTGCATATCTTTATGATGTGAGATACCCCAGATTTTCAGAGGTACTTAAGGCATACTTTAAAGAACTCTTGAGATTTTCAGTAAGTATGTGGAAATAGATTCAGTAGAATCCATAACATTGCTCATATGACTCCCTTGGAGCTGTTACTTCACTTTAATAAGATTTTCGATGTATGTGTCTGATGAGATGGAGAAGTCTCAATTGCAACTTTGTGTAGTAGTGTTTTTGACTCAGGTTCTTTTATAATTTTTATTATTTAAATTAGAAACAATCTTATTTTGCATATCAATTCCACTTCACAATCCTTCCCTTCCTCCAACGTCCCCCTCCAATCCCCATTCCATTCCCTTTCTGTTCCCCAGGGAGGGTAATGCCTTCCATGGGGATCTTCAAAGTCAGTCACATCATTTGGAGCAGGACCTAAGTCCTCCCCTATGTGTCTAGGCTGAGAAAGTATCCCTCTGTGGGGAAAGGGCTCCCAAAGTCCATTAGTACACTAGGCCCCACAGACTGCTCAGTCCTCCTAACTGACACCCACGTTCATGGGGCCTGGTTCAGTCCTATGCTGGTTTCCCAGCTGACTCTTACCTTCTTAGGAGTGAGTTGTTGTTTTTATTTTTAAATTATACTTGGTATCTTTTGGGTCAAACATTGCCATGACTGCATCAGGTGTATAAAATATAGCTGCTACATACATGAATGAATGAGGCCACACATTTGGAGTTGGAGCCAATTTAGGGTCATTGTCCTGTTAATATAGCAGTCTCCAGCAGCTATTCAGTAGATGAGAGATCTGTCTGCAGGCTGCACTACTAACACCACCCACTGGATTCTGTTTCCCCAAGATCGAATCCACTGACCTACCCCACCCATCTCATCTTCCTTCCTGTGGCCAGCACCCATTTGAACTTCATCAGACTCTATAAACACAGGTACAACCCACACTCATTGGAAGAACAAGTGAGTGACTGGCCTCCAAGCTGAGCTACCAGAAACTCTAGACCCTAAGCTCAAGGGAATATTTCCTGCCCCCATTCCCATCTTAGTCCCAGCAAAGCAGCTGGGCCCTGCCCCAAACTCTGGTGGAACTCCACTGTCCTGATGTAGTTCCCAGCCACTGGCCAGCAAGTGAGAGACCTGCCTTCAGGATGCACCACCACCACTGCTACAACCCAATGTATTCTGTTCCTCCAAGACCCACTCTGCTACTCAACCCCACCCATCTCATCCTCCTCCTCATGGCTAGGCCTCCCCCACAACTCCAGAAGACTCCAAGGCACAAGCACAACCCAAACCAGTTGGAAGAACAGACTCCATAGGTACAGGGACAACCCACACCATCCAGAAGAACAGGAGGATATGCAAATCTACACAAACCTCAGTTGAGACAACCTTACTGGACCCGAGGACCTGACAATCACCAGAATCGTTGGCCATTCAGTCCAGAAGAAAATAAAGGAAACAGATAATAAAGGAAAAGAAAACACCCATTTAACAAAGACAACAAAAGAACCAATACATGTACCTATAATCATCCCAAACCCATGTAAGTAATCACCAGTGTAAGAACATTAACAACAGAAGGGACAATTTGGCACCACCAGAACACAGTGGCAAGACCAGATGAAGCAAAAGAAAATGACTTTAAAAATCACTTTATCAAGATGATAGAGGCCCTTAAAGATGAAATGAAAGATTCTCTTAAAGAGATAGAGGAAAAGACGAATAAAAATCAGAATAAATCAATAAATCCCATAAAGAAAGCCAAGAAAACACACACACACACACACACAGAGAGAGAGAGAGAGAGAGAGAGAGAGAGAGAGAGAGAGAGAGAGAGAGAGAGAGAGAGAGAGAGAGAGGAGGGAGGGAGAGCCAAACAGATGAAGGAAATGGTTCAAGACTTGAAAATTGATATAGAAGCAATAAAGAAAACACAAACTTAGGGGATTCTGGAATGAAAAATCTGGGTAAGTGAACAGTAACTAACTACGGGAACATTACCAACAGAATACAAGAAATGGAAGAGCCAGTCTCTGTCACTGAAAATACGATATAGGGGGAGTAGATCTATTGGTCAAAGAAAATGTTAAAAACAAAAACAGTCCTTCACAAAACATCCAAGAAATCTGGGAGTTCATAAAAGACCAAACATAAGAATAACAGGGACAGAAGAAGAATCCCAGCTCAAAGGCACAGAAAATATATTCAACAAAATCCTAGAAGAAAACTTTCACTACCTAAAGAAGGATGTGCCTATAAAGGTACAAGAAGCTCACAGAACACCAAATAGACAGGACTGAAAAAAAATTACCCTCAACACATAATAATCAAAACACTAAGCACACAGAATAAAAAAGAATATTAAAAGCTTCAAAGGAAAAGGCCAAGTAATATATAAATGCACACCTATCAAAATTACATGCCACTTCTCAATGGAGACTCTAAAAGCCAAAAGGTCCCAGGCATACATTTTTCAGACACTAAGAGACCACAGATGTCATTCCAGACTACTATACCCAGCCAAACTGTCAATCACCATAGACAGAGAAAACAAGATATTTTATAATAAAACCAGATGTAAACAATACTTATTCACAAATCCAGCCCTACAGAAAGTACTAGAAAGAAAACTCGAATCCAAGGATGTTAACTATACCCATATAAACACAGGCAATAGATAATCTCAGACCAGCAAAACCCAAAGTAGGGGCACACACACACACACACACACACACACACACACACACACACACACACACACACTACCACCACCACTACCACCACCACCACCATTAATGAAAAAATAAGAGAAATTAACGATCACTGGTCATTAATATCTCTTAATATCAATGGACTCAATTTGCCATAAGAAGACACAGACTAACAGGATAGATACGGAAACATGATCTATCTTTCTGTTACATACAAGAAACATACCTCAACTTCAAAGACAGATATTACCTCACAGTAAAAGGTTGGGAAAAGATTTTCCAAACAAATAGACCTAAGAAGCAAGACAGTATAGCTATCCTAATATCTAACAAAATAGACTTCAAACTAAAATTAATCAAAAGAGTTGGAGAAGGACATTTCATATTAATGACATAACAAAAGCAATGTACACCAAGCCAACAGCCAACATCAATATAAATGGAGAGAAACTTAAAGTGATTCCACTGAAATCAGGAACAAGACAAGGCTGTTCAGTCTATAGTACTTGAATTACCATCTAGGGCAATGAGACAACAAAAGGAGATCAAGGAAACACAAATTGAAAATGAAGAATTCAAACTTCCACTATTTGCAGATGATATGATAGCATACATAAGTAACCCAAAAATTATACCAGGGAACTCTTACAACTGATAAACACCTTCAGTAATATGGCAGGATACAAGATTAAATAAAATATCAGTAGCCCTCCTACACTCAAAAGGTAAACAAACAGAAAAAACAATCATGGAAACATCATCCTTAACAATAACCACAAATAATATAAAATACCTTTGGGCAACTAACCAAACAAGTTAAAGACTTGGTTGGGCAGGTTAGAGTCAGATGGAGTGGGAGAGTAATGAAAGACATGCTTTGATAGAGGGGGTCATTTTAGGGTTAGGAAGAAATCTGGTGCCAGGGAAACTTTCAGAAATCCACAAGGCTGACCCCAGCTCTGACCCTTAGTAATAGTGGAGAGGATGCCTGAAGTGGCCATCTTCTGTAACCAGATTGGTGAATACCATAATTATCATCAGAGAGTCTTTATCTAGTAACTTATGGAAAAGATGCAGAGTTCCACAGCCAAGCACTAAGCCAAACTCCAGAAGTCCAGTTAAAGAGAGAGAGGATGGATTATATGAGCCTGAGCTTCAAGGTCATGTACCCACAGAGACAGTTGACTTGAGTTTGTGGAAGCTCACCAACCCTGGGCCAATAGTTAGGGAGCCTGACTGGGACCAACCTAGGCCCTCTGCATGTGTGTGGCAGTTGTGTAACTTGGTCTGTTTGTGGGGCTCCTAGCAGTAGGATCATGTCTTGTCCCTGGTGTTTTATCTGGCTTTTGGGAACCTGTTCTCCATGCTGGCTTGTCTTGTCCAGCCTTGGTGCATGGGGAGAAGCTTAGTCCTCCCTTAATTTCATCTGTCATTCTTTGTTGACACCCATGGAAGGCCTGCCCCTTTCTGAAGGGAGACAGAGGAAGAGTGGATTGGGAGGGATTAAACCAAAGGTGGGGGAGGGGAATAGGATGAGAGGAGGGAGGGAAAACTGTGGTCAGTATGTAAAATAAATAAGAAATTGCAATTAATAGAAAAAAGACAGAAAAGACACTAATTATAACCATTCTGTACTTTTTAGGATAGATAACTTTGCTGTATTTTAAAATACTCACAATTGTACATATTTCTAGGGTATTGTTTAACAATTTGATGAACTTATATGATAGGCAATGATCAAATCATAATAGCTATCACTCCATGCCTCTAAACTGTACGCGCCTACCCTCGCCAGCAAGGAAGACGCGACTCTGGGTAGATCTTCTTCATGCAGTTTTAATCAGGATCCTTTAAACATGTCGCTTCTGGCCTGCACGGAGAGAGAGAGAGAGAAGAAGGGACTCCTGCACAGGCTTAAATACCCTTGAGCTAACCAACCCCAGTGAGCCACGTGGACTCTGCAGATAGGCTACTCTAATGCGGAAGCAGACAGGCTGAACAGACTTAACCAATTAAGGGCTTGTTTACCCAGAGAGTCTTTACCAGCGGGAAGGTGTAAGGCAGAAGCCAGCACCACTTTAAGGTATGGCACTACGCGGCTCTCTACACTAAACATATACCATTTATTTGTATTTGAAACATCTGTAATCCTCTCATAGTCCTTTATTAGTAACACCCTTTAAACTAAAGTTACTCTGATATGTAATGAAATTAATTATTTCATTTACCTGTATTTTGATATCCACCAGGCAATCCCTTTCTAACTCCCTTGGCCTGCTAATTTTTTTAGCTTGTAGTATTAATATTCTACTTTCTACCTCCATAAAAATTTAAGCTTCCAATGTGAATGAAAATGTATACTAATTGTATTTCTATGCTGAGCTTACCTTAACTAAGGCAGTTACATTCATTTCATTGCAAATTGCAAGATTTCATCCCCATTGTGTCCAAATAATATTCTACTGTGTTCATTTAAGATATTTGTTTCATTTATTCATTTGCTATAGGTACTTTGGTTGATTTTTCTGTCTGGGACATTATACATAATGCTGGAATAACCATGAAAGTAGAAGTATCTCTTTGATATACTGATTTCATTTTTTTTTTTTTTTTGGCCACATACTCCAAAATAGAATTACTGGATATCATGGTACTTCTGATTTTAGCTGTTTGAGGAACCTCTGTACTGTTTCTTATTGTGATTTTTTTAATTTACAATCCTACCAATGTGATATAAGAGTTCCCAGGACAATAGTTTATTTATTTAACATTTTTTTTACTTATTTAATGTACATAAGTATTTTGACTGCATATGTATCTGTGTACCAACTGTATTCAAGGTGCCCCTGGAAGTCATAAGAGAGCATTGGATCCCCTGGAAATGGAGTTACAGATGGTTGTGAATCATTATGTGGGTGCTGGGAAACAAACCAAGGTTCTGTGCAAGAGCAACAGGTGCTCTTAACCACTGCACAATATCTTGAACCCTACAGCAGCAGATTAGTTACATGGCAGACCAAGAGAGGCATGTTTATGTTCTTTTTCATGATTTGCTTCACTAAAAATGTGTGTGAGGGGTACTTTTTAGGTCTATAAGATTTTTACCTACATATCAAAACAATTTGTGACTGTTAAGAGAAACAGAATTTATGTATATTTATTTTATGCTCTGGGTCTTTATCTCTATCAAAAAGATGCTTTGTTCAAGAAAAAGGGACTGTCTATATTTTTGGTATGTTTCTCCTAGCATACAAGGGTTTTAAGAAAAGACAAAAAGTAATAGAAATGGAAAGCTTAGTTTTTCATTTTCCAAACATCACAACAGGAATTTGCTTGAATCACAAACTCTTAAAATTGTCTTAGCAATAATCTCATTTCCAAACAGACTTGTTCTCTGTGCTTAGCACTGAGTTTGGAAGACAGCCTCATTTACAGGGATGGCTTTGATGATAGGACAGAAAATGGGTATTTTCACAGAACACCATCTTGGTGCCACTAATGAGAATTCCCAGGTCTTGACAGCTACCAGGTGGTAGTAGCTGTGGCTTCCTCTTAACAATAAAAATGGAGGATTTCTTGAATACTGTAATGGATTATAAAGCACTTCATTTGCCACTGCTGTAGTCACTGAAGGTTTCCAAATTTTCTGTGGGTGTCAGAGCTTCTGTTTCCTTATCTTGGAGAAGGGAATATTATGTGTTGTTTTTCAGAATTAGTTTTTGTGGGCCTTTGCAAATATTCAGTTCTGAATATGGTAAGATGGAAAGAAAACTTATCATCATCATGCATGTTCAAGAATTCCCATGCTTTTATAAGGCTTGGATTGCTGGTCCTTTAGTAATGCTTAGCTGTCTCTCTCTGTCTCTCTTTTTTTTTTGAATGATGCTGTTGAGTCAGTCTCACTGGTGTAATCACTGTCAGTAACATATTTATCTTTCTGTGTATCTTCATACATTCATCCATCTACTAAGTGGTTTGCAGGATGTATTACATTTGTCTCTTACCTAACTCTACTTTGAAGTTCGGGGAGCAAGAATGGTGGGTGCTTTATATATACTATAGAAAACTAAAATAAACTGCCTATAACAAAGTGCCATAAAAAATGCCAGGGTACAAGAGTTGCTTTAAAAAAGCTTTGT
This sequence comes from Cricetiscus sungorus, assembly GCA_030556225.1. Lineage (NCBI taxonomy): Eukaryota > Metazoa > Chordata > Mammalia > Rodentia > Cricetidae > Cricetiscus > Cricetiscus sungorus. Next base: position 4,139,379 of record JANBXA010000405.1, on the reverse strand, counting down.
GAAAGACAAAGCTTACTATATAACTAAATGCTTTCTGATTGGATTTGAGGCTTGCTCCACAGGTGGGAATTTCATGCCCGGTACTGTTATCCTGGTCAAATGCCCATGACTGAAGTCATAGGCCCTATGGTAGAACCTGCTATTGTTATTTTGCTGAATGGTCACGCTGTCAAATTGCCCTCTAAATATTTATATTTATATACCTCAGAGAGGCTTCTTTCTACAGGGGCAACAATCAGTTCAGAGAAGTACAACTGTTCCATGCTCTGAGAGTAAGACACTGTGTACTCAAACCTAAATGTGACAGCTACAGTAACCCAAAGGAACATAAGGAATAGAAGGTGGAAAGAATATTAGAGTTGAAGAATTGTAAAAGATGCTGTGAAATATTGTTCAGTGGACAAGGCATGGCTATTACAAACAAGAACTGTCACTAGCTGTGTTACCTGCATAGAATTACAATATCAAGCCAGTCAAAATCACAGCATAGTTAAGTATGTGGTCTCTATGCCCTACCCCTTGCTGAGATGTTATTAGCAGTGAAGAGTTGCTGGCAATGGGAGGATTCTTTTTTGAGGATGTGAAGTTTCCCATGCTACAGTGGATGGCTCCACACCCATGTACTTGTGTGCAACAGTAACTTTACTTAGTGTATTATTTTTAAAAAGACATGAATTTTGAAGGTGATATGCAGGGATGATATGGGGGAGTTGGAGAAGTAAAAATGAAGGAATAGCTATAATTCTATTTTTGGCATACATGTATAAAATTCTCAAAAAAAATAAAAAAATACTCTGTATGAAAGGTGGAAAGGACAGAAAGATAGATGGGTTTCAATTTGAAAGAATAACATAAGAGATGACTGGTAGTACAGTTTATGAAGGAACATGTAGTAACTGGTTTGATTGATGGCAGATGCAATGATGGACTGGCCACAAGAACCCATTACATATATTTAGCCCCATATTTGTGTTTGTTGGTGTTATGTTGAAAGTTTAAAACCAACTACAATGGAAGTATTTACACTAGAAAAATCAGTAAAGGATACAAATCAGTTTCTTTTTATTTGCTTTACCTTTGTATGTTAATTGAAAACTTTTTTACAGTGCACAACTGGATATACTGGATGATTATTTCTCTTTATTCCAATTTTCCTGAATCTATGCTTTTGCTCAGAGACTTTGAAGTTCTCCTTAGGGAGATAATTCTTTGACACATAGGGTTTGCTTGGGTGACTTGCTTTGACTAATGACTAATGGGATGTCAGAAGATAAGATGAGAGCAAATGTTTCATGTATGCTTGGCTAATAAGGTTTGTGCCTTGGCTTCCCCTTAGCATAAGTAGGATTTTTTCTGGGCATCTTGATATTCTCAGAAGAATGAGAGGCATGTAAAGAAGAGGCAAACCCAAAGCAGAGAGTCAAGCCCAGGGAAACTCATACAAGATCAGCAGAGTTCAGAAACACATGTGTGGGTTTATTTTTGTATAAGATGTGGCTTTATAGTAATGGAGGTGGCAAAACATAATGCATTGTTATATGTTCTTTATGTAGCTTTAACAAATTACCACAATTGTACTGGCTCAAACAATGCAAATTTTCAATTTTATTGTTCCAAAGATCACAAGTTCCAGATGAATTTGATATGGCTAAAATCAAAAGGGTCACAGGGCTCCTTTTACTCTTGAGTCTCCAGGCAAGAATCTTTGTCATGCCTCCTGAAGGCTCCTGTCCTTACATTTTTCTTTTTTTCTATAAATTTATTTTTCATTTTACATCAAAACCCCAGTTCCCCCTCCCTCCCCTTCTCTTGCCCCCCACTTCCCCCTTCTTATCCCCATCTACTTCTCAGAGGAGGTAAGACCTTCCTTGGGGTGTCAACAAAGTCTGGCATACAAGTTGAGGCAGAACCAAGACCCCCCCTCTGTATCTAGGCTGAGCAAGGTACCCTGCCATAGGGAATGGGCTTCAAGAAGCCTGTGATAGGTCCTTGTGTCACTTCCAGGGACTCCCTCACAGATCAAGCCACATAACTGTCACCCACATTCAGAGGGTCTAGTTCTGTCCCATGTAGGTTCCCCAACTGTCAGCACAGAGTTACTGAGCTTCCACTAGCTAGGGTTAGCTGTCTCTGTGGTTTCCCCAATCATGATCTTGACCCCCCCCACCGCTCATAAGATCACTACTCCCTCTCTTCAACTAAACTCCAGGAGCTCAGCCCAGTGCTTGGCTGTTGGTCACTATATCTGCTTCCATCAGTTACTGGATATAGGTTCTATGATGACAGTTAGTGATAGGAGATGCCATTCTGTAAATATGTTTCTCTTATTGATTAATGAATAATGCCCTATTGGCCAGTAGAGAAGCAAGATAGGAGGGACTAGGAGACAAGGAGGATTCTGGGAGATGTTGTAGAGAGGCGTCGAAATGTAGGACACAAGAAGAGTAAGAGGTCCGGACTCTCTCTCCAGTAAGATAAGACCATGTGGAAATACTTAGATAGATAGAAATGAGTTAATATTTAAGACAGAGATAGCCAATAAGAAGTTCTAGCCATTGGCAAACAGCTTTTTAACTAATAGAGTCTCTGTGTGTTATTTTGGGACTGATACAACTCTGGGACCAGGCTGGTGGGAAAGTGCTCATTAACAAATTAGGGTAGTCTCTAATCTGGTTAAAGAAGAAGTTCCATTCAGTCACCCTTTTCACTATTGCCAGGAGTCTATATACATACATACATACATACATACATACATACATACATACATGTTATTTTTTAATTTAAATTTGAAACAAGCTCGTTTTACATTCTGGGTCATCCTTGGGTATTCTTGGGAAATTACCTAGCACCAAGTTTCTCCCTAACCCCATGATGGCTCCCTCTATCAAGATATTCCTTTCACTACTCTCCCTCTGTTCCTCCCCCAACTTGGTCTTCTTGATCCCTCATGTTCCTATCCCCCACTCCCCCTCCCCCAACTCCCCATTTACCCAGGAAATCTTGACTATTTTCCATTCCTGGGGCCCTTCCTGTGTCTTCCTCTTAGGGCCCCCCTTGTTACCTAGCTTCTCTGGAATTGTAGATTTTTCCTTGATTTGTACCTGCTTCATTGCAATCTCTCCATGCCATTGCCTTGTGTTTCTGACCTCTGGTCTTCTTAGTCTAAGAACCTTTGTAATTACAATGCACCCTGTTATAAATTTTTCATCTTAAGCTTTTAGCTGTATCTGCAAAGTCTCTTTTACTATTAAAGTAACATAGCCACATATTTTATGAATTCAGACATAAGCATTGTTGGCTACCATTATTTAACCTGCCACATTAATATTGTTGGAAAACAAAGCATACATGCCAGAAGGTAAGCTGATAGGTGTTTTGAATTTCTACTCTGTAGAATCCATGATGGTTTTCACCAGGAGATGGATACATTTCTTTAAAAAATATTTTGGTTGCCTTGGGCAAAATGAATTGGATTCAAGAGAAACTGGAAAGTAGAAGCCAGAAAGAACATTAATCTGGTAGGAAGTTAATGAGGGTCTGAACCAAGTGAAAAGAGAAGACAGGAATAGCTCTTTTAGAAACTAATACATCAAGTCATTCAGGGTAAAGTGAATGTTAGTTCCCCATAATTGAAAATAAACAAGTCAGAATCTGGTCATGGTGGTTCACATCTGTAACCCTAGTACTCAGAAGGCTGAGTTGAGGGATTGTTGCCAGTTTGAGGCCAGCCTGAGCTACACACAAAGGTAAAGGGCAACTTAGGCTTCAGGGTAAGTCCCTGTCTCTTCCCCTGCCCCTTCAAAAAATAAAGATTGAAATCAAAAGAGGGACAAAAATGGGATGCTGTTGAGAGGGATATGAAGATTAGAATACATGAGAACTTTTAACATTGAGCTTGAGATGTTGGTAAGCTATTGCAGGCTTTGGTTTGGTTAGCAGCCTTACTAATGTGAACATGTTCAGAATTTAACAGGGCATGGGAGGTTGTTAGTTTTACTAGATTTATAGAGGGTGGGAATGAGGTGAAAGGAAGATGGCTGCCTTCTTTTCGCCTTTCTCATACTCTGGGAAAACCAACCTAGATGAGTGGTTTATAGCAGAAGGAGAGTATTCTAAGGACAGGTTCCCCAGATGCTTTGATCCCAGTCTGGGAAAGTTCTCTTTATTTTCCAGTTCAAGACTCCTTAAAGGTGGGTGGTATATGCCAATCAGTAGAGCAGATGAATGGCCCCAAGGATCTGATGGACTTCATACTTCATATATATTTGGTTCTCTGTCTCTTCTCTTCTCTTCTCTTCTCTTCTCTTCTCTTCTCTTCTCTTCTCTTCTCTTCTCTTCTCTTCTCTTCTCTTCTCTTCTCTCCTCTCCTCTCCTCTCCTCTCCTCTCCTCTCCTCTTCTCTTCTCTGTATCTCTGTATCTCTCTGTATCTCTGTCTCTCTCTGTCTCTCTGTCTCTCTCTCTCATTCTTTTTCTGAACCACAAAACCTTTCAAACCACTGGTGGTTACCTCTCATTAGAACATCACTGAACTTAAAAAATGCAAAGTCTGTTGATATTACTGAAAGGCAAGGGACTACAAGGGCATCTCATTTGGATTGTCACATACACTATAACTTCCACTGGGACTTTAACTCTGTTTTTCTTCTAGTTTGTCTGTCTTCAGTGACTAGCATCATTTTATTTTATTTCTCTTATATTTTTTAAGTCTTCAACAATAACTGCAATGGATCCCTACAGTAACCAGCAAGCAGGGCTCTTAACAGTGATGTTACTGTTGAAGGTAAATGTCAGTTAGTGTGAGGATTGAAAAGGAGCCAAAAGATTTTGTTTAAAAGCAAGGGAAACTCAGCCATTCATTAACGACCTTTAAGAATGCAGCTTCAATGGAGGCAGGGTTAAGACTGGCTATAAAGAAGAAGCCAAAAGGGGAAAATGTTACTCTTCAGAGCTGTTTCATACTTAAAAGCAAACGAGGCAGTATAGTAGCTTATGTTTGTAGTAAGGTAGATGAAATATTTCTTAAAGATAACTGAGATAATATTTTAGGATTTTTAGCCAGTTAGCATATTAGTAATTCAACATTTTAACTTATTTGATAGCCAGGGAAAATGGGTGCCTAATTGAGAGTGAGAGCTCTCTAATAATCACTTTGTTTCTTTAAAATAGAACTATCAAAACAGTTTAAAATAATGTGTTCTTGTGTATATCCTGTATAATTGAAGCACTGAATTAAAATATTTCCATACATTCATTGTTCTGGAACATTATGTCTATTATTCAACAGTGAAGAATTGAGATGATACAGATTTCTTTCTGAACATACATTCTGGCTGCAATTCTACTTTAGAAGCTTCAAATGAAATGCAGGGCAAATTAATCTTGCCATTTCTTTGGTAAGATTTAAACCTGAAAATAACAAATAAATATCCACTTCATTATTTTCTACTGCTCCAGGGAAAGTTGATCCCTCTGATTTAAACTTGAGTGAAGGTTAAATGAGACTGTACCCTAAGATTGAATTAGTGAAGTTTTCATCAAATTAGCTCTATTTTGCCACGGAAAAGTCTCAGTACAATATACTTTCCAAAAGAAGTTTCCTTTGTGCTAAAAAGACATGACTATTGATTGACTATTGACATTAGGAAAAATTTAACACTGGTATAAAAGTAGAAGAATGTTTTTCTTCCAGAGAGAGCTAATTAAATAACCGATTCTTTCCTCTGACTCTAGGAATCTCATTAGAAATTTCATGAGGCTGGATGTTTAAAACTTTTAAAGTACCTTTTATTTTTTGAGAATATAGTATGATCACATCATTCCTCTTTCTTATCCTCCCTTAATATGCTCCCACATACCCCAGCCCCTTACTCTTTTAAAATTCGTGGCCTTTGTTGGTGTGTGTGTGGGGGGGGTTGTGCATGCACAAAAAACAAAAACAACAAAACAAACAAACAAAAAACAAAAACAAAAACAAAACAAGAAAACTTAAGACCATGAATTGCAGTGGTGAGATAAGGACCTGGGGAATGCTAAATTTTATTTCTGATTTTATCACACAATTTTGGCAAGGTTATTTATTTTTTCTCTTTTACAAACACATTCATTCACTAGAGAGAGAGAGAGAGAGAGAGAGAGAGAGAGAGAGAGAGAGAGAGAGAGAGACTGTTGATCCTATTTCCTACATTTATCCTCTACCCATCTCTACTCTCACTCTTCTTCCTAACAAATTCCTCTTGTATTCCTGTGCAAATTTCCTGTGGTCCGTGTACTTAATTATGGTTTCTTGCATGTGTATGAGTAGAGGATTATTTACTTGAGCAAGAACAACTTTCCAAGTGTCTACACCACTAAGGAATATGACCCTTCCTTCCCCAGAAATCATTAACTATTTATAGCTTATCAGGAAGTGATAGGGCATTAAGCGCACCTTTCACATCCATGATAGAATATTGAAGGGCCCATTTTTATATATAATTTTTACATTTAAATTTGAAACAAGCTTGTTTTACATGTCAATCCCAGTTCCTGCACCCTCCCAACCTCCCCTGTCTCTCCCACAAATCCCCATCTCATGCCTTTTCTGCTCCCCAGGGAGGGTGATGCCTTCCATGGGGAATCTTCCAAGTCTGTCATATCATTTGGAGCAGGGTCTAGGCCCTCCCCTGTGGGTCTAGGTTGAGGGAGTATCTCTCTGTGTGGAATGGACTCCCAAAGTCCATTCATATACTAGGGATAAATACTGATCACTTACTAAAGGCCCCACAGATTGCATAGTCCTTCTAACTAACACCCACATTCAGGGAATCTGGGTTGGGCCTATGCTGGTTTCCCAGCTATCAGTCTGGGGAACCATGAGCTCCCACGTGATCAGGTCAGCAGTTTCTGTGGACCTCTCCAGCCTGATCTTGACCCCTTTGCTCATCACTCTTCCCTCTCTGTAATTGCATTCCAGAAGTTCAGCTCAGTGCTTAGCTGTGGATCTTTGCTTCTGCTTGCATCAACTACTAGATGAAGGCTCTAGCATGGCATATATGATAGTCATCAATCTCATTATTAGGGAAGGGCATTAAAGATAGCCTCTCCACTATTGCTTAGATTATTAGTTTGGTTCATCCTTAAAGATCTCTGAACATTTACATAGTGGCAGGTTTCTCTTAAAATTTATAATGGCTCCCTCACTTTCTTTCTCTCTCTCTCTCTCTCTCTCTCTCTCTCTCTCTCTCTCTCTCTCTCTCTTTCTTTCTTTCTTTCTTTTGCAAGAAAAGAAATGGGTCCAATTTTATACAAGTCTTTGTGCATGCTGCTGTGAGTTCATGTGTCATATTCAGAAGATAGCATTTCATAATACACCTTCTCATTCTCTAGTTCTTACATTCGTTTCACATCCTTTTCTACAATATTTCCTGAGTCTTAGGGGTGATAGTGGTGACATTGCTGTCCCAATTAGGTATGGGCATGAATGTAAGTATTTAAAATGCAGTTTGATGTTATGCCTTTTTATCAAAGTAACCATAGTAGGTCTCATGCCCTAATAAGGTTCTGTGACTTTTCTAGACATTGACTGTTATGATTTACAGTACCAGGTGTAAATTATGCCTGTAGATAAGACCTCAAATACATTGGGAAAATTGTTGGTTACTCCCATAGCAATCATGGCACTATTTTACTAGTAGGCACAACTTTCTTGTTAAGTTGGTATTATAGCATTCAAGGTCTACAGAATGGTAATAACATTAGTAACTCTTCTCCTCCAGCATGCATAGTACCTTCTAACTCTATAAAACTAGACAACAATAAAAAGACATGAAAATTACTGACAAATATCTGTGACTATAGGTACAAAAACTGTCAATAAAATACTTGCAAACCAAATTAAAACAAAAAAATCAAAACCACCTGTGATAGCTGAATGAGATGTCTACAAACTCTTGGACATTTGAGTACTTTGTTCTCAGTTGATGGAGCTATTTGAGAAGTTTAGGTGTTATGGACTTAATGGAGGTAGTATGTCACTGGGAACAGATTTTGAGATTTCAAAAGTCACATGACATCTCCAGTTTTCCATATTTGCTTTCCATATATGGTTTGAGATATGAGCCCTCAGCCTCAGTTCTAACTGGATGTTTGCCTCCTCCTATGCTGGCCCCATCATAATGTACCATAGCACTTTGGAAACATGAGCCTCAAATAAATCATTACTTTTATAAGTTGCCTTTGGCATGGTATTTTATCACAGCAATAAAAAATTAACCAATACAATATCCAAGAGACCCTTCATCTTGCTCAGGTTGGCTTTATTCCAGATGTAAGAATAGTTCAACATACACAAATCAATAAATGTAATTAATCACATTAACTGATTCAAAGCAAAACCCACATGATTATGTCCAAAAATTCAAAGAAGACCTTTGAAAAAAATCTAACATCCCTTATGATAAAATCTCTGGAAAGGACATGGATAGAGGAAGGATATATTAACATAATTAAACCTGTATATGACAAGCCTATAGCCAATTGAATGTTAAAGAAAAGCTTAAAGCATATCCTTTAAGATCAAAACCAAGGAAAGAGTGTCCACTTTTTCCATTCCTATTCAATATAGTGTTTGCAGTCTCAGCTACAGCAGTAAGACAAGAGAAAGATATAAAAGGGATACAAATAAGAAAGAAGTTGAAATAGCCTTACCTGAAGATTATATGATACAATATCCAAGAGAACCCCCAATACTAGAAAACTCTTACAATTGATAAAGGCATTCATTAAAATGACAAAATAAAAAATAACATATAAAAATCAATTGTTTTCATATGTCCCAATGATAAACAAACCAAGAGAAAAAAAGGCTAAGAATTTCATTTGCAATAGCCTAAAATATAAAAAGAAGTACCCTGAAGTAAATCTAATCAAGATATTAAAGGCCTTTATGCTGGAAAATTGAAAAGATTGAAGGAGGATTGGAATAATTGACCTTGTGAAAATAGCTATCCTACCAAAACAATCTACAAATTCAACAAAATGTCCTTCAATATTCCATTGATAGTCTTCACAGAGATAGACAAAGTATCTGAAAATTAATATGGAAACAAAAAATATCATAGATACCTAAATCAGTTCTGAACAAAAGTAATGTTGGTGGTTGTAGTGGCATCTTGCCTTGCCAGTGAACTTGTAGTAGTGGCCACACCCTTTGGGCATGGTTTCAGGTGCAGATGTGATCATTTTTAAGGTAGAGGAGGTTCAGGCACATGTTCTCTTGGTAGTGGAGAGCATTGGAAAGGCAGAGACTGCATCTTCTAGAGCAGAAAGGCCTTGGTGGTTATTTACTCTTATCTGTGTAAGTTCTTCCCTAATAAAACACCTCTTTATCATTTATCTTGGGTTGGTGAACTAATTTAAACTCTGCCTTCAAGTGGTATCACTATGTCCAATTTTAAATTATACCATATATCCATAATTTAAAAAAAATGATCATGGTACCAACACAGAAACAGACACGTAGAATAAAAGACCTAGCCATTAGCCCATAGAGCTACACCTACTTAATTTTTACCAAAAGGGAAAAAGCACACAGTGGAGGAAAGACAAACTTTTCATCAAATGATGCCGAGAAATGGATATTAACATGTAGAAGAGTGAAATTAGGTCCTTACCTTCCACTCAGTAAAAAGTCAACTCCACACAGATCAAGGACCTCAGCGTAAGGCTTGAAATTCTGAAGTCCATGCATCTTTAGCCACCTAAGCAACACACAAGGAAAAAAACACTATTTAGAAGAAAAGATACCTTCTTTAAGAAACGGTACTTGGAAAACTGTATGCACATATGAAAAAATGAAACTAGGTTCCTTTCACCCTGCACTAAACTTAATTCACAATGGATCAAAACCTTAACAAACTACTTGAAACTACTAGAGAAAAACTACTCCAAGATTAAATATAGTTAAGAACTTTCTGAATAGGAATCTAGTTGTTTAAAAATATGATCAATAATTGACAAGGTGGGACTTATTGAAACAAAATTCTGTATAGAAAAGGAAGCTGCTAATTGAGTGAGTAAGTCTACAGAATAAGAGAGATTATTCAGTTAGCTATACATATAACAGAGGTTTAGTATTTAGACTATACAAAGAACTCAAAACATTAAGCATAGATCTTCTACATATAGCAACAATAACAACCCAAAGAAGAAGAAATAGAAATTGCTAAGATGTGTCATTGAAAGTGTTCATCATCCTTAGCCATCAGAGAAATTAAGATTAAAATTACTTACATATTCCATCTCATCGTATTCAGAACATCTATCGTCAAGGAAATGCAGATTAAAATGTGAAGAATTCCTTACACACTCTTGGGAGTGTAAACTGGTACCATCACTATGGAAATCAGTGTGGAGTTTCCTCAAAAAGATAGATACTCCTAGGTATGTACACAAAGGACTCTATATACTCCCTAGAGATATTTGTTCACTGTTTTTTCTTTCTGCTTTGTTTGAAATAGCTTGGATATGAAAATAAACTAGTGCCCATAAATTGTTAATAAAATGTGGTCATGTGCACAATGGAATTTTATTCAGCTGTGAAGAAAAATAAAGTTTACAGAGAAATGAGTGGAGCAATCCACAGAAATGTATGTATCTTCTATCTCATATATGATCTTAACTTTAAATGTTTAGATTAGTTTGTAATTTGGAGTATACTTGTAGAGGTTATGAAACTAGAAAGGGGTAGAAGTAGAGTGATGAGACCTTAAGAGAGGGGAGATAGCTGGGCGTTGGTGGTGCACACCTTTAATCCTAGCACTTGGGAGGCAGAGGCAGACAGATCTCTGTGAGTTCGAGGCCAGGCTGGTCTACACAGCTAGTTCCAGGACAGGCTCCAAAACAATACAGAGAAACCCTGTCTTGAAAAACAAAATAAACAAACAAGAGAGAGGGGTGAAGGGGAGATAGTAGAATCCAAGTCATTTCTGAGCTTTGCTTTATAACTAGTCAAATTAAGGGAATAACACTGGTTAATCTTTAAATTTCATTCCAAGACCCCCCCCACAAAAAAAAAAAGAAAGAGAGAGAAACAGAAAAAAAATCTGTACTTTGAATTATTCACTTGTTTTTTGTTTCCTGGTAAATACAAATTACTAGGAAGGAAGGAGTACTATTTATTTTTCCCTTTCAGAGCTCTTGGTAAAAAGAGAGAAATATCAGCCTGACCCAATGCAAATGAATATGAAAATAGAGACATCATAAAAATGTGAATAGTAATTAGAATTGCTACTCAAATATGTTCTTATATTCATATCAAGTGAGGATGAAGATTTCAATTTTGGAAGAGATGACACACTATATGTTATTTCAATTTTGATAAATGTCAGTGATATAAGAGGAACTTGAGTTTGCTTGAAGATTGTTCTAAATACAATCGGCTTCATCAGTCTTGGAAGTAAATAAACCATCAACAACAAAGAAAATGCCAAAAGACAAAAATCAGTTATTTTTCATATGCTTATTCTTAATTTTAATGTTTGTATATATGTAAATAAGGGGTCATTGGAGTGAATATAAAAGATTTAACTAGATAGGAGATCAAGAAATGAGAACAGAAGGCATTGAGAAGGGGTTGGGGCAGAGGGTAGGCAAGAAGGTCATAAAGGACATAAAAGTGGAAATGAGGCTACTGAGAATGGGGGGCACATGAAGGGATAGAGGCTGGGGCAAAAGGCAAAGGAGAAAAGGATGGAAAGAAAAGGGGTCAAAAGAACAGGAAAGAGAGAGAGAGAGAGAGAGAGAGAGAGAGAGAGAGAGACTGAGGATTGTTAAGAGACCTTTATTCTCCGGATTTACTTATCCATATGGAAAATCAATGTCCTTATACAATTCTCTCAATAGAATTTTTCCCAGTGGTTGTTTCCACTGGGACAGAATGAAATGGAATCTGACACTAGTTTGGAAAATATAGTAAGATTAATTTGGAAGGAAAACTACTTCGTGGCCATTCCTTATTATCTGATTTTGTTTAAATAAAACCAAAAATTCTCCTTAAACATTAACTACTAACCATGTTGGAAACCCAATTACATTTCCTTACTTTTATCATGTCTTATACTTGAAATACCAATTTCTTTTACAAAGCAACTTTATTTCATGTCTTCTAAACCTTCTAGTCCCCATTCTTACTAGACTTTGATTACTTTTTAATATTTATTGATAACTCTGTGGTCTAAGGCATTTCCACTCACATCTAGATTATTGTCATAAATCCATATTTATCTACCTGTATTAACTATTTCTGTCTTCTTACCTGTTCTTCACACCACTTGAGCATTATTGCTGATAATCAAAACAAGATGCAATAAATAACCTTCTTGGTATTTAAAAACACTCAGACTGTTTCTAAACTAGATAATGAAACCTTTATCAGGCCAAAATTAGGGCCCCCATCTGTCTGATTTCCTTTACATTGCTTTTTTTGACTTGTCATTAGTTCCTTTGCTTTGAAAGTGCCTTGGTTAGCTTTAGTTCATGTGACCTCTACTGACCATCTATATTCCTTACATGCCTCCTCCTTCATTGGGCTCTAGCAGTACCAGCTCTCACTTGCTGTCTTACAGTTTCTCTGGGAACCTTGGCACATGCCTCCCTGAAATGTGTTTTCCTCTTCTCTTCACCAAGGTAACTGTTACTCATCGTTCCAAGCTCATTTGATCTCATTTGAAATGTCAAGCCCTTCTATTATGTGCTCTTATAACTCTCAGTACTTTCCTTCAAAGCATTTGACACCTTTGTGATCACATGTAAATGAGTGTCATTATTCAAATAATGTCTGACACCCCTCTTCTCCTGAAAAACAGTGCAGGAGTATGTATTTTGTTCATTAAATTTCTAATATCTCCCTCAGAACCTGGCAAAGAGTATGCAATCAATATGTACTTGTGAAGTGAATAAGCTGGTGAACATGCTCAGGGCATTCTGTACGTAGCACCTCCCACAAGGTCCAGATTAAAATTGATGTGAAATGGTTACAAATATGATTAATGTCTTATGTAAGGCTTGTTTTTCTCACCAGAATGTAAATTCCAAGACAATAGTGTACAGGGTCTGTGTGATAGCAGATCAAAATCCAGCAGTACCACTAATTGGGACTAAATTTGTTGTATGGCCTAGATAAACTACTTAACCTCTGTGTCCCATACCCTACATGGGAAAGTCAGGGGTATCAGTTTCATGGGTATATGTGTGGATCATATAAAGTAAAACAGAGACTGGAGAATCATTAGTGCCATCTAATGATTTGTGTTATTTCAACACTGAACACAATGTTTTTGGTATGTAGTGGAGAGTTGTGGTATTATATGCAAAATTCAATAGCTAGTATGTAGTGTGATTGTATTCACCCCTGCATTGACCAATAGAAGTGTTCACTGGGCTCTATTTTCAATCTTTGTTTTATAAGAAGGTCTTTTAGCCTTGCTGTAAAGACTGGAAAACAGCTCCATCTACTAATAATATAGGCATTGGCACAGCTTTGTACATGGCAGTGAATGTAGGTGATATAGCACAGTGCCAGTGTTCTTACTATGATTGTTCACACATATAATACAAACAATACTGTATCATGGACGGTGTGGTAGTTTGAATGAGAAATGTACCCTGTAGGCTCTGGTATTTAAACACGTGTTTCCTAATTGATGGTGCTATTTAGAAAGGTTTAGATAGTTCACTCTTGGGGTGGTGTACTACTGAGAGTGAGTGGGCTTTGAGATTATATAGCTCCTCTAAATTTGTAGTTTGTTCTGTCTGTTTCATGGTTGCATTTGAAGACGTGAGCTCTCAGCTTCCTACTAATGTCACTATGTCTGCCACTTATTGTCATGCCTCCCCACCATGGTGGATTCTTGCCCTTCTGAAAAAGTAAGCCAAAATAAATGCTTCCCCAATTTGCTCTTGACCATGGTATTTTATTAAAGCAACTAAAAAAAATAACAGGTACACACAACATGTTATTCTGATCTGTGAGTGTAGAATATTGAAAATGAGTTCTCTTTACTTCTTGCATCTGAGACTCTTCCTTGGATATGTCATCATGCCCAGACAGTCTCTTTTGTGGATTGAATATTTCAGTTACTTACTGTATGCTGGTTTGTCCATTAGATGGAAAAGGGGATTATTTTATTAAAAGGTTCAGGTTTAAAAGGTGCAGTAGTTACTAGTCTGCCAGCCATACTGTCTTGGATCTTATTCTAGTTAAAAGAGAGAACACAGTAGCTCTTGATTTGATATTGGCAATGTGTGAAAGCAACATGTTTATCTTTGTTGTGTTCCCCCTGAAATACTTTGAGATTTGCCTATCAATATGGGAGGCTGATGTATGACAAAACTTTTCCTGGGGAGATGCTACACACACACATCTAACCCCCGCCCAGATAGGGAGTCCATAACAGACTGAAGTACAGATACCACCAAAGTCCAATTTGGTGAAATGATGAGTTTTATTGAGGTTAATTACAGGGATATGTGTGAGGTTACTTATAGGAGCAGACATGACTCAAAGACATCTGCATCGCCACAGCCCACCCCATTGTGGGTGATAGCTCAAGAAAGTTGGGAACATAGAGAACATGACATAGCCTATAGGTAGCTCATCAGGTTGGATTGTGTCTTTTCCAAGTGGCTCTGGTCTTAAACCAATTTCAGGCATCTCAGCTAGTCTTTGCTTCTTCTAGGCAGCTGATTTTGTCTCAGAGTGTAGAGAGCTGTGAAGTGCCACTTAAAGATGGCCTTCCACCTTCCCAATGGTGAGTGCTCTCTGGCGTAAACAAGTCCTTATTTGGTTAAGCCTGTTCAGCCTGTTTGCTTCCACATTAGAGTAGCCTATCTGCAGGGTCCACGTAGCTCACTGGGGTTGGTCAGTGCAAGGGGATTTAAGCCTGTGCAGGGGTCTCCTCTCTCTCTCTCTCCCTGCAGGCCAGAAGCAACATGTTTAAAGGATCCTGATTAAAACTGCATGAAGAAGATCTTCCCGGAGTTGAGTCTTGCTTGCTGGTCAAGGTTGGGCGCCACATCAGAGTCTTCTTTGTAGCTTTTCTCCTCTAAGTGTCTTATCTGAAAATCTTATTTTTAGGTTGGCTTGTTTGTGATTGACTCTCAGCAGCTTCATAGCTTACCTACTGAATCTGGAATCTAGTCAGTTTCAGTTACAGGGACTTCCTGAAGCTTTTCTTTCTTTCTTTTTTTAGTTGTTTACCTACCTGTTTAAAGAACTTCCCCTGCAGAGTGGAATATTTCAATCTTGGAGGAAACTGTTACACAACAGAGGCCCAGAAACATTGGCTGTGTGTGGAGAAGTGATACACAAAAGAGACAGTCAATATAAAGTACCCTTTAAAAGTCATGTAGATTCATCATTTCTAATTATGTTCTGATATGTACCATCCAGCATAATAGGTATCACTTGGTCCAATTGGTACACAACCCCTGGAATTCTGAATTTGAAGAAAATATTGTGTCACGGCATTAAGTTGGTTTGGTAGCTCTAGGCCAACCCTCTGGCAAAGATATATGTGTTTACCATTGGAAGTTTGGCTAGTATGGACTAACAAGATAAGAGGATCAGCGAGTGGGGTGGGGCTAGAGCACTGGCACTATCTGTTATATAAATGAATGTCTTCCCACTGGCATTTCTAAGTCATCAACACATTGCACAGAATGTGACTGTGGCAGAAAGAACTATGAAACCAGTTTATTTCTCTCCCTTCTGTAGGCTATGCCACTTGTATTGCTTCTGCTTCTCTTTCATTCACTCTTGATGTAGTGTAGTGTGCCCTCTTCTTCCCCACCTCTTTCTGACATACCTGGACTTTCCCAACTCTGTTCCCTCTTTGCTTTTTCTCAAATGGACACTGTAGTCTTCTGAGTCTCCTCGCAGAACAAACACTATTATAATGGATGATAGCATGATTAGTATTGCAGTGATGATAACATTTGTTGACTGAATGCTCCACTGGTCACTGCTCCCGGCTGTCACAAAGACGGCTGAGGAGCTACTAAGTCAGAATAATGAGTAATCAAAACTGAAGGGCTCTTTTCAGCCTGGCTTCCCTCCTGCCCATGCAACTGCTGGCCCTGTGTGGCCCTGCTCTGGATCTGTGCCATTCTGCCTCATCTATTTGGCACTGCCTGGAGGTATACTGCCTTTTGTGTCAGATGAAACTGATGATGATTTGAGGCTTGGAATGTGAGATTCCTGAATGATTAGGATACTGAGGCCTGAGTTCATATCTAATTCTTCTTTATCTAGGCCTTCTCATCCTCATTTTACTTTTAAGACCATGACTCATGTTAAAAATGCTCTTTTATTTGATTTTCATCATTTAAGCATCTGGTCATATCAGTGTACTCAAGAATGCTGACCCTGTTTAGAAATTTCAGTTACAGTGCTACCATAGAACTTAGGAAAAACTCGCTAGGCCCACTTCTCACATACTTGGAGTACTGTGATGTGATCTCAGAGGTAGTGTCACATCACAAATATAGTGATGATTTTTCCAATGTCTTAAATTTCTTTATAAGAAACATTTTTATTCATACCATAATATACAGAAACAGAATGATGGAAAAAGGGAGAGAAGAAAGAATTTTCCTTGACTCTCAGCAGAGGCTGGATCTTTGAACAGTGTTGGGGCTATTGAGTGTGTCTTAAAGTTGACTGAGTACATTTGTATTATGGGATAATCATGAGCCTTTGAGAACCAGGGTTGGAATACTGATTTCAACCTGTAATGGCCTCTACAGCAATGGTTCTTAACCTGTGGGTCAAGACCTCCTTGGTAGTCAACAAACCCTTTCACAGTGGTCACCTAAGAGCATGGGAAAGAAAATATATTTACATTACAATTCTTAACAATGGCAAAATTATAGTTATGAATTAGCAACAAAATAATCCTATGGTTGGGGCTCACCACAACATGTGAAGCTGCATTAAACGGTCACAGCATTAGGAAGGTGAAGAAGCACTGATCTCCAAGATTATGTTTTGAGTCATCAGTCTTCAGCTTAAGCTGCTGTTTTGGAGAGCCTTTGGGAAGTGGGTTCTGACTATCAGAAGTGGGTCAGTGGGCATGGGCCTTTCTCGGATGTGCCTGCCATTGGTTCTGGCAGTATCTTCCCTTCCCTTCCTCCTGGCTTGCAACCCTGTGAAGCCATTGTTGCCTGCTCACAATGTCACAGACAGTCACTCCACTTTGCCTGCCCTGCCACAATATATTAAGTCCTGAAATCATGAGCCAGAATAAATCATTTTTCCCAGAAGTGTCTTCTTTCAAGAATGCTGTCATAGGGTTGACAAAAATAATTAATATAATAATTGTGTGATATTGTTCCCAGCTAGGACATAGAAAATGTCCATTTGTTTTTGTTGTAACTTTTGGGGCTAGTGATTGCTTTTTTATTATTATTTTATATACTTAGATTTCTGGGTAGCTTGAGTTCTTTCTAGACTCACCAACAAAGGTGTAGATACTTCTCACTATTGTCTAACAAACACATCAGCAACTAATCAGTTCCATGTCTCTCCTGCTACATTGTTTGTTTTATAAATTTACTTAGTAGCCATTCTATTACACTTTCTCTTTTAACAAGGGAGTATTCTGTTCTCTCATCTGTGTGGCATTCTCTAGTACTTGCATAACATCTTTCACTTGTATATGTATACTCTTGTGTTAGTGAGACATGCCTTGAGTACCTTCCTAGAAATACATCTCAGATTTCTTTCATGCTTGAAAAATTTTCTCCTCTTAATCTTAAGTGTTAATTTGACTAGTACAAAAATTCCAGGATCAAAATAATTTTCCAACAAAATTGGTCCAGTCACCAGTGTGACTTTTTAAGAGTCTGATTATAAGCTGATTCTCTGGCTCTTTATAATGTTTTTCTCTTTGAGAATTTTAGAACTTTTATAGTTGTCTTGGTTAATGTAGCACTGAAAATAATATAATTTGTTGATGTTTACTGTGTGTGTTCTATATTTTACTTAGCATCCCATGAACTCTTGTCTTCTGGAAACTAATTTTTTAAATTCTGGTGGAATGTCCTGTTATTACTCTTTTATAATTTCCTTACCTAGGTTGAACTTACAAATCCTTATGAGCCAGATGTTTTATACCCCAAGCTAACTATTTAACCTTATTTCTCTCCTCCTATGTTCTAGGTTCTTCACTTTACCTTTTTTGGGTTATTTTCTCATAGTTATATTCTAACCCATTCATGAGTTCTGAGGTGGTTTTAGTTATCACATTAAATCTGCAAAAGTTCTGAAGTATTTTCTGATCCTCCCTCCCTTTGTTGTTACATCCTAGTATTGATTCATGGCTACAGGCTTTTATCTTATCCTCTCCCATCATTTTATTATTGCTTAATTTAAATTTCTCTTTTTTATTTCTTTTTGGTGTGCTTGATTTGCTTGATTGGACTCTGTACTGGCTGTTTGTTTTTTGTTTGTTTGTTTGTTTTGCTTTGTCAACTTGACACAGTCTTAAGGTCATTTTCAAAGAAACTTAATTGAGAACATGCCCCTACTAAATTGGCCGGTGAGAAAGCCTGTGTTGCATTTGCTTGACTGGTGATGGTTGTGAGAAGGCCCATGTTCATTGTGGGTGGTTCCACCTCTAGGCTGGTGGTCCTGAGTGCTACAAAAACAGATTGAGCAAGACATGGAGAGCAAGCCAGTAAGAAACTTTCTTCCATGGCCTCTGCATCAGCTCCTGCCTTTAGGTTCTTGTCCAGTTTGTATTCTTGTCTTGATTTCTCTCAGTAGAGAGTTATTCAAGTTTTGTGAATCAAATAAACATTTTCTCCCCCCCAGTTGTTTATAATCATGGTATTTTATCACAGTAACAAAAACCTTAACCAAGAGAGACTCTGATAGTCATGCTGGGGGCAATCCAGAATGTTTTTTTTAATCTTGTGCTATTTGTTCATATTTGAAAATAAATATAGAAAAGCTAGGTGAAGATGGTATGATTGGATGAAGGCTAGTCATTTTGCTCAAGATTTCTCAAATATTAGAATCTATACAGCCTTCTATTGAGATTATTTCCTCAGAAAAGAATCTTCTTATTCTCAATTGGGAAGATTGGAGGAAGTAGAGACAAGAAGCCCGTGTGCTGGAGTTCCAGAAGAGA
The DNA here is from genome assembly GCA_030556225.1 of Cricetiscus sungorus. NCBI lineage: Eukaryota > Metazoa > Chordata > Mammalia > Rodentia > Cricetidae > Cricetiscus > Cricetiscus sungorus. Next base: position 4,120,209 of record JANBXA010000405.1, on the reverse strand, counting down.
AGAAAGAGGAAGAACTTCTGAAATTTCAGTCCCATCTCTTTTCTCTATCCTAGATTGTACCAAGTTCTACATGCTCTTTCAATAAACCTCTCAGCTCTTGTTGTGGAGTATCATGATGGTGACTGGCTAATGGGGGTTGTAGACAGATTTTGGTGTGTGTCGGATCTTATATTTTTTTCTGTTTCCTCATATACACTTTCAATCCATTGCCCAGTATCACCTTATATTCTGAGCTATTTGTACCTCTTGATTCTCTTCTAGTCTGAAATTATTCATAGCAAATGAGCTTGGTATGTATTGCTCCTCATAGATTCTTTGTTTCAGCTTTCTTTTATGGATGTTGTTCTAATAGATTTGATCTCAGGTGTTTTTTTTTCAGTACTACATCTGCATTTTTGACTTTGGAAAGGGTACAAGGGAAGGAAATAGAGCAAACACTTTCCTTTTGAGTAGTGGGTAAGGAAGTGTGTGTATCCTTCTACTAATATTCTATTTGGATAATTTAGTGTTATAACCACAGTTATTTGCAGGCCATTATGGGAAATGTAGTCTCTCATGAGACAAATGTATGCTTGGATAAAACTCCATACATGAACCATCGTTAAACAGAAGGGGAGAATGGATGCCAGAATATGTAAATTGGGAAGATAATTAGTTTTTTCCAACAGTGCCAGTTCCTTCATCACTGCAATCATTTCTGGTCTACAAAGCAGATGTATTCCAACAATAGACTCTTGATCAAACACATGTATACATCTATTTTCTACCATGGGCTTGTGGGTAGATAGTGCATCTACATTTTTCCATTACTCCCAACATTCTTAGTTCTCCTGTAAGCAATTAATTTTGTCCTTTTGATAGAAACATTGTTAAAGCTTCCATAACACCTAGGATGTTTTGGTATGGTACTGGAGATTGAAGCCAGGGTCTGGGGCTTAGAGCATGCTAGGGAAGTACTGTGCTACCCCTAGCTCTTACATGAAGAATTTGAATGCCTCTTCTTAAAACCTTGTGAGGTGCAGTGCTTTCCATCTGGTTAAAGAGGGTTATGGCACAATCTCTAAAGTGGTATTTATTTTGTATTCTGTAAGAAAGACATAATGTGTTTAACACAAAATGGGAAAAATTCTTTGTCTACTGCTCAGAGAAAAAGACACTGTTTCTGTGTCAACAAAAATTCACTAGAAAAGAATTTAGCTCAAAATATAAAAGAAGCATTATTTCATCCAAAAGTTGAAGCCTTTCATACAAAAGGGAAGTGGTTGTCATTGGAAAAATAGAAGAATATTTTGTGTTGGGAAACTTCTCTCCCAGGTATATACCTGCATCTACTATGGAAATAAGGAATGTAAACATGTGGGGCAGAAGTGTTTAGTCCAGGCTGGTTGATATTTCTATTTGATTGCAGGTCACAGCTTGTTCATTGGTCAATTCTAGGTGGTGAAATGGGATTTTCTGGAGGTTATTTATCTTGGTAATTGAAACAGGTATATACCAGGCAAGGGCTGCAAATGTCAATATGTAGTTCTTGAAGAAACAAAAATATGTATGCAACTCCCAGTCAGCAAATGGCTAGCAGACTCCAACTTGAATTTAGTTCCAGTACCTACTCTGGACCCTTCTTGGAGACTCGACTTTTCTTGAAGTCATACCTATTTACAACAGTGTTTCCCAAGCATGCACAGTCAAAGGTGGCACATCAAGACCTGTTTAAGATACTAAGTATAATTCTGTAGGTGTGAGCAGTGGCCAAGAATCTGCATTTCTAACAGGCCTCCTCAAGAATGCCAGTGTTAATGGTCTAGAGGCCCCCACCTTGGTTAGACAGTCAATCACTATGCCCTTTTCCCATGATTATCCAGCTGTTCTCTTTGGAAATCAGGTAGCTCAAAGTGGATTCAGAAGTTCTGTATGTTTAAAGGAAAGAGTAACAAATACTACTGATAAGCATAAGCAGAAAAATGTCAAAGATTTCTACAGCTCTTGCTGGATCCAAAAAAATTCATCAAAAGGCAAAGTGAATGATAACCAATGATAGGCTGGATACCATCCCACATGAAACTGTTTTGCCAGGTAAGTTAAAGAAATAATACTTGTTTAAAGCATTGGAAGACAAGAACTTCAGTTGACTACACTATCATGATTTAAGTTGCTTAAATAATTAATATGAAGGAATGACTCAAAGATCAACATATTTCAATCTGTTTTGCCTAGCTTGTTTCTGGCTTTAGCATACTTGTGTTTTCGGGCAGTTATGACAAATACAGTGATTGCTGGTTTCAATATGAGAAGCATTACTACCAGTGGGAGCAGACCAAGATCAATGACTTTTTTCTTGGTAAATTGAATTACATTTTTTAAAGGAACTTTAAAAATGCCCACGTTGTTTGGTATTTTGCCACGAGCAGCAGTAGATTTTCTGAGTTACTCATTCTTCAAGACTTCCCCTTTAGGCTTAACTTGCCAGAAGTATTGCTAGGTGGAAGTCTTGTATTTTCGTTTTGATTTTGATTTTCTTTCTTTTTTAAAAAACATAGGTGTCTTAGTCAGGGTTTTTATTGCTGTAACAAAACACCAAAGAAACTTGTGAAGGAAAGGGTTTGCTCAGATTATGCTGTCACATCCTAGTCTATCACTGTAAGAGATCAAGATAGTAATTATAGCAGGACAGAAACCTGGAGGCAGGAACTGATACAGAGGACATGGATAGGTGCTGCTTACTGGCTTGCTCCTCATGTCTTGCTCAGCCTATCTTCTTAAAGGACTTAGAGCCAATAGTTCAGGAATGGCACCACCCGCCATGGGTTGGGCCCTCCTCCATCAATCACTAATTAAGAAAATGCCAGAGCCCGGAGAGGTAGAACGCCAGCGTTGCTAGGGCCGGTAAGATGAGCCACATGGAAATACGTATAAAAGTAGAAATGGGGTCCCTGTCACCAGGCCTCGGCTACAGGATTTCTAATTTTGTTTCCACAGAAAATGAAAAGCTGTGGATCCCTTCCAGACTAATGTGGTTTGATTGAGCAAGACCCCCTGAAGCAACATCAATGGGATAATACAGCCTTGCAGACCACTACAGCCAGGATTTCTGCATCTTCTTAGGATTCCCCCATGACAGCGCCCCCTACCAGCAGGAAGCAGCTTGGAAAGAACGATGCCCAAATTCCCAAATATTGTTTATAAATGTTTGTTTTCATTTTTAAAAAAGGCATGTATAATTATGTCCAGTACAAAATAAATAAATGTTAAAAAAAAAAAAAGAAAATGCCTTACAACTGGATCTCATGGAGACATTTTTTTTTTCCAATTGAGGTTCCCCTAGCTCAGATGATTCTAACTTTAGTCATATTGACATAAAAAACTAGTCAGCACATGGAACAATCAGAAGAAAAGGATATATATGCTTCACTTTAAGGGAGTGAATTCAGTAAATTCTTATTATTGGCAAAAATGGTTTTGGTCAACTTTCCGATTTTTAAGTGGATACTTAAAAGAAGGGTCAATGAAAGAAGGGAACATTTGATGAGGCTTTGCAACAGCTTGATATTTTGATGAAGAAACAGTGAGGAAAAATAATTTATGAATTTTTATTGAAAGTACAACATAGGAAAGCACAAGAATAAATAATTATGCAGTTTTGATAAATTCTCACACACTGAATACCAAAATAACCAAGCATCCATATAAACATAACACCACCAACACCCTAGAGGCCTTGCTCATATACTCTTTCAATATCTCACTGTGCCCTACTCTAATCAGGGTAACTATTATTCTTTCCTGGTTTTGAATTTCATACAAATGAAATTATGCTATATTGATTATTTTGAGCCTGTTTTTTACATCATTAGTATGTTTATTTGATATTCATATGTATCTTTTATGTGTTTTTCCACATAGCTGTGATTTGTTTATTTTTGTGGCTATATATTATTTTTGTATGACTAGAACATAATTTACTGCTGTTCATTTGTTGGTCATTTGACAATTCTTCCAATTGTAAGTACTGCTGATATGAATTTTCTAATATACAGTAAATAAATATGTTCATTTTGGCCAGGTGATTTGGGGGGGGTAGAACTGCTAAGTTGTAGAGTATATATTGGCTCAAAATTATTATATGTTGTCAGATAGATTTCCAACTAGAAAGGTGCTTATCTTTAAGGGTAGTATTTTAGATAGAAAAGACACTAGGATGGATTAATAATGTCCTGGGGACATTTTTAAATGGTACAGAGGGTACAGGTTAGGTATTAAATGTCTGAAGTAACTTTTGTTGTTCTTGTTTTGTTTTGCTTCTGAGACAGGACCTCACTATGAGTTTTGGTTTGCCTGGAACTCACTATACAGATTATGCTGGCCTAAATACAAAGAGATCTGCCTGCCTTAGCCTCCATTGTGTTGGAATTAATAGTGTGTGCCATTTTAAATTACAATTTATATTTAGATGCTAATACTTTTCAAGATGAAATAGATCTTAAACAACTAGGACAGAAAAAAGGAATCAGTACTCTGTTGGTTGATTGACTTAGCAAAGGCAGGAAATGAAACAGTAGTGTGAAAAGCTGCTTGGATTGATGACAACAGTCTCTAATATTTATGTTTAAGTCTGTTACAATGTACAAGCAGCAAACAGAATACCAAACTCTGGTGCTTGGAAATCACATTGCCTGGATTCAAGTCCCAAGTCATCATTCATTCTCTGTGTAAATTTTGACACAATCTCTTCATCCTCAAAGTATGTAAATGAATACTTACCCTTCATTGTTGTTGGGAAGATAAAACAAGATGGCAAAGATAAAACATGAAAAATAGTAGATAGCATTTAATAAACACTGACTATGTGCTTCTCTATATATATCCATATCTCATTTGTTCAATTGTATACACAAAAGAGAGCTGGCCATGGTGGCACATGCTTTTACTTCCACCCAAAAATAAAAGAATGAATAAATAAAATACCCAGAAAAAGATTTACTTCTTTATAAAATTTATAAATGTATAATAATAAATAATAATAAATCTGTTTTTTCTAATTTCATGCATATATAGAATAAATTCTGATTACTCTTACCCTCACCCTCCCTATCTCCTTCCAATTCCCATCAAGACTCTCTCTCCCCTACAGGCCCTATTCTTGTGATCCTGAATTTTTGTTGGCTTTGTGAACCACTGAGTTTAACCAGGGCTGTCCCAGTGACCATGGGTATGGAAATATCCATCTGGCTCTATGTTATGTCTACATATTTTTGCATGTATCAATTTTAAGTTAAGATTTTTGAGAACTTTGTATATAAGTATGATATATGAACATCATCTACTCCTTTTGCTCCCATCTCTAATTTCTCCTGTGTCTCAACCCCATTCCTTCTCAAATGTATGACCTCTTCTGGAATTATTATTGTTACATCTCTCTCTTTTGCTACACACACACGAACACACACAAGCACACACATGCACACACACACAAAAAAAAATACAGAGAGAGAGAGAGAGAGAGAGAGAGAGAGAGAGAGAGAGAGAGAGGAGAGGGAGAGAGAGAGAGAGCTAATTCCTAGAGAGAACTAATTCTTCGACTCTTAGCAACCATTGATTAGTTATAGCTCTTTAACTGGGGTGGGGCCTTGTAAAATTTCCCCTATCTCTATTAGCATGTTGACTACTGAGATCATTGTATGTATCTTGTTTAGGCTATCACATTCTTGAGATTACATGGGCACATGTCTGTGTTATGTCTAGAAGACACTATCTTGCAAAAGACTTTCTTCTCCTCTGGCTCTTACAAAGTCATTCTGCCTCTTCTATAATGTGCCAGAGGTGTATTATAGATGGATCACTTAGGAACCCCTTAAGTTCTGCATTTGGATTGATTGTGGTTTTCTGTAATGGTTTCCATTTGCTGCAAAAAGAAGCTTCCTTGATGAGGATGAGAGCTACCTTTATCTGTGTCTTGACTGTTCTTATTTCTATTTTTAAGACACAAGAACAGTCTCAGAGAATAAATGATTTGTTCAATAGCAAATATTAGCATGAATTAACTATAAACTAGCATATTCATTATTACATCCCATAAGGATATAAAATATATGTGAAGAAGTGTCCCCACAGCTAAAATGTACACATATTGTTGGTGAGAATGTAAAACAGTACAACCACTTTACTAAATGATTCATCTGTTTCTAATGGAACTATGGCTACCATTTATGGGTATTTACCCAAGATACATGAAAATAAAATGACATATATGCATTTGTTCACAAAAACTTTATTTACTATAGGAAGAAATGTCAGTATCTTCCTGTAACTGAGAAGAATGTAAAATAAATATATACAATTCCTATGAAATGTCATTCAACTTAGAAATAAATGGGGATGTGCTACTGACATATATAATGATGGATTTAGCCTCCAATACATTATAGTGAGTAAAAGAAATGAATCAAATGAAAACACACATGCTTTATAACTACATTTGCACAAAATTCTACAAAATCAAACTAAATGGGAAATTCTAATTGATCTACAGTGATAGAAAACCAAACAGTGAGTGCCAAAGACTGGGTGTGGAAGGTGGTGAATACAAAGGGTCCTCTAGAAATCTCTAGGTGGGAGTGTTGCGATGTTCTGTATCTTCATTATTGTGGTTTTTATGTTTATAAACAAAAGAAATAGAAATGTGTATTTTAGAAGTGTGTAGTTTATTGCATGCAACTCATAACTCAATAAAGATGTTTTCAAAAGGCTCTAAAACAACCTGACATTGAATATATATTATATAATTGTGGCCAGGTCATGTAGACTGAGATTGCCTGTTGCGCGCCTACCTCGGCCGGCAAGAAAACACACAACCACGACTCTTCTTCAAGCAGTTTATTCAGGATCATTGAACATCAGCTTCCTCTGCTTCTCTCATCAACTTACTCTGCTTCTCTCATCAGCTTACCCTGCTTCTTTCATCAGCTTACTCTTTTCCCAGCCCCAGCAAGCCCTTCAATGTCCTCAGAGCCCAATCAGCTCATGCTACCTGGTGATCCCGGATAGGCCACAGAAGGATGAAGCGCACCAGATCCATCAAGCACTTCCAAATAATGCTTGTTTACAGCTAAGCGCAAACTACCTGGCATCCAGCCAGGCGCCATCTTGGGGCTGTGGCTTCCCACAATTGCCAATTTTACTGATATTAAGGAAAACACCTTGCATTTTGGCATTTTATTTAAAATACTACTACAAAGAACTTCCTTGCTTTTGAAGGAAGAAATAAGTGTTATGTTATTCTTTTTGTCTGTGTTTCTTGTAGTGTGTGTGTGTGTGTGTGTGTGTGTGTGTGTGTGTGAGAGAGAGAGAGAGAGAGAGAGAGAGAGAGAGAGAGAGAGAGAGAGAGAGAGAGAGAGAGAGAGAGAGAGATGTGCTTTAAGAGAATCTCACTCTGTAGCCCAGGCTAGACTGGTTCTTCATAAGTATCCCAGGCTGGAATTTAGTGTTGGGATTACTGGCACATGTTTCCACACCAAATGAAGAAGTATCTTTTTAGAAAACAATATATTTTAATCACATTCTCCCCACCCCAAATCCTCCTAGATCCTTTTCACCTCAATGTCCACCTAACTTTATGTTCTGTTTTATCTTTTGTTGGAGAAGTATCTCTTTTTGAAGTAAACAAGAAAGCTCTGTGGTATAAGCCAATCATTGGTACTGCCAACTAGTGCCCAGTGTTTGCTAAGCTCTTGGAAAATAAGAACCTATCACAAATGTCCCTCAGCACATCCATGTCTTTTGCTCTTTAATAATATTTGGCATATGCTACACATTTTATTTTTATTTTTCAAGGGTAAGCAAAATGCTTTGATGTTCCCTCATATGAAATTCAAATTAGTGCATTAATATTACATTCTGAATTAGGTATTTTACCTCTAAATAACTTGTGCTTTTCTCTGGGTTATTTTGAGGAAAGAGATGAACTGTGTTGCTGAATTCCACATAAATGATAAGCATACAGTATTTGTGCTTCAGTGCTGTGAAAAGATACTTGGAATAATGTTTTCCTCTTCTTCAAACCATGTCTAGAACAACTGCCATATGGCAGTCATTGTCATTTTTCTTAGAACATTTTGACAGGAAGAAATGGATTTGCAAAAGATGAGACAAAAATGTCATGTTTGTAGGTACTACTAACTACCAAACAGTTTATCACTTGTTTTCTGAAAGTTCATAAAGTCCTCTGCAGATCTATAGATTTACCTCATTTTACTGTTATAGACTTTACAGACCACAGGACCCCATCCTCAACAAGCCATTTAAAAGCACCAAAATAAAGGTAGGTAACAGGAAGAAAAGAATTTGATCAGTGTGACCACCTTGGGAAGAGGGATGAGGAGGTCCAGCAATCCCCAAAGTCTGTCTTTTACGTCCTGAAGTTAGAGCAAAGTTTAAATAGAGGGCCACAGATATACACATCTAAGTAGTCCCATTCAAGGTGTGGTCCCATCCACAAGGGACCCATCATTATCTGGGTTCCAGTCTCACCCTGTAAGGTTGTCTGATGAATTGTCAGAATTGTGTGAACTCTTTTCCCAAGTTGCTTTCTCTGGTTGGTGCCTTTTCCTCCTCCCAGCATGAAATTCCCATTTCTATGGGATCCATTGCTTCAATAGTCTGATAAGATTGAAACAGGAGTCTCTTTAGAATAACTTCATTTTTACATTACATATAGAGAAAATGTAGTTTGAGTGTGTTAAGAAAATTTTCAAGAATTCCCAAGGTAAAGCTGGGATGTTGGCGGTGAACACCTTTAGTCCCAGCACCCAGGAGGCAGAAGCAGGCACATATCTGTGAGTTTGAGGCCAGCCTGGTCTACAGAGCTAGTTCTAGGACAGGCTCCAAAGCCATACTGAGAAACCCTGTCTCAAAAAAAAAAAAAAAACAAAAAAAAAATCCCAAGGTATTTTACTGTTTTGAAGGTAGTTCTTGGGGGACTGAGAAAATAAACATTGGGTATCTCATGGATTGGAGTTTAAAAATGAGAGTTCAGGGCAATCTGAGGAGTTTCAGGTATAACTAACTCTTGCAAGGTAAAAGGGTATATTGGTAATGGAACAGTTTTTACGAGGACTGAAGGTAAGCCTTACATCAGCTCATCCCTCCCCTGCTAGAAGCAAACATGGAACATTGCTGGAGGAAAATAACCATTAAAAGACTCAGACTCAAATTATCTTGATCACTTTTCAAACACAGTGTGCAGTCTTTCATTAGAAAACAGTAACCAAACATGACAAAAGATAGCAATTTATTTTATGAAAAGAGAAAGGCAGGATATGGAAACAGACTTATCAGATACCCAGATAAGGAGTTATTAGCCACATGTTTTAAAATTGCATGGACTAATATTAATATGTTCAATTAATGTTACAGAAAACCAGGTGAGCTATTTCAGCCAACAGCTAGGAGTTGTAAGTAGCCATTAAAGATTGTAAAATTGCAAAATATATACATTAAGCCATGAACAGTTTAGGTAAGACTTGCACAGTAAATTTAATAATTGTTAAATTTTATACTCTTTTTCACCTTGGAAATATACACAGAATTAAAATAACCTTTATTTGCTTTAGTTCATCTAAGAGAGCCATGATTTTTAGTGAAGTCTCAGTGTGTTAATTTTCCATCTTTTGAGCACAGTTGTTAATTGCCTTTACTGCAGCTACACATGAGTGAGAAAATAAAATGTGTAGTCATAAACACAATTCAAATGACTATTTTCTCTATCAAGGCTTCATAAACACATTTTATTTTTCCAGTGGTTTGAAGTTGTTTCAGCCCAGAAATGTGAATGACTTCACACAATGCCACTGCAATGATCATGTATTGTGGTTGTTGGTTGCATTCTATTATCTTGCCAGCACTCATAGATAAAGAAGGTAGCTAGAAGCTTCGAACCTTGAAATGGGATTGAAAATCGTAATTTAGCTTTACAAACCTTGAAGAAGTACTTCTCCACAATTACCTTTTAAATCTATCCAACCATTCTATTAATTTCATTCCTAGTTTAGAAGTTCAGATCCATGAGTGATTTTTAAATTAAAATTCTGTCTCGATCCTAGAATCCTTAGGTCCAAGAAACACTTGTGTCTATTAAAGCAGTCTTGTAGAAATAATCTGGAAAGCACCCCATTGTTTAGACTGTCACTTGATGTGATGGCTCTAGGTCATAGTTTCTAACATCAGATGGCTGAATCAGGCAGCTGCAGATGGTGATGTACGTTACTTCACTGAAGATTATGGGTATTTGAGGCCTATAATGTTCCTTATGTTATTCAATACCTCATTTGGAGGAGAGGAAGCAGAGATGACACCAACATTATTTCCACTCCTAGGAAAATCTACCTAATCAAACACAAATTTGGAATTTTGAACTTGGATGGGGCCAGTGAAAGCCTGGATGTGTATATGAATGCTTGTTTCTACTGTCAGATAATCATTCCACATATGATTTTGCTTCTGGGTCTGCGTTTGTGAGGAAAATTTTGCTTCCCTTCTATAACAACTATGATTGAATGGCAGTGAAAAACTTGCTGTACTAAAGAATAGCATTCTGTAGGCCATGTTTTCACTTTGAAAACAGTTTGGGGGTCAGAAATCCAATATGAATGATGTGTTGCTTTTCTGATATAAAGCTACAGTAATTGTATAGAAATCATTCCATACAGAGCTGGTGAAGTCCCACCGCCTCAGGTATATAACTTTACATTGGGGGCCTGCCAGGCTGATGGAAATGACAGGCACCTGTTGTTACAGGATAAATTCAACTGCTTCCCTCAAGGAGAATGAAACCTAGTTAAGGGACTGTGATTTTTACAATGCATATACAAAAATACCAAAACACAAATGTAAACAGGTTGGCTAGGATCATTTCTAAGATCAGTGAGTATCTGTGGTTTTGGGGGGAGGGGCTGGAGTTCTTTAAGTAGAACACAAGGTTTTGATTTGTATGAAGTTTCTTAAGCATTAGTGCACAGGGGGATTTTCTAGCTGCCTGTCTACCCACAATGCATTTAGATCAAGAATCTCCAGGAGGCGGGAACAGCAAAGCTGTTCCTACAATGAGACACTTGGGAATGACTGAGCATGCTACTCAGAATGCTAAGACATTTGATGTTTGGAGTCACCTCTGCTTCCTTTCTGAGTAGTATGATTGCCAAGTGCAACCCCAACACTGGGCTGAATGCACTTTAATTTCCTCAAAACAAGATAATACAAAAATAGAAGTGTGACTTGAACTTGGAAGATTTTTGTAAAGGAATTAACAGATTTTGCCATCATTTCCCAGGGGCAGTGGTCCAGAGAACATGTTGTGACAGGTCAGCTGTTGAGGAGGCAGTTTGGGGACTTGTTGAAAGTGTAAAAATGAATGTCCTTACAGAATCAAGGTCCCAGTACATTTCAGAGGGGGATCAGATGCAATAAATTTGTTTATTACTTGAGTGTAAGAATTTTCTGGTAACCTACAGATAATAGAAGTAGTCATAAGTCATCTTCCTTAGAAATGAATAAAATTATTTGGAAGAATGAACCTATCTAGGAGGATGGGGGGTTAAAATACAGCACAGCCAATGCAAAAAGGAAGGGTGGTTGTAACATATATACTCATACAAAGAAGTTTAGAGAAGGTGGGAAAGAGAAATGAAGGCCAGGATAAAAGGCTTCACTGCAGCTAACAGCAGCAAGCCCGTAAAGAAGTACATGATGACCTGATGTTTACATTAATTCAGAGTGCCCAAAAGAACTCTTGCCAGGTTTTGAATGTGACAGACTTTCTCTATAGTTTAGGCTGACTTCAAACTTGTGACCTTGCTGTCTCAGCTCCCACATGCTAGCTTTACAGGTACATGGTACAACACTGGGCATCTTGTTGACAGTTTTAAGGCATAAATGATGACTGTAGGAAGAGAATGAAGACTTGGGACATACAAGGAGATCACTGTCAGATAATGTTATGGCTTGGCTATCAAATTTGAAGCAAGAAGGCTTAAAACCAGTTTTATTTATTAAACCAATCTTGCTAATATCATTACACACAGACTCTCTCTGTCTGTCTGTCTCTCTCTTTATATATATATATATATATATATATATATATATATATATATATATGGTTTAGTTTAGTTTCTGATATCAAAAGATAAACAGTATGTTTTCAAGTTTAATTAAATGGTAGATGTATGAAACTTCCACTTCAAGCTGCTACAGCATAACTAACTCTTGACTTACTGTATTGTTAATAAAAAGTGATTGGAGAAAATATGTGCAGCAATTATTTTCAGGCTATATACAATATAATGCTGTAATCTTAAGAGAACAAAGTGTACAAGGTATAGCTTTATGTTTATGAATACTACATTTACACTGGAAGGTGTAGCTCAAGCAGAGTCTGAATATAGAGAAATGGAGCTGTGAAGAAAGGTGGCAGCAGAAGTTTACACAGTCCTTGACAAGTATATTGTGATAAACTAAGCATGCAAAATTATTATGAGTTTATCATAAAAAGTAAACACATTAAGTATGATTGTGAATATATTGGAAAAAATACCAAAGGATTGATTTTGTATTCTGTGGGGTATTGGGTAGTATTTGGAGTCATGCTTGATTGCCAAAGCTAGAACAGAGACAGAAATGGCACACTGTACAAAGAATAAGTATCAGAATGGTAGTGTGCCTAATATCAGACAGAATAAATTTAGAAATGGATGGTCAGCAGAAATAATGAGGTTCATTTCAGAATCCTAAAGTCAACTTATCAACAGGACATGACAAACATCCTTCAATAATAATTACAATGTCTGAGATTAAACCTGACAAAATTAAGACAGAAAGACAAATCTATAATCATAAATTGATATTTTAATGTTTTTTCTTAGAAACAAATATAAAAGTGGACAAAGTTCAGATGATATTGAAATTTGAACAAAATTGTCAAGAAACTTGCTTTAATTAATTTATAGACAGTTATATCCTGAAAGTACAGGATATAATTATTTGAATGTTATCAGATATATTCATTAGGATAGGCTGCATGCTAAGCCATAAAATGAAGCTTAAGTTTATTTCAGAAGACAGAAATTCTATACTGTATACTATCTCCTCATAACAGAATTAAATTGGGATTAATATATCTGAAAAATCTCTAGTATTAAAAGTTTAAATGCCATTTTTGTGAAGATGTTGATTAAAAATTCTTGGGAGATTATAAAATATTTAAAAGTCAATGCAAACCAAAATACAACCTATGAAAATTTGTAAGATGCATCAATAAACATTTAAAGAAAAAATATATTTGAAATGAGGGAATTTCAAGACCAATGGTAAATGCTTCCGTTTAAAAATATAAACCTGCAAATAAATGTAAGTTGAAAATAGAAGAACTAAAATGACAAAGATATGGAAAAATATCAAGATAAATAGAAAAAAACTCTCCAAACTTGAATATTTACTAAGCAATGTAGAAAACAGAACAAAGCAAAACAACCAATGACAAAACTTAAAGTCCAACAAAACCCTGACACAAAATATCCAGGACATATGGGACACTGTGAAAAGGCCAAACCTAACAATATTAGGTATAGAAGAAGGTGAAGAAACCCATATCAAAGGTGTATAAAACATATTGAACAAAAATCATAGAAGAAAACTTTCCCAGCCTAAACTTTACCATGCCAATGAAAGTATAAGAAGCTTACGGAACACCAAATAGAGTGGACCACAAAATAAAGTCCCCTTGACACATAAATATCAAAACACCAAACATACAGAAAAGAGAAAGAATATTAAGAGCAGCAAAGAAAAACAGGGCAAGTAACATATTAAGGCAAACCTATCAGAATTACACCTGACTTTTCCATGGAAACTCTGAAGGCCAAAAGATCCGGATAGATATTCTACCAACACTAAGAGACCACAGATGCCAGCCCAGACTACTATACCCAGCAAAGCGTTCAATCACTAACGATGGATAAACCAAGATATTTCATGACAAAACCAGATTTAAACAATACTCATCAAATAATCCAGCTCTACTGAAAGTTCTGGAAGGAAAACTCCAACCCAAGGAAGTCAACTACACCCACAAAAACATAGGCAATAGAGAATCCCACTTTACCAACAGCCAAAAGAAAAATGGGGGGGGGGATCTACACATAATACCACTACCACCACCAAACCAAAACAAACAAGAATTAACAATCAATGGCCATTAATATCCCTCAATATTAATGGTCTTAACCCACCCACAAAAGACAGACTAACAGAATGGATACAAAGACAGAATCCATCCTTTTGCTGAATACAAGAAACACACCTCTACTTCAAAGATAGAATAACCTAAGAGTTATGGGTTGGGAAAAGATTTTCCAAACAAATAGACCCAAGAAACAAGCAGGTTTAGCAATTCTAATATCTAAAAATTAGACTATAAACTAAAATCAATCAAAAGAGATGAAGGGCATTTCTTATTCATCACAGGAGAAGTCCATCAAGATGAAGTCTCAATTCTGAACATCTATGCCCCAAATACAAAGGCACCCACATTAGTAAAAGAAAACATTATTAAAACTCAAATCATACATAAGACCTCACACATTTATGGTGGGAGATTTCAACACCCCACTCTCAACACTAGACAGGTCCACCAGACAGAAACTTAGCAAAGAAACAAAGGAACTAACAGAAATTATAACCCAATTGTGTTTAACAGGCATCTATAGAACATTCCATCCAAACACAAAAGAATATATTTTCTTCTAAGTACCACATGGAACCTTCTCTAAGATCAACCACATCACTCAGCAATATAGCAAACCTCAATAGGTACAAAAAATTGGAATAACCCCCTGTCTCTTGTTAGGCCACCATGCTTTAAAGTTAGAATTCAACAACAACACAATTTGCAGAAAACTTACAAACTCATGGACATTGAACAATTTACAATTGTACCATTTCTGGCTCAAGGAAGAAATAAAGAAATTAAATACTTACTAGGATTTAATGAGAATGAAGACACATTGTACACAAACTTATAGGGCACTTTGAAAGCTGTGCTAAGAGGGCAGTTCATTGCACTAAGTGCCCATATGAAGAAAACAGAGGCTACTGACACAAGAGAATTAAAAGCACAACTGAAAGCTCTAGAACCAAAAGAAGCAAACTCACCCCAGAGGCTTGACACTAGTAAATCATCAAATTGAGGGCTGAAATCAATAAAGTAGAATCTAGGAAAGCAATACAAAGAATCAATGTAAAAAAAGAGTTGGTCAACAAAATAGAAAAACCTTTATCCAAACTAAACAAAAGATAGAGAGATAACATTCAAATTAACAAAACCAAAAAAAGGGGGGCATAACAGCAGACACTGAGGAAATCCAGGGAATCAAATCATACTTTGAAAACCTGTACTCCACAAAATTTGAAAATTTAACAGAAATGAACAATTTTCTGGACAGGTATCACTTACCAAATTTAAATCAAGAACAGATAAGCAATTTAAGTAGACCTATAACCCCTAATAAAATAGAAGCAGTCATCAAAGGTCTCCCAACCAAAAAACAAAACAAAACAAAAACAAAAAACAACCAGAGCTTAATGGCTTCAGTGCAGAATTCTACCAGAAATTCGAAGAGCAGATAATACCAATACTCTTTAAAGTGTTCCAACAATAGAAGCAAAAGAGTCATTGCCAAACTCCGTTTACGAGGTTAAAATTACCTTAGTTCCCAAGGCACAAAGATATAACTATGAAAGAGAACTACAGACCAATCTCCCTCATGAACATTGGTGCAAAAATACTCAGTAAAATACTGGCAAATTGAATCCAAGAAGACATCAGAGAAATCATCCAACATGGCCAAGTAGGCTTCATCCCAGGGATGCAGGGATGGCTCAACATATGAATATCTATCAATATAATCCACAATATAAACAGACTAAGAAACAAAACAAAGCAAAGAAACACACATGATCATTTCACTTGATGCTGAAAAGGCCATTGACAAAATCCAACACCCCTTCATCATTGAAGTCTTGGAGACATCAGGGATAACAAGAACATAAATATACATAATAAAAGAATATACAGCAAACCAACAGCCAACATCAAACTAAATGGAGAGAAACTCAGCACGATTCCTTTAAGATCTCGAACAAGACAAGGCTGTCCACTCCATGTCTCATCAATATTGTATTTGAAGTTCTAGCTATAGCAATAAGAAAACAAAAGGAGATCAAGTGGATATGTATTGGAAAGGAAAAAGTTGAACTTTCACTATTTACAGGTGATATGATAGCTTACATAAGTGATCAGAAAAAAACTCTACCTGGATCTCCTACAGCTGATAAACATCTTCAGCAAAGTGGCAGGATACTAGATTAACTTAAAATAAATCAGTAGTCCTACTATATACCAATGCTAAAGGGGCTGAGAAAGAATCAGAGAAGCATCACCCCTTACAATAGCCACAAACAACATAAAATATCTTGGGGTAATGCTAAACAAACAAGTGAAAAACCTATATGATAAGAAATTTGTGTCTTTAAAGAAAGAAATTAAGAAGATACCAGAAAATGGAAAGATC
The DNA here is from genome assembly GCA_030556225.1 of Cricetiscus sungorus. NCBI lineage: Eukaryota > Metazoa > Chordata > Mammalia > Rodentia > Cricetidae > Cricetiscus > Cricetiscus sungorus. The sequence continues at coordinate 4,103,596 of JANBXA010000405.1, read as the reverse complement.
TCCCATGATCTTTGATAGGCAGGATCAACATAGTAAAAATGGCAATCAGGCCAAAAGCAATCAAGAGATTCAATGCAATCCCCATCAAAATCCCAGCACAATTCTTCACAGATCTTAAATGAACAATACTCAAATTTATATGGGAAAACAAAAGACGCAGGATAGCCAAAACAACCCTGTACAATGAAGAAAATTCCAGAGGCATCACCATCCCTGACTTTAAGCTTTATTATAGAATTTATTCCTGAAAACAAGTTGGTATTGGTGCAAAAATAGACAGGAAGACCAAAGGGATCAAACTGAAAATCCTGGTATTAACTCACACACCTACAAACACCTGATTTTTGACAAAGAAGCTAAAATTATATGTAGTGAGATATCAACTCCTCGTGCACCCATTGGGGCTTGGGAACAGGTGTGGGTGTTACCTGGGGGGACTAGATCTGAGTTCCAGGACCCCAGCTCTCTCTTACTTCATGATTGGAGACAGAGAATATCTGGAGGCATCCTTGGGTTCCTGGTTGGAGCCTTCATCCAGTAGCTAAGGGAAACAGAAGCAGACACCCACAGCTAAACTCTGAGCTAAACTTCTGGAATCTAGTTGCAGAGAGGGAGAAGTGATAAGCAAAGAGGTCAAGACTAGGCTGGAGAAATCCACTGAAACAGCTGACCTGAACAAGTGGGAGCTCATGCATCCCAGTCTGGTAGCTGGTTAACCAGCATAGGACTGACCTAGATCCACTGAACATGGCTATTTTAGAGGACTGGGCAGTCTATGAGTCCTTTGGTAGTGGATCAGTATTTATCCATAATGTAAGAGTGGAGTTGGGGAGCCCATTCTACATAGAGTGATACTCTCTCAGCCTAGACACATGGGGGATGCCCTAGGCCCTGCTCCAATTGATATGACAAACTTTGAAGATCCCCCATGGAAGACCTCAACCTCTCTGGGGAGCATAAAGGGGATAGAATGGGGATTGGGAGGGAGACCGGGCAGAAAGGGAGTATGAGGAAACTGGGTTAAAATTAACTCATTGCTAATTTAAATAAAAATACACAAAAAATAAATATAACAGAAAATTTATCCAACAATACATTTAAAAAGGCAACATGCTCTCGGTTAGATTTATCAGGTTTTATATTTTAAATCCATTTAATTAATTACTATCAGAATTGGGCAGAAGAATACCAGATTATCTTAATAAATGAAGAAAAGAATTTAAACAAATTGGTATATGCATCTTCATAAAAATTCCATGACAAACATGAATATAAAGGAAACTTTTTCATTCTGAGTAAAGTCAGCTACAAAAATCTACATGTAACACATTATATAGTGATTGAAAATCATCTCCTAAGTTTGGAAAAACCAAGTCTCTGTCACTGTTTCTATCTATCAATGCATTAGAAGTCTTTCACAGTGCAAGGAAACAAGAAAAAAGCAATCACATTGGAAAGAAGAAGCAGATGAAAAGAAATACAATTTTTATTCTGAAAGTCTTAATGAATATGGAAACAAAAAAAAAATAGGACTGTTGAGGGCATATGACTCGAAATCAATGTAAAATCCATTTTATTTATAATTTATTGTGTCAAGTAATTGGGTAATGAAATTTAAGAATATCATTTGGCAATATTACCAAAAATCATAAATACTTACTTAAAAAATACTAACAAGAAATTAACAAAATACTTCTAGAAGCCCTAAATAGAGTAGTGTACTATGATATTGACTTATAAAACTTGGTATTATTAAGATGTTATTTCTCCTCATTTTGACCTGTAAATCTAGTAAAACTCTAATAATAATTTTAAGATGCTTATAAAAATGAATTTGATAAGCTGCTTTAAAACTTGTTTGAACATGCAAAAGGCTGACATCAATGTAATTATTCTAGAAAAGCACATTAAAGTGTGCCCTTGTACCACCTAACTTTAAGGTTTGCCATAGTAAGTTACACTAATCAAAACAGCACTATGTACAAAAAGTAGATTACTAGAAGTATTGTGAGACAATGAGGAACACACAAACAGATCTGCACTCATAAGCTCATTGATTTCTTTCTTTCTTTCTTTGAGAAGAAATCTGCCAAAGGAAAATAAAGCAAAACAAAATGAAAAGATTTATTTTATGTGTTGGAATATATGTGTTGCATATATCCATATTACTGCATGGCTGGAAGTGAGGCTACAAGAGGACATTGGATTTCCTGGAATTGGAGTCAGCTAGCTATGAACTACCATGTGTTCACTAGGAAGAAAATCCACATCTTCTGAGAAAGCAGCATGTGGTCCCAACCACCGAGTTGTTTTTCCAGCCTTTCCTTCTCATCCTCCTCTTTTTTTGTAAGTATTGGAAGAACTCAAGAAGCTAGTTATCAAAACAACAAGTAAAAAATGGGGCAAAAAATATAGAATTCTCAATAGAGGAATCCAAAATGGCTGAAAGACACTTAAGAAATTGCTCAACATCCTTAGCCATCAGGGAAATGCAAATCAAAACAACTCTGAGAAACCATCTTACTCCTGTCAGAATGGCTAAAATCAAAAACACCAAAGACAGTTTATGCTTGAGAGGATGTGGAGAAAGGGAAACACTCTTCCACTGCTGGTGGGAGTGCAAACTCATACAGCCACTTTGGAAATCAGTATGATGATTCTTCAGGAAAATGGGAATCAGTCTCCCTCAAGAGTCTTAGGCATATACCCAAAAGATGCATATTCATACATCAAGGACATCTGTTCAACTATGTTCATAGCAGCATTATTTGTAATAGCCAGAACTTGGAAGCAGCCTAAATGCTCCTCAACTGAAGAATGGATGGAGAAGATGTGGTACATTTACACAATGAAGTACTACTCAGTGGAAAGAAAAAACCAAAACCAAAACAATGGAATCTTGAAATTTGCAGGCAAATGGATGGAACTATAACAAAACATCCAGGGTGAGTTAACCCACTCACAAAAAGACAAACATGGTATGTACTCACTCATAAATTGATTTTAGAAATAGAGCAAAGGATTACCAGCCAGAAAAGCTATGAAATAAGGAAGAACCTAACAGTGACATATACATGGTCCCTTGGAGAACTGAATAGGGATCCAAAGCAAATTGGGATGATGGGGGAGGGAAGAGGGAGTTAGGTGGAAGAGGAGGGGAGAGGTGGGCATGAGGGGACAGGAAGATTGAGTCAGGGTAAGAATAGAGGAGAATAAGAAAAGAGAAAACATAATCGAGGGAGCCATTATAGGTTTAAAGAGAAATCTGGCACTAGAGAAATGTCCAGATATTTACAAGGATGACCCCAACTAACAATCTAAGCAACAGTGGAGAGGCTACTTTAAATGCTCTTCTCTGATAATGAGATAATTACATACCATCCTAGAATCTTCGTCTAGTAGCTGATGGAAGCAGAAGCAGACACCCAAAGTTAAACACTGATCCAAACTCCTGGAATCCAGTTACAGAGAGAAAGGAGTGACGAGCAAAGGGTTTAAGACCAGGCTGAAGAAACCAACAGACACTGATGACCTGAACAAAGGGGAGCAGGGAAACCAGCATAAGACTGAACCAGACTCCCTGAAAGTGGGTGTTAGTTAGGAGGACTAGGCAGTCTATGGGACCTCTGTTATTCATCAGTATTTATCCCTAGTATAGGAATGGAATTTGGGAACCCATTCCACATAGAGGGATATTCCCTTGGCCAAGACATGGGGGAGATCCTTGGTCCTGCTCCAAATGATATGACAGACTTTGAAGACTCCTCATGGAAGTCTGCTCCCTGGGGAGCAGAAAGGGGATGAGATGGGGGTTAGTGTGTGGAACAGAGGAGGATGGGAGGATGTGGGAATTGTGTTTGACATGTAAATCAAGCTTGTTTCAAATTTAAGTGAAAAAAGAAAGTCCACTAATTTTTAACATAGGTATAAAACAATTCAAAATAATGAACACTGAAACCATATAGAAATATCAAGTCAAACTGTCTCAAAAACATTAATAACTAAAACTAAAAAGCTTCTAGTAAGAAACCTAATAAAGAGAAACTTTGCTATCTATGGATTAGGAATTATTTGGAGCATAGAAACAAACATAAATGAAACAATTTCCTGGCTTCCATTTGTATTCCAGTTTAAACATAAAAAAATTGTACATTAGGATCACATAGGAAAGAGAACATATAGTATTTGTGTTCAGGATCCATCCATTTATCTGTAAATTTCAGTTTTCTTTACTGTTGAGTAAGTAATATTCCATTGTACAAATGTACCATATTTTCATTATCCATCCATCAGTTGTTGGACATCTTGGTTAATTCCATTTCCTAGTTATTGTGAATACTGTTTCAATAAACAAGGATGTGCAACTGTCTCTATAGTAGGTTATAAGGTCCTTTGGGTATAGGTGGGTCATATGGTATTCCTATTTTTCGGTTTTTGATAAAACTCTATACTGGTTTCCTTAGTGGCTATGCTAGTATTAAAAATGTACTTCACAGGGTGATGGGAGGAAATGTACATCAATATAGTGTCACCCAGTACTGGACTCTACATGCTACAATACCAATCTGCCTAGCCATATGTGACCACTGGCACAATAATGGCATGAATATTTATGGAGGTAACCAACCTCTTTATAATTGTATATGAAGTCTGCTTCACATGATGGGCTTTATGCCTGGTACTGCAAAAAGAAAATGGTCATAAGCCCTTGATAGGGGAGATTATAGGCTCTAAAGGAGATCCTACACTTTTCTTTCTTTCTTTCTTTCTTTCTTTCTTTCTTTCTTTCTTTCTTTCTTTCTTTCTTTCTTTCTTTCTTTCTTCCTTCCTTCCTTCCTTCCTTCCTTCCTTCCTCTCCTTCCTTCCTTTTTCTCCTTCCCTCCCTCCCTTCCTTCAGTTCTTTTTTATTTCCTATCTACCTTTTCATTTTTGATTAATAGTCAATGTTTTGGCCACTATTCTATTGCTGTAAAGGGACACCATGACAAAAGCAACTCTTATAAATGAACACATTTAAATCAAGGCCTTGCTTACAATTTCAGTTATCATCATTGTGGGGATCATGGTAGTGCACTGATGTGATGCTGAAGAAGTAACTTAGCATTCTACATCCTGATCTGGAGTCAGAGAGAGAGAGAGAGAGAGAGAGAGAGAGAGAGAGAGAGAGAGAGAGTCCACTGAGCCTGGTGAGGGCTTTTGAAGCCTCAAATTCCACTCTCAGTGACACATTACCTCCAACAAGGCCACACGTCAAAATGTGCCATTCCATGGTTACTAAGTATTCAAATATATGGGCCTAAGGGGGTCATTCATACTCAAACCACCACAGACATTATGTCAAACTACTTTCTAAATACTTATGCCGATAAATTTGTTTTGCTCTCAAATTTGGTTTTAAAAAAATGACACTTTACAGTTGAGCAGCGGTTAATGAACAGATTCATAACTGTGAGCACTCAGGTATAAATAAATCATCTATATAAATCTCCTTTCATCAAAGATTCAAAGAACATAGAGGAAGAATGGTGCAAAGACAAAAGGGAGCCTTGGACATGACATAATTGTTTCACATTTCAAGTCACAGTAGCTACAGTTACCTACATTACCTACCTAAGATAAAGCTAGCTAAAATTCCATCATGGATAAAGATGAGTACTGGGGGCCACATGGTGGAGGAGATATTGGTAAATGATGGCTATTGGTGGATAGAGGGTCACTCTCCTATGGGGAGTTTGCCTATTCTTCACTGGATGCCCAATACTCATGTGTGTAATGAACAACACTAGTGGGACCCAAGGGGTTATTAACAACAAGGACATGGATCTGAGGGGAGATTAAGAAGAGGATACTGTGAGGAATTGAAAGAAGGCAGTATGGGATGATGATCAAAATACACTGTGTAATGTCTGGTATGGTAGTACATGCCTTTAATCCCAGTGCACTAGAGGCAAGTGTAGATAGATCTCTATGGATCTGAGACCAGTCTGGTATGCATAGTTAGTTCCAGATTAGTATGGACTTCATAGTGAGACTCAGTCTTCAGGAAAACAAGACAAAAACACTGTATAAATATATGAAATCTTCAAACAATAGAAGCTTACCTAAGAAGAAAAAGATGAAATGACTTTATAAACATGTATAACTTCTTTTTCAAAGTCGAGAAAAATGCAAATATAAAGATAGGCTGGTAGAAACGATTTTAGTACGGATTTCTGACTTGTATATAGTAAGGGTATACAATAACTACTTTCAATGCATATGTGAAACAGGTAAAAAGATGATGAGCCAAACAAAAAAGATGAAAATACTGCAATACTGGAATTGACATAAAAATAAGATATTTTAATGCCTTATAAACCCATACCAAGTGCTAAAACCTTTTCAAATGCAGTTAACTAAATGCTTCTGTGACTCAGACATTCCATTCCTATATATGTGCCTGAAATGAATGTTTTAGATCCACCAAATCATTTCTACAAGAATGCTTGTGACTACTTTATGCATCATAGCCACAAACTGGAAATGATTCAAATAAGTGGCATCATCCTACAGTGGAACATTCAACAATAACAGCAGCAACAACAAAAAGCCTTAACCTATTGGCTTGCAAAACAAAACAAAGGCTCTCAAAACCTTTATGTTGTAAGCCCGGTGTTGATGGCATATGCCTTTAACCCCAGCACTTGGGAGGCAGAGGCAGGGAGATCTCCGAGTTCAAGGCCAGCCTGGTCTATAGAGCAAGGTCCAGACAGGCTCCAAAGCCACGGAGAAACTGTCTTGAGAAAACAAACAAAAAATCATTATGTTATGTTACACAGAGAGGCTATACTTTATGATGAAAGTAGATAAACCTAATCAAAGGTGATAAGTAGAACAATGTTTGTTTATGAGAGTGCAGGAATTTATTGGAAGTGGGAATTAGGGAATTTTTTAATGTGATGGAAATGATCTATATTTTTATTAGGGCATTACCTGAGTGTATACATTTATCAAAGCTAATCAAAATAACACCTGTCCATTTTATTGTATGTAAATTCTATTCCAATTTAAAAAATTCTCCAAGCAATAGTTTTTGGGGGCCATATGGCAATCTCAGACTAGCCAGCAAGACAGGTGAATGAATTTAGAATTTATTTTGTAACAGACTTTCAATAGAGCTTTTTAAATCAGACACTGGATATATTTGTTTTTAAGAAACATATTTCTGAGAAAAGTGTAAAAGACAGATTGGAGAGGGGAGTATCTGGAGGCTATGCAAGTCCAGGCAAGAAGTGGTGAGGCATGAAACTAGGGCAGTGGAAGTGGGTGTGAAGGAGTTGACAGATGGGAGAAATATCATGGACTGAACATCAATGGAAATATATGGTGGAACTGAAGAGAGATAAGAGTTGAGGATGCTTTTCTATTCCCTGATGTAAAACTTCTATGTTTTTATTGTTTGGGGATGAAGCTGACTTGTTGAAGGGGACAGAAAATAAGTTGTTATACTGGAATCAAAATACCTGCAGAATAACTGTGTAGAGTTTTCCAACCGTTACTTGGAGGGATGGGTATGAAACACAGCAGACCAACTATACCTGGAACTAGAGTGAGAGATAAAGATCAATAGGCCTGATGAAGTAAGGAGAATAGAATAGAACAAGTGGGCTAAAGGTAATGCCACGGGGATCTCAGAGTATACAGTGTGTACCAAACTTGAGAGTGATGAAAATTGGTAAAACTTCTAAGCACCTAAAAGTTGGCCTTCTCACATTCATAAAACCCCAGATGCCTGCAGGTTTTCCTAAATTTTCTATCAATTTTGTCTCTTTCTTACTAAAGATGACACATGAGTAGAGGGACAAAGGAATGTTGGCCTGATACTAAATAATTGGTGTCCATTCTCATCACCCTGTCAAAACCGACATTTGCCTTGAAAGAATGTAACGTAAGTCATAATAGAGGATAGCACAAGTGGCATGTTTAACCAGTTTGAAGATACAGGAGCTGAGAGTAGCAGGAAGTTAAGTGCTAGGTAGAATTCTGTGATTGCTCTATTTCAGTGACATCTTGTTAATCATTTCATCATCAGATGAAACTCCACATAAAACCTTATTTAATTTTCACCTGATGTCTGTGGTGGTAGGTGGTGGTGGCAAGTCTCTTGGTGATAGAGATTGAATATGGCCCCCAAGTTATATGGCTTTCAGGTAGTCTCTCCCTCCTTCTAGTTTCAGACTGAAACAGTATCCAACAAGACATAACACAACAGAGCAAATTTACTTGAAGGTATAATCCATAGGGTGGACCAACTAAAACTTAGAGAGTAAGAATTGTAGAGAAGAGAGTAAAACAGTGCTGTCCAAGGTTATGAAAGAATATTTGTAATGAGTATTCTTTTCTCGTTTTTTAAATTAATTTATTTTTTTTACATTCCGATCCCAGTTCCCCCTCCCTCCTCTCCTCCCACTCTCCTCACTCCCCCCTTCTTCCATCGGCTCCACAGGGAAGGTAAAGCCTCCCTTAGGAAGTCTACTAAGTCTGTCCCATCATCTTGTTGAGGCAAGACCAAGACACCCCTCCGCCCCATACTCTGTGTCTAGACTGGGCAAGGTATCTCTCCATATAGAATAGGCTCCATTAAGTCAGTTTGTGCATTAGTGTTACATCTTGGGCCCATTGCCAATGGCTTCATATATTCTTCCAGTGACACCATTGTCACCTATATTTAGGGAGTGTAGTTCAGTTTTATTCAGGTTCACCATTTGTCAGACCTGAGTTAGTCATCTCTCACTGGCTTGAGTCAACTGATACTGTGGGTTTCCCCATCATGGACTTCACTCTTTTGTTCATATTATCATGCGTCCTTCACCTCGATTGTACCCCAGGGGCTTAGCCCATTGGTTAGTTGTGGATTTCTGTGTCTGAAAGAGAGTTCAAGCTTCTCTGGGGTTATGGATTGTAGACTGGGTATATTTTGCTTTATGTCTGGTACTAACTTATGAGTGAATACATACTGTATTTGTCTTTCTGGTTTGGGGTTACCTTTCTTAGGATGTTTTTATTCTAGTTCTGTCCATTTGCCATTTGTGAATTTTAGGATGCCATTGTTTCTTGCTGCTGAGTAGTACTCCATTGTGTAAATATACTATATTTTCTTTATCCGTTCTTCAGTTGAGGGGCATCACCAGCCCCACATCTGACAGAGGGCTGATCTCCAAAATATACAAAGAACTCAAGAAACTAGAAATCAAACTACCAAATAATCCAATTAAAAATGAGGTACATATCCAAATAAAGAATTCTCAACAGAACAATCTCAAATGGCAGAAAGAAATTAAGGAAATGCTCAACATCTTTAGTCATCAGGGAAATGCAAATCAAAACCACTCTGAGATTCCATCTTACACTGATCAGAATGGCTAAGACAAAAAACAAACAAACAAACAAACTAAAACCCCACCAATATACAGCTTATGCTGGAGAGGATGTGGAGAAAGGGGAACACTCCTCCATTGCTGATGGGAGTGCAAATTTGTACAGTCACTTTAGAAATCAGTTGATGATTTCTCAGAAAATTTGGGATCAACCTACCTCAAGACCCTGGAATACCACTGTTGGGCATGTATCCAAAGAGACACATTCACACCATAAGGATATTTGCTCAACTATTTTGTAGCAACATTGTTTGTAATAACCAGATCTTGTAACAAGTACTCTTAACAAAACTTCATGCTGCTATGAGTTTAGTAGGGTAATTTAGATTTAGACATTAGTGTGTGGCCAGAGAATTAAAAATCATCTACTGCAAAAGCTATGAAAGCCAGATTTCAGGAAGCTGGAGGGGGTGGGGTGTAGATATATGAAGTGCAGTTGTCAAATGCCCCTTTTATTTCTAAAAACGTCACTGAGAAGAAACTATGTGCACAGTAGGTTGTGGGGTATCTTGAAAAAGATGTAGTTCTTAGGGAAGTCTACTTTATAAAATGAACATACAAGCATTTTAATGAGTAAAAGGCAATCACTAAGTAGAGAAGCTAGCAGTGGAGGGGGAGGGATGAGATAAAGTGAGAAAAGGAAATTAAATTAAGGAGAAAGAAATAGAAATGGGTAGAGTAGGGAGCAGGAGAAAAAAGGGATATCCAAGCCAATGCAGAGCCTGTTGGCCAACATTTAACTATACCATGAACTTTAACAGAAGAAGTGCTCATCTCATGCAATACTTTCAAATTTCTTGTCCCCATTTTCCCCCTTTAAAGTATATTTGCAATTGTCTGCTATTATTCAGGGTATTCCGGAGTAGTTTACCCAAACCCCACTCAACTACACATAAATTCTACAGCTCTTAATTTCTAAAACTTATCTCTTTATTTTTATGTGTTACTGAATCACATTCTCCTTCATGTATTGGTAGATATTATTCCATGTCTTTATGTGGTACACCAGGAGGAATCAAGTTTAGTAATAAAAAAAGAGTTGTGTTAGATCATAAGCTAGCCATATCTCCTAGGTACCACCTGCTCTGATTCATGCATTTGGCACCTACCACTTCCAAAGAATCTGATTTCAACAGGATGAGATCTCAATCATCTCCCTCCCAAAAGCTTCCCTTGAGACTTCAAGACTTCCATTTTTTGGCTACAATTTTGCTATATTGTTATGTTTCCCTTTTTGCATATTTTATCCATCTCCTCAAAGACTGGCTCATCTAAAACCATCTCAGATAGGAAGGCAACACACACAGCCACACACACACACACACACACACACACACACACACACACACACACACACACACAAACACACACACATGCACACACACCCACAACACACCTTTTTCTTTCTTTTGCTTTCAGGACAGCATGGCTCCATATTCTCTTAGAAAAATAACCCTGGTGTTCATGCCTATGTCTTACTGTGAAAGACAAAAACAAAAAACAAAAAACAAACAAAAAACAAAGAAAACAAAACAACAAAAAAGCCCAATGCTTTTCCTCAGATACTATGTGTGCTTTTTATACACAGAAAACAACTTCAACAAGGAGAATTTAAACTTGTTTCTTGCTTTTAGAGAGTTTGCATGGTCTTTTACACTAGTTAAGCAATTAAAGCTAGATCTCTTTGGACATAATATACAGGTTAATTATCTCAAGAGTGATGAGTAAATTCAACCTCCAGTTGTTGAATACAGACTCCAGAGTTCACAGTAGCTCATCAGCCGAAGTTCACAGTTTTAAGTGAAAAAATAAAGTCTTCCTGTACAAACATCTTAACAGATGTAGTTTATGATAATAAACATTTGTAATCTCAAGGTTACAAGTTGATAGTTTTTTTTTTTTTAGATTTTTCTCTTAAAATTTTTTTGCTGGTTCTATAGAGAATATCTCTGCCAGTTTTGTGATTAGAATTAGAAATTTTTTTAACTTCATTATGAGAACAGATTATAGATTGATTTAACTACAAATTTATGATTGTTAGTTCGAGAATCCTTCTTCAGCATCTAAAGAAATAATATCCTAGTATGCTATCTAAGTCTCTGATAAAGAATTTTACCAAATGTAACTTGGAGAGAAAAGGGTTTATTTGGCTTACATGTCTTGAACACAGTCCATCATTGAGGGAAGCCAAGTGTATAATTCAAGAATGGCATTAACATAGAGGCAGAAAATGAAACAGAGACCTTGAACAAACATTACCTACTAGATTTCTCTCTATGGATCATTCAACTTGCTTTTTTACACTACTCAGAAACACTTTCCAAAGGACAGCATCACCCAGAGTGGGTTGAACCCTTCTGCATCAACCATCATTGAATCAAATGCTCCACAGACTTGCCTACAGGCCAATATGTTGGAGGTAATTCCTCAGTTGATGTTCCCTCTTCCTATATTACTCTAGCATGAATAAAGTTGATAAACACAAATTAACAAATATTAATTAGTAATTTAGTACATTGTTTGCACAATTTGTACCTACAACTTCCTAAAATTTGTTAAGAACATTAAGAGCTTAGAATCCCTGAATAATTTTAATACAAACTGGATCAAATTAATGTGCATCTCATTAAATGGCAGTTCTCAGTAATGAAGTCTGCTTGAACATTAACTGACAAGAAGATTCTAAATTATCTTTTTCTTCTAAATAGGCTTTCTTGGGTTACAAAACACACTAAAGCATTTTAGCCTCTTCTTCTTCTTGATAGTAATTTCCTGTGGGGTTATCTCCCTTCACTTATCTCTTCATTTCTATTTTCTGAGAAGACAGCATAAGGCAAACAAGATACTGTTATGGTTTTATGTGAAATTTCTCCCATAGGCTCACTTGGTTCCAAGTCAATATTGGTATTTTGGGTGGTTGTGAAAATTTTAGGAGATGAGCTTATTGTATGAAGTCTTCTAAGATTATGCCTTTGATGGTTATAACAAGTCTTCAATCCGACCCCATCTCTCTGCTTCCTTTCTGCCCCTTCCACTGTATGCTTCTGCTGCCATGATGCTCTGACTTGCCAAGGGTCCAGATGGAGCCAAGGACCAGGTACTGACATCTCAGAAACCACAAATCAAAATCTTTCCTATTTTTACTTGTTTCTGATGAGCATTCTGGTCATAGCTACGCAAAGTAACTAACACATCACCTACAGAGACACTATTCTCAGGGTCATGTAATTTCAGTGCCAACACTTCTAAGACTCAAAGACTGTGACTAGATAGTTAAGACAGGTCATCAGACTGGTAAAGACAACTTGGTAGATTTTTGCATTTTCTCCTTTATTTGCAGCTTGAATACTTCCTTAAAACCATTTATAGCTTCAAACAATAAGTGCCTCTGAGACTAAGGAGAAAATGAGAGATTTGGATTCCTGGGAACTGTGTGTTATGTAACTGTAGGTGAGTCATTGTTCTGTAGTAAAGTAAGATAGTCTTGAAGCTATTACAGGCTGTCGAGGGTGGCAGTAGATAATGATGATAACACAATTTCTTTTCTCCTTTATCCATTTATAAGTAAAGAAACATTATGATAAGAGATGGGACATAAATTCTAAATAATTCAACTCTTTTTTTCTGTGCCAAATTTGAAGCAACCTTTATTAAATACTGGCCAGAATGATGGACACTGTCCAGATCCATAGCTGGGATTTCCAGAGAACGGTGCTGAATTACATTATAGACAGGGGCTTATAAAGGTGAAACCCACAAAGCTACCTACTTTCCACATTTAATGGATGGGGGTTGATCAAGCATACATCCTGAGCAAGTTCATCCAGTACAGACCAGGCAATCAACATCATTTACAGACATGATAACTCATCACTTGTCATCTTAAATGATCAACAGTCCCTAGTATTACAGAATGTTATCTGTCCTCAGGCAAATGGGGCTTACAGGTTAGAGGCATTTTTTATTACTTTATAACTTTTTATTAGAAAAAAAGCTTGATTTACATGCCAATCCTAGATCCTGCACCCTCCCTTCCTCCCCTGAACCCCCCAACAACACACATTCCATTCCTTTTCTGCTCCCCAGGGAGGATGAGGCCTTCCATGGGGATCTTCAAAGTCTGTCATATCATTTGGAGCAGGGCCTAGGGTCTCCCTGATGTGTCTAGGCTGAGGGAGTATCCCTCTATGTGGAATGGGCTCCCAAAGTTCATTTCTATATTAGAGATAAATACTGATCCACTACCAGAGGCCCCATAGACTGACTAGTCCTCCTAACTAACACCCACATTCAAGGGGTCTGGCTGTGTCCTATGCTGATTCCCCAGCTATCAGACTGGATTCCATGAACTCACACTTGTTCAGGCCAATAGTTTCTATGGATTTCTCCAGCCTGGTCTAGGACCCTTTGCTTCCTATCTACAACTGGATTCCAGGAGTTTGGATCAGTGTTTACATTTGTGTGTCTGTTTCTGCTTCCATCAGCTACTAGATGAAGGCTCTAGGGTGGCATATAAGGTAGTCATAAATCTCATTATCAGGGAAGGGCATTTATGGTAGCCTCTCTACTATTGCTTAGGTTGTTAGTTGGGGTCATCCTTGTAGATCTCTGGACATTTCCTTAGTGTCAGTTTTCTCTTTAAACCTATAATGGCTCCCTCTGTTATGCTATCTCTTTTCTTGCTCTCCTCTATTCTTTTCCTGACTCAATCTTCCTGCTCCCTCATGTCCACCTCTCCCCTCCTCTTTTTCCTAACTTCCTCTCCCCTCACCCATGCTTGCAATTTACTTGGGAGATCTTGTCCCTTTGCCCTTCTCCAGGGGACCATTTATATCTCTGTTAGGGCTATCATTGTTTCCTAGCTTTTCTGGTACTATAGGTTGTAGGCTGGTAATCTTTTGCTCTATGCCTAAAATCCATATATGAATGAGTACATACCATATTTGTCTTTTTGTGAATGGGTTACCCCACTCAGGTTGGTTTCTTCTTGTTCCATCCATTTGCCTGCCAATTTCAAGATTCCATTGTTTTTGTCCCTGCCTAGGAGTATTCCATTGTATACATGTACCACATTTTCTCCATCCATTTCAGTAGAAGGACATTTAAGTTGTTTCCAGGTTGTAGCTATTACAAATAAGGCTGTTATGAACATAGTAGAACAGATGTCCTCTGAATGTGCATCTTTTGGGTATATGCCTAAGAGTGGAATTACTGGATCTTGAGGTAGACTAATTCACATTTTCCTGAGGAACTGCCATATTGATTTCCTAAGTGGCTGTACAAGTCTGCACTCCCACCTGAAGTGCAGGAGTGTTTCCCTTTCTCCACATCCTCTCAAGCACAAACTGTCTTTAGTGTTTTTGATTGCAGCCATTTTGACAGGAGCAAGATGGTATCTCAGAGTTGTTTTGATTTGCATTTTCCTAATGGCTATGGATATTGAACTTAAGTGTCTTTCAGCCATTTTGGATTCCTCTATTGAGAATTTTCTACTTATTTCTGTACCCAACTTTTAATTGGGTTAATAGGTGTTTTGGTGACTAGCATCTTGAGTTCTTTGAATATTTTGGAGATCAGCTCTCTGTCAGATATGGGGTTGTTGAATATCTTTTCCCATTCTGTGGGCCGCCATTTTGTCTTGTTTGCTGTGTTCTTTGCCTTACAGTTTCAGGAGGTCCCATTTATTAATTATTGATCTCAATGTCTGTGCTGCTGGTATTTTGTTCAGGAAGCAGTCGCCTGTGCCAATTTGTTTGAGGGTAGCTCCCATTTTGTCTTCCAAAAGGTTCAGTGTGGCTAGATTTACGTTAAGGTATTTCATCCATTTGGACTTGAATTGTGTGCATGGTGATAGCCATGGGTCTATCTACAGATTTCCACACATCATCATCGAGTTATGCCAACACCATTTGTTGAAGAGGCTTTCTTTTTTTCCATTGTATTATCTTAGCTTTGTCAAAAATCAGGTGTTTGTAGGTGTGTGGGTTAATATCAAGGTTTTCAATTTGACTCCATTGGTCTGTCTGTCTATTTTTGTGCCATTATCAAACTGTTTTCAAGATTATAGTTTTATAATAGAACTTGAAATCAAGGATGGTGATGCCTCAGGAAGTTCCTTTATTGTACAGGGTTGTTTTGGCTAACCTGAGTCTTTTGTTTTTTCTATATAATGTTGAGTATTGTCCTTTCAAGGTCTGTGAAGAATTGTGCCAGAATTTTGATGGGGATTGCATTGAATCTGTAGATTGCTTTTGTCAAGATTGCCATATTTACTGTGTTGATTTTACCTGTCCATGGGAGATCTTTCCATTTTCTGGTATCTTCTTTAATTTCTTTGTTTAAAGATTCAAAGTTCTTATTATATAGGTCTTTCACTTGTTTCATTAGTGTGACTCCAAAATATGTTATGTTGTTTGTGGCTATTGTAAAGGGTGATGTTTCTGATTTTTTTTCTTGGCCCCTTTATCATCTCTATGTAGTAGGGCTACTGATTTTTGAGTTTGTCTTGTATTCTGCCACTTTGCTGAAGGTGCTTATCAGCTGTAGGACTTCCCAGGTAGAGTGTTTCAGGTCATTTATAAACTATCATATCATCTGCAAATAGTGAAAGTTTGACTTTTCCTTTCCAATTTGCATCCCCTTGATCTCCTTTTGTTGTCTTTGTTCTAGCTAATACTTCAAGTACAATTCTGAAGAGATTTGAAGAGAGTGAGCAGCCCTGTCTTGTTCCTGATTTTAGAGGTATTACATTGAGTTTCTATCCATTTAGCTTGATGTTGGCTGTTGATTTGCTGTATATTGCTTTTATTGTGTTTAAGCATGTTCCTGTTATCCCTGATCTTTCCAAGATCTTAATCATGAAGGGGTGTTGGATTTTGTCAAAGGCTTTTTCAGCATCTAGTGAAATGATTATGTGGGTTTTTTCAGTTTGTTTATAAGGTGGATTACATTGATGGATTTCCGTATGTTGAACCATCCCTGCATCCCTGGGATGAAGCCTTCTTTGTTATGGAGGATGTGTTCTCTGATGTGTTCTTGGATTCAATTTGCCAGTATTTTACTGAGTATTTTTGCACCAATGTTCATGAGTGAGATTGGTCTGTAGTTCTCTTTCTTAGTTGTGTCTTTGTGTGGCTTGAGTACTAAGGTAATTGTAGCCTTGTAAAAAGAGTTTGGCAATGACCCTTCTGTTTCTATTTTGTGGAACACTTTAAAGTGTATTGTTTTTATCTGTTCTTTGAATTTCTGGTAGCATTCTGTACTGAAACCATCTGGCTCTGTTTTTTTTTTTTTATTTCTGCTTCTATTTCAATAGGGGTTATAGGTCTGTTTAAAATACTATCTCTTCTTGATTTGATTTTGGTGACATCTATCCAGAAAATTGTCCATTTCCATTAAAATTTGAATTTTGTAGAGTACAGGTTTTCAAAATATGACCTGAAGATTCTCTGTATTTCCATTGTCATGTCCCCTTTTCATTTCTGATTTTCTGATTTTGTTAATTTGCATGTTCTCTCTCTGCCTTTGTGTTAGTTTGGATAAAGGTTTGTCCATCTTGTAGATTTTCTCAAAGACCCAACTTTTTGTTACATTGAGTCTTTATATTATTTTTCTTGCTTCTTCTTTATTGCTTTCAGCCCTCAGTTTGAGCATTTCCTGGCATCTACTCCTCTGGAGTGAGTTTGCTTCTTTTTGTTCTACAGCTTTCAGTTGTGCTATTTATTCTCCAATGTGAGTATTCTCCAGTTTCTTCATGTGGGCAGTTAGTGCTAGGAACTTTCCTCTTAGTATTGCTTTCAAAGTGTCCTGTAAGTTTGGGTATGTTGTGTCATCATTCTCATTGAATTCTAGGAACTCTTTAATTTCTTTATTTCTTCCTTTACCCTAGAATGATGCAATTGCACATTGTTCAATTTCCTTGAGTTTGTAGGGTTTCTGCAATATGTGTTATCATTGAATTCTAACTTTAAAGCATGGTGGTCTCATAAGATACAGAGGATTATTCCAATTTTTGTACCTATTCAAGTTTGCTATGTTGTGGAGTATATGGCCATATGGAGCTGAGAAGAAGGTATATTCTTTTGTGTTTGGATGGAATGTTTTATAGAGTCTGTTAAACCCAATTGGTTCATAACTTCTGTTAGTTCCTTTGTTTCTTTGCTAAGTTTCTGTCTAGTGTTGAGAGTGGGGTTTTACAATATCCTACTATAAGTGTGTGAGGTTTTATATATGATTTGAATTTTAGTAATGTTTCTTTTACAAATGTGGGTGCCTTTGTATGTGGGGCATAGATGTTCAGAATTGATAGTCCATCTTGTTGGATTTGTCCTGTGATGAATATGAAATGCCCTTCTTCATTTCTTTAGATTGATTTTAGTTTAAAGTTGAATTTGCTGGATATTAGTATTGCTATACCTGATTGTTTCTTGGGTCCATTTGATTGGAAAATCTTTCCTCAACCCATAACTCCGAGGTAACATCTGTCTTTTAAGTTGATGTGTATTTCTTGTATGCAGTGGAAGGATGGATTCAGTCTTCTTATCCATCACATTAGCCTATGTCTTTTTATATGTGAGGGATATTAATGGTCATTGATTGTTAATTCTTGTTTGTTTTGGATTTGTTGTTGTTGTTGTTGGTATTGTGTGTGGATTTCCCCTCAACTCTTGAGCATGGGTTTGGTAAAGACTTCTGAATATACAATTACTAGTTATATTATATTGTATGGTGTTGTATTGTTATAGATTAAAGGAATGTTTCAAATTACTAATATGAATTGTTTCTGAACATTGCAGGTCCTGTGATTACAATATGAATAGAAAATATTGATCTGAAAGTCAGTTTGTAGGTTTTGAGAATAGACTCTTACCTTTTGTTTTGTTAAAACACTGTTAATATGAAAGCCATCTGGTTAAATATGAATGATCAATACAGTTTTAAGAGTTTGGGCTCTAAAGGTGAGTATACTGCTTTTATATTTTCTTTGATGTCAAAATGACCAAGGTTTAGAGATTTTATTATCAGAAGTTTGACTGAATAAGATAGTAATGTTTGTGTTAATTACAATCAGATGCATCTTTGATGAGACTAAAGTGGTCTTTTTGGACCATGAGTGCCATAAGCAAGAATAAATTATCTCTCTAAGACTAATAAAACATCATCCAGAGTATCAAATTATTTCTAAAAGCTCCACACACATTCTCTAGCATTCAATAAAAAGTATCCAACCATATTGCAAAATAAATTGACTGAAACATGAGGATGTGAAAAAATGTTTTCAGGAATTAAATTTAAAATGCTTGTGATTAATATTTTCAAAAATCCAAATGACTAGGTAGATCAACAAGGAACTATAAAATATAGCTATCAGATAGAAATTCAAAAAGTGAAGATACACTATTTGAAGTTAAGAACTCAATACATTGACTAAATCACATGTTGGACATAGGTTAAAAGTCAATATCAAACTGTAAAGATGATCAAAACAAATACCTAAACAACATGGAAAACAGAGGGGTTGAACATACAGACAGAAGCATGGATATCCTTGAAACAAAAGGAAAAATTACAAAATATGTATTATTTTAGATACAGAGAAGTATAGAAGAATGTAGCAAAGGTCATTTTTAAAGATACAACAATTGAGAACTGATAGATTCAAGGATTCATGTTAGTCCAAAGCAGGAAAATGCAAGAATCTATACTGAAGGATACAGTAAAAAAAGGTTTTGAAAACCCAAGTCTATATAATAAAACAATATTTTATATGGTTTTATATAATTATAATTATGATACATAAAAATATGAGTGAAAAATAATCAAATGGAGAAAAAACAGCAACAACATTTTAGTTTTTAAGAGGAGTGTCACTTTTCATTAGTTCAGTAAGTTTCTATTTATTGTAATTTCTAGAGTAAACACTAAAGGACAGCATTGTTAAACAGTAACAGACCAAATCACATGACATTCAGGTATGAAAACGTAATGAAACCTGTCATTGTTTCACAATGACATGTACTAATAAAAATAAATTGAAGAAGGAAAATAATAAAAATAATTCAAAGCAGTCAAGGCCAGAAAAATGTAAAATGATAAAACAGAGGAAACAGAGTTAGACACTTTGATTGATCTTACCATCGTTTGTGGTGATACAGACTGCTTTTGGTGAGAATCTTGATGTAATTTTGTTCATTTCTTTAATTTTTAAAAAATGCTGTCCCCAGAATATTTGTATGCTCACATAATTATGACACTGCAGGTATATGATAGTCATTGCCACCTTTTCCTCAAGAACCCATCACTTGCTGTTTTAAAGGAAAGCATTAGAAATTGATCTCTACTTTTTGGCTTTTTAGAGACATGATTTGATTTAGAAGGGTTATATAGGTCTTAGTGATGATTTTAAGCTGCAGGAAAGATTTCATATAGAATACACATTGGTTAAATGATATAGTGTAGATCAGTTTTTTTTTTAGAATATCTTACATTCTGACATTTCCATAGCAGTATTCTTTCTTTAATTTCAAGATTTATACATGTGTCTTTGACATATTTCATGGGTAAATATGAAGAGCAGAAGAGAGCATCAAATTTTCTGAATCTTGAGTTATAGGCAGTTGTGAACTGCTTCCATGGAAACCAAAATAATCGTCTATAGGATCAACAAGTGTTTCTTAAATGTTGAACCACCCACCACTTCAAGCCCTCCTTAACATCATTCTGTAAAGGCTTAGGAAAGGATATCTCTTCCTGAAAGTGTATACATTTATCAGAAGCTTATTTAGGTAGTTTTATTTTTTCAGATGTGAAAAAAGATTCTGTTTGTTTGCAACTATTCTAAGGGAGGCAAATGCACTCAAATGTGCCAAAGTTATGTTGCTATTTTATCATAATTTCCTGGGAACAAAGTATCAAGTCATATATTCTAGCCTTCTTTCAAACACCAATAGAACAATAAAAGGTTTTGTTTTTATAAAGATCCTAAGATGATTCTGAAGAAAAAAATTAATCAACAATTTGTAGCTTTAGTACTATATGTTTTATTGCTCATTAATTCTTTTAAAGTTTCTAGCTCAAGATTTGACTATGATACCAAAGCATTGAATGGTCAAGACCTCAGTTTACATTGGAGTTTGTACTTTACTATCATTTGTTCTTGTTCTTGACCTTCTAAGAATAAGAACAAAAATTAATGTTGAAAATTGCCCATTATTCAAATTTCATAAAACCTACAAGTACTTAAGAAAACTGATTCTCAACCACTATAAATGGGAAGGGTTGTGTTAATTGCTAAAATAGAGAGTAATTCACCTTCCAAGTAGTTAATTAACTCAGTCCACAGAGCAGCTATGTTTCCCTTGACACTTGCTCTCATTCCATCACTCCTGACATCCTTTTGACACCTTCTTTGGGCTTTTAACCATCACAGTTGGTAAATATTTTGCATAATGGACCAGATAAGGATACTATTTTTTGACTACAGGTGGATTATAAACTGCTCTTTGCGGCTCATATAAGTCAACTCAGTATAAATTCAGTATGAAAAATTCTTCTAGGGATCTATATCATCTCTTAGTAATAAATACACATTTCCAGTGTTGATTTTTCATAGCAGCTTCCATGGTTAAGAGCAACTCCATCCCTGAAGGGTCTGAAGAAGACTAATTACACACACAGTCTCTTTCTATTGAGATGATCTCTCTGTTGCCTTTTGATATGGTCTGTGTAATTGCTACAGAGTGTGATTTTCTTCAGGTCTTTTGTGAAAACAGGAATAAGAAAACCATTTGACCCAAGTGGATTCTAAGCTTTGAGTTTGGACATAATCATAATTCTCTTCACTGTACCACTGTTAATATATGGAATCCTTATTGGGGGATCTGGTGGTATGCCTTTTGTATAGATTGGATTATTTGGATTATTTAATCTTTGCAATAAGTCTCTGAAAACAGTACTCATTCAAAGGTGCATTTTAGAGATGGACCCTTTATTGAACTCACCAGATTTTAATAATACAGATGAAAGCTTTGCAATCAATAAGTATGCAAGAGTAGATGTTGATACCATCTAAAAACATGTTGTTCCCAAGAACCCTTTACTCAATGGCTTCATCATTCTTGTGACAACCAATTACTGCGTTCTGTTTTCAAAGAGGTTATTTTTTAAATGTCTGCCAGTATTTCTGCATTTATTAGTCAGCATCCTTATGTAGAAAACAGCATTTCTGTTATTCTTTCCTTTTCTCTTTTCTCGTAGGGATCATCTAGACCCATGGGTTTTTATTTATTCATCCAACACTAATTTATGCCTATTATTATCTTTGATGCTCAAATTGTCTCAAATTTGCCCAGTAGGAATGATCTCAAGCTGGCCCTCATGTCCTTTTAATATTCTGAATGCTTTTCTTGTGCCTTGACATGCTAAACATATTTCAAAATTATTACCATACTTTCTCTGTCCAAGAGCTGAAACTAGCCATTTCTGTAAAGAACTTTGTTTCTTCTCAGAGGTAAATAGTAAAAATCAAATTGGAATATTAGTTGTGCTCATTATTGCTGGTTATCATTGTCTCTGGGCTTACCCAGAGGACAAGACTAGAAAAAGTTCCTCCACCCCAAAATGATATGTTCATTTTGAGTTTCCATTTTCATCATTCCACTGTATAATCAAAAGAATAGGAGGATCTTTAGTTGTCTGTGGCTTCTTTGTCATGAGTTTGTTAATGTTCTTGCACTTATCTCCACTTTCTTTTGAAGCCACTGTTTTCTATGATCAGTTGTGTCTTTATACAATTTTTCTTTGCAACTTTGGTTCTAGAAAATATTTTTTTTGTTTTTCCTACCCTTCCATTTTCCCCTTATTTTCTATTCTGTTCATCTTTTTTTTTATTGAGATAATATTTCCCATCTAGCCTAAAACTGGTCATACAGCTGGTAGGCCTTGAACTTGAAGCTGCCACTTTGCCTCACAAGTTCTGGGATTATACCCTGGTTCTAGAAGAGGATGCAGTGGCTTTTACCCCATGCTGGCTTTTATCTGATGCTATTTGCCCAGCTTATAGATAGGATAACACTCTCTTACAAGTTCATTGCATACCTAGCTTTTAAGAGAAATATTTCAAGGATTTAGATGGACCACTTAGAAGATGTAGACTCTTCAAAAGCTTCAACTCAGAATTATTTTCTGTTCAAATTCATTACCACTTTATTATCTTAGAAAACTACATCCTTTTCCATTTTCATCTCATCTTGATTTGATTATCATGAACATCTTGTTTACATTTAGAAATTAATTGCAAAGAAAAGGCAAATTTAATTAACAACATTTTTCTTTTACATTTATTGTGCTACTTTTATTCATTTTAGCCTATCAATTTTGCAGTAGCAAGAGTAATGCTTGGGTATGCATTAGCTCATCAGAGCACTTATTTAGATACTGTTGGCCTGGTAGCTTCTCTTTAAAACTGGTCTTTTCCTGTGGTAGGAAAAGGGATTAGGTAATTACTAGTATTTCCTATTTTTAGTTTAAGTCCTCAGGTCCAATCCACTGCCCAAAGACTTTTGCTTTTCTATCTTCCTTACTACATTTCTTACCTTCATTTCTTATTTATTTATTTATTTATTTATTTATTTATTTATTTATTTATCTTATTTTACATATAGATCCCAGTTTCCTCTCCCTCCCTTTCTCCCTCCTTCCTATCCCCCCACTCCACATTTCTTTTGTGATCCTTTTGTGTTGCCTATCACTTATTCCCTTCCCATCATTAACATGGTTGTTGAGAATAATTTCATCTTTAGCAAGCTTTTTTGTATCTTTGATTCTTTATGTGTAAGGAATAATGATGGTACCTACTTTATAATGTTGTTATGAAGATTAAATGAATATTGCATACAAATCATGTAAAAACAATATCTTTTGGGGTTAGAGATTTTGCTGAACAGTTAAGAGCACAAGTTGCTCTTCCAAAGGACCTGGGTTCAATTCTCAGCTCCAAAATGACCATTCATAACTATCTGTAACTACAGTTCCAGGGGATCTGACACATTTTTCTGGCCTCCACAGCCACCAGGCACACAAATGGTACACAGACATAAATGCAGGCAGAACACCCATATTCATAAAATAATATAAAACATTTTTAAAACGTCTTGAGTAAAGGATGCCTCAGCTGTACACTTGGAAGGCAGGGGCAGGTGGATCTGTGAGCTCGAGGCCAGCCTGGTCTACAGAGTGATTTCCAGGACAGCTGGGGCTACACAGAGAAACCCTGTCTCAGAAAAAAAAGAGAAAAGAATGCCTCAGCTGTAAAGAAAATGAAGCCATGAAATTTTCAAGTAAATGAATGGAATTGGAAAAAATTATAATTGGTGAGTTAAACCAGGCCCAGATAGACATATTCCATAAATTCTCTCTAGTATATCAAGTATGAAATCTTTCTTCTTCTCAAGTTAAAACATTATCATTTTGCTTTTTAGATTATAATTGCATCATGTATTCCTTCCTTTGCTTTTCCTTGCTTACTTTTAAATTCATAGTTTCTTCATGGTTGTTACATAAAAGTACGTGTGTGTGTTTCTAAATATATATAAAAAACCAAACTGATTGCTACATACAATTTTACTTGTATGTATATGCATTTTGTCTGTCCATTTGTTACTGGACAATCAATTGGTTTGCTCCTGTCTGAGGAGGACTATTCCCCCCACCCCACCCCTGCTCTCACTAGCTCCCAGTCTTTTGTTTTACAGCACAGCAGGAGTGGAAAGCAGAAAGCTAGAAAGGAGCCTTTTAGCAAAAACATATTAGTGAGGGAGAAGAGTACATTAACCTGAAAACAAAGAAATGTTAATAAGTTAGAATACTGGGCTTAAGAAGGAAGAGAGTGGGAGTATGGGGTAAACAGAAGTGAAAGGAAGGATTAGCCCAAAGAAAGGGGATATGAAAAAACATACGGAAATCTGGCTGCCTCACAACCAATTTAAGATAAAAAATAGTGTGTGGAGAGGTGGCTCAGCACTTAAAAGCATACACTGCTGTTGTAGAGGACCAGGGTTCAGTTCCCATCATCTATACTGGGTGATTCCCACTTTCCTGAAACTCCAGCACCAGGAGCATTCATTGCCTCTGACCTCTGCAGGCACCTTCATTCACATGTGCAAGCCCACACAATTACACACAGACATGGGATTAAATATCAAATAAATCTTGTTTTTTTTTTAAGTGAAGAGATAGACGACATGTGAAATGGAAGAAGAGAGAAAATTACCTAGGGTTAATTAAAGGATTAAGTGGGGATGAGAGCAGAAGGAAAAAGGGGCTAGTGGTGGTGGTGGGGTAACCAAAACTGAGAATCTAAGAACATTTTTACAGATACTCGCTACCGAGTAAACTAACTTCAAAATGCAACTGAAAGGAGTGGGAGACTGGAGAAATGGCTTAGCAGTTAAGAGCATTGGCTGCTGTTGTCAAGGAACCAGTCCAATTTCCAGCACCTACATTGTGGTTCACAACTGTTTCTAACTCCAGCTCCAGTGGATCCAGTGCCTTCTTCTGATCTTTCAGGCACAGGCACAAATGTGGTGATTTGGAATGGAATTCCCCTGTGTGGGTGGACAATGTTGCTCCAGGAAAAGAGTTTATTGAATAAAGTCGTAGTGCCAGGTATCAGATACCTCCGCACAATTTATTGGTCAGGGGGGCTCCAAAGGCCATTACCCTTTGTTACTCATACAATACTACATGGTGAGAACCTATTGCTAAAGATACCACAAACTTTGGCTACAGGACATAGAGACAGATAAACCAGTTGTGGAGCTTCCTCCTTGTGGCTAATTTTCAGAGTACTGTAATGTGCTCTACAGACTGATGATGAAGTATTCACATCAGTGTTCTTACTCAGCACTGGACCCTGCATATTGCAGCACTGACCCACAAGGCAAGTTGTGCCTACTGGCTCAACAGCGGTTTGACTGTTAGGGGGTAATGAAAGGGTCTCTGATTGAATTTTGAGGTCTGTTTTATAGGAGGGTATTTCATGCCTGGTTCTGTAATCCTGGGAAAATCATGGCTGGGGGGAGGGGTTTATGACCCTGTGGTATAACATGCTATTGTCATTTTGCTAAGTGGTGCTGTCAAGCAACCTTTTATATATTTGTATACATAGTCCTAGACTGCTCTCAGCCTTTATCAGAGAAGCTTCTTTGTGTGATGGGCAGCAGTCAATGCAGAGAATAACTGGTTAAATTGCTGAGAATAAGAGACTGAGTTCTCAGCCCTAATATCTACATTAACTTCACCAATACCAAGGTTGAGTGAACATTGAAGAGGAGGTAGAAAGACTGTAAGAGCTAAAGGATGGGGAGGAATGTTGTGAAATTCTGTCTCATGGGCATGGAATGGCTATTGAACTCATGAACTCGCCATAGCTGTGGTTATTTACAATACACACACACACACACACACACACACACACACACACACACACACACACACACACACACACACACACACACACACATATATATATATATATATATATATATATATATATATATATATATATATATATATGAGATCAAGCCAGCCAAACTCCCAGTACAGTTGGCAAAGAGAATTTCCAGACCCCACTAAACTATAGAAGGTAATGTCAGTGAATAGTTGTTGGGAGGTATCATTTTTCTTAGAGTATGAGGTAACTGGTAGGATTCCCTTACTCCAGTGGGTAACCCCACACTTGTGCACTTATGGGCAGCACTAACTGGACTTAGTGCATTATCAAAATATAGGAAGTTGGGATGGAAGAGTGTTGAGGATGAAATAGGTGGAATTGGAAGAAATGAGAGGTAGATATGATCATATTTCATTGTATATATGTATGGAATTCTCAAACATAAAAATCCCTGAATAAATATATGCATGTGTTAGTATTTGCTAGTACATATAACCTACATAATATCTTGGGAAAAAGTTAAACTTTTTACATCTATGTTTTGCATCTCTCCAAGGATAAATCCAAACAAGTCCAGCACCTTAATTTTTAGCATGTAATGCAAAGGTTTCTCATCTGAGTAAAGATAAGTGGCAGATAATAGTAAGAAGAGAGAAGGGCAAGTAGATCATTGTTTCCTCCTTTATATATTGACCTTGCTTCTATTCTGTGTCTTTGTTTGCTACAACCACCAACTTTATCTAGAGCTGCAGTAACCATGGACAAATGCAGCATGCTCACTCAGGATACCCTGATTCAGTACAAAGAGTAGAATTCAGTACAATGTGTACAAGCTATGAGTGTGCTGTTCTTCTTTGACCCTGAATATGCACCAGCACCAGGCTCTAGCCTCCTTCTAGCTGAAACTCTGGACGTGAGGACATTTTTTTTTTTAAAATTGGAGAAGTAGATGGCATATAGCAGTGAAATAAATCCTTTTCTTTCACATCAGTAACCCTTAATAGCTGCTATTCCTAATAAATCATTATTAGGGTAACTATTCCTAATAAATCATTCCCCATAAAAGTGAGATAATCTGTACTGTTTCCTGGGACTTTCTGTCAGGGATTCATTCCAGTTGCTGCTGTGGTGGTGGGATTTGCAGTGTGCCTTTTCCTTGAATATTCCCCCTTCCTTTCCTAGAGTCTTCCCTCATTCTATCAGTGCTCTCTATGCCTTTCAAACACACAAACAAAATCCTCACTTGAAAACCTAGCCTCCCAAATTCAAATAAGAGGAAACTTTAGTTTTCTCTCAATCCCATCTTCTCAATGATGTCTGTATTTTGTTCACCTCTTTGGTCAATATCACTACTTGACTGTAATTAGTATGTGGGTTTTGTTCTTTAAAATAAAACTTTTCAACATTTTTTATTGCCACATTGCTCCAAAGAGGCATGTTATATTTCAAATACAGTTTCATTTCAGTTATTATTTGGTCTGCTCTCTCTCTCTCTCTCTCTCTCTCTCTCTCTCTCTCTCTCTCTCTCTCTCTCTCTCTCTCTCTCTCTCTCTCTCTCTCTCTGCCTACTGTCTCTCTCTCTATACAAACTGGTTCTTTGCTCAGGATACATGAGAGTGGCTGGAAACTGGATATTAAGATCAGCTCTGGCACAACAAATGAAAGACCTTCCACTCTTGCTTGTGAATAACTCTAACAAAGGTAGGATAATATGCAGCAAAATTACTTGCCTTTTTGAGCTGGCAAGGAATATAATTAAAATAAAGAAGTGACATCTTATGTGACAGAGTCTGAGTAGGAAGCATAGCATTACCTCCTGTTCACTAGCTTTTCTTTAAAGGAAAAAAAAAGTCAGCAAGATTTTATATTGGATGACGCCTACTCACCTGGCTTGGCTTAAGCTAAAAAAACACGAAAATGGTGGGGTGTGAAGTAGTATGCCAGATATGCAATTTGACCATGTTATGGCTTAAAGACTAAAGCTAAAATTTATTTTCCCAGAAGAGGGATGATCAGTAAATCTGCCCTATATGTTAAAATCTAACAATGGCACAAACACTATTAAAGAACAGGGGACACGTGTGGTGTTGTTTTCAGCAGCAATACACAGTGATGCCTGTCCTTTGGGGTTCTAGCAGAACTCTCTGAATCTGAAACTCACTCAGTGTACATCTTAGGAACAAACCTATTATTTGAATCAGAATATATGTAAGCCGTGAAGGAGGTTCTATGAAGATACTGTTTATCTCTTAATAAATATTTTTATCTCCTGTAATTATTCCTAATGAGAGGCTACATGAGAATGTTGCCCTGACTTTCCATGGAGGAGTAAGTATGAAATGGAGTAAGTATGAAATTTGCTGAACTCTGGAAGCTTACTGACGAATTTGTCTCAGAACTTAAGATCCCTCAAATCTAGTCCTCAGTTCAGACCACAGCATCCTTCCTTTCCTAAATACAGTTTCTGAGTAGGAGGTTCTCAATGTAGTACTGACGTAGGTGTGAATATTCAGTGTTTAAAGTCATGGGAAGCAACTTAAATTAAATTGCCTCGAAGTTTTTTAAGCTTTGAATTTTCTATTTTGGATTTTTTTTCAAAAGAG
This sequence comes from Cricetiscus sungorus, assembly GCA_030556225.1. Taxonomy (NCBI): domain Eukaryota; kingdom Metazoa; phylum Chordata; class Mammalia; order Rodentia; family Cricetidae; genus Cricetiscus; species Cricetiscus sungorus. Next base: position 4,075,127 of record JANBXA010000405.1, on the reverse strand, counting down.
GGGTAGGGAGAGAGAAACAGCTTGTTCACTGGATAGATTTTATCTACCCACTTTTCCCACCTTCCCCCAATTCCCAGGGATTCAACAATTCAGTTTTTGGGACTAGGATAACATGCCTCTTAGCACTGGAGAAAGTGTACTTTTGGCATGTTCTTTTGGTATTGGTGATTATTAAAAAAAAAAAAAAAAACCCACCAGCAACACACTTTCAGTGAGGTCTATACAAAGTAGAGTCACAGTCATCATGAAGAGAAGCTATATTTACAGAGCCATGTTCTCTTGCAAGCTTGTGTATGCAATCTGCTCCTTAACATCCCATCTGGAAAGGATTGGAGAGATTCAAGACATGGGCATGCTTAAAGCAATGTAGTTTTTAAAACAGAAATTTTTGCTCTGAGAGATAAAGATTCTAGTCAGAATTTCATAAAATTTCAAAATTCCTTTAAGTTATTGATCTTAACTGATTTTGATGTCCACAAATGCAACAACGATGATGTATGATCTACTGGAGGGGGTGGTTTTAAGCCAAAACTGGCCATCAACCTGTGAGCAAATGTTTTAATTTTATTTCCAAATCTCTAGCTTATATGAGTTTGAATTTTCTCAGTTGATTTTGTTTATATAGTTCAGTGGATACAGATAAGTTCTACTTTATAAGTACATATTTAATGTTCATTTGTAAAGTGAACAGTTGCAGTACTAATGCCTGTCAATAGTGGGTGCTATATGAATATTTGTGGGATAAAAAATGAAACTACACACCCCAGTGTGTGTGTTTGTGTGTGTGTGTGTGTTTGTGTGTGTGTGTGTGTTTGTGTGTGTGTGTGAGTGTGTGTGTGAGTGAGTATGTATGTGTGTGTGTGTCAAATTTATGTACTGCAATAATCATTTTATTTGATTCTTACAAGCAAATAGGGAATAAACCAATGACCACTAAATCTGCATCCTTAACAAGTGACTCTATTCCACTTATAAAAATTCCACTTATAAAAATAAAAGATCATACCTTGACTTTAGCAAACATTGAGGCATGGAATTTAAGGCTCCTTTGGAAAGGAACAAATGGTTCAGGTTGATGGAAATTTAAGGAGATAATTCGAAGCCATGTGGTAAATCTGACCATTTAGCTATGATGGCTGGGGAGGGCAATGCTAGTCCACTGAAAGATTTTGAGAAAGATAGTAACATTTTTTTTAGTCAGATTTTCTTTTCACATGATAGATTGGAAGAGGGTGACAATAGTTGTCACAAAACAGAAAGACAGACAAGGGGAGGGAGAGAGATTGAAGTGCAGAGGATTTGAAGTAGAGAGAATTGAAGTTGAAATGCTGTGCTCATAGCCAGTAACTTGAGTCAGTGTAGACATTGTAGAGGCACCTCATAAACTTTTTTGTAGTGGAAAATGGAAGGCTTTATGAGCACTTAATGGTCATACAAGATTAGATAGCAGCAATTATGGTAGAGCCAGCTGACATTAGCCAGCCTTTGCTAGCGTGGTCAGTAGTGTGGGAAAGCAGTGAAGATTAAAATGGTAAGGCATTGTATACTTGCGGTTTTACACCTAAGACATGCTCCATTTAGGCTGTTAACTAAAATTTAGGGTGAAAGGTACAGGGATGAGAAAGAGTAAAAGGTCTGCAGAAAATAAAAACTGAAGCCTATTATGTGTGATGATGCGGGAAAGAGAATTATAGAATTAGAGGAAGGAATTTGAGAGTCTGAGAAATGACAACTTCAAAAACCTAGTGACTGATTAAAATACAAATTGAGATAGATCATTGTGATACAGAATGTCACTGTGATAGAGACCATCATTACAGAAAAACAGTCAGCAAAGAAGAGTATATCAGAGAACAAACACATACAGTAAAGCTTAATTTATAAAGAAAGCCTGAACAGAAACAAAATACAAAATAAAAGGATTTTCCTCTTATCTGACTATCTCCTTCCTGATTAATTTGTTTGACCTCCACTTTATTGTCAAGTGACAAATCCTCCATTAACATAATTTTGAAAGCTTGCTCTTCAACACAGCTGCTAAATTCACCAAAAGACCAGTTTGTATTTAATGGAAAGAGTACTCTTCCCTTTTAGTTAATAACTTTTGGATGAATAGAATAGACTAGAACAGAATAAAGTTGAAACAGTGTATTAGCATTTAGTAGAAATGAAATTGAAGCAATGACTAGAAGTTATGAAACTGCATTAGAAGGTTGCAAACTAGATTGGAATGAACTATTGTAGCCTTTGCTAGAAAAAGACCTATCTCAGTTTCTATTTCTGTGATAAACCATAATGACCAAAAACAGCCTAGGGAAGAAAAGGTTTATTTCCTCTTACAGCTTTCATGTCATACTTCATCACATGGAAGTCAGGGCAGGACCTCAAAGGAGGACCCTGGAGGCAGGAACTAAAGCAGAGGCTATGGAGGAATGCTGCCTACTGACTTGCTTTCCCTGATTTTGCCCAGCCTGCTTTCATATAGCATCCAGGACCCCTCCCCACAGGGGTGGCATAGCCCATGGTGATCTGGGCTCTGCCCCATCAATCATCAATCAAGAAAATGCACTATAGGCTAGACCACAGGTCACTCTTATAAGAGCATATTCTTAATTTAGGTTCCCTCTTCCAAAATGGGTCTAGTTTGTGTCAAGTTGATATAAAAGTAGCCCATACAGGGCAATAGGTATGCCTCAAGTAAATATAATTTATCTAAAATTGATCAACAAAGAAATTGTAAAATTGCAGAAAAATCCTAAATAATATGCTCAGAGAGAAAGAGAAAGTATCAAAGCCTAGGCAAAACATTACTGTGTCTCTCAATCTGACCATTGAAGCAGTGAACCCTGAACAATGGAAATTTCCCCAGAAATCTCATGCTGGGAGAATAAAAAGTCCCCAGAAAGACTTAACAACTCTTCAGACCATTTTACAGGGTGGAACTGTAGTCCAGATGAGGGATTGATCAGTAGTTGGTAGTATGACACCTTGATGAGGACTGCTTAGATGTGCATGCTCTTGGCCCACTAAACTTTAACTTCAAGACCTGGAAAACAGACATCGGGGGAAGGGATTCACTAGCTGGATCTCTTGGCCTTTATTACCAATATCTGCTTTCCACTTTTAGTTTGGCTCTTTTTTGTTGTTGTTAACCTGTATTTCTTGTTTATGCTCTGCCACATGGTAGTACCAATCAGCTTTTTATTAGCAAACGAGTGTAATACATATTCTAATTAGCTTATGAGGATGGGTAGCCTTACATGGCTTGGGCCACAGATTCTGACACCAAGTCTGTTATCTTTTTGTCTCACTAAGAAAGTACTTTCTTTCTTTCTTTCCTTTCTTTCTTTCTTTCTTTCTTTCTTTCTTTCTTTCTTTCTTTCTTTCTTTCTTTCTTTCTTTCTTTCTCCCTTTCTTTCTCCCTTTCTTTCTCCCTTTCTTTCTTTCTTTCTTTCTTTCTTTCTTTCTTTCTTTCTTTCTTTCTTTCTTTTAGTTTCAAATAACAAAACCCACTATTTTTTTTCTTATTTTACATATTGATCTCAGTTCTCTCTACCTCCCTCTCTCCATTCCTCCCTATCTCCCTCCTTCTCATGGCTCCCTACCACCCTCCCATCCCATTCCTTTTCTTATATGTGCTTGTTGTGTTCGCTTAAAGCTCTCCCAAATTTATCAAAAAGTTTCACTTTTCAGAACATTTAGTTTCTCCGTCTACTGTATTACTTCCACAATATTGAAGTCTCTTGGAGAGTATTCTGTTTTTAACAACATTATATTTTTTTTACTACTTCTATACTTCTTATTACCTAAAACTTGATCTTGTTGTTACAAACTTTTTTATTATCCCTAGACATCTCAAATTAGGAAACATAGCTTTTCTGTATCATGGTTTCTCAGACTCCTTCTGGAAACTTTCCACATTTCGCTATACTTTGTCAGATCTTATTCAACATCCAATTTTTCTTTTGCCTGAATAGAGATCCCCAAACACAGATTTGATCCTTGGCTTCTATCCTGATTAGTTTTTGTTAACTTGACATAATCATTGACATACCTGGGAAGAGGGAACCTCAGTTTGAGAAAATGCCTCCATTGGATTTTCATATAAGCAAGTATTTTAAGCACCTTTTTTGATTAATAATTGATGCAGAGGAGATGCTATCACACTCTGTGTAGTATTACCTATGAGTAGGTGGCCATGGAATGTTTAAGAAAGGTAGCTGAATATAAATAAGCCTAGAGAGCAAGGAATTAAACAGAACTCTGCCATGATTTTGCTTTGGTTCCTGCCCCTATGTTCCTGCTTTGAGTTCCTGCCCTAGATTACCTTAACAGTTGATCATGAAAGTGTAAACTAAATAAACCCTTTCCTCCACCAGTTGATTTTGGTTATGGTGTTTATCACAACAGTGGGAAGCAAAACTACATCCTCATTCATAAGTTCATCTGTAGTTCTTACTGTATCCTGGACATCTTCCCAAAACTCAATTTACTTCCCTCAATCCTAAGGTAAAAACACACCTCTCACCTTAGAGTAGGTCTACTGAATCCTCAAACAAACTCCCAAAAAATTATTCTAGAAACTTTAATTGTATCTGGCATCTTTTATTCCATCACCATAAATTTCTAGTTCTGATTTATTAGTTTTCTCTTTTCTATTTCCCATTATTTTTATTTCCATCATTATTATTGTCCAAGCCCATAATCCCTGTATTGCTAACCAAGGCAAAGAAAAAACCATCTCTGTGGTTTCTCTACATAATCCTCTCTGATCCCATCATAAATGATATTTAAATCTGACAAATATTCTAAAAACATAATGGTCATCATAACAGTGACCTCATTTTAAAAATTCTGCAATTTTGTATTCAGTAAAGTTCAAATTCCTTCCTTTAATGCCCCTAGTCAGGAAGTCTAGTTCCACTTTGCCTTTCAAGCAAGATAATATTTCTCTGAATGTATTGTGTTCTCCATACAGGTAGTTATTTGCCATATATGTTTTGATCTTGCTTGTGATCAGGTCTTTGGCTCTTTCAGATTCTCACTCAACCTTTTCCCTTATAGTTGCATGCCCAAATCTACTCTTTCCTAAAAATACACCCCTATTATATATATTTCTCCACCAATATTATTCTTCCTTATTACCCAAGTGATAAAGGCATCTCTATTATCTAACCATTCAAGAGCTTCAAATTATAAGTGCACAGCCCTTTATAATAGATGTGTTTGAATGCATGTCCACTGTGAATCATAGCTGAAAGTTTTAAACTGTGTCTAAATAATTACATGATGTGTACCTTAAGGGGATTTGGTGATGAGAAGATGGTAGATAAAAGAGGGTAGTCATAAATATACCTTGAAATCTTAGACAACTCAAAGCTTGCTTTACCGATGTATAGCTAATATGCAATGGAAATTACCACTTAAAATATACAACTCAGTAAATTTTTATATGCTCTCAAAATTATGGGACTGTCGATACAATTTTTTTTTCTGGTCAGGTTCTGTGTTGCCCAGGCTGTCCTCACCCTCTTGGGCCCAATGTGTTGCCCAGACTGGTCTCACATGTTTGGATCAGAGTGTTCTTTTTCTTTAGTCTCCCAAGTAGTTGGAACTACAGGCATTTGCCAATGTATTTACACTACATTCTAATTTCAGTACACTTTTGTTCCTGCTAAAGGAAACTCCATGCTCATCAGTAGCCAGCCTCTTAACTTGCTAGCTTACTTTGACATGTCATAAAAATACAGTGTTTAGTGTCTTTCTACTTTCAATTAACAACATGTTTTCAAAGTTCATGTAGTCTGTAACATATATAAGTACTTCATTCCCTTGTGTTGCTGAATAACACTTTACTGTTTGGGTACACCAAATTATATGCAACCATCCATTGATTCACATTTTTTTATCTAGTCCTAAGTTATTATTAATAATACTGGTATGAGTATTTATGTCCAAGTTTTTTGTGAATGTATGTTTTTATTTGTTATGAATATGTACAATCATGGTTTGGTTAATGATGGGGCTATTTAATATTTTATTCAATCATTGTAGAGAATTTTATCTAAATCTACATGGTATATATCATATATTTCACTGCTCTTAAATTATAAAGCTGTACATCATGTTATTCTATTGGATAATATAGATATTTGTAACACAATGATAAATATAGAAAAGATACAGTAAGAAATAACATAAGCACCATAAATGATTAAAACATACAGTGGTAAAGGGACTTTACAATAAATGGTACTAGGACTGGAAGTTTCTCTAGGTTAGTCAGTGATTGAAGGCTTAGGTTGTTATCAAAACTGATATAGACTTAAAAAACATACACTTGTAATACATACATTTTGTGGCACTGGAAATTGAACTCACATGCATGACAAGTGTTTGGCCACTGAGCAATACCTTAGTCTATTTAAAAAAATATATTTCTTCAACAGCAACTTTAGTTTATTATAACTTTCCTACTTTATATGCCATCATAAATTTTAAATGTTTTGAGTCCTTTGTAGTAACATTTAGATTGAAAGATAATACATTTTGCAACTATACAAAATATGTAATTTTTCTGTGCTTATTTTATATTTTCTTGTTTTAACTTGTTTGTTCCAACATGCTTATTAAAAATAAATGCGGCCACCCATTATATCTCAAGTCTACACATAGAACTACAGGTAATTAAGAAATTCTGAGATTTTCTTAATTTCTTCCCCCACGGAAAAGCAGACCAACTGTTTATTCAATACTAAATGGGTCAGCCCTGAAAACTTACACACCAGTATATAGACTAAGCAGGTTATATTTAGCAATATAACATACATCCATGGTGGCTTGTTCACTGTTGCATTTTCATCATAGTTTTGTTTATAAGCAGACAATACACCATAAACATTCTTCTCAATGAAAGCCTTTCAGTCCTGGGGTTCATCTTTTCAAACTTTTAAAAAACTTATTGTTAAACACTTCACTGTGAGTTTTTAAAATGTACTTTATCTTCTATAGTTTACATTTCTTTTGCTGCTTCTTTCACTATGCATTCGCTGAGAGATATATAGAAATTTTTCTTCCCCATTATACTATTATGATATTATTCTTTCTATATGCATTCAGTCATTACCTGAAATAACCTTATCAGTGCTTTACTGGACATGAAAATGGAATGGTCAGGTCATATGGCAACTCTGTCTCATACTTACAGAAATTACAGGACCATTTTCCAAAGCAGCTATACTATCTTATGTTCCTATTATCAGTGTTTTAGGTTCCAATTTCTCTATTCATGCCACTAAGCATTTTCTGTCTTTTTTATTATAGACATTCCTACTGGGTGTGAAGTCATTATAGTTTTTGTTTGTACTTTCCTAATGATGTTTTAATGTTAACCATCTTTTCATGCATGTATCAGTGATTTGTACATCTTTGATCATCTTTAGATTGGCTCACTTATTTTTCTTTGTTAGTTTTTTAATTTTAAATTATTTATTTGTTTCGTTAGTGTGTGTGTATACCACATCGCATATATAGGAGGGCAGCTCTTGGTTTTCTTTCACCATGTTGGTCACAGGTGATCAAACCTGGACTCTCAGGCTTGGCAGCAGGCACCTTTACCTACTGAGCCATCTCACCAGTCCTTGACCATTGTTCTTTATATATTTTTATACAGGCAACTTAAGAATAAATGATTTCAAATAAATACATTTTATAATACTGCTGAATATATAATATTCCAATATAGACTTATAAAACATTGAATGACATAGACAGAGAAGAGGGAGGAGGAAAAGGAAGTACAAGTCATTTCAATATAACCTGAAACACTGTTGTCAGAGTCAGTTTTAGGATGGCTGACTATATTTAGAAGAATAATAAAGTTTGTGTCAGCAGAAAGATTAAGGAAAACTGCAGATGTTTTGGATGGTAGTATAAACTGTTTCACTTATATGTGTAAATTGGAGAAAAATTTTAGATTTTATTAGGGCTCAAGGAAAGTTCACCTTCAATGAGGATCAAAATGAACAGATTCATAGCTAAGATCTGAAGTTTGTGTGAGTCCCTACCAAGGAAATGCAGATTGATTTTGCTCAAGATATACTGAGCAAATATTACATACACTGCTAAATATTAGCAGCTTCCAACTTCAGCCAACTTCTTGTTTTAAAAATAGTTCAGAATTTTTGTATACATTTCATGATTTAACTCCAGTTTGTGGAATACAGATGAAAATTTCTCCTAACTTAGAATTTCACTTCGGCTTTGGTATCTGATTGAATCTGAAGACTGCTAGCCTCGATCTGGTAAAGTCTTCGTAGTCTTTGTAAAAATCCAGGTGGTTCTGAAAGAATAAGTCCTTAATTCACTGGAAACTGATTACAAACTACAAGTATTTTCCACATTATGGTGAGGAATGTTTCCAAAATTCTATTCCCAGACACTGGAGATAAGGCAAATTGGGTGAAAAGTGTTTTAAGTGGTACATTTTGTTTTTATTTGTATTTGGACTTAGATCAACTGGGTGCATTTTGTTTTTATTTGTATTTGGACTTAGATCAACTGGGTTTTCACACTTAAATACCAGAAATATGGGAATGTTTTTCCTTTGAAAAGTGGTGAGCTGATTTTTAACCACTAAAGTTCAAATGATACAATGATGGAAGCACAATTTTGGTTTGATGAATTGAATATCTGGTGGTGGGGGAAGACACCACTTTAAATAGGAGGTGGGAATGCATTCTTCAAACTTTTCATTTGACTTTTTAAACTCTTTCAATATAACAATTACAATATACATTGTATAACAATGATATATATCATTGTATAACAAATTATATATATATATATAAATTATATATATATATATATATATATATATATATATATATATATATTAGATGGTGCCTGTGACAGTGATCACCATAGTGCCCACAGCATGACTTGTGCATGTATTTTGAGGTTATCCCAGCCATGGATCCCACTAGTTAACACTGAATAATTGAGTAGCACCAATCATTTCAACATTTAAATCACACCCAATCCTATTTTGACTGTTTCATGATATATTTTCTGTTCTAACTAGTTTTAGATCAACTTGACACTAGCTAAAGTTATCTGAGAGGAGGGAGCCTCAATAGAGATATTGTCTCCATAAGATGCTGTAGGAAAACCTGTGATGACATTTTGTCAAAATCTGATTGATGGAGGAGGGTCCAGCCCATTGTGGGTGGTGCTATCCCTGGACTGGTGGTCCTGGGTTCTATAGGAAAGCATGTCGAGCAAGCCATGGGGATCAAGTCAGTAAGCAGCACTCCTCCATGGCCTCTGCATCAGCTCCTACCTCTAGGCTCCTGCCATGCTTGAGTTCCTGTCTTGACTTCCTTCAGTGATGAACTGTGATGTGGAAGTGTAAGCCAAATAAACCCTCCTCTTCATCTTGCTTTTTATCATGATGTTTTATCACAGCAATAGAAACCTTAACTAAGACAATCCCTATTTACTACTCTGTGACACATAATCATTAACATTAATGTACAACCTACTCTAAGGCATATTTTGAAATAATCTGCAGCTTACAGAACCAACACAAAAGTGGTACAGAGCATTTATGTATATTTCTTGCCTGCTTTTATAATGAATTTTCTCTGTTGATATGAACCTACTCCTTCAATAGTGACATTAATTTATTTATGAGGACACAATCCTTAGGACTAAACACCTTGTAATTATCCCATCTCTCAACACTCTTATATCAGGTTGTAAATTTTTAGCACACAAAATTTGGGGGATGCATTTCAACCATAGCATTCAGTTTTCCCTAGTGAACAGTTTATATAACCATTGTACAAGGCTGAAACTAGGAAATTATCTGTGGTACAGTACTATTGATTAAACTATAGCTCTCAGATTCAAAGACCATTAACTTTTCCAGTGAAGTTCTTTTTCTGATCTAGGATTATAGCCAGGATGCCATATAGCATTGTATTTTTATGCCTTTCTTAGCCTCTTCATTCTGTGGCAGTTCCTCATTCTTTCCTTGAATTTTATGACCTTGATATGTATGATGAGTTCTAGTCAGTTATAACGTGGGAAGTTCCTTAATTTGTGTTTTTCTACTGCTTTTTCCTGATTAGGTTAAGGTTATTTCTTTTTCAGGAAAAGAATAGCTCTTTTGCCAAAATAGTATACAAGTGATGTAGTGTCCATTCTAATGTCTCATTTCAAGCAGTTTTAGATGTCAGCTTGTCTTATTATTGATAATAAACATAAAATAATAATAATAAAACTTTATTTTATTATAATAATAAAACTTAATTAAAACCAATCACTTAGTTTAGGTTGTATATTTTGGTTTTCTTCTCTATAATGCTGCTTTTATTCATCTTGTTTTTAATAAATATCATAGGGATTTTTAAGAACAAAGTATTGTTCACATGTTTTTAAGAAACTGTGAACCACTTCAAGGTAAGAAGCCTAATAACATGACTTTGAGCATAGAAAAAAATGTTAATGAGGAAGAAATGATTCCCCTATATCCAAACTTTCTTTGCACTGCTTTCCTGCCCTGCAACTCCTCACTCTTAATTTATTTGACAAAAAATGGAAACTTTTACATATTTAATCTCTGTTAAGAAATATTAGTCACCTGCTTTATTTTTGCTTTTACTACTGTATATTTCAGACATGGTCCAAAATTGTGGCAGTTAGAAATTGTTGGTGCTAATAGGGTGCATCTTTTGTGAGTGGCCATAAGCAGATGGTCATTAATTTTACATTTTAAATCTCATTTTCATTATAAGAGTATTACAAAGTGGTGTTGCTCAGCTTTAATTCCAGCACTTGGGAGGCAGAGATAGTCTATGAGTTTGAAGCCAGTCTGGTCTACAAAGTTCCAGGATAGCCAGAGCTGTTACACAGAGAAGCCCTGTCTCAACCCCACCCACAAAACTAAATAAATAAAAAAATGGTGGAGTGAAATCATTGTTTTACATTGCACTTTCTAAGTTGTCTTTAAACATCTTTTTATGTTTCTGAGACAGGGTCTAACTGTGTGTTACTGTGTAGCTTTGGCTAGGCTGGAATTCACTATATACACCAGGCTGGTTTGAAGTTCACAGAGATCTTCTTGCCTCTCACCACTGAATCTTAGGGCCATCTTAAAAAGCTATGTGTTAGTTTCTTTGACTGTTTATTTATTTTCTTGTTTCTCCATCCTCCACATCTTCACTTACTTGGCAACTACTCTACCAGCTGAGTACACAGTTAATAACAATGTATTGCACTAAAAGATGAAGTAGATACAGAGAGAAGTGACTCCTGAACTCAGAAAATATATTATTTATTTTGTTTCTCAGTATGTACAGAGGATCTCCCAAAGATAAAATCCATCTACTGTACAAATTCTTTCAACAGAATTGTGATAGCTTTTCAGTTAAATATGCCTTTGAGACTGAAACTAAGGGAGCTGTATGAGGAAAAAAAAAACAGATAACTTGCCATTCCTCTTATTTGTTGTATTCTATGATAGTTGGAATCTTGGTGAGCACAGTTTGATACTCCATTACAGAAATTATAGAAAGTCTGTCTGGGAAAGGTCAAGATATGTGTGCAAAGTCTCCAAGTATCAAATAAGAACTAGCTTGCAATATGAAGGCTATCCTCCTTGCTATACAGGGACTCGTACAGAATAAAACTGGCAGGAGAGCACAAAGTCAGAGGCACTAAGCCACACGGATGGGTTCATAGATCAATAACCACTTATTTTTTCACAGGTCTTTCCTGTTACATCAATAAGCTGCTTGAAGGAGGGAGCATGGCACACCATTAGCAGTGTTACCCTAGTAGCTGGTGTAAGAACAGGCCTTAGGATAAGTCTATACTATGGTGTTGACAGCTTGAAATCTTTCTCTCAGTGGGAGATTCTCAAACACCGTGGTTGCAGTGTTTATCAGCATTGTTTTCAATTGCCTTCTGTATCCCAAGCTATATGTGGATGTGAGTTGGTTGATCTAGGCTTGTATAGCAACTGTTCATCTCATCTTTCATCACATGTGATTTAAGCCAAGTAAAGTATAAATTAATCCTGATGTCAACTAATTTGATCCCTTTGACCAAGGATGGGTACTTCTGACCCATTAAGACTAGGTTAGAGACACGGTCTGACTGGCATGCACACATCATCTTGTATTTTCTTTTACAAAAGCCATCATTTTCTAACTGTTACCTTGGTCTAGATTTCCTGAGAAAATGTGAGCTGCCTGGGAACTTGGATCTACATGGTCTTATTTATAGCTGTCTCTGACATATGCCACCTAGCAGTGAGGAGACATTTAATAAATAACTGTTGCATAAATGCATGAACAAAAGGTACAAAACACGGCACAAAAGATAATAATCAAAGGCTTATGGAAAAATAACTAAGAAGGATGCTATTCAGGTGGGATGCATTTATATTGAATCCAGCTAGATGTGGTAGAATATGCCTATAGTTCTAGCATTCAGGGAATAGAGGCAAGGGCATAAGGAGATCAAGGTCACATATATAGATTCAACTATATAATGAATTCAAGGCCAAGCTGTGATATATGAGATATTGTCTTCATTTCTTTCTCCCGAAAAGAGCTGACTCTAGGAGGATGTGAAGTAGTCAAAGCTCCAAAAATGCTTGTGTGGAAAAGAAATATGGGGAGCAGAACAAGGAGATAGAATCATTGCAGCAAAAAAAGCACATGCTTTTGCACTCAGGTAGCAAAGTAGGGTGTTTGAAAGTAAACAGAGATAGGATTAGGGGGAAGGAAAAACAGTAACTGTCTTAGTTATGGTTCACTATTTCTGTGAAGAGACACTATGACCACAGCAACTCTTATAACAAAATATTTGAGGGTGGCTTGCTTACAGTTTCAGAGGTTCAGTCCATTATGATCATGAAGGGAGCATGGCAGCATGGCAGCATGAAGGCAGACATGGTGCTGGGGCTGAGAGTGCTACATCTTGCCTCAGAGACAATAGGAAGTCAACTAACTGTCACTTTGAATGAAGCTTAAGAAAAGAGACCTTAAAGTCCACCCCCACAGTAACACTTCCTCCAACAAGACTGTATCTACTCCAACAAAGCACCACCTTTTAATTGTACCACTTCCTTTGGGTGCTATTTTCTTTCAAACCACCACATTCTACTCCCTGGCACCCAAAGGCTTACAGCATAATGCAAAAATGCATTCAGTCCATCTTCAAAAGTCCCCATAGTCTATAACAGTTCCAAATTTGTTTTGAAGTCCAAAGTCTCTACTGAGACTCATGCCATCTATTAACTATAATCTCCTGTAAAATTAAAATTGAAAAGCAGATCACATACTTCCAATATATAGTGGCACGGGACATATATTACCATTCCAAAGCACAGGGAAGGGAGCATAGGGAGAAATTGCTAGACCAAAAAAAGACTAAAAACCAGATGGGCAAACTTTAAACTCTGCATCTCCATGCCTGATGTAAAAAACAGTCTTCAGGACCCCAATTCCTTTCAGCTTTGTTGACTGTAACACACATCTCTCTTGGGCTGGTTCCACTTCCGGTTAGCAACTCTCTTTGACAGGTATCTCACAACTCTGGCATCTTGGGTTCTCCAAGGCAATCCAGGATGACACTTCACAGCTTCTCACAATAACCTCTTTACTAGGCCTCCATTCAGGGACACCCCTGACACACACCTGGCCTCAGCAGCTGTCTTTGGGAGCGGAGGCAACTTCTATAACTTGTTTCTTCTATCCTCATAAAGGACAGAATGTGTCCAAAGCTGCCAAGTTTTGCTGCTCAATGGGTCTGGAACCCCTTGTTTAATTACATCTTCATCAGTTTTCTGTTTTCCTTCATTGCCTAAGTTTGGATATCCTTGAACTTTCTCCATAGACCAGGTCTCTGCCTTCCCACTGCTGGGATTAAAGGAGTGTACCACCACACCGGGCTCTAAACTTTTCTTAAATTCCTTTCTACAAGTTGGAAATTTAGCTGGGTGGGACTGAGTAGGATCTTGCTCTGAGGTCACCACTCCCTTTATTTAGTTTATAAATCTGTTTATCTCCTTGAACACAGAATTTATCTCCATTCCACTTTCTGGTCCTCTTTTTCTCCTCAAATATTTTTTCTTGCTCAGCTTATTCCTTTCATTATATATGTATCTTCATTATCGTTAACACTAATATCAACATGACAGAGTCTATACCAGGCTGTTTTAAATTTCTTCTGCCAACAGAATTAATCTAAAATTCACTTTAGCTTTAGGCAGACTCTTTGGACAAGGACAAAATGCAGCCATCTCCTTCACTAAAACAATCTCTAGGCCACATACTAAAGTCCTTCTCTGAAACCTCTTGAGTGAGCTACAAACAGTTCTAATAATTCTTTTTTTTATTTTTTTTATTTTACATGTCAATCCCAGTCCCCTCTCCCTCCCTCCCTCCCTCCCTCCCTCCCTCCCTCCCTCCCTCCCTCCCTCCCTCCCTCCCTCCCTCCCTCCCTCCCTCTTACCTTCTCTCCCCCTCACATACACCCTGACCACCCTCCTCTCCCATCCCCCCCACCTCCATTCCACATGTAGGGCTATGCCATCCAGGTGGGGTCATGTAAATCTGTGAAGTCATTTGAAATAGGGACTAGGACTTCTCTCCTGTCTCTAGGTTAAAGGAGTATCCCTCTGTGGGGGATGTGTCTGCAAGGACCTTTTGTGCACCAGGAATACATCCTGGTTCTACTGTTTGAGGTCCCTTAGACTGCTCAGTCCTTCTAGCTGAGACCCATATTCAGGGGGTCAGATTCAGTTTAATAATTCTTATCACTACTTACCAACTCTTATTAGAAAAGTAACTTATTATAAAAGGACTGAGGATTTGAAACAAACAGAAATATTAAAATCCATACATTGTTAGTTACTATCAAAGATCAACTATAAAGAAATTCATAAGTATTTTTTTATCTTTTGTTGTTTTGATCTGAAATCTTCAATGTGTATGTGGTTCTGCTCAGAAACATGTAATGATTTGTTTTAGACAGGAGTAAAACTGAGCAATGCTATATTTTATTATAGTATAAAATCACTTACAGTAATTACCAGAAATAAAATATAATAGAAAGATATAGAAAACTATGGTTCATAGTAATGATAAAGTTATACTTGTTTAATATTACATTTTCTGATTCTGCTTCATAAGACTAAAACCCCAAATACTAAAATTGGAAATGTGTTCCAGTCCACCTTCTTTGGTGAGATCACAATCACCAGAATTTTTTTCTGTCTTGGACCCTGCAGAAAAAAAATCCTGTTTGAGAAAATTTTAACAAGTTTGTATAGCTTTTTAACTGTATAAACCGAATACCTCTTTTTGTTTTTGAAATTTCTTCCTTTACTCCGTCAGTACTCCTTTCTGTGTATGTTGCCCTGTAAGTTCACCCATGATCCCACTGAGTTACCTTCTGGTTGAAAATAGTTTTTAAAGCCTCTTAATTGAAGAGATTCCTACAGAGAATTAATAAGACTTCCCATTTTCATTTCTACTTGCTGCTCCCAAAAAATGTATAGGGAAACAGAAACTTTGTATAGATCGTCATCATAGTGTGGAGTTTTCTACCCACCCACTGCTCACCCAAAAAGATGAATAGCCATACAAGGGAATGGAATGAGCCATTCAGCACCACTCTGGGCAGCTTAAAATGACAGCTTTGCAGAACATATGTGAGCTCAGAATAAAGACCCCTGGCAAATTCATGCAATATGCTTTGTACACTAATAAAATTCATCATGGTCCTTTGGAACACAACACTTATACATGCTCTCCTCATTCTATTTTTTGGTGGATGGAGGTGGGTAGCAAATGGAAATAGTTTTGCATAGCAGTCAGGATGAAGGCAAGTGGTATATGATTTTTCTAAGGTGCGTAGTTCAGCAAGAGATAACAGTCTGAATATGAAGGTCAGCAGTAGTATTGCTTTTTCTTGTCAAAGCACAGGAATTAAGTAAAATGGATTTGAAATAGAAGAACATATTGTGCTGTACTTCTTATGGAAGAAAACATATCCCTATAACACTTTGTACAAGCTAACATTAGACATGGTAATTAAATTCAGTGGTTGTTCCAAGATTAATAGATGCTTTACTTCAAGTACTTTGCTAGCAGAACAAAATCAGATGGAAGCAAAATGAGAGAAAAAATGAATCTCACTCTTTTCATTTCATTGAGCTGTAGGAAAGCAGTTTATAGCTAACCTGTCTCAAAGACCCAATATACCATCTCGTGAGGGGGTCCATTTTCCTTCTGACACAGGAATTCCCAAGTACACTGACTGTAAAGTAGTATCTTTTGGCCACCAGCTAACTTCCAGCTAAATTCCATCTCATCCTTTTATAGGATGTTTTACCAGGCACATTAATTTTCAACATAATGTAATCTTACTTCAAAAGTCTCAGTTTTGTCAATAAAGCTGTTGTTCACTAAATTATGTTCATTAGGGACTAGTTTTCTTTTTGATGAAAATGCTGTGTTTAGATGAAATCAACTTATGCTTTTGCTTAGTTATGAAAAGGCTACATGATGAAGCAGTATGTTTTATTAGTTTGTGTGAGCTTTATTTTCTTAGGTAATGTTTTCCCTGATGGAAACATTCCCTATATCTAATAATGGAACACAATAAAATAACTTACCTGTTGATGAGATACATTGAGAGGGTATACCATTACTTTTGCGGTATTACTTGTAAGAACACATAATCTGGATAACTGCTATGAAATAGGCAAAACTAATGAAAGTTTATTGAATAGTTACTCAAAAATGCAAGTGTCATGAGGGATAGTGAAAGTCTGTCTGATATTTCCAGATTAAATCAACATTACATTCCTAAGTAGTGTTTGGCCACAGCCAGTATCCTGTATCTTAAAAGAACTGCTGTAAAGAAAATTAGACAACTGGAAAATATGTAAATATAGTTATACATTGAATAACAATATTATATCATGTTTAACTTTTGCTTTTAATAATATAGTTGTATAAGAGAATATTCTCAATATGAGATATACTTCAATATATTGGGGAAAACAGGAAAAAATTCTGCTATTTACTCTCAAATAATACAGAAAATATTTCTATATTTGCTTATCTCTTCATTTACATCTATATATCTCTGTATGTATGTATATGCATATATATTCATTCATCTATCTGTCTATCTATCATCTATCTACCTACACTGAAGAAAGCTTCAATGTACTTCCTTTGGAAATTTACTAGGACTTATTTACTAATCTAGAGAATTATGTGACTCTTGGCAACATCAGTTACATCATTTGTTTAGCCAACACAATACTCCTGAACTGAGTTGCACATGTATCTGTCGTGTGTGTGTGTGTATATGTGTGTGTGTGTGGGGGGGGGTTATTTAGCCTTTGTTACAAAATATTAAAATTTAGGTTTCAAAAACAGTCAATAATATTGATTTATTTATTTCAATGTCAGGCATTAGACCCAGAACTCAAGTTCATTACTGATGAGCAAGTTCTCTGCCACTCATCTGCATCACCAGTCTGCTTTCTTTCTTTTTTATTGAAATGTATCTAGATTCAGCTCTTGACTGCTTAAGTAATTGTTAATGATATATAATTTAGTTTTTAGAATAGCATTAGCTTCCAAGAAAAATGGAGCAGAAAGTACAAAGAATTTCCATACACCTCACCCCAGCCCTTCCTTAACGTTAACATCCTACACCAGACTGGTACATTTATTATAAGAAATGAACATTGACTCATTATTATTCCCTGAAGGCTATAGTTTACATTAGGTTTCATGGTGCTGTATATTCTACAAGTCTGGAAAATTTATAATGACATATATACCCCATTATACTACCATAAAGATTAGTTTCACTGCATTAAAAATCTCTTGTGTTTAGTCTTTCCTTTTTAAAAGCCTGGCAGCTAATGATCTTTTTACTGTCTCCATGGTTTTGTCTATCTGAGAATGTTATGAAGTTGAAACAGAATCCTGTCTAACACACACACACACACAAATAAATGTCTTTTATTATGTAACATTCATTTAAATTTTTTTTCTTAAAATTCAAATGTACTTATTATGATAAATTAAGTAACTATTGTGGTTATCTATGGTGCTATTTTGTGTTTTAACAATGCTTGTCTGAAGATCAGAGTGTGGAGCTAGCCAGTAGTTAGTCTTGGGTGATCAGGCAATGGTGGCATACTCCTTTAATCCCAAAACTAGGGAGGCAGAGGCAGGTGGATCTCTGTGAGTTCAAGGTCACCCTAGGCTATGTGAGATTGATCCAGTCTAAAAGAGAAACAGAGCCAGGTGGTTGTGGCTCACACCTTTAATTCCAGTACTTGGGAGTCACAGACCTTTTAATCCCAGCACTAGGGAGGTAGATATTGGAGTTTTATGGCTGGGTGGAGAGAGGTATATAAGGAGGGAGGAGACAGCTAGTCTATTCTGAGCTGGGAAGCTAAATAGATAAAGTGGCTGTGGCTATAGGTTTACCCCTATATCTGACTCAGGGCTCTTATTGTTAAGACCTATTAGAACTCTGTTATAGTTATGCCTCAATGATTGCATTTGAAGTATATTTTATATTATGAATAATTTTCTTTTAGTGTCCTATCACATGATACTACATTAAATTTGAAAAGTATCTTTGAAGATAGATTTTTATTTATTAATTTCATTTTAGTATAACAAAAGAGACATCAAAAAATTTCTAAGAAAACAATGTGGATATTTCTAAAAAAAATTAAGAGTAGAATTATCATGAATCCAGAAATTCTTTCTCCACATATGCCCCCAAATTTGAAAGAAAGATGTTGAAGAGGTATTTGACAGCAATGTTCACAAAAGTATTGTTCACAGTGACAAATGATGGCAGTGATACAAACCTTCACCAATGGATAAATAAATAAATAAATGTGATAGAACAATACATTGGAATAGAATACTATTCATCTTTATTTTGGATAACATTTTAAAAAGCAATAAGAGATTGTTTATTCTGGAGTCATTTTGAGTGACGATGGCCTAGCAACAAAGATTTCAGTTACCCCAAATTTCATATTCCAATGTGGAAACAATTTTATGAAATTTCACAGTTTCATAGAGCAGAGAATTTCATAAATCAAGTCAAATACATCAGAAGTGGTTACAGCAAGAAGGGGAACCTTTTCTAGAGGTTCAAGAAGCTATCTTATGACATTCCTAGACTTTTAAGTTGATGGAAGCTAGTGGTCTAGTAAGTTAATGGATTTCATAAGAATTCTATTAGTGAGAAGATGTTAGTTCTGGCACAGAGGTGGGCAAGAAATAGCTGTTCTGGAGAGATAGAAGTAGCCCAAGATAAGGCAAGTAGCCTTTGTGCTTTCAACAATTCCAGTATCTCCCCAGAATTGAAATTCTAGTCAATCAGTCTTTATGGACACAGCTTCTTTTCAGTTTTTATTTTACAGTTCCTCCTGTTGGCCAAGTACTACATGTTGTGCATGCAGAAGCCACATATTATACATTATTTCTTTTATTTTTGAGATTATCACATAACTACATCATTCTCTTACCTTTCATCCCTCCAAGTCTTACCACTTACTACTCATTGCTATCTTTCAAATTTGTGCCCTTTTCTTTTCATTAACTAACATTTATTTGTATATACATGTATATACCTAAATACATGAATACATCCTGTTCAGTCCATTCAGTGTCACATCTATGCATGTTTACAAAGCTGGCTATTTGATATTGTATAAGCAATTTTTGTGCTCTTACCTCTCCAACTCTCCCATCTGGTCTGACAATGCTTCCTTCAAGAATAAAAGACCATGTAATAAAAAAAAAACATTAGAAGACATGAGAATCCCTCCTTTGAGT
This sequence comes from Cricetiscus sungorus, assembly GCA_030556225.1. Lineage (NCBI taxonomy): Eukaryota > Metazoa > Chordata > Mammalia > Rodentia > Cricetidae > Cricetiscus > Cricetiscus sungorus. The sequence goes on along the minus strand of JANBXA010000405.1, from coordinate 4,055,220 downwards.
TGTTGGTCAGTATTTCCCAAGAGACTCCAAAAATCTGTGGTTGCCCCTCTGATGGGGGATGCAAATCCCTATTGCTGAAGACATCATGCACTTCAGACACAGGACACAGAGACTCCTATGCTGGAATTGATTTGAAAGCTTACTCATTGAGGACTAGCTTTCATGATACCAGCAGGTACCATGCGAGTTTTCAAAGGGAAACAACCAACAGTACCACCTCTCTATGACATCTATGAGCCATAATAATGACCAACATGGCATGATAACCCAACAGGTGTAATAGTGGCATGCATACTTTGGTAGTGACTAAAAGCTCTCTGATTGGGACTTAAGATTCAACCAACAAGAGGGAAACTGTGCCTGATACTGGAAACCTAGTCAATAACCCAAGGTTAATGAAATCATGGATCTCGAAGGAGAACCTATAAGCACCAGCATAATCTCTTAACTTTTAAAAGGAAGGAAATTCAGAAACATACTAAAGTATAGGGGAATCTTGAGGGCTAAGTAAGGTAAGTCATGTACTAAAGGAAAAGTTCTGTGTGTTATATGTATGTAATTCATGCAGAGTAGTCAATAAAGACAGGAAGTGTACAGAGGTGCCAGGGACCAGGAGGAAAGGAAACTGAGGTGTTGCTTAATGTATATAAGTTTTCAGTTTTGTAAGATGAGAAGAGTGTTAGGAACTTCCTCCCTTCTGGCTAGCTTTTATGGTGCTGAAAGGTATTCTGCATACTGTTGGGGGAGTAAAAGCATCAGTGATCTTAACCAGACATGAATTCTGTGAGCTACAAAGGACACCTGCCTGACAAAATTTGCCAACTGCTGATATGACTGTTATGGGGATAACTAATGGAATTATGATTGGATTTGAGGACTAATCCATAGGGAAAAATTCATATCTAGTCAAAATCCCATAGTTTCAGAATTCACAAACCCTATGGGGAACTTACTACTACTATTTTGCTAAAGGGGCATGATGTCAAATTGTCTTCTATATATTTATGTTTATACACACAAATTAGACTACTTTTAGCTTGGGTCAGAGAAACTTCTGCTCAAAGTGGCAATAGTTAATGCAGAGACACATAATTGATAAAAATGCTAAGAATAAACAATCACTGAATGCTCTGAATACAACATTTCTATCATCCTCTCCTAAGGTTCAAGTAACATTGCAGATGTTGGGGTAGAAATAATGCAAGGACTTCAGGATTAAAGGAGTACTGATAAATGCTATCTTCTGTGTATGATGTGGCTGTTTCATCAACAAACTCCATAGCAACTGTGGTAACATGCACAATACCTGCATAAGAGTAGGCCTACCAATATTATATCACAGATTAGGGAAGGGCTCATGGGGTCCAATCTCTTCCTGAAAATCTATAAACAGACAATTATTGATGCAGGAGGAAAAATGTATTCTTTTGTGTCATAGCTGTTGATAACTTGTCCTTGCTCAACTATGTATCTCTCATCCCATTGTCAAATAAGCAATAATAGTTCAGCAGAATGTACACACAAAAGACATGAAAGTAGGAGTGGGGCTTGCTGGGAAGGAAAAAAGACTTAGCAAGAAGGGAGGGGTACTAAGACAATGGGAACAGGAAATATGACTGAAGTACAGTTTGGCTTCACTTCCGTTTTTCTTCAAGTCATGTGTCCTCAAGTGTTGGAAACATGGAGAAGAGCTCCTTATATTACCAGCAATAGCAAGTTGGGTGAGCCCACTGTTTATGATTTTACTGAGCAGTCATTATTATCTCAGTGTGAGCAGGCATTGATTTCAATAGCTCTACTAATGAAGAAATCACCTCTTTGTGGCTTTTCTGGGAGACTCAGTAAGCTCCTAGTGGAGCCTCCCACCACATGCATATCCACTTCTTACCGAAATCCTCTGTCAGAGTGAGTAGAATGCTAACAGTTCTGCACCCCTGGCTCTATGTGGGGTCCAGGTTTCTAGTGTAAACTGAGAACGTGAGTCAGGCATTGTGAGTGATATTGGCTCTTACATCTCCCAACTCTCCCCCAGTACCTTCAGCCCCAGTACAATATGCAAAATGATGAAGACATCTTACACCTTGCACATGTCCAAATATTGACTGTTTTCTCTATATTGATGAAGTAATCAGTATAGGAAGGACAGGTGAAGGGTTAATCCCCCTTTAGGAAGATAGAAGGAACATAAGAATATTGAACCCCTAGTATAGAAAAAGGTTTACAATGAAATGTCCATTTTCAAATTGACCCTAAACATGCCCTCAGGAAACTAACTCTCATCCCTCTCAGAAGTCCTTTTTATTCTACTTTATGGGCATGGACTATATGAACAAAGTAGGTCTCTGTTGAATTCAGTTTTGGATATTATATCTTTGAAAAAAATCATGCATATTTTTTTTTGTGTGTTCTGTAACCTCTAGACAGAACAAAGTCTTAAAGAGTCTTCCATGTCATTCTGTCATACAGAACTTATTAATGGTGCTCTTCTTTTCTTTTTCTTTTTTGGTTTCTTTCTTCTTTTTCTGTTAAAACAGGATCTCACAATTTAGCCCAGGCTAGACTGAAACTCATGCCCATCTTGTCTCAGCCTCCTGAGTGCTGAGACTGTAGGCATGGGTAACCATAATTGAAAACAATACTTTTCTTATAAAAAAACTAACTGTATCCTTCTGAACACACCTAAAGCTACTTATGCTTCTTGGTTTGGAGTTTCCATAAATTCCCTCCACAGCATTGCTTTACATCATATCTTCTGAAACTTCTTGCTCAGATTCTCTGTCTTGACTAAGCTAGTCTGATATTGCTTTAAACTCCTTAGCCATCAGGAAATACAAATTAAAACAACTCTGAGATACCATCTTACTTATGTCAGAATGGATAAAATAAAAAACAGCAAAGACAGTTTATGCTGGAGAGGATGTGGAGAAAGGGGAACACTCCTCTACTGCTGGTGGGAGTGCAAACTCGTACAACCACTTTGGAAATTGGTAGTGGTTCCTCAAGAAAATGGGTATCAGTCTACCTCAAGATCCAGCAATTCCACTCTTAGGCATATATCCAAAAGATTCACATTCATACAATAAGGATATCTGTTCACCTATGTTCATAGCATCATTATTTGTAATATCCAGAACCTTGAAGCAACCTAAATACCCCTCAACTGAAGAATGGATAAAGAAGATGTGGTACATTCACACAATGGAATGCTACTCAGCAGAAAAAAAACAATGGAATCTTTAAAATTTGCAGGCAAATGCATGGAACTTGAAGAAACCATCCTGAATGAGGTAACCCAGTCACAAAACAACAAAACAAAGCAAAAACAAAAAAACAACAACAAAAAACAAACAAAACAAAAAACCCAAACATGGTATGCATTCATTCATATATGGTTTTTAGACATAGAGCAAAGAATTACCAGCCTACAATCCATACCACCCGAAAAGATAGGAAGCAAGGAGGACCCTAAGAGAGACTTAATGGTCTTCTGGAGAAAGGGAAAGGAACAAGACCTCTCCAGCAAATTGGGAGCATAAAGGGGAGGGTAGAGGTCCTTAGGAGGATGAGGAGGGGAGAGGTGGGCATGGGGGAGCATGAAGATTGAGTCAGGGAAAGAATAGAGGAGAGCAAGAGAAGAGACACCATAATAGGGGGAGCAATTGTAGGTTTAAAGAGAAATCTGGCACCAGAGAAATATCTAGAGATCTACAAGTATGACCCCAACTAAAGATACTAGAAATACTAGAAAGGCTGTGTTAGCTGCCCTTCCATGATAATGAGATTTATGACTACCTTATGTGCCATCCTAGAGCCTTCATCTAGTAGCTGATGGAAGCAGAAGCAGACACCCATAGCTAAACACTGAGCCAAACTCCTGGAATGCAGTTGTAGACAGGGAGGAGTGAAGAGCAAAGGGGCCAAGAACAGGCTGGAGAAACCCACAGCAACTGCTGACCTGAATAAGGGAGAGCTCATGGACTCCAGTCTGATAGCTGGGAAACCAGTACAGGAATGACCAAGATTCCCTGTATGTGGTGTTACTTGAGAGGACTGGGAAGTCTATGGGGCCTCTTGTAATGGATCAGGATTTATCCCTAGTATATGAATGGACTTTGCTCGACCATTCCACATAGAGGGATACTCTCTTAGGCTAGACATATGGGAGAGGGCTAGGCCCTACTCCAAGTGATATGACAGACTTTGAAGATTCCCCCATGGAAGGCCTCACCCTCCCTGGGGAGCTGAAAGGAGATGGGATGGGGGTTGGTGGGTAGAACAGGGGAGGGGGCATGGAGGGTAAGGGAACTGGGATTGACCTGTAAAACAAGCTTGTTTCAGATTTAAATAAAACATTATAAAAATGTTTACTTGTGCTGAATCATTCATTTATATATTCACACAAAAACATTAAGCAAGCATCTTCTATGTGCAAAGCCTTCCTAGCTCTGCTATATCCATTGTCTGTGTCAATCCTTTCAATATCAAGTAGAAATTCTGTATTTACACCTTACTGTCCCCAGAAAGAAAACCTATCCAATTACTAATGCCAGTCCTGGAACACCCTTCTCTACTCCTCATCAATAAACCTAACAAAATCCTACATAGGAACTATGGATTTTCTTGTGGTGAGGGTTAATCTTTCTTTTCAAGATCTCCTTTCACTTGTCTTCTTTGAGTGCTTAAATAACTCCAAATTATAAGGAACAATTCATGATATGTCATAAAATAACTGTAAAATCCAGTAGCTCTGACATTGGTCATTACTCAGTACTCCATGCCTATTTGTTTTGGCTGAGCTTTATTCTAGGCTGGGCATGTTGGAGTGCCTTCACTAAGGATGATTGGTATATTTTCCATACCTCTTACCCTACTTGTAGGGTAACATATGCTATGTGAGTTGGACATATGCTTCTCATAAACAATGTCTAAGGGGAAAAAGTTGAGCTGAATTGAGCAAATACTCATCTTTGGTGCTGTTGTTTGCTTTGATTTCATTTTAAGATTTTGTGTCTTATTTACTAGATTTTATTATCTTAAGAATTTAATATGGCTAAGTTCAAAAGTGAGGAATCACATTCTGCCCATGTGAGAAAGGATTGCAGTTATTTGGCAAAAGGTATGAGTAAAGGAAGAAGTGGTAATTTTTGCTCATAGAAACAGACTTTTGTATTCAACAGCTTTCCCAGCTCCATTTTTTGCTGTTATTGTAGGTCTTATGTATATGTTGGCCTGAACCATCTTCAGATAGGCATACCTTTGGACATTATGAAACATGACTTTCACTGAGTAACTTTATTTTTAATTTTCACTTAAATTTAGCCTGTTGACTTCACAATAATATGCGACATCATTGTCTGATAGAATTGAAATGCCAAGATCTAATATAAGCATATTCTTATTCTCTCTCCATCTCTCTTTCTCTTTTAATGTTATACTTGTCCCAGGGTGTGAATTTAGAGCCTCACCCACACTAGGCAAATCCTTTAAAACTGAGTTGTATTCCTTATTCTCCAAGAATAGTCTTTTAAAAACATTTATTGGAAACAACCAAGTGTGACAAAATAAAATATAAAAAGATGAAGCAAAAACCATCATGTTTAAGTCAGATAAAACACACTGAAGGAAAAGAGACCAAGGAAAGGCACAAGAATCAGAGACCCATTTATTCACACACTCAGGAATCCCATAAAAACACCTGGTTTAGATCCCTGCAGGCCCTGTGTATGCTGTCTCAGTACCTGTGAGTTTATATGAGCTTTGCTCATGTTGATTTAGAGGGCCTTGTTTCCTTGGTGTCCTTTATCACCTCTGACTCTTATACTCTTTCCACATCCTCTTCTACCTCAGGGTTCCCTGGGCCCTGAGGGGAAGGATTCTGGATGAGTGTTCCAGATCTCACACTCCGTGGTTATTGTCTAGGTGTAGGTCTCTATACTTTTTCCATTTACTGCATGAGGATGTTTCTCTGATGATTGCTAGCAAGGAACTGATCTATGAGTATAGCAAAATGTCATTAGGTATCATTTTTGTTGATACTTTTTTTTCTATTTGGTTTTACCTTAGGTCTCTGAGCTATACATTCTTAGGTTCTTGGTCACCAAAGCAGTGTCAGGTATGGGTTCTGTCTCATGGAGTGAGTCCTAAGACAAATTAGATATTGATTGGTTACAGCCACAATCTTTGTACCTCCATTTCACTAACATCTTATAGGCAGGAGATAATTGAAGATCAAAGAGTTTGTGGCTCTCTTTTGATATTATGCAGACTACATTGCTGTACTAGAAATGCTAGCAGCTAGGAGTGAAGTCTCTATGTACACACTAACTTGACTTCTCCATGTGAGTTGTGTAGGTGTTGTCTTCAGCAATGAGGCCTTGCTATTAGTTTGTAGAGGGTCAAAGATCAGGCAGGCAGGGACTCAGGGTGGTCCCACATGGATAGGTGGGTCTCCCTCAGGGGCCTCTGGCCGAGACCTCTTACCCATTATTCTATTGCAATTTCTGGCTGTTATGAATAGAGCAGCAATGAACACAGTTGAACTAGTTTCTCTGTGGTAGAATGAATCATCCTTTAGGTATAACTGGACCTTGAGGTAGATTAACTTCCATCCTGAGGAACTGCTATACTGATTTCCAATGTGGCTGTACAAGTTTGCACTCCCATCAGTAATGAATGAGTGTTCCCATCACTCCACATCCTCTCCAGCAGGAGTTGTCACTTGTTTTATTAATTCTAGTCATTCTGACTTTTGTAAGTCAGAAGCTCAAAATGGTTTTATTTCAGGCATAATCTTATACATGCATAGTTGTTTGTGGACTATAAAAAATGTTTATAGAAATATTATTAGAGAATCAGTGGTGGATAATCTACCTTTTAAAAGTCATTTATTATGCTATTTGATTAATAAATGACAAGTATGCAAGTCTATGTCTTTGAGTTAGCTTTGAGAAACATGAACATGCTCAGGGCATGTAAGGAAATACACAAGTTTAAAAGATGGAATTTATTTGAAAGATGGCATATACTCTTTCATTGGATAGTGATAAAAGAAGTAAGTAGTAATTGTTAGAGGATGTACACAGTTGACATGAACTGGATATATTAATATTGTCTATTTCATTCAGATTAAAACAATTTAGAAGCATATTTCTGTACTAAATTGCCTGATAAATTGGCCTGAAAGTTTTTGTTTTGATGCATTTTTGTTTTTAATGTAGCACAGGGAGTAGTAACACTAAGCCTGACCTCATGGCAATGTGCTATTGATGGGGAAAAAAGGTCAGTGAACAGAAAGCTCAGAATCCTCAGTGATTGATCCAGGTGAGGCACCACTTTGGCTCTATGTATTTGGATGAATCTCATAACCTCTCTTGAGTCTTAGCTTTTCTCTTATAAAAGATAAGCTGTTATTAAAAATTTTTAAGGCTTTGCCATGCAGTACAATTCGATGATCTAAAAAACCAGCTATTTAACAGTGTTAACCCTTCTGTTGGTTATAACCATAACACTGTTGCTAAAAGCAAATAAGGTGACATGAATACAAACTAGATTCTTACTAACCCTCTGCTACTAATGAGGTATAATAATATAAGTTATACTATAGATTTAGTGCATTCTTACTCTGGTTGTTGTCTTAAAGTTAGGGAAGAATATGTGGCTATCATAATGCAATTTTTATTGTTTTGAAGTGCTAGGGATTGATCCCAAGGACTAGTACATGCCAGACAAGCACTCGACCACTGCACTATACCTTCAGCCAGCAAATTCATTTTAAATACTAGAAAAACAGCTGAAAATGCATGTGATGCTGATAATGGTTTGTGTTATCATGCTTATATGTAGACAATCCATTTGCCCATTCAGCAAACGCATACTGTAAATGATATAATGAAGGTCTTGCTAATGAATGGTGATTGGGGTGTCTTTCATTACCTCAAGAACTGATTTTTAAGCAATCAATGGCAGCTTATTTTTCAGATCCCTAGTGTTCTTATTTTAGTTACAAACTGAAAGGAATTGTAAAGATATTGTAATTGATTTGCTGGCAAGTTTACAGCTTGTACAAGTGATTTATTGAGTTTCCATGGCTCCCCGTGAATTTCAGCAGCTAGAGTTATCCGCTTAGGATTTCCCAGTACATTAGCTTGGTGTAGTATGATAGGCTATCTTCATATGTGGGTTGTATCTTCTATCTACTTCTCTCTGTCATTGACTTTAGTTGTTTTTAGATTGTGATTATTGCTACTTGGGCTCTTAAAATACAGTCATTTCATTCAGTGGAGCCCTAGTACCAGAAGTCAAGTACTTGAATGCCTGACAGTAAACAGTCAATATGGAAAAAATAAATAAACATTTTTCACGTTCCTTTAGAAATAAGGAAAATAATGTCAGAGTACTTTGTAAATCACAAAACTGCTACCAGTCACATCACATGTCACAATTATTTTGTTTTTTTTTTTTAATCTTTTGTTTTTAGTTCAGAATGGTAAAGACAAAAAATATCTATATTTGTCCACAAATAAATATTAGTTACTATAGTATACTCCACTAGTCTGATTGCCTAAATGCCATATTAAAAATCACATAGTCACGGTATTTACTACTTGGCTCACATTTTCCTGCTCTTTTCAAATTTGTTCTTTATATATGTGCATCTCCATAAATAAGTTTTCTTGAGGCAAAATTGCCACTGTTATCTAATTCTAATTAAATTAAACTTAATAAAATATCACTATTTAATAAAGTATCACTTTGTTCAAGTCCATTGAATTTTAACTTACTTATTTATTGGTTTTTTGAGACAGTGTCTTTCTATGTAGAAGCTCTTACTGTCCTGGAACTTGTTTTGTAGACCAGGTTGGCCTCAAACTCGCAGAGATCTATCTGCCTCTGCCTCCTGAGCCCTAGGATTAAAAGCGTATGCCACCATGCCTGGCTGATATTATTTTAATTTTAAAAGAAAAAGAGGTAGTTTTATGGAAACGCTCATTGAATTCAGTACCCTTAGAAGTGCCTAATGTTAGCCAGATCGCATTACCTAAGATCATATCTTAAAAATTGTTTAATGTTTTGGTTTTTTGCTAAAGACAAATACTTTCATTTTCTCTCTATAAAATTCTGCTTTTAGATAATTTCTGTTTTTTGATGTTCCATTTAACATTTTAAAGGAAACACTGTATCAGATAAGCATGAGACAGGTACCTGATTGTTATTAGCATATCTATGTTAAAGAAAATCTCCATTTGTGGTTGATACTCTCCATGGTTCTATTGCAACATGAAAAAAATTATCATTCTAATTCATGTACATATTACCTCATATCTCAGTTTAAATTTTGGGCTAGAAAGCACTTTGCTGTAGGGGACTATCCTGAGCACTGTAGGGCTACACTGAGTAGTTTATCATCTCCAACTTTAAATAATACAAAATCATCTCAAATATTCCTGGAGGGAAATATTGCTCCTAACTGAGAACCACTAACTCAGCAGTATCATTTATTGAGACAATTTCTCAACTTAGTGTGTGTGTGTGTGTGTGTGTGTGTGTGTGTGTGTGTGTGTGTGTGTGTGCGTGCGCACGTGTGTGAGAGAGAGACAGAGAGAGAGGGGGGAAGAGAGAAAGTGAGAGTGAGAGAGAGAGAGTGAGTGAGTGAGAAAATGAGTGAGTGAGTGAGAGAAAAAGAGTGAGAGAGAAAAGAGAGTGAAGTTTTCTCATATTAACCCACAATGTGTGATCATTCTCTGCTACAAAGACTCTAAGAGGTGTGCTATGCTGGTAGCAAACTATAGATCTGCAGAGGAGACCACCAATTCCACAGGCTTACCATGTGCTATTTATGTCATAAAGTGCTATTCATTTATTAGCACATTTAAGTATTTATTTCATGTATGAGGAAACCCAGGTAGCAAATTGAGTTTCCTAAGAACTTTTAATCCAAACTGGATAAAGCAAATGCTCTCTTTTTTTTTAAATGCCTAAAATGGGTTTACAGTCTAAGCTATGCTCACTGTATGGTTTTGAGCATCACATTACATTTCCATGTGCCTTAATTTTGTCAGTAGTTTTGATTATTACCTATATTGGGTATAGTTTAAGTAAAGCAGTTATTTTTCTTTGGCTTAGAACTCTACTTGAAATATCATTCAAAATAAACTTTGGCTTTTCATATAGCCTATTAACCTACTAGTAGTCTTTGTCTCCTACCTCCTGAACACAGGGGCATGTTGGACACATAGACTCTCAATAAATTCTTACCAATTGACTAAATAAAAATATGTTTATTACCTACAGATATTCAAAGTATTTCTCCAAAGTATGTCAATAATCTCTGCTATTTTAGCAGATCATGATGCACTATGAATATGTCTTTTGAAATATTCTAGAAGCTTATTTATCTAAATTAGAAGGTTCCATCGGCATTTCATTTCTTAAGTTTTAAGTTATTCCTTACTTAGACATTAATTTCAAAATGAGAGGCAACTTACAGACAAAAAGTAAATGGGTAAATCAGTTATATAAATGTTGACTTTAGCTCCGTAAATTATATTTTATCTTGAATATTTCGGTCCTAATTTCTTCAGGGTGCTGTACATGGTTCATCTTATGAATGTTTATACATGATTCAAGGCAAATGAGATGCCCTCATGTCACCAGAGTAGCAAATGGCTAGTAATCAAAAGGCAAACAAAGGCCAGCAGTATTGGTTACTATTAATTAATAATTGATAAATACAATTGTTTCCATTCTCTGAGAGATGAATAGTGAGGTTACTCCAAGGCAATAGTAGGAAGGATAAATATTATTAGGAAGATACAAATGGGAACACAAGAGGGACTTAAGCAGGAAATGAGTTGAGCTACAATGACATCCACATTTGACAGTGCCTGCACAGCATGTGTCTGGCATGGGTCCTGGAGAGGAAAAACATTTTGACTACATTTCTTTGAAGGCAAATAAGGATCATTAGATTTCATTGGCAAAGTCAGACTTGTAATTCATCTCCTCACAGGGCCTAATGTGTGTGTGCTTTTTGGATTGGGTTGCATCTGGGTCTCACTGGACTGGTTTTATATTGATTACCAAGGGTTATTTTCTACCTAAATGAAGGTGCTTTTCAGAACTTCATTGTTAATTCTGTATTTCCAGATGTATGCAAAATTCATTATGAAGAACTAAGAGCATTTTCTTCCCAAATCAATTAATGTTGTTCCTTGACACTCCTAAGATGGTGCTTACTTTCCCTGTACAGTATTTAGGGTCAAGAAAGTGAAAATTATTTTGTCTTAAACCAATGATTATAGCAAAGAGCAAAGCTGTGTCTTGTTTCTAGTATCTCTTCTTTGAATGAATACAGCAACAAACACAGTCTGTAAGCCCAAACACTAGAAGTAAGAGTGGCCATGTCTTTGTGTAAGAAGATGCTAACAGACACAAATTTATATTGAAAGCAGCTATTTGTCAAGACACATTTTCAATCATGAAAGTTGTTGTTTAACATACTTATAATATTATGTCATGTGATCTAAGAAGTCAGCTCTGAAATATAAAGTCAGAATTGGTGGAACCAAGAAACGTTAATGTTAAATGCAAATGCCAAGATTGATCTATAGGACAATCAAGAGCAGAAGATCATAGCCATCTGAAATGTTCTTCTGTGTAAAATGGAGAAAATTGAAGAGAGAGAATATAGGATGCTAATGTCTAGAGGGAAATGTGTCTGATTACATATAAATCAATTTTCTTTCTCTGAAATTGAGATAGAGATTATGTATGTTTCACTTCTGATGTTCCAGAGACTCTAAATATTTGCTACAGTGTTTTTAAAATTAATTACTGTTGCCTTTCCTGGTTAGTAGTTTTCATTGAGAAATTTTGTTTCTTTTTAGTAACTAATAGATACATAATGTCTCTATTGATTTATCAATACTTTCAGGAAGGTATTTGAGAAGTAATATGCGCAACTGTAAATCAGAAATGCTTTAAGGTAAATTTCCAAAGTAGTGTTTTCAATGCACTGAGATTCTCAAGTGCGAATCAGTGATGATACAGAGACATGCTAGATGAGGACAAAATACATTTCTATAGATCAAAGCAATGAAAAATACTGTTTGAAGTTGATTATATTGAACATTGTGATCATTATACTACAGAAACAGGGACAGGTAGCATTTGTAGAATAATACTGTGTACATTAATTTTCCAGGTATTAAATTTAGAAGGCATTATTGCCATACATTCCCTCTTGCAGTTCTTCTTTCCTATTAGTATTTTGGCAGGCATTTGCTAACTAAAACAGAAAATAATGAAGGCTGTTGTTAGTGTTCTCTGTTTCTCACTTTCTTCCTTATGAGAATTTTTATTCTGCAAATTATACAATGAAGGTTTATTATTCAATTTTCGCTTCTCCCCTCAACCATTCCTTCAAAAGAATAAAATTTGCAAAACAAAAATCAGGCTTATCTAAATATGACACAGGGGTCACACTAGGTTTTTGTTTTCAATGGGCTAGAGTCTGAGAGATGTCTTTTCCCAACCAGAGGGACAGTGTTCAAAGTTTGGAGAGTGCTTCACCTCCAAACTTTCAACACCGCTATGATGTTAGAAAACTACAGCATCTCAATGTTCCCCTGAGCTCCAGATGCCTAACTTTCTAAGCCCAGGTTCCTATATTCAAATAGCTCAATGGTGAGGTTGCCATCTCACACTTGCTCAATAAGAAGAAACAATGGGTGAAAGGGGCTTTTCATTACTGAAATGAAGCCCAGGGTAGGTGATCTAGAATATGCTCCCCAGTGAATATTGGACATACTAGGAAACTGTGATCTTCACTGGAGTCTGACTTTGGTTTTGTGAGTTTTCTCTTTCCCTGTGGATAATTCAACCTTAAAATATGTGACTTAAGAAATTTGTTCTAATGCAGTTTATACAAGCAACAATCCCAACAAGAACTACCTGGTTCAATACTCATCTTGTGTATCCTTTAGTCACCTATAGTTATGAATCCACTACAGTACTGTGTTTAAAGTTCCATTAATGTGAAGAATGAAAGGTTTTTTGCATTTGAAAGATATTTAGTGTCAAGTAACATAGGGAAGGACAGAACTTCAAACTTTCATTAGGAAAAAACTTTTTTATACTTTATTTATTCTTTCAAATTTCATGTTACATTCCAACACAATTCTCCCTTCTACCCTTCCTCCAGCTCCCCCTTGCCTCTCCCACTCCCAGTCTATTCCCAGTACATTCATCCTCACAGGTAAGGGTTCTCATGAGGAGTCAACAAAGTCTGGCACAATAGTTTGGGGCAGGGTCAGGCCCTTCTATGCATTAAGACTGAGCATGGCATCTGATCATAGGGAATGGGCTCCAATAATCTAGCTCATGGGCCAGGTTTGTATTGTGATCCTACTGCCAGAGGCCCCTCTGATAGTCCAAGCTTCACAACTGTCTCCAATATATGGAGGTTCTAGTTTGGTCCTTTGGAGTCTCTACCACTGTCTATCTACAGAATTTCCACAAGCTTGGCTCAGCTGTTTGTAGATTTATCCATCATAATCGTGACCTCCTTTACTCATATATTCCCTACTCCCTCTCTTTGACTGGATTCCTAGAGCTCAGCCTGATTCTTGATTGTGGATCTCTGCATCTAGTTCCATCAATTACTGGATGAAGGCTCTATGATGATAGTTGGCTGTAGTCCCCAATCTGATTACCAGGGGAAGACCAGTTCAGGGACCCTCTCTACTATTGCTAGGTGCCTTACCTGGGGTCATCCTTGTAGTTTCTTGGGAGTTACCCTAGCACAGGTTTCTCCCTAACACCATGGTGGGTCTCTCTATTAAGATATTGTTCTTCAACTGCATCCTTCCCCACCTTGACCATCCCATTTCCTTATGTTCTCATCCCTCTTCCCCACCCCCTTACCACCCTCCTTGTCCCCAGTATAACCAGTAGATGTCATCTAACTTTCCTTCCCAGGGTGATACATGTGCCCCTCTCATGGTCCGCCTTGTTACCTAATATCTTTGGAGCTGTGGATTTTAATCTGATTATCATTTGCTTTACATCTAATATCCATTTATGAGTGAATTCATACTGAGTCTAGGTTACCTCACTCAGGATGGTTTTTCTAGTTCTATCCATTTGCCTGCAAATTTCATGATGTCATTGATTTTTACAGCTAAGTGATATTCCATTGTGTAAATGTACCATATTTTCCTTATTCATTTTTGGGTGAGGGGAATTAATGTTGTTCCTTGTTTCTGGCTATTATGAATAATGTTGCTATGAACATTGTTGAGCGAGTGTCCTTGTAGTATGACTGAGTGTCCTTTGAGTATATGCCCAAGATTGGTATAGCTGGATCTTGAGGTAGATTGACTCCCATTTTTTAAAGAAACTACCATACTTATTTCCAAAGTGACTATACTAGTTTGTACTCCTACCACTCCTACCAGCAGTGGAGGAGTGTTCCCTTGACTCCACATCCTATCCAATATAGGTGTCCTCAGTATTTTTGAACTTAGCCATTAGCAAGTATAAGATGATATCTCTGAGTAGTTTTGATCTGCATTTCACTGATGATTAAGGATGTTGAGCATTTTCTTAAACATCTTTTGGTCATTTAAGATTCTTCTAGTGAGAATTCTCTGTTTACCTCTTACCCCGGTTTTCAGTTGCATTATTTTGTATTTTGATATCTAGTTTCTTGAGTTACTTGTATATTTTGGAAATCAGCCCTCTGTCAGATGTGTGGTTGGTGAAGATCTTTCCCTATTCTGTAAGCCATTGTTTTGTCTTATTGACAGTGTCATTTGCCTTATAGAAGCTTTTTAATTTCAGAGGGTCGCATTTATTAATTGTTGCTTTTAGTGTCTGTGCTATTGGTGTTTTCTAAACTCAAATTAGGTAAGTAGTTATGTACTATGTGAGATCAACCCTGTAGAGGCATTATTTGACTTTAAGAAATAGAAAAATATATGTTAAATAGAATAGATTCCCTTAAAGAAACATGCTTTAGCACATGAAATAATAAAATGACTTCTCTGTCTTGTTCCTGAAAGAATTCATTCTTACAGGTATTAAATACATATTTATTCCTCTTTTCCTCCCTTAATTTCTTGCATATCTGTCTTCTCTGGGAATAAAGCTTCATGGGAATGGCATATTCCCATGATTTGGATTTGGATAAAGATATATTCACCAATCAGAAAGAAGCTGGCCCATAGCATGCACTTATTTAAAATCCTTTAAATAAATGAATAAGCATGTGCCATGTTCCACTAAGGATGCAAAAACAGACCAGAAACACACATCCACAGTTTTTAGGTTTGACACATTTTGAAGCTCAATATGAAAGAAGGGGAAGAATTCCAAGAAAGCATAATCATTCTAACCAAGGATAATCTCCATGAAGCCCCAGGTTTGTATTGAGTGCACATTTGTAATACCAGCACTTGAGACATGAAGTCAAGAGGACCAGGAGTTTAAGAACATCCTTGGCTACATGACAAACTTAAGGCCAACTGGATATACATGATACCCTGCCTCAAAAACCAAACAAAAATAACAACAAAACAAAACCCTGCAAGATGTTGGATAACATTGGTGAATATAAATCCAAGTTATGTACACTAATTATTTACAGTAATTGTACCTGTTAAAGGTTAAAGTTTGGGTAGGCAAGAAGCTGGAGAAATATTTTAGAATAAGGAAGGTGTAGAAAGCTTATTCTGTGAACAGTGAATCCTTTTTAAGTCTCTCAAGAAAACAATCATTTGGTAACAATATGCAAACAATTCTTTTAAAGATTTCCTTTAAAAAATCTCCAAGGAAAATAGAAAAAGAAAAATTTATCTGTTAAAAAAAAGTAAATATAAGATTCAGTTTTAAAACTGAAAGCTCTCTGCCCTTACTAAAATGTGACACTTTCCAAATGGCTAGCATATGAAAGTTAATGGTTCCTTTGTGTCAATAACGCTTGGTTTAGTAGTAATAAGTCTATAAAGCCCAGAGTTCTGGTAGCTCTGGTTTTGAAATATTTGCACTATCATTGGGGACTGCTGCCTGGTAATCAGCTTTAAAGATAACATGACATTGTTAATAATGAAAGTATTTAAAACAGAACTCAGGCAAGGCTATTTACAGAACTGCCTGACTGGTGTGAATCTGCACAGGCCTATTTATGGACTTTTGTTTGCAATTCACAGTAATTTACAGAGTAAATGGCTTAGAATTTGCCAAGGGAAGCATCAGCCTGCATAGATTTCAAGGAGCTAAATGGAGTTTTTCCTCTTTGACATGGGAAAACTGGCATGTGAGAGCAGGCTGAATTTTTACATTCTTGCATAAATCCAGTGACTTTTTCTGTATGTTTTGAATGAAGTCACTAGAAATGGGTCAAAATGAGAAGAGCTGCACTATTTTAGCTATGCTAACTGTATTTACTTTTAAGTTACTATGCAATAGATAACACTTAATGCACTTGAAATATTGACTTAGTTTCTATGACTGTCATATATCTTTCATATGGCAGAAAGAACACTAAGTATTTTAGTTTCCATAAAATACTAAAGGGTGTACTTACTGCACACTTAATATACCCCAAGTGCTGTGCAAAACACATTGTTCACATTATTTCTTTTCACCTGGATCACAGTTCTATTATATTCACCAGTTACTTTAGCCTTAAACAAACCATTGCATAGATCTGAATTTTTATTTCCTCATCTCTGTAGTAGAAGTTTTAATAAGTGTCTTGCTTTTTTGTTCACTCATTTATACGCTTATTGACTATTTATGCTGTGCTGTTAAGTACCTGTAGTTGCTGTAAGTGCATCATTTAACAGTGAATAGGGTATCATCCTTGCTCCAGTAAAGCTTAGTTTCCTAAACAAAATGTGTGTGTGTGTGTTTTGCATTATTAATAAAGAAACAGTTACTAAAAAAGAGGACTTGAGGTTGGGGGTGGTAAAAGGTCAGTACAGGGAGAGTTGGAGAGAGGTAATGGTGGATAGAAATGATAAAACACATTGTTTAAGTGTATTGAACATTCAAATATCAAATCAAAATACATTTTACATTGACACATAGAAGCATCTTGCTGTTATATCAACAGAAATAATGGCAAGAGAAGGTACTTGAAAAGTGATCCAAGGTTTTACTACTACCATGATCGAAACAAGAAAATGCCCTTAATATAAGAAAATCAACAAATTCCAATGGCTCAACTGTTACAAAAAATACATTCAATGTGTTAGATTAAGTTCCAAAGCAGTGTTTAATATTTTATTAACTAAATTTGCCAACCATTACTGGGATGTTGCACAGTAAAATTATGATTCGCGGACAATATTAACACAGCTATTTTCCTTTACAAAGTGTTCTGGACTTTTCTGGCCATGCTAAGTGTACTAGCCAGGTGAAGAACCTTGTGTGAAATTTGGCTAAAAGTATTTTTATTCAGAGAATCAAAAACATTAGATGACAAGTACACAAGTCTATGAGTATGATGTTTGGAATTGGACACTCTACAACCAGAGATATAAATTGATCAGTTCAGTGATAAATTATTCAATCAAAAATTGGCTTGAAGTATAAGAGCTGAATTTTTTTTGTGTTTTCTTTATTTTAACCGCACGATATGGAACTCAGGACCTCACACATTCCCGCACATATTCCACCACTTAACAGCGCCTCCACTCCTTTATTTCCTACTTGTATTACAAGATGGGTTCTCCTTGGGCTATCTGGGCTAGTCTCGAACTTATATAAGTCTTTTAGTTGAAATACTGCTATCTTAACCTTCTGGGTAGATGAACTAAGGCCCTGCTGTAAAGACTAATTTTCTTTTTTTAATTTAAATTTATTCATTGAGAATTTAATACATGTGTACAATGTATTTTTTAAAATTTATTTGTTTAATTTAGAAGCAATCTTATTTTACATATTGATTCTAGTTCCCTCTCCCTTCCATCCTCCCATGCCCCCTGCCAACCTCCTTACCCCACCCCCATCCACTCTCCAGGGAGGGTGAGGCCTTCCATGGGGAATCATCAGAGTCTTTCACATCATTTGGGGGAGGGCCTAGGCCCTCCTCTGTGTATCTAGGCTGAGAGAGTGTCCCTCTATGGGGAATGGGCTCCCAAAATCCATTTGTGTACTAGGAACAAATATTCGTTCCACTGTCAGAGTTCCCATAGACTACCCAGGCCTCCTAACTGACATCCACATTCAGAGGGCTTGGTTTGGTCCCGTGCTGGTTCCCCAACTTTATGACTAGGGTCCTGGGGTCCGGTCTGTGTGCTCTTACTCGGTCAGGTTAATTGCCTCTGGATTTCTGCAGCATGATCTTGACCCCTTTGCTCATCACTCCTCCCTCTCTACAACTGAATTCCAGCAGTTTGGCTCAGTGTTTAGCTGTTGCTTCTCTTTCCAAAAGCTACTGGATGAAGGCTCTAGGATGGCATATATAAGATAGTCATCAATCTCATTACAGGGGAAGGGCACTATTGCTTAGATTCTTATTTGAGGTCATCCTTGTGGATCTCTGGACATTTCCCTAGAGCCAGATTTCTCTTTAAACCTATAATGGCTTCCTCTATTAAGTTACCTCTTTTCTTACTCTCCTCTATCATAGCCATCCACCTTCACTTCGATTCCTCCTAAACCTCCTTTCCACCATTTTGCCTCTCCCTAATTAAAAAATTGTTTTTAAAGCTATATAAGCCACTGAATCCAATTCATGCTGCCCATATGCACATGGGTACAGGGTCATCCATTAGTGCAGGGGCAACCTACCAGGGGTTACACTCTTGAAGAAAATTTACTCTTCTTTCACCAGCAACCAGCTCTTGTGTGGGCAGCCAGAGCTGTTTCACAAGTGCACTGCCCATGTCATAGGACTGATTTATTTAACCACCTACCTCATAGTATATAAAGGAACAGCATGGAAGCTTCAAGCAGCTAAAAGATATAACACAATGAGGGGATTAATTTCTGGTTTTACTTTTAAGACAGGATCTCATTATGTAGTTCAAATTGTCCTGGAATTCACTTTGTAGTATAGGCTAGCCTTGTGTTTATGAGCTTCCTGTTTCAGTCACTTGAATTCTGAGATTATAGTTGTGTACCACTGTGCCAGTTTGTATGGGGAAAGTAGATTTCTGATTTTCCCTTGGTTGGAACTTTATATTGGATTTCTCAATAGTCATAAGTAGACTGAATTTATTACTTGAGTTTTGACAGTTAGCTTCTCTGATCTTTCCTTTGACACAGTGTTTGGGGAACATGAGGAACTAATACAATTTTCTTCAAACTGAAGATTTTTGCCAATTATTCCCTTTTAAGTATTGATCACTCCCTTAGGAGAAGCTTCTCTTAACATGAAAGTTGAAACAGGAACAAATTATAACGTACAGGCCAAATCCAGCCTACAGTCTGATTTTATAAATAAAATTATTGGCACATGGCTATGCCCACTCATTGAAATAGTATCCTTAGTTGATTTAACATTGTGCTGTAACAGCAGACTTAACTAGCTGCAATGAACATTTCATATATTGCAAAGATAAAAATACTACATGATTCTTAGAGAAAAATTTGCTAACACCTCAGAGTCAACTGATTTTAAATGTATACAATGATTTTATAGTTATATAATTAATTACAATGCAGATATGGTCATTATTTATTGCTTTATATTCTTGACTTAAGCTACTTGGGAGAGTTTAAGTTTTAAGTCTAAGTTGTCATTTATTTTCTTCTAAAGCGGCAGAGATTGTTGGTGACTTAAGCATCTTAATTATAGCACTAAGTAAAAACATATCATTCCTCTTCTAACTGTTCAATAAAGTAGCTTGTGTATGATATTGTCAAGTCAAATGATATATTTCATAATTTTATCATAACTCCACATGAAGTTTAATATAGAGGCTATGCCTTAAATTTGAATACATCAAATCTTACAAGAGAACATCATTTCATTAATAGTTTCATCTTTTGTCTGTGTTTTCAAAAGGAGAAATGCTGGAAAAAAATCTGTATGAAAATTCTGAAAAAAAGAATCTAAATGGTATATTGGAGAGGCTGCTCCAAGGGGTTAATATTTTACAGGAGACATAACTTTATTTCTGTCTGCTGCAAAAAGAAACTTCTTTGCTGAAAGTTAAGAATAATACTTACCTGTGGGTATAAAGATAAGTATTGAGAAGTTGGAAGGTACAGTTGGAAGCTGTATTGACTTAGGAAAATTACAGTAGTAAGTTTTTATTTAGGTTCTACTGCTTGCTATCATAGCCATAGTTCTTGCCTAAGCTTATAGTACCAGGTATGAGTTCCCTCCTATTGAGCAGGGTTTAAGCTCAGTTAAACAGGTGTTGCTTACCTCCAAGATATTAGTGCCACTATTGCACAATTGAAGATACCTTGCTGTGGTAGTTTGAATAGATATGGCCCCAATAGACTCACATATTTGAATGCTTGTGATATTATAAGGAGGCGATGCCTTGTTGGAGTAGGTGTGGCCTAGTTGGAGGAAGTATCTCACTGTGGAGGCAGGTTTTGAGGTCTCATATATGCTCAAGCCATAACTACTGTGACAATTCGTTTCTTGCTGCTTGCAGATCAAGATGTAGCACTCTCAGCTCTTTCTGTAGGACCATGCCTACTGTATGCTTCCATGTTTCCTGCCTTGATGATAATGGACTAAACCTCAGAAACTGTAAGTCAGTCCAATGAAATGCTTTCCTTTATAAGAGTTGCCATGGTTATGATGTCTCTTCACATTAATAACGCCCTAACTAAGACACTTGGCAAGCTAGTTGTGGTTCAAAGCTTTACAGGGTAGGTCTATTGACTACTTCTCTTCCTTGGCAGCCTATGTAGCAACTTTTGATATTATGAAAGCTAGTTCTCATAAAGGAAACTTGAAAGTTAGTCCAAATTTTATCCTTCCAAGTCCTGTCTCCAAAGTATGTGGCATCTTTGGCAATAGGGTCTTACCATATTATTTTAAATGGAAAAACTTAGATTCTAGGAGCATATAGATTTTTAGAAAAGATAAAACTACACTGAGAGTTGCAAACTAAGCTGGGAAACTGATACTGAACTTGAAGCTCAGGATATCTGGTTCCTAAATAATTTCTTAGAGAGCTATGTGGCTAATGGGTGAAATGGAGAGCCATGAATGATGACAAAGAAGTTTTCAGTGACAAACTGATATGGTCTCTGGATGAAAAATAAAAATCTCTCTTTCAAATTTGGAAGCATAGGCTTTTTGAGACGATAGTGCCAGTTAATCTCTTAGGAGGCACTAAATCAATGGAAGAAATTAAAGTCATTTTGAATTTTCCCAATAAAAGAAAACTCAACATTTCCAAAACATTGTGTTATACTCCTTACAGAGTGCATAGAAGAACACAAATTAACTAGGCACTCATATTCTGAATTAGAAGATACATAGGTGTGTGTGTGGGGGGGTACTATAGAGAAGAATCAGCAGAATTATACTCTCCAAAATTCAGATGAGAAAACTATTGACTATTTGCAACAAAATAAGTAAGTTTAAAGTGATTACAGAAGTGACAAATGGCTCAGTACAAAATATTCCCCTAAAGATTAACACAAGTAAATAGTATTTCTAGAAGTAGAAATATAATTACTAAAGGAAACAAAGTTCAGTTGTTGAAGCAGGATAACAAATTCTGGTGAGGTGAGAAATAATGAAAAAGTATCGAGGTCTCACCACAGAGATATAGACAACGGAAATATTAAGCACCGAGACATGAAGAATACATAAAAAGTAAATATATTTCTCTGCAATAACAAATTAATTACATATATTTTCAAGTACTGAGAGAAAAATAACCAACCATCAATGTGGGAATGTACCATAATACAGTATTTTTAAGGCAAAGGATGAAATACTTTTCAGACAAAACAACAGCAAACTTTTACTAAAAGAACTTCTGAAGGATATACTTTATAAGGAAAAATCAGAGTTACTAAAATGGATCATCAAGTAAGAGCATTTGCTGTGCAAACCTGATAACTTGAATTTACCTCCAGATCCCATGGCAGAAGGCAAAAATGGATGTAGACTCCCAAAAGTTGTCCTCTGATTTCCATGTGTGTACCATGGCATTCATATGAGTGTACACACATACATTCCTACACTAGTAATTTTAGATCAATTTCAATTTTAGAAGAAGAGAAATAACCTTAAAGGAAGAACTGAATATGAAGAGGATAAAAAAGAATGGTAGACAAAGAAACAGAAAGGCATAATAGGAATCAAAACCAAAAAATAATGGTTGAATAGCAATAACTCTAACTTAAACAAAGCCCACCTTACCTAAATTGAGCAATCTACTACCTCTAGAAAACTGACTGGAGCAAATATAAAGAGATTTTTGGTGGAATGGATTCATAAGGATAACACACACACACACACACACAAACAGGAAGGAAGATAATTATAGAGGGTAGAAAGCAAAAGAATAAATATTAAATGACTTAGCAGGTCTGAGTGAACTGAGTTTGGGGTCTAGAATAAATTGGAATTTTATTAGAGAACACTGAATTAGAGGCACATATTACCTCTGAAAGGGAATGGGAAAGGTGTTATTCAAAGTAAGAGAATTACACACACACACACACACACACACACACACACACACACACACACACACACATCCAATCCCTCCCATGCCATTTAGCCCCTGCTACCGCTTCAATTCATGTCTTATTTTTTAAAAATTATATGAAATACAACCTGCTGAGTCAGTTTAGTGTTGCTTGCATGTATGTTTTTAGGGCTGAGCACTTGATGTGATATAATCCCATTAATGATTCATCCCTGGGGAATACTAATTCTTCCTCTGTCAGTAGTACTTAATTGAGTATAGTTCTTCTTCCAGGAGTGGGGTTCTGTGAATTTTCTCTATCCACATGGGGTGTCAAGTGTTGTTAGCATTGTTTGGGTCTTATTGAGGCAGCCATATTGTCATGACTCCATGGAGTTGCTTCCCTGTCAGATCTAGAAGACACAATATCACAGCAGACTTTTTGGTGTTCTGCCTCTTGAAGGCCCATTTAAAAAATAATTGTAGCTTACTTCCCCTGCTATCCTGGAAGACCACTTTCTATCCAAGCCAGACTTGTATCTTTCTTATTTTAGAAAGAGAGTAAAAAATAGACAAGTCTTTTTAATTTGGAAAGAGTATAACAGACACCTTCTGGACTGAAATCAGGGCATTGTATATAAAAGGAGGGTTGAGCACACATTTACATATAAAATATTAAGGCTCTCTTTCTTTTTCTGCCCTGTACTCACTATGTTAATCAGCGTTATCCTCTTCTGAGAGAATTCACCAGAAATTTCTTCTCTGGGTAGTCTGACCCATCTTGAGAAAAGACGAAAAGACCATTGTTTATGGGATTCTTCAAAGAAATAACTCAGCCTGATAACTATAGAATGCATTTAAACATATTCAGAAGAGATTTACTTAACAACAATGAAAATCCTGAGACAGTATTCTTGATAAGAATGTAGAAAGCTAAGCAAAAGGCAAAATGGAAAATTAACCTCAGTATTCCAGGAAAGATCATGTAACCATGGTATACTCTCTTGGTTAGATGAGCTAGAAATATCTAGCCATGAAACCATAATGGTGGCAGTTGATATAACAATCCACCCTCCACACTAAAAAGACAACATAGATTTTCTAAGCCCAGAAATCAGGAAGCATTGGTATAAGAACACTGTTTAGAATTATGGCAGTAATCCAAGAGAACAATCAAGCATCATTGAGAAAGTCCCATCTGGTATTCAGAAAAATGGTAGAGGCATGGAACAACATACAGCTATTTTTTCTCAAGAAGTATCAGAGAGTTTGTTGGCTCTATAAACCATATAGATCTATAGTATTGATAATATTAAAATGCAATGGTACACAGTCAATTAGTCATTTCTAATTTGGAAATTAAGACAATGTAGAACTAAAATTCAATGTAATATAACATACAAAAGAGAAGCAACAATAGTTCAGTAGTAAAGCATGTGCTTTTCCCTCAAGAGGATGTGGGTTCAATCTTTAGCAACACACTTACCCATCCACACACATGGAAAAGAAAGAAGAAAATGATCAAATGGAATTAAAATGTTCATGCTACAAGAAAATATTAAATTGAGTTTATGTCACTGGTAGATATTTAAACATTAGGGCACTGAGATAAAAATGTGTAAATTATAAGCTAGTAGAAGAGGAAAACTAAATTTATGACATGGAGCAGAGAGACTTCACGCACTGGAAGATAGTACAATACAGGTACTATGAAGGGAGATGGTGGATAATGGAACAAAAAGAGTTAAGTGGAGTGGGAGGGCAGGGTAGAGAAAGGTGAACAGGGAAGGATAACTAATATTAAGATATTTGCAAAAGCCACAAGAAGCTGAATATATACATATAAAAGAGTTTAAATGGAGTTAACTTTTATAAGAGGATGTTTCTCCTAGATGTCATAAGCTAGCAAACAAAAGGTCAAGTTCCAAATGTGGATTACCTCCCTTCCAGTTGTTGGTCCATGAGTTTGCATAGATCTTCTCCAAACAATACAGGGTTATTGTAATTGTTATTTGTTACCCTTCAGAACTTGATGATGAGACCCTATTGTTGAAGATGCCACATATGTGAGTCCTAGAATATGGAACAATCTCAAGGTGATACTCACCTGGGAACTTTATCCCTACTGGCTAACTTTCATAGTTCTAGAAGGTGTTATGCATACTCAGGGGAAGAAAGTAATCAACAGTATTGCCTAGCTGTGAATTCTGGGAATTAAATAATGATCAAACTGGCAAAATATAACCACTGCTACAGTAACAGCAGAAATGGGAGGCATTAGCCTTTTTCTGATTGGATGTAAGGTCCACTCCTTAAGACAGAACTTATCCTTTGTACTGTTTATAGTGCCAAGAAACCCTGATTTGCTAGGTCATGAGCCCTAGAGGATAACATCTTACCATTACTCAATTAAATCAGCATAATATTAAATTGTCATGGAAGAGGAGGCAGATAAATTTATGAGCCAAAAGTGGTGAATAACTATAAGGAAACAGAGTTTTCCAGATCCAATATGGAAGTGGCACACAGAAACTAAGAGCAGGTACAACTTCATGCAGAAGACCTTCAAAACATAGAGAGCCAAAGTCCCAGCATAGATGTGGGAGTGTTCCATGAATGGCTTTTTCTGGAGAGATGTGATACACAAGAAAATTTCTGTTTACCCCCAGAAAAGGAACCCATGACAGATCAAACTCCAACTTGGTGAACCAGAAAGTTTTTATTGACATTCCTAACAGGATTGTGATTGAAGTGTTTACTTCCAGGAACAAGGATGACCCCAAAGATGTTGCATCACCAGAAAGCCATTCCCAACAGAGATGATTTCCTCATGAAAGCTGCAACCCTGAATCTTTCTGCATCATTTGCATGCAGCCAGCCAGCCAGTCTTCTTCCCCAGTTCTTTGCCCCTATAAAGTTAAGGAGGAGCCCTGGGGAATTTCTGTGTTTCTGATTTCCCGGAACTAACATTTTGTCTGCCTCCTGAATCTCACGAGCCTCCCCTCTTTTCTGAGGGGAATGACTCAATTTGGAGGAAGCAGCTATACATCTGGGCGGTGCTCATGAAGGGAACTATTAGATGAGGGAATATTAATAACTGATGGTTTCCACTTGTACTAGGAAATACTCATGTATGAGATTACCCTACCCCCAATTTTGGATGTACCTAGCCAGACAGCATTATCATCATGTAGGGTCTTCCTTTTCAAGTGATCGTATCTCATAGAAAAGTCTGAGGAAACCCTGGAGTGTGCAATTTAAGTTTGTTCTGTTTCTTTTTCTTTTCTTTCTTCTATTTAGCCCAGGCTGGTCTTGAACTTGTGCTTCTCCTGCTTCATCCTCCTGAGAGCTAAGGTCATAGAAACATAAAACCATACACAGCTCCTTAAACCTTCCAAAACTACAGAATTTTAAGAGCTTTCTAAAATCAGAGAAGGCCGTTTATCTTGTTAGAATTGATACTATTAAATGAAGGAGCCTTCTTTTATTTCTTGCTTTAAAGTTAGTTAAGTCTCTCTCTTTCTTCTCCTTAGCCTTTTCATCTTGCTTTCCACCCACTCTATTTTCCCATCAATTTAAATATTTGCTGTGATCCCCAGGAAGCATGAAGAGTGGACACCCAGCCCCACTTCCCTCACATGACTCATCCTAAAAGCTGTTTGCCAAATGAATCTCTGCTTTTTGTTTCAGACTTTGTGCAGGGGCATCCAGAGCCCTGCACAACAATGCCTGTTCTAGCTCAACACCCACTCTGTCCCGCCTAGCATCCTACTCTCTATTCAAAATGAAGCCAGAAGAAAAACAAGGCATTTGTCCCCAACAGTTTGCAAACCAGTCATGCTTTTCCAACATATGCAGGGCTAGCATTCAGCAATCTGGAACTCATGAAACTAGTTACCTAGGCATTCAGCAAATATGCTTGCAGCCTTTGAGGACATTTGGGATTTTCAGCTTCTGGAGTACATAGGCTAATGAAGGGATAGGGTTTCCATCTTATAAATGAAGATTTCTATGTCTCTAGGTAGTAGATTGTGGCCCCATTTAGAAATATTTTTAGGCACTTTGCCTCCAAACTTTTCCAACGGAGCTCAGTTTGGCTGTTTTGAACAGAGTTGTGAAATCCCTGCTTAATCTATGGAGGGTGTATGGAGAAGGTTTGAGATGGAACATTAGATATAGGTCTGCTTATTTTCCAGTGGTACAAATGCCAGAAATGTGTTCTGACAAGTAAAGTCCATAGCTGTAAGTTGGCTAAGAGAAACAGGTGGTATTTCCTGTCTGATATGATGACCATGGAGGAAAAGAGAAGCTAGAAGACATGAGGTACAACAAAGAGGAATCCAACACTAACAACATTCCGAAATCCAGGCAGAACAGCAGCTACCATTGGTTCAAACTCTAGGCAGGAAGTAAGAACAACAGTCTGCTGAATTTAGTATTTCCTTTGGACAGTTAGGGGACAGTTGAACTATTTTATATTTTATATTCAGGCCTCCAGAGGACTCCAGTTTGGATTCCTTTGGAAAACTATCACTGTAACTAAAACTAGCTCAACCCAGCCTCCTGGAAGAAGGTAAGCTTATGGCTCACTAGAGGCTAGCCAGACAATCTACTAGAGAATAACCACATAGAAGACTGAAAGTTGGCTGCAGCTAACCAAAGCTAGAAATTCTCATATAAGCCGGTCTTCTGCTATCAACCAGAATTATGAGAGAAAGTTTAACTCATTGTTTTAAGCTATTAGGGTGCCATGAAAGCTCACTTACATAATGATTGACAGAGAGGAGAAGCCCAATGATGGCAGTGCTAGTATCAATAATATTAATTTAGTGTGTGAGATCTGGAGCCAAGAGAGACTGATGATAGATATATGTTGCCTTCTTTAAACAGACTATACAGTTTTTTTCTCTCATCAGAAAGATTTATTTATTTTTACTTGTTGTATTTGAATGTTTTGCCTGCATGTGTGTGTGTTTGTGAATGTATGCCTGTGCACCCCATGTGTGCCTGAGTGCACCCTATGTGTGCCTGGTGTCCATAGGGGCCTGAAGAGGGTGCTATATTGCCTGGCACTGGAATTTTGAACGGTTATGAGCTATCATGTAGGTTCTGGGGGCAGAACACAGGTCCACTGTTTAAGCAGCAAGTGGTGGGAGATGTTATTCTGTAAATATGTTTCTCTTATTAGTTAATGAATAAAGCATTGTTGGCCGGTGGGAAAGCAATATAGGTGGTACTAGGAGACTAGGAGGAGAGAGGAAGTAGTAGGAGGAGATTCAAGATGGTGGACCTACGGGGTAGTATGCCGGGACCTCTTTCTGGTAAGATAAGACCACGTGGAAATACTTAGATTAATAGAAATGGGTTAATATTTAAGACAGAGCTAGCCAATAAGAAATGATAGTAACAGGCTAACAGCTTTATATCTAATACAGCATCTCTGTGTGTTATTTGGTGCTGGTACAGCTGAGGGACCAGGCCAGCGGGAAAACTACTCATAACAAGCAAGTGTTCTTATCTCTAACACCCTGTACAGTTTATTTTTTTCAAGTTATCAAACTCAATTTGAAAATTTGGAGAATTTACATAGAACCAACTAGGACAGGTTTCCTTCCCTAGGCAATAGTTAAAAGAATTTTGAGGAGTTTCTGACCAATTGAAATGGGGCAGGAACCCCCCCCCCAATTCACCAGCTCCTGTTCTTCTCTGGAGTTTCTAAAATGCCATTAGTCACTCAACATGTATTGACTCAATTCCTCATACGTACCAGGTATTGTTCTATGGTCTAAAGATACAGTGACAAACAAGAGAAAAAAAAAAAAAAAAGCTCCTACTTTCCTATGGAGTTTGCAAGTATGTGACAGCTGTGACTGAAGGGGGTTGCATAGAGGCTGGGAAACAAGCCATATCTCTGTACATATTTTCATTTTGTTATAGGAAGCCAAAAATAAATATCAATTTGTTCATTATTTATAAAAGCAAGACAGCTTAGAGGGGAAAGAAGAAGAACAACTCATTTGTAGAACTAGAGAATGGAGAAGACTATTACGGTCTCATCAAAGTGTAGAGCAAGGTTACTTGGTTGAGGCTTCAGACTTGGCAATATTTTGCTGTGGGGGAGAGGGCTGTCCTGTGCATCATAGCATATTTTGTTGCACTTATGATCTCCACCCATAGAATATTAATAACACTTTCCTATTGTGTTAACCACAAAGTATAGATATTGATGAGTGTCTGTGAAGAGGTAACTGAACATGCTAGAGACTCAGTGATGCAGCAAAACTAGGGGAGAAAGGGCTTCTGTTCATCATCCATAACAATAGGGATAAAGCTAGTTGCTGTAACAAATGAACATTCAAGCTATAGTATCATGTTGATTACTTCTTAATCATGAATCAGTCTACTATGGCACTTTAATTCTGTTAACCTTCTATTGCTTAAAGCTTATGTGATTCCAAGGGAGGCTAGGAACAGTTCATTCTCATTTGATGCTCAAGAAGAGGAATGAGATTTGATTAACAGTTTTCAATTTTTGTTCTTAAGCTTAATTGTATTGGTCACCAGAGAGAATATTTATAGAAGTTATAAATAGAAATCACCAAACCATGAGTCTTTTAGTACAGTCCTCATTTGGGTGAATGGTCAGAAGCAAATGCAACTTCAGGAAAATAAGTTTCAATTGAATAATTGACAGATTACACATAAAAACTACCCTGAGATGTTAAATTCCAGTAGTAGCTTCTTACAGGCTGTCTTACATAGGGTTTTCATTGCTGCAATGAAACACCATGACCAAAACAGCAAGTCAAATAGGAAAGGATTTATTTGGCTTACACTTCAGTATTACTGTTCATCACTGAAGGAAGTCAAGACAGGAACTCAAACAGTACAGAAACCGGGAGGCAGGAGCTAATGCAGAGGCCATGGAGAAATGCTGCTTATTGGCTTGCTTCACTTGACTTGCTCAGCCCGCTTTCTTTCTTTTCCTTTTTATTTATATTACAAACAATCTTGTTTCACATGTCAGTCCCAGTTTCCTCTCCCTCCCCTCCTTCCCTGCACCCCACCAACTCCCATCCCATCCCCTTTCTGCTCCCCAGGGAGGGTGAGGCCTTCCATGGGGAGTCTTCAAAGTCTGTCATATCATTTGGGGCAGGGCCTAGGCCCTTTCCTATGTGTCTAGGCTGACAGAGTATCCCTCTATGTGGAACGGGCCCTCAAAGTCCATTTGTATACTAGAGATAAATACTGATCCACTACCCTAGTCCCCATAGACTGCCCAGTCTTCCCAACTAACACCCACATTCAGGGGGTCTGGGTTGTCCCTATGCTTGTTTCCCAGCTAACAGTCTGGTGGCCATGAATTCCCCCTTGTTCAGGTGAGCTGTTTCTGTGGATTTTTCCAGCCTGGTCTTGATCCCTTTGCTAATCACTTCTCCCTCTCTGTAACTGGATTCCAGGAGTTCTGCCCAGTGTTTAGCTGTGGATGTTTGCTTCTATTTCCCTTAGCTACTGGATGAAGGCTCTAGGATGGCATACAAGGAAGGCACCAATCTCATTATTTGATAATGGCATTTAAAGTAGCCTCTCCCCTATTGCTCAGCATGCGTACTTATAGAACCCACAACCAGCAGCCTAGGGATGTCAGCCTAGGGATGTCACCTCCCACAATGGGCTGGGCCCTTCTCTACTGATCTCTAATTAAGAAAACGCCTTACCTTACAGCTGGATCTCATGGAGGTGTTTTCTCAAATGAGGCTTCTTCCTCTCTGGTGACTCTAGCTTGTGTCAAGTTGACATACAAAACCAACCAGAATACAAGGCCTTTCTTAGCATGACCTCTCAAAGCCTTCACATTTGAGGGAAACTATTCACAAATGAATATAGTCACAACTACCTCTTGAATTCCTACCATGTGCTTAGCACCCTACTAAATATATTGAAATTATTGTGCTTAATCAGCCTCTTTAACACCTCTAGAAGCTTTTCTCTTCATCCTATAGGTGAATTATTATATTTCCAGAACTTCAGTGGCACAATAAATTCATGCAGCTTTTTGGGGCTAAAATAGGAATTCAAATGAATCTCTTACTCACTTCAAAGTTCAGGCTTCTCTCAAGCCCAGTGTTTTCTTTCTACAGAATTCTAAATTTCAAGGGAATTTGCTGACCTTCATATTAATAGCTCAGTCTTAATTGAGGTTGTTGTCACAAGTCAGCAAGAACAATTTGAAAGGAGATAATATCATTATGAATTCAAATGTCAGAAATAAGCACAAATATTTTTTTTCTGAAAGCTTGGAGTAACTTTGTAGACCATAGAAAGTCTACTTTCTTATAAGAAAAGGGAGACAAAGGAGTGTTTGTTACCTATAGCCCCAAAATTATCCTGGAGCCTCCCATCTATTCCCTTCAAATAGCATGTTACACTGTGGTTGCATGAATGTACATATATATATATATATTCACATATATTCATATATTCATACATATATGTACACATACATACATACATACATACATACATATGTTGTGACCTTTCCACACAAGAAAAGTAGCTTCTAACTTCTTTTATTTAAGTCTCCTGGGATAAAATGACTTTTTTGAAGTCTTACCATTTCCTCTTACCTCTTACCCTTTCCTCTGTGTCTTATGATGTTGGACATGCAGAAAAATTAAAAAGCATTTTGTACCACCAAGGGCCATTTAGTATGTGCAAAACCAAACCACTTACCACATCAAATAGAGAATGTGAGAATGAATATGAG
Organism: Cricetiscus sungorus; assembly: GCA_030556225.1. Lineage (NCBI taxonomy): Eukaryota > Metazoa > Chordata > Mammalia > Rodentia > Cricetidae > Cricetiscus > Cricetiscus sungorus. Next base: position 4,023,831 of record JANBXA010000405.1, on the reverse strand, counting down.
TCCTTTCCTGTATCTTATATGGGGTTTGTTCTATTTTTGTAGCATCTCAGTCTCATTATTGTTATTTATATTACATAGAGAATGATTTTTCACATGATGTTCTCCTTTTTCCCTCATTTTGGGTGGTGAGGGCAATCCTTCCATTTTTATAATTTTCTAGTCTCACCACATAGGAATAAGAGTTTTAACAGCTGCTATGAAATCATCTTAATATACAGAGACATAGGCTCAATGTATAAAAAATAAACACTTTCTCAAAACTTCCTTTTCCCTGCTTGTGTTGAAGATCTACACTTCATGTTGTCTTAATGTTGTTGTACAATCATCCACTCTAATTTTGCCACACGATGTGCCCTACAGAAAGCTCCCATTGTAATAGATTTATGACACTCTTGGTGAAGGATTCAATCAGAAATTGGGAGATGTAAATGAGCAGTGAGATTAGAATTCTCTACCTTTGCTTGTTTATTAGATTTTTCTTGAAAAATCTCCTACTTGAGGCTTCTATACTAAACATGAAAAACAAAATCTGCAGTTTCTTGGCCTTTCATATTAAGAAAAATCTGCAGTGCACTACACACTCTTCTGGTAAATAGAAACGTTCCAGTCTTAATGTATTTTTATACCAGCAGATGCCCAGGATAAGAAATTAAGAGAGATTTTGTTTCTACTTATATCTAGGTCTGTCTTCTCTCTGCTTTCTTCACCTTTAAAGAATGGTTCCTGCAACATCTAAAATAAAGAACTATGGTGCAATGTCCCAGAATAAAGCTACCACCTTTCCCAGCACTCCATCTGTAATAGCCTGGGAATATTACCTGTAGTGTAATTCCAGTAACAACCATCTGAGTTTGTTGCTATTTTGTGAATTTTATACAGGGCAAAATTAAGATTCAGAAAAGGATTTAAAGGCATGCCAAGAATAACATAGTTTTTTTGGTAGCATTTGTATTCTAATCTAGGTTGGTCTCCTGCTAAGACAATGCATTTTCACTTGTCCACTAATGTCAGAGCTCCTTTCCTTCTATTTTTGAGTATTTGGAAATAGATCAATGAGTGAATACTATGTCAATGGCCATCAGCAGATGTGTCCTTAAACTAGGGCTATCTTTAGAGCTGCTGATGCTCTTTTGGATTTCCACAACTGGATTATCCCCAAATAGCAGCATTTCCATCTTGAATGTCTCTCCATCTAAGGGAGTGGGGTCAATTCTCAAACTAGCTTGATATTTTGGAGAAAGCCACTTTGGACTTGGCCAATTCAGCTTTTACCAGAATTGATAAAGTACCCTTCCTCACCTCCAGTTCTTCCCACTGTCACTGCTCTTAATGATTCAATGTATTTTGATATTTGACATCTCAATTTTATTTATTATTTTTATGACTGAAAATTAATAGTCACTAGGTTACATGCATGAATAAAGCTTTATCTTCTTTCAGACTGCCAGAAATGCCTTCAACTGACAGTACTCCCAATGTATAATATAATACAGCTGTTTCTTTATGTTGAAGTCCAATGTAGACATACACCCTTATAACATCAATGTCAGACATAATATGTGAAGAAAACATTATTTGGAAACATGAAATAATAGTTTCTTAGGCATAATGAAAGTTTCTCCTTTCCCTCAAATCATGATGGTGTCTGGGTTAATTAAATTCCCAGTCTACTGCAGTGTATAGAAGGACTGTCATATTAATTACACTTTAAATGTCATGTTTGTAAGTTAGTCTATGGCTGGCATCTGGGAATTTAGATTTTGAGAGTGTTCAACCACCTGCTTCACAATAGAGTATTAATATGTCTAAAGTGTGCAAACAATATGATTTATCTAGAGTTCTGGTTCTGTGTTTCTTCTCAGAGTCTGCCATTTAGTTTAGCTAGAAAATTAAACTATTTTGCACATGACCAGTGTCCAATAGAATGCTTGGGTCCCGGGTCTCTAAGGAGTTTCATTGGTAGATATCTTGCACCTATTGTCACTACTCTTTGCTTGGGAAATTGTTTCCCGTGTGATTCCACTGAAAGAGGACTCTTAGACCCCTGCCTGGGTTCTTCCTAAACTACACCAGCCAGCTTTTGCCTACTGTTGATTGTTCATTGCATCTTTCCCTTGAAACAAATATCAGCCAGGAATGTGACTGGATCCTGTGTTCTGTGAGTACTTCAAGCAAATCTTCAATGCTGAGAGTAACCCAAGTAAATGTTTCCTCAGCCTTTTAACTTTTCTGGAACTTCGCATTGACATTCCTGTAGACTTAAGTATTTGGTGATTCCTAAAGTATAAATGCTAAAATCCTGATCCCCAAGTCATGGTGTTACAATGTGTGTCCTTCTGGAGATGGAAGTAAGGGTTCCCATGAATTCGATTAGTGTCCCTTAAGAAAGACTTATGAGAACACTTTCTGGAATCCCTTCTGCTGTGTGAAGAGAAGGAAAATGGTTGTTTCTCAACAGAGAAAATGGACTCTCATCAGAGTGGATGCTTTGATCTCAGTGTTTCAAGCACACAAAACAATGAAAAGTAAATTTCTGTTGTTTATAAAACACCCAGCATAGGTCACTCTCAGAGCATATTGAACATACAGCAACAAATACATATTTCAAAATGATGTAGACAGTTTCACTGATAGAAACAGAAAAGAATTGTCTAAAACTTTAGAAAGATAACAAGAAATAGGTATTGCATAACATTCCTATAATCCCAGTAATCAGAAGGCCATAAGGCCATGTCATCTCCTCCTCCTTCCTCTTCCTTTTCCTCTTCCTCCTCCTCCTCCTCCTCTTCTTCTTGTTCTTGTTCCTGTTCTTCTTCTTCTTGTTCTTGTTCTTCTTGTTCTTCTTGTTCTTCTTGTTCTTCTTCTTCTTGTTCTTCTTCTTCTTGTTCTTGTTCTTCTTCTTCTTCTTCTTCTTCTTCTTCTTCTTCTTCTTCTTCTTCTTCTTCTTCTTCTCTTTCTTGTTCTTGTTCTTGTTCTTCTTCTTCTTCTTATAGCTTTCAGTTTCAAATATTCATGGGAATTACTGAGTATGTGAACTAGTGGATCTCTGATGCTTGTGCCCTCTCCTGGGGCTCTTAGTTTTCTGCTGGTTTGATTTGCCCAAATTTGATATGATGGTTTTAACTTTATCTTATATTTTATTTTGTTATATTTTGTTGTTATCTCATAGAAGTCTGCTCTTTCCTAATGAGAAACAGAAAGGGAGTGAGGGGATCCAGCTGGCAGAGGAGGAGGGGAAGAATAGGGAGAGGGAAAACTCTACTCAGATTACATTATATGAGAAAAGAATCTATGCTTAATAAAGGGGGAAGTGTTGTTATTGATTCTGTTAATATGGACTAATACATTCATTAATATTTCCTGTATTCTTCTACTGCTGATTTCATTTATTTTCTGCTGTGATCTGTATTTCCTTCCATTTTTAATTTGGGGATTAGTTTGATGTTTTTGTAGTTCTTTGAGTTGTACTTGGCATTTTTTTCTTATTATTATGTTGCCACATAGTACTATGATCTCTTACCTGATTCCTTCAGCTTTTGTAAAGGTATGTTTGGGTACATAGCTATTCAAACTTAAGATTGTGTTGTGGAATGAGCATTGAAGTCTTACTTTATTATCTTGCCTCCCAGAAGAATAAAGACTAATTTTTATGTGAGGTGCCTCACTTCTACTCTATATATGGTAGCCCATTCTCCAAGATTTTGCTATATGTCTTATGTCTTCAGTACAATAACTGGAACTTTGTCACTACATAGCAACTGTATTACAATGAAACAACAGTTTAAAACTTCGTTGAATGCCCAAGCCAAAAACCAGTACAATGAGGCCCTCTGTTAAATTCTTTGGGTTAAAGAAAATCACAGACATTCACTCTGAGATTTATTCTCCAGCCACACTGAGGAAAGGCAGACATCTAAGGCTTTGTGAGAGTTCATGAAGATGGGTTCAGGCATTTTAATATGAGGTAGAAGTGAGAGCTAGTGGCCTGGCTATTTTGGTTCTCTGATCTTTAGCTTGAAGCTTGAACCCTAATATCTGTCTCTGGGTCTTTTCTTTATTTATTTTTAAAACACTATTATTTTACATACCAATCCAAGTTCCCTCTCCCTCCTGTCTTCCTACCACCCCCACCATCTCTTCATCCCACTCCCATACAATATGAAACCCTGTTCCTGTCTTAAATACCTCTCATGAGTACTGAAATTAAAGGTGTGTGCCACCACTGCCTGGCTTCTATGGCTAACTAGTATTTTGATCTCGAGTGGCTTTAACAAATCATAAACAATATGTCACCACATAAAAGACAGTCACAGACTAGCCTAATCCAAGAGAAGGGACGATGGAGTCTATGTTTCTTGAGATAAGTAGGCAAGTAGAGGTAAATAAGTAATTTTATAGGCATATTTGAATGCTATCTGCTACTATTCATTTAATTGTTAAAGTTCACTTATATGCAAAACATTAAAAATCACATTTTTAATGTCATACTATTGTAACATTAGCTCAAAATTGGGATCACTGAAATAAAATATAGCCAGATGTGGATGAAGATCTTGGGGCTCCCATTCTGTGTTGCAGCTGCTTAGTTGTAGTTTCTCACAAACAAAAACTGAATTAAAAATAAGTGTTATCTGTTCTTCAATAGACAAACATGAGACAGAGAGGGGAAACTATAACAGATACTCTAGAGCCCAAGTAAAGGATAATGAAAGAAACTTTGTAGGCATTGGTCCAGAGAGCAATACTGAAATCACCCAGCCACATACCTGACAGATTTTATCAAATTATAACCCACTCCACTAGACATAAGTCTTATCTACAATCTTCTTAACAGGTTTTCTTTACACAGACTTTAGTGTCAAAGTATTGCAAAGCAGTGATATTACATAATTTTGAAAGCCTTTATATAAGTGCTTCATTTCTGATATGATATTTATCATGAGGTCACAGTTCACTTAATACATTCTGAATTTAATGTTTCTTCCCAAGTGGTTTTTGAGTTGTAAGCCTTTTATCTATTAAGGAGATTGTATCAGATTCCCCACATTTCCTCATGTTGTATTAAAAAGCTTTAACATGTTCTTTAGTTTATCTTTCTCTTGAAATACATTATATAGGACTAAGAAAAGTAAATTGACACTTTCAACAGTATTTCTTGAAATTTAGCCAGATATATAAGTATACTGTTTTCCTTCCTGTCAACAGGCATATATCTTGTCAAATATCCTAGAAATGAATAATTCATCCCCCTTTTATATTCTTAGTAACTTATTTTCTTCATTACTCTTCCACACTGGAACTTCTACTCATCTCAAACTCAATGTCACATATTTACAGTTGGAGATGAGTGGCAGGACTGCACTTTAGGTTCCAATGTTTGTTTCTGTTACTTATTGCTAAGTAACAAACTATCCCAAAATTTAATGCATTAAAACAACAGTTATTTACTATTTGTTATTACTATATGAATTCAATAGTAATTCTCACATGCCATGAATATAACCTGTGACATGTATGTGTTTACATGGGCAGCAGCATTCATGAATTTCCACAGTCTCAGTATTGTTATTTGAAGATTCAGTTTTACCCAGTGCATATTTTCTTTATGTGACAGATCCTTTTCCTAATTACTAATGGGCCCTCATATCTTCTTTGTCCAATAAAGAAGCCTGAATTTTCTTATAGGATCAAAGTTAGATTCCAAGACAACAAGAGAAAAAAAAGTGCTTTAGAAAAAGAAAAAAGTAGAAAAGACCAAAACAGACAAACAAACAAATAGTACAATAAAATAAAATAAAATAAAATAAAGAAGGGGTAAGCCTATAACCGGAGGTCACTAGCCAGTCTATACTTAAGACAAAGGTAAATAAACTTAACTCTTGATAGAAATGGCAGCAATCTATGTATGTAGGTTGGAAATGAACTGCTCAAAAGCATATTTTCAACCATAGAGTCATTCTTATGCAAGCAACCAACGCAGGAAAGTCTTGATATTTTCTAATTTTAAGTTCAACTTTCTAAAACAAGTGAACTTATCAACTAACATGATGTTTCCCAGTAGAAAGTGATGAACTATGTGCATATAAATACCCATATGGAATCCTTAAAATCTTACTGAAATTATTCTATGAGATGGGAGTTTTAAATACACAAAGCAGAGAGACATGAAGATTTGACTTTGACCTGGAAATTAAGGAAAAACATGCTTTGCTTTGACTATATAGCATCTGTAAACATAGACTCTTGCTTATTTTAATATCATTAGAAAGATTTTGCCTTTGTTTCTATTGTCATTATATCTGCATAGTATAATGACAAGAGTTATGTAAAAAATATTAGCAGAATGACAGCAAGATTTATTATTTGTATTGTTCATTTCTTGATGGTGATTTTCAAATACTCTACCTGTAATAGAGTTAATATCTCCATGTGTGCTTTATTTATTAGAATTTTAATAGTCAATTGTGATCAAATATACACATGGCTTATCTTAGAAGTAAAATGCTTTCACAATTAACAATGCTTATAGAAGACATGACTTTTAAGAACAAAACAATAATTATAAATATTAAAGGAGTTAAAGTAATAAGGAAAAGGATGGACACATATTGAAAAGCTTCAGTAAGGCAAAGGACATAGTCACCAAGACAAAATGACAGGTCACAGAATGGGGAAAGACATTCCCTGACCCCACATCTGACAGAGGGATGATCTCCAAAATACACAAAGAACTCAAGAAGTTAGTCATCAAAACACCAGATAATCCAATTAAAAAGTGGGGTACAGAACTAAATAGAAAATTCTCAAACGAGGAACCTAAAATGGCTGAAAGACACTTAAAGTGCTCAATATCCTTAGCCCTCAGGGGAATGCAAATCAAAACAACTCTGAGATACCGTCTTACTCCTGTCCAAATGAATAAAATTAAAAAAAAAAAAACACCAGAGAGACAATTGATGCTAGAGAGGAAGTGGAGAAAGGGGTACACTCCTCCACTGCTGGTGGGAGTGCAAACTCATACAGCCACATTGAAAATCAGTATGGTGTTTCCTTAGGAAAATGGGAATCAGTCTACCCCAAGATCCAGTAATTCTACTCTTAGGCATATACCCAAAAGATGCACATTCATAAAACAATGACATCTGTCCAACTATTTTCATAGCAGCATTATTTATAATAGCCAGGACTTGGAAGCAACCTAATTGCCCCTCAACTGAAGAATAGATGGAAAAAATGTACCGCATTTACACAATGGAGTACTACTCAGCAGAAAAAAAAACCCTATGGAATCTTGAAATTCGCAAGCAAATGCATGAAACTAGAAGAAACCATCCTGAGTGAAGTAACCCAGTCACAAAAAAAGGCAAACATGGTATGCACTCATTCATAAATGGATTTTAGACATAGATCAAAGGATTACCAGCCTACAATCCGTACTGCCAGAAAAGCTAGAAAACAAGGAGGTCCCTAACAGAGACATACATGGTCCCCCAGAGAAGGGGGAAGGGACAAGATCTCCAAAGCAAATTGGGAGTATGGGGGGAAGGGAGAGGGAGTTAGGAGGAAGAGGAGAGGAGAGGTGGACATGAAGGAGCAGGAAGATTGAGTCAGGGAAAGAACAGAGGAGAACAAGAAAAGAGATTTCATAATAGGACGAGCCATCATAGGTTTTAAAAGAAATCTGGCACTAGGGAAATGTTCAGAGATCTACAAGGATGACACCAATGAACAATCTAAGCAATACTAGAGAGGCTGCCTTAAATGCTTTTCTCCTATAATGAGATTGATGACTACCTTATATACCATCCTAGAGTTTTCATCTAATAGCTGATTGAAGCAGAAGCAGACACCCACAGCTAAGCACTGAATCAAACTCCTGGAATCCAGCTGCAGGGAAGGAGGAGTGATGAACAAGGGTCAAGAGCAGACTGGAAAAACCCACAGAAATTGCTGACCTGAACAAGCGGGAGCTCATGGACTCCAGTCTGATAACTGGGAAATCAGCATAGGACAGATCCAGAACCCCTGAACATGGTTGGCATCTATTTGAGTTGTTGACCTAAATTGTCTCATGGAAATCCCTAAATAACCCAGGCTGTTGCTAGCTTGCTCTCCACTAACTGATGGCAAGGCCCCATTGGGAAAGACGACACTCACATGAATCATTGAACATGGAGAGATCAAGCTGGTACTTGCATAAACTTTCTCCCCTACCTGCTAGTGTCTTTGGTACAGGAAGATGCTCTGAAGGCTAACAAAAGAAAAAGTAAACACCAATCCAACCACAAAACCTTTGGTCTACAATGTGTCCTAACTGCAAAATATGCTAGGGCAATGATGCCACAAACCTTGTGGGAATAACCAACCAATATGTGATTTTATTTAAGTCCCGCTCCATGAGATGGAACCCACACCTGACACTGTTTTGGAGACCAAGAATCAGTCTTGACAGGCCAGACACCTGGGGTAAAAGCCAAATTCTACTGGTCTAAAAAATAACAATAGATGACTCCTCATAATATATCAACATACACATAGATCGGTGCCTGATTCAGCTATCATCGGAGAGACTTACTCCTGCAGTAGACGGGAATAAATACAGAGCCCCACAGCCAGTTGTCATGCAGAAACGTTGGAGGACTCAGCCCTAAATGAGAAGTCTCCATCAAATCCTTTCCCTCAGAGCCCAGGGAGCCCCATAGAGGAGGAGGCATCAGGAGTTGCTGAGGGAGAGAGGATGGAGGATAGCAGGAGAACAAGGCCCACTAAAACAACTGATCAAAGCTCATATGAACTCAGAGTGAAGCAGAAATCACAGGGTCTGCAGGGTTCTACACCAGGTCCTCTGCTACAGCTTTCAGTAAATACTTTTATGTGACTCCTGAATGTGTGAACTAGTGGGTCTCTGCTGCTTGTGCCTCCTCTTGCTGCTCTTTTTTTATTTTTCTGTTGGCTTGTCTTGTCCAAATTCGATATGAGGTTTTAACTTTATCTTATTATATTTTATTTTGTTATGTTTTGTTGTTAATGAGAGACAGAAAGGGAGTAAGGGGAACCCAGCTGGCAGAGAAGGTTGGTAAGAACTATTGTGACAAGTAGAGGAAGGAGAAACTGAGTTCAGATTACATTATATGACAAGAGAGAATCTGATTAATAAAAGGGGAAGCAAAACAATACAAAAATTTTCACTTTACTGCATTTCAGAATGTTCTGCCTGAAGTATTATGACCAAGGCAGCTTTGTTGGGAAACATAGTTTATGCCTTATCTTAAGGATATTGAATCATTGGCTTTATATTTTTCAGTATATCATTTCCTATCTTCGAGTTGCTTGTCCATCTGTGACTTCATGTTCCATGACTTACATTAATGAAATTAAGCCAAAGCCCAAAGAATATGGTTAATTTTCTTACCTGTTCTAAGAGAGATGGTATTCACACTTTACACATTTTATAGAGTACGTTGTTATAACTGTTCTTTTTTCGTTGTTATTAACCACTTGCGGTGTCTGATATATAAATTAAACTTTACTATGAGCATATATACTTAGGAATAAAATATATTATATGTAACATATAATTATATATGCACATATATAAATATATACCAATTTCAAAATTCCATTTACTGATTTATTGTGCCATGGTACATATGTGGAGGCATCATTTCTCTAGTTGTGGCTCTTGGGAATCAAATTTAGGTCATCAGGCTGGTTTTCAAATATGCCCTTATCCACTTAGCCATCTCACTGACCCAAAGCACAAACTCGAGAAGATAACTTTTTGCAAGATTAAGTCTATAAAGCCTGAAAGTTATAAGTAAAAATATTTAAACAGTATAATAGTGTTAATTGTTTTAGGAGCTGAATAGAAAGTATTTTTGAATCTTTTAATTTTAAACCTTTAAACTTCTAGGTAGTAGAAATATTTATCTAGAAGACATATGACTAAAACTTCTGAATTATACTCTGCTATCCCCCCAAAGTCTGGGGGTAGTATTGGAGATGTAGCCTCAGTTTCTTGTATATACGCTCACTGGTTATTCAGAAGTCAGTGAAGTCTCCATGAAAACTAACAATTGGTGGCTCAGTAATGAATTAAACTGTGCTTCTGATTTACTTGTTTGTTAAGTGATTTCTAGGTTTTACTCAACAGCTAGCATAACACATTTGATTGAGAAGCTTTTTACAGGTTGAAAAACCAGTAATAAAATTATTATATCATTGTCTTTGAGAATCCAACATGCATAATGAATGTTTTATACAATGTGGGTCCACAATTATAAAATTATTGTCCATTCACTTGTTTGTACCAAAAGAGATTGCAGGAAAGATGAAATAAAAGCACAGTTATCATTCTTTAGCAAGACATGTTAGACAAGGTATCTTAGAAGGATCTGTAACAAGGAAATACAAGCTATTTGGGAACTGTCTTGCCACGTGTCCTCTATGCTGTCCAAACCCAGAGGGAGAAAACCACTACATGTTTTAAAAAGTAGTTTGAATACAGTACTTTAAAAATAGTAATGCTGCAGTACTTGATAAGAAATTGTGGTTGCTTGTAGAGAAGAAAAGGTACTTTTAAGTTGCAAAAGTAATATTATGGCTTAAGAAGTGTTTTGTTGATATAGCCAAGAGGAAGATCTTTTCTCTTTAACCAATATGCTGAGTTGTATGCAGAGAATGAAAGCTGAAATGCAGATGAAAATTCATGGATGATTCTTATCTTGAAAGACAATTACATCATTCCAAACTCTGTTATTTGTCTCTGTTCCAAAAACAGGGTTTGGAAATAATTTCTCTCAGCTTATTGTTTCAGGTAGCATGAGAATGAAAACTATTAGAAATAAACACTGCAATAGAGAAATCAACTAAAGCTTCCCTTGAAAATATCTAGGATGCTTCTTCAATTAGTGCACAACATTTTCATTTGCATGATTAAAATAAAGTATCTACATTATCATTATCACCCAGTCATCAAGACTAGGATTTAAAAAGAGATAAGGGAGTATATAGAAAGCTCAGTGGTTAAGAGCAGCTGCTGTTTTTGCGGAGGACTGAGGTTCAACCCTCACCATCCATATAGTGCCTCACAATCATCTATCCATAGCTACAGTTCCAGTGGATCCAACAACATCTTCTGGCCTCTGTGAGCCCCAAACACACATGTTGTCCATATACATGCAGACAAACCCCCATCCATGTAAAATGAAATTTAAAAAAATTTAAAAAGATGTTAGGAGAAAGTCTTTCCCTAAGGCATTTACTGTAAGAGAGGACCAAAGTATAATTACTTCATGGCAAATAACCATCAGTATCTTAGTGATGGTGAAGTGAAACAAAAATATTTTTTTCTCCATTGCCAAATTTAGTTGAGACTATTTAGCATCAATTTAGTATCATGAGAATAGATCACTACTATACAAACTATGGTTCTTATACTATACTCTCACCTAAATATTGATATTAATGTTATTTTATTTGTAATATGGCTGGTCTGGGAAAATATCAAAATGAAAAATTGGAAGTACAATTTTCTGAACACATATAAAACATTATTATAAGTAAAAAAATCATTTCTGAAATGTTACAATTCAAGGTTATTAAAGATTATATGATCATTATCATTGTACCATATTAAACATTTAAAAATATAACGGCTAAATTTTAATGATAAATTATAAATATATTATTATAATCATCATCTACCCCCATGGGCAATACCATGATGGCATTATTCAGTTTTAAATGGATGCTGATTTTAAAAATTAGCTATTTTACATTTTGAAAGATATATATTTGAAGCATGTAGTATTTTAGATATGAAGTAGCTTCTGGGAATTCATGTTGAAACTTGGTCATTATGGTAGGTGAGGGCTCTGCATCAAATGATTATTCATTATTGGTTCAAAATCTGATGGAATTTGGATGGTGATGGAAATTTGGAAGGCAAGACCTGTTTCAAGGTAATAGAAGGGTCATATTTTTCTAGACTTTATAATATCATACCCATTCTTTCTCTACCCTGTTCCCTTTCCTTTCCAAATTATCATGAGGCAATTAGCTTTGTTCTACCACACTATCTCTGTTATAAAGTTTGGTTTTATGTCAGCCCAAAAGGATGAGGCCAAATGACCATGAACTGAAACTTCTGAAGCCATGATTTAAAATAAGTCTGTCATTCTTGAAGTCAACTGTCTCAAGTATACATACTGTGGGAAAAATGTTGATTAACATAGGTTGTGCCTAACAAATACCTGTTGATATAAATAATGATGTGCTTGGCAGAGCTCTTGTTTAGTCAGTAAGGGTCCTAAGTCCAGACCCAATTACTGAAAATGAAGATATGAACCAGAGTAAGAAAATTCATATGTTAGGTCAAAGGAGTATCCCTCCATGGGAAATGTGCTCCCAAAGTCCTTTCTTGCACCAGGAATACATCCTAGTTCCACTGACAGAGGTCCCATTGACTGCCAAGGCCTTCTAACTGAGACCCACTTTCAGGGGGTCTGGGTCAGTCCTATGCTGGGGTCCATGAGCTCCCCTTCTTCAGGTCATCTGTCTCTGTGGGTTTCTGGAGCCTAGTCTTGACCCCTTTGCTCATCACTTCTTCCTCTCTGCATATGGATTCCAGGAGTTTGGCTCAGTGTTTAGCTCTGGGTGTCTGTTTCTATTTCCATCACTACTGGTTGAAGGCTCTAGAATGGCATATAAAGTAGTAATAAATTTCATTATTAGGGAAGGGCATTTAAGGTAGCCACTCCTTTATTGCTCAGATTGTTAGGAGGGGTTATCCTAGTAGGTCTCTGAACATTTCCTTAGTGCCAATTTTTTCTTCAAACCTATAATGGCTCACTCTATTACAGTATCTCTTTTCTTGCTCTCCTCTATTCCTCCCCTGACTCAATCTTCCTGCTCCCTCATGTTTTCCTTTCCCCTCCACTTCTTCCCTTCTCTTTCTCCTAACTCACTCTCCACTTACTGTCCCCCACTCCCAAAATGCTCAGGAGATCTTATTCCTTTCCCCTTCTGTGGGGGACCATGTATGTCTCTCTTAGGGTCCTCCTTGTATCCTAGCTTCTTTGCTGGTGTGAATTGTAGCCTGGTGATAATTTGCACTATGTCAAAAATTTATATATGAGTGAGTACACTGCCATGTTGGTCTTTTTGTGACTGGGTTGCCTCACTCAGGATGGTTTCTTCTAGCTCCATCCATTTGCCTGCGTATTTCAAGATTCCAAAGTTTTTCTTTTTCTTTTCTTTTCTTTTTTTCCTGCTGAGTAATCTATTGTGTAAATGTACCACATTTTCTTTATCCATTCTCCAGTTGTGATGCATTGAGGTTGATTTCAGTTTCTGGCTATTACAAATATTTCTGCTGTGGATATATTTGAACAGATGTCCTTATTGTATGGATGTGCATCTTTTGGGTATATGCCTAAGAGTGGAATTGCTGGATCTGGGTAGACTGATTCCCAATTTCCTGAGGAACTGTCATACTGATCTCCAAAATGGATGTGCAAGTTGGCACTCCCACCAGCAGTGGAGATGTGTTCCCATGTCTCTAAATCCTCTCCAGCATAAATTTTCCTTGGTGTTTCTGATTTTAGCCATTCTGGCAGGAGTAAGATGGTATCTCAAAGTTGCCTTGATTTTCATTTCCCTGATAGCTAAGGATGTTTAGCACTTTAAGTGTCTTTCAGCCATTTTGAATTCCTCTATTGAGAAGTCTCTATTTAGGTCTGTACCCCAATTTATTATTATTATTATTATTATTATTATTATTATTATTATTATTAATCTAATTTAAAAATTTTACTGTGGATCCCAGTTTCCTCTCCCTTCCTCCCTCCAACCCTCCCTTTACCCCAGTTTTTAATTATATTATTTGGTGTTTTGGTGACTAGCTTCTTGATTCCTTTATATATTTTGGAGATCAGCTCTCTGTCAGATGTGGGGTTGGTGAATAACTTTTCCTAGTCTGTGGGCTGCCATTTTGTCTTGTTGACTGTGTCCTTTGCCTTACAGTAGCTTCTCAGTTTGAGGAGTTCCCATTTATTAATTGTCAATCTCAGTGTCTGTGCTATTGGTGTTATGTTCAGCAAGCATCTCCTGTACCAATTTGTTCAAGGGTACTTCCCACTATCTCTTCTAAGTGGTTCAGTGTGCCTGGGTTTATGTTGAGGTCTCTGATCCATTTGGACTTACGTTTTGTGCGTGGTGATAGACATGGATGGATCTATCTGCAGTATTCTACATACCAGCATCCAGTTATGCTAGCAATATTTGTTGAAGATGCTTTCTTCTTTCCATTGTATAATTTTAGCTGTTTTGTCAAAAATCAGGTGTTCATAGGTGTGTAGGTTAATGTAAGAATTTTCAGTTCACATCCATTGGTCTATTTGTCTATTTTTGTGCCAATACCAACCTGTTTTCAGGATTATAACTCTATAGTAGAGCTTTAAGTCTGGGATGGTGATGACTCCTGAAATTCATTTACTGTACAGGGTTGTTTTGGCTATCCTGGTCTTTTGATTTTTTTCCATATAAAGTTGAGTATTGTCCTTTCAAGGTCTGTGAAGAATTGTGCTGGGATTTGAATGGGATTGCATTGAATCTGTAGATTGCTTTTGGAAAGATTGTTATTTTTAATATGTTGATCCTACCTATCCAAGAGCATGGGAGATCTTTCCATTTTCTGGTATCTTCTTTAAGTTCATTCTTCAAAGACACAAAGTTCTTGTCATACAGGTCTTTCACTTCTTTGCATAGGGTTACCCTAAGATACTTTATGTTGTTTGTGGCTATTGTAAAGAGTGATGGTTTTCTGATTTATTTCTCAGCCCCTTTATCTTCCATATATAGTAGGGCTATTGATTTTTTTGAGTTATTTTTTTATCCTGCCACTTTGCTGCAGGTGTTTTTCAGCTGTAGAATTTCCATAGTAGAGTTTTTCCTGGTAGAGATAGTTTTCACTTATTTAAACTGTCATATCATCTGCAAATAGTGAAAGTTCGACTTCTTCCTTTCCAATTTGCATCCCCTTGATATCCTTTGTTGTATCATTGCTCTAGCTAGAACTTCAAATATAATATTGAAGAGTTATGGAGAGAGTGGACAGCCTTGTCTTGTTCATGATTTTAGAGGAATCACATTAAGTTTCTCTCCATTTAGTTTAATGCTAGCTGTTGATTTATTGTATATTGCTTTTATTGTGTTTAGTCATGGCCCTGTTACTCATGATCTCTCCAAGACCTTATGAAAGGATGTTGGATTTTGTCAAAGGCTTTTTCAGCATCTATCTAGATGATCATATGGTTTTTTCTTTTTCAGGTTCTTTACATGGTGGATTACATTGATAGGTTTACATATGTTGAACCATCCCTGCATCCCTGGGATAAAGCCTACTTGGTCATGTTGGGTGATTTCTCTAATGTGTTCTTGGAGTCGATTTGCTAGTATTTTGTTGATGTCTTTGCATCAATGTTCATGAGGGATTTTAGCCTGTCATTCTCTTTCTTAGTTGTATCTTTGCGTGGCTTGGGTACCAAGGTAATTGTAGCCTTGTTAAAAGAGTTTAGCAATGGCCCTTCAGCTTCTACTTTGGGGAACAATTTGAGGAGTATTAGTATTATCTCTTCTTTGAATTTTGGGTAAAATTCTGCGTTGAAGCCATGTGGCCCTGGTTTTTTTTTGGGGGGGGAATTTTTGATTACTGCTTCTATTTCATTAGTGGTTATAGGTCTATTTAAATTGCTTTTATGTTCTTGATTTAATTTTGGTAAGTGTTACATATCCAAAAATTTGTCCATTTCCAGTGAATTTTTGAATTTTGTGGAGTATGGGTTTTCAAAGTATAACCTGAAGAGTTTTTGGATTTCCTCAGTGTCTGCTGTTATCTCTCTATTTTAATTTCTGATTTTGCTAATTTGCATAGTCTCTCTTCCCTTTGTTTGGTTAGTTTGGGTAAAGGTTTGTCTAGCTTGTTGATTTTCTTGAAGAACCAACTCTTTGTTACATTGATTCTTTGTATTGTTTTCCAAGTATCTACTTTATTGATTTCATCCATCAAATTAATTTTTTCCTAGCATCTACTTCTCCAGGGTGAGTTTGTTCCTTTTGTTTAGTTGTGCTGTTAATTTTCTAATGTGACTATTTTCCATTTTCTTCATATGGGCACTTCGTGCAAGGAACTTTCCTCTTAGTACTGCTTTTAAAGTGTCCCATAAGTTTGGGTGGTCTGTGTCTTCTCTCTCATTGAATTCTAGGAAGTCTTTACTTTCTTTATTTCTTCCTTAATCCAGGAATGGTGCAGTTGTGCATTGTCCAATTTCCATGAGTTTGTATGGTTTCTGCAATTTGTGTTGTTGCTGATTTTCAACTTTAAAGCATGTTGGTCTGCTTGAGTCTTGCCCTTGCATGCCAGGCCATCTTGGAGCCTGCCCTCCCCTCATCCTTGGCCTTGCTGGGCCCCCTGCTTGAGGGGAGTGTTTGGACAGCTCAGGTCCAACAACACTATCCTCTCCTTGGAACTTCCTGGGTCAGCTCTGAGCATACTGGATCTACCTCTCCATGAGAGACCATCTGGAGCCTGACCTCACCTCACTCTTGTGCCCCTTTGCCTTCTGCTTGAGTCTGCTTGAGTGGCTCCATCCTTGCAAACCAGACCATTCAGAGCCTTCCCTCCCCACATCCCTGTCCCTGCTGCAGCCTCTACTTGAGAGACCTCCAAGAGAGCTTGGATCATTTAGAGTTAGTGACATCAAAGTCCTGAAACACCTACACCCACTTGTAGAGGAGAGTAGAGAGAAAGAGACCCCCACCTGCACCAACTGGAAGAAGGAATGGGAAGACAGTAGTATAAGAAAACATTCAACAATAGAAAAACCAGTATAACACCACCAGAATCTGGGCAGTCTACTCCAACTAGATACAAACACACCAAAGCAGATGAAGCAGAAGAGAATGATCTAAAATCAACTTCATGAAAATGATAGAGGCCCTTAAAGATAAAATGAGAAAATCCCTTAAAGAAATGGAAGAAAAACCAAACAAAAATTTGGAAGAAATTGAGGGAAAGAGCAACCAAAAAATGCAAGAAATGAACAAATCTCTTAAAGAAAGCAAGGAAGGCCAAGAAAAAACAATCAAACAGATGATGGAAACAATTCAAACAGTTCAAGACCTGAAAATTAAAATAGAGACAATAAAGGAAACACAAACTGTGGGAATGCTGGAAATAGAAAAGCAGGGTAAATGATCAGGAACTACAGATGTAAGCATAACCAACAGAATGCAAGAAATGGAAGAGAGAATCTCAGGCACTGAAGATAAACTAGAGGAAATAGATTCATCGACCAAAGAAAATCTTATATCTAACAAATCTTTAACACAAAATATCCAGGAAATATGGGACACCATGAAAAGACCAAACCTAAGAATAATAGACCTAGATGAAGGCAAAGAAGCCCAGCTCAAAGGTGCAGAAAACATATTCAACAAAATCATCGAAGAAAACTTTCCCAACCTGAAGAAGGACATGCTTATGAAGGTTCAAGAAGCATGCCAAACACCAAATAGACTGGAACAAAAAAAAACTCCCCACACCAATAATAATCAAAACACCTAACATACAGAATAAAGAAATAATATGAGAGCAGTGAAAGAAAAAGACCAGGTAACGTACAAAGGTAGGCCTATCAAAATTAAAACTGACTTCTCCATGGAAACTCTGAAGCCAGAAGGTCCTTGATAGATGTTCTACCAACACTAATATTCCATGGATGCCAGCCCAGACTTTACCAAGCAAAACTCCCAATCAGTATAGATGGAGAAAACAAGATATTCCAGACAAAACCAGATTTACACAATATATGTCCACAAATCTAGTACTACAGAAAGTTCTGGAAGGAAAACTCCAAACCAAGGATGTTAACTACACTCACAAAAACATAGGCAATAGATTATCTCACCAGAAGCCAAAAGAAAATGCGGGGCAAATCTACTCACAATACCACCTCCAACAACAAATCCAAAACAACCAATAATTAACAATCAATGGTCCTTACTTTCCTTCAACATTAATGGTCTTATTGTATCTATAGAAAGACACAGGTTAAAAGAGATTAATAAGGCCATTTCATATTCATCATAGGAAAAATCCATCAGTACATAAAATCAATTCTGAACACCTATGCCCCCACTACAAAGGCACCAACTTTCATAAATGAAACATTGCTAAAACTCAAATCTCAATCAACCTCACACACTTATAGTTTAAGACTTCAGCACCACACTCTCACCACTAGACAGGACCACCAGACAGAAACTTAACAAAGAAACCAAAGAATTAAGAGAAGTTATGACCCAAATGGGTTTAACAAACATCTATACAACATTCCATCCAAACAGAAAAGAATACACCTTCTTCTCTGCTCCACATGGAACCTCCTCTACAATCAAACATATACTTGGCAACATAGCAAACCTCCACAGATACAAAAAAAAAAGGAAAAAAAAAAAAAAAAAAAAAAAGGAATAGCCTCCTGTATCTTGTCACACTTGTGTTTTTTTATCTTAGCCATTCTGGCAGGTTTAAGGTGGAATCTTTGAGTTCTTTTGATTTTGCATTTCCCTGATGGCAAAGGATATTCAACATTTCTTTAAGTATTTTTAAGTCGTTTTGGGATCCTTTGTTGAGAATTGCCTGTTTAAATCTGTAGCCCATTTTAATTTTAATTTTAATTTTAATTTTGATTTTGTTGATGTCTATCTAGTTTCTTTAGTTCTTTATATATTTTGAACATTAGCCCCGTGTCAAATGTAGGGTTAGTGAAGATTTTCCTCATTCTGTAGGCTACCATTTTGTCCTATTGATTGTGTCCTTTGCCTTACAGAAACTTTTCAGAATCATGAGGTCCCATTTATTAATTATCAGCATTCTGTTCAGGAAGTTGTCTATTGTGCCAATGTTCAGTGTATCTGGATACATGTTGAGGTCTTTGATCCATTTGGACTTGAGTTTTGTGCAGGGTGATAAAAATGGATCTATTTGCATTCTTCTGCACATCAACATCCAGTAAGCTCAGCACTATTTGTTGATGATGCTTTCTTTTTCCATTGTGTGTTACTGGCATTTTTTATTGAAAATCATATGTCCATAGGTGTGTGGTTTTACATCTGGATGATCTATTCTTTTAGTGGTGATTTGGCTATTAGTTGGGATATATTAGTTCTATTGTAGGTGTCCTCTCATAGCCCTGTAGTCTAGCTTGTGTTTGTTCATTGGTTGGTTAGTAGAGATCTAGAGCAAGTAAGAAAAGATACAAAACCTCACAGGGTTTGCACAGGTTCAAGCAGGCTGGATCCCAGCACTGAGAGGGTAAGTAGACTGAGGTCCCCGTCTATAATCAAGATGCTATGGGAAATTGATAATAGCTTGCAAAGGGAAAAAATCTATAATGACATCTCACTGGCTGTATTAACCACACTTAAGGATAGGCTCTATTCCCAGGAGTAGTTGGTTAACATAAAAAATTCATTCATAACCTTATAGACCTCTTATCTCTAATTGCTTGTCTTAGACTTTTTTGTCTTATTGAGGTTTTGTTGTATATTGTGGTATCTAATTTGGTGTGTTCATGATTTGTGTGTGTGTTGTTGTTTCTTAAGGAGGGAGAGAGAAAGAAGGGGCATGGAGTTGTGTCAATGGGGAGTTGCGAAGGATTTAGGTGTTGGGGGAGGTACAGCATGCTCAGAATATATTTATGAAAATTGATAAATAAAGGAGAGATTAAAAACTATTAATTATTAAACTTAAAATTGGTCACATTGTTATTTCCATCGCATTCTATTATTGTGTAGCCCAAAGCAAAAGAATCTAGTTTTTTAACTAGATTCTAACTCATCATTGTTATAGCTATGAAGTCACATTATAAAAGGTTGGAATACAGGAGAGAGTGAAGAAGTGAGGCCATTTTTGGTAATGAATATAAGTTTGGGCTCAGGATAGCCAGGTAGTTTGCTGTAAGATATCAGTATTTAAATAGGTTTCTCTGCAAGGTAGATGAAATGCTTTAGTGGATTCCATTCATTTTGAGTGGAAAATTACTCCAAAATTATCATTTAGTTGCTGCCTTCAATTGTGAAATCATCCTATTCATGCTTTTGAAGCTCTTGCAGGTAATTAGTTTATTTGAGCATCACAAGCACACTACTCATATGTTATTATACTTATTTTCCCTTTGAGAAAATAGAACTAGAACAGTGGTTCTTCAAATTTGCTTGAGTTTGAGGAGCTGTTAAAAAAAGAGTGTCAGAGCTATACCCCAAATTTGTTAACCATAGTTAATATTTTCAGTTACAAGCATTAAAAATTGACCTTGACTGATACATACAAATATCAAATGTATCAGTAAGTCAAAGTAGTAGTTATCTCCAGGAAAATGGAATAAGGCACAAAACTGAACATTTTTCTGAGAGAGGATTCCTAATAATCTGGTAAGGACACTGCTGTGGCCACTGTTGACACTGTCCTCAGGAGTCTGCTTGTTTTGAAGATCTTAAACACAAGGCAGCATAGCGAACTCATTTTGGGGACTGGGTGCTGCTGCTGCTCCACTGCCAGCCAGTGTCACAATATTTAATTTTATTACACTGATTTCTTTTAGCCACTCGTTTAGAATCAACACAAATGGCAGTATCTGATTGGTGGAACCCTTATTTCAAGGGAGGCTTAGACAATGAATAAATCTTCTTTTCTATGACAGGCTACAGATTAGGCTCTGCTTTTTCTCCACAGAATTATAGACAAGATCTTGGATAACACAAAAACCTTTTAAAAATAGACTACTGTTAGTCCACTATTAAAGTATATCTTAAAGTATATCTTTTTTTGTAAGAGTTCACATACTTTATTGAGACTTTGCCTTATCCCCTGAGCTCTCAGCTTCACATACCACCGAAGGCAGCTTAGTTTTTTAGCAAAAACTATAGCTCTACTCAAAGACTGTGCTGAATGGCTTTGGTAGCACCTGGCCTTACCAGTGGCAAACTAGATGTGCTATAGAGCTTGTGGCCTCAGAAGCATATTTTGGCCTAAGAACAGATTTGTAACTGTACCTTAGCTAATATAACACCACAGCACATTTTTATACTATTACCAGAAACCCCAGGAAAGAGTAAAAGCTAGTTTCCTACGTTGGTAATTGATAACAAAGCACATAATATATTTTTGTTTTCCCCAGTATCACTTGTTTGTTATGCTCCTACACTTGAAATGTTGTCTTGGAGTCAGTTTCTTAGGACTCCAAATTTAAACAAAGACTATCATTACATTTGAAAGATTTTGAAAAGAGAAGACTACAGTGCAAAATGCATTACCATCACAAACATTTGAGAATCTGCTGCACAGAAAAAGGAAAAGAACACTCAATAGCTCATTAGCAGTTCAACTTTGAATCCACATTTCTTCTTTTAGGTTATAGAGTTGGGTGACTCTCCACTAAGTTATACTACTGGGGGTAAATGGGATTTTATATTTAGATAGTTTTATATGAGAACAAGTTTATGAAATGATCAATATAATTATGCCTAAACTTCAAGTAATAGGTATGTCATTAGTGAATTATTCTTTTGAGAAGTGTAACAATAGTGTTTTATCTTTGTCTTCTGTTAATGTTTTTAAATTCACAAATGATTTGCCTAGAATTCACCTGCAAGATTATTATTTTGATTGACAATTTTATTTCCATTTTAGAAAAGTTGAAAGACACAAATGCAAATGGGATATTCATCAAAGTACAAGCCTTTCTTTTTCAAAACAGAACAATTGCATTGTAATGTTGAGAAAGAGAAATACACTTGTTATTGTTGAACCCTAAAGTTAAAAGCTTGTCTTTATAAATGGTATTGTACAACAATATTGAGAGAGAAGGCAACAAAAGTGAACTGAAATTCACAGTGGTGGTCTACAGTGATGTACAGAGTAATAGAACAGGAAGAAAGTACCTTTATTCAATAAAATTGAAATTGAGCCAGAGCTAAATAATTAGAAATCAAATATGAGAAGAAATAACTAATTTAGGATGTATCCCAGGAGTATCTACAGAATGTTTGTAGAGTGGGTGGTTTTGCACGTTATTCGAATAGGAAAAGTGAATTAAAATCTTCAGTGGGAATAAATGACTCAGCTGTTTCACTTGGTTGTTTCTATTAGACCATATATGAATTCTGGTATTTTAACCAACTATCCAGGGATATTCACTCACTTGAACAATATCTTTAATTATTTGTGGTAAGGCCTTTAAAAATATTTCAATATGGCACTATGATAAACGTTTCCTGTTTTTTGTTTTTTTTTTTTTTTTACTAGAGTTTATTAGTGATTTTATTTGGATAAAATCATACAATACCTCAAACTTAGCCTGTGGGGATGATGATGCTACTCTTGGTTAGGTATAATGTCAAATACCTGTAATCCAAAGGCTTTGGGGCTAAAGCTGGAGAATCAGAAGCTTGGGGTCAGCATAGGCTATATAACAAGCTTCTTTCTGGGCATTTGTGGCTCATGCCTTTAATCCCAGCATTCAGGAGGCAGAGGCAGGTGAATCTATTGTGAGTTCAAGGCCAGCCTGGTCTACAAAGCTACACAGAGAAACCCTGTCTCAAAAAAAACCAAAACAAAGTGGTATTGTGTGAACATAGAATGCACCCAACTAGTAAAGGTTATCTAAATCATTATCATGATAGTGATCTATTATAATTTAGAGGCATTTTATGTATTTTACTTATTTTTCCTTTATTTTGAGATTATGATATAATTAAATCAAATTTCTCTTCTCTTTCCTCCCTCTAAATGCTTCCATATACCTCCCTTGCTCTTTCAAAATCATGGCATTGGTTTTCATTAATCTATATTAATTAATATTATGCATTGATATTAACATTAATATATATTAAATACAACTTGGTCAGTTCATATGAAATTACCTGCATGTATATTTTCAAGGCTGGCCATTTAGCTCTTCCCTGGGAAAGACTGCTTCTCCCATTCTCAGCATTCCTTAGTTGCTGGCAGTTCTTTATATGGGATTAAGTCCCATGATTTGTCTTCTATCCATTTTGACATGTCTATTGTTGTTGTCTTTGTTCAGTTCATGCTTGGACAGTCATGTTGATAAGACTTTATACCCATAAATTACCTTCTGTAATTATGAGGAGACACAATCTCACATAAAACTCTGGTCCTCTGGCTCTTACATTCTCCTCCTTACTCCCTCTTTTACATTGTTCTCTGAGCCTTAGATATGGAAGTTACTTTGTAGATGTATCTATTGCGGTTCAATAAGGGTCAGGATAAACAAATAGGTCAAATAGATGTTTATTAAGGGAGAAACAACTCACAACACAAACAGATGAACACAGCAGTTAAAACTGGATGCTCCTCTCTCCCTGTCCTGCCAGAAAGGGCTTTTCTCCGCTTCCTCCCGAGGCTAAGCTCCACAGGTCACTTCCGCCCCTGGCTCCACCCCTCAATGGGTGTGGTCAGTGCCACAGAAGCAGACACAGTGAATATCCCACTACAATTCCCCTTTTAGTCTAAAGAAAAGATTTAAGCTTGATACAAAACTATATACAAAACAGTGAATAACAAGTGTGCTCTAAGAAAAGGAAAATCGAGACCAAAACCACAAACATACCTAGTCCTATGGTGAAGGCATAAGGGGGTTTAAAATAGAGTTGTCCTAAGCTGAAAAGCTTAAGTCTAGTACTTAATATAAGAGGGAGGAGTCGAGATGTAGCACGGGGAGGAAGGAAGATGCCAGCTGTGGCTCCCTGATAAGACGACCACGTGGAAATACTTAGATAAGTAGAAATGGGTTAATAATTAAGGCAGAGCTAGCCCATAAACAGTAATGGTAACTGGCCAACAGGATTGTATCAAATACAGAGTCTCTGAGTGTTACTTGGGGCTGTCGTGGCTGTGGGCCCAGACTGGCGGGCTGGCGGAAACATACATGCTACAGATGGTGCCCAACGTGGCTATAAGAACTTTCACTTAAAACTAATAAGAGCTTAAGAAATGTTTTAGAAACAAAGGAACAGAGACTAGCAAGACTTCTTAGTAGCAGCATTTTCTCAGTTGGGTTTGTTTTGCTGTAGACAGAGAGTTGCACGGCTCCTTTAAGGGAGGTTTCCAAAATTAGCATAAGCGGCAAAAAAGCTGCCTTGCTTTTAAAGAGCTCTGCTAACAATTCATTAGTGTGTACAAGAGCTGCAATGAAGGTTTACACTATGTTTTAAAAAATACGCTGGCTTGGGAGAGAAAAAGAAACGGGATACAATGGTTTAAAAAAGAAAAAAGGAAGTAGAATTAATCCTAGTACTTGGCAGACAGAGGCAAGCAGATCTCTGTGATTTCAAAGTAAACCTGGTATGCAGTAAATTCCAGGACAGATAAAAGTTACACAGAGAAACCTTGTCTCAAAATATGTAAAAATAGAAGTAGAAGAAATAGAGTAATAAAAAAGCCACGTAAAAATGGAAAGCACAGAGAAATTTTGGATACTATACGCGATTCTGTTGTCTTTAAATCATTTGATTGCTGAGAAGATAACAACTACTAATAAAAGAAATGCTGCTGGATTAATTCAATTTATATATTTTAAAAATGCTTTGACTCCAAAATTTAAGCCTAAGGACAAGCTACTGGGGAAAAGGATTTCTATCTTTGTTTCCACAGAAAATGAAAAGCTATGGATTCTTTCCAGACTTCTGTGGTTTGATCAAGCCAGACCCCATGAAACAGCGCCCCAGGTGATCCAACATTCAAAGCAGTTGAGACAAAGCCTCGCAGACTACTGCCAAGATTTCTGCATCTTCTTTGAACCCCCATGACAGCGCCCTGTACCAGCAGGAAGTAGTTTGGAAAGAACGACGCCCAAATTCCCAAATATTGTTTATAAATGTTTGTTTTCATTTAAATGGACTTGGTTATAGCTTGGTTATAAATGGCTATAACCACAGGCAATCTTTTTAAAGGTAAAAATGGAATTATGGTATAGATATGAATACTTTGCTTTGGAATGGAATTTCTTTTATTGATACAATTTAAGGTCAATTTTGTGATATGTATATTTCTCCTCTTGTTTAGGTATTGTGTTTATATAGCTCATTGGAAAATGTAATGTATAATTTAGTACAGATTATAGAGTTACCTATGATAGTTAAAACTTAGAGTTAAGTTAGTTTGGATTTCAAGATATACAGAGATGTATTTGAGATGGATAGGCATTCTTCAAACCTTTCAAAGACCTACAGAATACAGCATTTAAAATGGTTTAGGGTTTTTCTTGACAGTGAGGCACAACTGCTCCTGGTAACACCACCTACAGAAGAAAGGAAGATGGACATCGAAGAAACACATGAAGTTTGCTTCTAATATGGCAAGATTAGCCATTTAGACAAGATACTGCTCTTGTCTAAACTGACTAATGCTGAATAAACTGGACATGCAGGACCCACAGAAAGATGACTGCTGATGCAAGATGGATATTGCTACAGGATTCCTGCTTCATGGAAGAGGCTGCCAGACAGCCAGACAGTCTACAGGACACAGAGAAAAGATTCCTGCCTTGTTGAGGTGTCTGGACACACACTATGGCCTATGGGCTGAAGATGGAACATTACAGAAGAACTTCGGGTGACTGACCAGGCAATGAGTTGTCTCTGTCATTTCTAGACTTTATATATTATCCTTCTGTAGTCTTTGAAGGAGTTGATGACAGATAGTTATAGTTTTCCTTAGTTAGGATTAAAGATAAGTTACATATAGGACTTTAGACTCACAAAGATAGGATAGATGATATTTTCTTTAATTCTTACAAAATGTTTATGGACTAAATATTGTTTACTGTGATTCTTATTTGATAACTATTGTATGATATATTTTGCTATGTTAAGGTTAAACCCCTTCTTTTATTTTAGACAGAAAAGAGGAGATGATGGGAGATGTTATTCTGTATATATGTTTCTCATACTGGTTAATAAAGCTCTGTGGCCAATGAGATAGCAAGATAGGCGGGGCTAGGAGACAAGGAGGAAAGAGGAAGTAGTAGGGAGGGGTCGAGATGTAGCCCAGGGAAGAAGCAGGACGCCTGCCGCGGTTCCGGGATAAGATGACCACGTGGAAATACTTAGATAAGTAGAAATGGGTTAATAATTAAGACAGAGCTAGCCCATAAACAATAATGGTAACTGGCCAACAGGATTGTATTAAATACAGAGTCTCTGAGTGTTATTTGGG
Organism: Cricetiscus sungorus; assembly: GCA_030556225.1. NCBI lineage: Eukaryota > Metazoa > Chordata > Mammalia > Rodentia > Cricetidae > Cricetiscus > Cricetiscus sungorus. Next base: position 3,997,529 of record JANBXA010000405.1, on the reverse strand, counting down.
GCACATGTGGTTGTGGGACCATGGCGGCAGACCAGCGGCAGCCAGCGGGGAAGAACCTGCTGTAACATGTATCCATTGGGAATGGTTGCCACAACTCTCCAATTTGTTTGGTCATAGTTTTCTGTAATAGTCCTTGCCTGTTCCTCATTCTTGGCATATTTTTCTTAAGTTCATATTCAAAAGTTTAAGAACAATATTTAGGGCCAAAGTTATGTACCAAAAGACATCCAATAGACCATTTAGCTTAAACAATAGACATTATTTTGTAGTTGTACAGAGGTATAAAAATACTGTTATCCTCATCTTAAAGTTTTTTATTAGGCCATCAGTATCAAAATGTATCAGTTATCTTGAGCAAACCACTCCAAACTCAGAGATCCACATTTCACTGAATTGACTGAATTGACTTTGCTCAAATTCTCTCTTCTACCCTCTAGACCAGTGGTTTAGTTGTTTGTATGCAATTCTTATAGTGATGGTAGAGGTTCAGGAGATCAAATGGAATTATATATTACCTCTCTATATAAAAGGCCTAAGCTCAACTCTGCTTTATTTGCTCTGTTTCATTGGCCTAATCAAGTCACATGTACATGTTCAAATTTAAGTTGAAAAGGGGATCATAACCTGTTCCCTTAGTGGGAGATATGGCAAAATTACATGGTAAAGAACTGGACACAGGATGGGTGCATGATCAGGACAAATAATGACAATCAAACATTTTCATCAAAGATAAAACTGAGTCTTGATACAATTCCAAATATTGTTGATCGTAGAAACAATGATCCCTTTCTCTTCAAAAACTTTTTGAGAATTTCATACATGAGTACTGTATTTACATTTTTACTCCTTCCCCCTCCAACTTTTTTCATGCCACCCACTCAATCTCAAATTCATAGCCACATTTTTATTTTTATTATTTACACATAATCTACTAAGTCTAGTGTTGCTCATGTGTACATGTCATTACATCTGACCACTTAGGACTGGAGAACTTATCAGCAAAATCAATGCACTTAAACAAATCTGACACATTGGTTCTCTGTTTCATTCCATAAGTGTTTATACTTGAGATTAGAATATGAAGTTTATATGATATATACAATTTCCCATATGAATAAAGTCAGTGAAGAATTATAAGGCATTGTTAGTCATAGCCTATATAGGTTTGAATATGGAAACAAAAGAAGAGGTGGTGGGCAAATATAATAGATATCAAAATAAGTTTTGAATGAATAAAGAGTGCCTATTCATGCTACAAGGTAATAAGAAAATAATTGCACAGAATTTTGTATTAAGGAATACTCAAGTTGTGAGGATAAGTGTTTCAAAAACTATGCATCATTTTATTTTTTCATATGGGACTAGAAATTCCTTTTCATATATGAGAAATTCCCTACACATGAGACCTACCATTAAGTTGCCTACTATCAAAACTAAAAATACCAAATATTAACTTTCTCAACCTCTTTTGTTGCTGATTGATCCTTGCCAATCAGACCTCTCTAGACTTTGAAATCAATATAAAGAAAATATTATGTGGAATTTATTGATTTGCAGAAAACAGCATTCTGTTTTCCAGGAATGGTTGTGATCATAGCCTCTATCAGTAATGCAGCATCCAGCTCTCTTGGTGTTGGTTGTGTATTCTGTTGTTTCTGAGTCTTGTAAGAACAATAACTATCTTCACAAAGACAGTCTGAAACATCATTTTGGTATTAACTCTAGACATGATTTTTCTGAGAGTTCTAATGCTTTATAACTACATTTCCTTTCTTCCACAGTTATCCAAAATATGTTTTCATTCTTAGAGCTAACACAGTCTTAACACAGGGCTAAACAAGGAGTTGTAGGGAAAGCTGAAGCAGTTGATCTGGTAGCATGAGATCATAGTAGAGGACTGTAAGCTGAACTGAATATCTCTATCAAGAGATGATTAAGCCAGAAAATCCTAATAACTGATTGTCCGAGTTCTTTTACCTTCTTAGTCTCTATCACAACAAATAACCTATGAATGTTTGGTGGCCTTATCTGTGCACAAATTGTCTTGTGTTTTCTTTATAATGCGAGTCCCTATTTTTCTAATTTATGAACTGGCTTTGGGACTTTCTCTGGTAACTAGGAAGAAGCAGAAATAAAGCTTTTTAATTCTGAGCTTAATTCACAAATGATCACATTTCTCCTAGATGAACTACAGCATATGCTGTAAGAATGAGCCAGAGCTATTCTGCTGAGGAATGAGGCCACAATGAGACAAATCATGCCAACTTGGGACATCCTAGATCAGCTTTGCTCTGGCTGCCTGGTAGAAGATCACAGACACATAAGTATGAGATCAGAAGCATTACTCAGCTGAGACCAGCCCAAATTGTTAATTATTAACTAAATACATGGTTACTGAGCCAAGCCAGTTGCTTTTGGAGTGGTTTGTTGAAAGCAAAAGCTAACCAATTTGCCAACACACTACCATATTATAATTACAAACCATGTACTTTAGTGAAAATAAAGAGCTCTCATGGCTTCCCAAATTCAAATTTATAAAGCAATATGTCATTTGCTTCTTGTAGTACTTTGTTATTAATATTTCACTTGTGGTTGCATGCTTTTAAGTATTCCTAGAGCAATTTATCATTCTTTGTTTTATAAAGCTTTTCTGTCTTCCTACTATTCAATTTGACTTCCTGGAATGGAAATTCATGTTAAAGAAATAAGAATTAAGAAGATATAAATTTTTGCACACTACAGTGTTATGTAATTAATAGGAATTTGAAAAGTTTTATTATTTCAGGAGCCACTAAGAAAGAAGAGAAGAAAAAAGCAAAGAGACTTGGATAACAGATGTTTCTTCAGGAATTTTCAGTAATCATGTTTGGTTAATAAAATTGTAAAATGCCCAGAAAAGTCTAAACAACAAAATGGTCACTTATAATCTTGCTTCTAGGCCAGGATATAGTTAAAATTTTAGCATATCTCTTTCATTTATGTTTTATAATTTTATGTGGCTTTTTAATCTTTGTGTGTGTGTGTGTGTGTGTGTGTGTGTGTGTGTGTGTGTGTGTGTGCCTCCCCCCTTTCTCTCTGTGTGTGTCTGTGTGTCTGTTTTGTATCTGTGTTCATTTGTTCATGGGGAGGCCAAAGGCTGGCATTGGTTGTCTTGCTCTAGCACTCCCTAGCTTATTATTTTTGAAACAAGGTATCTCACTGAACCTAGAGGTAGTAGTTTCAGCTAGACTGGTTCGCTAGTGAATCCTTCAGATTCAAATCTCCTGTTGCAAGTTCTGAGGTCACAGGTATATACCATCATGCTAATGTTTTACATGATCAAAGTCAGGTCCTCACACTTTTGCAATGAGGACTTTACTAACTGAGCCATCCATCTCCCTAAGCACTTTTACAATGTGCTGTATGCTATATTTTGTTTTTCCATTGATTTTTAATAGTTATTTTAATTATTATATAATATTCTATTATAAATATGTACATATTCTTAACTTTAGGTTTTATTTCAATAGGCTTATGAATAACTTAACTTTCCATTTACTTAAATTAATCTGTGGATCTTTAATACTTTGACCATTTGGTGACATAAATATGGATGTGTTCATATTTTGGGGTATTTTCTTAATTAAAATTTGTTTTGGAAAAATGAGTATATCCAGAAACCCTATATCAAATATATAAATAAATAAACAAAAGTTGCACAATTTTGAAAGATGCAAAATGAATTTTGAATATTGTTATTCATTATTTGAGCATCTCATTCAATGTATTTTAACTGTATTTACCTGCCTTCTACAAGTACTTCTCATAACCACACTCTTCATCCTCTTCTTTCTTCCCCATCAAGTTCAGTTTGTGTTTCTCAAAGTAGTTGGGAATGGTACCTGCTCTAGCATGTGATCAACCTATCAGAAAAATTACATCATTAAAGAAAATTGACTGTCCCTCTCCCTGCAGATATCAAATGCCTATAGATCCTCAGCTAGGAGTGGGATTTAATGCTTACTTTTTCTCCATTGTGTTAGGATTTTGTCTGGCCTGAGCTTGCATAGGTCTTGTGCATACTGCCACAACCACTGTGAGTTCATAAATGCAACCACCCTGTTGTATCTGGAAAAAAGAAAACCCTCAATTTTCTTGAATTTATCTATCACCTCTGGCTCTTGCAATTGCTCTACCCCCTTTTTATATAAAGATGCCTGAGTCTTTTGGGGGAAGAGTGTGATTTGTATGTCTCATTTATGGCTAAACAGTCCAAAGTCTCTTACTCTCTGCATGCTGAATAGTTGAGTGTCTCTGTGTTAATTGCCATCTATTGCAAGAAGAAACTTCTCTGGTAAAGGTTGAGTGATGCTATTATCTATGAGTATAGTAAAAAGTCATTGGGAGATGTCTTAAATCTATTTCCACTTATCAGAATAATATTTTTGTGTTCTACTCCTGAGTATATGACCAATCTAGTCATAGGTTCTTTGACCCCTATAACAGAGCCAGGTATGAGTTGGATCTCATGGAGTAAGCTTTAGCACCCAATCATAAAATGGTTGGTAACCCCCATAATGTCCATGGTCCTATTGCAACAGTATGCATACCTTGTTAGACTGGTCATTATTGTAGTTTGCAGTGTACAAAACTGGCTGAGATGGATGATTACTGTCCACAGCCTCTCCCAGCACCAAGAAAGCTAGCCAATAGATATGGGGCTTCCAGGTAAGTATCAGCTTGATTTCTCCAAGTTTTGTTACTTGATTATGTGGTATCTTCAGTAAGAGGGTCCTATCATCAAGTTATAGAAATTATCCAAAAGTATTGACAATAGTATGTAATGTTTTAACGTGGGGCCAATCTATAGGACTTCATTGTCCAACAGCTCAAAAAAGACACAACCTATTCCTGATACTGTTTTTTTTAATATTACTTATGATGAGGTAAGTAATTGGGGTAATGGCCTCCATTATAGGGTAACTTCATTAAAACTGTCTTTGTATATGTGTATGCATATGCATATTATATTAGGAAGCTTCTACAATAATAAGATTCTTTATGATTTTTTCCAAAGGCCTTTATCCTTATCTTTCACCTTGCATAAACTCAACTCTAAATGAATCAAGAACCCTAAATCTGATAGAGGCGAGAGTAGGAGATTTACTTCAACTTATAAGCAAAGGCATAGTTATGAGCACAGGACACTCATAACTCGGAATTTATATCAACAATTGACAAATGGAACCCCATGAAACTAAAAAGCTTCTGTATAGCAAAGAACACCAGCCTAGAGAATGGAAAAAATAACATTTTCTAATTATACATCAAACAGTTATTATGTAGACTAATAAAACAGAACAAAACAAAAAATCCCAATCATCAAGAAAACAAACAACCCAATTAAAAATGAAGCATGGACTGGGCTGTGGGTGTTAGTATTCAGGTGTTACAAGCAGGTTTTTCCCTGACAGTCTTGTCCCACTGCCACGCCAGCCCCCAATAACACACGGAGACTCTGTATTTAATATAATTCTGTTGGCCAGTTACTAGTTTCTTATCAGCTAGCTCTGTCTTAATGATTAACCCATTTCTATTAATCTAAGTATTTCCACGTGGTCTCATCTTATCGGAGAGTGGGCCCGGACCTCTGTTGTCTCCGGTCTCTCCATGCTGACTCCTCCTTACTCCTTCCTATTTCCCCCTTGTCTCCTAGTCCCTCCTATCTTCCATTCCTATTGGCCAACAGTGCTTTATTCATTAACCAATACAAGAATCATATTTACAGAATGACATCTCCCATCATCTCCTCTTTTTTTGTCTAAAATAAAAAGATGGTTTTAACCTTAACATAGCAAAGTATATCATAAAACAGTTATCAAATAAGAATCACAGGTAACAATATTTTGTCCATTAACATTTTCTATCATCTATCCCATCTTTGTGAGTCTAAACTCTTATATGTAACTTATCTTTAATACTAATTAAGGAAAACTATAACCATAATCTGTCTTCAACTCCTTCAAAGACCACAGAAGGATAATATATAAACTATAGAAATGACAAAGGTGTCTTGTCTGGTTAGTCACCCGAAGTTCTTCTGTAAAGTTCCATCTTTAGCCCATAGGCCATAGTGTGTCTGGCAGACTCTTCAACAAAGCAGGAAACTTTAAACTGTCCATATGTATTTGCAGTTTCTCAGTCACTTTTCTCTGTGTCCTGCAGAATGTCTGGCAGACTCTTTCATGAAGCAGGAACTCTGTAGCAATGTCCATCTTGAATCAGCAGTCACTTTTCTGTGGGTCTTGCATGTTCAGTTTATACCTCATAAAGTCAAGCAGTCCAGACAAGAGCAGTATCTTGCCCATATGGCTAGTATTGCCATATTGAAAGCAAACTTCATAACAAGTTTCTTCAATGTCCATCTTCCTTTCTGACGCAGGTGGTATTGCCAGGAGCAGTTTTGTCTCACTGTCAAGAAAATCCCTAAACCATTCTAAATGCCATATTCTGTAGGTCTTTTAAAGGTTTGAAGAATGTCTATCCATCTCAAATACATCTCTATATATCTAGGAAACCTAACTTACCTAACTATAAGTTTTGACTAATTTAAGTAACTATCTATAATCTGTACAAAATTATACATTACATTCCTAAATGAGCTATATAAACACAATACCTAAACAAAAGGAGAAACATACATATCACAAAATTTGTCTTAAATTTGTATCAATAAATGAAAATCCATTCCAAAACAAAGTATTCATATCTATGCCATAATTCCATTTTTACCTTTAAAAAGATTGATTGTGGTCATTAACTATTTATAATCACCCCATATAAATGAAAACAAACATTTATAAACAATGTTTGGGAATTTGGGCATCTTGCTGGCCAGACACGGAGAGGAGAGCATCTGGTGGAACTTGCTGGTGTTCATCTGTCTAGGTTGTAAGTTATTTCTCCCTGAATAAACATCTATTCAGCCTATTTGTTTATCCTAATCTTTATTAAGCCACAATATCCAGGCATCTATCCTTATGGCCTGTCCTTGGGGGTCTGAGAGGATATAGCCTCAGGTGCAGCCACTAAAAAGACTACCTGTGCATATTCAGTATGTTCCCCTTTAAAAGGTCCCTGCCTACCTCTCATCATTTCTCTCCCTCTTGTCCTCTCCCTCTCTCTTCCTCACTCTTCCCCTCTTTACTCTCTCCTGCTGCTCCTGTATCTAGAGGCTGGTCTCCCCCAACTTCCCTTTCCCTCTTTTATGATCCCTTTTTGTAATTAAAAACAAAAACAAAAACAAAAAACTCAGATTGAACCCTGTTGAATGGCATCTTTCTCTGGAGTGCTGCTTTACTTAACTTACAACAGTGGTGGTTTACATCTTTATTCTCAGCGTCCAGGAAGCAGCCTGGTCTACAAAGCAAGTTCCAGTACAGCCAAAACCATTACAAAGAGAAACACTGGAGAGAGAAAAAGAGAGAGAGAGGGAGAGACAGAGACAGAGACAGAGACAGAGAGATACAGAGACAGAGTTAGAGAGACAGAGACAGAGACAGAGACAGAGACAGAGAGACAGAGACAGAGAGAGACAGAGACTATTCTAAACAGAGAATTCTCAAAAACTATGAATGGCTAAGAAATATTTTTTTTGAAAATTGTCAAAATTACAGCCATTAGTGTAGGGGAAATTAAAACTATTTTGAGGTTTATCTTGCCCAAATAAGAATAGCTAAGATCAAAGAAACATGGGAATGCTTATTTATTAATGGTAAGAGTGTAATTTGGTACAACCACTGCAGAAATTGTATTGGAGGTTCCTCAAAACAAACAAACAAAAAAACTAGAAGTTGCTCTACTACATGATCCAGTCATGCCACTCTTGTGCATATACCCAAAAGACTCTCCATCCTCCTACATAGATACTTGTCACCCATGTCTACTGCTGCCTTATTCACAATTATTAAGAAATAGAGATATTTTGGTTGTCCACCAATTGATGAATAGATAATGAAAATGTGGTATATGCACATAATGGAATATTATTTAGCAATTAAAAATGTAATTATGGAATACACAGGTCAATAAATAGTATGAAAACAAATCAATCTGAGTGAAGTAACAGACACAGAAAAACAAATATCCTATGTTTTCTCTCATTTCTTCATGTTAGACTTGAATCACCAGTCATTGAAAACCCATAGAGGCCAAGAATATAATAAGGGGTCGTGGAGGTAGGAACTTTAAAGAGAAGAGAGAACACTGGTGTAAAGAGGTGGGGCAGAAGGACAAGGGAGTAGAGGGAATATGGGCATTAATTGACACTAAGGGCATTTTTTGAAATAAATTATTTTCTTTAAAAATGTATAGCCCTTAAATGTTGACAGATTTAAATGCTTAGTATTGATTTTAATTTTCATTTTGGAAGCATTTTCTAATCATGTTATTTCCTTCATCTACCATAGCATTTTAATTTTCATGAGCTCTTACAGATTAAGGATTTAAATCTATATCACTTATAATTTTTGCATGTAATAGCCCCATTTGGTTTCTAATTGTGACAAAGACATTTTACAATGTTATATAGATATATCTATTGAAAATTTCCTTGCATTTTTTCATTACTACCTATTTTATTTTTATTTTACTCCAATATTACATTACCATTCATACAATTTTTTCTTTTTTTATAAAATTTAATTAAATATTATCTTGCTTCTGAATATATAATTGGAGAGCCAACTATACCCTTGTTATTTTGTTGTATTTTGGAAGAAATAATTGCCCCAGATTAGTGAACCATGGTAGATAACTATTCCTTTCTTTTGTCATTGTAATATGTAAAATGATATTTAGTTTAACTTTGACAGTTGAAAGTTTCATCATACTGTTGAGTTTTTTCTCTAATTCTAAGAGATATTGCCCTATCTCCAAGAGAGATGACCTATATTCATTTTGTGCCTGACAAAAGTCAATGGAGAGAGATAACATCCGTTTCCATATCAGTGATCATTCTGACCATTGTGATAAAAATTTACAACACATGAACACTCTAAAGAGTGAATGAAGAATATAGCATATTAGAAGTTAGCCTTGGTTTCTTAAAATAAAAGCATAGTCTCTTGCTGGTTGCTTCAAAATGACTTCTAACATCTTGATTTTCTCTTCAAAATGTACACTAATCTCCTCATTTGTAACAATATGCTTGGGTGATATTTCATGAATATTTGAGTTAGAGTAACATAATTTATTAACAGCATTGGAGGTTTTATATAAATTATTTACCATGTATTCCCTGTCTCAAAATATGCAGCAGTTTATAACAATTTAGATATTCTCATTTTTTAAAAAATGAAAGGGAATGGAGAGATGGTTCAACAGTGAAGAGTATGGTACTCTTCCAGTACAGTTGTTTCCAGCATTCATATCAGGATCCAACCACATGTAATTACAACTCCAGGGCATACACATCTTTTTCTGACCTTTGTGGGCACCCTCACATGCACATGCATGTGTACACACACACACACACACACACACACACACACAAACACACACGGTTTAAATGCATAGACATTATAATGTCAAAGATTAAAAAATAGTGGTGAAAAGTGTCTGAAGAAGGAAAGCCACAGGTAAAGTAAATATAGGATAATAAAGACATGAATTGGAGACAAGGCATGTTATTTGTTTGTCTTGGTTGGGGTTTCTATTGCTGTGAAGAGACACCATGACCACAGCAACTCTTATAAAGGGAAGTATCTAATGGAAAGCGACTTAGAGATTTAGATGTTTAGTCCATTATCATCATGGAAGGACACGGTGACATGAAGGAAGACATGGTGTTGGAGAAGTCTTTAAGTGTAGAGAAGAACCTACATCTTGATCCTGCAGAAAACAGAAAGTGAATTGAAATACTAGGCATATCTTGGCCATAGGAGACCTCAAAACCTGATAGCTCCACAGTGATACACTTCCTCCAACAAGGCCAAACATGTTGCAATAAAGACACATATACACGTATATGAATTAATATTTTTCCTTTTTAATTTATCATTTTCTTATTTTATATGTCGAACCCAGTTCCCTCTCCCTCCTATGCTCCCATACGACACACCCCCCCAACCTCCCTTCCTGTCTCATTCCCCATCCACTCTCCAGGAAGGGTGATGATGTCTTCCAGGATGGATCATCAAAATCTGTCAGGTCATTTGGGTAGGGCCTAGGCCTTCCCTCATGTCTCTAGGTTAAGGGAGTATCCCTCCATGGGGAATATGCTCTGAAGTCCTTTCATGTACCAGACACACATCCTGGTTACCCTGTCAAAAGTCTGAGAGACTGCCCAGGCCTGAGACCCATGTTCAAGGGGTCTGTGTCAGTCCAATGCCAGTTTCCCAGCTATCAGTCTGGGGTCAATGAGCTTCCTCTTGTTCAGGTCAGCTGTCTCTGTGGGTTTCTGCAGCCTAGTCTTGACCCTTTTGCTCATCATTTCTCCCTCTCTGCAACAGAATTCCAGGAGTTTGGCTCAGTGTTTAGCTATGGGTGTCTAAAGCCACACCTCCTAATAGTGCCAGTCCCTATGAGCTTATGGGAGCCAATTATATTCAAACTACCACAGTGTTTAAAAGAATCAATTACCTATAAACCTACTAGAAGCCAAAATAAAAAGGTGAAACATAAGAATTACAAAGCTGAATGTATTTCCTATCTCCCACCTCTCATGTTTCTCCTAACATTTTATTATGAAATGTTTTAAATATACAAAATAGTTGAACAATTATGATATGACCATGATGACAACCCACAACATTGATTCTACAATTAATTTTTCTTAAACTTATTTTATAATACACATATCAATCTCTTCATATTTAATCTACAAAATTCTTTAATATTTTGATTTATTACTAAAGTAAGTTGGGGATATAAGTATACTTCTTGAAATTCTTCAGCAGTAAAATATTAAATAGATTTATTTATAGATTTTTTTGATGTAAAATTAACATGCAATGGAATTCGTAAATCTGGTGAGTTTTGCATATATATGTAAAATGCATGGCCTTAAGACCATGAAGTACAGAGACTATAGCCCTCACTTTAGAAAAATCATACCTGGTTGTATAGCTATTACTTTCAAATTGAAACATTGCCTCCTATAGTGGAGAAAGACGCTAATAAAACTAAGGAAGCTCATTAAATCTATCAGTATACAGAGGGTCAGAAAGTTAAAGGATTTCTAAGGTCCTTCTCCAATATCATATAAGCAATAAATAATTGCTGGATGGAGTCTTTCCAGGAGAGATGTCTCCAAACTGGGTATGGAATTCTAATGATACATCACTCATGTGTCATTGGCTATGTCAGGGATGGCCCTTGAAGTATTTGCTTTTGAACCACCCATGCTCCTATAACTAACCCCCAATAAACACATTGGTTCATTAGACTAGACTGGAATAAACCAATTTAATTTATCATGGGTACCATTTCTGGGTTATATGCCTCAAGGAATAGCCTTACAACTTCCCTCTTCCAAGGGTATAGGTCTGAGTCCAAACCCTAAGAGACATTCACTGATGTATTTCTTTATGTTAAGTTAGTTTTGCCTCGTGTAGAATATCATATAAGTGAAATACAGGATTGTATGTCTTCCTTATTGAAAGACTTCTTTTACTCAGCATAATGTTCTTGAGTTTTAATATGTGCTGCATATAAAAGCTATTACTATTCTCCATTGGAAAGGAAGTTTATTATACATTTTAAAGTAAATTCTTGTCCTAAATTCCAGCAAATTTATGCCCTTTGCCCAGCAAGGCTTGCATTTTATCTGGACTCTCATTTGTACATAAGTGCAACCTGCCTTGTTCCTTTCATTATTATTTTTTCAGTTCCTTCTTATAAGCTTCAGGTCACCCAATGGCTTTGGCTGAAAGGACTCAATTATTCCTGATACACTTTGTCATCTGAGAGATCCCCTATGCACTTAATTCTTTTTCATATATTATTCTTCTCATTTTTAGAGAATAATTTACCCTCTAGATATTTCAAAAATTTCTGCCTACCTATTTTTCTACCCCCATGTCTGTATGTATCACATTCCATTCATAGCACTATTTCACTTATCTTTACTTGATAACAGGAACTATATCATATAAATAGCCCCATTTTCATGGATCCTTTGATTCTTTCACATATAGAGGGAGAAAAATCACAGTAAATCAGGTAGAGAATTACAGTGAATTAGATGTGCAATTTCTCCCTGAACGCCTCTCCATTTTCTGAATATTTTGGTGTAAATATCAAAGAAGCGGTTTTATACTTTCTGCCAATTTGAAATTATTTTGCTCTCAACTTTTCAGAGACTTCTGATTTGAACTGCTATCAGTTTAATATTGAGACTGAAAAATGAACAAGTTTACTCTATGTATTGCTTCAGAATAGTCTTGGAATTGGAGTTTTATCATGTACTAGAGGGAAAGAACATCTGCTACCAAGATGGTGTTCTTGGTAAGTTTGCACAGTGTTATTCCTCCACTTAAATTTGACATCCAGAATAAGACATACCCTCACACATGTTTCCTGTTATTTGGCATTGAGAAAATGCAAAAATACAATTTTTTAAAAATATATTGATGTCTTAGTTACTGTTCTATTGCTATGAAGAGACACCATGACAAAGGCAGCTCATAAAAACATTTAACTGAGGACTTGAATCTGTGATCATCATGATGGGAAGCATAGTAGCAGGCAAATAGGGATGGCCCTACCTAGAGCAGTAGCTGAGAGTCAGGAGGAAGAGGAAAAAGGAGGCTGGGCCTGGCGTTATGTTTGAAAATACAAATTCCCCTACCCCCCTCTCCCCACAGGGACATACATACTCCAAGAGTGCCACACCCTCTAATCCTTCCTTAACAGTCTTCAAACAGGAACCAATAATTTAAATATATGGGCCTATGGGGGTCATTCTTATTCAAACTACCAAAGATGTCAACTAATATTTTAAGCATAGTATAATGTAAAAGTCTACTACAAAGTGTATTTTGTATACTGTATGTATAAACCATACTACATGGTACAGGTAAGATATACATGAAAGAAAATCAGTAGTACACTATTTGATAAATACAATAGTTTGGATGAATTTGACATAAAATATGCTAAAATGTATGACATTGAAGCATTATAGAAATGAGTTTCCAAAGACTTTATTGGCTTTCCACTTATTTTAATAAGAACTGATCATGATAGAGTATTTATTTAAAAGACAAAACTATGATATTGACATTCCATCTTGGTATCAAAAGAAATAAATGTATATTTTGAATAAAAATATCCACCTCCCATTTTCTTCATATTTATAGATGTGTACCTAACAAATGTTGTTAATGCAATAAGTAAAAAATCCTTGTTGAAGCTGTAACTGTATAAATGAGCACAAACTATAGATTTATTAGAAAATGACAATTACCTATGGCTAGCAATTAATTATAAAATATATTCAGACTCAATATCACTTTTGATGTATTTTAAATTTGTGATATATATTGCTGTACAATGACTTCTCCCAGATCACATAGATGAGGAAACCAGCACACCTTGTTCATTGGCGCTTATTTCTATTTTATTTCTCTTATGTACTACTTTCCCATTAATGTGGAAGGTAACACAGAAGTAAAGAAATAGGGTCATAAACAATGAACAACATATGTAATCTTATAACATAATATTAGAGTTTATATGAAAATATCTCAGTTGGTAAAAATGCTTGTCCCAATACCTACATAGAAAGTAAGGCTTTTTTTTTCTGTCACAATCTGGTATTCTCTATACTGGGGAGATAGATACAGCCTCATTTCTAGGGCTTGTTGGCTAGCTAGCCCAGCTTAACTGATGAGCCCTAGTGAGAGACTTTGTCTCAGTAAACAATGTACAAAGTGTCTGATTAATGCTTTTTATCAGAAAAAAGCTCTGACCACCATATGCACACAAACATGTGCAGCCATAACCCATACCTGTATGCTCTCTCTCTTTTTCTCTCTCTCTCTCTCTCTTTCTCATACACACATATACACACACAGAGGGAGAGAGAGAGAGAGAGAGAGAGAGAGAGAGAGAGAGAGAGAGGGAGGGAGAGGAAAGAGACAGAGAGACAGAGAGAGAGAGAGAGAGAGAGAGAGAGAGAGAGAGAGAGAGAGAGAGAGAGAGAGAGAGAGAGAGAGAGAGAGAGAGAGAGAGAGAGAACTCCATATACATGTAGACTATTCGGGGCTTCATTCTGTGATTTTGCTTTAGACCCTCCATTTTTACAGAGAAGAGATACAGTGAATTTCTCTCACATTTCAAAATTCTTATGGTTTCTTCATTTATATCCAAATGAAATATGCAAGTATTCCAGGTTTGTATGTCATTTATAAACATAACTCCCTGCTAGATTTTGGGAAGATTCTAAAATGATTTAAATGACTTCCTGAGTATTAAATAGCCTGTGAAGAGCAAGATCTTGATGAATTGTGTGTAATCAGAGACACAAATCCAAGACATGAATTTTAAAATTCCCCTCAAATACACATGCTGCAAAGCAGAACTGAAGATAAGTTTGCAGAAAAATATTTTAGTTTGCTCCTTTCATGCTCTATCACAAAGTCTTTGAAAAGTTAAAAGTCTAATGAACAACAGTGCCTATTTGTACATTTTTACCTCAAATTTCATTACCTATCATTGGAGTTAGAGGAGTCTTTGAAGATGGTCAGTGGGGCTGCTCAGCACCATGGACAGTTCAGACTCTTGCTTTAAAGTACTCTCCCCAACCCCCTTTGCCTATTGTTTCCTCTGATGCAATTCAATGTTCTCCTTGTCCACACACATTTTATCCATCTCTTTGGCTACTACTGAAGACCCTTATGAAATCTGTGGTCTCTATCAGACATTTTTCTGAAGCTCCTTAGTTCAGTTATGGTATGGAAAATATAAAAAGATCAGTTAGAAGAGGGAAAACCAAAAACAGATTAAGGTAGGAAAAGTGTTAAAATGAACCATGTTCCTTAATGGGAAAATTTTATAATTTTTATTCATTATATTAGCAAAAAAACTGTCTTGCAGGGTAGCAACCAGATTGAGTTTTAGTCAACAGAACATTTTATTTTTTCAGGAGACTAAATTCTGATGATCTTTTCCACTTGAGTTAAGAATTTATGGAGAACTGTATGGCAGGTATTCAACTGTTTACAATAGATATGATCTAGCAACTCTACAGTCTTAGTCAGTATAAATCCAAATGAATGAAATCAGTGTCTTGAAAAGACATCTGCCTTCCACATTCACTGGAGCCCTAGTCCCAACAGCCAAAATGCAGAAACCTGTGTCAATCATTTGGCATACAAATAATATAATAGAATTTTATTCAGCCATTATAAAAGGAAAGGATTCTTATCGTATGTGACAACATGGATGGATTGGAGACTAACCATTACACTTAAAATGAATAATTATGTGCTATACATCCTAAGGCTAGAAGAAAGGGCTATGAAAAATGTCTACCACAAATATAGCTTATATTCTTGAGGACATAAATATGTTTAATGATATTTTAAACATACATATATATCAATCATGTGCATTCATTGAATATTACATAGTATTCCATTAATATGAGTAAAACTTTTATGTTTCTGTGTATTAGTTAAAACTTAAGAAAGATAAATTGCCAATCATTATAATTCAGAATTTACATTAGACTGTATTTTATATATTTTTTAGAACAAAAAGTAGCAGCATGGAGCTTCAATAATTAGCACTTCTAATAGATACTAGGTAAGTACTCTTCCACTAAGCAACATTCCTGGTCTCTTTTATTTTTATTTTATTTTAATTTTTTGAGACAAGGACTTGATGAATTGCTTAGGCAAAGCTGAACTCACTGAATGCCTCCAGGGAGGCTTTGGCCTTGTTCTCTTCCTATATTGGCCTCCTACTTAACTGCTTTTATAAATATGAGCCATCATGCCTAGCAAGAATTTCATTTTTGCCTGTGACTTGGTTTCATACTCTAGATCTCCTATAATGATTACGTTTGCATTATTACATTTATTTGATGGAAAATATGGTGTATTTGTGAGGGGAAACTCAACAATAAGAGTTCCATGGAGATTTTATACAAGGAATAGGCTGTCAATAAACTGGAAGAGTTGTAAGATTGGATATTTCTATCTTAGATATAAATTAAGTTTCTATATAGTATTACTGTAATGAGCAATTTAATATTAGTATCATTGCACTTCAGCTTAAAATCTAGAAATACAAAATAAGAAAATCTGAGACTTAAGTAAAGGAATGAATCTAAACTATTTGGAGTAGCTATCCACTCTATGACTTTTTCTGCCTGAAATTGTTTCCCTATACATAAGAGCTCATAGATTTTTATTCTTCTCCATGGAAACCTACTTTTCTCTACCAGCAATTCTACAGAGCCAATTACTACCACAAAGATATATGATACAGAAAATTGTATTGATAGTGACAGTCCTAGAGAAAATTGAACTGACTTTGTAAAGGACTATAAGGTTTCAATCAACTGTGTCAAATGTTTCAAAGTGATAATCTTAATATGATGTAAATAGACTAACACTCCTGGCCTATTCAGTGTATTGTGGACTTTGAAATGCCAGGTCACCCACTCTTCTGTGTTAGGAGGCATTGCATGCCTTTTTTGAGACAGAAGGGTTATTTAGTAAATGAAGAATAATTTCTCAAGTGTTACAGGTGGACATATGGTTGCATTGATCTGAAAATGCTTAACTGACTTAGACATCCAGAAAGTGGAAAAATAATCATTCTGGCCAAAGGTTAATTTGTTGTACTGCAGTGTTTGGCACCAAGAGGTATAGCCTAATCATTTTCTGGTGCTGCAACTGTGTATCAATTCCAGCAGTGGGTGTGTAGTTGATTATCTGCCAGTGGCAGGCTGCTGAGATGCTATTTTAGCTGGGGCCAGCTTGTAGTTATTATAATGATTTGACACTTATGCCCAAATTTAGTGTCAGGAAAGTTGAAGTCTCATTAGTTAGGAATAGTATAGGCTGTGCATTCAAAACTGTCCTTTGTTAGATTTAATTTGAAAACCAAAGCCACACAGATGTATCTATCAGTTCAATCTAAATGATTTTGAAATAAATGGTCATGATCACACAGGCACAATTTTGGGAATTCTTTATTCTAACACGACTACCTTTGGAAAGTCACAAGAAAGAAAAGTATATTCTTTGTCTCAGTCTTATATCTTGCTACACTTTGGTGACTTTCTGGGAAGTACCATTTGATCTTACTACTTTTTTCTTCTAGGTGTTGTTTACCATACTCATGGAACCTGTACATTTTCTAAGATATACCTTCTCAATACAATTTCCATTTCTTTTCTTATGAAATGTTTGGCTCTAGGATTAAAACAATATGCATATCCATCTTCCCTGTTTCTCCAGCAGTCTTCCTCATCCACTTTGTAGTTGGTTTTAATAGAATACTAATGATATTCTAATAGCATAATCTGACAACATTCACTTTTAGTTGGGTACACTGAAGTCTCTTAGTCTGAGACTGGGGAGAAGGATGCCCTTTTTTCTAATTGGAAAATTTTAAGAGGTAATTTCAAGCTTTAACTAGGTCTTTGTGTAGCTAACGGAGTGGTCATTAAGAGGAATATAGCTTAGTGATGGGCCATTTCTTATTCTTGGCAGGCTCAAAGAGGTACAATTTGAGAGAGAGGGGACAAAAGCGAGGAAGTAACATTACTTTGCATAATAATATGCTGTATTAGCTCCATTGTAAGGAGGATGACCTTGTAAATTATAGAACATTGAGGAATTATTTGCCTTTTACTCCTTACTAGAATCATTTGTATTGTCTTTGTCAAATCCTGTTTGTCCTCTAAAGACTGTGAGTGACTGAATGTGTGCACACACCGGTATGTGTAGGGATAGTATGCCGTTGGGCAATCAGAAGAGAAAACCACAATTCATACCAGAAATAGAAGCTCATATTAAAATATAAGAGCAGTTCCACTGTAGACTGGGATGCTTCCACAAGACAAAACTATGTATTTTTGTTCTCTAAGACACAATTTCAGAGTTATAAATAAAAGAGAAAGCAGAGAGATATACCCTAGGCTGAAACCTGACCTATGTGGAACACTGCCCTGAAAAGTAGGTAAAGATTTTCATAAGCATTATTATGGAATTTGAGTATTCCTTCCCACATATATACTGGATCCTTTTCATTTGAGGAGAACCATATTTTGCTAAGGTTTTTATTTATTTGCTTTGTTGTTGTTGTTATTGTTTTGTTCTCTTTCCATTCCTATGGTAATTCTCAACCATACAGGGATAAACAGAGGAAGTAACTCCCTATTCTCCGTTGTGTAGTCCATTAGAAAATACTGTACAAAATCCATGAAAGAGCTACAGTGGATTGGCCAAAAGAGAGATTCACAAAGTGTGTGGCAATGGCCTGTAATACAAAGGGGATGTCTGTGTGAACAACTAAGGAATTAAATCAGAGAAATTCTTCCCTGCCTCCAACAGGTTGGAAGGGAACATTTCCTGAAGATGTGGCTTGCTGCTTTCATTAATGTTTTTTTTTATAATCTTGATTAGAAACTATCAGTAGTTTATGAAAACAGATACATGAGGGTCAAGAAAATAAAACTCTAAAATATACCACTTCAGTGATTGAGAAAACCAAAGACTAGAATAGCTCTAACCTCGTTTTTCCCTTTGAAGTGGGGTGATAAAAGAATTCCTTAAAAGTAATTCAATAACCCCCAACTAACAGGTGTCTTGTTCTTGAGGCAGGAATGTCATCTGAATAACTTCTTGTTTAACCAGTTCTACACAACTGATCTGTTTGTTTTCACACCTAAATAAAGGAAATCCTCTCTGTGTCCTTTGTTCTTAATTTCTTAATATAATATTCATTTACTCTTTGAGAAGTTCATACATGTACACATTGTATTTAGACTGTATCCACCCCTCCAACTTCTCCAGACACACTCGCCTAATGTATCCCTTTCTCAGCTTCATGCCCTTTTCTTTTGTTGGAAG
This sequence comes from Cricetiscus sungorus, assembly GCA_030556225.1. Classification (NCBI taxonomy): domain Eukaryota; kingdom Metazoa; phylum Chordata; class Mammalia; order Rodentia; family Cricetidae; genus Cricetiscus; species Cricetiscus sungorus. Next base: position 3,978,459 of record JANBXA010000405.1, on the reverse strand, counting down.
GTTGTCTTAAGCACTTCATTTTTATGCTCTTGTGTAGCATAAAAGAGGTTAAATAAACTTGTACTTTTCTCTTGTTAGTTGTCTCTTATTATGTGATGTCAGTCATGAATCTTGGGATGTGTGAGGGAAATTTATTATTCTTTCTTTTCTCTTGGCAAAGTACTTCATATCTAGATACATTAATGCTATTATACTATTTACAATTCATTTTATATTGTTTTATAAAGAAACTTTTGGTTTTTAAAATATTTATTTTTATTTTATGTACATGAGTATTTTGCCTACACGCAAGAATATGCACCATTTGCAACCTGGTTCCTGAAGATGCCAAAAGAAGGCATTGGGTCCTCTAAAACCAGAGTTAGAGCCAGTTGTGAGCTGCTATGTGGGTGCTAATAACTCAACCTGGGTCCTGTGCAAGAGTGTTTTTAACCACATAACCATCTCTCCAGCATCCCAAAAGAATATATTCAAAGAAAATATTTTCTTCAAACATATTAAGAATGTTCCACATCATAGAGTTGTTTTTATTTTTACCATAAAGTCTAATTGGCAGTGTAAGATGTTATAAAGGTTTCATGACATTTTCCTGTCCATTTGTCTAAAAATCTACTGCAATTTGGATTCCACCCCCATGTCTTTCATTTTATTCAATATCCTCTTAAAACTTTATTTTACTTGATCATTGCCAAAGTGAAAATATTAAAGATTTCATTGATAGCTTCTTTTATATAAACTGCTGAGATAATGATGTGAGTTGAGAAAGGATGGACTTGAAAAGTATAGAAGGAATTGTTCTAGTGTTATTAAAAGTATGCTTGTATATTTTTATGTTAATTGCACATTACACAAGTCTTTCTCCCATCAAACATGCTGTAACTGCTTCTTGTCAAACACTACTGATTCACTTCCTTCTGTTTTATTCGCTGGATTCTATTTGTTTCATAATTTTAATTTGAAATTTGAAGTTAAATTTATATAAAATAGAATTTATATATCTTAAGTGTACATTTCAACCACTTTTAACACACACATATAGCCATACCACTTAAAATATAAAACATTAGCTTTGCACTAAAAATTACTCACATCCTCATAACTGTTTAAAAATATATAAGATTATTATGTTAAGGTACATTTTATTTCCTCACCTTTTCCTCAAATAATTTTGATAAGATTTACCACTTTTATTAATTTTGTTCAAATAACCAAAATATTTCCCATATTTTTTTACCACTGCTTTTCTATTTCAAAGATTTCCTTCTTTAAAATTTCTCCTGTTTTGTTTTGGGGGTCTTAGTATACTTTTTTTTGATAGTTTTCTAAGGTACAAACTGTTCACACAAAAAACACAGGTCTCATTTTAAGGGAATAGGGGGTCATTTATTCTTGAGCCATTTTGAGTAATCCTAGTCCAAGAACATGGAATTTGCTCCAAATTTCTTGTTCCAGTGTGGAAGTACTTTCATGAAGTTTTAAAGTTTTACAGAACAAAAATTAAAAAGTCACAATGTACGCGCCTGCCCTCGCCAGGGTAGATCTTCTTCATGCAGTTTTAATCAGGATCCTTTAAACATGTTGCTTCTGGCCTGCAGGGAGGGAGGGAGGGAGGGAGGGAGGGAGGGAGGGAGGGAGGGAGAGAGAGAGAGAGAGAGAGAGAGAGAGAGAGAGAGAGAGAGAGAGAGAGAGAGAGAGAGAGAGAGAGAGAGAGGGCACAGGCTTAAATACCCTTGAGCTAACCAACCCCAGTGAGCCACGTGGACTCTGCAGATAGGCTACTCTAATTCGGAAGCAGACAGGCTGAATGGACTCAACCAACCAAGGGCTTGTTTACCCAGAGAGTCTTTACCAGCGGGAAGATGTAAGGTAGAAGCCAGCACCACTTTAAGGCGTGGCATTACGTGGCTCTCTACATCACAAAACAAGGCAAGTTTAAAATCCATTGGTGAGGACATTAGAAATGTAGGTAGCAATGCAAGGGAAGCTTTCCCATAGGCCCCAGATGCTATCTGATGACAGTCTTAACTTTTGGATTGGTGGAAGTTGCTTGTCTGCTACATAAATAGACTCCAAATAGTTTTTATCTATTAGTCACTGTTAAGTCCAAAATGAGTGCCCCAAAATGGCAGTGTTGGTGACAATGTTTTGAATGGAAGGACTCTGACCTGGTAAACAGAAGAATTGTTATTGGATAAACAGAAGTTCAAATTCAGCATTCCTTAGGAAACTTGTAAAACAGGTTTCTGTCTACCAGGACCTCCCTTAATCTGCCCCAAAGGTCAACTACCTTGGCAAGAGCATCTATTTCCCAATCAATCTGAACAGTCTATATCAGCTCAAAAACGACCACCCTGATACATAAAATCCACTTGCTTTTCCTATTTAGTCTGCTTCTCTTTGCCAAAGGAGAGGAAGCCCTGGCAGTTTGACCCCAATAAACCTTTCTACCCATGGTGTGGTCCAGTTCAGTGGTTTCACTGCACCCTTGCTTACAGCCATGAGATGTTAGTTTCAACACAGGTGGGCAAGAAATAGCTCTTCCAGAGGGCTATAAGTCTTTGGATCCACAATATTCCAATCTGTCTACAGTACTGAAATTCTAAAGTCACAGATTCTTTTTAGTAGTTTTCATTCACAAAATATTAGTTAAAGATTTTAAATGTTCTACAACACAAACATTTAAAGCTATACATTTTTCTCTAAGCACTGCTTTCTTTATGTTCCTCAAACTTTGATGTTATATATTAGTTATTTTTCATCATATTATATTTCCTAAACTTTTATAAATTATTTTAATACAGAAATTACTTCTCAAAAACTTACCTTGTTATTCCTCTATGAAACAGAACTCTATTTTATTTCAGTGTTTAAATGTACTAATAATTATTTTATACCACATACAATGCTTTACTCCTTTGCCTGATTTTAAGTTTAATTATTTGTCTTTTGTTTTTTAGATGTAATCATTCATGACATAGTCTGATATAGACACTTATCTGACATTTATTTGTAAATGCTTTCCCCTTTCTTTAGATTATCATTTTCCATTCTTGATAGGATCATTTAGGATATGACAGTTTTGCAATATTGCTGAAAATCCAATTTATCTATTTTTTTCTAGTTTGCATGTTTATATCTAAGAAGGAGAAATCATTGCCCTAAGCTCTATCAAATTAACTTCTGCATGTGATGAAAAGTGAGAGTCCATTTTTATTTTTGCATATAGATATTCAGTTTTGTCAGCACCAATAGTTGAGAGGCTCATTCCTTTGCCAATCAGTGGTCTTGGACCCCTCACTGTGAATCAATTAGCCATGAATATATAGATTTTTGTCTATTCTATTGATGACTGTTAATCTTATGCAGGCATTACATTTTCATGATTATGGTAACTTTGTAGTAACTTATGAAATTAGGAAACAGTGTCCAGTTTTGTTCTTTTTTCCCTTCAAGGTTGTTCTAGCAATTTTGAGTCTTGCTTATATTTTTGTATTTTCCAGTACTTTGCATAATACATATTACATAATGAAAATGTATAATCACAATGGCCAAATTTGTAAATCTACATGCAAGTTTAATTGGGCATGCAAAATAAAAATAATATTTTAGCACATAACACATAATGAATTTAATAAAAATAGAACTGTCAATAACTTGTTAAAATTTTTGATACAAGCAGCATATGAAGACAATTATAGACACACATAACAAAATTATATGACATCTAAGTACTTTGATTTTTACAAAAAGTTAAATATCTCCATGTCTTCAAGATATGAGAAAGGTTTAGTAACATAAAAGATTAATGGATGATTTGTCCTCCTAAGAGATTCATACAAGGTTCCCCACAGAAGGGGAAAGGGACAAGACATCCTGAGCATATTGGGAGCAGAGTTGGGGCAGTGAGTGGAGAGGGAGTTAGGTGAAATAAAAGGGAAGAAGAGGAGGATATGAGTAGAACATGAGGGGCCAGAAGGGTTGAGTCAGGTGACCAACAGATGAGACCAAGAAAAGAGATAGGGGAGCCTTTATAGGTTTGAAGAGAAAACTGACACCAAAGAAAAGTCCAAAGACCTACAAGGATGACCCCAACTAACAATATGAGCAACAGTGGAAAGGCTACCATAAATGTCCTTCCCTGATAATGAGATGGATACCTAACTTATATGCCATCATAGAGCCCTCATCTAGTAGCTGATAGTAAAAGAAGCTGATGCCCACAGCTAAACACTGAGCCAAACTCTTGGAATCCAGTTGCAGAGAGGGAGGGGTGATAATAAAATGGGTCAAGACCAGGCTACAGAAACTCACAGAGACAGCTTACCTGAACAAGGGGGAGCTCATGGACCCTCCAGACTGATAGCTGGGAAACCAGCATTGGACTGACTCAGGCCCCCTGAACATGGGTCTCGGTTAAAAGGCCTGGGCAGTCTAAGGGACCTCTGATAGTGGATCAAGGATGTATCCCTGGTGCCTGAAAGGACTTTGGTAGCATATTCCCCATGGAGGGATACTCCCTTAGCCTAGAGGCAGGAGGGAGGGACTAGATCCTACTCCATATGACTTGACAGATTTTGATGATCCCTCCTGGAAGGCAACTCCCTTCCTGTTGACTGTGGGAGAAATGGGATGGGAGCTGGTCAGGGGGCATTGGAGGGAAGAAGGGAGAGGGAACTGGGATCTATATGTAAAATAAGAACATATACATACATATATATATATATACATACATATATATGTAAAATAAGAACATATACATATACATATATATATATATGGAGAGGCTTCACTTTCAAGACAAGAGAGGACCTTTAGTAAGAGTGGAGTGTGTGTGTGTGTGTGTGTGTGTGTGTGTGTGTGTGTGTGAGAGAGAGAGAGGGGGGGTCTCTTCTTATTCCCTTTGTTATATACGAGATGCTGAACTTAATCACATGATATCAAACTTCCTGCCACCCCTAAAATGTTATTAAAGTGAAAAGCATTAAAAAAAGTTTATATCAAAGATATCAAGGTAACTGCAAATTAGGAAATATCATATTAAAGTATTTATGAATACCTGAAAAAAAATTACAACTAGGCCGTGCAGTGGTAGTGTACACTTTTATTCCCAGCACTGGGGAGGCAGAGGCAGGAGGATCTCTGTAACATCAAGGCCAGCCTACAGAGTGAGTTCCAGGACAGCCAGGGCTATACTGAGAAAACCTGTTTCAGGAAAATAAAATAAAAAATACTCATAACTAACCAGTTTTGAAAATAGCATGCACACAATGCTGCAGAAATAATACTTGGAAATAATTTAGATGTCCATATTAAAGATCATGAATTCTCTGAACATAGTGCTGGCATGTTATCAATAAACACTGAAAGTAGTATGAATGTTAGAAAGCACAGCATGAAACAGTCCTTTGTGGTAATATAACAAAATAATTTCCTAAGGAGTTTTTAATGTTCACTTCACATTTTATTACATTTTGTGTTAATGAAAGCACTTGAAAACATGTAATGTAGAATGATGATAATATATGTTTATAACAATTTTTAATTAGTTATTTTTGTGTTTTTTTACAGACAGGAAAATAAGAATTATGAAATCCTTTGTAGAATTAGGTTAGGCAGTGACTTATATGTGGAAAGGATGATGCAAAGATATAATGGAGCACCAAAGAATATAGAGGTTCAGTGAAAAAGATCATTACAAAAAAGATGGTTTGTCCTGTAGACCTAGGTTCAAAAATACTTTTTTTTCTGATATACTGTATCCTGACTATGGTTTTCCCTCCTATTCCTCCCAGTGTCTCCCATCCTATCCATATCCATCCCATTTCTGTCTACTATTAGAAAATAATCAGGAATCTAAGGGATAATAGTAAAATAAAATATAACAAGAGAAAAAGCAACACATCAGAATAGAACAAAATAAAACATAAAAAAAGAAGCACCCCTTCCCAAGGCGTATGAAACATAGATGTGCAGAGTCAGGAATTTCAGAAAAACACTAACTGGACAACATAATATGTATGCAAAGTACCTGTGGGGTAAAAAGAGAGAGAAAACACACATATAAATAAAATAAAAATAGAAGGTAAGATAATGTTTAATTTTTTAAGCCCTAACATAATATTATGAGATAAAGAACCTCCAAAGATGCCATTGAGTTCATTTTCTGTTGGCCATCTGCTACTGGACATGCAGCCTACCCTTAAGAGTAGTTTGTTTCCTCATTGAATTTCCTTTACAAGAAAGCTAGAGAATCATTTGCAAATGGGTATTAACGCAGGTAGTTTCTGGGTTAGCAATGTGTCCACTTCTTTCAGCTCTAGGACCCCATCAAGTACAAACCAGTGTAGGCCCTGTACAGGTTGCTTCATTTTCTGTCAGTTCGTTATGTACATTAATTCTGTTGATTTAGAGGGCCTTGTTTCTTTGTTCTCCCCCACACCCCCTTGCTTTTATATTCTTTCCTTCTTTTCTTCCACAAGGTTCCATGAGAGGAGGAGGTTGAGGGGGACATCCTATTTAGGGGTGAGTTTCCAGGTCTCTCACTCTCTGCATAATTTCTGGATGTATGTCTCTATTTGTTTCAATATGCTTTAGGAGGACACTTTTCTGATAATGACTGAACAAGGCAATGCTTTATGAGTATAGAATGTTATGAGGAGTCATTTTAATGCTACATCATCATCATCATCATCATCATTATTATTATTATTATTATTTTAAAGAACATTAGTGTTCACTTTTACTCTAGGTCCCTTGGATATCTAGTCTTAGGTTCTTGGTCACCCAGGCATTGCTGCTTATGCATTCCATGTTGTAGAGTGGTTCTTAAGACAAATCAGATATTGGTTGTTACTTCCATAGATTTGTGTGTTCCAGATATCCTGAATATTTTGTACCAGGAGTAATTTTTTAGATTTAATATTTTCTTTGACTAAGGTATCCATTTCATTCATTGTATATAAAATGCCTAAGATTCTCCTTTCTGTCTCTTGTATACTGTTAGTAAGGCTTGCTTATGAGGTTCCTGTTTGGATTCCTAAATTTTCATTTCCAGATTTCCAAGTTTGAATTTTCTTTATTGATTCTCATTCCAGTTTCTTGTCTTGAATGGTTTTATTCATTTCCTTTTATTTTTATTTGTGTTTTCATAGCTTTCTTTGAAGTATTTAGTCATTTCCTCTTTAAGGATCTCTATCATATTCATAAAGGGTGTTTAAAAGTCTTTTCATGTTCTTCAGCCATGTGCTAGTTTTCAGGGCTTGCTGGGCATTACTGGAAACATATTTCCTGGCTGATAGTGTGTTTTTTCACTGGCCTCTGGGTTTGGCAAGATTTTAATTCTAGGTGCTGATTTCTGGTCTTGTCTTTGTTGGATGGGTGTTTTGTTCCTTGTTTTCTTGTGCTCTCCCTGGTTCTTAGGAGGGTGAGGTAAGTGTATGTTGCCTGAAAGGGAATTTTTCTTGGCTCATGATAGGTGTGGCCACTGGGGGTGCCACACAAAATGCTTTTCTGGGTCTTGGTGGCTGACACAGAGCTGGGGATGAGGCTGGGGAATGAATTTGGAGAAGAGGAGGCAAAATGAGGAGCTGAAGCTTGCCTAATTGCTTCTCTGGTAGACTTGCCTAGTGGGTTCCACGGAAATGTCCCCTGGAGTTGAAGGTTGAGATAATTGGACAAGTGGGGAGGAAGCTTAGAGGCGATCTGTATGGTCCACTGGAGATTGTAGCAGTGAGAGAAGGGGGGGGGCACCACAGTAGGTGGACTTCTACAGAGGTGGTAATTTCTAGGGTTTTATAGGGATAATATTTTTTTAAACACACCAATTTGAGCAGCATTACTGGAATTAATGCTTTAAGTTTTATTGACCCACAAATGTGGCATTTTTTTTAATCTTTTGTTTTTATCTTTAATTATTTTAGGTTTACTTTTACTTTTTGGAGTACATGTATTGTTCTTTTTTATTCTAAGTATTTTACTGTTTTGCCATTATTATGAAGGAATTACGATCTTAATTATATTTCATTGCAAGTGTTTAGAAAAGCAATTTATTTTTCTATATTGATATGTAGCCTGACAACTTTCTTAATCCATTTATTAGTTTTAGCAATTTTTAGTGATTTCTTATGGTTTTATAGATACTACATTATGTCCTATGTATGCATAGTATTATTCCTTCATTTACATTCTGGATGGCTTTATTAGATGTTCTTGTCAAATTACCTACAAAACTCCAGCACAACACTGACTAAAAAGGACCAAGAGAAGCTATCCTTAACTTATTCCTCATTTTATGAGGGAAATACTCTCCCTTATGATTATATTGAATGTTAGTAGTTATGGATTTTTGTAGATGCTTGTTATTAAGTGGAAGAAGCTTTCTTTTATTCCCATTTTAATGTTTAAATAAAAAAGAGAGATTAAATTTTATCAGTCTTTCAGCATCTACTAAAATGATTAGGTTGTTTTTATGTTTTTATTCTAATGATACTGTACTATATATTAACTGATTTTCAGCTGTTAAAACAAAGCTGTCATTGTTGAGATGAATTCCATTTGAGCCCAGTGTACAATTACTTTCAAGTGTCATTACATACAATTTGCTAATGTTTTGAGAATTTTGTGCTGAATTTATGAAAGATATTGTTCTGTAGTTTCTTACGATATGTTTTCCCTATTTTTGGTATAAGTGTACAGTCATTTCACAGAATGAATTGTTATCTTCTTTGAAAGAAATTTAAAGGGTTGTTATTCATTTTCGTTTAAATGTTTGGTAAAATTCATCCATCAAGCTACCTTGGTTTGAACAAATAAGTGGGCATTTTAAAATATTTTATCTATTATTATTATTATTATTATTATTATTGTGTATATATGAAGTGGGGGATATGAACACATACCACAGTGCACATGTGGTATAAGGATAACTTTCAGTAGTTGGTTCTTTTCATCCACTGTAGGTTCCAGTGATTGACCCTATTGTGGTATCTAGTTTGTGTACAAATATTTTTGCTTACACAGAGGCTCTTTTACTAGCCTTCTCATCAAACCAGTGGGCATTATTATTAACAATATAATTTATGTAGTTACCTATCATAAAAAGATCTTGTTCGCTTTTTTGCCCTTATGCCACAAAAACACACAGAAAAATGTGATCATGTGAAGTATTAGACTCTTACCATGTACTGCATTTGTTGATATCTAACCTCCAGAATTGCAATAAATGTGTGTGTGTGTGTGTGTGTGTGTGTGTGTGCGTGTATGTGTGTGTGTGTGTGTGTGTGTGTGTGTGTGTGTGTGTGTTACCCAATTTAAGGCTTTGTCTCTCTTACAATGTCTGCTTTATCTCTGGTGAAAACTTAAAGTCTACTTTGTCTTCAAAACTCTTCTTTGTCTGCTGTCAGTATAACTAAATTATCCTTTTTTATGTTTTCTGTCATTTTTTCTTATTATTTCCTACTTTTCACGACCAAAATTCCTAGAAGAAATGCTCAGATTGCTCCATAAAATTTGTTGAGCAGTATTATTCACTGAGTGCTATTTTATATAGTACTAGTGAGGTCTTTGGAAAGTCATGGAATATCTCTTATGGGGGAATAAGCTTTCTACTCAGTGCTTCTCTTAAGCTCTGATGAGTTTCAAAATAATGCCTGGGGACAGTAACTGAATGATACTTGAATTATTTTTATTCAATAAGTAAATTAATCTTCCTATAAATATACAAAGCAAGTATATAAGGATAATGTACAAAATATTTGTAATGAAAGAGAGCACCTCAAAATAAGGGACAATCGCATTGCCTTTCTTGTTGCTTGATTTATTTTTGTTGTTCTGGGGAAACTATGTAGTGTGTTGTCAGATAGTTTTAACGAACAACTATTGTTATAACTTCTGGAATTCCATGTCCAAGAAAGGGTTTTTAAATGATTCCAGAGAAGGAAATGATTTTGTTACTGTTCATTTGTTTATTTGTAGTATGTATCTATATTGTTTAGCTCAGAAGGTCCATGTGGTAGTTTGAATGAAATTGGCCCCAAAGGGATTGTCACTATTCGAAGGTGTGGCTTCATAGGAGTAGGTATGGCTTTGTTGGAAGAAGTAGTGGAGGAGGGCTTTGAGGTCTCATATATGCTCAAAATACTGCCCAGTGTCTCAGTTCACTTCCTGTTTCCTGCATATGAAAGTGCAAAACTCTCCGCTCCTTTTTTTAGTATGTCTGCCTGCATGCCACAATGTTCCCTGCCATGACAATAATGGACTAAACCTCTGAACTGTAAGCTGCCACCCTCATGAAATGTTTTCCTTTATAAGAGTTGCCATGATCATGGTGTCTCTTCACAGCAATAGAAACCCTAACTAAGACAGTACATGAATGTGAATTTGGGAAATACTTCTACAAGAGGAATGCTTTACAAAAAGGCAAACTAATGTAATAATGCAGTTAAAGGTCAAACAATTGATTTTTTTCTCAAAGCAGAATCTCCAAAGCCATTTTTCTTAGTTTGTTAAGACTTCTGGTATTTTCTTTTGGGTGAGAGGATAGAACACATTTATTTCTGTTGCTATATTTTAGAAATACAATACACTGTGACTAGAATTTCTGTTCAGAATTTGAAAAGTATGAATCAGTGCATTTTATTTATTTGTTTTTACTTGTATTTTTTATTTTCTTGTATTGAAAAATATTTTTCATCTGATACATTTTTATCATTCTTTACTGTACCTACAACTCTTTCCCCTTTCTTCTACTCTCTCTTTAGAAAACAAATAGACAAACAAACAAACAAGAAAGGAAGCCAGAGTAAGGACTCAGTGGTTAAGAGCACTACCTGCTTCCAGAGGACCCAGATTCAATTCTAAGCACCCACATGGCAGTGAACAACTGTCTGTAACCACAAATCTGACACCCTCACACAGACATACATGCCTGCAAAACACCAGTGGAAGCAAAATAAAAATATGGTGCAGAAGACAGATGGGATGGGGGTCAGATTTGGGGCATTGGAGAATGGGAGGGAGAGGGAACTGGGATTGATATACAAAATAAGATTGTTTCTAATTTAAATAAATAAAAACAAAGTATTTAAAAAATATGAAAAATACATAAGAAACACACACACACACACACACACACAAACACCATAAAGCAGGAACCATAATGTATAAGCAAAAGACCCAAAAAATGCCAAACAAAGCAATATGATACCAAAAGTCTACAAAAATACCATTGAGTTAATTCATGTTGGCCATCTACTGCTGGGCAGGGGGGGCGGGCTACCCTGAAGTTTGGTTAATATACCCAGTAAGACTCCATTGAGAAAACCAATTATTCCTTTGGAAGCAGGTGTCAAGTGAAGATAGATTGGAGTCTATCCACTTTCCCTTCTCATTGATTGCACCCCATCTGGCTAGACCTTGTGCAGGCCCTGTGTATGTTACCACAGTCTCTGTGAGTTCAAATGTGCATCAGTCTTTTTGTGACTTGAAGGCACTATTTCCTTGGCTTATCCATCCACTTTGGCTCCTGAAATCTTTCTGGCCTTTCTTCAGCATAATTCCATGAGCCCTGGCAGATGGGTTGATGGAGACATCTCACTTAGGAGTATGTTCCAAAATCTCTCAAATATATATATATGGGTCTCTGTTGATGGCTGAATGAGACACAGATCTGTGAGTATAGTAGAATGTCATTAGACATCATTTTATTGCTACTGTTTTTTTTTTTAAACAGAGCAGTAGTATTTGGTTTTTCCCTAGGTCCCTGGGCTGTCTAGTCTCAGGTTCTTAGCCATCCAAGTACTGTCAAGTATAGGTTCCATCTCATGAAGTGGATCTTAAATCCAATCAGATATTGGCTGGTTACTTCAACAAATCTTGTACCAATATTGCACCAGCATATGATGTAAGCAGGTCACCACTGTAGATCAAAGTACTTATAGCTGGTTTGCTATTTACCTCTCTCCACTGCTAACACAAAGAGTATCTTCTAGTACCATGAACACTAGTCAGTAGGTGAAGGAGTCTAGGTAGGCATCAGCTACCTTTCTCTGTGCTCAAGGAATTATGTAAGTGTTGTCTACAGCAATAAGGCTTTACCATCAGTTTGTGGAGAGGAATCTATACTCTTGGCAACAGCCTGGGTTGTTTAGGGATTCCCATGGGGCCCCTGTGGCCAAGAACTCAATTAGATATAACCCATTTCTGGCACTGGAGGTTTCATTTGATTAAGAAGTTTCTACTGTATGAGGTTTCCATATCACACTTCAAATGACCCTTAATTTTTAGCTGTCTCTCCCTGTATTCCCTCCCTTGTCACTCTCTTCTATCCCCTTCCCCTGCACTCCTTTCTCCCCTGCCTATTCTATTTCTTTTTCCTTGGAATATCCTCTCTTCCTCCTTAGTTCCTTACTTTATGGTTACATTAATTGTAACACGTCAAAAGCTTAAAAACTAACATCCACATATTAGAAAAAGCATACAACATTTGTATTTTGGTATCTTAGTCCCACATTCAGCATGATTTTCTCTATTCTATTTATTTACCTCAGAATTTTATGACTTCATTGTTTATGGCTTGGTAAGATTCCACCAAGTAAATATATCCCATTTGGGGGGGTGGGGTCATTCATCAGTTATCAGTTGATGATCATATAGTCTGTTTTCAATATTTGACTATAATGAATAGAGCAGCAATGAACATGGATGAGCAGGCATCTCTGTAATGGGATGTAGAATCCTTGGGTATATGCCTAAGTATGGTAAAGCTGAGGGACTGCCACACTGCTTTCCATAGCGGCTGTACAAATTTGGACTCCCACTAGCAATGAATGAGGGTTCTCCTTTCCCCACATCCTCACCAACATAAGCTGTCATTTTTTTTATATTGAACTTGGTCATTCTTTCTGGTGTAAGGTAAAATCTCAAAGTAGTTTTGACTTTCAGTTCCTTGATAAATAATGATATTGAACTTTTCTTCAATGTTTCTCAGCCAGTCTTGTTTCATCTTTTGAGAACTGTCTGTTTAGTTTGGTCCCCATTTTTAAATTGATTGTTTTCTTTTTCTCTTTTAGTACTTTATATATTTTAGGTATTATCCTTCTATTAGATGTGTAATTAGTAAAGTCTTTCCATTTTGTAGCCTGCTGCTTTGCCCGAATTACGGTTTCTTTTGCCATACAGAAGAATTTCAGTTTCATAAACCTCCATTTATTAATTGGTCACCTAAATGAGAAATTTCTTGGTCTTTTATTATCTCTCTAGTATGGTATCTCAATAGAACACATCATGTATTATATATAGTAAGATTTGTACCTGTTTCATCCACTGTCATATCCTCAGTCCATAAAGCACACCTCATACAAAGTAGGTACTCAATAAACATTTATCTAATCAGTAGTTAATAACTTGTAGTTTATATTTATATTTATCTAATCAGTAGTTTAATGACACTGGTAGCATACTACTTGGGAGCATCAAGACAGTGAAGTATTAGAGGTAAGTGTCATAAGACATCATCTTGTTCCATTTTAGCAATTTGCTTTGCTAAGTATATAGTTAATACTTTTCTTTGTTGAGCTCAGTCCATTGTCTGATGGCCATATGAATGATGAGGTCTCTCACATATTTCTCCAGCCAAGATCTATCTGTGGAATACCAGGCAGCCATAGGAATGTTATTGGAATTTCTAGTTAAATATCCCATGGGTACTGAAATTACTGAAATTATTCTCAGTAGCTCCTGCCTTTGAGAGTAATCATGAGAAAACTGAAATGTAACATAGTTGATTAATTATATACACAATCATTTTTTTTTCCTTTAGCTTCCAGGATAATACATGTTCAAATCACAAAAGTTTGATTACATTCTGTCTTATTCTAAACTAGCACATATATTCTAATCTAATTTGTGTTCTCTAGAGCTTTTCGTTCACTTTACCATTTTCATTTTCCTGCAAGTCACTTAATCGTCTTTGCAGAATTAAGTATAAATAGAAGAACAAACTTACCTTCTTTTGAAACTGTTTATTTTTTCCATCTTCAATTTTGGTTTGTATGGCTCCCTTCATTTCTGGTTCTACATTTAATGCAATACTTTTCTTTCTTCTATCTTTTTGATACCTTGCTTATATTCCATGGCATTTCTAGAAGTTATTTCTAGAAGACATCCTTATTGATGTTTCTTTTCAGTTCTAATGCCTTTGTGAATGGTCCTCTACATAGGAAAGAAATCCAGACTGCATCACTCTGAGGCAAAGCTAACCTTTAAAGATATACCTCTGCATCGGTCCATCATCTTCAGTTGGTATAGATGGACTCTCTTGGACATGTCTTGAGTATTCCATGCTGTTCAGCATTTCCAGGAATTCCTATGAACTCTTCTCTCTTTCTGTAGAGACTTACTTTTTTCTATTTGAAACCCTTAACCTTTAGAATCTGATTGTAAGTAACAACTTCAAGGAAGTTTTCCAGTATTGACATTGCTTTTACCAGGTAATTCTAGGCTTGTGTCAAGTTGACAAAATTACTATCCAGACAACCACTATGTCATTTCATTAGACTATTGTTTTTGAAATCAATAAATGTTTTTGTTGTTCCTGCTGTTAACTTTTCCTCTTGAATTATAAAAATAACTTAGAAATCCTCCTTTTCAAAGTATGGTGTGTATTTTAATTTAAATTTTGGTGAAGGGAAAATATTTGCATGTTTTTTTTCTTTTATTCAGATCATATGAAAATCAGAGCCATAAATTTGACAAAGTATAAGTAAATCACTGCTTTATAATTTTAATGCCTTTAGGAAAATCTGTTAGGTAATATATCTGGATGCTATTTTGTTAAATTTCACTTTAAGTAAAATTATCAAATGGGAATTTTCTTTCATTAATTTCTAATGTCAAAGATATAGGTGAGTGAATGGGCTACACAGAAAATGACTGCTTTCTGAAAACATTTTTGGAAAATGTCATTACTCTAAAAAAAATCTGACTATCTTTTTAAAATTATCTCATTTAATTTTTAGAACAATATAAAATTCAATAATTTCAAAATAATCACATAATATTTTGGTGTGCTCCTTCTAAGATTTTCCCATGCAAACATTCATTTTAAAACTACAATCACACTACAATTACAATTTTAATTTCTATATCTTGTATATTTTTATTTAGGTAAGTATGAACTTGAATCATCATTTTTGATTAATTCATGGAGTGTACATTTTGTAAACATATACCAAACAAGTATTAGAATACTTTACCATTGAAGGGCATTAGGGCATTTTATTGTTTTAAATTCTTCACTATTTATAAACACTGTTATAAATATCTTTATGTGTATGTTTTTATAACTTTTCTTATTAGTTTATGTCTTAATTTTGTTTCCCATTGCTGTAATAAAATACTCTGACAATAGAAACTTAGGGTTGAAAAGGTTTGTTTGGCTCACACTTCAAAGTTAAACACCATCATTATGGGGAAGTTAATGGAGCAGGGATTTGAATCAGATAGTCAAATTATACTTACAATTAAGGGCAAGAGAGAAATAAATGAATCTATACAATGAAGCTTTACATGTTAGTACTTAAATTACTTTTCCACTCTTACACACTTCAAGATCACCTGCCTAGGGAATGATGCCACCCAAAATGTATGTGTCTTCCTATCTCAATTATTGAAGTTAAGATGATCCCTTGAAGAGATTTTCAGAGGCCAAACTATCTTGATAAACCCCTCACAGGTATGTCTGGTGATGTGTCTCTTAGTTGTCAGGTTGACAATATTATAATTCCATGAGAGTTACTAAAGATCACTATTTCAAGATAGAATTGCCAGATTGAAAAGTATAAAGTTAATATGAACATTAGAGATCTGGCCCCACCCCTCAGTGGCCATATGGTGGCATGCATGGGTAAGAGAAGTCATTCTCTCTCAACCCCTCACTACCTGTACTGGGTGAGAGAGCTGGCCCTGAGCTCATAAGAGATGGAGAGCTGTCCCCACCCTCATCAGTTGCAGCAATTGGGAAACTGGCCCCTATACCTCACCTGGGAAACATGGTAGAACTGATTCTGAAAATGTAGGTGCAAGTGTACTGACCCTGAGGTAAGAGAATGGTCTTGCCCCTTGCTCATCCCTACAAAAGGTAACCTAGCTCAGGCAATACTAGTAAGCTCACCTGACTGGCAGTTTGACCAACCCTGCAACTACCAGGCTCAGAAACCAGGGTTATGAGTTGTCTCAATCCAACATCCAACCCATCTATGATCTGCTAGAGTATGTGAAGGGGCCAGTCCTGCAGACTCAAAGCTATAGGATGTCCAGGACACAGGACAACAGGATAGCCAAGAGGAATCTCAGTGAGGGACTGCCATGGTGTAGCAGAAACTATAGGCATTGAACAGGACAAATGACTCTATGTAAGGAACATTTGCAAGAAAAGAAAATCATGGATAAAGGGGTTTGCTGCACGAGTCACTGTGTCATACTACAGCTTCCATGATGAAACATTTCTTTTCTCTCTCTCTCATTTTTTTTTAGTTTGGAGGTTGCAAGGATAGAGGGCAGATACAAAAGGACAGGAGATGCATGGTGTGAACGACATAAAGAATAAATTAAAAGTTTATTTCAAAAGTATGAGTTTGAGCAGGGTAATAGATATGGATCTATTTTGCATTCTTCTACATGCTGACATTATTATGTTGAAGATGCTTTCTTTTTTCCACTGTATAATTTTGGCTTCTTTCTTAAAACACAAGTATTCATAGGTGTATAGATATATGTGAGGGTATTTCATTCCACTGGTCCTCCTTTCTGTTTTTATGCAATGCCAAGCTTTTTTTTATTACTATAACTCTATAGTAGAGCTTCAAGTCAGGAATGGTAATGCCTCCAGATGATCCTTTATTGTGTAGGGTTGCTTTGGCTATCCTGGGTTTTCTTTGTTTTTCTATATACAGTATTTTTTTCAAGGTCTGTGAAGAATTGTGCTGGGATTCTGATGAGGATTGCATTGAATCTGTGGATTACTTTTGGTATTATTGGCTTTTTCACTATGTTAATCCTACCTATCCATGAACATAGGAGATGTTTCCATTTTTGATATCCTCTTCAATCTCCTTATTCAAAGATTTAAAGTTCTTATACAGATCTTTAACTTGTTTGGTTAGAGGTACTCCTGTATTATTTGTGGCTATTATAAAGTGTGCTGTTTCTCTGAGTTCTTTCTTAGACAGTTTATCATTTGTATATAAGAGGGATACTGATTTTTTGCATTAATTTTGTATCCCACCACATTACTGAAGATGTTTATCAGCTTTTTATGAGTTTGCTGGTAGAACTTTTGGAGTCACATATGTGTATAATCATATCATCTGCAAATAATGAAAGTTTGATTTCTATTGCCCTACACAAAACTCAAGTCCAAGTGTATCAAAGACCAAATATAAATCTGGTTACACTGAACCAGATAGAAGAAATGGTGGGATACATTAGCACAGGGGACTACTTCCTGAATATAATACCAATAACACAGACACTGAGTTTGACAATAAACGGGACCTCCTGAAACTAAAAAGCTTCTATAAGGGAAAGGACACTGACAATAAAACAAATTTGGCAGCCTGCAAAATGGAAAAAGATCTTCACCAATCCCACATCTGACAGGGGCTCATCTCCAGAATATATAAAGAAGTCAAGAAACTAGACATCAAAATACCAAATAATCCAATTTTAAAATGGGGTACAGATCTCAACAAAGAATTCTCAACTGAAGAATCTCAAATGGCAAAAATACACTTAAAGAATTATTCAACATCCTTAGCCAACAGGGAAATGCAAATCAAAAGAACTCTGATGTGCCATGTTACGTCTCTTAGAATGGTTAAGATCAAAAACACAGATGACAGTGTATTTTGGAGAGGATGTAGAGTAAGGGGAACACTCCACCGCTGCTGGTAGGGGAACAAACTTGTACAGTCACTTTGGAAATCAATATGGCAGATTCTCAGAAAATAAGGGATCAATCCACCTCAGGACCCACCTGTACCAATTTTTGGCATATACCCAAAGGATGCACACTCATACCACAAGAACACACGCTGAACTATGTTCATAGTAAATTATTTTTAATATCCAAAACCTTAAAACAACCTATAATGGATCAGGAAAATGTGGTACATTTACACAATGTAATATTACTCAACTGTAAAAACAAACAAACAAACAACAACAACAAAAAGATATTATGCAATTTTCAGGAAAATGGATGGAACTAGAAAAATATCATTCCGAGTATGCTAACCCAGACCAAGAAAGATAAACATGACGTGTACTCACTCATAAGTGGTTATTACGAGTAAAATACAGGATAACCAACCTACAATCCACAGCTCCAGAGAGGTTACATAACAAAGAGGAGCCAATGAGGGATGCATGGATTCCACTGGAAAGGGGAAATAAAAGAGATATCCTGGGTAAATTGGGGATGGGGTAGGGAATGGAAACTTGAGGGAGCAGGCTGGGTGCTGGAGGCAAGTTGGGGTTGGTCAGAGGGGGAAGAATAATGAGTGAGACATCTTGATGGGGACATTTCAAGGTTAGGGGAAAACTTGTGCCAGGGAAACTCTCAATAATCCACAAGGATGACCCCAGCTTAGGCTCCTAGCAATAGTGGAGAGGGTGCCTGAACTGGCCATCTCCTGTAATCAAATTGGTGACTATCCTAATTGTCATCAGAGAGACTTTATCTAGAAACTAATAGAAGCAGATGTAGAGATCCCCAGGCAATCACTAGGCTGAGCTCCAGGAGTCCTGCCGAAGAAAGGGAGGAGGGATTGTACAAACCAGAGTGGTCAGGATCATGATGGAGGAATCCGCTTTTGGGACCACATGAACTGTGGACCAACAGTTATGGAGCCTAAATGAGACCAACCTAGGCCCTCTGCATGTGTGTGACTGTTGTGTAGCTTGGTCTATTTGTAAGGCTCCTGGCAATGGGATCAAGATCTGTCCCTGGTGCTTTGCTTTTGAGAACCCATTCCCTATGCTGGATTACCTTCCCTAGCCTTGGTGCAGGGGGAGGAGCTTGGTTCTACCTCAACTTGTTGTACCATTGTTATTCCAAGCCCATGGGACGCCTGCCCCTTTCTGAATAGAGATGGTGGAGTAATACATGGGGAGGGGATAGATAGGATGTGAGGATAAAGAATGGGAGAAGAATGGGGAGGAGAAATAGGTCAGTATGTATAATAAATGAAAAATGTCAATGAAATAAAATAAAATTTTGAAAAATAGTAGAGCAAATAAAAAGGAAGTGTTTATCAATTGTAGGAATTTCCAAAGTTTATTTTTTGGTTCATTTGTATATACTTTCATGTGCAAATAAAGATATGTTGACTTCTTTCTTTCTAAAATAAAAGAATGAAGTTACCTGGCTCCAGAAACACACAGCAATATTCTAGCCAGCCTGGGCATCTTAATGAAACCCTATCTCAAAACAGATGTAACAAACAACAATTCTCCAAAAGTGGATTTGAGATATAAGATCAGTAACTTACCACTTATCATTCCCTAGATTTAACCACTAAAATATGAAAATAATTTATGAAACTTGTTAGAACATAAAACACAATGAAATTATACCATATGTGATAATTAATATCAAATATAAAATGAGTCATTTGACCTGAGAAATCCAAAGGAATTAAGGCTGCTTCACTCCATGAAAAACAAGTCTTTAATGGTAAGATTCTAATAATCTGAAATATTAGATTGGAATCTTTTACAGCATAGAGCATACTGGCAAAGAACACAAGTATTATTAAGTTCCATGGGGAAAAGAATGCAAAGACTGAGTGACAGCATATAAAAATGATGCCTCTATACCCTTAAACAAATTGGTGTAGGAGACTGCTTCCTGAACGTTAACTCCAGTAACAAAGTCATTGAAATCATCAATTAATAAATGGGACCTTCTCAAACTTAGAAGCTTCTGTAAGGCAAAGGACACAGTGGAGAAGACCAAACGACAGCCCACAGACTGGGAAAATATTTTACCAATCCTACATCTGACAAAGGGTTGATCTCCAAAATATACAAAGAACTCAACAAGCTAGTCAACAAAACACCAAATAAATCTATTTAAAAATGGGGTACAGAATTGAAGAAAGAATTCTCAATAGAGGAAATCAAAAAGGCTGAAAGACATTTAAGAAAGTGCTCAACATCCTTAGCTCTCAGGGAAATGCAAATTAAAACAACTTTGAGATACCATCTTACTCCTGCCAGAATGACTAAAATTAGAAACACCAGTGACAACTTATGCTGGAGAGGATGTGGAGAAAGGGAACACTCCTCCACTGCTGGTGGGAGTGCAAACTTGTACAGCCAATTTGGAGATCAGTATGGTGGTTCCTCATGAAAATGGGAATTAGTTTACCCAGCAATACTCCTCTTAGGCATATACCCAAATGATCCACATCCATGCAACAAAGACATGTGCTCAACTATGTTCATAGCAGCATTATTTGTAATAGCAAGAACCTAGAAGCAACCTAGATGGCCCTCAACTGAGGAGTAGATAAAGAAGATATGGCACATCTACACAATGGAATACTACTCTGCAGTAAAAAAATAAAAGAATCTTGAAATTCACAGGCAAGTGGATGGAACTTGAAGAAACCATCCTGAATGAGGTAACCCAGTCACAAAAAGAGGTATGTAGTCACTCATATATAGATTTTAGACCTAAAGCAAAGGATCACCAGCCTATAATTCACACCACCAGAGGAACTAGGATACAAGGTGTATTCTAAGAGATTCATATAAGGTCCCTCCCAAAAGGGGGAAGGGACAAGTCCCCTGAGCACATGGGAAATGGGGGGCAGTGAATGGAGAGAGATCTAGGAGAAAGAGAAGGGGAGGAGAGGAAAGCACATGTGACTAGGAAGACTGAGCCAGGGTAGGAATAGAAGACAGGAAAAAGAGAGAGAGAGAGAGAGAGAGAGAGAGAGAGAGAGAGAGAGAGAGAGAGAGAGAGAGAGAGAGAGAGAGAGCGCGAACATAAAAGAGGGAGCCATTATTGATTTGAAGAGAAAACTGAACCTAAAGAAAGGTCTAGAGACTTACAAGACTGACCCCAACTAACAATTTGAGCAACAGTGGAAAGGCTACCATAAATGTCCTTCCCTGATAGTGAGATCAACAACTAACTTATCCACCATCATGGAGCCCTCATCTAATACCTGTTGGAAACAGAAGCAACAGAAGCAATACCCACACCTAAACACTGAGTTGAACTAGAATCCAGATGCAGAGAGAGGGGACAAGACCAGATTTCAGAAACACATAAAGACAGCTGACCTGAACAAGGAGGAGCTAATGCCTGCTCCCCGCCCCCCCCCCCGACTGATAGCTGGGACTCCTGCATGGGACTGACTCAGACCTGCTGAATATGGGTCTCAGCTATAAGGACTGAACAGTCTAAGGGACCCCAGACAGGGGAACCAGGATGTATTCCTGGTGCACAAAAGGACCTTGCAGACACATCCCCCATTGGAGGGATACTCTCTTAACCTAGAGAGAGGAAAGACGTCCTGGTCCCTGCTTCAAATGACTTGACAGATTTATTGACTCCACCTGGATAACATAGCCCTACATGTGGAATGGGGGTGGGGGCATGGGAGGGGAGGGTGGTCAGGGTGCATGTCACAGGGGAAAGAGGGTAAGAGGGAGGCAGGGAGAGAAAACTGGGATCGACATGTAAAATAAAAAATGATAAAATAAAATAAAAAATGAGGCCTCTAGAAGGCCATTTCTAGCAATTTGAAGTAATGCACCGTTTCACACTTCTTATGCTTAAACTTACCAGAATCAGACATAAAAACTATAGAGTTTCCAAGTGACAATTTCTTTTAAAAATTATTATTTTATGTCTATGAATACTTTGCAAGCAGTTATGTCTTGTTTGTGCCTGGTGCCCTAGGAACCTAGAAGGTAATAGTTCCCCTGGAACTGGAGTTACAAATGGTTGTAGGTCGTTACACTGGAAGAACAGTGAGTGCCTTAACCTCTGAACTATCTCTCCATCTCCTCTCTTGTCCTTCTTTTGATGCAGCATCATGATAGAAGAATCCTGCATTTGTAAGTATTAAAAACTCCGTGAAATAGAATCTCCTGACAAGTCTTCTCCAGGACTTTTATTGAGTCAAGTCACTGCTATTTTGCAGTTGGTTTAGCAGTTAAGCTATACTTACTTATACT
Source organism: Cricetiscus sungorus (assembly GCA_030556225.1). Classification (NCBI taxonomy): domain Eukaryota; kingdom Metazoa; phylum Chordata; class Mammalia; order Rodentia; family Cricetidae; genus Cricetiscus; species Cricetiscus sungorus. The sequence goes on along the minus strand of JANBXA010000405.1, from coordinate 3,956,208 downwards.
TTTACTTCAGATAACTCAAATAATTTTCTGTCCTAGTTAGGGTTACTATTGCTGGGATAAAACACCATGACCAAGCAATCTGAGGAGGAAAGCATTTATTTCAGCTTACAGTTTGTAGTTCATCTCCAAGGAATTGAGGACAGAAATTCACACATTGCAGGATCCTGGAGTCAGGAACTGATGCAGAGACCATGGAGAGTTCCTGCTTACTAGCTTGCTTTACTTGGTTTGCTCAGCCATCTTTCTTATAGAACCTAGGACTGCCAGCCCAAAGACAGCACCATTCACAAGGGGCTTGGGCCCCTTCTCATTGATCATTAACCGAGAAAATGCCTTACAGCTGGATCTCATGCAGGCATTGCCTCAACTGAGGCTCCCTCCTCAAGTTGACATAAAATCAGCCCATTAGTGGCTGACTTTTCATTCAGTCCTGTTGGTTAACTGGCCTCTTCGTGCACCTTGAAGAGGAATTTCTTAGTGAAACAATTATCTGTCTTATGAGGTATAAAATGGTAACATGCTAAAACTGGAAGTGGTTTTAAGCACAGCTCCACCAGACACTTCCTGAATCCCTCTTTCATTAGAAGTACCAAAAGTATTTGGCAGTTTTAGTTTATTCACTGGTTATTTCCTGTCTAGTTACCCACAGTTGTAAAAATATAATTTAGGAATCAATTTGACTAAGTTCTTCTACTGTCATCTAGTCCTCTTTCAAAATGAGGCAGTAATAAGATAGAGAAACATAATGCAATGAAAAGAATATTATTTGGGTGCTCAATTGCTTTTGTTTCTTTGCTTTTGTGACTTTTTTCCTTGGGCAAGTCACTTAACTCACCTCTCTAAGACTCATTTGCATTAAGTCAGTAGAATGAGGATGATAATAACTTATTAGAGTGCTTCATATGGCAGTTCTGAGAATGAAAGAAGATAATGAGTATGACACCTTGTTGACATCTTTAAAGGAGTATGAAAATGCAGTGTTACAGTAAACACGGATTGTTATCACTACATAGATGGGACTTGGGTGGAGGAAATGAATCAATGGAAAACAGAAAAAATAAACACAAGTGCTCAAAATAGTTTTTTGCTGAAAGACCTGTGATGCCTTGTGAAAGTTCATGAAGCTATACTTTTAATTCAACTATAAGTTATTCAGTCTGTTGCATGTGAAGACAGAATGGAAGAGCACGGATGTATAACATAGCAAACTATTTTCCAACTTCTATATGTCAGATTTACCCAGGAGCTGGAGTGAGAGAGGACTGTCAGCTGCTTGAGATTGGTGCTGGAAACGGACTCGGGATCCTCTGGAAAAGCAACCAGGGCTTTTCTGAGACATCTCTCCAGCCCATGTATTTTTAATTTTAAAAATAATACAGAGAAAAAATACAATGGAATTATCTAGAAATCTGAACAAAAGGTCAAAGGTTATAAACCAGTCAGTATGATTGGGAAGATTTATTTTTTATTCAGCCAATATGCACCAGTTCAGACAGAGCACTTTAAACTGTTGTTGTTTACAACCTAGAACAATCCTTTTGGTGATATGTTATAGTTGTATCAACTCTGAAAATGGTTACCCATCATATTACTAATTAGAATAGGTTTCTTTTATCTTAATTAGCTAGCAATGGCATTCATGACTTGAGTTTATTCCAGCTGTTGGGTTCATCCCTAAAGGAAAAAAAATCTTCTGAATGTGCTAGTTTTCTGTTCATACAAACATGAGATTCAGGCAGAGGATATCTTACACTCTGCTTGCTGTGGCCTCTTCTCCAATGGCTCAGATGCATCAATAGTAGAAAAAATGTCTCTGAGCACGTTTTATTTATTATTCTGTTTACAAAACTGCTCTATTGAGACATAATTATAAATGTACATAGTTCATAACATGTGCAATAAGTGGCTCTTAATATTGTTAGCACATTTATGTGTCCATGACAATGATCAATGTTTATGCATTTGATCACTCCAAGTAACCCAATCCCTTATACCTTTGTGGATTTACCTATTCTGGTCATTTATATACATGAGATTGCAAAAGAAGTGATTTTGATGATTAGTTACTTTTATTTATCAAAAATTCTCAAGGTATACCCATGCTGCTACACATTCCAATGCTTCATTTACATATATATGCACATGTATATTACTGTCATAGTAACTGTTCTGTGGACTTTACTGAAAGTTTCATGTACATATAATGATTTGTTCATATTCATTCTCTATACTAATTTTCTTGCCTTCTTCTTTTACCCTCTTTCCTACTCGTCCTTCATTTGCTTTCAAGTCATACTTTTGCAGCTTCTACACATTAAAAATTTATGTGATGCTTATTTTTGTGATTCTGGCTTATATCACTTCATTATTTCCATTTATTTTTCTTCAAGTAACATGATCATATTCTTTATGGATGAATAACACTCTCTTATGTATATATAACACATTTCCTCTGTCTATTCCTCTATTGACAGACAACTAGGCTGTCTGTATTTTGGATAATGTGAAAGAGTGTAGTAATAAACATGGGTGTGCAGGTGCCCGTGTTGTATTCTTACTTCTCCTTTGGTTGCACATTCAAACACAAGATAGCTAGATTGTACAATAGCTCTATTTTGTTTGGTGTATCCATGATAACAATGTAGAAGAATTTTTTTCTCTACATTCTTGCCAGCATTCTTGTTTATTTGTTTTCATAATAACCATTCTAACTGTTGTGACACAAAATTTCAACATAGCTTTGGTTTGTGTTTCTCTTATGCATATGGCCGCTGTAAATTAGTGTCTATTTGTATGTGTTACCCATTATTGATTGAATTACGTACTATTTTGTCAGCTTTTGAGTTCTTTTTATATTCTGAATATTAATAATTTGTGAGAAGAATACCTTATAAATATTCTGCCATTGTATTTTCATTACGACAATCATTTCCTTTGCTGCTTAGAAGCCTCTGAATTATATACTCCCATTTGTCAATTCTTATTTTCCTTCATATATTTTCAAGTCTTATCTAAGTCTTTCCTGCTACAATATTGTCAAGTGTTTTCTATACGTATTCTTCTAGTAATTTCAGAGTTTGGGATCTTCATTAAGATTTCCATCCATTCTGAGTTGACTATTGTATAAGGTGAGGGATAACAATCTAATTTCGGACTTCTGTATGGGATGATCCAGTCTTCCTAGTCTTATTTGTTCAAGATGCTGCCTTTCCTTCAGTGTATAGCTTAGGCACCTTTGTCCAGAGTAACTTGGCTGTAACTAACTGTGTGGCACTATTTCTGGGTCTTCTCTTCTGATCCATTGATGGATGGTTCCATGCCCATCTTAGTTTGTCTACAATACTTTTTGGTTCCTGTAGCTCTGCAGTAATTCAAACATGTATTTTCACACCTACATCATTGTTATTTCTGATCTGGATTGCTTTGGTTATTTAGGGGGTTTTGTGCTTCCATATAAATATTAGAATTCATACTATGTTTTGTGTATTTCTAAGAATTTTGTTGTAATTTTGTTAGATCTGTACATTTCTTTAAGTAATATAGCCATTTAATAGTATTAATTCTGAAGTCCATAAAACTGAAAGTCTTTCCCCAGTTTAGATGTGTTTTTTTTTCTCTCTTTAATATTTTAAAGTACATACCTATTGGCAGATATGCTAAATCATATGGTAAGTATTCTAAAATGGTTGCATCATTTTACATTCCTACCTCTAATATATGGGTGACTCATTGCCAACACTGGTTATTAAACTTTTTTAGTATAAACAATCTGGTGAATATAATGTGACATCTAGATATGTGTATAATTACTGTTTTCATGTTTTTATTGGATATATACATACCTTTTAGCAGAAATATCTACTAAGACTTAATGAGGGTATTTATCTTCTGATATTGGGTTCTAGGTGCTCTTAGATATTGCGGATGAAAGTTGCCCATGATATATATATATCATGTACGACACTTTTCTATCCTGTGAGTTGTAGTCTCACTTTCTTCATAGTAGACTTGGAAGCATGAATGTCTCCAACTTTTATGGTATTTGTTTGATCTGTACTTTTGTTGCTTCTGGTTTTCATGTCATACTATGCTTAACATAAAGTTATTCATGTCTAAGTTTTCTCCCAATAATTTTATAGCTCTAAATTATATATTGTATATACATATGTATATGTGTTACATACATGTATACACACATGCACACGCACACACACACACACACACACACACACATATATATATATATATATATATATATATATATATATATATATATATTTATATATGGAGAGACAGAGAGACAGAGAGGCAGAGAGTGTGTTGGAATCCCAGCTTTATTCTTTTCTGTGTGGCTTATTTCATGTGACTTTCTGTGTATCTTTGAACCAGTTTTTAAAATCTACTTTTTCTTTTGAGCTTTATCAGGGTTGTTATGGGAAATCAGATAACAATACATGTGAGAAATAATTTTCTAGACATTCAATTCTATCCTATTGATCTATATGCACATCCTTAGTCTAGGACCACATTTTGCTCATTATTGTTGCTCTGCAATAAGAATTATAGAATCAGAAACTGAGTCATCCAATTATATTATTTTTCAAGATTGTTTGGATATTTTGGGACCTTTGTTTTGCCACATAAGTTTTAGAATAAAACAAAAAAATCAACTGGGATTCTGATATGAATTGCATTGATTCTGTAGATGAATTGTGGACATGTTGCTGTCTTAATAATTTATCTTCTGTTACTGGAAATATCATTGTATATATTTTGCCTTCCTTAAATTTCTTTAAACAATATTTTAGGAGTATAAAATTTAGACCACTTTTTTGAATTTGTTTTAGACAGCACCTCACAATGCAGCTATAGTTGATATCACTACACAGACTTGGCTACCCTCAAACTTATAGAGATCTACCTGCCTTTATTTCCTGAGTGATAGGATTAAAGGCCATCATGCATCAATCAATTTTCAATTTTTGTTAAGAATTTTCCTGTTTTGTTCATTTTATAATATTGAAAATGGAATTGCTTTCTTTTACAGACATATTTTTAATGTAGAGTTTCACAAATGACCTTTTGTTTGAACTTCAGCTTGGAAATTTGAAAGCTACAAATGATTACAAACACATAAAATTTCCAAGTTCTGTTTTAGAGACTTGTTTAGACAGGGTTCAGACAGAGTTGTTGTCCTTTCACCTCTAAAGACTAAGAATGTGTCTAATGATGGTATTATTTCACAACAACTAATCTAAAGATTCAGAAAAGCAGGTAAGGTCTGTTTTTAGAGCCTCATCAGAGCTCACCAGAAGTATCTTAAAGCATGCCAGTCTATTTGTGGCAATCAATGGATATGAATCACAGCAGTATCAATAACAAGATAGTCTGGCTTGAAGAAGTGGAAGAAGTCAATCCTGGAGTCAGGAAAATGTCAATAGAAAGAGAACAGAAATTAACTGAAATCCGAGATATTTTCCTTAGTTGCCATCAGTTCAACCTCTTCCTTTTTAGAACTTCCAGTTTCTTGAGGAATCCAAGCTTATAGGATCTGGTGGTATTTGATCAGGAAAGTAAACTCATTAGGTGATATTTGTCCCTACCTATATTTCTTATTTTTTTTGGCCCATGATTCTTCCTATCTCAAGTTAGATCAGTGCATTTATAAGAACAAATAACTATACTGAGGAATTACAGCAATTTGGCAACATATAATTTGTGGAAATGTAGTAAATAGTACATATGTGTCTGCCGCTTCTGTGGTACAAGAATTCAAATTCTAGAGTCAGCAAGCAAAGAAAACCATGAAGAGAAACAAAAATTAGAAACTGCCAAGATTGAACTGAAATCATAAAGATGGACTGCAACTATACAGAGCTTTCTCTAACAACTTTATACTGCCAATACTGATATGAAGGGGGATTCCTGAAAAAAAAATCTGTTATTGTTTGTCTTAGGGATAAAGGCGTATTTGTTGTAGGAATTGAATCTACTGCACTTCCCACCACCAAGGTGAGGCAACAGATGGAGGTAAAACATCAGTAATGTCTTATGTGCTATATGGATAATTTAAGAGGAAGATGACTGTGCTTCATCTAAATTGTCCAAAATTTTAAAACATGTCTTGTGGTCCAAATCTACACAAAGAAGGCAATTCTAAGGAAATGTGGTTCCATTTTAGTTAAGTTGACCCAGAACAAAAGCTATGATGCTTGTGTATTAGTTTTCTGTTCCCATAATACATGTCTAAGGTAATTAACTTATGAATAAAATGTTTTATTTTGGTTTAGTTTTGGAGGGTCCATTCCATGATAACACTGTTTGGGTACCTGCCATGTGGGGCCATGTTTTCCTGCTATTATGGACTCTTATCCCTATAAATAAAGTTCTTAATTGGTCTAAGTAATGAAAAACTGGAGCCAGAGGGAAATGCTGAGAGATCAGCAAGAAGAAGCAAACCACTGCCACACCTTACCTCCTTAGTGTCTCAGCAGACAAGAGAGCAAGTTTCTGTTTCTCCCTGCTTATATCCTTTTTCTGCCCAGCTGCCTTACTTCCTGCCTGTCTGTGTAGACCCCCAGACCTCTATGGTTAGCTAGCGACAAGCTCCATTCTCTGGCTTTCAGACAGGCTTTATTTATACAAACAAGATATCACCACATATTGCCCTTTTTGTCTAAAATTTTAAAAGAAGGTTATAACTAATATAAGAAGAACTATTACAATAAGTGCAGTAACTATATACAATATATACAGGCAATAAGTACATCAACAATGTCTAGTCCATTAGCATATGCCAAATTCAAAGAGACTTCTTTCTTGATGAGTCCACTATCTTGTACCTACTTTACTTTCTATTCTAATTTGCATTATAAAATTATCTTTTAAAGTTTTTCAAAGCTATTACACTTAACACATCTTTAGTGAGTTTCTTTTTTCTTTTTATTTAATATTTTTTCTTATTTTACATATAGATCCCAGTTCCCTCTCCTTCTCATCCTCCCATGCTCACCACAGAACCCTCATCTCATTCCCCATCCATTCCCCAGGGAAAGTGAAGCATTCCATGATGGATTAACAATGTCTTAAAGGATTGCTATTTTTTTAACATAAAATTACAACCAGAAGACACACAGATCCTTCTGTTAATTTTCAGAGGCCATTTTGAAGGTATCAATGAAGGGTTATCCCCCAAGTGTGAGAAATGGTCCCATCCTTGGTCAGAAATTTGTAGATCAAGCCTTAAGATCCATTAGAGCTAAATATAAAGAAGCTTGTATTTTTTGTTTGTTTGTTTCTTTACTGAGTCCAATATAAAAGGAAAACTATACCTATACTATCTAGAGACCCAAGGAGGAAATAATATTAACTGAGTAAACAGGAGGTGTGAGCAAACTACTTTCAAAACATGTGAAAAATTACAGAAACATCTGGCTGCCATTTATTTGTCTCCTTAAAATATGTATCAATTGAGCCTGATATAAATGATGGAAAGTACACAGAGAGCCTGGATACTGTATCTTATTGATTTGTCTTTGAAATGTTTGATTGTTGAGCAAGGAGCAACAACTGCTAAAAGACATTTGATTATAAATGCTGCTGGATTAATCCAACCTATATATTTTTTGAACTTTTTATATTATTATTTTTCTTAATTTACATATTGATCGCAGTTCCCTCTCCCTCCCATGCCCCCCTAACCCCCTCCTGTATACCACCTCCACTCCACAGGGTGGGTGATGCCCTCCAGGAGGGATCATCAGAATCTGTCAAGTCATTTGGGGCTGGGTCTAGGCCTTCCTCCTGCCTGTAGGCTAAGGGATATCCCTCCACGGGGAATGCTCCCAAAGTCCTTTCCTGTACCAGGGATACATCCTGGTTCCACTGTCAGAGGTCCCTTAGACTGCCCAGGTCTTCTAAAGTGAGGTCCATGTTCAGGGGATCTGAGTCAGTCCAATGCTGGTTTCCCAGCTATCAGTCTGGGGGCCATGAACTCCCTTTTGTTCAGGACAGCTGTATCTGTGAGTTTCTGTGGCCTGGTCTTGACCCTTTTGTTTATCACTCCTCCCCTCTCTGCAACTGGATTCCAGGAGTTCAACTTAGTGTTTAGCTGTGGGTGTCTGCTTCTGTTTCCAACAGCTACTAGATGAAGGTTCTAGGATGGCATATAAGTTTGTTATCAATCTCATTATCAGAGAAGGGCATTTAAGATAGCCTCTCCCCTGATGCTTATATTATTAGTTGGGGTCATCCTTGTAGGTCTCTGGACATTTCTCTAACCAACCTATATATTTTGAAAAAGCTTTGACTTCAAAATTTAAGTCCAAGTACAGGTGACTTTGGAAAAGAGGTTCTGGTTTTTTAAATTTAATACTTTTTTTGTCTTATTTTACATATCAATCCCAGTTCCCTCTCCCATCCTCCCATGTCCCCCACCGGCCACTCATCCACTCCCCTAGGAGGATGAGGCCTTTTCCATCATCAAAATCTGTCAAGTCATTTGGGGTAGAGCCTAGGCCCTCCCCCATGTTTTTAGGCTAGGGCATATCCCACCATGGGGAGTGGCCACCCTAAGTCCATTTGTACACTAGGCATACATTCTAGTTCCACTACCAGAGGTCCCATAGACAGCCCAGTTTCCTAGCTGACACCCCCATTCAGGGGGCCTGGTTTGGTCCTATGCTGGTTCCCCAGCTGTCAGACTGGAGTCCATGAGTTCCCCCTTGCACAGATCAGCTGTTCCTGTGGGTTTTCCCAGCATGCTCTTGACCTCTTTGTTAGTCACTCCTCCCTCTCTGAAACTGAAACACTGAGCCAAACCCCTGGAATCCAGTTTAAGAGGTTCTGTTTTTGTTTCCACAGAAAATGAAAAGATGTGTATTCCTTCCAGACTATTATGGTTTGTACAAACAAGACTCCCTGAAGCAGTGGCCCAGGTGATCCAACATCTAAAACAGCTGGTATGATGCAGCCTTGCAGAATACTACAGCTAGGATTTGGCCATGGTTCTGGGTTTTCTCAGTATCCCCTTCAGCTTGGAAGCACCCCCAAAGAGCGGGAAATGGTTTGGAGAGAACCATTCCCACATTCCAAAATATTCTTTTTAAATGTTTGTTTTCATTTAAATGTGATTGGTTATCAATGGTTAATGATCACAGCTAATTTCTTTCTAAAGAAAAAAGGGGGATAAACAAATATATACTTTGCATTGGTATGGATTTGGATTTATTAATACAAATTTAAGGTCGATTTAACTATATGTATATTGCTACTCTTGTTTAGATATTGTTTATACAACTCATTTAAAATATAATGTATAATTGAAAATATAGATTATAGTTACCTATAATAGTCAAAACTTAGATTTTCTAGATATGCAGAGATATGCTTCAGATGAATAGGTATTCTTCAAAAAATTTCAAAGATCTACAGAATATAACATTTAAATCTGTTTATCAGTGTTTTACATAACAATGATAAACAACTGCCCCTGACAACACCAATTATATAGATAGGGAGATGGGCATCAAATACTCATTATGGAGTGTGCTTTTAGTAAGGTGAGACTAGCCATTTGGGCAAGAAACTGTTCTTGCCTGGACTGTTTTACTGTATGCTGCATAAATTGGACATACAACTGGTCTTATTTTACCAGAGAAAGGATCCGGACCTCTTACTTCTGTCAAGTCCTACATCTTTACTCCTCTCTACTATATCTTCCAGAATCCTCCTTGTCTCCTAGTCCTGCCTATTTTGCATTCCTATTGGCCAACAGGGCTTTATTCATTAACCAATAAGAGAAACATATTTACAAAATGACATCTCCCAACAACCTTCTTTTTTATTTAGACAGAAAAGAGGAGATGATGGGGCATGTCCTTCTGTATGCTGTGAATATTTGTTTCTCAAACTGGTTGATTAATAAAGCCAATGGACAGGCAGGCAGGGAGTATAGGCAGGGGCTACCAGATGATGAAAAGGCTGGGAGGAGGAACACAAGGACTCAGCAAGTAGACACCATGTAGCTGCCTAAGGAATACCATGCCAGAGCATATGGATAAGTCACAGCCTTGTGGCAATACATAGATTAATAGAAATGGGTTAATAACTAAGAGAGAGCTTGCCAATAAGAAGCCTATACCATTAACCAAACAGTTTATAATTCATATAAGACTCAGTGTGTTTATTTGGAACTGAAGGGTGGCAGGACTCATAGGAAGAGAATCTCTGTCTCCATATCCCTCTGGAGCCATAAACTATAATAAATTCATCTTCTATAGGTTGATTTTGGTAGGGTGTTATATCAGGTCAACATAAAAAATAGAAATAATAACAATACAAAGAAGTATATTCCAACACAAAGTTCAGTACAACATAATAGGATCCAATACCAAGTAGTAGGAGCCAAAAATTTCTTTATAGGTCATGACTTTAATTACCTCCAGAATTTCCACAAGCCACTCCTCTTAAAGGCCCTGCCTCTTCTTAATGCCCCAATCCAGGGCCCAAGGACTTAGTACTTGTCTTTGTGGACAATTCAAGTTCCAAATACAAAAACTTATCAAAACAGATCATAATTCTCAATGAAGAAATTATTTTTCAAGTAGCAGTTGATGTAATCAATACTGTGAAAGAAAAAAATCCCAACTCTGTAGGGTTCCTGTTCCCAATAAATGAGTAAGAGCAACTTCAAGCTTTCTTACATCCACATGATTCTTGATAGTTGAGATCTCACCTGGCAACCAGAGATGCATTCTTCATTTAATGATATGCTAAATAATTAAAGAAATAAAGCTGAAAGAATGCAATTTCTCAGTCCAATGATACAAAATAGAACTATAACTCATGAAGCTAACCCTTTATGTTTCCATGAGTTGTGGTAAAGATTCATACATTTTTACTACAAACTGTTCTCCTGTGAAAATTCCTCTTAAGTAATGGGAAATGGAAAAAATAAAAAGGGAGAGAATTCCTTTGAATAAAAACTGGTCTTCCTTCAGCAGTATTTGTAATAGCCTGAACCTGGATGCAACCTAAATGCCCCCCAACTGAAGAATGGATGGAAAAAATGTGGTACATTTACACAATGAAGTACTACTCAGTAAAAAACTAAACAATGGAATCTTTAAATTTTTAGGCAAATGTATGGAACTAGAAGAAACCATCCCGAGTGCAGTAACCCAGTCAAAAAAAGACAAACACAGTGTATACTCACATATATTTTGATTTTTGTCAGAGTGAAAAACACAAGTAAAAAATAACTTGTTTAAAAACAAATACATATTCTTCACTACAATCTATAAAATAACATAAGATCTAATTCAATGCCCTTGGATAACATTAGTGCATGATTTTCTACAATATCTTCTTAAGTACTGGTTTGTTCTTATTAATGTTTACCAAAAAAGTAACATAAAAGAACAACTTTGTTTTATCATTTTATTGAACTAACATTTAAAACAGGACTAAATTTTAGTTTTATATGTTTTTGGATAATCAGTTCTTACTTTAACTGTTTAGAAAGTTATACCTATTCAGAATATTTCTACCAAGTTGCAAAACTTGTTTAAGTGGACAAGTATTTAAATATATTTATAAAATTTGGTCATCTATACAAATAAAAAAAATATAGCATTGTGAAAGACTTCGAAAGTTACAAAGACTTCCTCAAAGGATAAAGAACCAGATGATTTCATCAATTAAAAAAAAAAAAAGACATCACATCAAAGAATCCATTCTGATTATAAGATCAGGACTGGATCCAATTAGGACTGTATCTAGACACTTCTAACACACTCCTACACTATGAAAGTAGAGGCAGTGAACTTTCTCACTTCCTCACATTATTGACAGCACATATGTAGGTTCTTTGAAAATTCTGGATGATATTCATCTTCAATGCAACAAATGACAAGTAAACTCAATGTTTATGTTTCTCAAATAATTTTGTAATTAGACTTAAATTGGTTTATGATATTTAGTATTCCACCTGGTATATATATAAGTGATGAAATAATACTAATTTTCATTTTAAAGAAGTTATGAATCAAAATATTATGTCCTTTTGTTTGATCATGCCCTTTTGGGTTTCTGGTTTGGTTTGGTTTGTTTTTTTGATCATGCCCTTTTGTTATGCCTGCTTATCCTAAAACTCTACCTTACTCAAAACTAGTGTTTAAAAGATTCAAGTGTTTTCTAGTGTATGTGTGTATGTATGTATGTATGTATGTATGTATGTATGTATGTGTATATATTCGGATTATTAAGTATAACTTGGATAAAACAAAAAGGTCTAGATGTTAAATAACCAAAGATTTGGGTTTACTTTTATCCAATATCAATATTTAAAGCAACATTCATGATATTTTATATCTTAAGTACTGATGTTTACTTATTCAATAGTATCTAACATATCCTATAGTGCAACTATCAGGGATTAACAATTAATTAAAGAATATTGATATTTTACTAATAGAAAGTATGGGACAATACTAAAGTGATTCATTTCAAAGCCTCACTTCTAACCATTTAAACATAAGCATGATAGGTCATAGAGTACAAGTAACTGTAAATACTGGGAGAAAACATATAGTCAATCTAGTTAAAACATGTAAATTTTGGTTATTTTAATTCTTTTTTGTTTTGTTTTGTTTTGTAATTTCTTTTTTAAAAACATTTATTTATTTTGTGCTGGACATAATTATACATGCCTTTTTTAAAAAAATGAAAACAAACATTTATAAACAGTATTTGGGAAATTGGGCGTCGTTCTTTCCAAACTGCTTCCTGCTGGTAGGGGGCGCTGTCTGTGGGCTGCCGTTTGGTCTTGTCAACTGTGTCCTTTGCCTTACAGAAGCTTCTAAGTTTGTGGAAGTCCCATTTATTAATTGTTGATCTCAGTGTCTTTGCTACTGGAGTTATGTTCAGGAAGCAGTCTCCTAAACCAATTTGTTCAAGGGAACCTCCTACTTTATCTTCTAAGAGGTTCAGTGTGGCGGGATTTATGTTGAGGTCTTTGATCCATTTGGACTTGAGTTTTGTGCGTGGCGATAGACATGGGTCTATCTGCCGTTTTCTACACACCATCATCCAATTGTGCCAACACCATTTGTTGAAGATGCTTTCCTCCCCCCATTGTATTTTTTTAGCTGTTTTGTCGAAAATCAGGTGTTCATAGGTGTGTGGATTAATATTGGCATTTTCTATTCTATTCCATTGGTCTACCTGTCTATTTTTGTGCCAATACCAGGCTGTTTTCAGAACTATAGCTCTGTTGTAGAGCTTAAAGCCTACAACAGATGCCTCCTGAAATTCTTTTATTGTACAGGGTTGTTTTGGCTATCCTGGGTCTTTTGTTTTTCCATAAAAAGTTGATTATTATCCTTTCAGGGTCAGTAAAGAATTGTGCTGGGATTTTAATGGGGATTGCATTGAATCTGTAGATTGCTTTTGGCAAGACTGCCATTTTTACTATATTTATCCTTCCAGTCCAAGAGCATGGGGGATCTTTCCATTTTCTGGTATCTTCTTTAATTTCTGTCTTTAAAGACACAAAGTTCTTATTGTATAGGTCTTTCACATGTTTGGTAAGCATAATTCCGAGATATTTTATGTTGTTTGTGGCTATTGTGAAGGGTGATCTTTCTCTGATTTCTTTCTCAGCCTCTTTGTTGTCTGAATAAAGTAAGGCTACTGATTTTTTTTGAGTTTATCTTGTATCCTGCTAGTTTGCTGAAGGTGTTTATCAGCTGGAGGAGTTCCCTGGTAGAGTTTATTGGGTCGCTTATGTAAACTATCATATCATCTGCAAATAGAGACAGTTTGACTTCTTCCTTTCCAATTTGGATCCCCTTGATCTCCTTTTGTTGTCTTATAGCTTTAGCTAGAACTTCAGGTACAATATTGAAGAGATATGGAGAGAGAGGACAGCCTTGTCTTGTTCCTGATTTTAGAGGAATTGCCTTATGCTTCTCTCCATTCAGTTTGATGTTGATGTGGGTTTACTGTATATTGCTTTTATTATATTTAGGTATTTTCCTGTTATCCCTGATGTCTCCATGACCTTTATCATGAAAGTGTGTTGAATTTTGTCGAAGGCTTTTTCAGCATCTAGGGAGATGATCATATGTTTTTTTTTTCAGTTTGTTTATATGGTGGATCACATTGATAGATTTTCATATGTTAAACCATCTTTGCAACCCAGGGATGAAGCCTGCTTAGTCATGGAGGATGATTTCTCTGATGTATTCTTGGGTTCGGTTTGCCAGCATTTTATTGAGTATTTTTGCATCGATGTTCTTCAGGGATATTGATCTGTAGTTTTCTTTCTTAGTTGTATCTTTGTGAGGCTTGGGTACCAAGGTGATTGTGGCCTAGTAGAAAGAGTTTGGTAATGTGCCTTCTGTCTCTATATTGTGGAACCATTTGAGGAGTATTGGAATTAGCTCTTCCTTGAATTTCTGGTAGAATTCTGCACTGAAGCCATCTGGCCCTGGGCTTTGTTTGGTTGGATGGCTCTTGATGACTTTATCCATTTCATTGGGGGTTATAGGTCTATTTAAGTTGTTTGTTCTTGGTTTAATTTTGGTAAGTGATCGTTATCCAAAAATTTGTTCATTTCATTTGAGTTTTCAAATTTTGTAGAGTACAGGTTTTCAAAGAATGACCTGAAAGTTTTCTGGATTTCTTCTGTGTCCGTTGTTATGTCCCCATTTCATTTCTGATTTTGATAATTTTCATGGTCTCTCTCTGCTATTTTGTTAGTTTTGATAAAGGTTTGCCTATCTTGTTGATTTCTCGAAAAGCCAACTCTTTGTTGCATTGATTTTCTGTATTGTTTTCCTTGTTACTCTTTTATTGATTTCAGCCCTCAATTGGTTATTTCCTGGTGTCTACTCCTCCGTGGTGAGTTTGCTTCTTTTTGTTCCAAGGCTTTCAGTTGCGCTGTTAATTCTCTAATGTGACTATCCTCTGTTTTCTTCATATGGGCACTCAGTGCAATGAACTTACCTCATAACACTGCTTTCAAGATGTCCCATAAGTTCGAATATGTCATGTCCTCATTCTCCTTGAATTTTAGGAAGTCCTTAAATTCTTTCTTTATTTTTCTTTGACCCAGGTGTGGTGCAATTGCACATTGTTCAGTTTCCATGAGTTCGTAGAGTTTCTGCGATTTGTGTTGTTGTTGAATTCCAATTTTAAAGCATGGTGGTCTGATAAGATACAGTGGACTATTCCAATTCTTCTGTATCTGTTGAGGTTTGTTATGCCACCTAGTATGTGGTCGATTTTAGAGAAGGTTCCATGTGGAGCAGAGAAGAAGGTATATTCTTTTGTGTTTGGATGGAATGTTCTATAGATGTCTGTTAAACCCAGGTGAGACATAACTTCTGTTAGATCTTTTCTTTCTTTGTTGATTTTCTGATTGGTGGTCCTGTCTAGTGGTGAGAGTGGTGTGTTGAAGTCTCCAACAATAAGTGTGTGAGGTTTTATGTAAGCTTTGAGTTTTAGTAGCATTTCTTTTACAAATGTGGGTGCCTTTGTATTTGGGGCATAGATGTGCAGAATTGAGACTTTTTGTTGATGGATTTCTCCTGCGATGAATATGAAATGACCATCTTCATCTTTTTTGACTCAAATGGTGAGTTTAGACCATTAATGTTGAGGGAGAGTAAGACCATTGATTGTTAATATTTGTTTGTTTTAGATTTGCTTTTGGCAGTGGTATTGTGCATTTATTTGTCCTGCTTTACCCTTGGTTTCTGGTGAAGTGGGATTATCTGTTGCCTATATCTTTGTGAGGGTAGTTAACTTCCTTGGGTTGGAGTTTTCCTTCCAACGCTTTCTGTAGGGCTGGATTTGTAGATACGTATTTTGAAAATCTGGTTTGTCATTAAATATCTTGTTTTCTCCATCTATAGTAATTGACAGTTTTGTTGGGTATAGTATCCTGGGCTGGCATCTGTGGACTCTTAGTACTTGTAGAACATCTATCCAGGACCTTCTGGCCTTGAGGGTTTCCATGGAGAAGTCAGGTGTAATTTTGATAGGTCTGCCTTTATATGTTACCTGTCCTTTTTCCTTCACTGCTCTTAATATTCTTTCTTTATTCTGTATGTTAGGTGTTTGATTATTATATGTCAATGGGTCTTTTTCCTTTGGTCCAGTCTATTTGGCGTTCAGTATGCTTCTTGTACTTTCATGGGCATGTCCTTCTTCAGATTGTGAAAATTTTCCGTGATGATTTTGTTGAATATGTTTTCGGGCCCCTTTGAGCTGGACTTCCTGACCTTCCTCTATGCCTATTATTCTTAGGTTTGGCCTTTCACAGTGTTTCACATTTCCTGGATGTTTTGTGTTAAGGATTTGTTGGATTTCTTCGGTCGATGTATCTATTTCCTCTAGTTTATCATCAGCACCTGAGATTCTCTCTCCTATCTCTTGAATTCTGTTGGTTATGCTTGCGACTGTAGTTCCTGATCGTTTGCCCAGTTTTTCTATTTCCAACATTCCTTCGGTTTGTGTTTTCTTTATTGTCTCCATTTCCATTTTCAAGCCTTGAACCTGTTTAGTTGTTTTTTTCTTAGCTTTCTGTACATTCTTTAAGAAATTTATTCATTTCTTCCAATTTTTTGTTTGCTTTTATCTTTCATTTCTTTAAGGGATTTTTCACATCTTCTTTGAGGGCCTCTATCATTTTTATGATGATAATTTTTAGGTCGTTCTCTTCTGATTCATTTGCTTTGTTGTGTTCTGGTCTAGTTGGTGTAGTTTCCCTAGATTCTGGTGGTGTTATGCTTGTCTTTCTGATGTTAGGCATTTTCTTATATTGCTGTCTTCCCATAGCTTCTTCCAGTAGGTGTTGGTGGGTTTTCTCCCTCTCTCTATGGATTTAGGTGGTCAAAGTTTTGATGTCTGTAGTTCTGGGTGGTCCAAGCTCTCTAGGAGGTCTCTCCATAGGCAGGGGCCCGATGATGGGGGTCAAAGATCAGGCTCCAGCAGAGTAGAGCTGAAGCCTCTTTGGCAGAGGCTACCCTGCAGGATGTTTCCTCAGGGATAGTCAGGTCTAACTCTAGCCAAGGCCTCTAGCCAAGGTACCATGTTGGGGGACTAAGGCAGGGCTGATACTCAGGATGTTTCTGCACCAATAGGCGGGTCTAGCTGGCACTCTCCAACTGAGTAGGGCTTCTTTAGCAGAGGTCCTGCTATGGGGGTCAAGGATCCAGCACGTAGGAACTCAGGGTGGACCCGCAGAGATAAGTGGATCTCTGGGAGAGGCCCAAAACTCCAGTATAAGACCGGTGGTGGGGGTCAGAGACCAGGTAGTTGGAAATTGCGGGTGGTCCCATGTGGATAGGCTGGTCTATTGTGCTCAGATGGGCTCCAGGAATTTCCCCGAAGGTGGCTGGATTGTTGGCTCCACCCTTTGGCTCAGTGTTCCACCAGAGCGGTTGGACAGTGGGAAGGGTAGGGAAGAGCGTAGGAGGAGGGCAGGGAAGAGCGTAGGAGGAGGGCAGGCTCTCGGTGTGGGTGGGTGGGGGTATATTGGAGCTCCAAGAGCACTCGCAGTGGGGACAGGACACAGGGGCAGGGAGATCCAGAACCCACCCAGGGAGAATCCACTGCCCCAGAGGGATTAGACCCAAATTCACCTGTAGCTAAGGCCTGGTGATGGGGACAAATCAATTTTGGTTTCATCTGTTACCTTCACTCCATTAGGCCACACTGTGTACTTTATTACTTAATTTTAGGCAGTAGTCCTATTATGTGTCATGATGGCTAATAGTTTTGATATGATTCAGGAATTTCTTTTTTAATGGCTTTATTTTTTTACCAGTTATTTGTCTCCCCTGAAGACTGTTGTCCTTACCACTAAACATCATCTACATCAGACTCCCTAGCTGTGAGGAAACTTATCATATTTTGTAGATAATATATCCCACCTCCATATACAGAATGTGATGCTTGTCTTACTGAAGCAGTGAATGGCATCTCCTGGAAAGACTATGCCTGCAGAGATTGACAAATTAGAACTGCAACACCATGGAGAAGTTGGAATGTTACAGGTCCAGAGGCTAATTACCTTATCTTAGGTTAGTTCTAGCCCTCTAGAACAACCATCTCTTGTCCATCGGTGTCAAAACTAACATCCTGTGACTAATAGATTAAAACCTTCGCAAACCCGCTGGCTTTCACCAACCTAAAAGCTAAGTATGCCATCAAATAGCATCTTAGGCCTATACAGAAGCCTTTCCTATCTTGCCATAACCACCTCTCTGATGTAAACACCAGTGTATCTTAAATTTGCATTGATTTATGACTTTCTTAATTATGTAAAACTATAACACTTCATGAAAGTATTTCCACATTGGAACATGGAATTTGAGGTAAAATTCCTGGGTCATGGTCACTCAAAATGGCTCTAGAATAAACTACATATTACTCCCTTAAAAAAACCATATAACATACATTTCTCAGGGATAAACAGTTATAGTAAATGAATATTTGATTTTTTTAAACTTCTTTTCCAACATAATTTTCCTTGTTACAAACCCCTTTGGTACTGGAATGCCCTATTTTCTTAATGACTTGCAGAGCCAGCCCTCTAGTTCTGTCCCTGTTGAAATCCCATTAGAGTATCTGTCCTATTGTTACATTTCCACTGCAAACTGTGTACCTGATAGTTCAGTATATTTAATAATTAAGTGAGAAGCATGACTAATGAATAACTGCAAAAAAGATTTGACAGTAGTTGACAAAGTACTATAGTTTTAAAAGCTTCAGCATCCATTCAAAGAAACAGAGGGAGGAGGACACACTCAAATGCTAATGGATTGGAAATATCCAGGCAACAACATTTCTAAAGCTCTCTTATAATTAGTAACTGATAATAGTATGGAGATGTTTGTCTTTATGACACATGCAATGTATTATTGTAGCTCAAAGTATACCTATATTGTTTACACTGCTGGATAGATAGGCAAAGTCGTGTCTGTTATTTAATTTTGCAAATACAACACCTTGAAAGAAATAGATGTCTGTTAACTTCAGAAGATATACAGTCTAAATACTAAACAAATGAAAAATAGAGTGTGGTTAGAATTAGCCATTAAGCTGGCAGCTTTTCCAAGTTTATGATAAATACATACCAACTTTCTCTTAATAGTCCCCCTATACCCATTTATTTTCATCCTTCATTGGAAAACAAACTTATGACTTCATCTGATTTAAGCATAAAATAAGTGAGCCTGATGGGCTAGTAGGATTTTTACCTATCAAACTAGAACTTGTCCTTGCCTGTATTTTAATAATTAAAAGCAGTGGCTTATAGCATTTGTAACCTTTTCTGCCATAAATATGATATACACAATGTCATGACTCCCTTGAAATTTTGAATAATGAGTAAATCCTGCCTACATTGTATATTGAGTCAGTCATTGTTGAGGTAATAAAGAAAACTTGATCACATCCCTTCCCATTTCTGTCCTATATTTGTAGAATTTAGAAGGTCTAGTTTTCAGTTTAAAGATCAAATTTGAGTCAGAAATAAAATTTGTCTGCTAATCACATTGCTAGAGTAATATTCCTAACATTTATTCATGCTATTATCATCAAGAACAGCAGTGGCTATAAATAATTTTTAAAACTTCAATTTACAGGAACTTTCAATTGATAGGATAGATTTCTTTTTAGAATTTAATTTTAAGTTGATAGAGCAAGACACAGAGAGGGAGATGGAGGGAGGGAGAAAGAAGGGAGGGTAAAAAGAAAGGAAGGAGAGAGAGAGAGAGAGAGAGAGAGAGAGAGAGAGAGAGAGAGAGAGAGAGAGAGACTTGTGTGTAAGTGCTCATAGAGGCCAGAGGAGGGTGTTGGATCTCATCTCCTGGAACTGGAGTTATAGGCAGTCATGGTCTTCTACAAATGCAGTAAATGATCTCTTGACTGAAGAATCATCTTTCTAGCCCTGAAGATATTATTTAATAATTAATTTAAAGGAATTAATATGAGTACAAGTTGATCCTCCCCCTTCTCATTGATATTGAAAGGAAGAGAAATAAACTAAAACACTGAGCACAAATTTAAATCCAGGTTCAAGTGTTCAAGTTTAGTTGTGTGACTAATTAGTCATAACCTTGTATAATCCAAAGTCTGTCAGTGTGAGTTTTCTCATCTGGAAAATCAGAGATATTTACTGTCTTACTACAATGTCTGTGTTCTTACAGCTCAGAGAAGAAAAAGAAGCAAGCATCATTTAAAGGGAAAGTTTTAAAATGTGAGGCTGCTCATTGGTGGCAAAGTCAGATCATATCATGGTGAACAATTCTTCTTCTAGCATGGATTTCTCTAAAGCAATGGCTCTCAATTGCAGTTGCATAATGTAGAGTCTAAGAATACTACTGCCTAATCCTCTTTGTAAGTTACTCTTATGTCGTTTGTCTAGGCATGTGCAACTTGCAACTCCCACTCTACAGGCATCTCAGGATAGTATAAATTCAGCTATGAATGGTTCTTGAGAGGGGATTTGATCAATCTTATTGTGTCATAGCTGCTTTGCACATTTCCAGATGACAACATTGTATTATAATGTCAAATGGTTAGGTACCTTGACAGCATGGCTTGAGAATCTGTGTTTCTAAATTCTTCTTTTGACTCTAATGCTAATGTCACAAAGCACTACAATGTATCACAAGTAAGGACTATGCATGTGTAACTCCTGCTTACATCTTGGGCTACTTGATTATGTTAAATGCTGGCTGGTAGAGAAGTCACCTCCCAAACTTCAGTGGATCCATTAACATTGAACTAGGACTGGATAATCTGAATGCAAATCCAAGATTTATCACCCGTATGCTACCTGACATTAGGCAGTTCATATCTGTGTCAATGTCCATAAGAACATGAGAGCCATTATTTTTATGCACTAACTGTAGGCTAATAATTATATATTGTAAAGCCATCTAGTACATAGTAATAACCTAAGATAAACACAATTATCCTGTGTCACAGCAGAGGAAACAATACTGTGGGAAAACAGTGAGATTTGGCTTTGGATGGAACTGAATTTCCATCTCGATTTTGTGCTCCTAACAGCCTGGTCACCTTAAGCAGTTAGCATCACATTAAACTGTATAATGGAAATATTATCATCACTTTCTGTAGCATTGTTGTGGATTAGAGATCATGTACTTGAAGAGCCAATTGTAAATCCTGACACTATAGCTTAATAAAAGCAGCATTTGCCATTTTCAGCTATTCACATCTCAACTGATTATAGTTCTCACTATTAAGATTAAGCACCATTGAACTTGGAACTTAGCATTATGGATATGCTCAAGATTCAATATAAGGCCTGTCTTATTAGAAAAAATGTAATTCTCACCTTGAAGTCTATTGATAAATATCCTGGACAGGGTTCAGACAACCTCCCTCTGGGCACTGGCTCAGCAACTACCATGGACAAGTCAATTAACTTTTCTGGGTTTCGGTTGTCTGCTAATGTGATATTTGAAAAAGATGATGTCTAAGTTCTTCTCAGGCTCAGACATGTGATAATTGTATAAAGATTGGCTCTGAAAAGAAGATTGCTGTATTTTCCATTACAGAAAATAGCTTTTTTTCTGCTTTGGGTACTTTATCCTGACTTAGGAAAATCAACTCAGATTTCTCAAAAGAAAAAATCATGACTGCTGTGGAGGAAGGTTCTGCTAAAGATGGCCTTAAAACAGGAGAGAAAGAGTCAAAGTAAAAAGAGAGGTTTGTGATAACTTTCTTTTCTCCCTCTGTCTTCACACTGTCCTATTTATTTTTTAGGGCAAGAGCAGAAAGTAGGTTGGATTAGGAAAAGATAGGCAAAGGGGCATCCTGCAGCTGCTGTTTCCTTTCATGTTCCCCTTAAAACTAGTGACAGAATGAAGGAAAAGCTAATAGAGGTGGGATAACTTCCTATGCCTAAGGGTCCTAATCCCTTTCATCCTTTCTTTCCTTCTGAATGCTTAAAAAATCTGCATAGTGATAAACACCAATACTACAATCCTGACAGGGCTGCCTGAGTATTTTCTGCTCAAAACCCATGATTTCTCAACTCTGGGGCCTGCAGGGGTTTGTGAGAAAGGAAGATTGAGTAGTTTGCTGTTTTTCTCTCTTCCAGATGAAAAGGCAATGGCTGGCTGCCTTTGGAATTTTGTGTTGCTGGTTTGACAGGGGAAAAAAACGTTATTGAGAAAGCAAATAAGAGAGTATGTCTCCTAGAATAGACAGCAATTGCAGTCCCTGAGGAATGCAGTGTGGGAGTTTCTGAACTAGTCCTAGAAGGTTGTAATGGCACTCCTTCCTTCAACAGCTTGTTTGAAGGCCTAAGGCTCTGTCATACCAGATGATATTCTGCTGACTGAATGTTCTGTAGAGGTGGCTAAGTAATAGCTGGGTTCTTTAGCAGATGAGAATTTTCTTTTGTTTAAGCACTGATGAGCCTCTTGGCTTCTCTCTGGGTTATTTGGATTTGGGTCTGTGCTTTGTTTGGTTTTGGTAGTGCATGTGGTAAAAGGGGATGCTCTCTGGAAAGAATCCCAAAGCTTCCAATTTTCTCCTTATGCTGGGAAGCTTGTCAGCAGAAGACTTCAACAAGTAGGTGGCTCTGGTCATTTGTAATAGTCTCCATTGCAAATGATTACCCTTGACCTCTTTGTTCCTGACTGGACTGACAGTTCAGTGTTTTCAAAGTACTTCTTTTTCAAAGCTCAGTTTCCCTGCATTTAAAAATCTGGATTTTAGATCTAGAGCAAATGATCACCAGCCAATAATTAACACCACCAGAGGAACTAGGATACAAGGAGGATTCTAAGAGATTCATATAAGGTCCCTCCCAAAAGGGGGAAGGGACAAGTCCCCCAAGCACATGGGAAGTGGGGGACAGTGAATGGAGAGAGAAATGGGAGGAGAGGAAAGCACATGGGACTAGGAAGACTGACTCAGGGTAGGAATAAAAGACAGAAGAGAGAGAGAGTGTGTGTGAGAGAGAGAGAGACAGACAGACAGAGAGAGAGAGAGAGAGGGAGAGAGAACATAAAAGAGGGAGCCATTATTGGTTTGAAGAGAAAACTGAACCTAAAGAAAGGTCTAGAGACCTACAAGACTGACCGCAACTAACAATTTGAGCAATCATGGAAAACTACCATAAATGCCCTTCCCTGATAATGAGATCAACAACTAACTTATCCACCATCATGGAGCCCTCATCTAGTACCTGTTGGAAACAGAAGCAAACACCTATAACAAAACACTGAGTTGAACTAGAATCCAGATGCAGAGAGAGAGAGAGAAGACAAGAGCAGGTTGCAGAAACACATAAAGACAGCTGACCTGAACAAGGAGGAGCTAATGCCCCCCACCCCAGACTGATAGCTGGGAATCCAGCATGGGATTGACTCAGAACCCCTGAATATGGGTCTTAGCTAGAAAGGCTTAGCAATCTAAAGGATTTCAGACAGGGGAACCAGGATGTATTCCTGGTACACAAAAGGACCTGCGGATACATCCCCCATGGAGGGATACTGCCTTAACCTAGAGACAGGAGAGAAGTCCTAGTCCCTACTTCAAATGACTTGACAGATTTACACGACCCCACCTGGATAGCATAGCCCTACATGTGGAATGGGGGTGGGGGAGGGGGGGGGAGGGTGGTCAGAGTGCATGTGAGGGGGGAGAGAGGGTAAGAGGGAGGGAAGGAGATGGAAGTGGGATCAACATGTAAAAGAAAAAAGAAAAGAAAAAAGGAAAAGAAAAAAATCTGGTATCTAGAGAACTATAAAATAAACAGCAAAGTCAATAGATATATCCTCACCCTTCCCAGCACCATTTCCCTTTGCAGAGCTCTTAGGACTAGTGGGTTGTATTCCTAGTCCCTTTCTATCCCTCTGACCAATTTTCCCTATCTTTCATCATATTCATTTTTTTTCAATTTTAGATATGTACAAAATTCACATACTAACAGCATGGAAAATTTGTAAGGGTATTTGGTGTAAAGTCTACCTACCTATTATTCTTAACCTCTAGTCTATGTGCACTCCTCTCTAGAAGTTACAAATGCCCCTGGTTTCTTATTAATGTTCCTAAACATACCATACACTTATATAAGCAAGTATGTGTATAAATTATTTTTTACTCCTTCATAAACTTCAATAGCAGCTTATTATACATAGCTGGACCTTATACTTGATTGATTATGTGTCTCAGAACTGTTTAAATCATTAATCATTCAGATGGACTTCACTGTTTTTTATACCTTCATAGTAATTCATGGCATGGAGGTGCCCTACTATGTTCACACTATGTTTAATCAGCTATGAGGAAGGACATCTGTAAGTCTTAGAAATTTGTACATATGACATTGCTGCAAGGAGAATTACTGTGGTTTCCTCTTACCCTGCTCAGGTAACTAATATGATATCTGTGCCATGTCCCAGAGGCCCTAAATTTGGTGCTGATCTCCCCATCGTCTGAAGCCTGCACATTCCTCACTTCTCTGCCTCCAAACTCTTGATGCCTGGGATCCATTTTATTTTCTCTGGTGAGAACGCTGCATTTCTAACCTCTTAACCTAGATTATTTTATTAGCAATAGTACCTTTATATAGTTCCAGTACTATGCTCTGGGAATGATACAAATTTGTTTTATCATTTCTAGGTCACTAAGACTGTGACAGTTCACTAGGTTGTAACAGCAAATAATTGCCACGCTATCCTGTTCCCCAGTGTCATACATGTATGTCATCTTGCATCTGTGTTATACCAGAAATACATCACAGATTATAGAAAAATCCTGGTTAGAAAACACTTATTTATTCTAGTAACTGGATAATGCCATTTTTGTATGCAACAGTGAATATCGGTAGCTCAGCATGCATACTGGGGCCCAGACTGAGCTTCCCAGGGCAGAAACCATCTGTCTTATTTATCTTGTTTTCTTTAGTGCCTGCTGCAATGATTGGCATTTGGCAAACATTCACTTGACACTAAAAGATTAGAATATCTGAAAAGAATGTTATGTTTGATCAAAGAAGCAAAATCATAAGCAATTATGTAAAATAATGAATTTATTACAGAAATTTCACCTCACACAATCTGGGAAGCATGTAAACAGTTTTGTATGGCTATTTATGGCTGGTAATAGGTTTGAAATCATCAGGAAAGGCAGTTGGGCAGTAAGATAGGTGAGAAGTAAGGAGAACAGGGACAAACTGGAATTCAAAAAGATAAGCTAGAGATCTTATATGCATTGCAACTGCTCCAAAACCCTTAACTTTATTTTTCTTTATGATATTGAAGATTGAAAGCAGGGCCTGGAGTTTGCCACATTTCCACTCCTTCCAAAGAATTCCATTTCAGTGACACAGAGGAGAACATGGGGCCCTTCCTCACAAAGTTCAACTGAGAATGAATGGGGAGACACAATTGCAGTTAAGAGACTGCAGATCTGACTGCTCTTCCAGAAGTTACCCATGATTTTTTAAGAGCCAGAGAAGCTTCAAAGAGTCTGGAAAGAGCCAGAGTAACCTTGGGCCTACCCAACAAGTAGCATGTTTCCCCTACACTGTCCTTCCATAGGTACTCTTTTGCATCCACGGTCACAACTTATCCTAATTATCTCTAGTAATTCAAGTTCACAAAACAGTAGGCAGAGGGGTGAATTAAACACAGGTCTAGGTTAGCTAAGTTGACACTTATCTACTATTGGGTAATGTTAGCTTTCTTAGCTATCACTCAAAATTGGGTGTTGTAAAAGAAACAGTCACAGACTGTAAACTAGTCTCCCAAATAATCTTTAGTATCTACAGGAACACACAAAAAAGAATACTATCTATTCCTACTACCCACTAAAGATGGTATTTTTAGTCTCATAGGAAGATCATGAATTATCTTGGAATATTATAAAACACTTCCCCTGAAAGAATCTATTTCACAAAGCGTGAGTATTTACTTCAAGATTCTATCACACAGTTCAGTTCACACAGGAGAAAAAAAAGACATTATTTCTCCAAGTAGCTTTTCTTCTCGGATCAGAACTTTCCTCAGTCTCAATGATCAAAGTTAAAAAAAATGTTAAAGAGGTATTATTTTCTGAATTTACATTTATATTAATCTTAAATATTCTAAAAGCTGTAAAATATTCTATTAATAGATCCTAGAGAATCTATAAATGATTTTAAATGGAGCTATTTTTCTTCTATTCCAAAGTTGCTCAGTTCTGTTTTGACATGTTGACAAAAACAACAGTAGCTAGAGTCTATTCCTGAAAGGGCCTTGTATCTTTCATTTGCCCACTAACACTCTGCCATCCTATGAGAAGACATACTTCTAGATAGTGTGACCCCTTGCTCTGGGCTCTAGGGTTATTAAACATGGGATAGACTGTTTTGAATTAACTTAAAATATACACAGAAAAATTAAAACCAATAAATTTTTGCATAGTTTGTTGCAAAATATTTTTGTGTAAGTGCCTATTTTAATTACATTTTTCTATGGAATAGCAATGGCTGGTTTTAGTAGTCAACTTGACAGAGCCTAGAGTCACCTGGGAGATGGGCCTTTAGGCTTGCCTGTGGGCACCATCTTGATTAAATTGCTCAAGGTAGGAAGAACCACCCATTGGGGCCACACCATTTCCTGAACAACATCCCAGACTGTATAAATGGTGAAAGAGAACTAAGCAGCAGCATGCATTCCACCATCTCTGTCTCCTGATTGTAGATGTGACCCAACCTAATACTTATATCTCCTGCTGCTTTGACTTCCTTGCCACAATGACTGTACTTTGAACTGCAAGCTAAAATATACCCTTCTCTCTTAAGTTGCCTTTGTGAGACTATTTTGTACAGTAACAAAAGAAACTAAAGCAGCACCTACCACCATTAGAAAAACAAGACAATGTTTTATGACTTGTAATGAGCATTTGTTTCCCATAGTCCAATAATATGAAGATGCTCAGTAAGAAAACCCCATTTCTCCTCTGCATGAGCAGCTGAAATGGTGATGGAAGTTTCAATTCCAAAACAGTGCACTCATTTGACTCATAATTTGCATCTGGCTACCATCTGGAGCTCACCAGGATCTTTTCATAGGGACCTCTCCCAGTGTTGCTAGTTTCCTCACACATGCTGGCAGAATTCCAAGAAGAAACATCTTAAAAGCAGGAAATAGGAAGTCACCTTTGCTGCACCATATCAGTTAAACATTCACCGTGTTCAAGGACAGCGAATATAGACTTTCCTTGAAGACTGTGTTCTCAAACTGCTACAATGCTTACCTAATGCAGATACCCATCTGGTCTAAACCTTTCCCCAGCCATGGAAAACATGTTTGTAAGGGTAAGGAATGAAAAAATAAGAGTATAGTATGAGAAAGGTATAAGATGTTTTAAGACACATTACTGTCTTAGTAACTTTTCTATTGGTGTTACAAAACATTTTGACCAAAGCAACATATAAAAGGAAGGGTTTCTTCAGGGCATAGGGGTTAAGAGAGTTAGATTCCATGATGTTGAAGCAAAGACAGAGAGCTTGCATCTTGATCTGCAAATAGGAGGCAGAGAGAGGGAACACTGGGAATGGTGTGAGTCACCTGAAAACTCAAAGCCAGTGACACATCCCTTCCATCAGGGCCATGCCTCCTAACCTTTATCTAACACTCCCACCAACTAGGAACCAAGTATTCAAACATATTAGCCTATGGGGGGCATTCTCATTCAAACCTCTATAATTACCAATCTCATATTTATCTTCTTCAGAGTTTCCCACTTTCTAATATAGGAACAAAGCAGGTACTTTGTGTTTCACTTGGCCATATGAAACATGAAAAAACTTTGAAGTTAAGGAAGTTGGAATTTGACCATCTGTGTCATTGTGATATCATAAACAGTAAAATAACTTTAATCAGGTAATCTGGCTATGCCCCTATTCATCACGGCCTTAGTATGACTTCTAGCATATTTCTTAACTTCTCTGGGACTGAGGTCTCTCATCAGTAAAATGATGGTACTTAAGATTTATTTTTGTTCTGACACTCTATAAATCATTGCCATTTTTTATTACTCTGACATCTAGATGATGGCCTGGACTTTCTATATTTAACTCCCCAGATTCTATTTTTGCTGCCTGTCCTCGATAATGAATGGGATTCCTTAGTAAAACTAAACCTTACAAGGTCTGAACAATAATGAATTTCAGAATAACAGTGGCCAAGCTGACTGGGACAGCTATCCTAATGACTATTCAATTCTCCCTGTGATTGGAAGAAAATGGAAATCTTTTCTACTTCTGCTTTGGCATGGAAAAAAAACAACTTAATATTTCCAACAGGAATTTTATTTAAAAATCAGAGAAACAAAACAGACCAACATGCCTCCCCCTTAAAGCGGTCTAACTAAATACTGCACTTCCAAAATTACAGGAAAAGAAAGAAAAGAGTTATTTTCCTGTACTGAAATCTTCTTATGCTAAATAGCTACCTCCTATCCCTGTTGGCCAAAGCATTCAGTGGGATCAAGTCTAGGTTCAAATACCCTATCTGAATTTTCAAACTATGACATGGGCTGTTATCTAATTTCTCTAATTTAATTTCTTTAATTAAAAAAGATAAGAATATGATACCCATTATTCACAGCCATTTGGGGTTAAATTAAATGCTATAGGCAAAACAACAGGCTACAGGCTACTGTGCTTGGGTTATTCCTCAAAGGTAGACTCATGTTTGTTGAGGTAGTACGGGAATTACAGGGAGGAAATTGAGGATGTAGCCAACACAGCATGACACTATTAAGACTGCTGCTGGAGTGATACAAGTTTAATGACTTTGAGAAGCTCTAGAAACTCTTATAAACAATCAGAGTCCTGGATGAAGTCAGCAAGAGTATATAGCCACCTCTGTGAGTCATCGATCAAGGGCTGCTCTTGGGGTTAACAGTACCCCAGTCATTATAACACACTGTCAGAAGGTAGAAGGGCTCTCTGAACAAAACTGTCAGGTTGAGGTTGTCCAGAGCACATTAATTTACAAAGTCTGAAAAGTGAGGGTGGTGCATGGACAGGATCTGTTGCAAAATTTCTCACCAAAATGTCTTATATTTTTTGTTATACAGTTCCTAGTACAAATTGGTAGCGCCAATCTTGATGTCCATTTTTGCATTACTTGTGGGCTTTCTGCTCAGAGAGATAGTATCCTTTTACAATGTAGAAATCAGTAAGTTTGTTGAACTTGGATTTATTTCTGCTCTACTTCCTCAGGCCCAGGGTCATGTGCCTGACATAACTGAACTCCACCTGAAGACTGACGTGTATAAATCCACAAAGAGCACTCCAAGGTACAGCTCTGATGAATGCTTGAGAGTTCCATGTCCTTTTTCCATTGGTTTGTTTTTGAAACATGTGTCCTCATGTAGCTCAGGCTGGTCTGGAACTCAAAATTCTCTTGCCTCAACATCCTGAGTGCTGTGGTCAGAGGTGTAAATCACCAAGAATTCTATTTTTAATGCTAAGCAGTGTGAAGTGTACCATGGCTGGTATCTTGTCCAGGTCAACTTCTAAATGCCAGCCTCCGTAAACCCCTCTCCTCACTTGTGTTCCTCCCATACATGCTTTTCTGCTCCTTCTCTCTTGGTCCTCATAAAGTCATGCAGACTAGTATCACTATTAATTCCTGGTGATCAATATTCTGATATCAAATAGATGGCTGGTATGATGATTCAGTGGTTCGAAATGCTTGCAATGCAAGCTTGGCAACCTGAGTATGATCCCCAGACCCACATAAAATTATATAGAAAGAACTAATTCCACAAAGTGTCTTTTGACCTCCATAAACACTATATAGTGTGTTACACACACACACACACACACACACACTCACACACACACACACACACACACACACACACACCAGTTTTCTGGGTCTTCCTGGTCAATGGCAATTTTTTCTATGAATGTTAATTTTTTTCAGACTCTTGACTTTATCCTGGACCATTATTCTCAGCAAATAATTTTGTTTTTAATGTTACAAAGGAATGAATGACAGGCCACTGATCAAAACTTCTACTATGTCTTGTCTTTAGTTCAGTCTTCATCCTTTTCCTAGATATACTGAAGGAGACTATCAGTTTTGTCTCCCTATTGTCTGGATATATTCTTTCTAACCTCAAGAATCTTTCCATCTTAACCCTGTCTTCTTTCTCTGAACTTGAATCTTTCTATTTCCATTTATGTGCAAGCATGCCCAAGCCTAAATTATTTGAAGAAGATAAACAAATACAAAACAAAATGGTATCTCAATCCCACTCCTTGGTATTTGGCTTTTTAATAGTGAAGTCTGGCCTTTGTCCCTGCCTTCTGGGAGGTAAGCTCTAAACCATTGGAATTTCTGGAGTGATAGGAATGTCTTTGCTGTGAAAGATGGGTCCTTGGAAACAACTTCCAGGGAGGGGGAACCTGGAAAATGATTTCAGCCATGTGGGCAATCAATCAACCAATCATACCTTTATAATGAAGCAGTAATGCAAACTCTCAACAGCTCAGCTTGGTTAGTTTCCAGGTGGCCAATACTCTGAATATTTTTACACACAAATAACTGGGAAGGTAACACACCCTAAAGCAGTTGAAGCTTTATAATTAGAAATTGCTTGTCCCTGACTCCCTCCCGCTCTCTCCTCCCCCTCTCTCACACACAATTTTGCTTTATCTTAATTTAAATTCTTTCTAAGTAACGAACCACATCTAAATATAAAAGGTATCACTGAGATTTGCTAGCTTTTCTAGCTAATATTTAAAACTCCAGATGCTTTTGGGAAACCTCTAAACTTGTAGTTGGCATTAAATCATCTACGGACTTTTCCCATGAAATTTGCAGTTCAAGAGAGACTGCTTTTCCATGAAGATTCAACGGTATCCTCACATCTATATACTCTGAAGTAGTTCCTTCTATTAGTTTCCTTTCCTGTTATACAACTCAGTTTCTCCTTCATTGGTTCCCATTTTCTTCCATGCTTAACAAGAAGACTTAATGCCTCCAAATTGAAGAATCCCTCCAAGTGTAGAAAAACCTCACTGAACCTATTAAAGAAGCTTGACTTCCTTCACATTTAAACTTCTGTTGACATTAAATTCCCTGTGTGACAACTATATTAGTTCTTGCTGACCTTTGGAGCACTCACTCATTGTTTATACTTTGTCACTTACAATTCATTCCTCATCATCTGGCTAGTCTGTCTCACAGTATCTCTTTTCTGCAGTTATCCTGACCAACACAGCTCCTGATAACTCTTACTATCAGTATGATGATATAATTATTCTTTCAGCACTAGCCCCTACATTCAGTTATCAACTACTGCTACATTAGCATCAGCATCTTTTTTCTTTTGCTCTTCACACATCAATATTGGTACTTCCCTGGTTTGAGCTTTTACTATTTTTCAGCTTTTACTATTTTATACTGTCTTTTAGCTTCCAGCATTCCACCACACTTGAAATCATTATCTATCATAACATCAGACTAAAATCTCAACTATCTCCCCTGTGAATAGAGAATAAAGTTGAGTTTCTGTATAATCTAAAGTTGAGTTTCTGTATAATCCAATCCTTGCCTGTCATAAAACCTTTCATCATTTCCTTATTTCAGTAAATCAGATTCAAACAAATAGGAACTGGGCTTTTATTTATTTATCTTATTTTACATATCGATCCCAGTTCCCTCTCCCTTATTCCCTTTGAACACCCTCCCATCTCACCCCCCCCCACACTCTACAGAGAGGGTAGTGCCTTCCAGGAGGGATCATAAAAATCTGTCAAGTCATTTGGAGCAGGGTCTAGGCCCTCCCTCCTGCCTCTAGGCTAAGGGAGTACCCCTCCATGGGGAATGTGCTCCCAAAGTCCTTTCGTGCACTGGAGATACATCCTTGATCTACTATCAGAGCTCCCTTAGATTTCCCAGGTCTTCTAAAGTGAGACCCATGTTCAGGGCGTCTGAGTCGGTCCAATGCTGGTTTCCCAGCTATCAGTCTGGGGGTCCATTAGCTTCCCTTTGTTCAGGTCAGCTGTCTCTGTGGGTTTCTGTAGCCTGGTCTTGTCCCCATTTTCTTATCACTCCTCCGTCTCTGCATCTGGATTCCAGTTCTGCTCAGTGTTTACTTCTGTTTCCATCAGGTACTAGATGAGGGCTCTATGATGGTAGATAAGTTAGTAATCAAACTGAGTTTTGTCAAAGAGTTGAAACTAAACTCCAGATGTGAGGAATCTACTAAGGCCTCTACCAAGACACAGAAATCACAAGAAATATGCATAAGAGAAGGATCTAAACCCTAGAAACTAGTTCATTAGGAAGCCTCACCCTCCAAGCATACTTTTATTATTTCACTCTAGAGATGGTAGTAGCAAAAACACAAGACTCACTCCAACTTTGACCATTTTGGTTTCTCATAATAACCCTTTATTTTTATCATTAGCTTGTTAGTAATTGACTTCTATATTCTTTTGATTTACAGTGACTTGCTTCTCTTTCCTCCCATACACTGCATTTCTCTGTTAAGCATAACCCTGTGGACCCAACCTAGTCTTTTTTGTTGTTGTTATTTTTCTTAAACCCACTGAATGTTGGGTGTGTCAGCATGTATGCACAGACATGTGTTTGTGGTTGCCTGTGATGTCCAGAAGAGGATGTCAGGCCCCCTGGAGCTGGAGTTATAGTCAGTGATGACTCATGAATCAGTATAGTTTTATGTGTATTCTAATTCCATTCTCTTGTCTCCCTTACCTTCTCTTCCCTTTTCCTCTTTTCTCTGCTCCCTCTGTCTCTTCTCTTTCCCTCTTCTTGCTGACAAGTTGTGTGTATGTTTTTGTGTGTGGTGGTATGGGAACATGGGTAACAATGAATGCAGTTGAAGTCAGGAACAACCTAAACTGTTTGTCCTTGCCTTTCACCTTGTTTGAGACAGTCTCTTGTTTACTGCAATATACACCTAGCCCGAGGGCTCATAAGCTTCTGGGATTCTGCCTCCCATCTTGCCCTAGGAGGATCAGGATAGTGGATGAGCACTATCATATTTAGCTTTACATGGCTCTGGGAATAAGAACTCATGTCCTCAGGCTTTAAACACTGAGACATCCCCCAGCCCAGTTGTTATACTTTTTGTCTCATGCCTTGTCATATTTGTCTCATTTGAATTTGGTGTATGTCAGCCCCGTTTCTTCTTCTATGAACAGAAATGCAGTTTTTGTTGTTTTATACCTAACAAACAGGGCAATTATAGTCCCTCTCCTAATAAGAAAGTCATTCAATATATAGCCAAGGATATATCCAAGATGAACAAACAGAGGAGTTTACCTTCTTCTGGGGCATCAGAATAGCTTCTCTGAGAACTAACAACAGGATACCTCCTCCAGCATGATTAACAAAATTCTACTGTATATCTAATATAGAACTGTGAGAAATTATGAGAACATTTAGAACCCAACATCTTAATTTACAGATGGGAACATGGAGCTACTTGGAACATCGATGATACATTCAAGGTTTTCTAATAGATTAGTCAGCAGCTCAAAACTAGAATTCAAACTTTATTGATACCAAAGCAACAGTTTTCTAGCACCTGCAACTCAGTTTGCTAAAGAGAACACAGCTGCTTTCTTAAGTGTTTTTTAAAAAAGAGGCCTTACAAGATCTTCAACTTCAACTAATTAAAACAGGTTCTGTTTGGGAGAAAGATTTAGGGACTCTGAGAACTACTTTGACCCTGAGGTTATTCCTAAAGGATGTGTTGGAAAAGCAAATAAGAGTCAATTACTATTTTGACTTCAATTAGCTGGGGAAAAATTGAAACCATTGCCTCCTTTCATCTCTTGAATACTGTTGACTAAAGGAGAAGCTGATTAGAGCTCTTAGTCTGGAATGCTGAGCAGCTCTGGGCAAGAATCCTGCATTCCAAGCTGACCCTGCCCCATCAGGAACAAGAGGGTAAAAACAGGCATTGATCACACATTCCCAACTCTTTACTACCCCTTGGCAAATAGAGTGTGTTTACTAAGATTGCTATAAAAGATATTTATCTAATTAGAGAGTGTTTCCCCCTTTTACTAGCAAGCAATTAAACCATACTTTAGTACATTAAGGAGTTTTTGTAAATCCAACTGCAAGCGTATAAATTCTGTAATTGTGTAATTGTACATTGGGCACAAAACCATGTTTTCTCTTCTATTTTGGCTTGACCATTTTTAAAAGCAATTTAGGGTTTTCTAAGCTAATGCTTATGTAGTGAGTGTTTTTAAAGCTTACGGTAATACATATAATTTAGCCATTCTTTGGTTTTAAATCTGAACCAGAAAATGCTACAAATTCTGCACAAACATATCAACTACTTATTCCGTCCTTCTTTATCTCAAAGCCTGGGGATAATTTGGTTGCTTTGTAATTTTTTAAAGTATGTTAGCAACATCAAATTATTCATTTTACACTCCTTGATTTAAGCCACATACAATTGAATTTATCTGAATTAAATTATGTTTGTCCTACAGGAATGGTGAAGAAAAGTATTATGAAAAAATTCAATTTTCAATAAAAGAAAAATAGAATTAAAGAAAATAAAGTATTCTAATGTGAATCAAAGCAAATAAATGAAGAATGTGAAATAAAAAGTAAAGGTCATATCAAGTTAAATATCAGATTTTTTTAGGCTAAATATGATAGTAGGGCAAAACATGATATTGCCAATATTTGACCTTTTTTACTTAAAGGCAGAATTGTAGGTATGTAGAATGGCAAAGAGGGAGGGAAGAAGGGAGGTGAATAAGAAAAAGAAATTGTGGGAATGCAAAGTGTATTAGTCTCATGCTGTAATGTTTCATACAAGTAACATATGTTAATAAAAAGTAATGCTCACTTTAAAAATAAAGGAAATAATCCTAAATTGAATCATACATGAAAGGTGCCAGGAAACTTTATCCATTACATAGTTCACATGCTTCATTATTAGCTTTAGTACTTATGCCAATAGTTGAAACTGTTTTTTCCTTCTGAAACAAATGGGTGTGTTAAATTATAATTCAAATTAAAAAATAAGAATATATAATACTACTGAATTTTTATATATTCTAAGAAATATTTAAGTGTATTGAAACAGACAATAATGAATCCATTCCCTGTTTAATCAAATGATAATAATACCACCAAGAAAAATTACTATTTATTAAATACATATTATGAATCACACATTTAACACATTTTACACACTATCTCAATTGATTTGTATACCATAGAAACAAGCAGTGATTTGCTCTTAAATGCCTTAGAAACAACTATTTTAGAAGGCAAAATGTCCTGATTTGTTGTGTTTTCTGATCTCCATGGTATAAATTTCAACTTAGTAGAAGTATAGCTACTAACTAGGAAGAAATGTATGATAGCCTGCTATTAAGAAGTAATTTTACTGTACCAGCTACAATAGACATAAATCATCCCAAAACAAGATTATAGTAAAAAAGTCAAAAGTAATAAGTATTGGATGTTTTTAATTTTAATTTTAATATGTTCTATTTTAGTGGAATTTTTTATAATTGTATTTTGTAATAGTGGCTAGGTTTAAAAGCTAATTCACAAAATTGCTGAACATTTCCATTTCCATGAGTGTCATTATATATGAGGCTGATTTTGCTATCAATTTTCAATGAAAATGGGGAATTTTAATATACAAATGTTAAGTAACTTGTAAAATTTATATGCTAGTAAATTCAAATTCTGATTTGCCAGACTAGAAACCTTCATCTTCAATTCTGAAAATATAATCTAAAAAGTACATTTTTAATTGTAGATAAATTGGTTTCAAGCAAAGGTAAGAGTAAAAAGCAATCTGTGAAGTTAAAGTTATTTCTTCTAGGAGAGGGCCTGCTGGGACAAAAGATACAGGTCATTGGTGGAAGGTTTCTATTTCATGACATTGTCTATGATTAGTTCAAAGGAAGAAGTAATTGAAAAGAGAGACATCAGAACATGAACACACCAATCTATTCTTAGACATCAGGCAGGGTCACGAAGAATGAAAGCCTGTGGGAGGGGTTTACCAGTCCAGAATATTCAAGGAATTCTGTCTTCATGATTTGTCTGCAGTAAAGTCCCTGAGACTGTGACAGGTATCAGCACACATTCTCCCCAATTGCTTTTTTTTTTTTTTTTCTTTTTTGGTAAAGGAAGGAGAGCTCTATATGCTCCCTAGGTAATTGAAATTGTGACATTGTGTTTTGTCTTTCTTTCGGCATCAGCATGAATGAATGTAAGAAGACAGCTTTCAAGAGTCTTTTCTTGCTTTCCATATTGTTGAGATAGCATCTCTCTTGTTTCTGCTGCTCTCTGTACTTGAGGCTAATGGGCCCATGAGTTTCTGGGCAATTTTTCTGACTTCACTTCCCATCTTCTCATAGGAACACTAGGATTACAGATCTGCACCACTGCATCAGGGTTTTTATGAAGGTTCTGGGAATTGAACATAGGTCTTTAGGCCTTTATGGCTAGGGCTTTTACACACTGAGCCATCATTCTGATTCAGTATCTGTCCTTTTATAATAGAACTACAGTGTGTCTATTCCCAGAGCAGAGTTCAAAGCACTTTTTTTTCTGAATTTTCTTTCTCTGGAAATAACTTCTCTTATTATCAATTCTTGCTTTAGAATGGGATTCAAAAATTCATTGTGGCATATGTAAACAAAATAAGGTAGTACTTTTTCAGTATTTACATATTTTATATTACATATTCTACATTATATATTCAGTATATTAGATATTCAGTTCTATATAAACTGTAAGTTAAACTTCTTAGTTATTTTAGAATTGAAAAATAGAAATGGCTTTTTTGCATAATAGACAATGAGGATAGTGAGTAACCTAAGGAAATTGTCCTTAGAGTTTTTGCCTCAAATTGAGAGACCTCTTAAATATATATGGTATTTTACTATTATGTTTTATGGTTATACTTTATAATTTGTTATTATATATAAGAAGACATTACAATTTGATAATTTTATTAAATTCATAGGTGTTACTAAGTTTGCTATACCCTTATTAGAAATACTAGTTTTTTCTAAACGCTTTTTCAATTTTTATTGTCACATGCCATATGCATGCATGTGTTCATTTGTATGCACATGTGTGTGCTGCTATTCACAGCTGTATATGTTTATGGATGCCACAGATTGATGAAAGGTATGTGTCTTCCTCAATTTCTTCCCACCTTATTTATGAGGTGGTATCTTTGCTGACCTTAGCCTTCCTGCAGCAGCTCAGTTGGTCAGGCAGCAAGTTGAAGGTACCTCTCAAGTCTTTGCTCCTCCACACTGACACTCTAGAGGCAGGTGGCCACACTGAGTTTTTTACGTGGGCACTGGAATCTGAGCTCCTGTCTTTCTGCTTGCATGGCAAACACTTTTGCTACTGAGTCATTTCCCCAGCCCTCACAGTTTTATTTTTGCAAACATATACTTCATAATCTTTATAACATTATAGTAGCCATTTCAAATCACATCCTTTCACAGAGATGGTAAAAGCTCTTGGGTTCACTTAGCAAAGTTCTTGTGGGTAATTTAGGCTTCCTGGAAATAACTTTTCAGCCTGAAAAAAAAATTGACATCAGTGAAGTTATCACATTGTCTTGATAGGTAGCAAAGCCTTAGGTGGTTAGTGACCCACTGATGAGAAAGTTCAGTAACTGCTATCTATATATGTATACCTTACATTTTAAGTTACCTAAACATCATGTTAGAATTCATTTCTTCAATGAATTTTTAAGTTTTCAATAGCCACATGTGACTATCATATTAAACAGCAGAGAATACTTAGATACAATGTTTCTATTACCTGAGATTTTGGGGGGTAATAACACTGGAAGTTATCTTGTTTTGTTGTCTTTTGATGCTGGAATCAAACTTAAAACCTGGTACATGCTGGACAAGCTGTCTATTACTGTAGCTAAACATTCAGAATCAAAATACTGGTTTTCCTCTTCACTGAGCTTCCAATTTTGTTAGTCTTCTCAACTATGAAGATCCTTTTTTCAGTCTTGATTGAAATTCACATGGGTATTTTAAGGACGAGTAAATGCTTTCTCCATTAACAATTTGATCAATTCTTAAATTGTACAGTCACATTCTTACAGAAAATTAGTCTATTTGTCTCATGTTCCTAGCCTATATCACTCTTGCTCTGTTTGTGGAGCCAATATGCAGGAAAAGCATGAAGTAGAAAAACATAGAATTTTGCATTCTGATAGCAATATCCTAAACTTTCAGAATTTTGACTTGTAAACCCTATTTTTTAATCACCAGCCCCCAAATCCTTCCACTCTAAAGAGATACAGCTTTGACAAGCTAAGGTCCTTCAATTTGTTGCCCTAGCATGGCTGATTTGAAAGATTCAGGAAGAAGAGGTATATGAATGCAGGAGGCTCCTTCAAGTTTGATGAGGCCCTCAGCATATTCATCTTAACCAGCAGGGAACAACAATAACCATGATCACTTTACAGGCTTTTTTCCCCTCCAGGAGACCTTTTCATTTTTGACCCCTATGACTTGAAGGGTCAAGACTGCACATAGCCATCTAAATGCCATAGTGCTACTCTGTACCAGGTAGTTAGTCCTTCCTCACTCTACAATGAAACACTAGTAGAGTTTGCAAGAAGGGATTAATGAGTTAGTAGGCCAGTCTTACCAGAAATATTTATATTTCAAAAATCAGCTCTGTTTCCCTTCTCCCACTCCCTTACCTGCTCCCACTGTTTGCTTGGCAGTAAAACTGGAAAGTTTGAAGTAATTGATTTATAAGTTCCTTCCTAGTGCTGAAGTTGTTTGGCCTGCTGATTCTAGGGGATGATAATGCTTTTCTCTCAAAGGAACGTGGACCTAGGCACTTAGCAAGGACAAAAGGTATCTCCTGGTAGTAAAAGTATCTTGTTATTTTCAATCTCGCTTTCCCTCAAATTGTAGTCTTGTTTATTGTTTTTCCCTTAATGTGTATGTAGTTTTCAGAGTTAAAGGAGGAAAAAGTTAGGTTTAGTTTGTTAAAATTTGGATCATGTGTCTAGGGGTGCACCTAGGTTGGCTGATTCCATAGTATATATGAGGTCTTGGGTTTGATCTCCAGCATAAACAAACAACAAGGATCTTGAAGCACATGAAGAATTCATAAAGGATATAGTTTTTCTTTGTGGACATTACCACATTCAAAATAAGCCATAGATTTCAACAGTGTTCTCTACAAACTTCCAGTACATAGAAATTTCACAGAAACACATAAACCCCAAATGTTTCTCCCAATAATGATAATAGCTGTCATTTACTGCACAGCTATTTTATGCCAGGCATGTCTACATGACTCATTATAGACATTTCTCACTTACTTCAACTCTAACACTATCTCAAGTCAAATACTGAAAGGGCTTGGAGAGTCCCTAGTAATTTGCACTGACTCATACAGCCAATATTTAGGAGCCAGGATTAGCACAAGACTTCATCAATTGCTTCAGTCCATCTGTTTTACACTATGTCATTAATTTTCAAATTATGTTCCAAAGGAATTCTAAATGTCTCCTGGAGCTGATCATTATCTTGAGAGTGGGGAGACAAGAAGGAACAAGCATAGAGAATGGGCTGTACCCTGTCTGTCTCTTGTTTGTTCTGCTTACCTGCCAGGTTTAAGTCCAGATGACATTTTTTTAAGTTATTTTATGTTCTGAGATTCTATGATACCATTCTGACCAGAACTTTTGTGCCTTTTTATCTGACATTTCCATATGTGAATTGACCATGCAACTGAAGAATAGTTAATAAAAAGCCAATCATTTTACATCATTATGTTGTCTCAGCCATAGATTCAGAAATGTCCTGGTAGAAGTTGATTATTCAGAGGCATGCAAGGCCAAATCATCACAAAAAGGAATAAAAAAAAATAAAGCTATCTAGACCACACTGCTGCTTGCTTCCTCTCAAAAAGTAAATTAGTTTTAGACAAGATGATCATTTGATGTGTGATGGCCCTTGGCTGAACAAAATATATTCTTTCATTTCCTTCTAAAAAGATCATTTTCTCAATCAAAAGTAATAGGACTAACTTTCAAAGAGAGAATTATTCACCTTTTCCACATTTATTAAGTACCTAGAGAATTCATAGATGCTTTTTTTCTATTAGGTACAACCACTTAGAAACCTGAACAGAGATCATTTTCAATTTGTATTTTTTTATTACCTACAGTGTTCTTTAAAACAAGTGAAGATATTCTTTCTTTTTTTTTAATTTTCTCACAGCATTCTTTGAGTTTCACATGTGGCCCCCTCCTTGACTCATGCAAAGAGAACACTGGGTAATAGGACCTCCAGTATTTTAGATGAATATCCTGGAATGATTAACATTGTGATAGTACTGAGAGTATGTCACCATGAAATGTTCCACCTCAGCATATTAAATAGTTTAAATAGAACTGAAAAAAAAAACACACCAAAGCTTCTGCTGATGGAGCTTGTCTTCATCTTAAGTGGGTAATAATAGCTGGGGTAGCTTTTCTGGCTTTTCCCTAAAACAAGTCAGAAGATATTCTTGTGAGATATGGTCTCTTTATACCCAGAGGAAAACAGTGTCTTACTGATGGAAGATCATGGAAGAAGAATGTGAACAAAGAGGTCTTCCTAACTTTTCCCAGTCTATCAATCATACTGCTTTTATCCTGGTATACATATCCACAGCATCAAACTCACTAGAAAAGCCACTATAATCTAACTGTTTCTTTAAGTCTCAACTTCTTTATAAAGTTCCCCAAGTCACAGAAGCTCATATTCATAAATGTTTAGGTTTTTCTATAGTTGATCTGCCTTCTGTTCTAGAGACTTCAGCCATGAATCTAGGCTAGGCTAGGCAGATAAAAGATTTTTTTTTCTTTTCTGAAAATGGCCAAGTGACTTGGTGCAAGAGCAAGTTGCCTTTAGGATATCTGTTTAATCCATTTACTAAATAACATCATGATATTAATCAAATGTCTTTTATGGATAACAAGAGAGGGAATCAGATACTCACAAAATGAATGATTCTTGGCAAAGACATTATAAAACAGATTCTAGCACAGAGTATGACACCATAGCTTTAGAAAGTTAAAGAATTCTGTTGATTTTGGCATTGTGTATTAGAAAACCTAAGATTTGGCTATCACCCAGTGTATCATTTAGAGAGAAGATGAGACATTTATCTCATGACAGTGATCGGCTGTCTCTTTCAGAAATGACTTTGCCTGGCATAGTCAGTAATTTAATTATTGAGAACAGAAAGTTACCAAAGTATGTGTTGCGGGGGTGTCTATAGGGGTTTGTGTAGTATGAGATTCTCAATATTAAGTGAAACTGAAAATACACTCTGGAAAGACAGGAATATAATTTGTGTAATTTTTGTTTCTGGTGATTTTGTGGGATGGTTATCTTGATATTCCTTCCAGGGGGAAGAGGGAGGGAAAGTGGTGATGCACTGGGGGAGAAAATGAATGATAACTGAAGAAAGGCATTAACCTTCATGTTTGTCAGGACTGTCATAGGAATCCCTCAAAGAGGATGCTTAGCAGTGTTGCCTATTTCAAAAGATGCTCTGAGAACAGCATATGGCAGGGAACTGACAGACTATGAAAGTAACAACACTCCTTTCTTTGAATGACACTTTTGGATGGCTCAGTTTTTAAGACATGTAAAACATGGTTATAAGAATAGAGCAGTAGGTGTGCTATTGTTCTTTCTCATATACAGAGGTAGGGGATACTAAATGACTGAGGAAAAAAATAGTCACCATTGTCAATGAATAAGTACACCTCATTATAGAATATTGTGGATGGTGAACACAGATTGTCTCCTTTCATTGACTGCTTGTGGCATTTCATCTTATCTCATCAAAACAAGTCTCATGAGGGAGGAAAATCCTCAAGTTCCTGGAGATAGAGTAACTTGCTCATAGTGACCAGCTCGGGATTACAATTGAACCCGTAAATGTCTGGATCCATATTTCAGAACCTCTATTATTTTATTATCAGCCTTTGAACATCAAGGAACAAAGACTTAGGAAAGTTTGTACTGAAGTTCAAACTCATGGTGGCAACAAAAGTGTAAGGTTTTCTTTGCTTTGCTACTACAGAATTTGAAAATTGTTCTAATGTATCCACTCATAATTTAGCATAAGAAAATGAAAACATGTTTTATTCATTGGCCTACAGAAAGTATTAATTTATTGAAAAATAAAATCAATATTTAATAATAATAGCTTATAATGAATATTTGACTGTCAGATAATTATTCTTTGCCTAACCCTGGATAAAGAATCAATATTCCTCCTGAGCCAGGGGGTAAGGAAAGCAAAATATCAAGAATCAACAGCAACTTAATTTAATATAGTTTCTATTCCAGTATGAAACACTCAATTTGCCCAGTTTTTAATTTAAGTTCAGAGAACATTTTTATTCATAAGAACAAAGAATACTTTAACTTCTTATAAAGGCTGAGCAAATATCAGATATAGTAGAAAGACTATTTGAAAACAGACAGAACTGACACTGTATTTGACAAGTTCTCAGTGGGCTGTATTTCATCCTCAGCTCTGGCTTATCTTCAAGATCCTGAAAAAGATATATAGATATATAAAAAAACTAAAAAGAAAATAGAGATTTTGTGCTTTGAGAGTTTCATCTTATGGGTAAGGAATGAAGTCCTACTCAGAGTAAATGACTTGCTGAATATTATGCAAATAGTCAGGAATTAGGAATGCCTCATATCTTTCTCACTTGACTCCTCACAGCATCACTCTGTATGAAAGCCATAATATTTGTGAAAAAGCACCTGATTTATAGATTAGTATTCTAAGTTTAAGTACTCTTCCCCTAGAACTATACATTGACTCAGGAAAGACCATACCTCTTAGGAATTTAAAATTCTCATACAAACTATATCACAGGGATGCTAAAGCACAAATTTCATATAAGCTATATCATAAGGACGTTAAACTAGTAAGGAAACACTTTGGCAAGTGTTTTGAAAACTTGAAGTACATCAGAAGACAAAAGCAGTTAGTAATGGCGAGATGATAGTGATGATTATTAAGTCCTTAGAATCCCAACAATTGGAGAACATCTTTGTTTCATTAGTGTTGTTGTAACAAAAAATTGTAAATAGAGTAATTTGCACAAAGTATTATTCATAATTGGGGAGTCTGAAATGATAAAGACCAAAGTGCTAAGAGGTTTAGCATCTGGTGAGGGCCCAATCTGTGATTTCAAGATGGTGTTTCTTATTACATTCTCACAAGGTAGAAAATGCAAACAAACCCCTTAGACTTTTTAAAATGTCATTTATGATAACTCTGAACCCATGGTTTATTGATTTTTCTCAAAGTTCTACTTAATGCTATCAAACCAGTGACTTTGGGGTGGTGAGAGGTACATTAAGACTTTAGGAAGGGAATTCTGAGAAGTATAGCAGAATGGTATGTGAGAACAATAGTTTAAGATAATTTACTAGTCTTTATAGTAGCTATGTGGGACTGTAAAGAAACAAAAGCAAGAAGACTATTTTAATGTGGGATGCCCTAGAAAACGAAACATGAAATTGCTACTTTCAAGGTAGTTATCTATCTGTATGGTGCCACATGCCTGTAATCCCAAGAGTTGTGAAGTGGATGCAGGAGGTTCAATAGTTCAAGACTAGCTTTGACTAAATAAGGAGTTTGAGGTTAGCTGAGATCATATGTGACCCTGTGTAAAGAAGAAATAAAGAAAGGAAGGAGGAAGGAAGAAAGAAAGGAAGGGAGAGGTGGGTGAACTAGCAATAATTTGTGTAGGATGTGAGGTTAATAACTTCAGTGAGGAAAGGAAGAAATTAAAAGACACTAGTTTCTCTGAAACCCCTACACCATACCTCCCAGAATGGAGGGAAGGACCATTAATCCTATAGCTTCCAGCCCTCTACTCATTAAGAGTTGTCCCTGCAGAAGAGAATAGGGGCTATTATAATCTGCCATTCCAATGTGAGAGTTTAATATAATTAAAAAAAATAGCCCATACAAAGAAAAGCTCTTTCCCACAATCTTTGTTAGGCTAAAATCAGGGCATAAATCCCCCATTTGAAGGTGCTTTCTCTCCCCCTTCCCCTAGCAGGAAGACTCTTAATCACAGGATTGTTAATCACCAGGACAACTCAAGGCTCTTATCAGCTCGAAAACAACATGCAAAACAAACATTACTAAACAACCTGTTTTTCTTCTAGTAGGCCTCTGTATTTGTCTTCTCACAATTTGCCATGCCTAGCTACTCAAGTCCTTTTCCTTTGTCTTGTCACTGCTCCTCAAACTCATTGCCTTTTGTTAAAAATTTATTTAAGCCTGTGTGTTTGACTGTCTCTTTGTGGATTTTCACTTCCTTTTCTATGAGATCTCTCTATGCCATGTAAAAATATTAACATCAAATAAAACGTGCCTTTTCTTCAGTTAATCTGTCTTTTGTCTGCTGAAATTGCAGGGCCCTGTGTGCAAAACATAAAAAACGTAGAGGAAAATTGTTTTACCTATCACACGGACTTATTAACACTCTCACACACTGAAGCTGCAAACCCCCTTCAGATGAGCTATTTCTGAAAGCTTCAGAAAAAGCTTAGAGGTAGTGAAGCTCATAGAAGTTCAGAGCACCTGAAATATAATGTGGATGTAACAGTATGACCCCTCACTTGCTACAGATGGTTTAAGAAAGGGATAGAAGATTTGGACCCACCATCTACAAAGATGGCCACTATAAAGAAGCCACTGGTGCAGTGTAGAAATGACAAA
The DNA here is from genome assembly GCA_030556225.1 of Cricetiscus sungorus. Classification (NCBI taxonomy): domain Eukaryota; kingdom Metazoa; phylum Chordata; class Mammalia; order Rodentia; family Cricetidae; genus Cricetiscus; species Cricetiscus sungorus. Next base: position 3,911,362 of record JANBXA010000405.1, on the reverse strand, counting down.
ATCATCTTATAATGGGATAAATTTTTATTCATTGCTTATAAATAAATATGCACCCATCTTATGGTTCTAAGCACTGGAAGTCTACAAGAATGTTGTAGTTCCTGCTTAGAATGTAGTATTATAAGTGTTATTACACAGGTGTATTTAGAATAATACCAAATAGGCCAGAGAGATGGCTCAGTGAGTAAAGGTATTTCTTGACAAACCTGATAACCTTAGTTTGATCCCTGGACCTATGTGGTGAAACTATCCCTGCTCACATTGTCCTCTGACTTCCATATATATACACCACACACACAAACACACACACATGGCATGAGCATCACTTCCATATAAATAAATAAATAAATGTAACAGAACACTATCAAAATAAGGGTAAGTATCCAGAAAAAAAATGTAATAGAATACTATCAAAATAAGGATAAGTACCAAGAAAACAACAAATAAATCACCTGAAAAACAAAAAACACAAGTTTACATATATTTTCAAGACCAACCAGTTGAAATAGATGGCAGAACATATAGGCAATTAGGTGTATTCAGGAAACATTTACAGATTAAAATCATGGGACTAACTCATGTATTTGCTGTATGCTTGGAGTAAGAGGTGATGGACAATCAAAACCCATGTGCAAGGTTTTAGTTGAGAAATTAATCAATGGTAGCTTTGCTAAGATGAATGTGGGGAGAGGAGACTAATTCCTTGGGATATCTGAGGTCTAGAGGAAACCAAAGTTTCCTTTGTGAAACTTTGTAGTACCAAACAGCCTATTATAATTTGTTTGGAATAGTTACAGTAACTCTAAGATACTTGAGATACCTCTAGTATCTCAAGCTTTGTGACTCTGCTCCTATATATTTCACTTGACAGGTGGTATAGACTTAACTTATTTGCTCTTCACATGAAGTAGCATAACATACATTTATCTCTATATTAGATTTCTTATAGGCTGGTATTTCTTGGTTCCTCAGAATTTGATACAGTACTAAGAAGAAAGCCTTTAATAAATATTTGTAGTTGATGAAAAGTCTAATGTCCACAGTATCAAGCACTGAAAATGTTATTACACATGATCAATGTATTTTTAAAAATGACCAATCAATCAAATTAGATAAACCAATAACTGTGTTCTGTCTTTCACAGCTGGCAACCAAATGTAAATCCAAGATTTTGAATGATGGTAACTGAAGCGTAATGGAATAAAAATATGACTAGGAAGTAGGAAGTAAGTTTACTTCATGAAGCATGATAAAGAACTAATTCTAGATGATCTTAAGTTGGAAGTGTTTTGGTCCTCCAAAAATATCTAGGATGTCCTAGAAGATAAAGAGCTGATGTTTAGTTTAAATGCCAGTACTGAAAGTAGTCTGAGAATCTGGTAAGCTTGGAAGAAAGTAAGAACACAGCAGGACATGCTAATTACAGAAACACAAGGCAGCATACTTGACACAAACTTAGAGAATACTTGTGACTAAAGACTGGGAGGGAGCAAAATGACAGGAAAGGAGACTGAGACAAGAATTAGAGGTGAATGAGAAGTGGATGGAGGAGTTTCAAGATTCAGAAAGTCCCAGAAGTTCATCTGATTGTTTAGTAAACACAAAACCAGCTCAATAACATTAAACAAAGATAACAACTTAATAACGATGTATGGGTATCTATAGACAATGCAGTTATTAGCCTTTAGCAATTAGCAAAGGGATGTTAAATAAAAGCAAACTTAGCAAAAATACATGAGTGGAATTACTAGTATAAGCCACCATCTACCAAAAGTTATCAGTTTCCATGCTGTACTTTTTATGGGTCTAGGTCAGACCATTAAATGGTTCTAGTAACTAACCATGTGCAACAGATGCTTCTCTCTAATGACGAACTTCTCTCAGTTGCTGAAAGTACTGTCAGTGTAGACAGCTGTCAATTGGCCCCTCAGAGTTTGTCTAAGCTTCTGAAGGTCATGTTTTCCCCAAAGAGAAACATTCTAATGACTAAAAAAGATGAAAGCCTAAAACCCTGGTTATCTTGCTCCAACTTTTGACTGATGGCTCTCACATTGTGTAGTTCACAGTTTCACTTCTTCCTTTTCTTTTAAATTTTATTTTCTTTTTTTACATATTGATCCCAAGCCCCTCTCCCTCCCTCCCTTCTTCCTTCCCTTCCTTCCTCCCTTCCTTTTTCCCTCTCTCCCCCCCTCACATGCACCCCGACCACCCTCCCATCCCATCGCCCCCCTCCACATGTAGGGTGATGCCATCCTGAGGGGTCATCTAGATTTGGAGTAGGGACTAGGACTTCTCTTCTGCCTCTAGGTTAAGGGAGTATACCTCTATGGGGGATGGGCCCACAAGGTCCTTTTGTGCACCAGGAATACATCCTGGGTACTTTTGTGCACAAAGAATACATCTGGTTCCACTATCTGAGGGCCCTTAGACTGCTCAGGCCTTCCGGCTGAGACTCATGTTCAGGGGGTCTGTGTAAGTCCCATGCTGGATTCCCAGCTATCAGTCTGGGGGGCTCATTAGCTTCTCCTTTTTCAGGTCAGCTGTCTCTTATGTGTTTCTGCAACCTGGTCATGTCCTCTCTCTCTCTCTCTGCATCTGGATTCTAGTTCAACTCAGTGTTTAGTTGTGGGTGTTTGCTTCTGTTTCCAACAAGTACTACAAGGGGGCTCCAGATAGTGGGTAAGTAAGTTGTTGATCTCATTATCAGGAAAGGGCATTTATGGTAGCCTTTCCACTATTGCTCAAATTGTTAGTTAGAGTCAGTCTTGTAGGTCTCTAGACATTTCTTTAGGTTCAGTTTTCTCTTCAAACCAATAATGGCTCCCTCTTTCATGTTCTATCTCTCTCTGTCTCTGTCTCTCTGTCTCTCTTCTGTCTTCTATTCCTCCCCTGACCCAATCTTCCTATTCCCTTGTGCTTTCCTCTCTTCCCCTTCTCTTTCTCCTCATCCCTCTCCCCACACTGCCCCCCCCCACTTCCCATGTGCTCTGGAGAACTTGTCCCTTCCCCCTTCTGTGAGGAACCTTGTATGAATCTCTTAGAATCCACCTTGTATCCTAGTTCCTCTGGTGGTGTGAATTATAGGCTGGTGATCCTTTGGTCTAAGTTTAAAATCCATATATGAGCGAGTACATAGCATGTTCCTCCTTTTGTGACTGGGTTACCTCATTCAGGATGGTTTCTTCAAGTTCCATCCACTTGCCTGCGAATTTCAAGATTCCATTGTTTTTTTCCGCAGAGTAGTATTTCATTGTGGAGATGCACCACATCTTCTTTATTAACCCACACACCTATGAACACCTGAGTTTTGACAAAACAGCTAAAAGAATACATGGAGGGAGGAAAGCATCTTCAACAATTGGCGCTGGCACAATTGGATGATAGTGTATAGAAGACTGCAGATACACCCATGTCTATTGCCACACACAAAACTCAAGTCCAAATGGTTCAAAGACCTCAACATAAATCCAGCCACATTGAAGCTCTTAGAAGAGAAAGTGGGAGGTACCCTTGAACAAATCGGCATAGAAGACCACTTCCTGAACAAAACTCCAGTAGCACAGACATTGAGATCAACAATTAATAAATGAGACCTCCTCAACCTGAGCAGCTTGTGTAAGGCAAAGGACACAGTTGACAAGACCAAACGGCAGCCCACAAACTGGGAAAAGATCTTCACCAATCCTACATCTGACAAAGGGCTGATCTTTAAAATATACAAAGAACTCAAGAAACTAGTCAACAAACCACCAAATAACCCTATTAAAAACTGGGGTACAGAAATGAAGAGAGAATTCTCAATAGAGGAAACCAAAAAGGCTGAAAGGCACTTAAGAAAGTGCTCAATATCCTTAGTTATCAGGGAAATACAAATGAAAACAACTTTGAAATACCATCTTACTCCTGCCAGAACGGCTAAAATTAGAAACACCAATGACAACTTATGCTGGAGAGGATGTGGAGAAAGGGGAACACTCCTACACTGCTGGTGGGAGTACAAACTTGTAGGGCCATTTTGGAGATCATTATGGCAATTCCTCAGGAAAATGGGAATTAGTTTACCACAGGACCGAGCAATACCCCTCTTAGGCATATATCCAAATGATCCACATCCTTGCAACAAAGGCATGTGCTCAACTATGTTCATAGCAGCATTATTTGTAATAGAAAGAACCTGGAAGCAACCTAGATACCCCTCGACTGAAGAATGGATAGTTTCACTTCTAACTGGATATGCTTCTTTCCTCTGTCTTCTACAAGATACTTTTAAAAACATAATTTATTTATTTTAAATCAATGTGCATTGTTGTTTTTCTGAATGTATGTCTGTGTGAGGATATCAGGTACCCTAGAACTGGAGCTACACACAGCTGTGAGTTGCCATGTGGGTGCTGGGTATTGAACTTGGGTCCCCTGGAAGAACAGCCAGTGCTCTTAACCAGTGAACCATCTATCCAGCCTCCTACAAGATACTTCCTAAGAAACATCTCATAAACCAATCCCCTTCCTATTATCTACCTCCCAGAAAAAAATCTCTCTGTGACCTCACACAATCTACTTCATCTGTTAATTGTCTGCAAGTTATAGACAAATGTATGTATCTCAAGAGTAATCTCACATTCCATGAAATACTAAGGTAGGAAACTTTTAGGACTAATTCAGTCTCAGATTTCCAAGGGTTTTTTTCTTTCTACTCTGCCATCTTCCACATGGTGGTTTTGTGGATGATCATGATATTTTTCATAGTCACAAGATAGCATCAATGTGTTGGAGTTAAAATATCCTATAAAAGAAAAAATACTTACACTTCTCATGTGGATCTTTTTTAAGAGCTAGACACCCTTCCTCAGAAGCCATCTGGCCAACCTTTTCTTAGTTACTGACCAGAGCTGATGCTCACATTTCTCTCCAAACCAGACACTGGAAAGGAAATGAGACAGTTGAGATTTTCAGATACCACTTAGTATCTGCTCCCAAATCCTTTGAAGGGTGGATGTAACCCTAAAGAATTCAGGGTTACTATATCGCCCCAATCCTACAATGTGTTTATTCAACATTTTCCTTCCGAGCAAATTGTTTTATATAACCTAAAATCTAGGTTAGGTAGCTGGAGGGAACTGTTATTTTTATATAAAGCACCTGGATGGGCCTTCTGTGAATCTTCTCGCAAGGACAATGAAATGACGTGTTTTAGCCACAGGGTGTGATATGCATGTTCTTGTTCTCAAACCACCAGTGAACTAAGCACTGGGCGTATGTGTATTTTCATTAGGGCTTTAACTTAGTAAACAGCAGCAGTACCTCACATTCTATATTAATTTCATTGACTTTGGAAAACACAATTAACATGCCTATTTTCAAAACCAGTCAGCTACAACAGGACAAATTCTGTATGATTATACTTTTCTGAGGTACCTGGAATAGTGGGTTTAGGTTTTCTAGAGAAGTAATTAGAATGGTGGTTGTCAGGCACTGGGGTGGGATGATTAATTAAGAAGAAGTGACTGTTTAACATTTCAGGATTTAAATTTTGGAAGATTAAAAAAAAGTTCTGTGGGTAGATAATAGTTGCACAATGATGTCAATGATGTGATGGTACTTAAACACTGATGAACTGTACCCTTAAATGGTGAAAGTAGTAAACTTATGTACATTTTTTTTACCATGATTAGAAGAAGCAGGAACTGGGATGTAGTTCAGTGGGACATCACTTGAATAACATGTGCAAAGCCCTGGGTTTGAGCTCTAGGACTTAGAAAAAGAAGTATTTTCAGAGACGCCTGTGGGAAGAAGACCCCAACAGCTTGAATTTATGGCAGTTTTAAAAAAAAATGGAAATAACATTTCCTTCCTCCCTCTTCTTCCCCTAGGTCTCCTCCCCTATTCCCTCTCAAATTCATGGTATCTTTTTTTCTTCATTTATTATTGTTGAGCACACAGATGCATGCACACATCCAGATATATAAATGCAACAACAATCTGCTGAGCATGTGTAGTGCTGCTTATACATATGTAATTTCAGGGCTTACCATGGTATTGAATAACCAATTAAGAGGTTTATCCCTTGAAACTTCTCTTTTCAACATACAGAGACCATTACAGAAAGCCACAGTTGGTCAAAATTTAGTCATTTTAATCACCCACCATAATTTCTTTGGCTTATAAATATTTACTTCCAGAATATTACATTATATTATGTTTATATTATAATTTTGGTTCTTTTTTTAAAGGTTAATTTATTTTATTTTTTGTGTTTGAGTGTTTGCCTGCATGTATGTATATACAACAAATACATGCTTAGGGCAAAGGAAGTCAGAAGAGGGTGTAAGATCCTCTGGAAATTGAAATAACAATGGCTATGAGCCACAGTATGGGTGCTAGGAAACAAACCCATGTTCTTCCAGGGCAACATGATGGGAGATGTTATTCTGTAAATATGTTTCTCATACTGGTTAATGAATAAAGCACTGTTGGCCAATAGGAAAGCAAGATAGGCAGGGCTAGGAGACAAGGAGGAAAGAGGAAATAGGAAGGAGAAGTCAGCATGAAGAGACCAGCCCCTCTGGCCAGTAAGATGAGACCTCGTGGAAATACTTAGATTAATAAAAATGGGTTAATATTTAAGTCAGAAACTAGTACCTGGCCAACAACTTTATATCAAATACAGAGTCTCTGCACATTATTTGGGGCTAGCGCAGCGGTGGGACCAGACCAGCGGTGGGGAAAACCTGCTCGTAACAGCAACAAGTGCTCTTAACCATTGATTTTAACCAGAATGTTAAATGGTTGTGTCTCTAGCTTGTCATGTAGCAAAATTATTTCTAACAAGAGATTTGAATCAAAATGGTTAACTATTCCTAAATAGTGATTGTCTTAATAAGGACTAGGCCATTCTAGTTAAAAAAAAAAAAAAAAAAAAACAAGATGCATAGCTACTTTTCTAACTTACATCTTATCTATGTACACATTTGTGTCATTTTATGAATTTAATAAACTGTGTTGGGGCAGAAATGATCAAAATGTATGTGCATATTAATGTATTTTATCACTAAGATTTACACAAAGTATGCCAGCTTGTCTCCTGTTAAGCAAATATACACCTGAAATATTTTTAGTTACTTAAATCTAAACTTAATGTCTATTTATTGATGTTGAGCAAACTTACATCAGGGAGAGACTATATAAGACAATATGCAGGTAATTTCCAAGGACATTTTTCAACTTCATGATTCTGTGGTATGCTGGATATCTGAAAACGACTCATTAACATATCCTGCACAGATGAATCTTAAGAAAATTTCAACACCATTATGGTTCATATAAATACATTCTTTCTCACCATCTATAAATGCAGAGTTCACTGTCATGAAGCCAAATGTCTCTATTAAAGTGATCTGTTTCACTTATTTCCTTTATCCCAAATAGACACCTCCAGAACACCTGAAATGTGATCTGCATAGTAAATTCCATTGGTGACCATTCATATCTTCTTTGTATACAGTATTCACTCACATCAATAATGTTTTAGAGCAAGCACATGGGATCTTCTGCTAAAGAGTTTTCCCCAAGTAACAATATCTTGCATGGGGCAGGCTGGGAGTTAACATTCATTTTTTTTCAACAATGGTAATTAGAAGTGGTGAATAATCATAGCATCCTTTCTTCTTGAGTAGATAACTCTGAACAGTCCTTTACTGTATATCCCAGTGGATCCCACTAGGAATGAGTTCTGCTACCTATATCAGGAATATGCTCACTAACTGAAATATTGCTTATCTTCTCTCATTTCTCTACTCCTTTACCAATATGTGCTGGCATCATCTTCCAGGTAATTCACTGTCATGTAAATCTGTGTCCTTAGGTCTGGTTTAAGTAGGGATTCATACAAGATAAGTGAAATAGAAATGATATCATCAGAGTCCAAGAATGTGTACACTGGAATGAGACTTGGTTACACAGTCAGTGAGTTTGGTGTCAAGATCTCATAAGCATTCACTATGAATTTCCATTACACAAAGCATGTTGGTATTCTCTGTGAGCTTCTTATAGTCCCTCAAAATTATGGTAATTCTTTATCACCTTATCTGTATATCTTGACTCAGATTTGGAAATCTAACTTATTCATAAATTTGAATTACTCATAACATTGATTCATCCATGGCCTATCATGACCCTCCCACTTCTCTCTTCTTCATATCTTTTTCGATCTCAAGGTTCTCTGTTAATCACAGAAGCCTAATTTTATTTTCCATTCAAATTGGGAGAGTGAAAAATCTACTATATTCAATTTTTGAGCAGACAGTAAGTTGGTAATACATAGTAGATATCATCTAATGCCAGATAAGGCATATGACACTAAGAAGAGAATTATTAATAATTAAACTAGGGCAGGGCTATGAATGTGGCTCAGTGGCAGTACACTTGTACTAATATATGTAAAGCTCTGGGTTCAATCTGAAGGTTGAACTAAAATAAATAAGGAAAATGGTATAAATTACTCCTGTCTGGAAAATTTATGCTGGCTTTCCTAAGATTGGATTCATTAGTAGTCAAATAATTCCTGGCCTCTAATTATGTGCATGGGTAGGAATAGTAGCTGTCACATGATTTTTTTCCATGAAGTCTGGTGATTTATTGAGGAAATGAAATGAAAATATGGCCCTTGTTAAGTATAAAACTTTCATATTATAGAACTATAAATATATATTTAATTATCAGAAATCATGGTATCAATAATTGAGAACTAGCAAGATGTTACATTCTTCAATGTATTCTGAGAACACATTCTAAGGCTGAAGAAAATTTGATCATGAATTGAACTGTTTGTGAATTGTTGTATTAAGAAGAAAGCTGTTAGCTAAAATATACATTCTTTAACAAGAGAAAATTCTAGTTATGAAGTTGGAACATGAAAACTAGGTTCATCTTGTAAATATAACTTCAACACTTCTTGAAACAATGTCTGTTTTTTTTCCTATGGAGCTTCAGATAGACAAGGCAATTCAACTAAGCTTTTTTTCTGGTATAGGATAACAAAAAATGGGCTTTCAGTAACTTCCTGGGTATGTTAAGAAATAAATGGTTGAAGGCTTACGTTCTATCTCACATAGTACTATCACTATATGTCTTTATGAACTTAATATTAGAATTGAGAAGACTGAGCTTGATCAGATTTTCATACTGAGCTCTAGGTGACCTATGTGTTTCTAGATATCTTTCAAGAGTCACTTGGAACAAAAGAGGGTAACACAAACAAGAAAGATTCTTCCCTATCCCAAGAAGCCAAAACTTCCACCCAAAATGTCTCAACTACATGATGGATATAATATATGCCATGTCTATGCTATCACTGTCTATTGACAGACAACATATATATTTTTGAATCAAGATATCTCCTGTGAGAATTCAGTTACTTAAATCAACATGCCCATAAGCCTCTAAAACTCAACGTGCCAGAAGTCAAATCTTTAATCTCCTATAATCAAATGATTTAGAGCAAGGACCAGGGACTCCCCCATTTGTCTAGGCTGAGGGAGTATCCAGCTATGTGGAATGGGCTCTCAAAGTAGTTCTTGATTATCTTTCAGCTAGTTGTTCAAGAGTTGGAACTTTTGCCTAGTATTGGTTGCATGTTCCTTTAATCTCAGAACTTGGGAGGCAGAGGCAGGTAGATTTCTGTGAGTTCAAGGCAAGCCTGGTCTACAGAGCTAGAGAAACCATATCTCAAAAATTGAAAAAAAAAGCTGCTTTCCTAAAACTAAGCAATTCTTCTTCTTCTTCTTCTTCTTCTTCTTCTTCTTCTTCTTCTTCTTCTTCTTCTTCTTCTTCTTCTTCTTCTTCTCTTGTTCTTCTTCTTCTTCCTCTTCTTCCTCTTCTTCTTCTCCTCGTCCTCCTCCTCTTCCTCCTCCTCTTCCTCCTCCTTTTCCTCCCCCCTCCTCTTCTGTTTCCTCCTCTATCTGGAATTTGTCTCTTGTAACATTCTTTGTTAACTTTTCCCTTTCATTGAAAGTAGATTGTTTTCTCATAAAATAGATTATCCTGATTGTAATTTCCCCTCCCTCTGCTCCTCCCAATTTCTTCCTATATCCTCTCCCCTCTGTACCCACCCCCTTTATGTCACTAATTAGAAAAGAAGCAAACATGACAAAATAAAATAAGATAAAGAAAACATTATATCAAATGTACATGATAACCCAAAAGGAGGAAAAGAGGGCTAGGAACAGGCAGAAAGTCAGAGACCAATTTGTACTCACAATCAGGAGTCACATAAAAATAATAAGCTAGTAGCTATAATATATACACAGAGAACATGATGTAGAGCCACATAGGCCCTGTACTTGCATCAGTCTGTGTGAGCCTATATGTGCCTTGCTTAACTGATTCAAAGGGCCTTGTTATCCCTGTGTCCTCCATCCTCTCTGGTTCTTGTAATCTTTCCACATTCTCTTCCAAGGGATTCTCTAAGATATAATGGGAAGAATTTGATGTAGACATCCCAGTTAGAATATCCATGTAATGTCTTGCTGTGGATCTCTGCATCTGTGTTCCCATCTGCTGCAGGAGGAAGTCTTTCTGATAATGACTACATTAGGCACTGATACATGAGTATAGCAAAATATCATAAGCAGTCATTTTATTGACACCTTTTTTGTAGTGTTTGTTTTTACCCAAGGTTTCTAGACGATCTATGTCTCTGGTTCTTGGTTACCCAAGCAGTGTCAGGTATGGGTTGCTTCTCATGGAGTGAACCTTAAGATAATCAGATATTGGTTGGCTACTCCCACAAGTTCTGTGCCACAATTGCTCTAGCATATTTTTCCTTTTTATTTCTATTTTACATATCAATCCCAGTTCCCTCTACCTTCCTCCCTCTTTCTTAACCCTCTCTACAACCCTCTCATGTGCCCCACCCTCCCTTCCCATCCCCCCACTCCACATGTAGAGTGATGCCTTCCAGGAGGTGTCATCTAAATCTGTCAAGTCATTTGGAGTAGGGACTAGGCTTTCTCTCCTGTCTCTAGGTTAAGCGAGTATCCCTTCACGGGCAATATGCTCCCAAAATCCTTTTGTGCACCAAGGATATATTCTGGTTCCACTGTCCGAGGTCCCTTAGACTGCCCAGGCCTTCTAGCTGAGAGGCAGAACAGATTTTAGGTCAAAAGTTTTGTAGCTTGGTTGGTGTCCATGTTTTACTTTCATGATGTCATTTTTTAATAGCCAAGTAATACTCAACTATGTAAATGTACCACATATTCTTTATCAGTTCTTCTTTGAAGGACATCTAGGTTGTTTCCAGCTTCTGGCTTTTATAAATAAAGCCAAAATGAATATAGTTGATCAAGTTTCATTTGAGTATATGCCCAAGAGTGTTAGAGCTGGGTTCTAAGGTAAATTGATTCCCAACTTTTTGAAGAACTGCCATATTGATTTCCATAGTGACTGCCCATGTTTTTACTCCTACAAGCAATGGAAGAGTATTTCCCTTGTTCACATCCTTGCCAGCATAAGCTGTCACTTGTGTTTTTGATCTTAGTCATTCTGACCAGTGTAAGATGGAATCCAAAGTAGTTTTTTATTTCCATTTCCCTGATGGTTAAAAGTGTTAAACATTTCTTTAAGTATTTCTCAGAAATTTGGGTCTTATCTATCAAGAATTCTGTTTAGATCTGTACTCCATTTTTCAATTGGATTGTTTGTTTGTTTGTTTTTTGATATCTAGTTTCTTGAGTTCTTTATATATTTTGCATATTAGTCCCCTATTGGATGTGGAGTTGATTTAAAAAAAATCTCTTCCCATTCTGTAGGCTTTGTTTTTATACTATTGATGGTCTCCTTTGCCTTGTAGAAGCTTTTCAGTTTCATGAAGTCCCATTTATTAATTGTAGATCTTCATGCCTGTACAATTGGTGTTTGTTCAGGAAGTTTTCTTCTGTGCCAATGAATTCAAAGCTATTCCCCACTTTCTATTCTCTCAAGTTAATTGTATTCTGCTTTATGTTGAGGTCTTTGATCCACTTGCACTTGAGTTATGAGTCTATTCTTCTATACAAAGACATCCAGTTTGACCAGCACCATTACTATAGGTCTCCAGTACAACTTGAAATCAGAGATGATGATACTGTCAACAATTCTTTTATTGTTCAGAACTGTTTTAGCTATCATGGGTTTTTTTTTGTTTTTCCATATGAAGTTGAGAATTTTCCTTTCAAGGTCTTTGAAGAACTGTTGTAAGTTTGATGGAGACAGCATTAAACCCATAGATGCTTTTTATTAAGATGGCCATTTTTACTATGTCAATCCTATCAATCCATGATCATGGGTGATCTTCCCATCTTCTGATATCCTCTTTATTTCTTCAAAGACTTGACAGTTTTATCATGCAAGTCTTTTACTTGCTTAGTTAAAGTTACCTCAAGATATTTTATATTTCTTGAGGCCATTGTAAAAGGTGTTACTTTCCCTGATTTCTTTCTCATTCTGTTTGTCATTTTCATATAGGAGTTCTACTGATTTTTTTAAAGTTAATCTGACATCTAGGTACTTTGCTGAAAGTGTTTAAAAGCTGTAGGAATTACCTAATAAAATTTTAGGGTTACTTATGTATACTATGATAACTTTTACAAATAATAATACTTTAACTTTTTCCTTTCTAATTTGTATCCTCTTGATTTCTTTCAGTTTCCTTATTGCTCTGGCTAAAACTTTAAGTACTATATTGAATATATATGGAGAGAGTAGACAATTTTATCTTGTTCCTAAATTTAGTAGAATTGTTTTGGGTTTCTCTCCATTTAATTTGATGTTAGCTTTAGCTTGTAGTAAATTTCCTTTATTACCTTTAGGTATATTCCTTGTATCCCTAATCACTCCAGGACTTTCATTGTGAAGGGGTGTTAGATTTTTGTCAAAGGTCTTTTCTGCATCTAATGAGATGATCACATTTTTTCTTTCAATTTATTTATTTGGTTGATTATATTTACTCATATTCATATACTGAACCCCTTGTATCTCTGTCACATAATTTTTTGATGTGCTTCTGGGTTCAGTTTGCAATTACTTTATTGGCGTTTTTGCATCTATGTTCATGAGGAAAATTTGTCTGTAATTCTCTTTGTTGAGTCTTTGTGTGATTTAGGTATCAGGATGACTGGCCTCATAAAACAAATTTGGCAATGTTCATTCTGTTACTATTTTGTAGAATATTTTAAGGAGTATTGGTGCTAACTCTTCTTTGAAATTGTGGTAGATTTCTGTGATAAAACCACATAGCGACAGCTTACCTGAACAAGGAGGAGCCAATGGGCCCCCAGACTGATAACTGGAAAGCCAGCATGGGACTAGCTCTGACCCCCTGAACATGTGTCTCAGCTAGAAGTCCTGAGCAGTCTATGGGTCCTCATACAGTGGAACAAGGATATATTCCTGGTACACAAAAGGTCTTTGGGGGCACACCCCCCCATGGAGGGATAACCCCTTAACCTAGAGACAGGAGAGAAGTACTAGTCCCTACTCCAAAAGACTTGACAGATTTAGATGACTCCTCCTGGAGGACATTACCCTACATATGGAGTGTAGGGGAGATGGGAGAGGAGGGTGGTTGGGGTGCATGTGAGGGTGGGAGAGAGGGAAAGAGGGAGGGAGTGAGGGAGGATGGAAGGGAGAGGGAACTGAGATTGATATGTAACATAAAAATAAAAAAATAAAATAATATTAAAAAACCTTGAACCAGATTCTTTTATTAGTATCTTATAACCACATTGTTTTCCTTTATCAACTGAATCCATTCATCTGTATGACTGCTATAATACATGAATACCTCAGCAATTCTAAGCTCTGTGAGAATGAGGTCTTGGAAAATTTCCTATTTTCCAAAGACAAGGGCAACAATACCTCCTATCTTACATAGTTTTCTACAATGTAAACTTGTGACTTCTCCCATCATGAGGTAGATGCAGACTTCTGACTGCTTTGACTAAAAGAAGATATCAAAAGTGGAATTCTGTGATTTCTAATACTTTCATGAAATCAGAACTACTGCCTCTTTCTTCACTAGTACATTTGCACATTGACTCTTGAACTTACAAAAAAGAGAAAGAAAGAAAAAAGAAAGGAAGGAAGGAAGGAAGGAAGGGAGGAAGGAAGGAAGGAAGGAAGGAAGGAAGGAAGGAAGGAAGGAAGGAAAAAAAGAAATGAAACCAAGCAAATCCAAGGATTCTGAGCTGGGATGAAGTTAAGGTACAGGGAATAATAGACCTGGTCTTCATATTATTCCAAGCATGTGCCTCCTCATGTTAGCATGTTTTTCAAAAAATAAAATCTGCCATGTCTTTGTTTCTGGTTACTCCAATTAAATATTGAATAATAATGTTCACAATGGAAGTTGATGCAAAGAAAACTCCCAGACCCAATAAGGACAATTCAGCTTTGACTCACAGCTTAATAATATAGTTCAGTCCAAGAAAAGGAAAGGTCAAGCTGAATTGGAACAGGACTGTGAATTTTGGTTAAACCAATCTGCTAGGAAACAAAGATCTCAGTGAACATCATTAGCAATATAGGAAGCTCTCACCTTCAAGAAATGTAGAAAACACTTCTGTGCTTCTAGGTGCTGCATGGTATTATTGTGTGACTACCCCACATAAATGACTGTGAATGCCTAATCATCTTTTATACACAAAATTAAGGAAATTAAAGTATACTTTCTGCTTTTCAATGCATTTTATTTATTTTCATTTAAAAATGAAACATAATAAGGATTGGTTAGTGTTTAATGTAGTAGCTGCACACAGTATTTATTACTGAGTTGTGTTTGTAGCTGAATTTCCTATATGCTGCCTCCCAAACAATTACATGGAAACTACTACAGAACATGAAAATGGGGTTCCCAAAATCATTCAAGAAGCCAGAAACTTCCACATATGTTTGTCTATCCATGTTTGCCTTCACATTTTTCTTGCCAATTGCTTTCCAACACGAGAAGATAGCTGGAGGTACTGATGGAGGTTTGGGTGTGAAAAAAGATTTTTCTAGTTTGTTCATTTCCTTTGGCAGCAGCTATTTTTTTATGTGTTTCCAGCTGCTTTCATGACGTTTCTCCCTCCCTGATCCCAGTTGTCCCAATCATGAATGACCATGGATAATCTGTTTACAGTTCATATTCTAGTTCTGTAACTCTTGACCTCTTCTACCCTCCACTAACTCTAGCACTATAAGGTAAACAATGCTTACTTTTGCTTGTTTGCTTCCTTAAATGTTGATCAATTCTGTGACAAAATCCCCCAACTTGAAGTCTTCTTATTTGAAATGTCAAATATTGCTTATATATTTTTTCATAAGACTGTCTGATACAGGTCTTCAAATAGGAACAGCCCCATAATATAAATGCTCAAAAAGAAACTCCAAGGTTAAGTACAATACTCCTCCCTAGGAGTAAAAACTGAGTGAACCATGATCCTAGTTATTCACGACAGAGCCTTAAGTCCAAGTAAAACCTGTTGCTAATGGAAATAAAGTTCAGACATTAGCATGTTGCCATAGATTAGATGTATGTTTTTGTGTTATGTATTTTAAGTGAGCTTTTAGTTTCTTTTGTTTTCTTCTTAAACTGAAGAACCAAATTTCTTAGGTGAAAAAAAATAGCATTGGGGGGCTTTTTGGTTAGAATACTTAAAGCCTATTCTTTATTCCTATTTTAACAGGAGAAAATACTGAACCTATATTTCAGACATGAGCTGTAAAAGATATGTAAGAAGTGAGGGGAGGTATACAACTACAGCATGAACATCGTTATTTGAAACCCCATACTTTGCCGTCCTATCACATTAAACAAGTCTCTTTAACCTACATGCCTTTTAAATATAGGAATGCAGAGGGAATGGCTTTTCAGCTTGAATCAGTGAAATATAGAATTGTAATAATTATCACTAGATGTGGTTGCTAATGCCTGAAATCCAAGAGGTTCTCTGGATGTTCGAGGTCAATCTAGTTTATCCCTAGACAGTTCTAGACCAGTTTAGCTACAAAATCAAATCAAACCAAGTTAAAACAAACAGGAAAAACTATATCCATGTGATCTTAGATGATAATATACGTACAAAATGCTCCCCAAAGAACAAGATCCAGCATATAGATTTATTTTTTCCAAGTAAAGGGCTAAATATGTAGACATACACAATGTGAGCTTCCTTGAGCATATGATACATTTTATATCAGGAATAGGGCATTTCTACCCATCATTAGGTCTCAGAAATTATGAATCCTGAGTCATGATAAATGATTTTACTTTTACTGCAAAACGATTCATAGACAACCTAGAGCCCAAGAGATTGTTTTACAAGCGACTTTAAGTTCATTTAGCTATCTTCCTTATTTTAAAAAAGTCAATATCCATATGGGCCTTGAGATAAATATTGGCAAGCAGTCCATGAAATTGTGGTGTTTGTAATGTGTTACACAACAGATTTTCTTTTTACTGTGGCTTCAATTTTTGTTGAACTGTAACTTCCTCTAGTTCCCTTAATCGTCTCTTAGAAATTCAGATTCTACAGGTATGCTGGGTTGTAAGAATCAATGAAAATGTCCTGCAGAATATTTTTAGATTATTCCCTAATGTAATTTAATAGAGGATGAGGGTACAGTGTAGTATTATATTTTATGTGCTGTAGTATTAAATATTTATGTGTGTGCAGGAGTCTTTCATATCTTAGGTAAGAACAGCAATAATAAGTTCCTATCAAGCTACTGTATTCAAGGTTAATGAGAAGGAGAAAAGAAATGGACACCTGTTTCTGTGTTTGCTAAAGGTAAAGTGATATTTAAAGTTTAAACACTCAGTATCCGATTTACAAATATGAGAAAAGCTAACAATACTCAGTGTGGTGGTTTGAATGAGAATGGCCCCCAAAGGCTAATATAGGAAGGATTAGGAGGTGCAGTCTTGTTGGACATGTGTCACTGGGCTTTGAAGTTTCAAAAGCCTATGCTATGCTCAGTCTCTCTCTCTCTCTCTCTCTCTCTCTCTCTCTCTCTCTCTCTCTCTCTCTCTCTCTCTCTCTCTCTCTCTGTCTCCTGCTTGTAGATTAAGATGCAAATGCTCAGTTACTTACTGCCCCCAAACCATGCCTCACTGCCTGCCTGTCGTCATGACCCCCCACACACACACAGGGATGGTCATGGACTCATCCTCTGAAGCTATAAACAAACCCCCAATTAAATGCTTCCTTTTATAAATTGCCTTGGTAAGGGTGTCTAATCACAGCAATAGAACAGTAACCAAGACACTCAGTGTCGCCAAGGGTAAAGAGAAACTGACAACTACCCTAAATGACAATTTAATGTATGAAAACACTCTTGAGGTGTTTTATCATAAAGCATAATCTTACAAACATAATTGGCTCTCAAATATTCAGCAGGTCATTAATAAGACACTAGTTAAACTAAGTGTGGTAACTTATTCCTAATTTGAGTTCTCAAAATCTATGCTGTTCAAAATAGTGGCAACATGGCAGCAACACCACAAATAGCTAATAAACAGTAAAATTTGGTTCTACATCCTAATTCCTCCATCCTACATAATCGTACATAATGATTTTTAAGATATGATATGAAAAATGTAAATCATTGCATTGATATTTTTATTTTATATTGTATGCCATTTTAGACACAATATTAAAATTATGTTTAAATTATGTATATTACATTTAATTTATTATGTTATTAATACATTATTAATATTTTTGTTTTTACTTTGTGTGTGTGTGTGTGTGTGTGTGTGTGTGTGTGTGTGTGTGTGTGTATGTGTGTGTATGCAGGTGCCTGTGCATGTACGTGAGGAGGCCAGAGGATGATACCAAATATCTCCCTGTATCACTCTGTTTTAAGACAGATTTTCTCACTGAACTTGGAGCTAACTGATTTGGCTAGACTGGCGTGTAAGTCCTGGTGTCCTACTGTTTCTGTCTCCCAATCCTGAGATAATAGGCATGGGCTGCCAAGTCCTATTTTTCACATGGGTGCAAGGGATCTGAACTCATGTCTTAATCCTCGCTCAGCAAGTACTTTAGCCACTGAGCCATTACTGAAGCCCTTCTTCTATATTTTGCTGTGACCAATAAAAGGTTTTAAATCATGTATATGGCTCATGTTTTTGGCTTGCATTTTATTTCTAGTGATAGCACTATTTAGGAACTAAAGCTTGGAGCAAAGATCTGTATGCAAATGATTTATTGAAGAAGCCTTTCTAGAAAAAAAATTGGTAAAAGACTGCAAAGAGAAAAATAGGAACTTGGAAGCAGGGGAATGGTTCAAGTGAGGGATCAGTCTCAGCCTGGTCATATGAGACCTTTCCATTTCAGAGTTTGTCCCACCTTGAGGCAAATATTTCTGGGCTTTCAGATCTTTCTCTTTATTAAGTCCTTGCCTAGGAGGATATCCAAGAGCATGCAAAATCCTGAGCATTCTAGCTCTCCCTTACATTGATGAAGTAATACCAAAAGCCTGGTGGATGCCCCACTAAAGAGTACAAGTTCAAACCATTGGAACTAAAACATAGAAGAAAGTTGCAGGGATATAAGGGAATGAATACAACCTATTTCCACTGCAGTTATGCTTTACATGATGGTTTTTTTTTGGGTTTATGAACAAAGAAAATTCTCCTAATACGAAGTAGTTGAAAAAACCATGTTATTAAATGTCACAGACAGTATGGTACTAGTTCATCCAAAATTGAACCCATACTTATCTTTCTTAGGAGGCTGTTTAAAGATCTAGTGTTGTTAGTTTTTTTAAATTTTGAATTATGTGCATGTGTGTATCAGATCCAAAGGCATCAGTACCCCTGATGCTGAAGTCATAGCTGATAAAATTCTGTGAGCTACATGAAGTGGATACATGGAACTTAACTCTGGTCCTCTGGGAAAGCAATAAGCTCTCTTACATGATGAAACATCTCTCCATCCCTAGTGTTAGTCTTTTGAGGAAGCTTATACTGATCTGATTTTCCTAGCATGTGGACAAATTTATATTCCCACCATCAGTGAACAAGGGTCCTCCTTAGCCTTGTCAGCATTTGTTGTCTTCTTCATAGTAGCCTTTCTGCGATGGAATCTCAGTGCATATTTGAGTTGCATGTCGCTGACTGCCAAAGATATTGAACGTTTTTTTTTTTAATATTTATCAGCCATTTGTATTTTTAACCTTTGACAACTGTATGTTTATTTGCCTAGTCATTGGTTAGATTATTTGTTCTTTTAGTGTTCATCTTTTTTGTATTGTTATAGTCTGTACATTAACCCCATGTCAAATGAAGAGCTAGTAAAATTTTCTTCAATTCTGCCTCATTTTACTGATTGTTTCCTCTGATATACAGAAGCTTTGCAATTCATGCAATTTCATCTATCAGTTCTTGAAATGATCTTATAACAAAACAATAATAGAACTTAAATCTGTATTGTGGGGACTAGAAAACAATGACTACTCTTCCAGAGAATCAGAGTTCAATCCCTAGCACCCACATGATGGTTCATAACAGTCTGTAACTCCAATCCCAGGGGAATTGATGCCCTGTCCCAGTTGCTTCTAAGAACTGCATGCAAGTAGTCTACAAACAAACATAAAGGAAAAATATCCACTTACATAAAATAACAATATATTTAAAATTTTTAAAAATCTAGAAAGTGATATTTTACTGTTATTTTGTTCTTTGTATTTTAAATTGAGTAACATGTCTCTACAGGTACTTGAATGATCATATTTGTTCTTTGATTGTCTTCAGACCTAAGGATTTCCAGACCTGTTTCGAACCATTGACAGAGCAGTAGATAATTTTACTGTCTTAAAGATATAATAAACATCCTGTTCCCTCATGTTCTCATCCTCCTCTCCTATCCCCTCTCTCCCCACCACTCCCAATGTGCTAAGGAGATCTTGTCAATTTAGCCTTCTCAGGGTGATCCATGGATGTCTCTCTTAGAGTCCTCCTTGTTACCTAGCTTCTGTGAGGATGTAGACTGTAGGCTTGTTATTGTTTGCTTTATGTCTAATATCCACTAATGGATGAGTACATACCATAGTTGTATTTTCAGATCTGTTCTCTAACTACACCTCACAGAATTCTTCTCATCTCCTAGACCCACCTATCTTGTTGCCCTATTGGTCAACAGTATTTTATTTACCAACCAATAAGATAAACATATACAGAAGGACAAATCCCATCAGTTCTTTGCTGGAAATTCCAAAAGTCATTCCTGACTCCATGACATCTTGCATTAGGAGTGATGAAAAGACAAAATCAAATGTCAAGGCATTTTGTTATTGTTTATGATTTTATTTTTATCCAGATATCTAAGTTCCCTAAATATGGAGTATGCTGAGAATTTTAATAGATTGGGATTTGCTAATTGCACTGCATCATTCACCCTCACAAATACTTCTTTCATAAAATCTTTTCCTTAAATAGTTCAAAAAAATCAAGGTTAAAAATAGAACAGTTGAAGGTGAAAATTGTCTCTGTATACTGACTTGATCTTGCAAGCATTGTGTTAAATTTCATGAAGTTATGAAATAATTATTATCCAAATATGTTTATGCCACTTCCATTCGATTTGACAAGAATGCATATTTGAAAGATGTTTTGTAATGTAGATTCTAGATCTTGAGCAGAACTTTTGTTGTTAGGAGCACATTTTCCCTGCCAGTCTGGTCCCACTGCCCCGCTACCATGCCAGGCCCCCAAAACACTCAGAGACTCTGTATTTGCTACAATCCTGTTGGCCAGTTACTATTATTGTTTATGGCTAGCTCTGTCTTAATTATTAACCCATTTCTACTTATCTAAGTATTTCCACGTGGTCATCTTATCTGAGCGTGGTGGGCCAGCATTGTTTTCTCCAGGCTCTACATGCTGACTCCTCCTAACTACTTTCTCTTTTCTCTTTGTCTCCTAGTCCCTCCTATCTTGCTTTCCTATTGGCCAGTGTTTTATTCATTAACCAGTATGAGAAACATATTTACAGAATAACATCTCCCATCACTTTGTTTGGAAGAATAATGATTTATTCCTTTGTATACAAACAGAATTCAATAAAGCTGATTAATCATGTAGGAAATATATATATACATATATACATATATACATATATACATACATACATACATACATACATACATACATACATAGTTTCTCCACAGCAGAAATAAAAGAAATGTTCAGTTTCATTTGGGATCTTTGTTTTTGTATTATGATCTTAAAGGGAATCATTTTGAATTATGTAACTCTCAAAGCAGAACAATGATTATACACCTACTTAACAAGATCAGTACAGTATGAGTGGTAGATGACACCTGGGAATATGTATGATAACATTTATAGGGTGACTCTTTTTACATTGCTCATTTTTAAGTGGAAAAGAACTTGTACAATAGAAAATGAGCTCTGAAACAGATGCAATTGGTGTTCAGATTACTGGCTTTTAGCACATACTTTTCTGTGAGTGTCAAGACCTGGCCAGTGACAAACAAAAGCTGGAAAATGATCTAGCTTCCTTGCCCTATGGGGGTGGAATAGAAAGTAGACAGCTCTATGGATTAGTCTCCATTGGCTCTAAGAGCTCCTCAGTGAATGTGATCAACACAGTTCCCTACAGACTATTTGTTCGGTAAAGTACTCTGCATCTATTTCTCTCACCTCTCTCTTTCAATTCCCACTTTCCTACTATGGCTTGTGGATCTTCTCTCAATATATATGACCTTGAACAGTTGATACAGACTCTTTCTCTGGAAAGATCACCAACTGAGACAATCTCCCAAAGAAAAATAAATAAAGCAATAAATCCAGTAATGAGCTCAGATTGATCACTCCACAGATTCCCAAGTGCTTGTTTGGTAGTTTTCCTAGGACCTCCAGACCTCCATTTCATTTAAACTCTGCTGTTTCTTATCCAAAAATAAAAATAAAAATATTATAGACTTTCTTCCTTTCTTTCCAAATCTCTTGGTTCTTGAGAGTTCTCCTGTCTGGGAGTATACAATCTAGATTTTTAAAAATTTAAGCACACACTTTAAAAAGTGAGTAATTTTGAACTAAAGTTCTCAAGCCCTTTTTCAAACAACAGCTTTATGACTCAGCTTTCACAAATAAGAACGATACTCTGCAGGCCAAGTGTGTACATTCACAAAATAAACAATTGAAAAGCTCAGGAAGGAGGAGGTTTTTTTTGTTTTTGTTTTGTTTTTTTCTTTTAGAAATGAACAGGACCACTTAAGGTTTGTTAACAGTCATTAGGAACCTTTGGCATTTCATTTGGGCTTATATATGTTTGCCACTGGGGCTGCATTAATATTTGAACATCACATTAGACAAATGTAGATGCAACACACTGGGAAGATGAAGTAGAAACTGTCTTCATCTCTGCTTCAGTAAAGCATGAATGCTAAAGAGTCTAGCTATATCTGTGACCTTCAGTTACAGCAGACAAATGAGATTCATTGTTTTAAAAAAAAGAAAACAAAAACAAAACAAAACAGGGATCTCTGAATGCCCCAAATCCATACTTTCAATTCTTTCTTTGCATTTGAATGGCCCACCCACCCCTCCAGCATTGTTTTTGTAGTATTCACCACTGGAAAAATATAGGGTATTATTCGAATGTCAGCCTCAGTATACTGTAATTCATACCAGAAAATGCCAGATGTCATGAGAATATCCTCATGATAGCAAAAAAGGCTTTCAGTGACCCAAATATCTATCACCAAAAGATTATATAAATCAAACTCTATACATGCAATGAACTAACAATGAAATGGTACTTCATGAATGAATGCCAAAAACATTAAGTGAAAGAATTCATATACAAAAGATTGAATATTGTCTGTCCTATTTATACAGAATTCTAGAAAAGGAAGATCTAATCTATAATAGATCCTATTTATACAGAATTCTAGAAAAGGAAGATCTAATCTGTAATAAAAACACATCAGTAGCCAGGGGAGGATTAATTGTAAAGAGGCATGAGAGAATATGCTGATGTGATATATTATTATGATATTGGTTATATGAGTTAACTTACATCTAATTTCATTGAACTTGGTATTAGGGTTGGCACATTTGATTGTATGAAAATTAATCCCCAATAAAGTGTTAAATTTTAAATAAATAAAGCTCTCTGGATGTTCAACCACAGTTTTATTTAAAGATTAATTAGAATTATAAAGTAAGAAGGATATTGAAACAGAAAGAATTGAAAAATTATATTCTGTCAGATTTTAGAGACAATTGAATATTTTCCTTTCATAACAGGGACCTAGAGAAGGATTGGGAATCAAGAGATAATTGATACCAGAAAGAATGAATCTAGAAGACAAGATAGAAGCAAGATGGGTATGAGGGAATGAGAAGAAAAGAGGGGAAAGAAAAGTATATTAATCCATTACAGAATTTTGTCTTTTAATAAACTCTACTCTGCTTATCATCATTATTTGGCTATACCCAAGGATGTCACTATACCTTGTGTGGGCAAGTGAAGAAGGGTAAAAGTGTCAAAACATGTAGGTGCATCTCTTGGTGGTATCTTCAGGTCCATTTTTTTCTTTTGCTTTGAGGGGGAATGGAGGCAAGATATAGCTCTATTTCCCAAATATCAGTGGACATTGGAATCACTCACAGGACTAGTAAATGAACAGATATCTTGCCCTCACTGTAAGAATCTGATTCAGTGAGTATGGAACAGAAATTCTACATTTCCAACCAGCTTATGACACAGCTCATATTGATGTCAGGGGACCACACTTTGAATAGGCCCTATTTAAAATTCTAGCAGGATTTCAAAGCGAATATCAATATCCAGATTTAATTAGTTAGCTAGTTTTGTTTTCATAGCCATACCATGGAGGTTCATAAGTTTTGTAAGAACTCTGAAGTCTTATTCAAGAGATTTATGATTGTGTGCCTTGTTCATAGTTTGGACAGTTTTGAAAGAGAACCCCTAATGATTTGTTCATGAAAAAGGGTAAATGAGTATGTGAAAACATCCTGCTTGCATAGCATTTCATTCTGGGAAAATTCCTGGTGTCATCTGTCCACATGGTTAGTTTCCTCTCATTTTGTGTATAGTCAGAATATGAGCTGACTGAGCCCTTTTAGATGTAAGTTAATGATTTAGCAGTACCTGGAATATGTGATTATTGAGTTTACTGTACTAATATTTTAAATGTTAACATTACCTGCAGATGGGAGATGTCTGTATTAGGTGTCTGTTTCTAATTAAGATCTTTAATTTATGATAAATGTATACATTTCAATCATGTCTGCTTTGTGTTCAATGTCTGCTTGGTTGATCAACAAGCGCTTCTGGGACTGTTTTTGGTACATAATGAGAGACTGAGTCAGTTCATAGCTGTTTTAATAATTTTTTAAACAGAGGTTCATATGTAGTCCCTCACAAAAGGGGGAAGGGACAAGTCCCCCCAGAGGACAGGGGGTTTGAGGGGGGGCAGTGATTGGAGAGAGAACTAGGAGAAAGAGAAGGGGAGGAGAATAATGCATGTACAATTATGAAGATTGAGTCAGGAATAGAAGACGAGAGAGAGAGAGAGAGAGAGAGAGAGAGAGAGAGAGAGAGAGAGAGAGAGAGAGAGAGAGAGAGAGCGAGAACATAAAAGAGGGAGCCATTATTGGTTTGAAGAGAAAACTGAACCTAAAGAAAGGTCTAGAGACCTACAAGACTGACTCCAACTAACAATTTGAGCAACAGTGGAAAGGCTACCATAAACGCCCTTCCATGATAGTGAGATCAACTAAATTTTCTACCATCATGGAGCCCTCATCTAGTACCTGTTGGAAACAAAAGCAAACACCCATAACTAAACAGAGTCGAACTAGAATCCAGATGCAGAGAGGGAGGACAAGACCAGGTTGCAGAAACACATAAGAGACAGCTGACCTGAACAAGGAGGAGCTAATGGGCCCCCCAAACTGACAGCTGGGAATCCAACATGGGACTGACTCACAGCCCCTGAACATGGGTCTTAGCTAGAAGGTCTGACCAGTCTAAGGGACCTCAGCCAGTGGAACTAGGATATATTCCTGGTGCACAAAAGGACCTTGTGGGCACATCCCCCATGGAGGGATACTGCCTTAACCTAGAGATAGGAGAGAAGTCCTAGTCCCTACTTCAAATGACTTGACAGATTTACATGACCCCACCTGGATAACATAGCCCTACATGTGGAATAGGGGTGGGGGAGGGGAAGGGAGGGTGGTCAGGGTGCATGTCACAGGGGAAAGAGAGAGGGTAAGAGGGAGGGAGAGAGGGAAGGAGGAAGAGGAAACTGGGATCGACATGTAAAAATTTTAAATTATATTATTAATAAAAAAGAATGGAAAGTAGAAAAACCTTAGAGATAAGAGAGTTTGGAAACTTTGGAGCAGAAAAAAATAATTTCTTAAACATTAGCAGTAAGTAAAAAGGAACTCATTAAATACTAGCTACTGCTTTATTTCTATAGTATCTGCAAAATTTTGAGAAACTGATGAAGAAAAAGTATCTGAAGATATTGTCAGGTTTACTCAAACTTCAAAAACATTTATTTTCATCTTGTCTCCAAGTTGTGCATATAATCTCTTAGATAGACATTATTATACATCAGTTCTCAGTTTTCACTTCTGATTTCCTAAGCTCTGTTTCCCTTGTTTTTATATAGCCTTCTTCTAATGCTTTATAATAAGTCACCCCAAAATTTAGTGACTTAAAACAAGAAGATTAATTTTGTTTAAAAATCTGCAGTTTTGGCAAGATTTGTCAGGGACAGCTGGACTTTGCTCCTCTCAGCACTAACTGGGGCATTTCAATGACTGGAGGCTGGAATCATCTGATGTCTTGCTCACTCGCATGGCTCCTGATCCATGCTGCTTGCTGGCTGAGACTTCAATTTAGGCTGTTGGCAGAAACATCATATGTGACTTTTTCCTGTGGCCTGGACTTCCCTAAAATGTGAAAACTAAATTTCCAAGTATAGATGTCCCCTACAAGTAAGTGAGTGGGCTCTGTATAGCATGTTATAATCTGTCTTCAGAGTCACATAGCACAACTTCCCCCACTTAAAAAAATTGTGTAACAGTCAATCAAGTGAATATAAGTTTAACATTTAACCTATGGTTACATTTTGCTCGTTTGTATTGTTAGATAGTCATCAGTGATTTTATTTTTATAACCTACAGAAATTACTATCTATTATATTCTACCAGTTAGTTTCCAAATGAGAATTTGTGTTAATATATATAGCATCTTATAAAAGTGCTTTGATATTGATAGGTTTGAAATAAATAGACCTTAATGGGGAAAAAAGCTTCTCAATAAATAGGGCTGCATTGATAAATGATATAGAGATGAGGAAGCAGGTAGATGAAGTAGATATTCCTAGCTTACAATATGCATGAAAACTGACTGTATCCCAATCTGTAAAATTAATGCTATGGGTCATAGCATTTTCTAGTTTAAGACAGTCAAAGCCAGTGTTCTAAATTTGCTTGGAATTGGCAGATATAAGACCTGAAAATCCAATGTGGTCTCATTAGAAGGAATGGAAAGGACAAATGATGGGTCACAAACTGAGAGTCTCCCCTAACATATATGGGTCCTCTAGGGAGATATTTTTCAGGGGGCTAACAGATTATTTACATAATCTAAATATGTAAAGAGTTTGGGTAGAAATGTATGACAAGGGGTTGGGAAGATGGATCAATTGGTAAACCACTACCAACACAAGCATAATGACTTTGGTTATATCTGCAGAACTCCCTAAAAACCCAGCCTCATGTCAAGGAGCTGCTGACAGATGGATCCTCGTGGCTTGCTGGCCACTTAAACTAGCTGCATCAGCCAGCTGCAGGCCAATGAGACCTTATCTCAAAAAAAGAAGGTGGGCAGCTCTTGAAAAACATACTAGAGATTGATGTCTAGAATTACAATTTGCTGTCTAAACAAAGCATAGTAATATTTTTGTTGTAGTATCTTGGCACCATCTATTTTAAGTTAAGTTTAAGAGCCATATTTTAATGTTCTTTAAAGTCAAATATGTCATTCCTAGATAATTTTATATCTCTGACAAGAAAAAGTTAGTAAACATTGTTTTCTCATAATCATTTATATCATTTATATTAAAATAATTTACCTTAAAGACCTTTTATCTAATGGTAGTTATGATATTTACTCATGAACCTGTCTCTTCATAGTGCTGTCATTGAAAATCTGCTTCCAGTGGCTTCCTCAAAGGTTGTTATCAAGCTTCACCAATTATGTCCACACTTGCAAATGCTGCCAGAGTATTATTTAAATATGAATGATAATTCATTTTGTGTATATGATAAAATTCTATGTCAAAAATTAATAAATGTAGGGCAATTCATATTCCAAACATGTCTTTTCTTGACTCCTTTATTCTGTAATTGCTACAAAGGATGTTCCAGCAGAATAAGGAGAGCAGAAAGTATATCTGGCTCCTGATCAGGCCCAGAATAAACTACTGACCCCAGTAAGTTCCAGCTACCAGCAGGCCTCTGAGAAAGTTTATGAAGTTGGGGATAGTAAAGTTAGTAAAGTGCTTGCCATGCAAGCAGGAACACACACACATACACACACACACACGAGAGAGAGAGAGAGAGAGAGAGAGAGAGAGAGAGAGAGAGAGAGAGAGAGAGAGAGAGAGAGAGAGAGAGAGACTGAGTGTTAGAAAGAGGGAGGGAGAATTTATTTGAAAGCACTGGGTTTCTGGGCTCGGAAGCCTACAGCAGGGGCTCAGTTGTTCAGACTTAATAATAGTATTGAACAAATGTTTTTTCAATAATTCCCCAAAAGAGATGCCAAGAAGTTATTCACATCAGAAAAGAGCTGTTAGCAATCAGTGAAGTAGTCTCGGTTTTAAGAGAAACAATAATTGCTTGTTTAACTCTTTCATTGACTTCAGTTTATCTTCTTCTAATATTTAATTAAAACCAAAGTTAATTTCCAGGTAAAATATTAGCATTTGTCTGTGGATGGTAGAATTGGGAATTTAAATTTTTTTCATATCTCAAAATTTCTTTCTAATCAATACTGATCAACACTTCAATCCATGGACCACTGTGATGATGCCACAAGTAAAGGTACATTCTGCCAAGCAAAAGGCCCTGGAATTTTCACGATGGAAGTATTGATGCATTGAATTAACTCTGAATGTTGACCTCTGTCCCTGCAGATATTGCATCTTGTTCAGTTCCCAGCACCCACATAGTGGCTCACAACCATCCATAACTCCAGTTTCCAGAGTTTTAAAGCCCCTCTTTTAACCTCCTCATGCACTAGACTCATATGTGGTATTCATAAACATAGGCAAAATGCTTAATATATATAAAAAACCTAAAAATATTTTTTTAAATATCAGTTCATGTCAATAAGAAAAATCAATTTTAATATTGTTTGTCCCTGCAGGTTTTATTTGACCAAGAGAATCTACCTCTCCTGGTAAAAAAATATAGATAGTAACAGAAAGCAGTGTCTGTTGGGGGAAGGATACTTTACTTTGTTAAAGAAGCCTAGAACCTTCCTTTCTTGCCAGAGAAAACTATTAAGAGCAGTAAAGGCTCCCACTTGCTGTGATGAGCTTCTTTACCTTAACAGTGACCAGATGGGAGGAAGAAGGGCCATGAGCAGTAACAGCATCAGACACAGCTAATGCCACAAAGAAGCAAAGGCTGCCATTGACTGTCCTGGCTCTCTTGGACAAAGCTGTACTTGATGAAAAATTCTCAGGGAGGGCCTGATTTCAGCAAAGCAAACTTAAAGGGCTAAGACACTGATTTCAAAGCCTTTCACCTAACAGTTCCCTTTTTTGTTACTTATAATTTATAGCCTGCTAAGTTAGTGAATGAATTTAAGATGTTGTGTTTCAATAAGAAACTATAGAATACCAGAAACTCCAGAGTCTCAAAGGAATGACCTTTAAAGGAAGAAAGTTGTGGTATGGTGGTCCACATGTGAGGAAGGTATTTTGTGTTGTTTATGTTACATGAGTAGTTATTGAACTTCCCAATGAGCAAAACTGATGCTGAAACTATTTTTAAAGAAATAGAAGAGTTCTTTGAAAAATCATTGCAGGAAAATAGAGCAAAATACACAGAGACATTAAGTACACTGTTTGGTCTCCAAAATGCCCACTACATTCAAAGTCTTACTTAGAACTTCAGGAGTTTTGTTTGCTAATTCTCCCATGTTTGGCTTTGGCCTGAAATGCTTTATAAATGAGTTTGTTTTCTCTTTTGCTCTGCTTTCAATCTGGGTCCCTTGCTGTTATCTATAAGGATCTTGCAAATCTATACCTGATACTGTGATTACTAGTAAGAATACACATCAAAATTTTGGGAGACTGATGGGCAGAAGTAAAATACTTTGCAACAGAAGCTTAATAGATAAAAGGAAAGTTGATAAACAGCATCTCATCAAATAGACCTTTCCTCTGTTTAAGGTGCTTTGTTTTGCTTTCTGTATTGATAACAAATTTTACAAGCACAGTTTTACTGGAAAGGTGAATTTTCTGCCTCCACTAAAGTGCTTTTAAACCTTTGACTTCTGTCAAAATTCAATAGGATGTAGTCATGTGTTTATTGTTTATCTACTTCGTTCCATACATCTTATCTCTTCTTTCTGTTACTGTCTACCTTTTATATCACAGAAGGCAGAGACTCTCTGTTAGACAAAACCAGATTAAAGCTAAGTTTCTTATTGATATACATATTATCATGTCTGTTTTACTGAGTTATGTTTACTTACTAGCATATTACTGGAAACAGTTTGATATGAATTACATAGGATAATAAACGCTTGATTATAAAATTAATAAGTGGTGAGTATGTATCTATTAGTCTACTAACATCACAATGTTTAACATTAGGGAGTGTTGTTCTACATACTTTGTTCTTTTTTTTAAATATTAGTTAATTGAGATCTAATACTTTCCCATGTAAATTTTATAATAGCTCTGTCTGCTTCTGTAAGAAAAAACACTTGCTGGGATTCTAGTAGGAATTTCATTCAACTCAAGTGTCTGTTTAACTAACATTCTCTCTATGTTGAGTCTTTCAGTTCATGAACATGGTAAGGTTTTTTTTTCTTCTCATTTTCACTAACACTTTATAATTTTGATTTATTTCATTAATACTTTTTATAATTTTGAAGATACAGATGTTCTTGGTTTTGAGATTTATAATTGTATTTTCTATTCATGAAATAGTTGTAAATGGCATTTAATTTTTAAATTTTAATTTATAAGATTATTTATTTAAAAATGTACTTTTCATTCTACATACCAAACCAAGTTCCCTGTCACTCCCCTTCTCCTGTCCCCCTGCCTTCCTTTCCCCCATCCACTCTGCAGTGAGGTTAAGACCTTCCTTGGAGAGTCAACAAAATCTGACATACAACCCCAGAGAAACTAGGTTAAATTTTATTTTTTGTGTTGATCTTTTGTCCTACTACCTTTCTAAATTTACTAATTGTTTGTATATGGGGTTAAGTTTGGGTTTGGGGTATATAATTTTTATAGATTATTGGAAATTTCATAAATAGTTCTATCATCTATGAATAAGGTCAGCTGATTTCTTTCTGTTCATTTTACTTCAAAGTAATGAGAAATAATGATTCTCACTTCCTAATAAGAGCACTAGACTCAGAGTGTCAAAGGGAAGACAATGCTCATCAGACTCTCGTGGCAGGTGCTCAGACTGAGTCTGTCAGAGAACAGTCTTTAAACCCCAATGCATTACTCTTCCTCCCTTTCCTTTTTTCTGAGTAATATCACATGTTACTGAGGACGTATCTTTCCCTCTGTATCATGTTTGTTTTAAGGCTTTCTAGGCATGTGACCCTTCAGGAAAACTTGGCTGTAAGAGGAACTCTACTCTAAACTTCTAAATTTGGAGGGTAAGCTTAGCAGACTTTGGAGGAGGGGATCCTAGACTAACAAGCATTAGCAGGGGTCTGGTGTTATCTACTCATATATAGCTAAATTTACCATGGCTTCAGAAAACTTGGTAAATGAGCCATGACATTATATTTCTTACAATATTCTTGCTTAATTGCAAAACCTAATATGGTAGTTTTCAGTATAATTTCTAACTGCATTCTAAATTCTTATCCTTATACCCAGAGATAAGTATAGCTTTTACCCCACTCAAAGACACTTCTCTTTGGATGGAACATATAGAGATCATTACAGAAAACCACACACAAAAAAGAGGACAGGTGTCATGGAGTACCCAGACCCAATAAATACATCTGTAACAAATACTGCACCTAAGGCTCAGGAAACAATGTGTGGGGCAGAAAACATATAAGAGCCAGAGGACCAGGAAATCTCCTATGAGGGTGTATCTCCTAGAAATGACAGGAAACTGTATCTCTGATACCTCAACAAGATGTCTTTCTAAACAAGACTAGAACAAAGATGACACCAATAGCCCTGCTAACATGGAAGAAGGAAATCTCAAGGGGCCCCACTCTTAGATAAAGAACTACAGGTCACTAAAGAATGCTGAAAGTGCATAGTCTTCCCCAGGGATGACTCCCCAACCCTAAATTGGTTATTTAACATCAAGTGGTCAGCCCTGAAATCATATACATACAAGTAATACAGAACATTGAAAGTACACAAGAATTATTTGTCTTCAGGTTTTTCTTTCTCACTTTTTTACACTAACTATTTTGATGTCATAGTAATACTAGGCTCAAAACATGTGTTGGAAAATATGCTATTCTTTAGAGGAGATTATATAAATTGGCATTAATTCTTCTTTAAATATTTGCTAGAATTCTCCAGTGAAACCATCTGGCTTGGAGATAACTTTTTAAGAAGATTTTTAATAATTAATCTACTTTCTTCCATGTTTACTGAATTAATAAAATTATCTCCTTTATCTAGCTTGATTTTGATAATTTGTAGTTTTAGAGGAATTGGTCCATTTCCTCCTAAGTTTTAGAATTCTTTTATGATTATAACATTTGTAATAGTATTCTCTACTAGATATATAATAATATCTCCTTTCTTTTCTTATGTTGGTGAACTTTGTTTTCCTTCTCTTTTTTTGTTTTGTTTTGGTTTGGTTTGTTTTTCAAGACAGAGATTCTCTGTGTAGCTTTGGAGCCTTTCATGGCATGCACTCTGTAGACAAAGCTGGCCTTGAACTCATGGAGATCCAAGTGATGGGATTAAAGGCATGTACTACTATTGCCTGACTTGTTTTCCTTCTTTTATTCATTATGAGTCTTGAACTTTATTAATGGTTGTCTAAGAATTAGCTCTGTAAAAATTTAAGTTATATATATGCATAGAACTTTTAGGTAGAGGAGACAACCTGGGAGTAATGGGATTTTTCAATCCTGACTAAAAGTCTATAATGAGTTCTGATATTAAGTGTTTTTATACATGAAAATTTAGAAACTAATCCTGTAGCATATTTCTTGTGAAATGTTTCCTAAGTACAGATTTTAAGATATTTAAGAAATTTTACTAGACTGTATGTGTTGGCTTTTAATGATTTTCCACTTACTATGAGGTACAAGAATTTTTAAATTCTGTCACAATCTTCTTATATATATCATTTTAATGACTAATTAAAACATTGTAATGTTACACAGGATAATCTAGGTTTTCATTATTATAGATAATGTTATAATGATTATACATGAGTATTTTACTTTTCTATGATTCAAATTGTTTCCTTAAGTTCCATTCACATAAATTATCAAGGCACATACAATTTTAATGAGACAAGCATGAAATTTAGTCTGTGTGGTGCTTAGCTTTGGTTGTGAACTTGAACACATATGGAGTTAACTAAAACTCAAATAACTGAGCACACTTGTGAGGGATGTTTATTTCTTAATTAAATCATTTGAAGTGGGAAGAACCACTTCCAATCCAGATCTTTGAGGAGGGAAGACATACCTTTAATCTAGATATCTGAGGTGGGAGGGAAGATCCACTTTTAATATGGGAAGCTTGAGCTCTTTGCCTGCTGGCCCTTGCCCTACTGATGAGTCCATTCCTTCACTGGCATTAAAGCCTACTCCTTTGGGATTCCAGTGTATACTCAATTGTTGTGGCCAAATTCTGAGCCCCAAAATCACCAAGAAACCCATTCCAATGCAAAAGCAAAGAGTCTTATATTATTAACGAGCTAACCACCATTAACTTTGTCCATTCATCATGGCAGATAGTATGAGAAGGACCCCAAGGGGCTGCAGGAAGGGGAATGTATTGGGAGAAGCAAGGGGAGTGTCTAGAGGTAGGTAACAGTCTCAGGATTGGTGCATTTCCGGGCTTGGATGCTCTGTCCTGTATTGATTGGTCAACTGATTGTTATGGCCTATAGGCCCTCCCAGGGTGGTTGCTATGCTCTGCAAGTCACTGTTATGCCACTTTTACCTTAAAGTGCTGTAAGTACACCAGCTAACTTCGGATTGGTTCCCTGCTGCATGGAGGATATCTTACCTCCTAGTGACTGGGAGGAGGGGCAAGGTCACGCAAGCACATGTTGCTGAATCAGAGGCATTTTCTGCAGCTTGTCATGGCTGCTAAAGCAGGGGGCTTGATGAGGGTCTGGTCCTTTCACAATACTAGCTGAGATATCCACCTTCACGGATTGAGAAACTATTGGATTCTTAGACTTTCCATTCATATTCAGCCATTGTTGGATTAACTGGTCCATAGCCCATAAATCATTATTATAATATATATATATATATATATATATATATATATATATAGAGAGAGAGAGAGAGAGAGAGAGAGAGAGAAAGAGAGAGATTCATTCTATAAGTTCTCTTACTTTAAATAACACTGACTAATACAGTCTGAGTTTGTTTGTTGGTTGGTTTTTTTTTTGACAAGAGCATGCACTTTTTCACACAAAAATTTAAATTTAAGTGGTTCTTCTTAACTTAGAAAGATGTATTTTACATCAACTACACTAGAAAAGCTGATAAGACATTAAAATTTAGAAATGTGCCCTAATCTAGAAGAATAATGGTGCCATTTAAAAGGGGGGGCAATGTATGGCTACTTCAAGATGCCCAGAAAATATACCTAATAAGTTTTTTTTTAAATAACACAGAGCCAGCAACATGTGAAGCCACAGCGGGAAGTGTTTCTCACAGTGGCAATTAACAAGGACACAAACTGACTTGTGAAATTTGGGTTTGCTAAACAAAGAGGTGGGCTGCTTATTGTCATTTCTGGTCTGTGATCCAAATGACACCTAAAACTCACAGGTAGTCTCATGTCACCAAATAAAGCAGGCTCTGTCTCACTCACATGCATTGTGTCATGTGTCTCCAAAGGCCTAACTACTGCTGATTCTTATGCATTCTAGCAGCTTGATCTGGCCATCTAATTTTCTCTCATGATTTTAGGTCCTAGTGAAGGAAACAGAAAGAACAGAATAAAGATGGGAAGGCAAATAGACCAGGTAGAGAGTGTTTCACAGATTCAAAGAGAATCAACTATTTTGCATCTAAAACACCTAGGAC
The DNA here is from genome assembly GCA_030556225.1 of Cricetiscus sungorus. Lineage (NCBI taxonomy): Eukaryota > Metazoa > Chordata > Mammalia > Rodentia > Cricetidae > Cricetiscus > Cricetiscus sungorus. Next base: position 3,876,809 of record JANBXA010000405.1, on the reverse strand, counting down.
TTACATGTCAATTCTGCAAATGTGTAGGACACAGAAACTCGCTTGCCTTTCTATACATTTGCAACTAAGCAATATCAAATTTAATGATAATATGTAAATTATAATCTCAAAATAAAATACTTAGGGTGGGCTAATGCGAAGGTAACAGGGGTGGGAGTAGGGGTAGGAGAGAGAACTGGAGTTGGAATGTAAAATGAAATAAAAAATTAAACAATTGAAAGAAAGAAATTATGTAGGCAAAATATCTCCACTGAGGAGTAAAAACAATCATTGCCAGTGACAAGTTAGCCAAAAACCCTTTGTTCTACAATTGTGTCCTTCCTTTGAAATATGCTAATAAATGGTAGCACAAAGCTTGTGGGAGTAACTAAACAATGCACATTTAAAGCCTACTCCATGAGTTGGAAACTAACCCAACAGTTTTTGGGTGAGACTAGATAGCCAGGGACTCAGATAAAACCAAATATTACTGTCCCTCCCCCCAAAAAAAAGTAGTAATACAATGACTCCAAATGACATTCTGCTAGATTAGTCTTACTCAACCATCATCAGAGAACCTTCCTTCTTCAGCAGATGGAACAAACACAGAGACCCACAAACAAACATTATGCTTGGAACATTCACCCCTAAATGGGATCTCTCTATCAAATCTCTACCCCAAAATCTCAGCGAACCCCATGGTAGGGGAAGCAGTAGGAGTGTAAGACCAGAGGGGAAGGAGGATACCAAGAGAACAAGGCCCTCTAAATCAATTCACTAAAGCCCATATGTACTAAGGCAGCATGCATAGTGCCTTCATGTACCAGGTCATTTGTATACATGATGGCTTCCAGCTTAGTGTTCTATGGTGTTCTTGAGAACACAAATGAAAGTGTTTCTGAATCTTGTGCCCTTCCTTGGGCTCTTCTCTCCATTTGTTTTGTCCAATTGTGATGTATTAGTTTTTGTTTTATGCAATTGTATTTTGTTTTATTATTCCCTCAGAAACCTGTTTGTTTTCAATGAGAGAAAAAGAGTCGTTTTAGATGGAAAGGGAAGTGGGGAGGACCTAGGAGGAGTAGAAGGAAGGGAAATTGTAATAGGGATATATTGTGTGAGGGAAAAACTTCTTTCAATAAAATGAAAAAAATACTTATCTGTGGATTTTATAAAACATTTATAAATTATAACTCCAAATGACACCAATGGAGAAGAAAGTAGAGGCAGAAAGATCATGAGTTTGAGGATAGGACAACTTGGTCTATAGAGTGAGACTCTGTCTCAAAAAAACAAACATAACCTGGATAGGATAGGTATGGTGGTCAGAATGAAAATTTCCCCCATAGGAGTAGCATTAATTGAAAGAATTCAGAGGTGTGGCACTGTTGGAGGAGGTGTGGCCTTGTTGGAGGAAGTCAGTCACTAGGGGTAGGCTTTGGGGCTTTGAATACTCAAATCAAGTCCAGTCTCCTCTCTCTCTCTCTCTCTCTCTCTCTCTCTCTCTCTCTCTCTCTCTCTCTCTCTCTGTGTGTGTGTGTGTGTGTGTGTGTGTGTGTGTGTCCTGTGTGTGTCCCTCTCTCTCTTTCTGCTGATTGTGGATCTACATGTAGAACACTCAAGCTACTTCTCCAGCACCATGTCTACTTGATTTCCACTATGCTTCCCACCATCATGACAAAGGACTACACTTTTGAACTGTAAGCAAGCCCCAGTTAGATTCTTTCCTTTATAAGAGTTGCCATGATCATGGTGTCTCTTCACAGCAATAGAAGACTAAGACAACAATACATAGAAGGATGGGATAGGATAGTGTAGGGTAGGATAGGACAGGGTAGGATAGGATAGGATATCATTATCCTATGTCCATGCATTAGATAATGTTGAAATGTACACAATGTAATCTCTGTCAGAATTCCAATGTTATTTGTCTTAGAGTTTCTATACATATATAAGCAAAGAAAGACTTTTAAAAAGTCAAGTAGAATTGTTTTATATAATAATAAAAAAAGTGTTACTTTTTAAAAGTAAAGTAGATACAGAGCCTGAGGTGGGATTGTGCAATCGGATGGTTTTTCTACTTTATTCTTGGGGAACATTCATGTAGTTCCATTAATGTAGTAACAATTTATATTTCCATTAATACTGTAGCATTTTTGCCTTCTAACCACATCTTTGCTAGAACTTGTCTTTCATCTTTTTGAGAACAGCTATTATAACTCAAGTGAGGTGACACATCATTGTGGCTTGAATATGAATTTCCTTGATGATTAGTGATTCTGAGCACTATGTAGCTTGAAAGTTATCTGGATCCTGCCCTGAGGCTATGCTGCAAGAAAAGTAATTTTGTCTGCTAGAAGATGAATGTTTACATGGAGTATGAGAGTTTAACCCCAACTGTCAGGCATATGGCTAAAATACCTCTGTCCAGCCAACCTTCCATTCGAATACTGCTTCAGGAGTAAGTCCAAGCAAGACCAGCTGAAAAAATACAACAGATTCATCCACTAAAGATAAAGAGACAAATGTCATTTTATGCCAAAAGTAAAAGAGACTCCCATTGCTTGTCCTTTTGCTGTTGCTTTTATGAATAGATCCAAATTTATTCATCATCTTTTCTAAAGTCTATATAGACCCTGAGAGTTTCAAAATAGCTCTTGCATTCTATATATAATCCTTAGTAATTGCTGTCCTTTTCCTTAAAGAACAACTGGAAAATACGGATAGCTGTTTAGGCTTTGTCACCAGCCATCGGCCAAACAGTTTTATAATTATTATAGTGCCTGTGAGTTTATTTGGCATTGAAGAGTGGCAACAGGGCAAGGCTTGAAAGGAAACTCCAAAAGTACTCTTCCTTCACTGTTTCTCTTCAGAAAAGGGCAGTCCTCCCATGGGTATCGGCCAGCTATGGCATAGCAAGTTTCAGTGAGACTAGGCACTTCCTCTCTTTGTAAGGCTGGATGAAGCAACCCAATATGGGAAAGAGTCCCAAAGGCCAGTAAAAGAGTCATTGTCAGCTCCTGCTTCCACGTCTTTCTGTTTATCCCCTCTTAGCTGATTTTCTTATTTAAACACAATATAAGCAATATCAGTGAATGTTTCAGCAGTGTATCTACTTATCACCTGATCTTAGATTTCCAGTAAAGATCATAAAGTTAGCATGCCCAAAATTAACCTCCAGCTTTCCCCCTCCTTCAAGCCTTCTCCATCTTCAGTGCTTCCCATTTTAATAAATAGTAATGCTATTCATACATTATCTAACATCAGAAAATTTTGAGGAAACTCCACATATATTTCCATAATGACTGAACCAGTTTTCACTCCCACCAACAGTGAATCAATATCCATTTCCCACATTCTCACAATAATGTATTGTAAGTTTAAAAAAAAAATGTTAGCCATTGTTATGGGGTAAAAGAAAATCTTAAATTACTTTTAATTTGCATTTTTCCTAATGGCTAAGAATGTGGAATTGTTTTTGAAATATCTTTCAGCCATCTGTATTTCTTCTTTTAAGAATTCTCTGCTTCATTCCAAGTCCCAATTTTTAATTGAGATTTTATCTTTGGGTGTTTAATGTTAAAAGATTATTTATTGTTGATTATTTGTTAATCAGGGCACAAACCCTTTGTCAGGTGAAGATTTTTCCCATTATGAAAGCTGTCTTTTCACTCAAATGATGGTATCCTTTGCCATATAGGAGCTTTGTAGTTTTATAAGGTCCTACTTGTCAATTCTTACTGCCTGTAATATGAAGGCTTCTGTTCAAAAAGTCTCACCTTGTGCCTGTAAGTTAAACCTTACCTGTTCTTTCTCCTATATCAGATTCTGGGGATCAAGTCTTATGCTGAAGTTCTTGATCCACTTGCAGATAAAGAAGAGGCCAGTTTCTTCCAAAATGTAAGTTATCCAATTTGACTAGCACCATTTATTCCAATGCTATTATTTAGATGTTTAGTAAAGATGCCATTTTATCTTCAATTTTGAGCCTCTTTGTCAAACATCAGGTGCAAGGATTTCTACCCAAGTCCTCATTTCTTTTTTATTGATCAATCTATCTGTTTTTGTGCCAGTTCAATACTGCATAGCTTTGGAATATACTTGAAATAAGAGATAAAGAAACCTCCAGAAATGTGTTAATTGTTCAGGATTATTTTAGCTATTATGTGTGTATGTATATGTGGGTATTTCCAAAGGAAATAAAATTTAAGATTATTTTAAAAATTATTATAAATAATTGTAATGGAATTGTGATGTGATACAGAATTGCAATCTGTGGATTGCTTTAGGTAGGATACCATTTTCATAATATTAATCTTATCATCTGATGAGCACAGGTGGTCTTTCCATTTTCTGGTGTTTTCTTCAATTTCTTTCTTCAGTGTCTTAAAATTTTCACTGTATATGTCTTTCACTTCTTCAATTATATTTATTCCAAGGTTTATTTGAGACTATTGTAAGCGGTATTTCTCCCCTAATTTATTTCTTGGTATATTTGTCACTAATATATAAGGAAGGATACTGATATTTATTTGTTAGTTTTGTATCCTGCTACCTTGATTAATGCATTTATTGCTGTAGGAATTGTTTTAATGGAGTATTTGTGGTATTTTATATCTGTAAAATCATCCTATTTGAAAATAAGGATACCTTGACTTACTTCTTATTTGTGTCCCCTTTATCTCCTCTTATTTGCATAAAACTCTGAGCACTATATTGAACAGAGAAGATTTGATCATCCTGGTATTATACCTGAATGCTTTGAGTTTTTCTCCATTTTGCTTGATGTTACCTGTAGGCTTGTTACATACTTTATTATGCTGAATTAGTCTTTATCCCTATATTCCCCGGGACTATTATCATAAAATGATGTAAAGCTTTGACAAAAGGTGTTCTCCGTATCAAATGAGATGATTCTATAGTTCCTGTCTTTGAGTCTATTTATATGGTAGATTAAATTTTATTGATTTATATGTTATGAGCCTTCTATTTCTGATTTGAAGCTGAGTCATTCATGGTGGAAAATTTTTCTTACATGTTCTTGTAATGTTTGCAAATATTTTACTGAGAAATTTTGTGTTTATGCTCATCAGGAAGTTTGACTTATAATTTACCTTTTGTGGAATGGTTTTTTCTCTTTTTGGATCAGAGTGATACTAGATTCATAAAAAAGAATATTGAACTTTGCCTTCATTTTTATTGTATAGAATAATTTGAGGAAAATTAGTATTCTTCCTTGAAAGTCTAGTAGAATTCTTTGATGAATCCATCTGTCCTTGAAATTTTTTAATTGGGACATTTTAAATTTCTACTTCTATCACATTGGTCGTTATGGGTTTATTTAAATTAAATACTGTGTGATGGTGATTCTTGGCTGTCAATTTACTACATCTGGAATTAGCTAAAACTCAAAAATGGAGGGCATAGCTGTGAAGGATTTTTTGCTTAATTGGAAGTAGGTAGATCTATTTCTAGTCCAATCATGATACAGGAAATACACCTTTAATCTGGGCCAAACCTTCTGGAAGCCTTATAAGGACATGGAAGAATGAAGGTGTTAATCTTTGGTTGCTTGCTGTAGCCTTCATAGAAAGTCTATTCCTTCTCTATCATGACAGCCTATTCTTTGGGATTCCGGAGAATATTGAAGCCAGCTGAGACATTCAGCCTCATGGTCTGATAAACTACTCAATTATTTGGCTTTCCTTTTATAGCCAGCCATTGTTGGGTTAGCTGTACTGTAAGTCATTATATATATAAAGAGATTAGTTTTATAAGTTTTACTTATAAAATGTTACTCCAGAGAACACTGACTAATACATACTGCATCTTGATTTAACTTCAGTAGGTTTATGCATTGAAATTCACCCATTTCTTTTGCATTAGCCAGCTTATAAAATATAAATGTTAATAGTATGTCCTTATTACTTTCTGAATTTCATCAATGTCTATTGTAATGTCTCATTTTCATCTAAAACATTTATTAATTTATGTCTCCTCTCCCTTTCTTTTGGTTACTTGACTAAAAGTTAATCTTATTACCCTTTTCAAAGAACCAATTCTTCATTTCATTGATTTTTAAAATATTTTTCATTAACTCTAGTCCTGATTTTAATTAGCATTTCCTGCCTAATGTGAGGTGTTGTTTAGAAGAACATTCAAAGTATGTCTAAACAACATAAAGAAGACATAAAATATACTCCAAAAAACAATAGATGAATTAAATAAGGAAATAAATATAAGATATAAAAATAAGCATCAACAAAGAGAATAGTTAAAGAGAAGCCAAATTGAATGATGCCAACTATGAAATACTATATAAGCCAAATAAAAACCATAATGAAAATCTTCACCAATATAATTGATTATATGGAAAAGAGAATCACAGCCTAAGTAGAAAAGTTGAATCATTCAATAAAGGATAATATATATATATATATATATATATACATACATACATACACACACATACATATATATATATATGCACACATATTATGGGAGAGCACTGGCACACCCTGAAAGGACTTAACCTTTGGAATATGAACCTAGAAAAAGAAGAGTATTATCATGAAGGCCATCAGAATCTGATCAATAAAACTGAAGAATAGAATTTCCTCAGCCTTATAGAAAGAGTTTCTACAGATAGACAAGAACAGAAAAGAAGCTCTCCATGACATGTTATAGCTAGAATGTTAAAAACACAGAACAGTGAAAGGGTATTTAAAGTTGTAAGAGAGAAAGGTCACATCACTTACAAAGACAGACCCATTAGAATAATACCTTATTACCTGACAGAAACTTTTAAAGCCAGAAAAACCTGGAAAGATGAATTTTTCAAAGTCTGAAAAGCCACAATTGTCAACCCAGACTATTATACACAGTAAAATTATGTGTTAAATTTGAAGATAAATAAAAAACTTTTCATAATTAAAAGAGAAATAGAATAAAGAAATTTATTATCATTAAGCCAGCCCTATACAGGATGCTGGAAGGGATACTTTGATCTGAATATAAGGATTAACAGTTCAAAGAAGACACAGGGAGTTAATAAACTATTCCAGAACAATTTAATAATAGAAAGAGTCAAAGTAAAAACCACAAAATAGCAAAAAATGGACAACAATATATGTTTCGGTAATAACTCAATATTAATGGTTTCAATTCCCTCAATAAAAAGACATAGACTAACAGACATCAGAATCTATATCTTTGGTGTCTCTAAGAAACATACCCATCAATGATAGATACCACCTTAAGCAAAAGGATGGAAATGGGTATCTTCAGCCAACAGAATTGAAAATCAAATAGGTTTATCTATTCCAATACCCAGAAAATAGACTTCAAACCAAAACTAATCATAGTTAAGGAAGGTCACTTCATATTCATTGAAAGAATAATCTAAACAAGTGTACCAACCACAGAGGTACCCAATTTCATAAAAAAGAAATAATATTATATTGAAGAGCTGTATATTAACCCCAACTCAGCGATGGTGTGACTGTAATACCCGACTCTCACCCTTAAACAGGTCATCTGGGAAAAAAACTAAATAGAAACATTGGAGTTAAATGCAGAGCATTCCACCTAAACACTACACAGTAGACTTTTTTCCAGCAGCCCATTGAATTTTCTCCAAAACTAATACCATATTAGAATGCAAAGCAAGTCTTAACAAACATAGGAAAAAAGAATTAACATCCTGTACTTTACCTGATCACAATAGAATAAAGCTAAATATCAACATAAGTAGAAAATATAGGATGTACACAGACATATGGAGACTAAACAACATACTAGTGAATTGTGATTGGGTCAAGGAAGAAATCAAGGAGGAATATACAAATTCATAGATTTTAGTAAAAGTGAAAAAACACAATAAACCAAAATATATGGAACACAGTAAAGGTAGCTACCAAGAGGAAAGCTTATAACACTAAGTGTCTAAATCAAAAACTTGAAAAAAATCACAAATGAATGATGATGCATCGGAAGGCCTTGAAACAAATAAAGGTAAATACTATAGATTATATCAGTACACTCAGGCTTTTAGCCATGGTGGTCTAATTTAGTTGATCATAAAAGCCTCCTGCCCTCTTTTCCCATTTCATACTTATTTCTGTCAAGTTCATCCTTTTATAATTTTCACGATGAACAATCTAAATAAGTATATGACATTCCCATATTTAAAATCTCCCAAATGGTTCCCCATTACATTTAGAATAATGTGTACAGTTACGCAGTCTTTATTATGGCCTTCGTACTACCTGACTGTTTCTCTGACCTCATTTAGTAGCACTGACATTTACTTTACACACACACACACACACACACACACACACACACACACACACACACATTCTTATTTTACATATTGATCCCAGTACCCTCTCACTTCCTTCCATTCCCACCAAACTCCCAATCTGTCCCACTCCACATGGAGGGTGATGCCTTCCAGAAGGGAACATCTAAATCTGTCAAGTTGTTTGGAGTAGGGTCTAGGCCCTCCATCCTGTCTCTAGGCTAAGAGAGTATTCCCCCATGGGGAATGTTCTCCCAAAGTCCTTTTGTGCACCAGGGACACATCCTGGTTCCACTGTCGGAAGTCCCTTAGACTACCAAGGCCTTCTGACTGAGACCCACGTTCAGGGGGTCTGAGTCGGTCCAATGGTGGTTTCCCAGCTATCAGTCTAGAGGTCCATTAGCTCCTCCTTGTTCAGGTCAGCTGTCTTTGTGGGTTTCTGTAGCCTGGTCTTGACCCCTTTTCTGACATTTATTTATAAACTATACTTAAGCTGCACACTGGCTTCCTATTTTTCTTCTACTAAAAGAAAGACATTCCCACCTTAGAGACTTTGTATTCTGTTTTTGAAGTATTTCCTCAGAGCTTAGTTCATTCCAATATCTGCTAAAATGTCACCTCCTTATTGAATTGTTTCCTAAGAACTTTATCTTCAATGGAATCAATCAAAATTCTATTCTCAAAAACTGATTAATTTCCTTTTCATAACACCCCTAAAATTAAACCATACATCTACTAATCACCTTTGTTTGTGTGTTTGCTATGTATTCATTGTCTAAAAAAAATAGTAAAGTAACTAAGTACATAGTCAATAAATATTGTGGAATTAATTAGTCAATAACCTCCTGAAATTTTTCCAGGAAAAGGACTGAGTTATTTGTTCTTAATAGGTCTCTAATAGTCTGTAGGGAATAGGGATATCTTTTTTCTTCAAGTCACAATGTAAATGTCAGAATACCAGCAAGGGCACATTTTATTGTAAATAAATGTGCATAAATATAATTTCAAAATCCTTAGCATTCCCACAGTGAGAAGTAGTTCCTCTGATTCCCATTTGACACAAGCTGTTATCTGAATGAGAAATATGGATTGAACATTTTAAACTTAGTTCAAAAGATAGAAACACTTCTAATAGTTCCTGATTTGAATTTTTAAAATGCAGCTATATCTTTAAAGTAAGGAAAATTTGATATAATATCTGATAATAAAGAGGTTCATACTCAAAGTGCAGAAACTTTTTAAAGATCTGACATTTCAATGAAATGTACAGGCATGTTTAAAGATGCCATCGTGCTATGAGCAGACCCTCCAGGTTGTCCTTTTCAAGTACCTGTTAGTCATTTAAGTGAGAGATTACTTTTTCCATCAGATCAATTGAGAATTTTGTACTAAATGCCAAAATTGGTGTTCCTTTCTTGGTTCATGATTGAAAAAGTTAGGCTAACACATGTGAACTTTTAGTCTTATAATTTCATCCATGAGTCTTTCAAACAATGGCTGCAAGTAGATAGCAAAATGATCGAAGTGGCAGGAAGTGAAGAGTAGATCATTTATAAATTCTTTCATGTGCATGTATGGCTATGGTTATATATGGCATAGATATGCCATATTTTCTTTGAGTGTAACTGCTCCTGGTTCACAGGATTGAGTTTTATGTGTCAGAATTTCATGGGTTTCTCAAAGGGTTTTGATTCCCAGATGCTTCATCATCTAAATAAGACGGACAATCTCCCCTCACAGAGAAATCAACAAAAATTTACTCTAAGAGTATATTGTCCTATTTTTTAAAATATCATCTTCTAAACTCCCATCAGACTTTTAAAATGTTTTATTCAATATGACTATAAATGACATGGGTGTTTACTACTGTAAATTAGAAATTGCATAATTCATCAGGTTGACCCTTATGGCTCTTTTATGATATCTATTTTTAAAGCATGAAATTCTCATATATTTATATCAATAGTTCAATTACAATTACCTTATACAGGGGATAATGTTCCTTTCAGGAGCTATAGGCTACAAGTTAAAAAAAGCCTAGTGCCGGGTGTCCATTTGTTGATAAAACCCTATTGCTGAAGAAACCCAACCCTTTGCTCACAGGGAATGGGCAAATCAAGTTGATGTTGACCAGGAAGCTTCCTCCCAGTTGGCTAGTTTTTATAGTACTGGAAGGTGATATGTTTGCAGCTGGAGAAAATAGTCATCAATAGACTTACACAGCCATGAACCCCATGAGCTACAATAATGACCAGTGTTCCAAGACATGCCCATGGGTACAATATTCAATATTGTAAGGGAATTGATCTATTCAAGTCTTGTAAAAAATAAATAAAGAAAGAAAGAAAGAAAGAAAGAAAGAAAGAAAGGAAGGAAGGAAGGAAGGAAGAAAGGAAGGAAGGAAGGAAGGAAGGAAGGAAGGAAGGAAGGAAGGAAGAAAGAAAGAAACTACATCTTTTTAAGGTCATGAATACAGAGGTCATGTTATGTCCAGAAGACCATGCTTTGCCCTGTTCCTATCCTACATCTGCCTCTTACAATCTTTTTATCCCCTTCTCCACAATGGACCTTAAATCCAGTCAGAAAGAGTTTGGTTGTCCACTTTTAACTAAAGAGCTATTGTCAGTACAGCTTCAAATGTAAAGGCAATTTATTTAAGGGTAAGGTCCCTGGTAGGTTGACTGTGTTCCAGTGGATGGCCCAAAACTCATGAAAATAGGCCATACAAATTGAACTCAGTGTGTTATTGAAAAAATAAAAATAAAAATCAGATACAAAAATGGGAGAGGGTAGGAATGTGGGGGATAGATCTAAGTTAGGGGAGGAGGGGTGAAAAGGTGAATACAATAAAAATATAGTATATTAAAATATAAAAGACTCAGCTGGGCAGTGGTGGTACATGCCTTTATTCCCAAAACTTGTGAGGCAGAGCTAGGCAGATTTCTATGTGTTTGTGGCCAGCCTAATCTATAAGAGCTAGTTCCAGGACAGCCAGAGCTGTTACACAAAGAAACCCTGTCTCGGAGGGGGGGGCAATTAAACAAACAAACAAAAAAAAAACCAAATCAAACCAAACCAAACCAAAACAAAACAAAAAAGAAAAAATATATAAAACTCAATAAACTTGCACACATTTTTAAAACATTTAATTGGGAATTTAAATTTGTAAGATCAATGTATTTTCTGACTATATATTTTTATTTAAAAGTGCAATAAATCATTTTGTATTGTTTTGCTTTAAACTGCAAAACTATCAATATGTTGCTAGAACTTACTTCTTGTATAGGCACAGCAATTATAACATATAGCAGTTCACAGAATAGTAAATTACTTTGCATATAATCAGTGATTAAGAACGATGTATAGATTTTTGTCATTGGGACATTGACTAAGTCAGTGTTCTGTTGCTATGAAGAGACACCATGACCATGGCAACTCTTATAAGGGAAAGCATTTAATTGGGGCTGGCTTACATTTTCAGTTTTAGGGGTTTAGTCTATTATCATCATGGCAGAAAACATGGTGTCATACAGGCAGACATGGTGCTGAAGAAGTAGCTAACAGTTCTACATCTCGATCTTCAGGCAGCAGGAATTCTATACTCAGGACTTGGTATGGGGTTTTGAAACCTCAGAGCCCGCCCACTCCTGGTGACACACTTTCTCAAATAGTGTCAATCTCTGGTGACTAAGTATTTAAATCTTTGAGCTTATAGGGGCTAGTCTCATTCAAACCACCACATACATTTTGTCCATAACAAGTCAGGAGTGGGTAGCCATGTGAATTAAACACACTTTACTCTGCATCCATATCAGCTTTGTTTGTAGAGTACTGAAACAACTCTTATACCTAATATTGCTAGTGAAGCCTGGCGCTTCAATCTTGGTTCCATATATCCTACTGTTCCACTGTGTCAATCAATTTGGCTTATTTTATTTTTACAGTAAGAGGAAATAGAAGGAAACTAGATTAAAATGGGGTGTTTCCTCATACTTTTGTCCTATTCTTACTTTTAATATTTTAAAAGTTCCTTATGACAACTACATTTAAGAAATATAAAAATCAAGAGTTAAAAAGAACAAAGTAACTGCTTCAATTTACATGAGAGAAAGTAATAGAGATCATACTATGCAATCACATGCATATAGGTAGATATCTATAAAAAAGTGGCACTAACATCATACACTCAGTACTCTTTCTGGGTATAAAATATATATATATATATATATATCAGAACTTTCATTTGCATTTGTCACTTCTTATATTCCCCCTACTTCAGAATTTAGGCTCATTGATTAATTAATGTCTTTTGTATGGAATTATATTAAATTTTAAAATTGATTTTGGTATCTTGAACAATTGGTTCTTCTTATCTATAAACTATAAACTATAAACATAGTACTTCTCATACTTTCTTTGTGCTTTGTTCAAATTCTTATAACAGTTTATATTTTCTCCATAAAGATTGAATACATCTTTTGTCAGACATTTATTATTGGGTATCTTCTATAATTGTTGACGATAAAATCTTTTTGAAAGTTTACATTTTTTATCAATACATAGAAATACAATAGGTTTTCACATAAAGGTCCTATATTTAGTAAATTTTTGAACATTGTTATGAATATTTTCTCTATAGATCCAGGCTGAGCCAAACTGTGGCTCTTGGGATAACTAGTAAAAATAATTTAAAAACAAACAAATAGAAATATTTTGTATGCAAGGATTGAACATTATTAAAGTATCCATGATACCTAAAATGTTGTACAAATTCAATGACATTTCTTTTACAACTTCAAGGACATATTTGTAGAAATTGGAAAATAATCTTATAGTACAAAGAAAAACACAAAAGACCCAGAAAAGCTAAGGCAATCTTTTTTTAATTGTTTGAAAATTTATACAGTGAATTTTTTATCATATTCTTTCCCATGCCACAACTCCTCCCTACACCTACACACACAACTTCATGTGTTTTTTTTCTTTTTTCTAAATATATTTAAAAGCTATGAAGTCTATTTTGTGTTGGTCAAGTGCCCTTGTGCAGAGGGCCTGCCCTGAAATGTCATTAATATACCCAGAGATACTCCATTGGAGAAAACCAGTTTTCCCCTCTGTAGCACCTATCAATTGGCTAGTGATGGGACTCTGTGTCCACTCCCCTTCCTCTGTGCTAGGATTTTGTCTGGCTAGAGCTTATACAGTCTTATACAAGCTGTTGAAAAGCCTCTATGGGTTCACATATGTATTCATCTGCCCTGTTGTATTTGGAAAATTCTGTTTCCTTAAAATTGTCTACAACCTCTGACACTTACAATCTTTTCTTCCCCTCTTCTACATAGCACCCTGAGCCCTGAGGGAAAGGGTGTGATAAAGACATTGAGGAATAAAACTCCAGTCTCTTAATCTATGCAAGTTGTCCAGTTGTAGTACATGTTAGTTCTCAACTACTGCAGGGGGAAGCTACTCTGATGAGGGATGAACATTGCACTGATCTATGGGTAAAGCAATGTGTCATTGGGAGTTGTTTAATTGCTATGTAGCTAAGACAATCATAAGCAATAAGAACAAAGCTTTAAACAACACACTACCTGGATTCAAATATGCTGCAAAGCTCGACTAATTAAACTTCATAATACTGGCATATAAACAGACATAGACATCAAAGGAAAAAAATAAGGAGCCCAGAAATAAATCCATGCATTATGCTCAATGGATTTCTGACAAAGTTGCCAAGAACACATAATGGGGAAATTACATCTCTTCTGTAAATTGTGTCAGGAACCCTGAATATCCACATGCAGAGGAATGAAACTGAACCTTTAGTTCACAGCACATAAAACCAACTTGTAAAAAATAGAGACTTAAATATGAAACTATAATCTATAAAATTACTAGTAGAAAAAGTTAAAGGGAAATTTCCTGACAATCATCCAGGCAACATTTTTTTCTTTTACTTTCTTTGTTGTGGTGGGATGGGTGGTTTATGACTATAAAAACACAGATAACAAAAGGAAAAGTAGATAAATAGGACTATTTGAAATTTAAGAGTTTCTATAAAGCCAATAGAGAAAAACAAATGTTTGCAACAATTTAGTAACGGGAGAAAATATTTGAAAGTTGTGTGTAGGATAGGGAGCTATTATCCAAAATGTACAAGAAATCAAATAACTTAATAAACAATGAACTTGAGTTTAAAACTTGGCAAAGGCCCAACACAGACATTTCTTCAAAGATGCCATACATACGACCAACATATGAAAAAGACACTCAAATCATCAAGGAATTGAAAAACAAAATGAAGTTGAGATATAACTTTGTGTCAGTTACAATGGCTATTCTAAGGGTAAAATGAAACAGTCTTTAGAGAAAAGGGTAGAGAATAGGGGAGGTTTGTGTACTGCTAGTGAGAATACATGTTAGTTAAGCCATTATGGAAACACTAAGTAGTTTGTTAAAATCTTTAAAACTACAGATCTGGAGAGATGGGTCAGTATTTGCTGTTCTTGACAAAGACCTGAGTTCAGTTCCCAGTGTCCACTATCAAGTGGTTCATGACTACCTATGAATCTAGATCCAGGGGTCAGGTGCCTCTGGCCTTTATGTGTAGCTGCACTCATGTGTACAAACCCACACACAGATATGAATACGCATGATGAAATAATTACAAAATTAATTTAAAAGTACATTTGTCATATGATCCATTAGTGCTACTACCACTGAAGGAAACAAAATTAATATTTCAAAAGTGATACCCTCCAAAGTTCATCAGAACATTATTCTCAATAGCCAAGAAACAGAATCAGTCTATTTAAGTGCTTATCAATGATGAATGAATAAAAGATGCTTACATAAATAACATAATACACTGAGCCTTATAAAACAAAATCCTGTCATTTACAGCATGGTACACTCAATATACATTATGTCAAATGAAATAAGCCACACACACACACACACACACACACACAAACACACACAATCACACACACAAACATGCACACATGCACACAAGTTCATGCAAACACTAAATAGTATCACTTCTATGTAGAAGCTAAAAATGTTGAACTCAGAATAGAATAAAGGCTATCAAAGGGTTTTGGAGAGAACTTGGAGATGTGTGTCTAAGAATATAAATTTTTACTTAAGAAAAATAAGTTTGAAATTGAAGAGATGGCTCTGTGGTTAAGAGGGCTTTCTGCCTATCAAAGGACTAAAGGATCAAACACATAACAATCTGGGTGTCCCACAAATCCTGTAACTACAGCCCCAAGGTTTCCAACACCATCTTTTTGTTTCTCTGCTTATATAGGCATGCACATCTGCACACATATCCACATCAACTAACAAGGACAAACACTGTTCTCTCATGTGTGCATGCCCATACACACACACACACACACACACACACACACACACACACTAAATCTTCAAAAAGAAAAAGGTCAACCCAATTATTGCACAGCATGGTGACTATAGTTAATAACAACTTATTGTATACTTGGAAATTTCTATGAAGGTATTTTAAAATATTCTTGCCACAGATATATATGAATGTGAAATAATGAAAACAAATGGTTGGAATCTACTGACCTATAAATATGAGATAATTTTTAATTGTTTCCTTTTAACTTGAAATTATAAGTACATGTTCTTTAACATTTTTTTAAATGTAGGGCTACAAGACTTCCTCTTGTCAGTGGTTAGTTCATATTGAAAAATAATAAAATCTGCTGTCAATTTCCATTAAATACGATGTTTGCCATGTAAGTTTCTGACAGATTCTTGGTTTCATGTTTTTTGTTTTGTTTTGCTTTGCTTTGATTTTTTGAAACAAGGTCTCTCTATGCAGTCCTGGTTGTCTGAGAAATCACTATGAGGACCAGTCTGTCCTTGATCTCAGAGATCCGCTGGCCTCTCCTTCTGGGTGCTGAGATTAAAGGTGTGCAACATCATACTTGGCTCTGACGGTTTCTTAACAAGAGTATGAAATTCTTTTTCTACTGCTTGGTTACCAGAAATGTTGTTAAAAGTTTTTAATATTATCAAATTATTATTCTACTTTTATTAAGCTAGAAATACATTTTTCATCCTTGTACATTATGTTGAATGACACTGGTAGAATTGATATTTAGTAGACAAACCTAGTGAAAGATGAGTTTAAAATGAATTCCAGTTTCCGTTTTAGAAATTTCCTTAAAAACAACCCCACATTACTGGGAGGTTTGAGACCACCATGGTAGTCTTCTGAAAGACATATTACAATCTGGCTGTGTAACTGTTACCTGACTAGCAAGCACCACTTCTAAATACAGCTAGAGAGGCTAAGAAAAGGCTTGAAATTTAGCTGAGGAGTTGGGAAGACATTTTCTTAGTTTTAAGTCCTCTTAGTTGACTTTAATTCTAGGGAAAAATCTTTACAGAGACTACTTAAATGCAAATAACTTGACACCCAAAAGTCATGAAATACAATATACAGGTTTGCCACTGCTCTTGGGAAAATATGAAGGACAGAACAGTCCCTTTCTGTCCACAAAAAGTACCCCATTAAAAAAAACAAATTGACTTTAAACATTTGCAAGCCCAAACAATGTTAATTATGTTTCATAGCAGTATTATGAAAAATATACCTTTCTTTCTTTCACCTGTCTTATTTTTTCCAATTCAGAAACCCTTACAAGAAAAAATAGAGGAGGGGAATTATAAATCATTTCTAGTAAAAGTGATAAACTGCTGACTACAGTCCTTTTCTTATTCTCTTCAGCCTACTGCAGGCCCGAAATGAGAAGGAGAAGACTGAAATTTAAATAAATATTAAAGCCTGAATTATTGTTGATATTTTAATTAAACTGAGACTCTGTGATAAAACAACCAAAGCACACAAGAGTCATAGCAACTGCCTTAACTTTGATCCAAAGGATAAAGATCTTCCCTTGAAATTGGGGGTAGAAATATCATTAATATTCTAATCATACCTCCTATACTAAAATATAAACCCTCCAATTTATTTATATTTTTCCTAAATTTAACTCCCTTAGAACCTCGTGTCCTCTCTTTTTCCCTTTAATAATCCATTGAGTCCAATTTGTGCAAACTATATTCATACTGTAGTGTGATCATATTACCAGGGACCACATCCATAAAGAAAATTGAGTCTCCTTCCTCTAGAAGCTATTAATTATTCATAGCTCCTCATTTGGGGTTGGGAACACATGAACCCTTCTCTCTTCCAGGCTAAGATATTAACTGGCTTGATCTTGTACGGATCTTATACAGAAGCCATAGCAGCTGTGTGTTTATGAGTGCAGTGTCTCTGTCATTTCCAGAAGATATTATTTTCATCTGTTCCTCCCTGACCTCTGATGACTCTTACACTTCATCTATCCCTTGTGCTATTGTGGTTCAAGAGCCCTGCAAGGTGGGAGACTGTGATATAGATGTCCCTTTTGCAGCAAAGCACTCCACTGGTTTTTATTCTCTACACTTAGACCCTTTGTGAGTTTCCATGTTAATTGCTGTGAACTATACAAAGAAACTGCTCTGATGCAGTATGGGAGCTACACTAGTCTATGGATGTAGCAATTTTAATTTAATGGGCAGCTGGATATTATGCCCATTTGGCAGAACAACTTTAGCACATTTATCTCTGGAGCCTGACAGCTCCCCAGGGGAATAATGGGAAGGGAGCTTTAGATGGGGAGTGGTATGGAAGAGTTGGACAGAGGAAGGGATAGGGAAGGGATAACTAACTCTAAGATATTTTTCAAACCTTATAGGAATATAAGTTTAGCACAAAGTGGACTTGATGGATTATTGAAGGGAAAAGAGAGGATACAGAGTACTAAGAGAGTAGGAAGTAGTAAGGGGTAGATCTAGAATGAGTTAGAGGGAGGAGTAGGGTATGGATATTATCAAAATATTGTATTTATACATATAAAATTCCATATATATTTTCACACATAGGAGTTGAATGTGGATTATCCTGTGCAAGGATAATATGCCTCCCAGAAGCCACAGATTTCCAAATAAAAAGCCCAGGGGTATGGGACACTCCCTTTCAATTATTGATCAGATGTCTTCATGAGCTCCACAAAATACAGGCTATCATCACTGCTTTTGTTTGTCCACCATAACTTAATGATAAGAACATATTGTTTTAGGAACGACACATTTTGCTCACAGGATATGGACAAGTCAAGCTGGTACTGGCCAGGAAAATTCCTTGCCACTATCTAGTTCTCATAGTCCTCAAAGGTGCTGTGTAGGCTTCTGGGGAAAAAGTTACCAGTCATACATAGCTATGTTACAGCAGGTTATTCCTGCCGGCTGGCTGCAGCAGGTCCTGCCGCCATGATCCCGCCACCACATGAGCCCCAAATAACACTCAGAGACTCTGTATTTGATACAATCCTGTTGGCCAGTTACCATTATTGTTTATGGGATACCTCTGTCTTAATTATCAACCCATTTCTACTTATCTAAGTATTTCCACGTGGTCGTCTTATCAGGGAGCCACGGCGGGCGTCCTCCTTCCTCCCCGGGCTACATCTCGACTCCTCCCCCCTACTTCCTCTCTCCTCCTTGTCTCCTAGCCCCACCTATCTTGCTATCTCATTGGCCACAGAGCTTTATTAACCAGTATGAGAAACATATATACAGAATAACATCTCCCATCATAGCTATGTACCATATATACTATTACAATGACAGGAGTGTGATAACCAGCTGCTTTCTAATTTGGTTACAGAAGAAAATGCATAGCTGGTATAGTAAATCTGGCTAATTTACATATTTTAAAATTTAATGCAAATATCACAAGTAAAATTTTATTGAAAATATTATGATACCTATTAAATTATTAAAATATCATTAAAGTTTGGAATTTTTAATTTATATTAATTTATATCAGTTAGTAATTAGCAATTTCATTCCTTAAACCATACCTGCATGACTTTGGCATCAAGGTAACAGAAGTCTGAATAAAATAATGGAATGTTTATTCATTTTATGTTAACTGGAGAGTCTATGGAATTCAATTAGAGATCTATGTTGCTAGAATATTTTGTAGAATTTGTCCATAAGATCATTTAGGCCTATTGTTTATTGCTTGTGTGGGAGTGAATTTTCAGCTATTGGCTCTGGTTCTTCAAAGCTTGTTTACTCAGATTTCTGTTTAGTCAGGTCTAATAAGTTATAATTCCTAAGAAATTTTCAGTTTAAATTTTCAAGCATTTGGACCCTAAGGCTGATCATAAAAATGTACTGTTTTTAAATTTTCTGATTTATTTAATCATTAATATTTTCTGCATTTTTATTCCTAATATTGTTTAATAGTGCCCCTCCCATTTTTTAATCTTTTCCTTTGTCATGCTATTTGTTTTTTAATTAGCACACAAAGTAGTAGATTTCATTAGAACATTGTCACATACTGTTTTCCTTGATCTTCCTAAACTGTTTTCTCCTTATTCCCTTGTTTATCCCATGTGCACTCTGAAGCCCAAGTAGTCCCCTTTCTACTTCCATGTCACATGTATTATATTACCCTCTCTTCCAACCCTAAAATGTCTTTTTGCTTTCTCTTCATTACCTTTCTAGTTTCAAGACCTATACAAACACACCCAAATATAAACACAATATAAAAATTAAAAGCTAAGATCTGTATAGGAGATAAAGCATTGCTATTTTCTTTCTGAGAGCAAATTATCTTATTTACCAGAATAATATCCAGCTCAGTCAATTTCATTGCAAATTTCATAATTTCAGGCTTTCTTATGGATGAAAACAATTCCATTGTGTATATGTACCATTATGCATTCATCTTTTGGTTAGCATCTAGGCTGATTTCAGCTCCTTGCTGTGAATAAGGCAATAATAAATATGAATCTGTACATACCTTAATGCTACAGCTGTGTCATGTGGTAGTTCTGTTTTTAGTTTTTAAAGAAACCTCCATTTTGTTTCTATATGATGTCTGTACCTGTTTCTAATCCCATCAGCAGCAGGTAAGGTTTTCTCTTTTCCTATACCCTCAGCAATACTTTTTGTTATTGGTTTTATTGATTATAACCATTTTTATTGGAGGAAATTGGAATCTTAAATGGAGATTTAGTTTGCATTTTTCTAATTGCTAAAGATGTTGACTAGTAGGAAAAACATTGCTATTTGCATTTCTTCTTTTGATAAGAATTATTACTTATTCAAACCATTAGCCTATTTAATAATTGTACATTTTGGTGAAAGTTGTTTAACTTTTGAAGTTCTTTATATATTCTTGGTATTAATTACTCTCTTAGCAAAGAAAGGTTATTCCCCTTTCTGTAGGCTGTCCTTTCCCTTTACTGATGGTTTCCTTTGCTTTACATAAGGTTTTTAATTTCACATAGTCCCATGTGTGAATTTGGGAGTTATTTCATGTGAAATTGGAGTCCTGTTCAGAAACTTCTGTGCCTAAACCTATATTTAGTGTTATTTTTCTTATGTTTTTGCATTTATCAGTTTCAACAGCTCATGTTGTAAATTAACAGCTTTGTCCAATTTTGAATTGAATTTAGTTCTAGATAAGGACACATTTAATTGACAGCATCATTTTGTTGAATAGGCTGGGTTTTTTCTACCATATGTTTGTGATGCTTTGTCAAAAATAATGTGATCATATCTGCAGGTTTATTTCTCGGGTATCAATTCTGAAAATGCCCTTTTCAAATAATAAAAACAAAGGTCATAAACATTCAGGGAAATTATGTTAAAATGACAAATCTATTATGTCATAGTTAACAAAAATGTTTAGAAAGAAATGAATAAATAATAAAGCTTAGAGGCTTGTGTAAGTCCTCAAGAAGAAGCATATAAACAGTATTTTACTTTTCCAAACAAGTTGGGCTGGCCGGAACAGCAAAATGCACCTAGGCAAATTCAAACTTACCTAATTTGTGCAGAAACAAATAGAAATAGCTGCTGCTTTGCTCCTCTCCCCCATGTCTCTGAAGAATTTAACTCTGCTTTGGGTGGAGAGCAGTATGTTTTTAGAAATTTCACAAACTGCAATCAAATGGATTGTAATTTGGTCACCAAGGAACTTAGATGTTTTAATAAGTCTATTATTCTCTGAATTTTTTAACACCCCAAAATTTTTGTAATTTTGAATAGAACCACAGCATAATTCTCTTGTGATTGCAAACCAAGACATTATATATACTTCCTAAATTTTCTTACTTAATGTTAGAATTCTAAGTTAAGGTTAATTGTCAATTTCTCTCTCACTTAAAAGACATTAGAATGTAAAAGTATCTATTCCTTTGTTACTCCCCTGTCTTATTGTAGAAGAAAATTGCAGAATAGTTTCCCAGTATCCAAACTTGAAAGCCATTTATGATACTTTCCTCTCACTGCTTTCCTTGCAAACATCTCTTTTACTATTTATTCATTCATATTATCTCATATATTTGCCCTTCTTTTCCAAATTCACTGCTAGTAGCCTGGTTCTATAGCATACAAGGAATAGTGTGCTAATACATATGTACTATACCTACCCTTATTCTCTAGGATACCTTCTAATTTATTACTCACACAGAGCATTGAGTCATATCTCTAGGACTCATCATTTTGGTTCCATGATCATAAAGCCACAATGATTGCCAAATAAAATATAAAGTTCTGTATTTCTGTTCTATAAAATAAAGTTCAAAATATTTCAAAATAGCTTCTTGGCTAACCCCAGTAACTTATAGACAGTCAACATCTCAGCACTCCCAAGCCATGCCAGCTATCTTTCAAAAGGAAAATAAGTCTAATGATATTTTGGCAAAGGAATTTTTAATTTTATACACAATGATATTATCTGATTTCCCAGGTTTAGAAAGCTTAAAAACGAACTTAAGCTTAATAGGAAATTTTTCTCAAATCCTTTATTAGTTTATGATACACTTCATTTGTTTTCATATGGAATTCAAAAGATATGATTTAAATGAGTTAATAATATACTCTCTCCCTATTCACAAGAGATATGGTCTAAGGCACTTATCAGATGCCTAAAGAAGTTGATACTATACTACTATATGGGCACCGTTTTTTTTTTTGTATATTCCAGACAGTATTACTATGCAGTACCAATGTTAACTAATCATTTCATGTTTTATGCCTTGGTGGTTTTTTTCTTCTTCTTTCTTTCTTTCTTTTTTTTTTTGCTGTCATTATTATTTTATCACTGCTCTTGTGTTTGAGGATTGCTCAAAGAGAAGCCCTATAATACCATGATAATCAATCTAATAACCATTGTAACCACTAAAAATAAGGTACTATACACAATATGAATATACTAGACAAGGAATTATTGATATTCTGGTTGAGATGTAGTAGGGTGACAAGAAATCTTATCATGCTTCTGGGAGTGTAATTGAAAACTTTCCAATTGTTTATTTCTAGAGTTTTTGCTTGGCAATTTTGAGGCACAAGTGATTGAAGTTAACTCAAGGTGCAGAAAGTGAAATGTTAGATAGGAGGGGCCTGCTGTATATGCATAGCACTTAGAATCATGGCACACAGAAGTCATTATTTTAATGTTTACAATGATTACTACATGAAAATTAATAGAAAGTGTGCAATCTCCGTATGAAGACAGATGTTGACATATAGTCTATGCATGGAATCACTGTTTGATAGTATAGGGCAAACCATTGCATGCACTTGAACTTCAATTTCTTCCTTTGCAAGAGAGAAATGATAATAACTACCTTGAAGAATTGGAACACCAAAGACAATGAAATGAAAATTTCCTGTACAATATGCACCAGGTTTGGTGCATAGCAAGTACTCCATATATTTTTACTATTTTTAGTCATTGCTATACATTGTTCTCTTTGCTCCCTAGAGTGATTATTTGAACTCTATTTACTATTCCTGAGAAACAAGATGCATCAGTTTTGATTGTCCTCAAATCCTAGCATTTACCTATTTAATTCACACATGCAAAGTATATGTAATAGAAAACTATTTAAAAATGATTACACAGATATGTCAGGTACCATAATCCTTAGACCCAGAAAGAAAAAGACCACATGTTCTCTCTCATCTGTGGTTCCTATGCCCAAATTTGAGTTCTTAGTATGTAGCCTAGAATTACTTAGTATGTAGCCTAGAAATCAGGAGAGCAAAACTCGGCTCATGGTGGAATGGGCTTAGGGAAGGCAATAGCAAGATACAAGTTATATGGAGGGGGAAATGAGAAAATTGAGGAGAGGAAGAGGAAGGCTTTTATTAGTACAGAGAAAATAAGATCAAATCAAAAGGATATAGAAGGAAGAACAAATAACACTACAGATATTTGAAAAGCCATATATATTATAATATTTAATTAAATAAAATTTAAAATCCAAATTGAGTGTGTGTGTGTGTGTGTGTGTGTGTGTGTGTGTGTGTGTGTGTGTGTGTGTGTGTGTGTTAAATGAAGTTATGCTATTTGGGCTGACAATGCTTCCAGCAAATGCCATATATCATGTGTTGGTTTGAATGAGATGCCCAGATAGGCTCAGATATTTCCATGCTTTCTTCCTAGTTGATTGATTTTTAGGTAAAGATTAGGAGATACGGTCTTGTTGAAGGAGGTATATCACTGGGAGACAGATTTGAGGTTTCAAAAGATCATGCCAGGAGCAGTGTTTCTCAACCTGCTGCCTGTGGGTTAGGATGTAAAGCTCTCCAATACTGTGCCATGACCATGTGTGTTTGCTTCCTACCATGATGGTTATGGAGTAACCCTATAAAACTGTAAGCAAGACCCCAATTAAAATGCTTTATATAAGACTGGGCTATTGCTGTGACAGGCCTTACCATATGCTGTTTGAAGTAATATGGAAGACTTGAGAAATTTGAACTAGAAAAGCAGTTGAATGCTTTAAGTGAAACTTAATGGGCCATCCTAGTATAAGCATGAAGGCAGTAGTATTTAGGACAATTTGAACAAGAGGTTTCATATGGAAAGAAAATTATTGGCTACCCTAGAGATCATTCTTGTGATGTTTTGGCAAACATCACTCTTTGGGTTGGAGTGTTCCTTTAAGTACTTTCTGTAGGGCTGGATTTGTGGATAGGCATTTTTTAAATCTGGTTGGTTGTGTCATGGAATATCTTCTTTCCTCTGTCTATGGTGATTGAAAGCTATGCTGGTTATAGTAGTCTGGAATGGCATTCATGATCTCTTAGTATCTATAGAACATCTATCTAGGACCTTCTGGCTTTCAGTTTCCTTTGAGAAATAGGTTTAATTCTGATAGATCTGCTTTTATATATTACTTGACCTTTTCCTTTGCAACTCTTAATATTCTTGCTTTATTCTGTATGTTTAGTGTTTTGATGATTATGTGACTATGGGACTTTTTCTTGGTCTAGTCTATTTGGTGTTCCATATGCTTGTACTTTCATAGGCATGTACTTCTTTAGATTGGGAAAGATTTTTTTCTATAATTTTGTTGAATATGAATTCTGTGCCTTTAAGTGTAGCGTGCATGTTTGTTTTCCGCCAGCCGCAGGTCTGGCACACGGGCCCCAAATAACACTCAGAGACTCTGTATTTGATACAATCCTGTTGGCCAGTTACCATTATTGTTTATGGGCTAGCTCTGTCTTAATTATTAACACATTTCTACTTATCTAAGTATTTCCATGTGGCTCGTCTTACCGGAGAGCAGCGGCCCCGGCATCTTGATTCCTCCAAGCTCTACATCTGACTCCTCCCAACTACTTCCTCCTTCCTCCTAGTTTCTTAGTCCCTCCTATCTTCCTTTTCTATTGGCCAACAGGGCTTTATTAATTAACCAGTATGAAAAACATATATACAGAATAACATCTCCCATCATCTCCTCTTTTCTGTCCTCGCTGCACCTTTTGGAAGTTGCCCATCCGAACTTCCTGTCTACCCTAGTATCGTTATTTTCCTTCTCAGGTCTTGATGAGGTTGTAGATTAAACTATCTTAAGTATTATTCTCTCTTCCTAGTTAGATATATTAGGTACTAGACTTAAGCTTTCCAGCTTAGGACAACTCTATTGTAAACTCCCTTATGCCTTCACCCTAGGACTAGGTATGTTTGTGGTTTTGTTCTCGATTTTCCTTTCCTTAGAGCACACTTATTATTCTCTGTTTTGTATATAGTTTTGTATCAAGCTTAAATCTTTTCTTTAGACTAAAAGGAGAATTGTAGTGGGATATTCACTGTGTCTGCTTCTGTGGCACTGACCACACCCATTGAGGGGTGGAGCCAGGGGCGGAAGTAACCTGTGGGGCTTGGTCTGAGAAGGAGGCAGAGAACGCTCTCTTTCTGGTGGGACACGGAGGGAGGAGCATCCAGTTTTAACTGCTGTGTTCATCTGTCTGTGTTGTGAGTTGTTTCTCCCTTAATAAACATCTATTCAGCCTATTTGTTTATCCTGACCCTTATTAAACCGCGATATTTAAGTTAGACTTTTTCAAATCATTCTGTCTCTATTATTCTTAGGTTTGGTCTTTTCATGGTTTCCTGGATTTCCTAGATATTTTGTGTTAAGAATTTGTTGGATGTAATATATTCTTTGTTTGATGAATTTATTTTTTCTATTGTAACTTCAACAATTCTCTCTTCCATCTCTTGTATTCTGTTGGTTATGCTTGCATATGTAGTTCTTGATCATTTATCCAGATTTTCCATTTCCAGCATTCCCTCAGTTTGTGTTTTCTTTATTGCCTCTATTTCAGTTTTCAAGTCTTGAACTGTTTGAACTGTTACCTTCACCTGTTTGAGTTTTTTGTTTGTTTGTTTGCTTGCTTGCTTTTTCTTGGCTTTCCTTCCTTTCTTTAAGGGAGTTTCTCATTTCCTCTTTAAGGGCTTTTATCATCTTCATAAGGTTATTTTTAAGGTCGTTTCCTTCTGCATTAAGATGTTCAGATCTTTCTGGTGTAGAACCCCTAGTTTCTATTGGTGTCATATTGCTCTTTACATTGTTTTAAGTATTCTTAAACTGTCATCTACCTATATCTTCCTCCAGTGGGTGAAGGGGGGCCTATGGTTCAGGGGAGGTCTCTCCCCCTCTATTGCTGTAGATGGGGCCTGTGGCTTAGGCAGTTGTTCTTCCTACAGATCAAGGTGGGTTCCTGCTTCTGCTTAACACTGAAACAGCTCTGGGGGCTCTTCCAAGTGTAGGCAGAGCTAAGGCTCTGATTGTGGCAGATGCCATGCGGGATGTTTTGGGGTTTGGGGAGGCTACCCCAAGTATCTGGGGCCTTGATGTGTAGGTGTGGCGTGCAGGACATGTCCTGGGTAATTAGGGCCTATGAGGTAGGGTCCCCCTACCGGGGATCCAGGCAATCACCTCTCCAGGTGGAGGAAGGGTCAAGACTCTGATGGTGGTGGATGCTGTTTGGGATCTTACGTTAAGTTTTTTGACCTTCTGAGAGTTGACATTTATTTATTTATTTATTTGTTTGTTTGTTTGTTTGTTTGTTGGTGTGGCAATTGATATGGACCAAATTTCCTTTCTCTGCATGTGGATATCCAGCTTCCTCAATACTATTTGTTGAAGAGGTTTTTACCAATGCATGTATGATTTTGAGACATTGTGATGGTTAATCTTGATTGGCAACTTGGCAAAATATGGTATTAGCTAGAATACACTCATCTTGACATGCCTTTGAAAAGATCAACTGAGGGGGAAACCTCCCTTAGAGTCGATAGTAACTTCCAACCAATAGATAGCCAAGGTATACAGTGATGTGACAGTAAGGCATCTTGTGTACTTAACTGCTTTTGCTTCTTGCTAATTGAGTATATCTATGTTGCTGCTATCCTCTGCTGACAACACACTCTTGATTCTTTGACCTTTGAATATGAACTGAACATCAAGTGGCTTGAAAAGTCATTTGCTTTGGGTGGGGCCCAGGAAAAAAAGTAGGCTCTGTGACAGTTTGAAGCTTGCTGCATTAGTTGTTCTGCCTCTTGAACCATATGTTCCCACAAATCCAATTGTATCTCAAATATCAGTGGCAGATAGGGATATTATCTAGATCTTCTGGTGGGATACTATAGATGAAACACAGCAATGACCCTTGGTATTTTGGAATTACCATATGTAGATAACTCTAAAGTGCATTTTCCCTTTGACATACACCTGCTACAGACCCTTAGTGGAAACTAGACAATTGACAATAGATAACCAAGTTCTCACATAATCTAAGCTTCTCATGAGGTTTTCTGATTCATTATGCCATAAATCCAACTCATACAACAACTATTACAGAAATAGTATATACATGATCAGGCCCAAACAAGTCCTAAAGGCACAATAAGTAATCAAAAGTAGTCTAAATGTCTATGGTCCCACACTACTGCTGCAATACCTTCTATACCCAATGCATTATGATTGATTTCCTAAGGAATAGAACACTGAAGCTTGGTTAACAGATTGGTTTTGCATATTATGCATGCACAGATAGAGTGAATATCTTCAATATTATAATTCCTTTGGGTTACACCCTGAAGGAGAGTGATTAATGGAAACCTGTGAAGTGGGCATAATTGCAGACAGGCCCATGATGATACACTTTGCTTGGAAGGAAAAATGACACATTCACAAAAGGGCCACTTGCCTGTGTGATTGTCTATTTGCATATTCTATAACTGCTTTCACACCACAATGGCAGAATAGGGTAGTTGAGACAGAAAGCACAGGATTTATAACACCTAAAATATTTTCTACCTTATAGCATAATATAAAATACCCAGAGACAGATATTGGGGTTAAAGTAGAAGATCAGAGAAGCAAAGAGGCCAGCCACTAGACAGTTCTTATCTCTCTAACAGTGCTCAGATCAAAGGGACAATTCTGTCCTCAGTCTTCTCCCAACTTCACTGCTCCTCAAATTCACTCAGACTGGCATGTGTTTCTGTCTCCTCCTGCCTTGTATTCCTCTCTCTACCCAGCCATATCACTCCCGTCTTTACCTCTTTAGTGCTGGGATTAAAGGCATATCATCCCAAATACTGGGATCAAAGGCATGAACCCTGTTTCTCTTTATACTGATTCACTCTCATGTAGTCCAGGGTAGGCTTGAACTGAGTCTTCCAGTGCCTGGATTAAAGGTATGTACCACCACTGTCTATCCCCTATGGCTAACTAGTATTGCTGCTAGGATTAAAGTGTGTACCACCACTGCCTTCCTCTATGGCTAACTAGTATGGCTTCTGGGATTAAAGGTATATACTACCACTGTTATCATTTCTAGCATCTCCCAGGTCCCCTACCACTGTTATCATTTCTAGCATCTCCCAGGTCCCCTGTGGCCAGCAGTCTTCAGGCAAAATGCTTAGTCATCCCAGGCATTAGCATTTCTGGGGTCAGCTGTGCATACACCACCAACTCTCAGGCAAAATGTCTATTCATCCCACGACCTTATGTAGTCTATGAACATGCACAATGTGGCCATGCAATTTATGTGCATGCCTGGTATGGCTATGCAAGACCCCATATGCATGCACTGAGTGACCTTTAAAAGTGGACACACCCACTCATCCCCTCTTTGCCACATTTCTTACAGACAGGTCTGTGTACTCTCCTTCTTCCTTTCCCCCACACTTTACTAATACAACTCTTAAAGTGGGTTTTGTTGTATATCTTGTGGTCTGTTCTTATGCATGGTAAATAACAACCACTGCCTGACCTCTATGGCTGTGGCTAGCTTTGCACTCTGATCTTCAAGGCGAATTTTATTAAATCATAAACAAAATATCACCACACTACCTGGTACTTTAAAAAAGCACCAAAGCCTATAAGACCCAGGCAGGTAATAGTCTTTTTAATCAGTGGGAATAATCCAGTAGGTTGATTATTATGGAAAAATATGTGAATATCAAGTATATGCTATGTATATGAATATATTGAAATATTGCTGTCGTCCTTCACCACCCTGCCCCCATGTATTCAAGCAAAAGTTAACCACAGACTCATAGTTTGCTGCTTGCTTTAATAGGTATAAAAGGGAGTACAAGACTATAACCATTAATTTGTTTTAAAATTTTAACACCTCCTATCTTAGTTTGGGGTCCCTGTGAATGGTCCTTGAGACAAGAATTTGCAAACAAATTGTTTATTTGGAAGGCTATCCGGGAAAGTGAGGAAATGAGACAGGGAAAAGAAGGCACCTAATACAAGGTATGTGTTGCAAGAAAGTGGCACTTTGGGCCACTATAGCTTAATTGCACTAAGGAAGTTAGTGTAGAATGTTCAACGCAAAGTTAAACCAAAATGGGAAAGGAAAGCAAGAGCTTTAATTCACCAGTCTGCTATGAGTTGAGGTTTCCTCCAAGACAGTGTTAATTCTTTGCCCTTCTGGCCTCTAATGTGTTGCAGACCAGAGTAGGCTGTAGTTCTAGTCAAAGTCCCTCCGGTAAAGAGATTCAATCACTGGTTAAGCTATTGTGCTCTTAGGAGGGTGGATGTGGGGAATGGAGCCTATTGCTTTTCCTATATGAACACTCAGACAAAATGCAACAAATAAGTACTGGCTGTATGTCTTTTCTGTCCCAAATAGTATTCCAAGCACTGAGAATACATCTGTGAACAAAACATGAAAATCCCTGCCCTGGGGCAATTTATATTCAGATGGGAGAGAAATAGTAAACAGTGTAAATCAACTCCAGAGTTTCTGGGACGTATTTTGAAATAAAGAAGCAGGGGGCTGCTTCATCCATAAGGTGGTCACCTGAAGCATGACTAGAGAGCTCAGGATTCTTTTTTTTTTCTCCATTCCCCACTTAAACCTGCTTAAGTTTGAAGGACATGTTTAAATATCAAGTCTAATTTTTCATGCTACAGGAAGGGGTTTCTATTAATGGTCAAAGACTCTTACCAAATCAACATATGGAACAGAGATGCTAGAAAAATGCTACAAAGGGGAAAGGGAGGGTAATTACAACCAAGGGTTGAAGCTGGAAAGCAAATCCTTCTTCCCATCCACACCTGCCTCCATTTTTTACTGGTGAAAAGCACATCTTCAGCGTGGCCACAATGGCATAGCCATTGTGCTCATTCCCAAGCTGCTTCAGGAAGCCAAGGGAACTAACAAAGCAGTATATCTGAGGAAAGCTTCAACAAAGGGAAGAAATCCTTAGGGTCCATAGAAACCACAGCAAAACAGCCTTTGTTCCTCTCCTCTCTTCTCCACTAAAATCATGTTTAGTTCACACAATATATTTGTTTCTGGGTCTAAGGGACATATTCTTATGGCTCCTCAATCTGAACTGTGTGCCTTTGTATATATGTACTGACAATAGTTTCAAAACATAATTAAAAATGCTGGAGAATCAGCCTGTTGGTAAAGTAGTTGCCTTCCATGCAGGAAGGCCTGAGTTCAATCTTTAGTAATTATATTTTAAATATCAAAAAAAATTTAAAAAGAGTATTTTACATTAAAATGCTGGGCATAATGAGATATTCTGAATAAAGGGATTGTTTTGTGCTAATATTCATATCACCTTACAAAGGCCTGAGTTACATCTGATAGAAAAATACAGTTGAGATGATTAATTGAAGTGACAAGAGCTATAGAAACAAGTTTGGAGAAATATCAAAGCCTTTCCTAAGTTCTATCAGCCTCAATATGACAAAACACATACTTCTGCCCTAAGATTTTTCATATCCATGTAATACTTGCATTTAAATATATCTGTTATTAGATATAACCATATAACAAGTCAGCCAATTGTTTTTCAGTTCCCTTCCATTCTCATAAAAGCATGATACAATTTCAAATATTACTAGCACAGTTCCAGATGTGAAAATATTTAGAACAAATTTGAGGCTTAAATGATATACTGGCAATATCATATTGTCAGCAAAGGCTAGACTGAAACATAAAAGATATTAGAAATGAGAAGCCTCATAGACAAGGAGGTCTTAACAACTATATGATCTGGACTAACTGTTCTCTGTCTTTTCTATAAAAAGCATTGATATCCATAGCATATATATGCAATTAATACTGAATTTTCTTGCCAGTTATCGTTATGGGGAGCCCACCAGAGATGACCACTCACAGTTTATAGCCAACTGAAACTTTATTCCAGAGGCTAGCACTACACTCAGGTATTTGGAACCTAAGTATGGTGCTTTGTGTTAAGGGTATGGGGATTTTTAAGGCAAAAATCAAATCCTGATACCTTGCTCGGCAGCTGCACACGAAGGTTTTGTTCAAGCAAGCAGTTTAACAGAAGCTAAGATAAACTAGCTGGGGCATCTTGACTGTGAGTTCATAGAGTTAGCTGTACCTAATGGTATATCAGTGATACTTTTATATGGGGGTAACTAACAGTTGTCTATTTGCATATAAGGGCTTTGCAGCAAAAGGGAATTCAAGCTTGGTGCTATAAACCTAGCCAACTGGCTGTTGCGAGAGAGGTCATAGTCCCTAGAGAACAAGCTACTTCATGATATTTTCCTAAGCCAATATAGTTTCTAACTCTATTCTAAATATATTCTTATGCCTACAGACAGATAAGCATAACTTTCACTCCTCATCAAAGAAGTATGTTTCTCCATCACATGGAGATCATTACAGAGGTCAATAACTGGTCAAAATACAGAGAATACATGACCATAGAGTACCTAATCATAGTTTATACATCTGTAGTGTAACTAACCTCTATATCGAAGGGTTGGGAAATACAAAAGATGGGGAGGCAAAAGATTCTAAGTGCCAGAAGACCTGGATGCCTGATGCTAGATGGTCTTCTATATATGACAGGGAAGCTGTACCCATGAAATCTCAACAATATGGTTGCCTAAACAAAGCTTGCATAATGACAGTGCCAATTAAATACTCCAATGTAGATGGGGGAAGTTTCAAAAGACCTCATTTATAGATGAAGAAGTACAGGCAATCAGTCACTGCTAACATAGGGAGAATCAGTTCTTTTCTAGGAACAAGTATTCTGATAGGTTATCCATTCCTAAATGGTCAGTCCTGAACACATAGAAACATGATAAATATGAGAGATATTAATGAATAACAATAATAATTATGAAGAAAGTTGTCATGAATTTGAGATGGAGGGGTAATGAAAAAAGTTAGAGGAAGGAGAAGGTGTGTGGAAATGATATAAATATAGTACTTAATATTTGAAATTATTTAAAAATGAAATTTTAAAAAGCGAAGAAAAGAAAGGGGGAACCCTTCCACACTGTTGATGGGATTGTAAATTAGTAAATGTAAACTTTACAAAATATTGACATTGATTTTTGTAGTAGAAAGAAGATATCCTGCTAGTCAAATTTATTCTATACATGACATATGATTTATGAAAAGCATTAACTTGTATTAGCATGTATTATGTGCCAGAAATTATTCTAAGCCCTATAAACATACCAATATGTTCAGTCCTTGGAACTATTATTCCTAAACGAAGGCCATTGCCTAAAGTCATATTTGTAGGAAATTAAAGAATATGCTAATGGAAGGCTATATTGCCTTTCATGGTTTTTCTATGTCCCTGTGGCATTTATGCTGTGCAGAACAACAAGATAAAAATCAGGAGTCTGTATTCAGATTTTAAATCTTGAAATTGTCTTTTTCCTAGAAATTGCATTCTTGGGATGCAAGGTATGTGCTCTTATGACTTTATCTTGTTTATAAATGTTCACATAGTGAGCTTAGTTTGTAAAGCTTTTGAATGACTTGAACAAAGGAATGACTATGTAATCACCAAGCATTTTTGTCATGCCAACCAATCAGAACTATGGAGGCTGATCACTTTAGACACACACATGTGTTGAACATTTAAGCACATCTGGCTTTGCTATTTGAATGCAAATGACTTAATGAAAATTGCTTCTATGTTTTTTTATGACTGTCTATGTTGAAGTAGTTTTCCTTGAGATATAATAGACATAAAGTTAACTCTTAAAATGCACAAACCTTAACTGTGAAGTTTGGTAATTTTAGTATATACATACACAACCTCCTCTGCAAACTCTTTTCTATAACCACCAATCAAAGCAAGATAGTGAATATTTCTAATGCCCTCTGAAGCTTCCTCCATTTTCTTAGTATACACTCACATAAAAATTCATTCTAAGATAATGATTTGTTTCTTAGCCAGCTAGCTCATCTTTATTTTTTCCTGAAATTGCTATCAGTGGAATTACACATATTCATTTTTTCCTTTCCTTCCTTCCTTCCTTCCTTCCTTCCTTCCTTCCTTCCTTTCTTTCTGCTATCTTATTTCATTTACTCAATGTGCCAGGTTTTGTTTATGAACAGTTTATTGTTTTTTATAGCTATGTAGTTTTACATTGTATGAACATGTTACCATTTAATTATTAATTCTCCTCCAGTTCAGCATTTTCCTTTCTCTAGCTTTTAGTTGCTATGGATAAAGTTATAATAATTATTATTTTGTTTGATTGGACATGCGCATATATTTTCTTGGTTATGTCAAAGAACACTTTAGAAGTTTTCCAAAGAGAATCACACTTTGAAATACCTAAAAAGATTTTTAACACTGGTTAGTGGCATTGCTCTGAGTTATAAAGTTATTATTAGTAGTATTATAATACACAGACACAGAATCAAATTCTGATGCAACAAACATTCGAGATTTGTTCTGATTACTAAGATTGGTAAACATGTTTGATTACTTGTTGATGTAAAATAAATCTTTCAAAATGTTTTATTGAATTTGTTTATGCTTATATATAACAATCACTTTTCTAGGCCCAAGAACTAAACCTTTACTAGAATGTTACTGTACAATCTGTTGCTCAAAGATAGCACATGTCTGTGCGTTAGTGATATTGTGGAAATAAAGGAGGGGAACACCAAAATCATTCAGAAAGATGGCACCCTGTTTAGCTAAAGAGCACAATTCCTTGCTATTGTTGAATTGGACTTGAAAAATATCCTTGAATAAGCTGTAGGATACCTGACCTTACCTCAGGGTCAAGTTGTTTTTCAAAATTGGCTATCTGAGTTATGTCATGTTTAGTTAGGAAAAGCAAGACATGGGCAAAAGTAGAGAGGAAGTAAAGGCTATATTAGGCAGAGCAACCAGGAAGGTCAGGTGTAGAAATCTGTTCAAAATTGAGTGGTAGTGAATGCTGCTTTGTTTTGTTTCTCCATACTAGGAACCATGATTCTATGTAAGTCATCTGGTTTAGCTTTGATCCTCCTCTTCTCTCAGAGCTTGCTTTATAATTGAGCCCACCTTCCATGATGGATTCATGAAAGAACAACACCCTAGATTTACTGGGAGCCAGGATCCTTAGGAAACAAGTTAAGTTTTCCTTTCTTTTGTCAAATCTCGTTTACTGACAGTTTTAATTCAAGTTTTGTTGTTGCCATAACTCTGTACTTTTCTGTCCTCAGGTCATACCATGATCAATATTACCTTTTTCAGTATTAGCAATACTTTGAATTTCTGGTAGAATTCTGCACTGAACAATCTGGCACTGGGCTATTTTTGGTTGTAACGCTAATCCCAATACTCCTCAAATTGTTCCACACAATGGAAGCAGAAGGTTCATTACCAAACTCTTTTTACGAGGCCACAATTACCTTGATACCCAAGCCACACAATAACACGGCTAACAAAGAGAACTACAGACCAATATCCCTCATGAACATTGATGCAAAAATACTCAATAAAATACTAGCAAATCAAATCCAAGAACACATTAGAGTAATTATCTGCCACGACCAAGTAGGCTTCATGCCTGGGTTGCAGGGATGGTTCAGCATACCAAAATCTATCAATGTGATCCACCATATAAACACACTGAAAAAGAAAAACCACATGATCATCTCACTAGATGCTGAAAAAGCCTTTGACAAAATTCAACACTCTTTTATGATACAGGTCTTGCAGATATCAGGGATAACATGAACATATCAAAACATAATAAAAACAATATAGAGTAAACCAACAACCACCATTAAACTAAATAGAGAGACGCTTAAGGCGATTTCTCTAAAATCAGGAACAAGATAAGGCTTCTCTCTCTCTCTCTCTCTCTCTCTCTCTCTCTCTCTCTCTCTCTCTCTCTCTCCCTCAATATTGTACTTGAAGTTCTAGTTAAAGCAATAAGACAGCAAAAGGATATCAAGGGGATACAAATTGGAAAGGAAGAAGTCAAACTGTCACTATTTGCAGATGATATGATAATTTACATAAGCGACCCAAAGAACTCTACCATGGAACTCCAACAGCTGATAAACACCTTCAGCAAACTAGCAGGATACAAGATAAACTCAAAAAACTCATTAGCACTACTATATAAAGACCACAAAGGGACTGAGAAAGAAATCAGAGAAACATCACCCTTTATAATAACCACAAACAACATAAATTACCTTGGGGATAATGCTTACCAAACTAGTGAAAGTCTTATATAGCAAGAATTTTGTGTCTTTAAAGAAAGAAATTAAAGAAGATACCAGAAAATGGAAAGATCTCCCATGCTCTTGGAAAGGTAGGATAAACAGAATAAAAATGACAATCATGCCAAAAGCAATCTACAGATTCAACGTAATACCCATTAAAATTGCAGTACAATTATTCACTGACCTGGAAAGGATAATAATCAACATTATATGGAAAAACAAAAGACCCAAGATAGACAAAACAACCCTGTACAATAAAGGAACTTCAGAGGGATCACCATCCCCTATTTCAAGCTCTACTATACAGTTATTGCCCTGAAAACAGGTTGGTATTGGCACAAAAATAGACAGGTAGACCAATGGAATCAAATGGAAAATCCTGATAATAACCCACACAACTACGAACACCTGACTTTTGACAAAACAGCTAAAAGTATACAATGGAAGGAGGAATTCATCTTCAAATGGTGCTGGCACAACTAGATGATGGTGTGTAGAAGACTGCAGGTAGACCCATGTCTATCACCATGCACATAACTCAAGTCCAAATGGATCAAAGACCTCAACAAAAATCCAGCCACACAGAACCTTTTAGAAGAGAAAGTAAGTGGTACAGTTGAACAAAATGGTACAGGAGACCACTTCCTGAACATAACTCTAATAGCACAGACACTGAGATTGACAATTAATAAATTGGACCTCCTCAAACTGAGCAGCTTGTGTAAGGGAAAGGACACAGTTGACAAGACCAAATTGCAGCCCACAGATTGGGGGTGCAACCCGACATCTGACAAAGGACTGATCACCAAAATATACAAAGAACTCAAGAAACTAGTCAGCAATATACCGAATAACCCTATTATAAAATGGGGTATAGAACTGAAGAGAGAATTCTCAATAGAGTAAATGAAAAAGGCTGAAAGACACTTATGAAGTGCTCAACATCCTTAGCCATCAGATAAATGCAAATCAAATCAACTCTGAGATACTATATTACTCCTGCCAGAATGGCTAAAATTAGAGACACCAATGACAACTTATGTTTGAGAGGACGAGGAGAAAGGAGAACATTCCTCCACTGCTGGTGGGAGTGGAAACATGTACAGCCATTTTGGAGATCAGTATGTAAGTTCCTCAGGAAAATGGGAATTAGTCTATCACAGGACCCTCCAATCCCACTCTTAGGCATATACCCAAATGATCCACATCTATGCAACAAAGACATTTGTTCAACTATGTTTGTAGCAGCATTATTTGTAATAGCAAGAACCTGGAAGCAACCTAGATGCCCCTCAACTGAAGAGTGGATAAAGAAGATGTGGCACATTTACACAATAGAATACTACTCTGTGGGAAAAAACAGGGGAATCTTGAAATTTTCACACAAATGGATGGGATTCTGAATGAGGTAACTCATTCACAAAAAGGTGAACATGGTATTCTCACTCATATATGGATTTTAGACATAGAGCAAAGGATCACCAGCTTATAATTCATACTGCCAGAGAAACTAGTATACAAGGAAGAATTTAAGAGATTCATACAAGATCCCTCATATAATGGACCTCCAGAGCATATTGTAAGTGTGGGGGCAGTGAGTGGAGATGGAGCTAGGAGAAAGAGAAGGGGAGGAGAGGAAAGCACACGGGACTAGGAAGATTGAATCAGGGGAGGAATAAACAAGGGAAAAGGAGAGACAGAGACAGAGACAGAGACAGAGACAGATACCATAAAATAGGGACACATTATAGGTTTGAAGAGCAAACTGACTCTAGAGAAATGTTCAGAGACCTACAAGACTGACCCCAACAATTTGATCAACAGTGGAAAGGTTACCATAAATGATGCCCTTCCCTGATAATGAGATTGATGACTAACTTATCAACCATCATAGAGCTCTCATCTTGCAACTGATGGAAACAGAAGCAGACACTCACAGCTAAACACTGGGCAGAACTAGAATCCAGATGCAGAGAGGGAGGATAAGATCAGGCTACAGAAACCCACAGACACAGTTGACCTGAAGAAGGAGGAACCAGACTGATAGCTGGGAAACCAGCATTGAATTGACTCAGACTCCCTGACCTGACCATGGATCTCAGTTAGAAGGCCTAGGAAGTCTAAAGGACCTCTGACAGTGGAACCAGGGTGTATCCCTGGTGCACAAAAGGACTTTGGGAGCACATTCCCCATGGAACGATACTCCCTTAACCTAGAAGCAAGAAGGAGGGCCTAGTCCCTATTCCAAATGATTTGACAGATTTTGTTGACCCCTCCTGGAAGGATTTACCCTCCCTGTGGAGTGTGGGGGATAAATGTGATAAGAGGGTTGTTGGGGGCATGAGAGGGAGGGAGATCAGAAGGGAGGAAGGGAGGGAGTGAAGGAGGGAGTGAGGGAGTGAGAGGGAACTGGAATCAATTTGTTAAATAAGAAGAAAGAAAGGAAGAAAGAAAGAAAGAAAAAAGAAAGGAAGGAAGGAAGGAAAGGAATGAAGGAAGGAAGGAAGGAAGGAAAGAAAGAAGGAAAGAAGGAAGGAAGGCAGAAACTTAACTAAGAAGAAGCTATTTTCTTCTGGTTTAATGAGAATTTTTTTTTGGTTTTTTGTTTGTTTTTATTTTGTTTTTGTTTGTTTTGTTTTGTTTACCATAAATTAAATACAACTTCAGTATTCACTGTAGAGTATATAAAGAGGCTCACACTAGATAATAAGTTTGAGAAGCAAATGGATTTGCTGTATTCTTCTGACAAAATTCTCATTCAGTATTAACCTTTTGGAGAGATGTCAGGTAGAATTTTCTCATGACAACATTTGGGTCCTTATTTACATTTCTAGATACATTGAAGCCAGGGATTCCTGTTAGCCTAATGACTGACTATGCATATGTCCTCTATGAACCTTGGTAAAAACCTAGCAAAAAATTTCCATTTATAAATTTTCTTCCTCAAACCTCTTTATGATTACATCAACCTCCTCAAAAATCATTTAGGGTTATTACTGCCATATTTTATATGTTTTAATATTCCAATATCATCTTCAAATGAGACCATCTAGCTTTAGGTTTTGTGACTCATGGAGTTATAGGAGACATGGAGGTTTACCGGTGCAGTGTTTTCTGGAAGGCTAAATGCTATAAAATACTGACTTTATAAAAACCTACATAAGA
Organism: Cricetiscus sungorus; assembly: GCA_030556225.1. Taxonomy (NCBI): domain Eukaryota; kingdom Metazoa; phylum Chordata; class Mammalia; order Rodentia; family Cricetidae; genus Cricetiscus; species Cricetiscus sungorus. Next base: position 3,837,970 of record JANBXA010000405.1, on the reverse strand, counting down.
AAATAAAATTGGGTAGGCTTCCATTTGGGGATATATGTTAGAACATATAGCATGAATTAACCCTATCTATTGAAATACTAAACTGCTAGTAAAATAGAAAGGGTATTATTGTTGGTTTGAACAAAAATGGCCCCCAAAGGGAGTGGCATTATTAGGAGTTATGGTCATGTTGGAGAAAGTGTGTCATTGTGGGTGTACTACTTTATGGGTCATAGTAGTATTCTACTGCTTTCATAAACCAAAGTACCAAAGTACAAATTCTTCAAATTCTGTTTTAGTTTGTGTTTTCATTGCTGTGAAGAGGCACTGTGGCCATAACAATTCTTACAAAGAAAACATTTAATTGGGGTGAATTGTTTAAAGTTTCAGAGGTTCAGTCCATTAGCATCATGACAGAGCATGACAGCATGGAGGTAGATGTGGTGCTGGAGTAGTTGAGAGTCCCACATCTTTTAGGCTACTGGAAGTCAACTGCCAGTCACTCTGAGAGAAGCTTGAGCAAAAGAGATCTCAAAGCTCACACCCACAATGACACATTTTGATTTTTATTTTACAAGGGATTGCATTTAAGAGATTGCATGAGTTTCAGAGGAGAATTTGGATGTTATACTTTGAAACAAGTTTGGAAATATTATTTACTATAGGGCCTTCTGAATCAGACTAACTGAATTTTTTTGCATTGTGATATGGCTATAAATCTTTGGGTGCTAGTTTGGGAATACTCTTTACTACAAGAACTTCTGAAGTTGGACTAACTGCATTTTTGCATTTTGATATGGCTATAAATATTTGGTGGCTAGGGAGTGAGATGTGGTAGTTTGAAAGAAAATGGTCTCCACAGGGAGTAGCACTATTGTAGGTGAGGCCTTGTTGGAGTAGGTATGGCCTTGTTGGAGGAAGTGTGTCTCTGTGGGGTGGGCTTTGAAGTTTTCTATGTTCAAGCTATGCCCAGTATGGAACACAGTTCACTTACTATTGCCTACATATAAAGATGTACAACTCCCAGCTCCCTCTCCAGCACCATGTATTGCTGTACAGTATCATGTTTCTCATTATGATTTTAATGAACTAAATCTCTAAAACAGTAAGCCAGTCCCAATTAAATGTTTCTTTTATAAGAGTCGTCACAGTCATGGTGTCTCTTCACAGCAATAGAAACTCTAACTATAACAGGGAACATTAAACTGTAGGATATCATAAAATCTTTAATGTACATATGAGGGAAACATCCAAGGCCACATCCCTAGATGAAGAGCTACAAGTAATCAATGATGTCAGTTTTAACTAGGGATGAGCTTCCTGATTGTTAATCCAACACAAGAGGTCAGCTCTAAAAACTTATATTTATAAGCTATACTAAGTGAACTCAGAAGGTTGTATGTATGCATATATGTATGTATAAATATGAATAATAATAATCTTGATAGATTTAGCAAACATGGCATGGTCAACAAAAGGAACAGTTGTAGCAATAGGCACTGTTTCAGATACTTTCCAGGAAATCCAACACACTGAATCAAAGTTGACTATTGGGAGGGTTGAAAGATAATAAAGCATGATTCAGCCAAAATTACAAGTAACATCTGAGCTTTCCCTCTGAGAGAGTTGGTTTTACTTGCAAAGAATGCAATCTAGAGTTAAATTCCAGCAAAAAAAATATGTACAAAGAGCTCAGAGGAAACTATTTGAAACTTACTGATGCTATAAAACTTGTCCTTAGAGGAACAAGCCATTTTGGGTAAGAAAAATATTTATAATTGAGTCATTCCTTAACCTCTACAGATTTATTTCAATTCAGAAAGCTTTCAATGAGCTTATGCTCAGTCCCGTATTGGGTGGTTGGCTTGAGCATAGACATCAAAAAAAAAATGTTCTTTCCAGTAAAGCATCTCATATCTGGCTATTATTCTAGCTAAAATATGTGCTAAATTTAAATATAAGTATGGTTCTTTGTAAGCAACAAGAGTAAATTTTCAGTGCTAATGAAGTACTTGGGGGCCATTCCGCAAAATGGGTAGGATTTGAACTATACAATAAGGGATGAGGAAGATTCATAGGGAAGAAGAGACTCCAGGTGAGTAGATTAGAGTGGGAAAAAAAGACACTTTCGAATTGAAAATAGAGCTGTAACTAGGTTGTATGCTCTTTGTGTCTTTATCTTTGAATGTTAGCTAAACAGCAAGATTCATCTTCCCATCTTCCTTTCCCTGACCTGCCAGGTGTTAGGATTTCTCCATCTTTGGCTATTTTTCAGCTCCTCAGTTTGAACACTGCAATTTTAGGCATAACGTCTGCTCTTTGTGTGACAGTTCTTGCATAAAACACATTCTCAGTGCTTTCTGTGGCACTTATTCTTGATGCAAGGAACAGATGGCAGAATCCAAAGTCATTTCTCTTTATAGACCATTCAAGATATAAGTGATGGACCTGGATGTTGTGGAATAGAATGGTTACAGATCTTTTATGCTGTGTTAATTGTAGGATTGTTTTTAAAAAGCAATAACCATTCCTCATATATGTATTTAAATAGTAGAAATTTATATTTGTTTTCAATTCTTCTTTAATTTTTGCATATTTTAAATGTAATTGCTCAATTTAACTTTGTAACACAAATGCAATGCCCATATTTTAGTATCCTTCAGCATTTGTTCAGTGTTGGTGAGCAAGCTGGGGAGAAAAGGGTTTATTTGGCTTACACTTCCATATTGCTGTTTTTTTTTTTTAATTGAAAGAAGTCAGGACAGGAACTCAAACAGGGCAGGAACCTGGAGGTAGGAGCTGATGCAGAGACTATGGGGGGGATGCTGTTTACTGGCTTTATCACCATGGCTTGCTTAGCCTACAATTTTTTAGAACCCAGGACCATAGGCTTGGACCTCCATCATCAATCAGTAATTAAGAAAATGCCTTACAACTGGATCCTATTGAACCATTTGTTTGTTTATTTTGGTTTTGTTTTTTTTCAATTTAAGTTCCTTCATTTCAGAAATCTCTAGTTTTGTCAAGTTGACATAAGAATAGCCACCACAGTTGCACTCATAGGGCCTAGTTTTTTCAACATACTGTATTCACATGTGAGCACCCTTGCCAACTGTTTGTTTGGCCTGAGAACTACAACAGTGACTGTAAATAAAGAAAGGTCATTAAGTGTATAAATCCTAGCAATATTTTGATGATGTACTCATATTTCAGATTGAAGATGCACTACTTGGTAACAGTAATCTTGGGTAACTCGCTGCAACTCTTTTCATGTTAATCCTGTATTATTCAACATATGTATATTAATACTCAATTATTTTTAGAATATTTATATTATTTGATAATTTCATACATTGTGTTTTGATAACATTTACTCCCTTTCCCATCTCGTTCTAGATTCATAGTGATCCAATTTTATATTCATTCACTTTTTTAAAAAATCCCCAAAGTCCAATTAGTGCTGCCAATATGTTCTCAGATGCATGGCCACCCACTGAAGTGTGTTACCTAGCAAGGGCCATTCGCTTAAAGAAAAATGACTGATCTCCCAGCAATTTTCAAATGCCAATAGTTTCTATGCTAGGATTTTATCTGACTTGAACTTGGGCAGTTCTTGTGAACACTGCTACAGATATTATGAGTTCATATATGCAACTGCACCATTTTTGTTCAGAAAACAGCTCTTGTACTCATCCACTGCCTCTCAGCTCTTGCAATTTTTCTGGATCCCTCTTGTAAAATATTCTCTAAGCCTTAGGAGGAGGAAATGTGATATAGATGTCTCATTAGGACTGAGCACTCCACACTACACAACTTCCTAGATAGTGTAAGAAACCAAAAGAATAATTTATATTATACTTACTATACTCATTATACATAGAGTACTGCATTAATAATGTGGACTGAAAAAAATTCTCACAGAGGAAATGCTATTGGCATTTTCTAGAGAACTGAAGAGAACTGTCTAGAAGACAGAGACATAAAAGATCTTGAATAAAAGGAGCACCACATAAAAAAGAATGAGAACAAATACTGACTTCAGGTTATTTTAAGAATCAAAAGTATTTTGATGTTGCCTAAACCTAAAGTAAATACAAAACAATGGCAGACAGTACAGAGGCATAGGTAGATTAAAGAAATAAGTTACTGGCTAAATATGCTTTTCTGTGCTTAATTTGGTTCTGATCAATAATAACAAATTTTACTTATTTATTGAAAAATAATTAGTTCTATATCTCAAATGGACAGACTACATTTTCATTTTGGATTAAGATAGAATAGTGGTAGGCATTGAAATTTACATATAGACACTGAAATATGATTATTTCAGTAATTTAAGATACAACTAGAGATTTACATAAAGTTGTATAATGGTGACCTATAAAGGATCAGTAAAGACTTCATCAATAATAGGAAAAGCATAGAGGGGATAAGAAGAGAAACACCTTCAGGATATCTCCCATGTTTCTAATTTAGAAAACTAGGTGGATTGAGAGGTCATTTGCTAAGTTGAAATAAGAATTCAGTTTTGAATAATTTCACTTATCAGACGTCCAAGAAGAACTATCAGCCTAAAAATTTTATCATTTGGAAGTCATTGATTGTGAGCTAAATCTATAGATTTCAAGATTCATATATAGTTTAAATCAAAATGATTTAAGAAGCAAATCTCTAAGAAATAATTCAATTCTACTTTTGCTGATTTATTAAAGAAAGCTTGTAAAAACCTAACCACATTCTCTCACTAAATCTGAGAAAATTGGTAGGAAAGCTTAACTATTCCCTACTTTAGTTCCAGGAAGACGTTCAATTTATTCAAGACCAAACCTACACATGTAAGGAAACCCTGATGTTTGCTTCACAATCTAACCATAATAAACTCCAAATCAAATCACCATACTCTACTTTATTGATTGTATTGGCTTGCTTAGAAGTCCACATTGTTTCCCCTAAATGATTTTACTACCACCTTAGTTAGGGTTTTTATTGCTGTGAGAAGCACCATGAACAAAAGCAAGTTGTGGAGGAAATGGTTTATTTGGCTTATGCTTGAAATCACAGTTCATTATCAAAGGAAGTCAGAACAGGAACTTAAAAAGGGCAGAAACCTGGATGTAGGAGCTGATGCAGGGGCCATTGGGGGTGGGGGGTGATGCTTACTGGTTTGCTTTCCATGGCTTGCTCAGCCTGCTTTTTTTAAATAGAACCTAGGACCATCAGCTAAGGGATGGGATCATTCTTAATAAGATGGGCCTTCCTCTATCTATCATTTATTAAGGAAAATGCCCCATAGGTTTGGCTACGTTATGATCTTATGGAGGCATTTGCTTAATTGGGGTTTCCCTCCTCTCAGATGACTTTAGCTTCTGTTAAGTTAATGTAAAATGACCCAGAAATATCTCCATACACACTTAGTACATGTGTAACCAGAAAAAATTTAGATATGTGTAGAGAATGCATCCATCCCTTCTGTGTGATTAAAAATCGAGCTAAATTATGTCCATATGTAAATTTCCAGTAGTGTGGGTCTTTCTCATGTTAATACATAGTTTTGTGTAATTAAATGCTCATGATCTTGGCAATGAAACCATTCTGGCTTGGCCTGTATAATGTGTAGATGTAAAGGCAAAAATGGTCCCAGCATGGAGAAGTGTAGGATAAGCAGTTTTTAAACAGCAGACATACAAAGAGGAATTCATAAAAGAGACTGAAAAGGACTTGGCAGAAAATGAGGATAGGATGAAGTCCAGAAAGAAGAGCTTTTTAAGAAGGCAAAGAGTTCCTTATAGTCAAATATTTAACATGATTCAAATTATATTTGGAAGCTACTACTGGTTTAGTAATTAGGATGCCAAGAACAAACTATTATTTGATATATAGAAAATCTACATGCAGAAGAACTATCTCCAAAAGTTTTGGCCATTACTATCTTTTATTAACTTTTAGAGAATAAATCATGGGCCTATTTTCCTGTTAACTCCTTGGATAAACATCAACACTTAACTTCTTTCCATGAATCATGCACACACACACACACACACACACACACACACACACACACACACACACACACACACACTAGCACACAAGACTAATTTGATAAGTTCTTTAAACCAGATTTTAATGAAAGTCTACAGGCAAAGTAATGCAAACCTGCAAATGTGTGTTTCAAATGAATATAATCTGATGGCCAAAACCCAGATTAATTCCTGTCCTGAACTGAATTCTGACACTCAGTATTCAGTGTGAATTTAGGGCCCACCAAGATTTCATCATTTCTAAAATTCTAGAATTATTAAAGTCAGCTCAGATTTGCACCAGAGTTAATACTTGTTACATGATTAGAGTTTCACATTTATCTTTTAACTCAAGTTTTGTATTATCTTCCAACATTACCTACCATCTGTAGTTGCCTGAAGGTCTGGGTCAAAGGAAATTCTAATATCACAATGGAGTTTAGTGTGGTTTCTGACCTTGATTTCCTTCAGTGAGTAGAGATTTTTTTTCCTGTAGTTTGATGAATGGCCATGGTCATGTCTTTCGTACTTTTTGGTTCATTTATCTGTCATTATACCATGTACTTTGTTGACCTCAGTTTCACAACTACAAGAGCTATCTTAGATACAGACCCAAATAAGTATGAAGTTTGGAAGTACATAGCATGTATTTACATTATGATTCATAGCAGTAGAAAAACTTTAGTTATAAAGTAGCAATAGAATAATTTTATGGTTGGGAGTCACCACAACTATATCAAATGGTCATAGCATTAGCAAAGTTGAGAAAAACTGGTCTACTGAATTATTTATAATACATATATATATATGTATACATATATATATGTATACATACATACATGTATGTATGTATGTATGTATATATGTTTCTCTACCCCAATCCACATAATTCTGAAATATTTAAGTTTTGCTTGTATGAGTCTTAATATCTCCATATAATAAAAGTAGGCTTTACAAATACCTATCTTGATGGGCAGTTGTGTTGCACATTTTTTAATCCCAGCACCCAGGAGGCAGAGGCAGGCAGACCTTTCTGAGTTTGAGACCAGCCTGGTCTACAAAGTGAGTTACAGGACAGAAACTCTGACTCGAAAAACAACAGTTAAAACCAACCAAACCAACAAAAACCTATCTGACAGTGTTTCTGGGGGTATGTAACTGTATGTTTATGTGTATATTTTTTGTTTATTGTAAAACATGCATGTTAGCAGCTATCATTTATTAGACCCAATTTATAGATTAGAATCTAAAATATAAGATTTATGTACATTGGCAAAATTAACTATTCAAAGCTGTTCAACCAGCAGATTTGAGATTCACAACTGTGTCATTGGACTTGAGAGAAACACTGTCTTCTGGATATGACATAGTAATCCTTGTACTCAGGAATTTAGCTGGTTACTTGCATAAAAGCAAAACTTAAGAATAGATGAGAGGAGGTTTACAAGACCCAAATTCTAGCTAAGAAGTTAATGGCAGTTGATAGCTTTGAGGGAGGGAGAATAATTTACCTTTGTAGGTGTGCCCTTGTATGTTGCTCATGCTCTGGTGGATGGCCCCACATCCAAACATATTGATTGAACTCATTAATTCACCTCAGTTGTGGAGAAGAGGTGGAGGAAGAGGAGAAGAAGACAAAGTTGGGAGGAGGACATGTTTTAAGGGTGCTCCAAGGAAGTTGAAATGGAATCCTGGGGTGGAAAAGGTTAAAATATACACAGGTCAAAGAAAGAAATGAAAGGGTACAACAGAGCCTAAATGATGTAGAACAAAGAATTTTGATGACTAGTTACATGTGTATGTAAGGCTGACAAATTTAACAAAAGTGTCAATTCAGTTTTTCAGGGGTTGTTGACAAGTAGGCTATGTTGTACTATGTGGGGACAGGTGAGTTTTGGAAAATCTCTACCTCTTTCTTCTCTATTTTTTCTTTTACATGATGAAGTCAATCCATGCTTATAATGACATATAGAGTATTTTCCCTTCCCTGAAAATCTTGTGTCAAATCTACTCATCCATATATCCCCTCACTTCAGCTTATAGCAACTACTTTTTCAAAAAAAAAAATTGTAGTGTCAAGTTGATTAAGAATGCAATTTCCCCTTAAATTCTTACATCCTTATGTAACATACTTGATATTTCATAGTTTACTTTGGGGGAGCTGATATTTCTTATGATTTTTTCTTTTATTCAGAATCACAGAGGTCATAATTCTCTTCTTTTTCAGTTTCTGTAAGAACACTTATGTAATAAAACATCATGGAAAACGTTTATTTGAACACTATAAATTATCTTGAGAGACTGGTGATGAGGTCAGGCCAAGTTTTAATTATTTACAAATTGAATGGTAGGTGAGGGTGTTCAGTAGCTTTGTCTTGGGATAGTTGAAAATTCTGGGCCATTGAACCAGCTCCCTTGAAAGGCTGCCCTTGCTCTTCATTGATTATAATAACTGCATCTGCAAAATGCACCTGAGCCAAACTTGTATAAACAAAATAGAATTAAATGAACATAAGATTTTACAAAAATAAAAGCTCCAAAGGAAAATCTTTCTATAGGCACAATTTGATTCAGTGCTCAAAAAGTGTCATAGAGACTTGGTTTCTCTTTGTCACTGGTTTTCGGCCTCTTATTATATATCCTCTGTCTCTTCCTTCAGGTACTAGCAATGTGAGGAGAGTAGTGTTAATGTTGTACCAGACTTGCATTCAAACAAGGCAGGAAAAGGAATCATTTCCCTAGAGACCTTGTAAAAGTGTCTTTGTGTTTAATAGACTTGTACAAGATTGTGGAATCATCACTGAACAAATTGCTGTGTCCTGAAAAAATGGAATACACTGATCAGCTTAATTTCAGCATGATCTCATCCCAGTTTCATGGGATATACACAGGGCATCAAATTCCTAGATACCTTTACATATAAGATGAATAAACAGCCTTGGCACCACAAAGCGGCATCTTTAACTTGACTTCATTTCCACCTTCCTATGAATATTTTGATGCATCAATCCCCTAAAGGGCACCATAAAGGAGAGCAGTTTATCTCTATATCTAATTTCTGCTAATATGTAGTGTTTAAGAAAAAAGCCTAAGTAGCAGCTTCCAGAATTTATATTGTAGGGTTGGTTAATAGGATTCTTCTGTATTCTTCTGCCACTTGTTATATTGGGACCTTTCACCATTCATTATCCAGTAGCAGCCCTGTATTGTGCAAATGGAAAAATCACCCCAGAGGGAAGAGAGCTGTTACATTCTACCCCCATTCTGGTTGCACTTCTGTGCAATGCTAATGTAATCAGGCACATGATTCACTCACTCACCTTAAGCTCAAGCCAGACCGTATTCTATTTTAAATGTTTTAGTGTTATTACTCATCCACAAATGTATCCATCTCAGCTTAGGTATATTTCTGAGAAGTCAGAAATTTATGTGGTCTTTTAAAAATCACTCATATCTCAGTCCTCTTTGAGTCATTCCTAATGCCTTGTTTTGACCAATGTATATATTCTATGAGAACATTAGAAATTTACATTGAAGTCAGAATTGTAGATAGCACATAGATTGGGAATCCAAGCTGACAAATAAATGGTCCTTTCTAAAACTCCATTGGAAAAAGACAGCCAAACAGGTGGGAAAACTTAAATTCTTATGCGACAAGGTTGGCATGATTGAAAAACATAAAAACTGAAAAATCTTTAGTTCTATCATCAGACTTCATATGATCAACCTCAGAGTCTACAAAGGATAATGAGCTTAGAGAAATGTTAGCAGGAGGAAGGAAGGTAGTAAAAGACCAAGGGGTCATAATTACTACTATTGGATGATATATGTTCCAAAACAAAAACTTAGGAGGAGAGCTTTGAAACTAAAACACAAATTGACATAGAGATGTATTTAACTGAAGTGTCATACAGCTAATTAAAATTCCTTTTGCTACAATAGTGAGGGTGGGTTGTAGGGAATGTTAGTATACTGATGCCAATTAGCCATTAAAACTTGGCCAATAGCACACGAGTCACTTCTCTTAATAATACCAAACCGTATGTGATTCAGTTATAAAGAAACTGTGCTAGGGAAATACAAAATATGAGGTCCAGCCTGCCATTTGATTTTCAACTTTAAGTTAAAACAGAAAAATCAAAATGATTATTTGTTGAGATATGTGTAAAACCATGTTCAGATTATCCTTACAACGTTCTATACTTTATGTGAGTAAAAGAAAATTTGAAGATTTTAATGGCAAAATTAGCAGATGATACTATCATGTACACAGCATTCCCTTGCATGGCACACACTTCAATGCAGAATTAATAATTACTAAAGTACACAAGTTATTTTAGATATGTAGGAAAGATGAACTCCATTTCTCCTTCTTTGCTCTCAAGAACACTTCTGAGAGGACACATGGGAGCAATATACTTTCTAATACCAAGCAAGCAAGCAGTTCTGTATTGGGCACAAGTCGGATGTCCTCTAATTAAATAATATTCTCACATAATGTATCTGGAGACAACGTAGGAACACACAGTTTAAGGGCTCAGTAGTCCCACAAGATTGCTTGCACATTTGAATCAAATTGTAATAGAATGTCATCTATACTACTGATAAGCTATAAATTGAGGGTTCAACTGTTCCCTCACCGAGTTCAATTAACAAGATAGAGCAGCTCACAGAACTCAGGGAAGCAATTGCTTTACATTACTGCTTTATTACAAAGTGTATTCAAAAGGGTACAAATGAAGAGAGGAGTGAAATGAATTATGGAAAGGGGGATGTGGAGAGTTAATCTTCTCTCTGGGCACACGTTACCTTCCAGGAATATACCTGTGTTTAGCTACCTAAAAACTCTTCCAAACTGTTCTTTGGGGCTTTTGTGGTAGTTTTTTTTACTGGGTCATGCTTGATTATATCATTGCTCAACTTGACCTTCAACCCATCTGCCATCCCTGTATGTTGGAGGTGGGACTAAAAGTTCCAACTTCTAATCATGCTTCATTATGTTTTGGTACTTACTTCCAACCTTAAGCTACATAGATTTTATCAGCCACCAATAACTCACTATTACACTAAAAGACTTGATTGTCTATTGATTGTGGTGATAAATTATTTGTGATTTATGAAAGTTTGTCTGAGGATTCAGAAAGCAAAGCCAGCAACTGGCTATAGAGGTGAGGCAGTGGTAATATATACGTTTAATCCCAGCAGCCATACTAGCTAGCCAGACAGTAGTAGCACACATCTTAAAATTCAAGGACTCAGGATTAAGAGGTAGACAGGTCTCTATTAGTTCAAGGCCACACTAACTACAGGAAATTGGTCTAATTCTGAAAGAAAGAGCTCACACAAAGATGATCTCAGCACCTGGGATCACAGGCCTTTAAATCCCAGCACTAGGAAGGGGGTGAAAGGAGTGATATGGTGGGAGGAGAAAGAAACAAAAGACAGGAGGAGGCAGGAGCTGAGAGCTTCTGCCTCTGAGGATTCATGGAGACAGGAGTACCATTTCACCTGGCTAGAAGTAAGGTCTACTGGCTTGTTCTATAGTATTTAATGGCATTTAGTGTTTGTTTTATGTATTGACTAATTGTGAAGGCCTAGACCCTACCCCAAATGACTTGACAGACTTTGATGATCCCTCAGGGAAGGCCGCACCCTCCTGGGGGAGTGGGTAGGATTAATATGTAAAATAAAAAATAATAAATAAATTTTAAAAAAATTTAAAAAGAATGTGTAGATATTAAATAACTATATTTAAAACATTTCATTGTAAATTAATCACATCTGGAAGTAGTAATTAAATTTATGTCTATCCTTTCTATGAAGTTTTTAATAATCATGGAAAATATGATTAAAATTTTCAGTTTCTTAAGCTGCTTACCACATATTTTTTATTTACATTCATATACATTATTTTCTCATTCAATTAAAGCAGGATGATTTGGAAAACAAATCACTAGAGGCTTTGAAAGCTACAAGAGCATTTTAGATGGTTAGAAATTATTGCAAATAAAAAAACAAGACAGTTGAAAAAAGTAACACAGCAAGACCATGGAACTATAGAAATATCATTATTTTAAAACTAAAGTAGTACAACTGGATCCAGTAGTTTTGCTCAAGAAAAGGGGTCAAGACCAGGCTACAGAAACCCACAGAGACAGCTGACTTGAACAAGGGGTTGCTCATGGACCCCCAGACTGATAGCTGGGAATCCAGCATTAGACAAACTCAGACCCCCTGAATGTGGGTCTTAGTTAGAAGACCTGGTCAGTCTAAGGGACTTCTGACAGTGGAACAAGGATGTATCCCTGGTGCACAAAAGGACTTTGGGAGAACATTCCCCATGGAGTAATACTCCCTTAGCCTAGAGGAAGGATAACAATTATAGAGAGGCCATTAATTTAAGAGGAAGTATGGAGGGATACATGGAAGGGGTACAAGGGAGGAAAGGGATGAGAAGAAAATATGTAATTACACTATTATTTAAAAAATAAAATAAAATTTAAAAAGTAAATTAGCATAACAGCATGATATAATATAACATAATGTCTATTAGATATGAGCATATGTTAGAATCAGAGAGAGTAAATACCTTGAAACAAAATGCTAGGCCAACCCTCAAAGTTCCTCATTCAATAGTTTTTGGTTAATATCCAATAGTATGCCTTTTTAACAACTTACCAAGTGATGTTACTCCCAGGATTACACATTTAGGAGACTGGGGAATTTGGATTCTAGGGCCAGGCAATCTAAGGCTTACTATTTACTTGCTCAGGATCCTTGGAGACAGATATAAATTACTTCAACTGGAAATGTGTAAAATGAAAGTATGGTGGTTGAAACTCCTAACCTTTATTTCTTCCTAACCTGCAGCTAAACATCAATTTTGAGATTTCTTTGATGTTATGTATGGATCTGAGACTGGAATACAAGGAATGTGAGCAAAAGTATCACTTTAAGTCCTCAGCAGAAACAACTAGCATGTCTATTTGCAGTGCCCTTTCCATCACTGTGGCTTCTGGCAGATGAGCATGCTAAGCTTCAAAGCTGCAAGTTGAACACAGGGGAGCCAAAAGATAGATGAAACATGAAACAGCATTTACAAAACAGTTGTTTGCCAAAACAGCAATGTCCTTTTGGCCTTTACACAAGAGAGATCTTCAACTGTCCATAGAGTCCCTGACATCAAGTATGCTGAGACATCGGTGCTCAGTAAATAGTGTCTTAACAGATTAAAAACGTGCATGAATCTGTCTCCTAGTGGACACCATTGAAGATATTAAACTCCACATCATGACAAAGTATTTTAGAGTGTTACAAGTGGAGGGCTACATGAAATGTATCCTTCCATAGTTAAATTAGTAAAGCCCAAGTAAGATCAGGGGATGTGCTATAAATTTACATGATTACAATGTAGCTTTTGGGGGAGCTATAATTTCTTCTTTAGCTGCATTGAATTCTACTCCTATTGTTTTCTTTTAACAAATGTTGCATCTTTCCTTGTTAACTAATCAATCAGCTTTCAGAAAGACCTAAAATACACCCAGCACCCTATTCACAAGGTGTTGATACCCAGTTAGGCAGACATATTTGGAACAATTAGTAAGTAATGTGAAAAAAAAGAGGAAGCCATTTCAATTGTGGAATGTGTACCTTAAAAGCTTATCAGCACAATGGATAGGAAATTGAAAAGCTAAAATGTCACATTTGGTTGTTCTGCTGATAAGCACTACAAATGTTGCTAAACCATTTAAGTATTTTTCTCTCTTCTAGTAAATAAAAATAACAATTCTGTCCAATTTTCTAGGGAGCAAAATGTGAAATACTTTTCAATTAGAGAGCATGATTCTTTAGAATAGAATACTCTATTTTGGAAGCTTATGTTCTAATTCAGCTGTATATATAGTGTTTCTTTTATTTCTATATACCAGGATTATTGTTAATGATAGGATAGAATACTTCCTTCATTCTACCTCAGTATAGGATCCAGAAAATCAGCTCTTACTATCTCTTTTTTGTCCCCAATTATTTATAATTAGGAAGCACAACAAGCCTCCCCTGCTTCTTCATAATAAGAACATGGCATTAACATTCTCTGCTTTGGACATCTGGACTCTTTGAGTAACTATTTATCACACTCCTATTTACCTATTTAATTCTTGAGTTCAGGGTGCAGACAGAAGACTCAAGCACTTTAGCAGAACTTATTTGGTCAGCTGATAATAACCAACTTTGACATTGCATTTCAGGACTGTTATTTTGTATTGTGACAAATAGATGAAATAGCCTTTCATATTTGAAAAGATGGCAAAGAAAGATTGCAAAAAAGAACATTTAATGTTTTTAAAATTCTATAATGTAATAATAATTGATGTGAAATTGGGCAAGTTTGCCCTGACTAGCTAAACTTCCCTGCCAGCTGTAAATGCCGCCTCCAGCTGTGTTCTTTTCATGGAGAAACAGTTCGAGTTTTGTGCATTTTATCAGACTCATTTTAAAACCATTTCCAAAATGTTTTTCTCTGGTTCTGTTTTGAAGATTTTTTGCATGTGTAATATATTTCTTAGATATTTTCTCCAATTAGACCCTTTGAAAGGAAAATGAATGAAAAGTTCCATTTCAGCTTTTCTACAAGTTTCACTCCAATTCAAGATGGCTTCCTCAAGCTCTGTGAGCCATATTTTTGAGCAGTTTGACGATCTGAACTATTTCTAATAATTATAGTACTCTCACCTGAAGGTGAAAATCTTCAATTAAAAACAAAATAATTGGAGGCAAACAAGTTCTAACTATGCCTAAAAATGATTTACAAAAGATACTATGCCTGATGCTTTCTGAATTACGTACAAATTGGAACAATGTTTCATGATTTTAGTTTTATTTTCTAAGGTTTCACTATGAGACCCTGAATGATCTTGCAATTGTGGCAATTCCCATGCCTCTGCCTTCCAAATGCTGGAATTTCAATCATGTACTACCATGTCTTATTCCTTATACTTCCTTGCATTGATTTAGTAATCCGTATAATATACAGTAAGAAAAAAACTGTATTAAAGTTTAAATTAATTGAAAATTGATGAAGTTTGCATATTATAGATGTTTTCCCTTTAAATTTCTTAGTTGAGAGAACAATATAATATTTCTTCAATAATTAGTATAGACAATATATATGCATTATATAAGTTATACTTTTCCATATGTTACTGAGATAGCTGTTAAGCTATCTATGTTTTTAGATTTGTTTCTTTCAATTTATTTATTTCTATTTTGTTTCATGTATTTTTGAAATTTTATTATCAGGTGTGTAGGCAGTTATTATATTTTCTTGATAGGAAAACTATTTTTTATAAAGTTACATTCTCTGGTATTATTTTTCTTTTTTGTCTTAGTGTTCCATTGTTGTAGAATGACACCATGACTATAGCAAGTCTTATAAAGGAAAGCATTTAGTTGGGGCTTGCTTATGGTTTCAGAGGTTTATTCCATTGTTACCATGGCAAAGAAAATGGAAACATGCAGGCAGAAGTGGACAAATGAGTGAGACTTCTACATCTGTATCTGTAGGCAACAGGAAGAAAAATCCCCTGGCTCTGTCTTGGGTTTCTGAAACATCAAAGACAACCTCCAGTGACACACTTCCTCCAACAAAACCATACCTACTCCCTAACAAGGCCACCACCTCCTTATCCTAAGTACTCCCTATTGACTAAACACTCAAATATATGAGCCTATGGGGGGGCATTCTTAGTCAAACCACCATACTTCTCGAAGCCTATTTGCTTGACATTAGTATAGAAACACTACACTACTTAATCTTTATAGTTAATGTTTGTAGATTATATCTTTTTATCCTTTAAATTTCAACCTATCTATATTATTTATTGGTTTATTTGTTTTTCTATTGTGTATTTAATGAATGTGTTTATAAATGGCTTATTGTTGGGTTTTGTTCTTCTACCCAGTTTGACATTTTAAATATCATTAAGACACCTAGAATGAATCTATAACTTGGTTATTGTGAATAGTCCTCTAGATATATACCCCAGGATATTTCATTGAATCTATATGTCACTTCAGATAGCACTAATTAGGTAGTTAATTAATTCTACCAATCCAGTTGAATGGGAGACCTTTCCATCTTCTAGTGTGTGCTTTAATTTGTGTGCGTGTGTGTGTGTGTGTGTGTGTGTGTGTGTGTGTTTTGAAATTTCTCCTATAGTGGTCTTTCACTTTCTTGGTTATTTTATTCTTGGGCACAGTTAAGTCTACTATAAAAACATTTTCCATTTTTTATTTAATTACTTTTTGTCTCATACTTTCCCTGGCTGTTTTAGAACTACCTATGTAAACAAAGTTAGCCTTGAACTTATAACAATGTACCTGTTTCTGGTGGAATTAAAGGCCTGTACCACAGTGCATTACTGACATACAGTATAGTTTCTGATTTTTGTATGCCCATTGTTTTTTAATTCTGCTACTTTGTTGAAAATGTTTATCAGTTCTAAGAGGTTTCTGGTGGTATCTTTAGGGTTTCTTGAAAAGGTGATATTTTGATTTCATTCTTTCCTATTTGTATCCCTCTTATTTTTAGCTCTAGTTAAGCACTGTCCTGACTAGGAACAGTAAGAGTTGAAACCCTTGTCTTATGCTTGATTTTAGAGGAAATGCTTTGAGTTTTTCCCTATTTATATAATATTGGTTACAGGTTTAACATGTATAATCTGTATTATATTGAGATGTATTCGTTCTATGCTTAGTTGCTTTGGAACTTTTATCATGAAGAGATGCTAGACTTTATCAGATGTGTTTTTTTATATCTATTTAGATAATCGTGTGATTCCTGTCCTTGATTCTCTGTGTGTTATTGCACTTACTGATTTGAGTACGTTTAACCATCCTTGTGTTTCTGGAATGAAACAAAACAATTGTAGTCAATAATGTTTTTAATGTGTTGTTGAATTTTGTTTGCAAATGTTTTATTGAATTTTCTTTTTAAAAGATTTACATATTTATATATTCTTACTTTATGTGTATGAGTGTTTGCCTGGATGGATAGTGGGTGGGTGGATGGATGGATGGATGGATGGATGGATGGATGGATGGATGTGCACTATATGCCTAGTGTCCGTGGTGGCCAGATCCCCTGAAACTGACATCACAGATGGTTGAGAATCACCATGTAGTGGTGATTGAATGCCAGTTCTCTGCAAGAGCAGCCAATGTTCTTACCTGCTGACCCATTTTTCTATCTCTTATTGAGTAATTTTGTATCCATGTTTATTAGACAGATCAGCTTATATTTTTTCATGTGTCCATATTTAAT
Source organism: Cricetiscus sungorus (assembly GCA_030556225.1). NCBI lineage: Eukaryota > Metazoa > Chordata > Mammalia > Rodentia > Cricetidae > Cricetiscus > Cricetiscus sungorus. Next base: position 3,820,654 of record JANBXA010000405.1, on the reverse strand, counting down.
GTGTCCTTATCAGGCTAATATTGGCTTAATAAAGTGAGTTTTGTAGCATTCCTTCTATTTTATAGATTGTTTGTGGTACACTCATGTTAGTTCATTTATTAGCCTTTATTAGTTGTAATATTTACTTAGAAGATCCTAATAGTGTATGTCCAAAGCTCTAAATTTCATCATCTTTCATTATTCCATTATCTAACCATTACAGCATCGACCTGAATTTCACTAAAACTTGGAAAGAGAACTAGTGGTATCAGTTTTTTTCAGAACTCTTCAGAAAGATAAGGAGAATTAGTTTAAAATATCTTTTTAATTTTTTTTTCATAAAACTAAAAGTGGAGTAACACTAGTAAGATTGGTGCAAAGATACAAGAGAATCAACTAAGGAAAGAAAAATATTTTGTATTGTATGTATAAATGTAGTAAGTAAATATATATATATGTATATATATATATATATATATATATATACATATATATATATATATATTTGAGGTGAAATCTACTCCCCAGAATACCAAGTAATATCATCTACTTAGCTATTTAGTTTCCATTAAATTTGGTCTTCTTTAATGAGGCTTGAAGTATGGAATAATCTATGAATACAGAGATAAATAATTTAGAATACACTTTGATACTGTGTTTCTTTAGTAAGATAATAGTGGTAAATTCTCTTCTAGAGTATCTGACTTCTCCGTTTTATAGTACTGGGCATGAGTTCTATACCATGGAGAAAGTATTAGTTACCCAAAAACATTCAAGGCACTATTGCACCAGTGAACACATTTTTTGTTGTTGGTAATTATTTTAGCTCATTGCATTTGCAGATGGGAAGGCTGCTGATAGCTTTTCTCTATCTTTACTCTATGTAACAATTTCTAGCACTATGCATGCTAGCCATCTGGGAAGAATTTTCCAGGTCAATGCCAGCTTGGTTTCTCCATGTCTTACAATTTCAGTATTTAAGAAATAGTATCTTACTATATAGTTATGATAGGTAACTAAGAGTAATAGCAACAGCCTATTTTGTTTGGGAGGATCTATGGAAGCCCTCTGACCAACAACTAAAAGGGTGGGATAGCACACCAGGTATTATATTTTTTTGATGACCTAAGACACTGGTGCCTTCATAATTTTTAATATAAAAACCTTGATGGTTTCTCTTTCTTAATTTAGTAGTCTCTTTTTGTGAAGTTCATCAATTGATAAAGGTATTACACTTAGTGTTTCAAAATGTTGCATAAACAGAGAGATATACTTTTCTGTAATCCCTGATGACTTCAAACTTCCATTTTCACAGAAACCACCCAGTGAATTAGTTACTAATTATCAAATAAATACTTGTGCTCTATTGCACAATAGGATTACTACAGTTAAAACCAAAATCTTGTATATATCAAAAAATTCATAAGAAACCATTTTTTCCATTACTGCAACAGAGAAATGATACATATTTGAGAGGACATACATACAAATTGTCTTGACTTGATCATTACAAATATATACATATGCTGGGCGGTGGTAGCACATGTCTTTAATCCCAGCACTCTTAGGCAGAGACAGGTTGATCTCAGAGTTCAAGGACCAGCATGGTCTACAAAGCAAGTTACAGGACATTCAGGGCTGTTACACAGTGAAACCTTGTCTTGAAAAACCAAAGCAAACAAACAAAAAACAAATTCATACTTGTATCAAGACATCATGTTATAACATGTAAATAAAGTATTATGTATAACTTTATTTAAAGTATTATGCAAAACTTTAAAATAGTCATTGAATAATTTATGGACAGATCCATGTTTAATAATAAGGGAAGTACATCCCATAGACAATGCAGGAATCTAGTGAAGTCAATTACACCTAGATAGAAAGACAGCCACATAATAAGCAACCAAAATAATGAAATTTGTAATAAACAGTTGAAAGAGAGAAAAGTAATGATTGTAGAAGATACTCCTCCTGATACTCTTTCTTTATCTCAGATTTTGCTTTAACACAGTTACTTGATCAAGTTCTGTGTCATTTATAATTTTAAAGACCTAGTGGCTAGTGAAGCATTCTGACATAATACATACTTCATAAGTTTGCTACATGAATGGATGTTACATATATGGAAATTCATTATTTAAATCCCTTTTTACCTTTTCCTGACTCACTGACCAGGTAGAAAAAAATACACATTGACATTTGCACAAATATGTACACTGCAAAGCTGAAGTGAGTAATGTATTTGTTTTTATTAAAATAAATGATGCCATGCATTTATTTTTATTAATCTTATGACTATCAACATCACTGAAATGACTTCTCCTATTTAACAGAATGTCTTATATATTTGCTTCAAGTGGAGTTTAACTAATGAGAAATATTTTTATGACTTAAAACTACAAAAAAAAAATAAAATGAGTTCTACTTATCTAACTTTGAAAGTTTTACTTCTTGGAAACCATTTTATTTGTGGTAACTCTGTGGATCCCTCTTCAGTAATGGACTCCTTGCCTAAGTTGCATGTAGCACTGCTGTCATGCAACTTTCAATTGCCAGTTCTCTTCTTGGTTTCTTAAGCTTACCTAATGTCACATCTCTTACTCAGTGACCCCCTGTCCAATGACCAGTAAACACAAAGATAGAAAACCTGGAAATCTCGACCCAACTTGGAACACTGGGGGTACATTCTAGTCTCAGGACTATCTCTAGAGCCATCCATGGCTATTGTTGGGTATGCCTTTTATTTTACCTTCCCTCCTTTTTCTAAGCTCTGCTTTCTTTGCCTCATGCTTCAAAGGTACTTTGTTGTTTTAGTTAGTTGATTATATGTATATGGATGTTTTTCCTTGCATGTATGTTCGGTGCCTATAAAGGACAGAAGAGAACATCAGATACCCTGAGATTGGAATTATAGACAGTTGTGAGCTGGCATGAGGGCTGAGAATTGAATCTGGGACCTTGGGAAGAGAATGCAGTGCTCATAAACACTGAACTACCTCTCCAGGCCCTACAAAGGTACTTTATAATAAGTAATTTACATGCTAAACTTCATCTTATTCTGCTTCTTTGTGCGTTCAACTTACAATAAAGTTATTTCCATGCTCATTTTATATAAAATAGGGAAAATTTTTGTAAGTACCCAATGAGGGTAAATTGCTTCATTTTATGGAGTCTACTCTCTGAAAGGACACTTTTACTGGGTCAGAGCTGCTTGACAAAAAATTCATGTTGTCAAGGTTACTGGTTTCTAATACTATCTTATTTCATTATTGTGTCAGTGGCCCAAAGAAGCAGTCTGGGAGTCACATTGCCATACGTAATTTCCTAGAGTGAAAAGCAACATACATGCATGCATACATACATACATACATATCATATCATATCCAAAATTTACAGTCAGTGAAATGGTTGTCAAGTTGACTTTCTATGTTGCAGAATGTTCTCTCTATTCCTAACTATGTGATATTTAGGAACTTGTGACTTTGGAAAAATAAACCTTAGCAGTTCTCTCTGGATTGATTTGTCACTGCATCAGTAGTCCTTCTGAAGCTCTAGCCTACTTGTTTTTTTGTTTCCCTCACCTCAATTTGTTTCTGTGCCTGTTTATAGTCTATACTGATAATTTTAGTCAGAATAAGGCTAAAGAGAGGTCTCCATGGTGAGATTTCTTCTGGTTGTCTCCATGGTAATCCCTGCATTGCTAATAAATCCACAAGTGAGTTTATTTCTTATCTTGAAATTACCACTGCCTTCAGCTTTACAATACACACATGGGAGAAGCTATTGGGGCTTACACGGCAATATATGAAGTAGATAATACCTAACTTCATTAGAGACTCACTCTCTTTTCTATATCTTTTACTCCTTTTTCTAGAAATCCAATCTCCTATGTTTTATACCTTATCTCTTTTCTACTCCTACATTATAAGAAAGAAACTAAGGTATAAATAAATAATAAAACAGTATATTAACTTCCATAAAGGACACATCACTATTAAAATAGAACCAAGAAAATGAATCTCTAATTACAAGATTTCAGACATTGAAAACTTTGTGCATAGAAAATGAACAAGAATAGTAACTATGCATTGATTGTTCTATGATATCTTTATTTATAAAGGGGGGGATAATATTATCTATTTACCCCTGAGAATCATCATGTAGATAGACTTAATGAGATATGGCATGCAAAGTGTTTGACTTAACTATTTTTACTTTTACATTAAACTGTATTTTTACTCATAAGGACAAGTTAGGAAAAGCTCCCTTTTAATCATTAAGCTGAAATAATAAATTACTTGAAGTCTGTTTTTCACTCTTATAAGGAAATGGTAAAACCATGATATTTAAACCATGATCTAGACATATTAGTCACAGCCAGGAACTTTTTAAAAGTGCAGAATCTCAATCCCTGCTCTTTACTTAATGAAAATGAATCTGCATTTTAATAAGATTCTGTATATACATTAAAGTTTGAAGAACCTGGCTATAGGTATAGTTGTTTGAAATAGAGGTTTTGTGATCAAAGAGACCTAAGCACAATTTTAGTAGATGTGAAAACATAGGAAATCCATTTACCCCTAGTCTCAGATCCCAAGGTATAGAATCTAGAGTAATCACATCTGTTTAGTGGAGCTGTTTAAGGATTATGTGTAAAGCACTTATTGATGAATATGCTTTATTGATGAATATGCTTGGCAAATACCAAGTGTTTGACAAATTGTGGTTATAGTTGTAATTGCTTCCCTTAATTCAGAGTATCACTTTATAAATTTTCATTTCCCCACAGTCAAGTGAGGTCTGAAAATTTTAATTGAACAATTCCAGAAATAATTAATTCTTAAGTCTTATATTGCATGGTATTCTAAATTTCCTAATGAAATCTTGTATCATTTTGCTCTGTAGTGAAGTGAACATTAACCATTTTATTTTGTCTAGTGCAACCAGGCTATATAATCTGCCATCCTTCTAAGTCACTTAGTAGTTATTTTGGTGATTAGTCCATCTATTTATTGCATTGCTTGTGCTCCAGTAATTCTTATTTAATTAGATTAAAGACCCCAAAGTTTAATTGTAGTGATACTGGCCAGAAATTTGGATATGTCAAAGAGAACCTGTAATGTGATTGCTTTAAGTGAAAAGATGAAAGTTCTTTATTAAAGAGACAAAGTTCATGACAAGTTAGCTACAATCTATATAGAACATATTTCTTAGAGAAAGAGCATATTTACATAAATTTGATTATTGTGCATTGTCATACTAGTTTTCTTTGCCTATTGTCAATCTGTTCCTGTCCTAATTTATAAATAAAACTTTAACTTAGTTGCATCTGCTTTTCCCCCACAGAGAAAAAATAATCAATACTAGCTCAATTTAAGGCATCCACTAGGGCCTTGGAACACGTACACACAGACAAGGAGTGTAGAAAGGGTTACTATATTATCAAAACAACCTCTGAGCCTCTGGAGAATGCAACTTAAAACTCTCAAGCACAAACAGCGTGACAACATTCAATGAAGAATTGCTCATAAAATACACATGGAATACTAGGATTATTTATAAATTCAAAGGGGGAAAGTATAGTAGTTTCATTTTGTATTGGAAGAAATAGGCTAATGGAAAAAGGATTTTTTGTTATGCTGGAATCTTCTACTGCCCTGCTGAATATGATTCATTCAGGTAAAACACAGGAAATATTTATATTATGTGGAGGAGATGAAGTAGACCTAGCTACCTGTTCAAGTGTTTTAAACATGATTTTTCCCTTCCAGGGAGGGTGATCAGCTTTGTTCTGATGTGTGAATTGAAATGCTGTATTTCTAGAAAGATTCTGGGGACTGTAAGGATTTTAAACTTGGATTGGTAATTCCCAAATCTGCATTTTCCATCTCATTTCACACTTATCTCATGATTGCAAGCAGAGCTCAGGAACTAATTCACTCAAGTTCAAACTTTGTCATTCATGAAATTAGGATTTCTTCTTTCTGTAGATGGTTAGATGTTACTATGATAACATGTGATCATTTTACAAAAGTTACTGGCTCCCACTGAACTCTCAAATATAAATTGCCATTATTTCTGACAGAATATTGTATTTATGAATCAGGTTTTCTCTCAAATCCTGTATTTATTATGTGTGACTCCAGCTTATTTTCTTGGTCTCAATGATTATTTGTGGGTAATAGCCAGCCTCTAAATTAATCTATTAATAATTCTGGAAGAATTACAATTAAGATCCACATCAATGAAAGGTGAACCTATGTTCATAATGGCATTTTCTAGATGAATAACCATTGCAGAAAAAAATTTTAGTGTTGTTCAAATGCTAGTATAGCTCTGTTCTATGAGACTATCAGTCATTTTATACTTTTAATAAGTTCCCAAAGGATAAATGAAAAGGCACTAACCAAGAACACCAATTCCCAACTCCTATATTCTTTGTCTTTGGTTGCTAGTGCTCTAAAGGATATCCAACAGTATCCTTTATAGCAGAATGCAATCCTATTTGGACATATTATGGCGTGAACAACATTAGAACTTGGGCAATATATCAATGGCATTTCCTGAAATAGAACATGCATAGATTTTGATATGCTTCAGGCACCTTGACTAATCAATCTAAACTGGGACAAATTATAGGTTTTAGAGGAGCTTCCAAAGCCTGACCTCAAGTCTAACCAATAGTAGACATCAGAGGAACCTGAACTTAGTCTAGATATTTAACTATTTTCATATGATAGTTTCTTAGAAGCAGAATGCCTCAATAAAAGAGTTGGGGCACATTTAAAATTCTTACTATACTTGCCAAATCATTTTCCAAAGAATTGTTACTGAGGCCCCTGTTGTTACTATCTTTCATAGCTTTTCCTTGATTTCATGGTCAAAACTATCATTGCCTCACTATACTTTTAATTAATGTAGAATAAAACCTTATAATACATATATCAATAGTTTGTTCTCTTATTTGCCATTTGTTTATAACCGTACTTTCTTTGTTCTATTATCCTTAGATTTGTTAGTATCATTAGATCATTAGGCTTTTGTTGCATTTTTCTCAACTTACACTTTAGCATCCATTTTTATTAATATTGTATTTTATGGTGATCAGTGTGTATAAATTAGAAATTTTGTTCAGTCAAATCTATCTTTTTCTTTATGAATTTTGGAATTATTTTCTAACATAAAGCTTTCTTTATTGGGAAAAAAGTGACTAACTGTACTTTTTCTTAACAAGCACACTGAACTTTATTAAATGTCAAAAATGCTTATTTGAAAACAAAATACAGCTAGAATGATTTAACTTTATTCATGATAACAAAAGTATTCATAAGCCACATGAATTTAGAGGTGCTCATGAATAGACATGATTACTACAGGACTTAAATAAAATTATCTTTTAAATGATTGCATAGAGCACTTGAGAAGAGTACAAAATGTCAGTGAAGATTAGTAACTCATAAAAGCAAAGTTGTACCTCAATCTTCAAAGAAGTTACTTGGTTCTAATTATTTGATTGGAACAGTATTATATTACCTGTGTCCTCATTCAGTTTGTTTCATTTGGAATAACTATTTAACAAGTACTCTAGTTTTCAGATATCATTGAAGTATATTAGTAATGTTTCCTTGATGTTGACTGACTCTGCAAAGGTCTAAATACATTTTATGATAATTTATTTCTTCTTTAGGATTTGAATAATCTTTAAATATTTTCTACCATTTAAGATTTAATATTTTACTAATTTTAATGGAGCATGATATCTGAACAACATTTAAATTAAAACATTAAGACATTTATATTTTTATATGTATTTATTTGATTTGCATGGTAGAAACAGGGGAGACACCAAAAGACAGACACAAAAAGAGACCAAGACAGAGACAGAAAGAAGGCACACATATTCCACAGCATATGTATGGAGGTCAGAGAACAACTTTTGCCTTACACTTTGTTGAAGTTTCACTTTTCATTGATTCTGCTGCTATACTGTACTCTCCAGGTGAGTTACCCCATAAATTTCCTGTTGATTCTATATTCACCTCCGAGCTCGTAGTTGGAATGCTAGAATTACAAAAACATGCTACAACATCATACCTTTTTACATGGGCTCTGGGGTCATCAGGTCCCAGTGAGGTACTTCACAACTGACTCAAATAATATGATTTTTAGTTCACTCTATAATTTTGGTCTTTTAAATCTGTTATCTTATTTAATTTAAACAACTCTATGTGAAGCATTTATATCATCTCTGACATGCAGATAAGAAACAGAGGGCTTGTGAGATAGCTCATTGTGTTAGAGAACCTGAGCTTGCATGGACCCACATAGTGGAAGGAGAGAAACAACTCCCACAAGTTGTCTTCTAATTTCCATATCTGACCCACGACACATGCATGCACCAGTAAATAAATAAATAAATAAATAAATAAATACAAGAAGCAGAACCAAATAGACTATTTAAGTTTCTAAACACATGGAGTAAGAGAAAGAAGAACCAAATCTAGGTACGTCTAGCTCTATGGCTACTGTTCTACAGCTATGGTAGAGATAATCATGCACACTTACCAACAATTATCATGCACCCTGTTCTGTCTAGTTTTATGTCAAATTAACATAGGCAAAAAACATCTGAGAACAGAGAACTTCAATGAGAAAAACACCTCCATAAGTCTGAGCTGTAAGTAGGCCTGTAAGGCTTTTTTAAATCTTGTGATTGATGGGAGAGAGCCCAGGCCACTATGGGTGCTACTATCCCTGGGCTGGAGGGCTTGAATTCTATAAGAAAGCAGATTGAGCAAGCCATAGGGAGCAAGCCAGTAAGTAGCACTCTTCCATGGCCTTTGTATCAGCTTCTGCTTCAGGTTCCTGTCATGTGTGAGTTTCCATCCTGACTTTTCCTTCAAAAATCAACAGTAATGTGGAAGCATAAGACAGATAAACCCTTCCCCTGACAAGTTGCTTTGATCATGGTGTTTCATCACAATAATAATAACCCTAAGTTAAACTGGTACCAGGATAGTGGGGTATTGCTGTGACAGACCTGACCATGTTTTGGGGAGGATTGTGGAAGGACTTTGGGACTTTGGGTAGAAAAATCATTGAATGTTGAGAGCTCAGTGGACTGTTCTGTAGGAGCTTAAGATAAGAACATTGAGAGCAACACAGATGGTGGAGACCTAGCTTGTGAAGTTTCAGAGGGAAGCAAAGACTTTTTCATGTCATTTTAAATCATGATATTATACCCATAGCCCTTAAAACATTTAGTCTTTTGCAAAACCCCAACATCTTGTCAGTTTAAACACTGTTCAAAAGTCCAAAGTTTTGGCCAGGCAGTGGTTGCTCATGTCCTTAACCTCAGCACATGGGAGACAGAGACAGGTGGATCCCTGAGTTCAAGGCCAGCCTGGTCTACCTAGTGAGTTCCAGGATGGACAGGGCCACACAGACAAAACCTGTTTCACAAAACAGAAAACTAATCAACAACAACAACAAAATGAGTATTGGGATCTGAACTTGGATCTTCATGCTCAAAAGTCCGGTCTTTTCTGAGACTCAAGGGACTCTCTCTTTTTAATTTCTTAAAACAATCTTTTTTATTTACATAACAATTATAGTTTCTCCTCCCTCCCCTCCTCCCACTATCCCCCTACTTTCTTTTACCTCCCCCCCTCCACTCCTTAGAAAGGGCAAAGCCTCTCATAGGGAGTCAACAAAGTCTGGCAGATGGTGTTGATGCAGGTCCAAGCACCCCCTGCCCCTGTACTTGTATCTAGACTCAGCAAGGTATTCCTTCATAGCGAATGGGCTCCAAAAAGCCAGTTCATGTACCTAGGATAGGTCCTGGTCCCACCACCAGTGGCCCCATAAACTGCCCAAGCCACACAACTATCACCCACATTCAGAGGGCCTAGTTTGATCTTTTGCAGGTTTCCCAGTAATCAGTCCAGGGTCAGTGAGCTCCCACAAGCTCAGGTCATCTCTTTCTGAGGGTTTTCCCATCATGGTTTACCCCCTTTGTATTGTGGTTTAATAAGGGTCAGGATAAACAAATAGACCGAATAGATGTTTATTAAGGGAGAAACAACTCACAACACAGACAGATGAACACAGCAGTTAAAACTGGATGCTCTTCTCTCCATGTCCTGCCAGAAAGAGCATTCTCTGCCTCCTTCCGAGACCAAGCCCCACAGGTCACTTCCACCCCTGGCTCCACCCCTCAATGGGTGTGGTCAGTGCCACAGAAGCAGACACAGTGACTATCCCACTACACCTTTGCTCATATTATCGCTCCTCCCTCTCTTTGACTGGACTGCAGGAACTCATCCCCGTGCTTAGCTGTGGCTATTTGCATCTGTTCCCATCAGTTACTTGATGAAGGTTTTATGATTACAGGGGAAGTTCAGGTACCCTGTCAACTATTGTTAAGAATCCTAGCTGGGGTCATCCTTGTGGATCCCTGGGAATTTCCCTAGTGCCAGCCATAATGGCTCCCTCTATCAAGATACCTCTTTCCTTGCTCTCTGTCTCTGTCCTTCCCCCAATTCAACTATCCTGTTCCCTCATGTTCTCTTCCCCCTCCCCCCCCCTCCTCCCCTCCACTCTCCCCTCCCACCAGCACCCCACTCACTCCTGATTTACTGAACAGATTTTGTCCTTTTCCCCTTCGCGGGGTGATCCATGTGTGTCTCTTTTAGGGTCTTTCTTGTTACCTACCTTCTCTGGGGTTTTAGACTACAAGCTAGTTATTCTTTGCTTTATGTCTAATATATACTTAAAAGTGAGTACACACTGTGTTTGTCTGTCTGGGTTACCTCACTCGGGATGTTTTATCTATATCCCTCAATTTGCCTGCAAATTTCAGTATGCCATTATTTTTTGTTGTTATTTTTTGTTTTTTTGCCTGTTTGCTTTTGTTTTTTTTACCACTGAATACTACTCCATTGCATAAATGTAACATATTTTCTTTTTCCATTCTTTGGTTGAGGAGCATCTAGGTTGCTTCCAGATTCTGGCAATTACAAACAATGCTGCTATTAACATAGTTGAGCAAATGTCCTTGTGGTATGAGTGTGCATCCTTCAGGTATATGCCAAAGAGTGGTGTTGCTGGTCTTGAGGGTAGATTGATTCCCAATTTTCTGAGAGAAACTGCCATCCTGATTTCCACAATGGAAATCACACAAAGTACACACAAGTCTGTACTCCCACCAGCAATAGAGGAATGTTCTCAGGAGAATATCTTAACTGTGAGCCCCTATAAAGTAAAAATTAAGTTACATAAATCCAGTATAAAATAGCAAATAACAAATATTCCATTTCCAAAGGGAAAGAATGTAAACATAGCAAGGGAAAATTGAACTAAAACAAGATAAAAACCCAGCAGGGCAAACACCAGATCTTGCAGCTTCATGATGAATTTGACATCATCTTTGCAGCAAACAGCCTAAGATAGCCCTTATAGTACTCATAGCTTCTTACTTGGGCCAGCTTTTCTCTCCAGACATTTCACAGTCCTAACAGCTCCAACACCCCTCAAATGTCTATTGCAATTTATGCTGCTTCTTCAGTTTTACACAATGGCATCTCATGGCCTCTTTATATAGAATCTGACTCTGCCACACATTTTTGGCCTTAGTCGTGTTCTGGAACCTCAGTGTGTGTGTGTGTCTGTGTGTGTGTGTGTGTGTTCGTGTCTGTGTCTGTGTTTCTATAAGCATGTGTAGGAATACATGCCTCTCTGGCAATATCCTAAAAAACACATGCATAGATGAGTCCTTTTACATGATTCTAAATCTAAGTCCAGTATAATTGACAATTAAGAGTAATCATCACAATCTACAAATAAGTTTTAATAGTTACCTGATGTAATCTCCTTTCGTAAACCAAGGCCATGTGCAAGTGTTCAAAGATAGATGGTAAAGCTATGTAAAATCTCTCTCTCTCTCTCTCTCTCTCTCTCTCTCTCTCTCTCTCTCTCTCTCTCTCTCTCTCTGCATTTCCTCTGGCCACTGTCTAAAGTCACATTATTCTCCTTTATGTACTTACCTGTGACTATATTTCTTAATTATAACGAAGAAAAAGAAAGCTTAATGTAATTTACAGGTGGCATAGTAATTCACAGTAATCTGTTTGTGGATTTTTTAATTTTAAGAATTAGCAATGATGAAAAGCACTCAGGTTCTAAAGGGAGGAAAAGAATATGATTGCGACCTAATTCTGTGATATTCCAAGAGTATAACATGTAACTTTTTCCTTTGAAAAAAAGCTAACCATATTTGAATAATTTGAAATTAATATAAAACTATTTATTTCATAAGGATTTGTATTATCAGTGTTCAAAACATGAACTACCCTCTATCATTATGTATAAATTTATAACATTATGTAAATGTCATCTATCCATCTCTAAACCTTTTTTCAACAAATTCATCTTTTATTCATCTGGTTGATATGTACTAAGCATTTTGTGCTATAGCTAAGACAGTCATTTAGGAAAAGGACATCTTAAGAATTTATGTATTTTCCCAGGCTTTCCATTAAAAAGTTCTGAAAAAGTATTGGAAATACCTAATTTATCTGCAAATTATTCTGTGTCTGCCTGCCTGTCTCTTTGAACTACTCTAACATCCCCTATTTAAAAACAAATCATTGGCTTTTTAGTTGGCTCACCCCTTCTCAGGATTCTGAAAAGGTAACAATGTTTTCAAATATATTTAGATATGTCTTCCCTTTTTCCATTATTGTAGATCAGGTACCCACTGTCTTATTATGTACTCACTTGCTCTCAATAATTTCTTTGTATAAATCTTCTAACATATAAGACATTAAAATTCATAAAAATGTCTTCACTTGATGTGAATTAAAAAACCTCATTTAAACATGTATTTTTAATTAAATTTTATTTAAGTTAAAAACAATCTTATTTTACATACCAATTCTAGTTCTCTCTCCTGTCCTCCCATGCCCCTCACTGTCTCTCCATCTTACCCCCACCCCCATTCACTCTTCAGGGAGGGTGAGGCCTCCTATGGGGTAATCATAAAAGTCTCTCACATTATTTGGAGCAGGACATAGGCCCTCCCCCATGTATCAGGCTGAGAGAGTATCCTGACATAGGGAATGGGCTCCCAAAGCCCATTCGTGTACTACAGCTAAATACTGGTTCCACCACAAGAGGCCCCATAGACTGCCCAGGCCTTCCTAACTGATACCCACATTCAGGTGGACTGGTCCTGTCATATGCTGGTTCCCCAACTGTCAGACAGGGGTCTGTGAGCTCCCATGAGCTCAGGTCAGCTGTTTCTGTGAGTTTCCCCAGCATGGTCTGGACCCATTTGCTCATCACTCCGCCCTCTCTGCAACTGGATTCCAGGAGTTTGGCTCAGTGCTTAGCTGTGGAACTCTGCTTCTGCTTCCAAAAACTACTGGGTGAAGACTCTTGGATGGCATTTAAGGTAATCATCAATCTAATTCTAGGGGAAAGTCATTTAAGGTAGCCTCCCCACTATTGCTTAGATTCTTAGTTGGGGTCATACTTGTGGATCCCTGGAGATTTCCCTAATGCCAGATTTCTCATTAAACCCATAATGGCTTCCTCTATTAAGGTATCTTTTTTCTTGCTCCCCTTCTCTGTTAAAAGTGTATTTTAAAAACAAGTCTGAAAGAATAGCAAGCATTTGGAAGCAGAGGTACCCTTTCTCCTGTCCTTAAACGGTTACCTATGATTACTCAGTCACCAACACAGAATATAGATCCTATTGGTAAACCGCTGGTTTTGGTCTATATGCATGAGGATCATGGAGATTTCAAATATTCTAAACCTCTGAGGACACACCCACAAATATTTTGAGTATGTAAGTGTAGCAAGGAAGGAAAGGAAGTGGTTAGGTAAAGAACAAGAAATGAAACTAGACAAAGAGTTGGACTACAGTACAATCCTGTTTATATATAAAGCTATAGCAAGTATTTCTATGGAGACATGCGAAAGGGATGAATTATATGTTGTTCTGATAAAGCAAAGTACAATGATAAGCTGAGACAATTATCGTTACAAGTCCATATTTATAACTTTAGAATCCATCACTTTAACATAACAATTTAATAAGATCTGACCAAGCATGGGTTTTAGTTTTTATTCCCTATCAGTCATACATTGGTTGAGATTTGCAGCTTCATATCACATGGATTAGTTAAGGAACTTTATTAAAGTGCACTCCAGATGCACTTAGAAATATCTATGAGCTTATAAAGCAGTTTTCAGTGCTAATCAAGAAAACTTTCTCTAAGAGATCTGAGGATTCTGCCTTATGCTGTTTAGAGTCTTTTCTTTCCTTGGCTCTCTACTCCTGCCTGACATTCCATTCAGGTGTACATAGAAGTATTGACCTATAATCATCTGACTAGAGGCCTTCCATTATCAAAGTTCTGATTGTGTATATGAAATACATACTATCCCATTTCTGATCCCGCAGAGCATGTTCTACTGACTGATAATTATGTGGCTTTTGCAAGTGTACACTTCAACCTTTCCCCCTCTTCCTTGCCCACATTTTCCTTTGGTTAAGTCACTTGTATCACTGCCATGTCTTATTTTTCTGACATTCTCCTTGTTCTTCAAATACCCCATAAACATACCTCACATCTCTACATAAACAAATTTTCCTCCTTGACCTCCAAAATTCTTTTATAAATAGGATTAAAAAAGAGAGAGAAAATCAACATGCACAATGCTGTTTTGATACTCTCTAATTTTCATTTCCCCCGCAAACAACTCATATAGGAACTTGTAATAATCTTGTTCTGTGTAATTTAGTCATACTTCAATTTCAAAGAGGAAAAAAATCCATTATTCTGCCTTGTTTCCTTTCTTTTTTTCTCCCACATCTTTCATTAACTCAGAATGCATTTTAGAGCCTCCTTCCACTTTCCAATATTATAAACACTAGAGAAAGGGGTTATAGTGAGTTTTTTACCCTTCCTTCAAAAAGAATCTGGGCTGATAGCATTAGAGATTCAGTTTAAATTAAACTCTATTGAAAGTACAGTGTAGGCTTGTGATGTTCTATAAACAACAGCCACATTTTCTAAAGCTGTCTACGGTTTATGGAGGACCCCAATTAAACTCAAAACTGACAAAGAAAATACATGTGTAGTATTCCAGGCAGGTTAGACCATGGAATAAATCAAATTCTAATTTCTGTAAAGTCATTGAACTTCCATGTTTTGTTGCAATCAAGTGCTAAATAATAAATTCAATTGATTATATACAATCATGGAAATAAGTCTTTTATGCTACAGATGACTGGTTGGAAGTTGTGGATGAGAACATACATTTGGAGCAAAAGCAAATCAAATCAAATCTCATCTTCCTAGCCACATATTCTTCCATCTCTTTTTTATTACTGTTTAATAATCAAACTCAACTGTCTATATAAAAAACATATAGGTTTCAAGATACTATATTAGACCCTGGGTCAAAAAAACCACTGTGCTAACTGTTCAACTTTCAATCCTCTGATACATCTATAATATTGGTCAAGACTGTTTGTAGAACACACAGTAACTTGATTTTCATGGGAAGCTTTAGATTCCAGTTTATCAGGAGTAGTATCACAAGTAACAGAGTTAAATATAGTGCTGGCCAATCAGTAACCTGATGGGAGATGTTATTCTGTATATATGTTTCTCATACTGGTTAATAAAGACCTGTGGCCAATGAGATAGCAAGATAGGCGGGGCTAGGAGACTAGGAGAAGGAAATAGGAAGTGGAAAGGTGGAGTCGAGATGTAGCCCGGGAAGGAGCAGGACGCCTGCAGCGCGGCTCCCCGTTAAGACGACCACGTGGAAATACTTAGATAAGTAGAAATGGGTTAATAATTAAGACAGAGCTAGCCCATAAACAGTAATGGTAATTGGCCAACAGGATTGTATCAAATACAGAGTCTCAGAGTGTTATTTGGGGCACACGTGGTTGCAGGACAATGGCGGCAGAACCAGCGGCAGCCGGCGGGGAAACCTGCTGTAACATAATGGTGTCAGAAGCGGGATTGAGAACTTTCATTTAAAACTTAACAAAAGCTTAAGAAATGTTTTAGAAACAAAGGAACAGAGACTAGCAAGACTTCTTAGTAGCAGCATTTTCTCCGTTGGATTTGTTTTGTTGTAGACAGAGATTTGCGCGGCTCCTTTAAGAGAGGTTTCCAAAATTAGCATAAGCGGCAAAAACCGCCTTGCTTTTAAAGAGCTCTGCTAACAATTCATTGGTATGTAGGAGAGCTGCAATGAAGGTTTACACTGTGTTTTAAAAAATACGCTGGCTTGGGAGAGAAAAAGAAACGGGATACAATGGTTTAAAAAGAAAAAAGGAATTAAATGGATGGATGTAATGGCACACGCCATTAATCCCAGCACTCGGCAGAGGCAAGCAGATCTCTGTGATTTCAAAGTAAACCTGGTATGCAATGAATTCCAGGACAGATAAAAGTTACACAGAGAAACCTTGTCTCAAAATATGTAAAAATAGAAATAGAAGAAATAGAATAATAAAAAAGCCACGTAAAGATGGAAAACACAGAGAAATTTTGGATACTATACGTGCTTCTGTTGTCTTTAAATTATTTGATTGCTGAGAAAACAACTACTAATAAAAGAAATGCTGCTAGATTAATTCAATTTATATATTTTAAAAATGCTTTGACTCAAAAATTCAAGCCTAAGGACAAGTTACTGGGGAAAAGGATTTCTATTTTTATTTCCACAGAAAATGGAAGGCTATGGGTTCTTTCCAGACTTATGTGGTTTGATCAAGCCAGACCCCCTGAAACAATGCCCCAGATGATCCAACATTCAAAGCAGTTGAGACAAAACCTTGCAGACTACTGCCAAGATTTCTGCATCTTCTTTGGACCCCTATGACAGCGCCCTATACCATCAGGAAGTAGTTTGGAAAGAACGACACCCAAATTCCCAAATATTGTTTATAAATGTTTGTTTTCATTTAAATGGACTTGGTTATAAATAGCTATAACCACAAACAATCTTTTTAAAGGGAAAAGGGGAATTATGGTATGGAAATGAATACTTTGCTTTGGAATGGATTTTCTTTTATTGATACAATTTAAGGTCAATTTTGTGATATGTATATTTCTCCTCTTGTTTAGGTATTGTGTTTATATAGCTCATTGGAAAATGTAATGTATAATTTAGTACAGATTAGAGAATTACCTATGATAGTCAAAACTTGGAGTTAAGTTAATTAGGATTTCTAGATATGCAGAGATGTATTTGAGATGAATAGGCATTCTTCAAACCTTTCAAAGACCTACAGAATATGGCATTTAAAATAGTTTAGGGTTTTTCTTGACAATGAGGCACAACTGCTCCTGGTAACACCACCTACAGAAGAAAGGAAGATGGACATCGAAGAAGAAGAAAGGAAGATGGACATTGAAGAAACTCGTTACGAAGTTTGCTTCTAATATGGCAAGATTGGCCATTTGGACAAGGTACTGCTCTTCTAGACTGTTTGACTTTATGTTGTAGAAACTGGACATGCAGGACCCACAAAGAGGTGACTGCTGATGCAAGATGGACATTGCTACAGGATTCCTGCTTCATGGAAGAGGCTGCCAGACAGCCAGACATTCTACAGGACACAGAGAAAAGTTTCCTGCCTTGTTGAGGAGTCTGGACACACACTATGGCCTATGGGCTGAAGATGGAACATTACAGAAGAGCTTCGGGTGACTGACCAGGCAATGCATTGTCTCTGTCATTTCTAGAGTTTATATATTATCCTTCTGTGGTCTTTGAAGGAGTTGAAGACAGATAGTTATGATTATAGTTTTTCTTAGTTAGGATTAAAAATAAGTTACATATAGGTCTTTAGACTGACAAAGATAGGATAGATGATATTTTCTTTAAGTCTTACAAAATGTTAATGGACTAAATATTGTTAACTGTGATTCTTATTTGATAACTGTTGTATGATATATTTTGCTATGTTAAGGTTAAACCCCTTCTTTTACTTTAGACAGAAAAGAGGAGATGATGGGAGATGTGATTCTGTATATATGTTTCTCATACTGTTAATAAAGCCCTGTGGCCAATAGAAAACTAGATAGGTGGGGCTAGGAGACTAGGAGGAAAAAGAGGAAGTAGAAGGCGGAGTCGAGATGTAGCCCGGGGAAGGAGCAGGACGCCAGCCGCGGCTCCCCGTGGAAATACTTAGATAAGTAGAAATGGGTTAATAATTAAGACAGAGCTAGCCCATAAACAGTAATGGTAACTGGCCAACAGGATTGTATCAAATACAGAGTCTCTGAATGTTATTTGGGGCTGGCGCGGCTGTGGGCACACGTGGTTGCAGGACCATGGCGACAAGTCCAGGAGGCCGGCAGGGAGGAACCTACTGCAACAGTAACCTGCAGATTAAAAGCATTTGGAACATTCCTTAGCTAGCTAGTATAGTTCCATTTAATGAAATGCTCTGATTTGAAACACTTCCAAATTAGTATACAGTTTTCTGTTTCCACTCTATCTACACTTGGTGAGAAGAATTAAATCCTTAGGCCTTAGGCCCTTTGTGGACATTGGGTAAGAAAACTGTGAGTTAACTGCACAAGTTTCTTTGAGCAATATCCTACATGATAAAGACCATGTGACTGAACTGCTCTTCAACTTTAAAATATAGAATTTAAATTTCACATTATGCACTCATATGACGGGAGATGTTATTCTGTATATATGTTTCTCATACTGGTTAATAAAGCCCTGTGGCCAATAGGAAACAAGATAGGCGGGGCTAGGAGATCAGGAAGAGGAAAGAGGAAGGAGTAGGGAGGAGTCAAGATGTAGCCCAGGGAAGAAGCAGGACGCCTGCCGCTACTCCCCAATAAGCCGACCACGTGGAAATACTTAGATAAGTAGAAATGGGTTAATAATTAAGACAGAGCTAGCCCATAAACAATAATGGTTATTGGCCAACAGGATTGTATCAAATACAGAGTCTCAGAGTGTGATTTGGGGCACACGTGGTTGTGGGACCATGGCGGCAGGACCCGCTGCGGCCGGCAGGAATAACCTGCTGTAACACTCATAAATTTTTTTTCTTCACACCAACATAACCATCTCTTCCTCTATTTGTTTCTTCAAATTTATCACCCACAAACATATCTCATCCATCTACAAAATTTGCAAGAATGAATGTCTACAATATTGCCAAAAATGCTGGAAATAATAAAATCTGAATAGTTTCATTCTGTATGACTGCTAGCACCATGTTAGTCATATTACTTCCACTTAAAGGATAGTTTTTAATCCAACAGTATTCTTTCAGGAAACAAACAAACAAAAGCATTTATGCACCCACTAGCATTTATGCACCATGTACTCTAGTAATGTCCATTTTGTCAATTAGTTAACAAGAATATGGACACATACCTGGCAGAAAGAAAGTTGTCTTCAAATCCATTAAAAAAAAAAGAACAAACACCACCACAACAACAAAAACCCCAAACTCCTCAAAACTGTGAATGTTGAACGTACTGGGTAAGTTGTTTCTATGTATTCCCTGTGTAAAGTTTTGCCAAACTCTTTAGTCAGTGAATGTTATTACAGTCAGAGACTCCTAGCCCTCTACATTCAATCCCATGATTTCTTGAATTTGTCTCATCTAATTGTGCCTGTACCTTTAATTTTGTTTCCATTAGTTGACTGAGCTTTCCTCATTCTACTTAGCTTTCAAAAATCAGTATTAATCATTCATCTGTTCAAGCACCTTATGAGGTAATGGGAATCTACTACTGCTTTCAACTTCCTTTTGAAACATCCATTACCTCTCTTACTGTTTAATACTGAAACATTTCTGGTGTACACATTTAGCCCAATGTAGATAAATGCTGCTCTATAGAATAAAACAACAGGGTATGTAACATTTCTGGAAACAAAAAGAATAAAGTTATTAGAAATGAACTCCCTTAGAAGTCCATTAATCCCTCACTCATATCTGTTGAATATGCTGCCTAAACCACAGTGCACTGCTGACGTAATCTCTGGACAACTTCCTTATTTAATATTCAAAAACTAGGAGAGGAGGCAAGATATGATATTGAGAACATAGTTCATTTTTTCCAGACATTGATAAATTTCTTGTCTATTATAAAAGTGCCTCTTAATTCATTTATTTATTCAAATTTTATTAAGTCCCAGTCTGTGCCCCCAGTGCATACAAAGACACAGATGCTGGAGGATGAACTTTAGGAAGGCCTCGCTCTATCCTCCAGGGATGCTTGGAATTGTAATTGGTGTGCTTGCCTCAGACTTCCCTAATTATTGTGATCTCAACATCATAAAATAAAACATTAAGTAGGTCTTCTATTGTCATTATATATAGATAATTTTAAATTGTTCAGTTGATTACAAAGGTACTTGTTGGGGGATATATGTAATAGTTATAAACAAGAAAATAATTTATTCTATACAGAGGTTTCAAAGTATCATTCAATGTTAAGGAGAAATGATACATTCTTTAGAAAACCTCTGGAAGTCCAGTGTCTTACAGCAGTAGTACACTAAAATTACCTGGAAGGGGTTTTTTTTTTCTTCTCAAGGACACAATCTTTAAAGGAATTTTTTTAAAGTTAGCATACAAACTAATGAGTTTCATTATGAAATCTGTATGTATGTATTGTTTTTATGCACCCTCTTCTTAAATTGTCCTCTCCAGTCAGTGTTCCCTCTGTCCCTCTTGTTGGTTCCCTTCTTCCCCCCAGTAGGAACACTACTTTCATGTCACACATATTATCCTCTCATATTCTCACCTACATCCTCTGAAGACCTCTTTCTCACTTTCCCCTTCCTAATTTTGTGTCACACACACACACATACACACACACACACACACACACACACACACACACACACACACACACACTTGCACACAGGCACTCAGGCAAGCAAGCATACCTTGTGAAACCACACATCTCTGGGACCCATCCCTGAAATGGATTTTCCAGTTAATTGGGTTTGGGGTAAGGGCCAAGGATTCCTATTTGCATTCCTAACAATCTCCCAGGGAATTTTTTGCTGTTGTTCCTGGTCTACATTGGGGGGGAAACACTGGTGTATAGACTTCTTTGAAAACATAGTTACAGAACTGAAAATATCAACTCTTATATGTTAACCATAAATCAGAGTTTAATATTACCAAAAAATGTAGATTGTGCCTATAGTATTTTGTAAATGAGGCCTAGAGACTTATAAGTCTCTAGCCTGTTTCATTCACTCCCCAGGCCCTGTGTCCTTAGCTTTGCCCTCTGGGCATAAAAAAGCAATGCCTTTAAATAATTTATTCACCAACTAAAAGCCTTCTTTTTGGGGAATGCACTCTTTCTCTTTACTCTGGTGCTTTCTGAAATGTTTTGTTATATAAGGAACAAATTACTCCCAAATTCGAGCAAATGTCAACAACTATTACCCTAGTCAAAGCTGATTGTAAACAGTGTAGAATAGAGCTCTTCAGTGTTCTCTTCTGTTGAAGGAGAAGTCAGACAAAATCGATATTAATCTGAGTATCTAGAATCTTACAGTTGAATTTAAATAATGAAATAAAATGTCAAACTTTTCTTCTTACAAAATCCCTTCTTTGCTTCCCAAAACCTAGATGATGTTTTAACTAGATGAGTTTTTACTAATGTATTCCCTGTATACATTCACAGAAACCTTTCAGTGAACTAAATTCCAGAGTAGCCTCAGGTTCTCTAAATGACAAAATGACTGTAGTTAAACAAAATATAAGCAGAAAAGCTTCATTTTCACCCAGAAAAGCCTGTTCTCCACATGGACTGTTATGAAATCAGGCTGGCTGAGGGAGCCTCTGGTACAATGACTCCGCAGTTATTTTAAATATCAGTGTGGGAGGAATGGGGGATGGAATGAACACAAGTTTGATGAATTCCCTTTCCCCACCTCTGGATAAGAGGAAGGAACCCTGGGCAAGATGCTGCTTTATTTACACAGAGGAAGGCATTTGTGGGATAGATTAGACTGATGGCAATGGGGAAAATGGAAAATGAAACTATTAAGTGGAAAACATTTCCATTTATTCACAATTTTAATGCAAAACCAGACAGCAACTAATAAGATAAATAAAAAAAATAATGAATATTACCATTCATCTCTTTGCTGTTTCAGTGTTCTTAATATATTGACCTGGAATATCTGTGTAGATGTTATCATCAGAGTGAAAATTTTCTGTCAGAATCATGATCAAAAGCAGCCTAAACTAAGCAGATATTTTTGGTGAGGTAATTTCTTCCAGGATACCTGCCAACCCCAGGAATTTTCTATATCTGGCTGTTTAAATATGGACTCTCCCTTTCCTCCATCACAGCTTCGTGATACTTTAAATCAAAAGTCAGGATCCCTTATAATTGTTTCTGAATCTCCTTCCAAAATATCATCTCAGAAAAGATAGGAAACAACTGCTCCATCCCCAAAAGCAAATGAGATAAATAGCCTCCTTCTTGTCAGAATGGGATCATGTAATTTAAAGGTAGCCTCATAAATTTAGGTCTCAGCCAGTAATTACCTGAAGAATAGCACAATAGTGTAAATGCTCACAATACTTAAATAAAATCTATATGTGGGGCAGGGAGAGATGACTCAGCAGTTAAGGGTGCTTGCTGATCTTCCCAGAAAACCCGTGTTTAATTCCTAGTACCCACATCCAGTGGCTTACAACTATAACTTCAGCACCAGGAGATCTAATGCCCTCTGATGGGCATCTACACACACATATGAAATACACTCACATAGGTATACATACATACACATAAATACATTATTAAAGAAAATCTGAAAGCAGACACTGCTGACCTGAACAAGGGGGAGCTCATGGACCCCAGTCTGACAGCTGGGAAACCCAGACCCCCTGAATGTGGCAGGACTGGGCAGTCTATGAGGCATCAAGTAATGGATCAGTGTTTATCCTTAGTGTACAAATGGACTTTGGGAGCCCATTCTACAGAGAGGGATACTTCCTCAGCCTAGACACATTGGGAAGGGCCTATGCCCTGCCCCAAATGATGTGACAAACTTTGAAGATCCCCCATGGAAGGCTTCTCCCTCCCTGGGGAGTAGAAAGGGGATGCGATGGGGGTTGGTAAGGGTGATAGTGGAGGATAGGAGGGTGAGGGAACTGGAATTGACATGTAAAACAAGCTTGTTTCAAATTTAAATAAAAAAAAATAAAAAGAAAAGAAAATCTGAAAGTAGAGAAAATACTAAATACTTACCAAATGCATAAGGGTCATAAATAAATATTATTTCAAAAATAAAAGATGAGAGGATAGTTCTGGTAGAGAGGGGATGCTACATATTACAGTATCTGACTGAAACTATACATTGACTGTTACTAGCAATATCAACATGTCTTTTATACTGGATAATTTTGACCAAAGTTTTACCTATATTGATTATTTGTCATCTTTAACCTGGGTTCTGAAGGATAGCCAATGCCATTTTTTTTCTTTTTTATTTAATATTTTTTCTTATTTTACATATCGATTCCAGTTCCGTCTCCCTCCCATCCTTCCATACCCTCCACAAACCCTCATCCCATCCCCCATCTACTCCCCAGGGAAGGTGAGGCCTTCCATGAGGGATCATCAAAGTCTGTCAAGTCATTTGGGGTAGGGCCCTCCCCCTGTGTATCTAGGCTGAGAGTGTATCCCTCCATGGGGAATGAGCTCCAGAAGTCCATTCCTGCACTAGGGATACATCCTGGTTCCATTGTCAGAGGTACCATAGACTTCCCAGGCCTCTTAACTGAGCACTAAGTTCAGGGGCTCTGTGTTGGTCTTATGCTGGTTTCCCAGCTATCAGACTGGAGTTCATGAGCTCCCACGTGTTCAGTCAGCTGTCTCTGTGGATTTCTCCAACCTGGTCTTGACCCCTTTGCTCATCACTGCTCCCTCTCTGCAACTGGATTCCAGGAGTTCGGCTCAGTATCTAGCTGTGGGTGTCTGCTTCTGCTTCCATCAGCTACTAGATGAAGGCTCTAGGATGGACAATGCCATTTTTTCATACTTCATATTTTTTTCTCAGATATAATTCACATAATCTAAAAATTTCATTATTTGTCATCATTCTCCAAAGACATGTTATACTTATTAGCAATCAGTCAAAACTCCTGGCAATCATGACTGTACTATCTGTCTATGGATGTAGAATTTCTATACATTTCATATAAATGGCTGGGATAGTTAATATTGAAAATATAGTACCATATATTAGTTATGTAAAATAATGGAATATTTCATGATATTTTAAGTACATACAATGTACTTTGATCATATTCACATTTCACCCTCTTTTATGCCTCTGTCCTCTCCTGCTGCTCCTCTCCTTCTTGCAGTCGGACTACTTCAACTTTCATGTCTTTTAGTTTCTTTTTTAACCCAGATTATGAACAATAGATGATTAGCCTTTCTGACCCTACATATTTTGCTTACATCATGATCTTCAGTTCTGTTTTTCCCTTTTCCCTACAATTAACACAGTTATACCCTTCTTTGTGACCCAACAATATTCCATTTTGTGTGTGTGTGTGTGTGTGTGTGTGTGTGTGTGTGTGTGCACGCATGGGTAAAATCTTCTTTATCCATTCATCTGTTAATGAACACATAGGCATATTTCATAAAGGGTATTGCGAACAATATGTCAATGAACAGGTGTATGAAAATATCCCTGTTATGTCTAATCTTGTTTTCTCCAAGTTTTTATTCAAGATTGGTAAAGCAAGATCATTTGATAATTTATTTTATATTACCACATGAAGTGATAGGTTTCATTATCAAATTTATTTCAAACAAAATTTGCCTTTGTTGTTTCTCTTTCAATCTTCTTTTCCCCCAGCCTCTCTTCCTCCCTTGTACTATTCTACCCCAGAGACTTTCTTTATGCTTTTCATGTTATATTCCTACCTAATTCCTACCTTGACACCTCTGGTTCCCCACTCTCTCCTGGTCGCCTTTCTAGGCTTCAAAACCTTTATACACTTTTATATCCCTTATTTATATACATATAAACATTAAAAAGTTAGGATCCACATATAAGAATGAACATGTAAATTTTGTCTTTCTGATTCTAGGTCACTTAAAATAATTTCTGGACCATCGACATTTTCCTGCAAATTTAATTTTCCTTTACAGTTAAATAAAATCCATTGTTTATTTATGCAACATTCTCATTATTCATCCATCTGTTAAAATTAATGCTAAGGGAGAAAAAATACAGGAATAAGTATAGACTAATTGGAAGAAAAAATTTTCATCATTTGTTGGAAAGACTGAAGCAAAAAACACTCAGTGTTTTAGTTAGTATCACTATTACTGTGATGAAACACAGCAATTATATTTATGGGGGTATTTGTACACTTTATAAAAATACATTTCTATGATTGGTTTAATAAAGAACTGAATAGCCAAGATCTAGGCAGGAGGTATAGGTGGGGATTTCCAGGCAGAGAGAAAGAGAGGACGTAGGAGGAGATTAATCTAGGCAGAGAGAGATGTGGAAAAAGTTGGAGACACAGAATTGATGGGAGATGTTATTTTGTAAATATGTTTCTCATACTGGTTAATTAATAAATCCCTTTTGGCCAATAGGAAGCAAGATATGCGGGGCTAGGAGACAAGGAGGAAAGAGGAAGTAGTTGGGAGGAGTCAAGATGTAGACCGGGGAGGAAGGATGATGCCAGCCGCAGCTCCCCGATGACCATGTGGAAATATTTTGATAAGTAGAAATGGATTAATAATTAAGACAGAGCTAGCCCATAAACAATAATGGTAACTGGCCAACAGGATTGTATCAAATACAGAGTCTCTGTGTGTTATTTGGGGCCTGCACGCCAGACCAGTGGCGGGCGGGCTGGCGGAAGACATACATACAACACAGAATGGGATAGAGGTAAAAATCCATGTGATAGAATGTACATTGATAAAAAGTATGGGTTAATTTAAATTACAAGAGCTAGTGAAAAATGCCTAAACTAATGGTCAACCTTTCATAATTAAAATTAAGTCTCTGTGTTGTTATTTGGGAGCTGTCTGGCAGGGCAGAGAAAGACTTCTTACAATACTATGAAAAAGTTGCAGAGGAAAATGTTTATTCAGTTTACTCCTCCATATCACAGTTCTTCCTCAAAAGAAGTCAGGACAGCAACTCAAGCAGGACAGGGACCTGGTGGCAAGAACTGATGCACAGACTTGCTCCCCATTGTTTGCTCAGCCTGCTCTCTTATAAAGCCCAGGACTACCAGTCCACCATGTGCTGGGGCCTCCCCCATTTACCATTAATTAAGAAAATGTCCTACAGGCTTAACTACAGCCAGATCTTATGGAGGAATTTTCTTACTTGAGCCTCTGTTCTCTCTGATTACTCTAGCTTGTGTCAAGTTGACATAAAGATAACCAGTACATTCAACATCTTTGAGAAAATGAAAGGAGTGATAAAATATGTTTACATACAAGTTAAATCACTTAATATTTACAAAAAGTGAATTGGTTATTGCTATCCTGACTTTATAATGAAGAAAATATGATATGTTGTTATTAATTAATTTTCTAAAAGTTATAACTAATACATGATATGAAGAGGACATAAAATAATATTTTTCTAATTCTAAAACTAGGAAAAGACATAGAGAACAAGAATGTTCACAGCCCTTGTGACAATTCATCATCACCCAGAGAGATATGGAACATGTTCCCCTCATCTGTTAAAATTGGTCTAAGGAAAGACTTTGGGCTTCCTAGGTGCTCCTAATATACCTAGGAAAATCACCACCATAGATAATATTTCAGCACAAATTTAAATGACGTGGAGAGTGAGCAGAAAATTATGCTCCAGCAGCAGTAAGAGCTGAGTGAATTATTATTGGCAGTGAACAGGACAGTAAGGAAGAATAGATTTGAAGGACACAAATTTGAAGTGGGTGAAAAGAGGATTGGAAGTGAACATAGAAATAAAAAACAAGACTAATAGGTTCTTCTCACAGTAACTACAGAGGTGAAAGGAGGCTGATGATAGGTAGCTCCACAGTATTAATATAGTTCAAGAAAATGCTTTGGGAAGGTGAAAAGCTATGGGAATATTTGCAGACTGGGACAAATGAATCCACAGAAAGTGAGAATTGAAGGGGGAAAGGATAGAAAGATTTTTTTTTATAATGGTAAAGACTAATTAAGATAGGTAGCAGGGTAAGAAAATAATGGAATTCTGATAATTAGAACAGAAATTGAATAAAAGCCAAAGACAAATATAGTATTCACTTGCTATTGCATCAAAATAATTTTCAGTAAAATTAATTTTCAGTGTTACATGACTTTCTGAAACAATACTTATGAATTATATATAAGTGAGAAAATATGTAATAGAGTTTACTCACAGCCAGAGATTGCACGGGTTCATTAAGTGGTAGGGCAAAGCCCTGAACTTTAAATTTGCTAATGAGATCACATAGAGATGCACATTAGAAATCTAAGCAAGACCATTTCACATTAAATTGAATATATTGAAATTTACATGAGACTCTGATTTTGAAACAAAAACAAATGAAATTCAAAATTCATGTTCATATTCAAATGCATTAAATAGCAGATAATTATGAGTCTAATAGAGGAAGAAGCTACATTGTCAAATCAAGAAATAATGAGCACTGATTACACTAGTGGCCAGAGCCCTAAATAATTGATTTATAGTTGTGGTCTTTTTTTCTCCTTGATTTCAGGCAGACTACATTTTAGACACTGAGCTGTATACACTGTTAATTCTAGCAATTGTGCCTTTTAAAAATTCAACCAGGTGAGAAGGAGGCTTTTTTTCCTTTATTTTGAACAGTCTTTTTTTATTTTACATACCAGTCTCAGTTCTTACTCCCTCCCCTCCTCACAATCCCCATATCCCACCCTCCACCATCTCATCCTCTATCTCAGAGAGAGTAAAGCAAAGAAGGAGTTTCTTAAACATTACTCAAACCAATGTATCTGTTCCTTTATCTTAATTCATGTTACTGAGAGTTCTGCCTTCATAATTTTAAAACCTCATCCAGGTACAGAATATTTTACTGCTGACACCATTTCTGAGAAATGTTCTTCTATACAACTATGCACTGAGGTTTATACATGATTATAATTATATTATTATTATTATTATTATTATTATTACTATTGGTTTTTAAGACAGAGTTTCTTTGTGGCTTTGTGGACTATCATGGAACTATCTCTTGTAGACCAGACTGGTCTCAAACTCACAGCAATCAGCCTGCATCTGCCTTCTGAGTACTGGGATTAAAGGTGTGCACCACCACCACCTTGCTTGTACTTACATTTTACTTTTTATTTTTTAAAACAGTTTTAGTTTTAAATACATTTGATCACATTCTTTCCCTTCCCCAAATCCTAGATTTTCGTTCTCTCCCAAATCATCCAACTTTTAGTTTTCTCAAAAAATAAACAAAACCCCATTAGAACAACCCCCTAAAAACCAAGAAGACAAAATAAAACATCACACCCAAATAAAATCACACACACATACACACACATAGAACGGAGTCAATTATATGTTGGTCAGCTATGACTGAGCATAAAGTCTGTCCTGGAGTGGTTGATATACCCAATATCCATTGGAGAAAATTGACTTTCCCTCACTCAACAAGTATAATGACATTTCAATTGTTATCCTTTACCCAGTGGCTACATTTTCATTCATTCATTCATTCATTCATTCATTCAAAAATCACAAAATAAAACATTATAATATAAAATAAAACTATCACATCAAAGTTGAATAAGACAAATCAACAAAAGGAAAAGTGCCAAGAATCAAGAGACCCACTTATTTGAACACTCAGGAATCTAATAAAAATGCTAAACTAGAAGTTATAATATAAGCACGGAATACCTGGTGTAGACCTGTACAAGCCCTGTGCTTGCTGCTTTAGTCTCTGTTAGATCATATGAGCTTTGCTCATGTTAATATAGAGGGCCTTGTTTTCTTGGTGTTCTCCATCCCCTCTGGCTCACTGTTTCCCCTTCCTCTTCCTTCGGGTTCTCTGATCTCTAAGGGGAAGGATTTGGTAGAGACATCCCATTTAGGGGTAGAATGTTCAAGGTTTTTCATTCTATGCATGATGTCTGGCTATGTGTCTCTGTATTTGTTCCCATTTGCTGCAGAAGGAAGCTTCTCTGATTATGTCTGAGTGTGGCATTAACCTATGAATTTATCAAAATAACAGAGATCATTTTGTCAATACATTTCTTAGACCAGCATTTTTTTAGGGCTATCTAGTCTCAAATTCTTGGTCACTCAAGCAGTGTCAGGTATGGGTATTATCTTGTGGAGTGACTCTTAAGTCAAATCAGTTACTGGTTTGTTATTTCCACAAGCAGACCCAGAAAGACAAATATAGTATTATTTGGTTATATGTGGATACTAGCTGTTAAATCAATGACAACAAGCTACAATCCATAGAACCACAGATAGTAGGTATTGAGTAAGGGACAAGAGGGAACAGATAGATTTCCTTAGGAAAGGTAAATAGAATATATATATATATATATATATATATATATATATATATATATATATATACACACACACACACACACACACACACACACACACACACACACATATATATATATATATATATATATATATATATATATTGAGGGGGCTGGAATGGGAGGAATAAGTGGGAAGGGAGTGGAGAGAGAGGTTGTAGGGGGGAACATGGGAAGAGACAGATAAAATTAAGGGGCTTTGAAGAGTAGTATGGAAACCTAATACAGTAGAATCTTCCTAAACTAAATAAGTATATCAAGACAATCTAAATAAAATTGGCAAATGATGGAGGAGACAGAGCCCTGTGACTGGCTATGTCTTGTCATCACTATTGGGATTGGGTTATATCTAATTGAGCTGTTAGTCAAATGGGAGCCTTTGGAACACCCCCGCCCCAAACAACCCAGGCTGTTGCCAAGACTATAGGTTTCTCTCCCCAGACAGACAGCAAGTCCCTATTGCTTAAGACAACAACTATAGAGCTCATTGAACATGGAGATGTTGAGCTGGTTCCTACACACACTCTTCACCCCTAAGTCCCAGTGTCTTTGGTACAGGAAGTTACTCTGTATACTATGAAAAGAGAAGCATAAACAGTGAACCAGCCACAAATCTCTTATCTACAGTGGCGTGCTTGCTATAAAATATGCTAGGACAATAAGGGTTGCACTTTCTGTTCTTATAACTTGATTTGTTGCATACAGGTTCCTTCTACCAAGAATTCTCTCCTGTTATTTTTTATTTCTCACTATTACCCCTCTTTCCTCTGTCTTTACATTTAAAATCTCCTTAAGACCTACCTAAGTATGCTTTTCCTAGAATCATATGTGTTTAAAACCTTGATTATAGTTGTTTAACAAACATGATTTTGTATCTGACTAGGTAGTCAAATGGCAATGGAAAATGGATTATATGGAGAACAAACAAAGGAAGATAAGGTCACGTAGAACAACAACATATTTAACAGATAAAACCAACTCTGCCTACATATTCTTCATCCTTCTCAATTTTTATGCATGTTGAATGCAAATTCATTTTTCTTCCAATAGCTGACACCTTAATTTCCTGTTCTGAAGCTAATGCAATATACTTCTTTTCCCTTGAGACTTATTTCCTGAACAGACTGATAGAGCCCTCTTTATTCTGTAGCTGTAGAAAGCAAGAAGGACCTGTGATGATATTTCCTTTAGGAACAGATTTTAACTAGCAATCAACAAGTGTAAAGCTATAAATAAATACCCTAGCATAGTTCATGAAAAGGCAAAACTATGGATTGTTTTAGCACATATAGGTGACAAGCTATGATGAAAGGTAAAGAAATAATCAGTAAAAAATTTTGTGACAGTAGTCATCTCTAAGATGAAGAAAAGGGAGAAGATGTCATTAGAGAGACAGAATAAAAGTTGGGTGTGGTGGTTTGCTCCTTTAACATCAGCACTGGTGGATCCCTGAAAGTCACTGGCCAGCTATTCTAGACAAATGAATGAGCTTTAAGTTCAGAAGGAGACCCTGCCTCAAAAACTAAATGTGGAAAGAGATGAAAGAAAGATATCTCATGTAGATCTCAGGCTTTCACACAAACTCATGCACAGATGTATGAACACACACACACACACACACACACCCATAGTAGCAAATATCTATCACACATCCAGCACACATGTTCAAACACAGTAACTAACTAAAATTATTAATTAATTAAAATCTCAATAGGGATCCTTTTGACCCCTGAGAATTATATAACAATCAAAGGAATGTACCATCTCTTGAATATTTATATTGTACTATTTCAAAATCAGCAAACCTTAATAATCTCTAATTATCGAGAATATACTGTATTTTATGTTCTCCTAATATATTTTTTGTATTTGCCTAAAATCTTATTTGAACATAAATTTCTTTGGTGTTTCAACTTTTTTAAAACATTTATTTATTTTATGCTGGACATAATTATTCATGCCTTTTTTTAAGTGAAAACAAACATTTATAAACAGTATTTGGGAATTTGGGTGTTGTTCTTTCCAAACTGCTTCCTCCTGGTAGGGGGCGCTGTCATTGGGGAATCCTAAGAAGACGCAGAAATCCCGGCTGTAGTGGTTGGAAGGCTACATTGTCCCATTGACCCATTGACATTGCTTCAGGGGGTCTTGCTGGATCAAACCACATTAGTCTGGAAGGGATCCAGCTTTTTATTTTCTGTGGAAACAAAATTAGAAATCCTTTTCCCCAGTTACTTGTCCTTAGACTTAAATTTTGAAGTCAAAGCATTATATATATATATATATATATATATATATATATATATATATACATATATATATATATTTAATATATATATATATATTGAATTAATCCAGCAGCATTTTTTCCTTCCATGAAAATACAAAAAAATAATACTATTTCCTATAGGTGTAGATGGAAGTTGCCTTCCTGCCCGTTCCTGCAACCCTTTAGTTCCAAATAAACACACAAAGGCTTATATTAATTATAAACTGTTTGGACAATAGCTCAGGCTTCTTATTGGCTAGCGCTCTCTCTTAATTATTAACCCATTTCTATTCGTTTGCGTATCTCTCTCTGTGTGGTCTAGGTTACCAGAGAATGTCCAGGTGTCCTACCTTCCCGTTAGCATCTCTCTGACTCCAACTATTACCTTTCTCTTTCCTGTTTGTATTTCCTGCCTGGTTAAATCCTGACTGTCCATTGGCTGAAACAACTTTATTAACCAATCAATAAGAGAAACATATATTCACAGCATACAGAGACATCCCCATCTCATAGGTACTTGAACTTCAAACCCTGACCATAATAGTTCCAGGCATAAAGGTACAGTTTGCACATTCCTTTTAGGGATTTTTCCAGTTATTTATTATTATTTCTTATTTTACATATTGATACCAGTTCCCTCCCCCTCCCTCCCTTCCATGCTTCCCAATCCCCCTCCAGTCCCATTCCCCCCACTCAACATGGAAGTTGATGCCTTCCAGAAGGGTTCATCAAAATATGTCAAGTTATTTGGAGTAGGGACTAGGCCCTCCCTCCAGCCTCTAGGTTAAGGGAGTATCCTTCCATGGGCAAAGTGTCCCCAAAGTCCTTTCATGCACCAGGGATACATACTGGTTCCACTGTCAGAGGTTCCTTAGACTGCCCAGGCCTTCTAATTAAGACCCACATTCAGGGAGTCTGATCAGTACAATACTGGTTTCCCAGCTATCAGTCTGGGGGTTCATGAGCTCCCTCTTGTTCATGTTTGCTATCTCTATGATTTCTATAGCCTGGTCTTGCCCTCTTTTCTTTTCTTTTTTTTTTCTTTCTTTTTTTTAATTTTTTTTGCTTTTATTTTACACATCATTCCCAGTTCCCTCCTTCTCCCTCCCTCTCTCTTTCACTCTATCCCACCCTCCCATGCCCCCTGACCACACGCCCCTCCCACCCAACCCCGAATCCACATGTAGGGAAAGGCATTTAAAGTAGCCTTTCCACTGTTGCTCAGATAGTTAGTTGCAGTCATTATTGTAGGTCTCTGGATATTTCTCTAGAGTCAGTTTTCTCTTCAAACCTACAATGGCTCCTTCTATTATGGTATCTTATTATATTTTATTTTGTTCTCCTCTATTTGTCCCTTAACTAAATCTTCCTAGTCCTACATGTTCTCCTCTCCTCCCCTTCTCTTTCTCATAACTCCCTCTCCACTCACTACTCCCCTACCTGCTCCCAATATGCTCATGAGATCTTGTTCCTTTCCCCTTCTGTAAGGGACATTGTAAGAATCTCTTAGGTTCCTCCATGTATCCTAGTTTCTCTGGCGGTATGAATTATAGGCTGGTGGATCTTTGCTCTGCGTCTAAAATCCATATATGAGTGAGTACATACCATTTTCCTCTTTTTGTGACTGGGTTACCTCACTTAGGATGATTTTTTTCAAGTTCCATCCATTTGCCTGCAAATTACAAGATTGCATTGTCATCCCCCCCAAGTAGTATTCCATTGTATAAATGCACCACATCTTCTTTATCCATTCTTCAGTTGAGGGGCATCTGGGTTGCTTCCAGATTCTTGCTATTAAAAATAATGCTGCTATGAACATAGTTGAGCACATGTCTTTGTTTCAAAAACTTGTCAGTTTGAGGAGAAGGGTCCTATTTATTAATTGTTGATCTCAGTGTCTGCGCTACTGGTGTTACGTTCAGGAACAAGTCTCCTGTACCAATTTCTTCAAGGGTAGCTCCCACTTTCTCTTCAAAGAGGTTCAGTGTGGCTGGATTTATGTTGAGGTCTTTGATCCATTTGGACTTAAGTTTTGTGCAGGGTGATAGACATGAGTCTATATGCAGTTTTGTATACACCATCATCCAGTTGTGCCATCACCATTTGTTGAAGATGCTTTCCTCCTCCCATTGTATACTTTTAGCTGTTTTGTCAAAGATCAGGTGTTCATAGGTGTGTGGGTTAACATCAGGATTTTTGATTTGATTCCATTGGTCCACCTGTCCATTTTTGTACCAATACCAAGATTTTTTCAGGGCTATAGCTCTATAGTAGAGCTGGAAGTCAGGGATGGTGTAGCCTCTTGAAGTTCCTTTATGGTACAGGGTTGTTTGGTATCCTGGGTCTTTGTTTTTCCATGTAAAGTTGATTATCATCCTTTCAAGGTCAGTGAAGAATTGTGCTGGGATTTTGACAGGGATTGCATTGAATATGTAGATTGCTTTTGGAAAGATTGCCATTTTTACTATGTTTATTGTACCTATCCAAGAGCATGGGAAATCTTTCCATTTTCTGGTATCTTATTTAATTTCTTCCCTTAAAAACATGAAGTTTTTGCTATATAGGTCTTTTACTTGTTTGGTAAGCGTTACCCCAAGACACTCTTTGTTGTTTGTAGCTAGTGAAAGGGTGATCTTTCTGTGATTTCATTGTCAGTCCCTTTATCATATATATGTAGTAGGGCTACTGATTTTTTTTAGTTTATCTTTTATCCTGCTAGTTTGCTGAAGGTATTTATCAGCTGTAGGAGTTTCCTTGTAGAGTTTTATGGGTAACTTACATAAACTATCATATCATCTGGAAATAGTGACAATTTAACTTCTTTCTTTCCAATTTTAATCCCCTTGATCTCCTTTTGTTGTCTTTATCGCTTTAGCTAGAACTTCAAGTACAATATTGAAGAGATATGGAGAGAGACGGCAACCTTGTCTTGTTCCTGTTTAGAGGAATCGCCTTAAGCTTCTCTCCATTCAGTTTGATGTTGGCTATTGTTTTACTATATATTGCTTTTATTATGTTTAGGTATGTTCCTGTTATCCCTGATATTTCCAAGACCATTATCATAAAAGGGTGTTGAATTTTGTCAAAGGCTTTTTCAGCATCTAGTTACATGACCATATGGTTTTTGCTTTCGGTTTGTTTATATGGTGCATCACTTTGATAAATTTTTGTATGTTGAACCATCCCTGCATTCCTGAAATGAAGCCTACTTGGTCATGGTGGATGATTTCTCCAATGTGCTGTTGGATTCAATTTGCTAGTATTTTATTGAGTATTTTTGCATCAATGTTCATGAGGTGTATAGTTCTGTACTTCTCTTTCTTAGATATATCTTTGTGTGGCTTGGGTACCAAGGTAATTGTTGCCTCATAAAAAGAGTTTAGTAATAAACCTTCTGCTTCCATTGTGTGAAACAATTTGAGGAGTATTGGTATTAGCTCTTCCTTGAATTTCTGGTAGAATTCTGCACTGAAGCCATCAGGTCATGGGATTTTTGTTTGGAAAGCTTTTGATGACTGTTTCTCTTCCATTAGGGGATATAGGTCTATTTAAATTGTTTATCTGTTCTTGATTTAATTTTGGTAAGTGATAGTTTTTCAGAAATTTGTCCATTTCCTTTGAATTTACAAATTTTGTGGAGTACAGGTTTTCAAAGTATGACCTAAATATTTTCTGGATTTCCTCAGTGTCTGTTGTTTTGTTCCCCTTTTCATTTCAGATTTTATTGATTTGCATGTTCTCTCTCTGCTTTTTTGTTAGTTTGAATATAGGTTTGTCTATCTGGTTGATTTTCATGAAAAACCAACTCTTTGTTACATTGTCTCTTTGTATTGTTTTCCTAGTTTCAACTTTATTGATTTTAGCCCTCAAATTGATTATTTCCAGGTGTTTACTTCTCTGGGTGAGTTTACTTCCTTTTGTTCTAAGGCTTTCAGTTGTGCTGTTAATTCTCTAATATGACTATCCTCAATTTTCTTCATATGGACACTTAGTGCAATGAACTTTCCTCGTACCACTGCTTTTAAGGTGTCCCATAAGTTTGGTTATGTTGTGTCTTCATTTTTGTTGAATTCTAGTAAATCTTTCATTTCCTTTTTTATTTTTTCCTTAACCCAGGAATGGAGCAATTGTGCATTGTTCAGTTTCCACAAGTTTGTAGCATTTCTGCAATTTGTGTTGTTGTTGAATTCCAACTTTAAAGCATGGTGGTCTGATAAGATAAAGGGGAGTATTCCATTTTTTTGTACCTGTTGAGGTTTGTTATGTTGCCTAGTATGTGGTCAATTTTAGAGAAGTTTCCATGTGGAGCTGAGAAGAAGGTATATTCTTTTGTGTTTGGATGGAGTATTCTATAGATATCTGTTAAATTCAATGTGGATATAAATTCTGTTATTTCTTCTGTCTCTTTGTTATGTTTCTGTCTGGTTGTTCTGTCTATTGGTGAGAGTGATATTTTGAAGTCTTCCACTATGAATGTGTGAGGTTTTATGTGAGCTTTTCATTTTAGTAGCATTTCTTTTATGAATATGTGTACCTTTGCATAGGGGCATAGATGTTCAGAATTGAGACTTTACCTTGGTGGACTTCTCCTATGATGAATATAAAATGACCATGTTCATCTCTTTTGATTGATTTTGGTATTGAGATAGCTATACCTGTTTTCTTCTTGTGTCTTTTTGATTGCAAGATCTTTTCCCAACCCTTTACCCTGAGGTAATATCTGTCTTTGAAGCTTAGATGTTTTTCTTGTATGCAGCAGAAGGATGGATTGTTTCTTTGTATCCATTCTCTTAACCTTTGTCTTTTTATAGGTGAGTTATTACCATTAATGTTGAGGAAAAGTAAGAACCATTGATTGTTAATTCTTGTTGTTGGGAGCCTGCAGTCTCCAGACCCCGCCCCTGATGATGGGTGGGACACTCATGGCCAGGTCATCACTATGTCAGGCTTTACGTGGCTGTTCAAGCCTTTACCTGGCTGCATAGGGGACCCCGTTACGCATGCACAAGCCCCCCTTTTAAAGCAAGCGTGCCAAGTGCACCCCCTTCTCTCTCTGGGGCCCCTTTTCTCTTTCTTTGACCCCCCTCTCTCCCCTGCTTTCAACAAACTCCCCTCTCTCAATAAACTCCACGTGGGCGCTGAGTGTTTGTGTTTCTTAGGCAATAGCTGCAGCAAAAGAACAACATTGGTGCCAAAACCCAGTCAGGCTCTCCTCAAGGACTCGGTGGCCTTCTGCTGGTGGGCAGATAGCCAGAGACACTTGGGGATCCTGATTCCGAACCAGAGGCCCACTTCCATCCACCCATTTGCTGGAAATACCATCCCACACCAGCTTCAATTAGGTAAGGTACCCTTTTTTAAAAATTTCAACCCTTAGGGTACGGTACATTCCTCAAGGGTGGAAGACATATTGCCCCTGGCAGTATATCTGATTCCTGCTTCAAGCCACTCTGCTCTCAGACTGCTGAGTCCTCAGGCGTCTGTTGGCCCTGGCAAAATTTTTGGGCTGACGAGCTTCGAATAACGCTCTGCCATTATCTGCTTATCGTGTGGCCACGCTCTTGAGCTGACGAATTGGTCACTTCTCACTCCACCCATGGGGAATAAACCGACCAAGGAAATACCCCCCACCACTCCACTGGGATGCCTAATAGAAAATTTAAAACCCTTTCATTTAATGCTACTTGTTAAGGCACCCAGACTTATTTACCTTTGTACTGAAAAGTGGCCTAGATATCCCCTAGAAAATGATTGAAATTGGCTGTGTAACAGCTTTCTAGATCCCAATATCTTAGGGGATCTTTCAAATTACTGCCAGTGAACAGGTAGATGGAAGGAGTTTTTTCTACCTGTCTGCAGAACAATCTCTTTCCCTAGACTTGTTTCTGTTTTCTTCCCACCACTCTAAAACTCTCCTGCCTGCCACAGCTGCAGCCTGTCTCAGGGCAGTGGGCTGGGCTGAGGTAGCATCTGCTCAAGATACTCTGAAAGTTTTTCATTTTTCCTCACGAATGAGGTTTTTGGATTTTGTGCTGGGCCTAGCACCACTCATGCTAAGTGGTGCATTCGTTTCTCAGACCCACGAGGGGGTCTCTCGGGTTTTATACCCTAGCACTGCCCTTAGACTGGTACATACATTTCTCAGACCTACGGTGGTTTTTTTTGGATGTTGTACCCCTTGAACTCTGGTGTCCTGTTAGTTTCACAAAGCCATCTGCCTCACTCATGGAGAGAAAAAGCCAACAAAATTATATCTCAAAACTTTGTAATTTCTGCCAGCTGTTGGGAATGTCTTGACTATGTGGCCTAGCCTCACCCCCCCAGTGGTTCTTTAATCTGCTACACCAGATGCCTAGGCAGAGGGACAGTCTAGCCAGCTTCTGCCACCAACAGAACCTGTAATTCATTTACCTTTTGCCTTTTATTCTTTGTCTCTAATTTCTTTTTTCACTGACTATGTTATATCTGTAAATGTGATTTAAATTTAACTTTATATAAAAATAAGCTAACTCTACAACTTAAATTCAACTGTACTAAGTCAAATATTTCTAAATTATTATGTGTCTTTAAATGGTGGTAAACATTTAAGGTTATAAATGTCTATTTCAAACTAATAAAATATTTATGCCACCCAGTCCTTCCTCTAAGCTGTTTATAAAGGTTAAGCCTCTATTATCAAAGGGAGGTTTTCTCTACCTCTTTGTCCTGTACAAGTGTAAGTCTAACCTACTAAGTTAAAACCAGCTTGGATCCAGTTTTCCAGACAGATTAATTAATTATAGGAATGAACCCTCACCTAGCCACCTATGTGTTTAAGGCAAGTAACTAAAGACAAATTTTGTACACTAAGGTATACTAAACAGTCAGATGGCCCTCAAATGCTCAGAGATCTAGAGAATATGGCATTTAAAAAAGCTTTTATAACAGAGAAACAGGCCAGCTGCTGGCACCACCCATTTCCTCCAAGAAGATTGATGGACACCAAAGAAGCTCCACCACAAATGTGACAATGCTAGCCACTGAGAAATCCTGCCTTTCATCTCAACTGCTGCAAAGGGCTCTAAGGACCATGGACAAGAGGGCAATGGAATCGACTTTCCATATTGCTTGGGCCAATGGTAGGTAAGTCTTCCAAAAGCTCCTAATCCACAGGTAGTGTGCCATCAGCAGAAGGCAGATGTCCTTAAAGTCTCTAACCTCAACAACTGTGGATGACCTGGGGGTGGCTGTCCATGCTGCCAGCTAGTGAGTCTCTGTTACTCTCTAATCATTCAGGTAGAATTTTATCCTTCTCAAGAACTCTGATGCTTTTGACGACTGGTAGTTTTGTCAGCTTAAAGCAGCAGCCAAGGTTCCAATTGTTACAAAACATATTTCAGAAATGGATATTTTAAGGTTGCTACTGTTTATGGTCTTAACATTAATCAATAAAATTTTAATGAGCTACTAATCCAATTCTGACAGTACTAAACACCATACTATGCCACTATATGATCATAACTGTACCTATTAGCTCAAAACTAAGGTGCTTTTTCATTGTGCTAAAAATCTGCCAGTTGTATTTGTTAATTATTTTAGCCAAATCATTTCTAACCTGAGTATGCAGCTAATGTATCTTAATATTTGTTTTCACAAGCTCAAAGGATTCTTGTAAGTTCCAGGCAGCCGAATTGGACCCATCCACATAGGTCAGATTCACTCCAAATATAATATTCAAACTTCCCCTGGTCCCAAGACTCCCTTCCCTCACCTTGGGAACCCTTCCCTCACCTTACAATTCTCCCCTCAATTACCAGGACCCAGGGAAAAAAAAACTTTTGTTTTCTAAACCTAACCTTGTCCTCTGCTCTGCTAACATCTTGCCAGGTCTCAGAGACACCAGAGTTCTATACTGTCAGGACTGCAATGTAACAACCAGCTACCAGGACCTGGCAGCACACCAGGTTTTTCGGATCCCCCAAAGATGATCAAGCCCCATGTCAGCAGGAAGCAGTCTTTTGAGAACTCAATGTCCTTATTTCCTAACCTGTCATGCCCAACCACCACCTTTTTAATAACAATAAGAAGTGGGAATGTTGGGAACCTGCAGTCTCCAGACCCTGCCCCTGACGATGGGCAGGACGCTCATGGCCATGTCATCACTATGTCAGGCTTTACCTGGCTGTTCAAGCCTTTACCTGGCTGCACAGGGGACCCCATTACGCATTTGCAAGTCCCCCTTTTAAAGCAAGCATGTCAAGCACCTCTCTCTCTCTCTCTCTCTCTCTCTCTTTCGCTCTTTCTCTCTCTCTCTCTCTCACTCTCTCTCTGGGGCCCCTTCTCTCTTTCTTTGACTCCCCTCCCTCTCTCTCTTTCTCTCTTTCTCTCTGCTTTCGGTTGGCCACCACCTACCCCCCTTTCTCTCCCCTCTCTCCATAAACTCCACGTGGGCGCTGAGTCTCGTGTTTGTGTTTCGTAGGCAATAGCAGCTGCAAAAGAACAACACTTGTTGTTTTATATGTGTTGTTGGCAGTGGTATAGTGAGCCTATTTGCTCTGCTTTTTCTTTAGGGTTTAGCTAAATTGGGATTGTCTATTGCCTATGTGTTTGTGAGAGTAGTTAACTTCCTTGGGTTGGAGTTTTCCTTCCAGAACTTTCTGTAGAGCTGGATTTGTGGATATGTATTGTGAAAATCTGGCTTTATCATTGAATGTCTTGTTTTCTCCATCTATAGTGATTGAGAGTTTCGTTGATATAGTAGGCTGGGGGTGACATCTGTAGACTCTTAGTGTTTGTAGAACATCTTTCCTAGACCTTCTGGCCTCAAAAATTTCACTGGAGAAGTCAGGTGTAATTTTGATAGTTCTGCCTTTGTTTGTTACCTGTACTTTTTCCTTTGCTGCCCTTAATATTCTTTCTTTATTCTGTATGTTAGGTGTTTCGATTATTATATGGCGAAGGGTGATTTTCTTTGGTTTAGTCTATTTGGTGTTTGGTACGCTTGTTGTAATTTCATAGGCATGTCCTTCAGATTGGGAAAGTTTTCTTTGATGATTTTGTTGAATATGTTTTCTGTGCTTTTGAGCTTGGCTTCTTTGCCTTCTTCTATGCCAATTATTCTTAGCTTTGGTATTTTCACTGTGTTCCACATTTCCTGGATGTTTTGTGTTAAGGATTTCTGTAATTTAAATTTTTTTTGGTCAATGAATCTATTTCCTCGAGTTTATCTTCAGCACCTGAGATTCTCTTTTTGATCTATTGTATTCTGTTGGTCCTGCTTGCATCTGTAGTTCCTGATAATTTACCCAGTTTTTCTATTTCCAGTATTCCCTCAGTTTGTGTTTTCTTTATTGTCTCTATTTCAGTTTTCCAGTCCTGAACTGTTTGAATTGTTTCCTTCATCTCTTTGATTGTTGTTTCTTGGTTTTCCTTATTTTATTTAAGAGGTTTGTTCATTTCTTGCATTTTTTGCTTGGTCTTTTCCTCTGTTTCTTCCAATTTTTTGTTTGTTTTTTCTTACATTTCTTTTCTTTTTATTTTTTCCTATTTTACTTATGGAATCCAATTCCCTCTCCCTTCCTCCCTCTCTCCTTCCCTCTCTCCTTCTCTCTCACCCACCATTCTCCCATTTCTTTAAGGGGTTTTTTCATATCATCTTTGAGGGCCTCTATCATTTTTATGAAATTATTTTTTAAGTCGTTCTCTTTTGCTTCCTCTGTTTTGGTATGTTCAGTTCTAGTTGGTATAGACTCCCTAGATTCTGGTCATACTGGTCTTTCTATTGTTGGGTGTTTTCTTGTACTACCATCTTCCCATGCTTGTTTTAATAGGTACAGGTGGAATCTTTCTCTCTCTACCCTGTTCTCCAGGTGGGTGTAGGTGGGTCACGAATTTGATGTCCGCAACTCTGGATGATCCAAGCTTTCTTGGAGGTCTCTCTTCTGGCAGAGGGTAGGCATGGGGTTCAAAGTTCATGAAGTGTGTGCAGCCTCAAGGTGGTCCTTTGGCAGAGAGCTGTAGGTGATGGCAATCAAAGATGAGGCAAGTGTGGCTTCAAGGTGGTCCCTCATGGATAGGCCAGTCTGGTGTGCTCAGAGCAGACCCAGGAAGTTCCATGAACTCTGGCCCAACGCTCACTGGAGCATCAGGCCAGCAAGGCAAAAGGCTTGCAGATTGCTTTTTGAATAGTTGCTATGAGTTATAAAGTTCTTCATTAGAGAAGCATCTACCACTGATTCTACTTCTCCCCCAAACAACACGGAATATTCATGAGCATAAAGTCTCTCTGACTAATTGACCTTAGTTTTCTCATATAAAGTGAATTCAAATGATTCATTTGACCAGGTAAAGATATTTCCAGATTTTACACATGACTCAGTAAGTATGGGCATATGTAGTTTCTCATAGCTGAAGCTCAATAAATTTTACCTTTTAAAAGTCATAGTCAGGGAAACAGTGAGATGGTTCAATGATTAGGAAAAAAAAAGGTGCCTGCAGCCATGCCCAAGGATCTGAGTTTTATCTGAGTTCTATCCTCATGACCCACATGGTAAAAAGAAACAATCTGACTCCTGAAATCTGTCCTCTAATCTCTACCTACATGCCATGCATGCATACAACACCCCCCCACACACACACAAATCAATAAATGCAATTTTAAATTTTAAAATATTATAAAGTTATAGTTGAAGATAATACATTTTTATTTTATAATCCCACTCCAAGTAAAACCTTCCAGTTACTTTAAACTATTGCCTATATAACCTCCAGACATTTCAGGGTCTTATATTTTATGTTTTGGAAAAGGTGGGGATCATAACTATCCTGTTCCCTGCATTGCCAACTACTAGATGTTTATCACCCAAAGCAGTGACTAACATGGAGAAACATTTTCAAAATTTGTTATTAAGTTATGACACTTTTAGATAAAAAGAAAATTTTAAAAGTTTAGTATTACTTGCCTATAGGTATTGATAATGGAGTAATTGTTACTTCTTTCTTATTCTTCTGTATAATGTTGCATTTTCATCACTAAACATATGTAAGTATTAAAATTATAAATCAGTAATAAAAATGGCCTGGATCTGAAAAGGGATATACCAGTTGTACAAAAAAAATTTCCAGGTGAAACAGCTTACTTTTATAAAGTGGTAAAAAAAATGGCAAATGGAGTCTGATTCCACTGCCTGCCTGTGCTTTTAAAAGTCTGTGTTATTTATGTTGACTACTCATGTTTGGTTAACAAATCAAGGATCATCCTGAAGATTCTCAGTTGGCAAGAACATAGATGGTAATTGCAGTCCTTAACAGATGGAATCTGCTGATACAAAAGGTCACTCTAAAAATTAATTGTTTTATATCCACAGAGCTATGAAGACAGGAAAGAAGTTTCATCCCTGCCATAAGATAGTAATTCCAGAAGAGTTCTATCAATATATTCAAAAGACAAAGACACCAACCAAAGGCCATCAAGACCATTGTTAGAGAATGGTAGCCAGGCTGATAGATAAAGAGAACAAGTGTGTTTCCATGTAGTTATAATATCAGAAGCAACACAGATAAAATTTACACTAATAATAGTATACTGCACTCTTGCTGTTAGTGACTCTGGACCTTAAGTGGTTCAATGATCAATTAAATGGAGA
Source organism: Cricetiscus sungorus (assembly GCA_030556225.1). Lineage (NCBI taxonomy): Eukaryota > Metazoa > Chordata > Mammalia > Rodentia > Cricetidae > Cricetiscus > Cricetiscus sungorus. The sequence continues at coordinate 3,777,155 of JANBXA010000405.1, read as the reverse complement.
AAAGTTTAAAACATTTGGTAGTATAATACTCAAAATGCTAAAATTTGTCAGTACAAAATTCTTTAGAAATAAATTTTTAAGACTAAAAGTAGTGCCAAGTTTTATAGGGAAAATGAATGGGTGTTTCAGTTGTGAGATTAAAATAAGAAATTTGTTTGTTAAATCTTATTTTTTGTTTGTTTGTTTGTTTTTTGTTTTTTTGAGACAGGGTTTCTCTGTATTGCTTTGCAGCCTGTCCAGGAACTGGCTGTGTAGACCAGGATGGCCTCAAACTCACAGAAATCCATCTGCCTCTGCCTCCCAAGTGCTGGGATTAAAGGCATGTGCCCCCAATGCCTGGATTGTTTTATAATCTTAATAAGATGACAGAATTTATGTGGGCAAAAAGTTATGAGCTCAAGAAATGCAAATTAAATCTTAAATGCATAAAAAAAGTTGGGCTTTAAAGATCATGGTCATTAGATGAAGTTAATGAAGATGTTTGTTTCTTTCATATTTCCATCATTCTAAAGGCCCCATAATGTGTTTCATTATAGAGGGTCTGTAATAACAATATAATCAGAAAAAAAGTTGAATTACAAGTAGTATAGAATCTGTAAAAAGCAGATATAACAAAAAATTATTTAAAATTTAAATCATTCAAATTAGAGTTTTTAACATGAAAATTATCTGAAGAGTTCACTAACGAATTAATGAATAAAATAGATGTGATTTTTCATGTCCAATAAATATTTGTACCATAGGTAAATTGCTAGGCAGAAACTGTACAAAATGGAAAAATAATTAAATAATTTTCTGTTTAAGTCGAAAGACTATTCTTAAGCCTTCTTCCATTTACATAGAAAATCTTAGCTATGGGTACACTTTTGGAATTATACTCCAAGAAAAATTTAAAAGTTGAAACTTGAAAACCATATAAACAATTGTATGACTGAAAGGTAATTTTATGTGTCAGGGCAGGAGGATAGGGCTGGAGGATAAATAGCTAGTAAAACATTATTTTTGCATGTGACTATAGCAGTGTATCTGAAAGACATTAATATTTTAATGAATAGAGTGAGCAAATATGATCTCCTTTCATTTATCTGTTGTGGGCCAGAAAAGAACAAAAGAAGAAGAAAAGTAAATCTGTTCTTTTGAGCTGGGACAAGTGTGTATTCTCCTACCCTATTCTAAGGCCATTGTCCTTGGACTCATCAACTCTCTGTTTCTCAGACCTTTGAACTCTGGCTAAATTATATTGCTGATTTTCTTTGTTCTATAATGGCAGCTCTTGATTTCTGGTGTTTCAAAACTACATAAGCCTATTACAATAATAAAATTATATATATTCTGTCCTGATAAACGTGAATTGGCACAACTTGTTTGTATACCTACTATGTACCAAGCAAGACAAAATTTCTAGTCAATTTTTTCATAGCTCATGCTGTCCTGATAAGTAACCAAAAACCAAAATGATGTTTCCTTTTATTAACTACTTTCTTACTACTTGATCCTTAATTTAATATGCCATGTGACTCAAATCCATTTCCATAGATGATCTAGGGCCAATCAATATAATATTTTCTTTAGCATGAAAATTGAGATTCTGAGTTAATTTAGTTAGGAAAGATGGGCATGTCGGGCAATGCTGGTGCATGGCTTTAATCTCACCACTTGGATCTCTGTGAGTTAAAGCCTAGCCTGGTCTGCAGAGCAAGTCCCAGAACAGCCAGGGCTACACTAGAACCTGTCTCAAAACAAAAAAGAAAGAAAGAAGGAAAGAAAGAAAGAAAGGAAGGAAGGAAGGAAGGAAGAAAGAGAGAAAGGGAAATGAAAAGAAAAAAATTTAAAAAATAAATGAATAAATTATAGACATTGAACAAAAAGGACATGTAAAATCAAAACTGGGATCAACATGTTAGTACTTAAGTCATAATCACATGGCAGGTGATCTACAGGCATAAGCAGGAAAAAGGAGTGACGATCCAGGGAAAAACTTAAATTGATCTTTTGCCATTGAAAGAGGTATGTAGAATAATTTGATCTATAATTTTCAGGTTCTGGTTCCCATGGAGTGGTTCTGCTCTTATTTGAACCCCAACTTTGCAGAGTTACTGAGAGGCTTATTGTGCCCTGGCCAAAAAAAAAAAAAAAACCCTCTGTCTGCTTTAGTCAGATTGAGGATCTCTAATGGGCGAGGTTGATAAGACTTGGAAGTGTCCTAAACTAAGGTAGTACTAGATACCTACAAATAATTTTGAGGGCTAATAAATAGTAGATGAGTTTGGAACTGCTGAGTTTGGGGCTTGCTTTGTATTCATTCAGAATACAGTGGTTTTAAAGGGGGCTTTGCAGCTGGGTGGTAGTGGTGTGTGCCCTTAATCTCAGCATGAGGGAGGCAGAAGGAGGCAGATCTTTGAGTTTGAGGCCAGCCCGGTCTATAGAGAAAGTTTCAGTACAGCCAGGGCTACACAGAGAAATCCTGTCTCAAAACACAAACAAACAAAAATGAGTGGATCTTTAGATTTTATGAAGAGATATTTTTGAAAGATTAAGCTTGAATTACTTTGACTTACTGAGTCCTCTCAAATTCAGCCCCAGATTAATAGCCTGTCATTGTTTATTATTGAATCATCTAGATGTCAATGACCAGGTTTGTCAATGACCCAAAGTAGTTATGTCCATATAGACTTTGGGATTTCAATTCACTTCTCTTATATTATCTTTTCATTTCAACCCCAAACAAAGCTTCCTATCCTTCAAACACATCTCAAACTCTACTCAGTGATCATTCTGGAGAAGTAATTTCTCAGCAGCTCCAGTAGTGGTAGTGTATTTGTCAAGCTTTTGACAAAATACTTGACTCATACAGCTTAAGGAAGAAATGATTACCTTTGGTTTATAATTTCAGAGGCTTCACAACATAGCCTTTAGTCTATTGATTCTAGCATGTGGTTAGGCAGAATATTATGGAAGCAGGATTGTGTGACAAGTGCTGCTTACTTTCCAGCTGATATGAAATGGAGAGAGCATTAGGAAGAGAATAGGGACAAGATGTCATTCCCAAGAGTACTCAAAATAAACTGTCTCCTCTAGCTAGTATTTACCTAATAATATTCCAGAATCTTTTAAAGTAGCATCACTAACTAGAGACAAAGTCTTCAATCCAAGAGCCTTGTGTGTGTGTGTGTGTGTTCATTCTTGAAAGTTATGTACATAACAAAATTATTACCACTACTTTATACATTAAAAAGAACTCACTCTGAGGAGGTGAGATAACTTGTCCACTAAGTAATGAAGAAGTATTTAAGGTCATACATGTTTAGCTTGCCTGAGGATTCAGAAAGTAAAGTCAGCCACAAGCCTTAGAAGCCAGGCATACAACTTTTATCCCAGCAGCTAGGAGCTAGGAGGTAGTGGTATATACCTTTAATCCTGGGACTCAGGATTACGAGGTAGATGGATCTCTGTGAATCCAAGATCTACTCCCAGATCTACACAAGGGTGAATCAATCTAAAAGAGAATTATTGCTCACACCTTTAACCCCAACATTAGGAAAGTGTATAAGACAAACACAAGGTCAGTAGAGGTATTCGTTCTCCAGCCACACTGAAGGACACACTGAGGAGAGGTTAGTCTGAGACGTGCTAAAGAGCTCTTGTGAAGATCAGCTCTTTCAGTCTGATGCAGAGGCAAGAAGCTAATGGTCAGCTGCTTTGTTTCCCTGGTCTTCAGTGAGCTTGAAGTTTGAAACTCAATTTCAGTCTCTGGGTCTTCCAATTTTCATGTTACAAGAATTTATCTAATCTCATCTCTATAGACTTAGAGCAGAAAAGTTATACATGTAGTGTGAACACCATTTTGAATATGAAATAACTGAGGCATAAAGAGTTTGAAGACATTATCCAGGGCTACATGGGGAGTATGCAGCACTATCAAAACTAAAACCAAAGCCTATGACATATCAATTATTAAATACTAGATTACTCTCGGGTCTAGAAGACCAGGGCTACATATTATCTATTTGGACTAAGTACACACACAAAATGATTGAATAAATGCAAACTTCTTCTGAAAACATTGTTGTAATAAGTGGTCTAAAACTGTGGGGATAAGCTGAAATTGTAATTTTTTTTGTTTATGATGAGAATAAAAGTTAATGCCTTTCCCTGAAACTATAAACCACCTAAGTGTTAAATAGCTTCATGTTAATATTTTGATGCATTTCTGTACTTCGTAATTGAACTGCAAATTATCATTCTGTTTTTGGTAAAAATGAAAAAGCATAACAATAACCTCTTAGCTTTCTTAGCTTTGAAAATTTTCTAACTCAGTATTTTGCTGTTTTGTCTCTTTGTTAATTTCAACCAGACCAGGAGAAGAATGATTATTGTGTGGGTGGGGTTTTAGTCTCATTTTCTCATAGCAATAGAACTATGTTTTATTCTCCTATTGAGGCTTGAAAAGCTTTGGCTTGGGAAAGGAAGTAAGCACAACTAATTTTCAATAGGAAGATAATAGATCAAGTCATATTTGGCATTTAAGGCACCCAAGGGAGAATAGCTGTCACTAATTAGAACAAACTGTATCTTGTTTTTTGTTTTGTTTTGTTTTGTTTTGTTTTTTCCTGTTCTAGCTCTTCCAGGTAAGTTTTTAAAAATGAAATTTTCCAACCCCTTTGTCTTCTTGATGAATGATACTAATATCATTTGTCATGAAGATTGTTAATATCACAGGCTTAATGGAAATGGAAATATGGGCTCTATAGCTAGAAAGAGAACTTGGCAGTCATTTATGGTTAAGTATCTTAAACAATATTCCCAGCAATTGGTCATTGTTTATGTTTAAAAGCATTCCAGGGAATTCTTAGATTTCAGAGTTGACTTGTCATCTATGAATGGCTTTTGTCATATTAGATTAACACATCTTCCTCTCTAGTCATTCCAATAGTAATAAGTTATTAATTGAAAATCATCATAACTATATCCTACTATATCATATTTATTGCTATATTATACTTATATGAATAATAGTACAGTGTATATCCACTAAAATTATTGGACAAATATTTCTGTATTTATAAAATTGTGATAAGGGTACTATTTAATAAATAATTATAAAAGCTCATAAACACTAATTCTTATCATACTAATATTGATTTCTTAGGGTACCTGTGAGGCATAGTACTAAGCACATTAATGACTAAGAATCCTAATAATCAAATTATAAAGTAGATGACATTACTTTTGTAATTCAGATGACAAAATTGGAACTCAAATCAGTGTCTTCTGAAAAAACAACTTAGGTCACAGTGCTTCAAAAATTAAAATATAAAAACAACTTGAATCACTTCATAGATCATGACCTTACTCCATTCTATGTAAACATTTTTACTCTGCTTATTGCATCAGAGAGATCTATTCACGAGACTTTGCATAATATTTGATAAATTACTTATATGTATTAGCTTGTGTATACATGCTAGAAATCAGTAAAGAAGAATGTCCTCAGTTCACACCATATTGAAAAGACCAGAAAATGTCACAAATTTAATGGCCTTAGTGACTCCTCTTTGTCTCAGCTCAAGTACACACTGAATCACTCTTTTCATTTTCTCTGTGCCACAAAGCAGATGAACATTGATTTGACATGAAGCCAACCTAATATATCCAGCCAGAGTGACATGTTTCCTGAGCATCAGAAACAGAAAATAGTATCTAAAGAAAAAGAAAGCAGAGAAAACTTATGCTTTACCTGATACTATACATACTTATATTGAACTTTTATGCTGGATTTTAATTACAACTGAATATGTATTGAACTATTTTTATGTTATTTTAGGTATCCTCCCAGCCTCTATGGTCATAAGTTAGTTTCTATAGGAATCATATATTCTAGATACTTATTCAATAATATTTTGGGATCTTAAGTAAATTTTTCAAAATATGATTGATTACTGTGATCCTGTGTCAGACCTTACCTAGAAAAGCTTATTTTTTGTTATTATTGTTTTCTTTAAAAATATTTATAATTATTTGACTATTTAAAAGTCTATTACATTGTATAGTCTTTGAGTCTAGGTAATGTTGCTGTGTTGTTCTTTTTATTTCCAAGTTATTTTATACTAATATAAAAAATAAATTGAAAGAGTACTTTTCAGTTTTAGTTTTCCTAGTGTTCATTTCCAATATTTTAAACCGTGGTCCTTAAAATTTTATTTGTACAATAGTTACCTGAAAAGTTTAATATTTAGTTAAAAACAAATAATTGGGGAATACCACCAGGAGAACTAGAGTTTTCTCAAAGAATCTGGATTTGTAAAATAAACAAATGAACACATGAATACCGCTTTGGGTAATTTACACTGTAAAACCTTATAAAATAAATTTATTAACTTTCTAATGGGTAAGACAAGATACTATAAAATTCTTTATTCTCTAAATGTTACTACTTACATTTAAATTTTTATTTTTATTGCATTACAGTTGTTTATTGAATTACAGTCACCTATGTTACATGACAATTATTGACTTTTCATAGTATGGGGTAAAATATTTAGCTAAAAGCACTCTCATCGCCTCTACCTTTTGTCCCTTTTCTAACTGTGCCTTTAATACAACTAAGTTTTCTGTGAAATTACTGTAAATATAGCCATACTAATATGATTAATATAAATGTGTTTTCTGCAAGTCAATGAGCATGATTATATAATAGAGAAAATAATTAACTTTCTATCACAAAACCTCTGGCACCAATATGTGTGACACTGGTCTAACTGTCAAGATTTAATTAGTTCTCTTATATCTTGTCAATTGCTTAAAATTAAACCATGCATTAATGAATTGCCTCTGAGTTAGAACTTTCCTGTTTGTAGTTTTTCTTGTATGCGTTTTTCAGTAAGTGAAAAAAAAACCCCTGCATAACACCATCATAATCATTCTATAGCAAAGATCATATAGTTTCTGAAGCAAGCTGTCTCTAATTACTAGAATTGTGACATTCTGCATTCCTCTGAGTTTTTGTTTCTTTGTTTAGACTGGGCCTGTCCACTTACACAAGTTGGTCTAAAACTTGAAATTTTTCTAAATATTCTACCTTAGCCTATGATTATAGGTGTGGATTGCCACACCTGACTACTGGTGGGTTTTTTCACTATAAATATATTTTGATATTATTTTGTTGCTTCTTGGAAGCCCTGTATTCCAAGCTATATGTTACTTTACAAAAACTTAAATAATTTTTCCAGAATGATGAACATTACCTTAATTTTTCTAGGCATAAAAATTTCTTCTTTTGCTCTGAAAAAAAATTACATTTTAAGTATGTGCAGAGTTTTAGAAGCAAAATTATTCTCCAGAACCACAACAAAATTATCTTATATGCATCAAAGGACACAAAAAACAAGTTGAAAAGAAATGACAGAATGGAACAAATATTTGCAAATCACATGCTGATAATGGAGTTAATATACAAAATATATAAAGAATTTCTACAACACACAATGACAAAACACTTGAATTAAAACATGAGCAAAAGACTTGTATAGACACTTTACTAAAGGACACTGCTTATATTTAAAAACTAATATTTAGAGAAATTTGAATCAAAACCACAATAGAAATCTGATCTGAATGGAGGTCATCATGTTAAATGAAATAAGCCAGACCCTGAAAGACCACATGCCTTCTGTTCATTGATTCTAGATATGAAAGTTGATGAGATTGTTTGGGAAATGGTATAGTACCTGCAAGTGGGGGAAGGGAAAAAAGAAAAGGTGAATAAAAATGTATTATATTTGAAAATTATATAGATAAGCATATTGTTTTGTACAACTACTGTATACTAATACAAAATAGACATTAGCTGATCTGTATAAAGATAAATATTAACATAAAATTGAAAATAGCAAGTGTTTGTAGGTATGTAATTAGAAGCCAAGCATGGTGGTGTACACCTTTAATTCAAGGAGGCAGAGGCAGGCAGATCTCTGAGTGCCTCTCTGAGTGCCAGGCTAGTCTGGTCTACCTAGGAAGTTTCAAGACAGCCAAGGTTAAATAGAGGAACTGTATCAAACAAACAAACAAACAACAACAAACATGCAATTAGAACTCTTGTATATTTTACCAGCTGTAAAATGGTACAGCTGCTATGGAAAAGAAAGTTTGTTCCTCAAAAACATAAAAGACAAAAGTAGGAGTGACATAAACGACAGTACTTCTAGATACATCCAAAGGAATTAAAAACAAAGTTTCAAAGGATATTTGTACATTGATAATCATACTATCATTGTTTACAATATCCAAAATGAATATTTATAGTGGAATGAAAAACAAAATGGTACGCATACATAATTCTGTCTTCAAAAGGAAGGAAATTCTTGTCCACCATAACATGAATGAACATTGAGGACATTATGCAAAGCGAAATAAGCCAGACATATGAATATACATGCTATTTGATTCCATTTGTATGATACATAAAGTAGTCAATTCATAGCAGCAAAACGTATAATGGTATTTTCCAGGGACTAGGGTGGGTAGTGAAATGGAAAGTTATTTTGAGATATGTACAAATATTCTGTTTTGTAATAAGAGTTTTGGTGACTGACTAAACAATGATTATGTGCCCTTAAATAGGTCAAGATGACAATTTTTTATCATGGGTAATTTAAAATAACTAAAACTTTTAATATTGCCAAAACCCAATTTTCCATAAGAAATCAGAAAGCATTGCTATATTATTCCCTAAAAACTGTTTGATACATTTTTGTTACTATCCTAAGGTAACATGTTCAATTTTTCTGGACACTAGAAGGGGATCATATCAATATGAATATTCTAGTTTTTCTTTAGTTTTGGAAAGTATTCCATTCTTTTGTATGTTATAAAGTATTTCTTTGATTTTTTTACTAATGTTTTTAGTTACTTTATTTTTAACAGAGATATTTTGAATTTCTATATTGTTATTATCTGTATTCTGTTTCCTCTTTGGAAAAAAATTCTTTGTTCATTCACTTCTTTCCAAATATCATTGAAGATTCTTATTGCACTTTTTAAAAAATAATCTTATTTCTTAATCTGATTTTGCTGCATACTTATTTTCTGTATTCACCTTTGTATAATTGAATTTTCACAAGCATAAAGTAATCTTTGGTTTCCCTCAATGCATATTTTAAAATTACTTTTGTTAATAAGAGAGCTAACCAAAAATTTATGGTCATAAGGTATCATCAAATGGCAACATTCTGTGAAGGGTATAGATAAGCAGTTTTATTTAGTTCTTCTAAATTAAGTAACAAGGAAATAAACCTTTTCGTCAAGAAATGGGTAAATGAACTGAATATACATAAGAAAGGAAGGGAGGGGTGGAGGGATAGAGGAGAGAGGAGAGGAGAGAGGGGAGGCAGAAAGACAGACAATGGCAAATAACTATTTTTAAAGTTTTCATTGTCCTAACCATCAGGAAACAGCAGATTAAAACCTTTATGAGATGACCACCTTAACCCATCAGAATGTTATAATTAACAACTTTGACAATAATATTTAGAAGATATGGTGAGAAATGAATCCCTATTCATTGTCAGTGTAGGGTGAAAATTAATACAACAATTGTAGAAATCTTTTTGGAGATTTCTCAAAAAATTTACAATAAAAATACTATATGACCCAGTTATTTAACTCTTGAGCATACACCCAGATGATTGACTCCATAGCTTATTATAGAGATACTTGCAACCCATGTTTATTGTAGCTTTATTCACCATGGCAAAGAATTGGAGTCAACCTGGTTCCCCATCAAGACAAGAATATATATATAATATATATATATATATATATATATATATATATATATATATATATATAAAATTCTAAAGAAAGACAATAAATTTTTCACGAAAATGGGTGAACTTGGAATATACACTAGTAAGCAAGTACACACAAACTTAGAAAAAAAATCTCAAATTTCTTCATGTATGGAATTTAGTAAATAATATATGTGTATGAAAACAAACATACATCTGGGTACAGTATAATATGTAGAGAAAAGAACAGAAGGGCTTAAATACTAAGGGATGAGGCAGGACTGAATCAAGGTAATGGACACCAGTTACAACATTGTTTTATTTGTTCTTTGTCATGGATGTTTTCGCTTGTGGTGATGGATAAGTACATAAAATTATATTTGATAGTGAAAGTATAAAATACAATCTGAAGTTTCATAGCCTCCATTCTGATTGACTATTCCAACTGTATAGTAGTTATCTGAATTGTATAGACCTTGGGTCTGGGTAATTTCTCTTAGTGATTTTTCTTAATTTACAATAGTTTTATATAATAAACTTGATTTTTTTCATTTATTTTTCTTAATTTACATATCGATCCAAGTTCCCTCTCCTTTCCTCCCTCCCTCCCTCTCTCCTACCCTCCTATGGCCCTTGACCACCCTCCCCTCCCATTACCCACCCCAGTCCACATGTAGGGTGATGGCTTGCAGGAGGGGTCATCTAAATCTTCAAATCATTTGGAGTAAGGACTGGGCCCTCCATCTTGCCTCTAGGTTAAGAGACTATCCCACCATGGGGAATTTGCTCCCAAAGTCCTTTTCTGCATCAGGGATACATCCTGGTTCCACTGTCTGAGGTCCGTTAGACTGCCCAGGTCTGATACTGAGAACCGTATTCAGGGTGTCTTAGTCAGTCCAGTGCTAGATACCCAGATATCAGTATAGGGGCTCATTAGCTCCCACTTGTTCAGGTTAGCTGTCTCTATGTGTTTCTGTAGCCTGGTCTTGTCCTCCCTTTCTGCATCTGGATTCCAGTTCAGCTCAGTTTAGCGGAGGGTGTCTGCTTCTGTTTCCATCAGCTACTAGATGAGGGCTCTATGATAGTCGGCAAGTTAGTCATCAATTTTGTTATCAGGGAAGGGCATTTGTGGTACCATTGCCACTGTTGCTCAAGTTGTTAGATGGGGTCAGTCTTGTGGGTCTCTGGACATTTCTCTAGAGTAAATTTTCTCTTCAAACCTATAATGGCTCCCTCTTATATGGTTTATATGGTCTCTCTCCCTCTCCCTCTTCCTCTCCCTCTCCATCCCCCTCTCCTCCTACCCCCTCTCTCTCCTCTCATTTATTCCTTCCCTGACTCAATCTTCCTAGTCACACATGATAGCCTCTCCTCCCCTTCTCAATCACCTACCTGCTTCTCCACTGACTGCACTCCCAACTCCCAATATGCTGAGAGATCTTGTCCCTTTCCCCTTCTGTGAGGGACATTGTATAAATCTCTTAGAATCCTCCTTGAGTCCTAGTTTCTCTGTCGGTGTGAATAATAGGCTGGTGATCCATTGCTCTGTGTCTAAAATCCATATATGAGTGAGTATATACCATGTTCCTCTTTTTCTGACTGGGTTACCTCATTCAGGATGGTCTTCAAGTTCCATCCACTTGCCTGAGAATTTCAAGATGCCATTGATTTTTCCATAGAGTAATATTTCATTGTATAAATATGACACATCTTCTTTATCTATTTTTCAGTTGAGGGGCATCTAGGTTGCTTCCAGTTACTTGCTATTACAAATAATGATGCTATGAACATATGGGACAGATGTCTTTGTTGCATGGATGTGGATCATTTGGGTATATGCCTAAGAGTGGGATTGCCAGGTCCTGTGGTAGATTGATTCCCATTTTCCTGAGGAACCGCCACAGTGATCTCCAAAACAGCACTCCCAAGTTTGCACTCATACCAGCAGTGGAAGAATGTTCCCCTTTCTCCACATCCTCTCCAGCATAAGTTGTCATCAGTGTTTCTAATTTTATCCATTCTGGCAGGAGTAAGATGGTATCTCAGAGTTGTTTTGATTTACATTTCCCTATTAAGGACTTAAATGTCTTTCAGCCTTTTAACTCCTCTATTAAGAATTCTCTCTTTAGTTCTGTACCCCATTTTTAATAGGGTTTTTTTTTGGTGTTTTGTTGACTAATTTCTTGAGTTCTTTGTATATTTTGAAAATCAGTCCTCTGTCAGACATAGGATTAGTGAAGATCTTTTCCCACTCTGTGGGCTGCCATTTGGTCTTGTTAACTGTGTCCTTTGCCTTTACAGAAGCTTCTCAGTTTCAGAAGGTCCCATTTATTAATTGTTGATCTCAGTGTCTGTGCTACTGGTGTTATGTTCAGGAACAAGTCTCCTGTACCAATTTCTTCAAGGGTAGCTCCCACTTTCTCTTCGAAGAGGTTCAGTGTGGCTGGATTTATGTTGAGGTCTTTGATCCATTTGGACTTAAGTTTTGTGCATGGAGATAGACATGAGTCTATCTGCAGTTTTGTATACACCATCATCCAGTTGTGCCATCACCATTTATTGAAGTTGCTTTCCTCCTCCCATTGTATACTTTTAGCTGTTTTGTCAAAGATCAGCTGTTCATAGGTGTGTGGGTTAACATCAGGATTTTTTATTTGATTCCATTGGTCCACCTGTCCATTTTTGTACCAATACCAAGATTTTTTCAGGGCTATAGCTCTATAGTAGAGCTTAAAGTCAGGTAGGGTGATACCTACTGAAGTTCCTTTATTGTACAGGGTTGTATTCTCTATCCTGCGTCTTTTGTTTTTCCATATAAAGTTGATGGTTATCTTTTCCAGGTCAGTGAAGAATTGTGCTGGGGTTTTGATGGGTATTGCATTGAATCTGTAGATTACTTTTGGCAAGATTGCCATTTTTACTATGTTTATCCTAACTATCCAAGATCATGGGAGATCTTTCCATTTTCAGGTATCATTCTTTAATTTCTTTTTTTTAAGGGCGCAAAGTTTTTGCTATATAGGTTTTTCACTTGTTTGGTAAGTGTTGCCCCAAGATACTTTCTGTTGTTTGTGGTTATTGTAAAGGGTCATGTTTCTCTGATTTCTTTCTCAGTCCCTTTGTTGGCTGTATATATAATAGGGCTACTGATTTTTTTGAGTTTATCTTGTATTCTGCCACTTTGCTGAAGGTGTTTGTCAGCTGTAGGAGTTCCCTTGTAGAGTTTTTTGGGTCACTTATGTAAACTATAATATCATCTGCAAATAGTGACAGTTTGACTTCTGCCTTTCCAATTTGTATCCCCTTGATCTCCTTTTGTTGTCTTATTGCTTTAGCGAGAGCTTCAAGTACAATAATGAGACATATTGAGAGAGGGCAGCTTTGTCTTGTTCCTGATTTTAGAGGGATCGCCTTAAGCTACTCTCCATTCAGTTTGATGTTGGCTGTTTATTTATTGTATATTGCTTTTATTATGTTTAGGTATGTTCCTGTTATCCATGACCTCTCCAAGACCTTTCTCATGAAAGGGTGTTGAATTTTGTCAAAGGCTTTTTCAGCATCTAGTGAGATGATCATGTGGCTTTTCTTTTTCAGTTTGCTTATATGGTGAATCACATTAATAGATTTTGCATGTTGAACCATCCCTGCAACCCAGGGATGAAACCTACTTGGTCATGGTGGATAATTTCTTTGATTTGTTCTTGGATTTGGTTTGCCAGTGTTTTCTTCAGTGTTCACGAGGGAGGGATATTGGTCTATAGATTTCTTTATTAGTTGTGTTTTTATGTGGCTTGTGTACCAAGGTGATTGTAGCCTCATAAAAATACTTTGGTAGTGAATCTTCTGTTTATGTTGTGTGGAACAATTTGAGGAATATTGGCATTAGCTCTTCTTTGTAGTTCTGGTAGAATTCTGCACTGAGAAGCCATCTGGTCCTGGGATTTTTTTTTTGGTTGGGAGGCTTTTGATGACTGCTCTATTTCATTAGGTGTTATAGGTCTATTTAAGTTATCAGTCTGTTCTTGATTTAATTTTGGTAAGTAATTGTTACCCAGAAATTTGTTCATTTCCTTTGAATTTTCAAATTTTGTGGAGTACAGATTTTCAAAGTATGACTTGAAAATTGTCTGGATTTCCTCAGTGTCCATTGTTATGACCCCCTTTCATTTATGATTTTGTTCATTTACATGTTCTCTCTCTGCTTTTTGTTTAGTATGGACAAAGATTTTTTTATCTGGTTGATTTTCTCAAAAAGCCAACTCTATGTTGCATTGATGTTTTGTATTGTTTTCCTGGTTTCTATTGTATTGATTTCAACCCTCAAATTGATTATTTCCTAGCACCTAATCCTCCAGGGTGAGTTTGCTTCTTTTTGTTGTAAGGCTTTCAGTTGCGCTGTTAGTTCTCTAATCCTCTGTTTTCTTCATATGGGCACTTAGTGCAATGAACTTCCCTTGTAACACTGCTTTCAAGGTATCCCATAAGTTCAGGTATGTTGTGTCCTCATTCTCATTGAATTTTAGGAAGTCCTGAATTTCTTTCTTTATTTCTTCTTTGACCCAGGTGTGGTGCAATTGCCCATTGTTCAGTTTCTATGAGTTTGTAGGGTCTCTGCGATTTGTGTTGTTGTTGAATTCCAACTTTAAGGCATGGTGGTCTGATAAGATACAGGGAACTATTTCAATTTTTTTGAATCTTTTGAGGTTTGTTATGTTGCCTAGTATGTGGTCAATTTTAGAGAAGGTTCTATGTGGAGCAGAGAAGAAGGTATATTCTTTTGTATTTGGATGGAATGTTCTATAAATGTCTGTTAAACCCAATTGAGACATAACTTCTGTTAGTTCTTTTGTTTCTTTGTTAAGTTTCTGTGTGGTGGTCCTGTCTAGTGATAAGAGAGGGGTGTTGAAGGCTCCCACCATGAGTGTGTGAGGTTTTATGTGAACTTTAAGTTTTAGTAGCGTTTCTTTGACTAATATGGGTTCCTTTGTATTTGGGGCATAGATGTTCAGAATTGAGACTTTGTGGTGATGAATTTCTCCTGTCATGAATATGAAATGACAGTCATCATTTCTTTTGATTGATTTAGGTTTGAAGTCTAACTTGTTAGATATTAGGATAGCTACACATTCTTGCTTCTTGGGTCCATTTGATTGGAAGATCTTTTCCCAACCATTTACCCTGAGGTAATGTCTGTCTTTGAAGCTTAGATGTGTTTCTTGTATACAGCAGAACGATGGATTCTGTCTTTGTATCTATTCTGTTAGCCTGTGTCTTTTTTATAGGCAAGTTTAGACTACTAATTTTGAGGGAAAGTAAGGACTATTGATTGTTAATGTTTGCTTGTTTTAGATTTGTTGTTGATGGTGGTATTGTGAATATATTTTCCCTGCTTTATCCTCTGAGTTCTGGTGAAGTGAAATTATCTATTGCCCATGTCTTTGTGAGAGTAGTTAACTTCTTTGGGTTGGAGTTTTCCTTCCAGAACTTTCTGTAGGGCTGGATTTGTAGATGCATATTGTGAAAATCTGGCTTTGTCATTCAATATTTTCTTTTCTCCGTCTATAGTGATTGAGAGTTTTGCTGGGTATAGTAGCCTGGACTGGCGTCCATGGACTCTTAGTACTTGTACAACATCTATGTATTCACAATCTTTTGACCTTGAGAGTTTCATTGGAGAAGTCAGGTGTAATATTGATTGGTCTGCCTTTATATGTTACCTGGCTTTTTTCCTTTGCTGGTTTTAATGTTCTTTCTTTATTCTGTATGTTAGGTGTTTTGATTATTATTTGTCGAGGGGTCTTTTTTCTTTGGCCCAGTCTATTTGGTGTTCAGTATGCTTCTTGTACTTTCATGGGTATGTCCTTCTTCAGATTGGGAAAGCTTTCTTTAATGATTTTGCTGAATGTGTTTTCTGCACCTTTGATCTGGGCTTCTTCGACTTCTGATCCTATTAATCTTAGGTTTGGCCTTTTCACAGTGTCCTGCATTTCCTGGATGTTTTGTGTTAAGGGTTTGTTTTATTTAAGAGGTTCTTTGATCAATGAATCTATTTCCTCTAGTTTATCTTCAGCACCTGAGATTCTCTCTTCCATCTCTTGTATTCTGTTGGTTATGCTAGCATCTGTAGTTCCCTATCATTTGCCCAGTTTTTCTAGTTCCAGCACTCCTTCAGTTTGTTTTCTTTCTTGTCTCTATTTCTGTTGTCAAGTCTTGAACTGTTTGAGTTGTTTCCTTCAACTATTTGATTGTTTTTTCTTGGCTTTCCTTACTTTCTTTAAAAGATTTGTTCATTTCTTGCATTTTTTTTTTTTTTTGGTGTGGTCTTTTCCTTCCATTTTTTTTTGTTTGGTTTTTCTTCTATTTCCTTAAGGGATTTTCTCACATTGTCTTTGAGGGCCTCTATCATTTTTATGAAGTTATATTTTAAGTCATTCTTTTCTGTTGCATCTGCTTTGGTATGTTCAAATCTAGTTTCTATAGAATCCCTAGATTCTTGTGGTGTCATGCTTGTCTTTCTGTTGTTAGGTGTGTTCTTGTATTGCCCTCTTCCCATTGCTTCTTCCAGTGGGTGCAGGTGTGGTCTCTGTTTCTTTCTCTCTCTATGCTACTCTCCTGATGGGCTCAGACGGGTCTGGAGTTGAATGTCTTTAGCTCTGGGTACCGAAAGCTCTCTAGGAGGTCTCTTCTGAGGCAGGGTCATGGTGATGGGGTCAAAGATCAGGCAGGCAGGGCCTCATGGAAAGGTGGGTCTAGTGTGCTAAGAGCAAATCCAGGACATTCCCTCCAGCAAAGGCCCAGCGATGGGGGTCAAAAATCAGGCAGGCAGGGACTCAGGGTGGTCCCGCGTAGTAGGTGGGTCTCCGGCAAAAGCCCAGATCTCCAGCAGAGGCCCAGTGATGGGGCTCTCCAGCAGAGCCCCAGCCATGGGTGGCATAGATCCAGAGGGCAGGGACTCAGGGTGGTTCTACTGGGATTGGCAGATCTCTGGCAGGGGCCCAGAGCCAATGAAATTGAATTTTAATAAAAGAAAGAAAAAAAATAAGGCAAAAATACAATGGAAAAAGAGAAAAAAAAGCATCTTCAACAAATAGTGCTGTCATAACTGAATGTAGACATGTAGAAGATTGCTGATAGATCCTTATCTATCACCATGCACAAAACTTAAGTCCAAATAGATAAAAAATCTCAACATATATCCAGCCACACTGACACTCTTAGAAGAGAAAGTGGGATGTAACCATGAATGAACTGGTACAGGAGATCACTTCCTGAACATAACTCCAGTAGCACAGAAACTGAGAGCAACAATTAATAAATGGGACCTTCTGAAACTGAGAAGCTTCTGTAAAGGCAAAGGACACAGTTAACAAGACCAAACGTCAGCCCACAGACTGGGAAAAGATCTTCACCACATCTGAGAGAGGGCTGATCTCCAAAATATACAAAGAACTCAAGCAACTGGTCACCAAAACAATGGATAATACAGTTAAAAAGTAGGGTACAAAACTAAATAGAGAATTCTCAATAGAGGAAGCTAAAATGGCTGAAAGACACTTAAGAAATGCAAATCAAAACAAATCTGAGATCCCATCTTACACCTGCCAGAATGGCTAAAATAAAAAACACCAATGACAGTTTATGCTGGAGAACATGTGGAGAAAGAGGAACATTTCTCCATTGCTGGTGGCAGTGCAAACTTGTGCTGCCATTTTGAAAATCAGTATGACAGTTTCTCAGGAAAATGGGAATCAGTCTACCACAAGATCCAACAATTCCACTCTTGAGCATATACCCAAAGGATGTACAATCATACAACAAGGACATCTATTCAACTATGTTCATAACAGTGTTTTTTGTAATACCCAGAACCTGAAAGCAACCTAGATGCCCCTCAACTGAAGAATATATGAATAAAATGCAGTACCTTAACACAGTGGAGTACTACTCAGCCGTAAAAACAATGAAATCTTGAAATTCACAGGCAAATGGATGAAACTGGAAGAAACCATCCCAAGTGAGGTAACCCAGTCACAGAAAGACAGGCATGCTATGTACTCACTCATATGGATATTAGACATAGAGCAAATGACTACCAGCCTGTCATCTACACCTCCAGACAAGATAGGAAACAAGGAGGACCCTAAGAGAGACATACATGCTCCCCTGAAGAAGGGGAAGGGGACTAGAGCTCCTGAGAAAATTGGGAGTATTGCAAGGGGGAATGGAGGGAGGGAAAAGAGAACCTGAGAAGAGGAGGGGGAAGGAGAACATGAGGAATCAGTAAGACTGAGTTGTGGAAAGAATAGAAGAGAGCAAGAAAATAGATACCTTAGTTGAGGGAGCCATTATAGCTTTAAAGAGAAATATGGAACTAGAAAAATGTCCAGAGATCCACAATGATGACCCCAACTAAGAATCTAAGCAATAGTGGAGAGGATAACTTAAGTACCTTTCCCTTATAATAAGATTGATGACTACCTTAAATGCCATCCTAGAGCCTTCATCCAGTAGCTGATGGAAGCAAAAGTAGACACCAATTGCTAAGCCCTGAACGAAACTCCTGGAATCCAGTTGTAGAGAGGGAGTATGGATTAGCAAAGGGGTCAAGACCATGCTAGAGAAACACACAGAAACAGCTGACCTGACCAAGTAAGAACACAGGGACCCCAGTAGTAAAGCGGAGAAACCAGCATTGGACCAAACTAAGCCCTGTGAATGTTGGTGCCAGTTAGGAGGCCTGGGCAGTCTATGGGACCTCTGACAGTGGAACCAGTGTTTATCCCTAGTGCACAAATGGACTTTGGGAGCCCATTCCCCATAGAGGGATACTCTCTCAGCACAGATACACACAGGAGGGCCTAGGCCCTCACCCATATGATGTGACTTTGATGATCCCCCATGGAAGGCTTCACCCTCACCAGGGAGTGGATGGGTGGTGGGATAGTGGGCTCAGTGGGGGACATAGGAGGATGGGAAAGAGAGGGAGCTGGGATTGATATGTAAAATAAAACTTGTTGCGGCAGGTTGTTCCCACTGGCGCTGTTTTTAAATTAAATAAAAAAGAAATACAATTTCTCAAATAAAAACAGAAAAACTGGGTAAAGAAGATGAGAGAAGAAAGACAGCAAATAGTCCAGCTTCCTATTTATATACCTTTCCTTATCAAATACTATTGATAACTCATCAATAAAATAAGTTGATATCATATACTGCCCATTATTTTTTGAGACAAAGGTCTCATTGTGCATGTCCAGGCTGACCTTGAATTTGTTCTTTCTGGCTTAGTCTGTTTACTGCTAGGATTACAGACATGTACTAACAATGCTGAAATAAATAATTTTTTGAATGATTCATGAAAATGAACAATTTTATATAATAATAGAGTTCCACATAATGTTTTTGGTACATGCGTTATATGTGGATAATGTTGAAATCAGATTAAATATATCTATAAACTCAAATATTTATTTCTTTGTGGTAAAAACTTTCAAATTGCTTTCCTTTTGGCTTTTTGAAAGGAATAGTGCAATATGCACTATAAAATAAATAGCACAGCAAAACTTCTTAACCTAATATAACTTAATGCCCAATGATCAATCTTCCATGACTCAATTTAAGTATATCTATTTATGCTTTAGACACATGGATAACTATCAATAGCTAATATCTCAAGGAATATATTATGTCTAAGTTATGTTTTATTGTTAGAACATGTGGTTATATATCTATATTTCAAACTATCATATAAATATATGAGATTACCTTTCAGCCACAGCTAAGTAGATTATTATTGTTTAATTATCTAAAAGCACTTCTACTTCCATTATTTATTTGTGATTGGATTATTATTTTGTATTTATCAGTTCCTCATGTAAAAATTTTATGCTAGAGTCATTTTTGTTTGAACTACCTTAGTTGTATTTCTACATTATAGGAGATGTACTCAGCTCACAAACTAAAGTATATTAACAACATGCAGAAAATGAGCAGAGAAATAAAAGCCTGTCTTAGCTTGGATTGGATTGCCTCAAAATGAATGCCTGAGTAAAGGATTGCAAAATAGTTTATTTAAGAAGTGATTCTTAGAAGCCTGTTCTTTTCTGAGGTAACAACAAAGTATAACAAAATATAATATAATAAGATGAAGGAAAACCTATCACATTGAAGTTCAACAAAATTAAGTCAATAAAAGGAAAGGAGCCCTTAGAGCAGGCACAAAAATCAGAGACCCACTCATTCAACATGTTTGTAAATATTATTTTTTAAGTGTGTTTCATTTTTTCCTACTGCTTTTATTAACAATTCAAAGATGTGTTTAATTAAATAAAATTGACCTATCAGTAGGAGGATGAGTCAGCAAGTAGATGATGGGAAGTGTAGCGTGTATGTTTCCGACAGCCCGCCAGCCCGCCAGTCTGGGCCCACAGCCGCGCCAGCCCCAAATAACACTCAGAGACTCTGTATTTGATACAATCCTGTTGGCCAATTACCATTATTGTTTATGGGCTAGCTCTGTCTTAATTATTAACCCATTTCTACTTATCTAAGTATTTCCACGTGGTCATCTTATCCCGGAACCGCGGCAGGCGTCCTGCTTTTTCCCTGGGCTACATCTCGACTCCTCCCTACTACTTCCTCTTTCCTCCTCCTGGTCTCCTAGCCCCGCCTATCTTGTTTCCTATTAGCCACAGGGCTTTATTAACCAGTATGAGAAACATATATACAGAATAACATCTCCCATCATCTCCTCTTTTCTGTCTAAAGTAAAAGAACGGGTTTAACCTTAACATAGCAAAATATACCATACAACAGTTATCAAATAAGAATCACAGTTAACAATATTTAGTCCATTAACATTTTGTAAGACTTAAAGAAAATATCATCTATTCTATCTTTGTGAGTCTAAAGTCCTATATGTAACTTATCTTTAAACCTAACTAAGAAAAACTATAACCATAACTATCTGTCTTCAACTCCTTCAAAGACCACAGAAGGATAATATATAAAGTCTAGAAATGATAGAGACAACTCATTGTCTGGTCAGTCACCCGAAGTTCTTCTGTAATGTTCCATCTTCAGCCCATAGGCCATAGTGTGTGTCCAGACTACTCAACAAGGCAGGAAACTTTTCTCTGTGTCCTGTAGACTGTCTGGCTGTCTGGCAGCCTCTTCCATGAAGCAGGAATCCTGTAGCAATGTCCATCTCGAATCAGCAGTCACCTTTTTGTGGGTCCTGCATGTCCAGTTTCTACAACATAAAGTCAAACAGTCTAGACAAGAGAAGTACCTTGCTCAAATGGCCAGTCTTGCCATATTAGAAGCAAACTCCATAATGTGTTTGTTCGATGTCCATCTTCCTTTTTAACGCAGGTGGTGTTACCAGGAGCAGTTGTGCCTCACTGTCAAGAAAAACCCTAAACCATTTTAAATGCCATATTCTGTAGGTCTTTGAAAGGTTTGAAGAATGCCTATTCATCTCTAATAAACCTCTGTATATCTAGAAATCCTAACTAACTTAACACAAAGTTTTAACTATCATAGGTAACTCTCTATAATCTGTATTAAATTATACATTACATTTTCCAATGAGCTATGTAAACACAATACCTAAACAAGAGGAGAAATATACATATTACAAAATTGACCTTAAATTGTATCAATAAAAGAAAATCCATTTCAAAGCAAAGTATTCATATCTATACCATAATTCCCTTTTTCCCTTAAAAAGATTGTTTGTGGTTATAGCCATTTATAACCAAGTCCATTTAAATGAAAACAAACATTTATAAACAATATTTGGTAATTTGGGCGTCGTTCTTTCCAAACTACTTCCTGCTGGTAGAGGGTGTTGTCATGGGGTTCCAAAGAAGACTCAGAAATCTTGGCAGTAGTCTGCAAGGCTTTGTCTCAACTGCTTTGAATGTTGGATCATCTGGGACACTGTTTCAGGGGGTCTGGATTGATCAAATCATATAAGTCTGGAAAGAATCCATAGCTTTTCATTTTCTGTGAAACAAAAATAGAAATCCTTTTCCCCAGTAACTTGTCCTTAGGCTTAAATTTTTGAGTCAAAGCATTTTTAAAATATATAAATTGAATTAATCCAGCAGCATTTCTTTTATTAGTACTTGTTATTTTCTCAGCAATCAAATAATTTAAAGACAACAGAATCGCGTATAGTATCCAAAATTTCTCTGTGTTTTCCATCTTTACGTGGTTTTTTTATTATTCTATTTATTCTACTTCTGTTTTTACATATTTTGAGACAGGGTTTCTCTGTGTAACTTTTATCTGTCCTGGAATTCCCTCTGCATACCAGGTTTACTTTGAAATCACAGAGATCTGCTTGCATCTGTCTGGCCAGTGCTGGGATTAATGACATGCGCCACCATACCCATTCATTTTACTTTCTTTTTTCTTTTTAAACCATTGTATCCTGTTTCTTTTTCTCTCCCAAGCCAGCGTATTTTTTAAAACACAGTGTAAACCTTCATTGCAGCTCTTGTACACACCAATGAATTGTTAGCAGAGCTCTTTAAAAGCAAGGCGGCTTTTTTGCCGCTTATGCTAATTTTGGAAACCTCCCTTAAAGGAACCGCGCAAATCTCTGTCTACAACAAAACAAATCCAACCAAGAAAATGCTGCTACTAAGAAGTCTTGCTAGTCTCTGTTCCCTTGTTTCTAAAAACTATTTTTTAAGCTTTTGTTAAGTTTTAAGTGAAAGTTCTCAATCCCAGTTCTGACACCATTATGTTACAGCAGATTGTTCCCACTGGCGCCAGCCTGCTGCCGGTCCGCCAGTCTGGGCCCATAGCTTCGCCAGCCCCAAATAACACTAAGAGACTCTGTATTTGATACAATCCTGTTGGCCAATTACCATTATTGTTTATGGGCTAGCTCTGTCTTAATTATTAACCCATTTCTACTTATCTAAGTATTTCCACGTGGTCATCTTATCCCGGAACCGCGGCAGGCGTCCTGCTTCTTCCCTGGGCTACATCTCGACTCCTCCCTACTACTTCCTCTTTCCTCCTCCTGGTCTCCTAGCCCCACCTATCTTGTTTCTTATTAGCCACAGGGCTTTATTAACCAGTATGAGAAACATATATACAGAATAACATCTCCCATCAGGGAAGTGGTAAGGTTTTTAAGTGGGAGACAGAGAGAAGGACCCTGGGTTTTTTGAAAGATACAACCAAAGGGAGAAAGTTAGCTACTTGCTATTCAGCCTCTCTGAACAAGCAGAATTCTACCTCAAACCTTGAATTGTGAGCTCTTTAGATTTAGGTGTCAGTGTCTAAAGGAACAGAATTTCCCCCAGGCTGCAGCCCTTGAGGTTGAAGCTGTCGCTTAAGATGCAGCCACTGTAGATAATAAAAACATGTAACATTCATACAATCATGAGTCCCATAAAAGTACTAAACTGAAAGCTATAGTATATAAAGGAACTGGTGCAGACCTGTGTCACCTTTGTGTTTGCTGTTTCAATCTCTGTGAGTTCATATGCCCTCACTCAGTTGACTTAAAGAGTCTTATTGTCCTGGTCCCTTCTACACACTGTGGTTTTTATGCTTTATCTTCCTCATCTTCTGTTAGGTCCCTTGAGCTCTGGAGGGAGGGATTTGGTGGCAATATCCCAGTTAGTGCTGTATGTCCCAAGATTTATCCTGCTTTGCATATTGTCTAGCTGTGGGTCTCTGTATTTGTTCCCATCTGCTGTGGTAGGAAGGTTCTCTGATGATGACCAGTCAATGGGTATAGTAGGATATCATTAGGCATCATTTCATTGTTAGATTTTTGTTTGTTTGTTTTAAATAAGTGAGTGGCATTTGATTTTACCCCAGGCTCCAGTTCTTGGTTACACAAGCAGTGTCAGGAATGGATTCTATCTCATGGAGTGGAACTTAAGTAAAATCAGATATTGTTTGCTTAATTCCACAAGCTTTGTGCCACAATTATACTAGCATATCTTGCAAACAATACACCATTGTAGATCAAAGGGCTCATAGCAGAGTTGGTTTATATTTCTCCTTCATTCGCATGAAGAGTACTTTCTCATACCAAAGACATTATAGCAGATGGTGACAAAGGCTCTATGGAGGCACCACCTTGGCATCTCTATGTTCAGTGAGTTGTGTGGGCCTGATCTTTAGCAATGGGGCCTTGCTGACAGTTTGGAAAACAACCTAGTCTCTTGCCAACAATCTGTATTGTTTGGGGATTTCCTTGGTCCCCTTTGGCCAACAACTCAATTGGATGCAACCCAGTCCTTATGCTGAAAGCTTTGCTTGGTGAAAAGAATTGGCCAGTTGGGACATTCAGAGACTTCATTAGGATTGTTTTCATACATTTTAGGAAGTTTCCATTTCACTAGGTTTCCATACCACCCCTCAAATACCCTTCATTTTAGCTGTTTCTCTCTGTATTCCCTCTTTCAATCCCATCTCCCCTCTCCCTCCCTACATGATTCTCCTGTTCCTGTCCCCCCTCACTTGGGATTATCTTTTTCTACTTCCATTCACTTGCTTACAAATTTCATGATGTCATTTTTTTAAACAGCTAAGTAATACTCCATTACGTAAATGTACCACATTTTCTTTATCCAGTCACCTGTTCAGGAACAGCTAGGTTGTTTCCCATTTCCTGATATTATGTATAGAGTAGTAATGAACACTGTTAAGCAAGTTTCCTTGTGGTGGGATGAAGTATCCTTTGAGTGTATGCCCAAAAGCATAACTGATATTAGAACTTTTATATAATTAATTGTTTTTTTCTCCAAGTAGTAAGAATAAAGTAAACTGACAAAAAACATCAAGATTAATTGAGGATAACAATGAAGAAATAAATATTATATGTCCTAGAAAAATATATGTCACACATTGTAAGAAGTCATTGAATGTTAACTCTTATTAACACAAGATACTAGTAATAGAATCTGTAGAAGAATGTCGCTAGAAGAAATGAAAGAGATTATGGGACTGTTCTTAAAGTTCTTTCATGGAAGTAAAACAAGAGTGGTTATCTCAATAGTGTTCAATTTATATTCTCCCACTCAAATCCCATTGTATAATACATTTCTCAGTTTGCATCCTTCAAATTGAGCAACATATACAAATTATGTGGGAAAACATTTTATCTTCTTAGCAGGTGGTATGAGAACATCATTGTAGAGGAAAATAGTATTATTAAAGGGCTTTCATTTCTGCACTGTTGGTAGAAATAAATCACAGATTGCTCAAGTTTCATCAGAAATGAGGGAGGAACATTGTATATTAAATGATAACAGGTTTTATAATTTCCTCAGCAGAATAATCCAGGAGATAATCCTTCTGACCATTAGAGTACCTAAATAAAGACTTTAGATTTAGAGATTTTTTCTAATGTCTGCAGTATTTTATAGACAAAAAATCATAGCTATAAGTAGTCTTTGAATTCTTGACAAAAGTTTCACTGCCAATCATTTTATGTGAACAGAGTTTCCATTTGGAAGAGCTCAAAAAGAATTACTAGAGAAAGGATGTGTGCCTGACAATAGCAATATTCTTCCTCCTTGGGAGCTGTGCTGGCTAGTTTTATCAATTTGCAATGAACTAGAGGTCTAGAGTCCCTGGAAAGAGAAAAGCTTTCTCCATCAAATAAAACCATAGGCATGTCTATAGGGCATTCTCTTTATTAATGATTGATATGGGAGGCTCCTGTCTAGTGTGGGTGATGTTAGCCTGGGAAGGTGGTCCTAAATTGAATAAGAAAGCAGGCTTAGGTAAAAAAAATGACATCTTGACATTTGTAGGCAAATGGATGGAACTAGGACAACTATCCTCAGTGAGGTAACCCAGACCCAGAAGTTACAGTATATATTCACTCATAAGTGGATATTAGATGTTAAAGCAAAGGAAACCAGGCTCCAATCCACAATCTCAAAGAAGCTAGGTAAAAGGAGTACCATAAGTAAGATAGACACACATGGAAGCCCCAGGAAGGTAAAATACTTAAGATCTCCTTGGTAAACTGGAAGGGGTACTAGGGAGGGGATGGGGAAATGGGAATATAAGGGATCAAGAATACTGAATTTGTTGAAGGACAGATGGGGGAGAACAATTTTGGAGTTAGGGAATAACCTGGT
This sequence comes from Cricetiscus sungorus, assembly GCA_030556225.1. NCBI lineage: Eukaryota > Metazoa > Chordata > Mammalia > Rodentia > Cricetidae > Cricetiscus > Cricetiscus sungorus. The sequence continues at coordinate 3,751,246 of JANBXA010000405.1, read as the reverse complement.
GCTAGAGAAATTATCAGGAATCCACAAGGATTATTCTTGCCAAAACTCCTAGTAATGGTGGAGAGGCTGTCAGAATGGGCCTTTCACTTTTATAGGATTAGTGACTACCCTAATTATCATCATAGAACCAACATCCAGTAACTGATGGAAGCAGATGCAGTGACCCACAGTCAAGCACTAGGCTGAGCTCCTGGAATTCAGTTGAAGAGAGGGAGGAAGGATCATGTGAGCAAGGGGGGGAAGGTCAAGAGCATGGTGGGAAAACCACAGAGACAGTTGATCCAAGCTAGTGGGAGCTCCCAGGCTATGAACTGACAGCTGGGGAACCTGCATGGGATCATACTAGGCCCTTTGAATATAGTTGACAATTATCTGGCTTGATATGTTTGTGGGGGAGGGGCTGGCAATGGTACCAGGACTTATTCCAGGGGCATGAATTTACTTTTGTGGAACCCATTCCCTATGGTGGGATACCTTGCTCAGCCTTGATGCAGGAGGAGGGTGGGCCTTTGGTCCTGCCTCTTTTTGATATGCCAGACTTTGTTTTCTCCTCCAAAGAAGGCCTTACCCCATCTGACAAGTAGATGGGGTGGAAAGGGTGGAAGGCAGAGGGCGGGAGAAGGCAAGAGAGGGGGAACTGGGGTTCGTATGTAAAATGAAAAATAAATCTTTTAAAATAAAAAAGCAGGCTGAGTAAGGCAAGAGGAGCAAGCTTGTAATCAATTCTCCTCCATGACTTTTGCATTGTTTCCTACCTCCAGGTCCCTGCCCTGACTTTACTCCCCAGGTTACATTTGATCAGCATTTTATAATAGCAACAGAGAAGCAACCTAGAAAAGGGGTAAAGGCAGTGAAATGGCCCATAAATTGTCCCAAACTGAGGGATCCAGCAGTAGAAGTGAATTGTAAGAACAAAGGCATCATTGAACATCTTCCTGGACCTGGAATTAAATCAGTGGGTATAGGTCAGATTACCCAAGAAAGGAAACTAGCAGAGGAGTCTGGTAATAAAGTAGGACCTGGAATTAAATAAGTGGGTTACTGGGTATAGGTGAGATTGCCCAAGAGGGGGAATTAACAGAGGAGTCTAGAAATAAAGTATGAAGATTTGGTTAGTAATGTATTGTTGTTTACATATTTACTGAAGGCCAAAGGCAGATCAAGAGACTAAGGAATAGACTATTTAAACACCTTACTCCAAGGGGGATGAAAATCTGGACAAAAGAAGGGGAAACTTGGCTAAAGTTGTGGAAAGAATCTGAAAGCTGTATGTAAGACATAAACTTTATTTGGCATTTCAAGAACTTGACATCTTGCATTTTACAATTCCACTGTAGCATGTATGTTTTCCACCAGCCCGCCCGCCACCGGTCTGGGCCCACAGCCACGCCAGCCCCAAATAACACACTGAGACTCTGTATTTGATACAATCCTGTTGGCCAGTTACCATTATTGTTTATGGGCTAGCTCTGCCTTAATTATTAACCCATTTCTACTTATCTAAGTATTTCCACGTGGTCATCTTATCGGGGAGCGGCGGGCCCGGCATCTTGCTTCCTCTAGCTCTACATGCTGACTCTTCCTAACTACTTCCTCTTTCCTCCTCCTAGTCTCCTAGCCCCGCCTATCTAGTTTTCTCATTGGCCGAACAGTGCTTTATTGTTTAATCAGTATGAGAAACATATTTACAGAATAACATCTCCCATCATTCTACCATGCATTAAAACTTCTTGATGACTCCAAGAAAGGAACAGGCTCTCATTTCAAAAACTTTCATGAAGAAATATACATCCTATGTATATTCCACTTTCTAGTACTTAGTATAATGACCACATTTACTGGTGGAAGCTGGGCAATGCTGTCTAGTTCTATGGCTGGGAAGAAAGGGAAGGGCATTTAGGAGATAGCTGGTTTAGGCATTATTGAGAGAAATGATTTTAGATTAATTCCTAATATTCATGATATTTATCTAGGAGAATGAAGTAGTTAAGGAATATAAGTTTGTGTCACAGAGATGTAGAATATTTAGTTTATTGCATGACTTTTCTTTGAGATCTATATGACTTGCTCATGGTTCTAAGTTGGTAACACTTATATGTTTTTAACATGTATCAACATATAGAGTATTTGAGTTAAATCTCTATGGTAGTTTGAATAGGCGTGGCCCCCATAGATTCAGGTATGTGACTGTTTGGCCCATAGATAGTGGCACTATTAGGAGGTGTGGCCTTGTCAAAGAAATGTGTTAGTATGGAGGCAGGCTTGGAGGTCTTATAAGCTCAAATCTAGTGAGTGTGACAATTCACTTCCTGCTGCTTAAGAATCACAATGCAGGACTCTCAGCTACTTTTCCAGTATCATGTCTGACTGCATGCCACCATGTCCCACCATGATGATAATGGACTAAACCTCTAAAACTGTAAGCCAACCCCAATTAAATGTTTTCCTTTATAAGAATTGCCATGGTCATGGTGTCTCTTCACAGCAATAAAAACCTAATTAAGATAGTATATTTATAGAGTGAAATCTTCATTGGCTTGTATCCATAGGCACAGATTGGAAAAACATAACTAAATAGTATTTCCAAGAAAGAAAGAAATTGATTACAATGGGCAGGTTCAGTGTCCACCTGAATCATCAGATAGTGCATAGATTTCCATAATACAATATTTATAAAGCATCATACTGGTGTGCCTACCCATGCCTGGTTTGAAATTATGGATGGAGGACTAACTAAGACAGATATCACATTTGTTTTTTCATCCATTTGCTTTTAAAATTATTCTCCAACTGAAGGAGGTGAAATTTTGGGACTGAGATATCCAATGCTTAAGAATAGGCTCACTTCAGGTCTAATTCCCTCTGGGCAAATTGCCTCAACGTGAAATAAATTCTTAGTCTTTCAAGTAGCTACATGCATCTGTCTATAAACCAGCCTTTATCTGACTCTTCTTAGAATGTAAGTCACTAAGATTTTAATGTTTCATCATGTGGTCTGAATGTACCTTTGCCACTTCCAAGACAGATGTTTTGCCAACTGTTTTCATAAATAAACAATTGAATGAATAAGTGGTGAAAAATTTAAATGTATAAGTAGAATAATCAAGAATCAATCAAGCTGTTAAGGGATGTGACACATTTTAATATATGTAGTAAGGGTTGCCTAGTTGTAAACATGTTTAAGATGTGTCTAAAATAGTTTCATGTTAAATACAGGTCAACTTGGTGAATTCTGAATTATAAAGTAAAAATACTAAGCTGTATATAACAAAATAGACTGAAGCAGTTGTAGATAAAAATAGACAGCCAGATATGCACATGTGCATGCACACACACACACACACACACACACGGAAGAGAGAAAGAAAGAGAGAGAGAGAGAGAGAGAGAGAGAGAGAGAGAGAGAGAGAGAGAGAGAGAGAGAGAGAGAGAGAGAGAGAGAGAGAGAGAGAGAGAGAGAGAGAGAGAGAGAGAGAGAGAGGTAGAGTGTTTATATGTATATAAATACTTCTTGCTCTTGTAAGGAAAAAAAAACAAAGCAAAACTCTGGCAGTATGATTGTTTCAGCACAAAGTGACAAAATGCAAATAATGAAAAGGTCCTCTTCCTTTTCTTTACACAGAAAATGTTCTACTTGTACCAGTGAAATCCCCAACTACTACTCAATTTTCCAATGTGTGTTTACTTTCCTCTGTTATGTATCCTGTCTTCTCCTAACTCATATTCCACAGAGTAATCAGAAATCTACAAACAGCCTAAGATGAAATAATACTTATGTCTTTTGCATGCCAAGTTGTGGTTTGGTTCCCTAATTCTAAAAGCTAACCCCAAAGATGAAAAAGAAACAATTAGTAAAAAGCTCTTTGCCACTGTAGCTCTGGGAATATACTTAGGGGACTTCTCTCTGACTAACCCTCCATGGAAAGCCAGTGCCAGATTCTCTATCACTAGAAAACACAAGGTTGCATGGAGTACCTCTTTACATGAAAGCCAGATGGAGCTACCAGTGGGGAAAAATGACTAGGTCTTGAATCTGTACCTCATTTGGGGTCTAAGGGGAAAAAATAATCACATGGCCATATCATGCCCACAATTCTTGTTTTTCTCCCTCACTGGGAATTCAATGATTCAATTAGTATTAGCGTCAATTAAATTCAAGTTCCTACAGTAACTTAGGATTTGCTATGGAGTGTGTGTGTGTGTGTGTGTGTGTGTGTGTGTGTGTGTGTGTGTGATAAGGACATTCATTTATTCTGCATTTATTTCTAATATGGAATGTATTCACCACTATGGAAATATCCACAACCTTCATTGGCCTGAGTGTCTGGTCTTCATGAACTTCATGAATTCATAAGTAATTATTAAGTCATATGCCTTATGTTGACATGTATAATCCTAGAGGAATTCCAATGGAAGAAGTACATCTGTCTGGTAGATCTGCTTTCACATGTGCCAAGCCCTGCCCCTTTTATTGAGTTCCCTGTAAGAGCTTTAAAAGATGTTAACAAACCACAGTCCTAACTGCATGGCGGGGGGCAGGTATTGCATTTAATTTTCATTTGAGAAGAAAAAAAGGAATGAATTGTTGATACATAGAAGCTAGTTTCAGATTAATCAGGTCACTAAGCTCTAAAAAAGTAAAGAAAAGAACAAGAGATGACCCAGAGTCTTTTATTCTCAAGGAACAAAAGTGAAGTAAAAAGTAAAGGCTTTCCAAAAGTGAAATGATGACAATTTTTTTTCTGTTGCTCTAAAATGTATTTATTATTTTCCAGTCTCAAGCAGTCAGTGCTAAGTGGCTCCAAGCACACATCCCAAGGAAAGCTGGTCAAATCTTGTTCATATGCTACATTTGGAGTTGTTTACCTATGTAAAGTAAAGAAGCACTTTACCTATAATTTCTATAGTTAGAAATATGTACACTGCTAGATAGGTATAAAAATTGCTGTTAAAATCCATAGAAGGCTTGAGGCACTTTTAAGTCTATTTGAACTACTTTAAATTATTAGTTCTGGTTTGAGGAAAGTAACAAAAAACATTTTGTCTCCACAGGAAATTAATTTTGTTACTGTTCTAAAAGCATAGCTCTTTTAGGTACAATTTTGTTGGTACCTTTTGAAATGTCCATTTTTATTTTGCTTGCCTCAAATTTAAAGTAAAAGATTTATATTACCAATAGCTCTTCTTCCAAGTTAAAAGAAGTCAATTTGATTTACATGGAATGTAATTGTATTTCACACTGGAATATTTACCACCTTTGCAAGGGATTCTGACTTTCCTAGCTGGCTTGTAATTAAGTCCTTTAATAATATTTGAGACATAAAAATTTTTTATTAAATGATCTTTTAATAGAACAGCAGATTTGGTTTTACCCTAAGTTCATGGCTTAGCCTTAGGTTCTTGGTTACCTAAGCAGTGTCAGACATGGCTTCCATCTCATGAAGTGGATCTTAAGTCAGTAAGGCCATATTAACCAATAAGATATTGTTTGGTTCTTCCCACAAGCTTTGTGCCACAATTGCATTAGCATATCTTGCAGGCAGAACACAAACTGTTCAAACTGTGTGTTGGTATTTATGTTTCTCCTTTGGTAGCATTCAGAGTATTTTACTGTACCAGAGATGGTAGCATACATAGGGATAAAAGTTCTATGCAGGCACCAGCTTAAATTCTCCATGTTCAATGAGTTGTGTAGGTGTTGTCTTCAGCAATACGGCCTTGTCATCAGTTTGTGTAGAGCAACCTATATTCTTGGCAATAGCTTAGATTGTTTGGAATTTCCAAGGGGTCCCATTAACCAAAAATCAATTAGGTATAATCTATTCCCAGTACTAGAGGCTTTGTTTGATGACCCTCTGGTCAACTGGGACCCATTATTTGGCAATTTTATTTGAATCACTTTCATGTATGTCTATATTTTAGGAAGCTCCTACTTATATTAGGTTTCTATACCACCCCTCAAATGTCCTTCAGTTATACCTGCCTCTCCCCATATTCCTTTCTTTAATATCCATCTCCCCCACCTCACTTGATCTTGCAATTCCAGTGCCCCATCATCCATCCATGACAATTGATTCTATTTTTCTTTACCTACAGAGATATATTACTGCTCCATCCCTTACTCTATACCTAACCCCCGTGGTTTTATGGATTGTGGCTGGATTATCATTACCTTGATTAAATCTCTGGAACCATAAGCCAAATTAATTCCTCCCTTGAGATATTGCTATTGGATATTTAGTCACAAAACAAAGTAACTAGTATATGCCTCTATCAAGAAAAAATTCTAGCCATCCCTTGAAATCATTTATTAAATTCTTCATGAGCCTCTGAACAGTGCTAGCTCATCAATTACTCCTCAATAGAATACTTGGCTGCTACATTGGGTGTCTTTAATGAGCAACCAGAAAGCCAGGTCTCCTGAATGATTCATTCTGACAATCTACCACCAAAACTGCTCACAGCAATCTCTTTGTGCACCGAGGCAAATCCTGGATCCTAGCTAGAAGGTCAGGGTTTTATAAAGTGATTAAAAGTACTTGCAGGGCTGGCAAAATGGCTCAGCAGGTAATGGTAAAGGTACCTGCTGCCAAGCTAGGAAGACCTGAGTTCTATTCTTGGTGAAATGAGAGAAATAGCACATGCATGTTGTTGTTGTTGTTGTTGTTGTTGGTGGTGGTGGTGGTGGTGGTGTGTGTGTGTGTGTGTGTGTATGTGTGTGTGTGTGTGTGTGTGTGTGTGTGTTGTTGTTGTTGTTGTTGTTGTTCTTTTGGGACAGCGACTTTCTATGTAGTCCTGGATATCCTACCTGCTTCTGCCTCCAGACTGCTCGTATTAAAGGCATGTGCCACAATGCCTGGCAAGATACCTGTTTATTTTTCTGCAAGACAGGGTTTCCCTATGTAGCCCTGGCTGTCCTGGATCTCACTACGTAGACCAGGTGGGCCTGGAACTCACAGAAATGTGCCTGTCTCTTCCTCCTAAGCACTGGCACTAAAGGTGTGGGTCACCATCACCCATATAAGATTGCTATTTTTTAAAGTTTTAGTTCCTTTGAGGTGATATCACCCCTCTGAGAAGATAAGCTCTAAAATATTGGCCAACTTGGTCCCTTCAAAACTACAAGATACTGGTTTCCTAGAGTTTCACCATATTTGGAGGCTAAAGCGGAAGCATGAAGTATAATGGTGGATAAGAAAGCTAAATAAAATATTAACATGATGTTGACTTGAGATTCTAATCAATCAATGAATCATTCTATCAATCAATAAGAGACTTGCTATCATCTAAGTGTGTATGTACATAAGAAAGATCCAAGAAATGGCAAACATTTTTAAATGTATCAATCCATTAAATATACAATTCATAGGCCATATCCTGATGTACTCACATACTTTCCCTCAATTTGAGACATAATAGCACTAAGACTTTGTTCTCCGGAAGACAGTTCTGAATAATTATTTTCTATGTACAGGTATGGTTACAAAGGTTGTCAAAAGAATCACAAAAATACAATAAAAGCTGAGGCTTAGTTGTTTTGCTAATGAGTCAATAAAAGAAATGCATGGCCTGCTTTCGAAACAGAAGCTTCTAAGTTTGATGCCAACTCAAAAAAAGAGTAGCTACTGCAGGAGTAATGCAACTCCCATAATTTTGAGTCTTAGTAATACAGATATTCCTATTTAAGATTGCTTGGTCACCATAGTGTTGTACCCTCATGAGACACAGGAAAACACCTCTTAATAAAGGCCAAATTAGAAGTTCTTATTTGCTGGCAGTCAATAACAAGCTTATGATAGAAAGAGATCTCCATCCCAGCCTAGGAAGAGGCAGGGTAAAGTTTATAAAACAAAACAAAACAAATAAACAAAACACCACAGTCACATCATACCTGAGACAAGTCAAGGAGCAGATATTTCAGGTTTCAGTACAGTTACTTGTTTTACATTGTAAAACAATGGAACTCCCCAAGCTATAAGTACAGCTGCATGAGAATTTTCTACTCAGCAGGATGTGGTCAGTAAGGGATGGGGGCAGTTAGGTGATATTAGCTAAAACTAGGACAAAATGGAACTACTTTGGGCAATTCAATATTAGCAATGCTTTCTTCCTGAACCTGAATTTAAAATAAATAACAGCACTTATAGCATATGGAATCATGTCCTCAAATACAGATCTGTTTACTTCTTATATCATAATTACCTACATAGTTTGTCAAGAATATAGACTCAATGTCTCTGATTAGAATTACTGGAACAGAATTTCCAAGGGTGAGGCCAGGCACCAACAGTGTGTTTTTCTAGTAGCTCATTAGTTGATTCAGATTCACAGGGAGATTACAAGGGCCCTGTAGGATAGTTGAAAGCATATTTTTAAGGAAGAAATGATATAGTGTTCTAATTCATACTTTATTAGTCACTAAGAGTGAGCTTATGTCTGGCATTGATGATTGGACTGGCCTCACCTTCTCTGTATGTTTTCTAACTGCTGCTCATACTTGGATTGTTGTCAATATTGCTTCAGGGGCTCCACTATCAGTCTTCTTTTTGTATATCTTTTAAGTTCTATTGCTTTACAAAAATTCTTTGCTCTTTCATTTTGGGTTTTTACTCTATGTATGAAAAAGATATCAAATTTGTTCAATCCATCATTACCATTCCTGATAGGTAATATTCACAAAGGCTACCTCCTTAACCATGTGCTTTAGAGATGAGTGTTCCCTCTAGTCTTATCTGTGGTATCCAGAGATACTAGGTCACATGATATAACACAAGTATCTCTTGCATTGTCTTTCTTTCCAAGTACTTGGTATCTCAAGTCAAACATTTCAACCAGCCCTAATACAAAGTTTAGAACAGGTCTGTTAATTCATTCTAAGTATAGTGGATGATGTGTTATGCCATCCAAATCCATCTTTAGGACCAAAGAACTCAATCCTTCAGCTTCTGGGAATGTAGCCATGAGACAACCTTTAGCTGTCAGACTCCCTCATAAATTCTCCTAAGTTGCAAATAGCTGCTTTGTTTAAAGCTATGTGTCTTTCCCAGGGGTAAACAATCCAGTGAACATTATGGAAAAGTATAAACACATAGATACCCTATGTTCTGTAAAGTAAGGCAACCTTGAGTGTTTATTCCTACTTCAGAGTTTCTTATGTTGTTACTTGACACCTCTTTTGGAGCTGAGTTAGCATGCAGTATTGGGGCTCATTGTCATTGACTCTGTTCCATCTTGACTTAAGTTCAGAGAGTTTAAACCTATTCTTTCTCCCTAAGGTTAAACTACAGGATGTTTGGCCTAGATGTCTTGACCTTCAAGACCAGATTACAGGATGTTTGACTTAGGGCATAGTGACCAGATGTTTGGTGTACTAGGAAATTAATTATGCTTGTTTGTTCCTTGTGTATTGGTAAGGAAGGCTTTTAACCATCCCCCTTTTCCTTGGGATCTATAAGAGCTCTGAGTAATAAACTTGGGGCATCTGCAGTATTCACTGAGTACCTTCCTGAATCTATCTTCTGTCTCTTATCCCTTTTCTTTTCTCAATCCTCTCTCCCCTTTCAAGCACCTTTGAACTCATTAGCTATACCTGACAATTCAACTGAATCTTCCTAGTTCTATTTTCTTTTCTTAGGTTTTGATAATTATTTTCTGAAAATACTCCAATAAACCCCTTATACATAATTCTCTCTCAGTGTGCTTCTTCAGAAATCTCACCTTTTGAGTCACTAGGTCAGTCAATATGACTATTGACTATACCCAACTTATCACTACATTGTCTACACAAATACCTTGTGTTTCATTAGCAGTCTGAATAAAACCTCATCTCTCACACCCCTCTAGCAATTAAAAAGATTGCACCTTATAATCTTTGTAGGAAGCTATGAATGATAAGAATTTGAAAGGGCATGATAACTTGAAATTTCTTACAAGTGAATTGGAAAAGCAAAAATATTAAAGACGAGAGAGGTGAAGAACATAAACCTCTGAGTTATATGAAATTTTAGAAAGGAACAGCCCTCAACGATGTCCTATAAGTAGGATAAACATTAGGTTCCTTCTTTATTCCCCTCCTTATATATTGAGATAGGGCTTTCAGGGAACCTCAGGATTGTCTGGCTAACTTGCTCCCACATTCCCTCCACACAATGTTATCACACACAAGTTGCCATGCCTGCTCAGCTTCTAGGTGGATTCCTTTCTGGGGTTCCCACTCTAGCCCTCACATTTATGTGGCAAATGCTTTATTGAGGCATATCCCTAGTCACAACTTTTCAACTTTAACATAACCTGCTATGGTAGACAGAAGCATGATGGGCTACAGACTACTTCATGCCCATATGAAGAGCATATTTTCTCATCCTAATGTTTGGATCCAGTGGTGTATTGCTGCTTTGTGACAAATAATATGAGTTGAGAAGCACTTTAAGGTATTGACATTTTGATGGTTAATGAATGGTCAAAAAGAAAAATATATAAACCCAGAACTGTCTCAGAAAATTCATTTTGTGCTTATTCTTTCTTAGAGGATATTATAGAGAACTATCAATTTCTAAACTTCACTTAATTCAGAGCTTTATTCCTCTTTGTCTTACTTATCTTTGATATATCTACTTTATTGATTCATTTACAAGGACATTTTGAGAGTCACTTTTATGCTTGAACAACAACAAAACCTCATGAATGTAAGAAGAGAAAGTATAGGGAATGAAGAAGTAATGGGGTAAGATGGAAAATTATGCAAGAAACACTATTATACTAGCACAAAGACAGAATTGAAGATCTAGACAAAACACATTTATCTATAATTTCAAAAAACACTAATTAGGGGATAGAAAGCCTCTCAATAAATAGTGCTTGAAAAACTGGGTACATAGCTAAGTGTAAAATATTGAATCTGGAACTCTCACCACACACAAGAATCAATTCCAAATGAATTAAAGACTTTAACAAAAGACCTGAAATGCTGAAACTTTTACAGGGGTTCTCATCCTTCCTAGTTCTGTGACCCTTTTAATACAGTTCTTTATATTTTGGTGACCCCAAACATAAAGTCATTTTCATTGCTACTTCATAAGTGCAATAGTGCTATTGTTATGATTCATCATTTAAATACCTGATATGCAGGATATCTGATATGTGACCCCTGTAAAAGGCTCTTTTGACTCCAAAAGAAGTTTGACCCACATGTTGAGAATTGCTGATTCTAGAAAAAAAAAATATGGACTTGACTTCAGACTATAGGATCAGGAAAGGGCTTTCTGAATAGGATTCCAGTTGTTCAGGAAATAAGCCCAATAATTTATAAGAGAGACATCATTAAATTAAAAAGCTGTATACATAGAAAAAGAAACTCATAATTTAGTGAAGAGGTAATCTAGAGAATGGTATAAAAGTCCCTTCCAGCTGTACATCTCACAAATGATTAATATCTAGGATACACAAAGAATTACAATCAGTAACTGTCAAAAAAAAACAAACATTTTTCTATGATACTAGAGGAAATCAGGGTATCAAACCACATGTGTCATACATAATATAGATGTATAGAGACCTGCTTAAAACTGAGAAAAATATGATACAACAAACAGATTTCCTGTATGGACACGTGTTCTGTGATATGTGTGTGTATGTGTGTATGTATGTGTGTGTGTGTATATATATATATATATATATATATATATATATATATATATGTGTGTGTGTGTGTGTGTGTGTGTGTGTGTGTGTGTGTATGTCTATATTGAATTGTGTATTTGTATACAACTGACCTGATAGTTTTCATTCTCCCCTCTTTAAATATACTCAGTAGTCTCATCCACTTGTTTTGAGGCTTAGGAAACTGAAACATAAGAACCAATGGATTACTTCAAGCTTTGATGTCCTGGTGGATTCAAACAATAAGAACATCAGCAAAATATCAGAGGGTAACAATAAGAACAAGGTCTGACTATTTTATTTTGAGTTTCCTTGTGGAATCACTATGATGGGAAATCCTCAACTTAAAAATCATAGATTCTTATCAACTATTTTGATCCAGGTTCCAGGTATTACATTTCCCTTTTTCCTTAAGTAACGATGGCATCTTGCTGTGATGATCTCTAGGGATCTTCCTCTAACTTTGTGGTCCCTGTACCCTATTCATATTTGTAAACTGTGCCCTTGTTAAATTACTCACAGCTTACAAAATCTGAGAGTGACACATTCTTTGACTAACTCATAGAGATCAGTAGTGTTTTCTAGTCTGTACCAATATCCTAACCTGTTAAAAATAATATTTTATTGCTAATAATCTAAGTTTGTTAAACCCCAAGGTCCTCAAGAGTGAAGATCATACTATGCATATTGTTGTGACACTTACAGGCATGAATTCTTATTGCCACAGAATTGGCACTCAATAATTATTCTGAGGAATTGAATTGAGCCAAAGCACAACATAGCTATTCCTAGGCTATGATCTTGAATGAACAAGATAAACATTATCTTAATCATGCCATAAAAATCACGTGTTTCTAAAGAATTTAGAGATGTTAACTTGTTAAACATAATACCCATTTTAATGTCTTCTTCATACAGAAATAAATGGTGTTTAAGGGTATTATACAGCTTGCTGTGTAATTACATTAATCAGAGAGTGACTCTTCTGCTGGTTCCTTTGATGTTGCCATGGTAGCAACCACATGTTTGCAAGTAAAGAGCACACATAGAACCCATTCTTAATTACACGTGTAGCACTACATTTCAGAGAACACAATAAATATGGAGGTCATGGAGGAATAGAGAATTTCTCTACAGCTTCTCTATCTCTTAGTTATTAACCAACCCTTCATTAATATGTTCTGACTCCTATTACCCTTTTTCTTTCATTGCAGTAAAAAGGCCTCTGCAGCCACCCACCAAATTATAATCCTCTGTTCCTGAAATGACCCAGAGATGTGCCAGAGAAAAGTCAGTAGTAAATTAAGTCCTGTCATAACAAAAATACAGTGGGATACAATTGTCTACTGACATTTTCAGAAAAAGAAATAGACTGACACCACTCTCCATCATTTCTCATATCGTGGCAATGCATCAAGGTCTTCTTTTGTAAGAACTGTTTGTATCACTAAAAGTTTTTATTTGTGTTTAAATACCCAGTGTTAAAGTAGGTAGTAGTTCTTGAAATTCACAAGGCTATTGCTAGGATTAGCTAATTATTGGACATTTGAAAAATAACTCAGAAACTAATATCAAGGCTAAAATAAATTGTCCAAAGGTTTTCATTAAGTCAAAAGTATATTATGATTACTCTTACTCTCCTGCTGTTTTCCAGATAATATTTAATGAAAGTAATGCACTCTTTATAGAAATAAAATGGTCATTACTTAATTTTAATTAAACCTTTTCAAAAAAAGAGCCATATGCCTATTCAATCTACTTGAAAATTGTTTCTTTCCTTTAAATGCTCTAATATGTTAATCATATTTGGCATTCTTTTGTCCAAGAAAAAAATAATTCTATACTAGTATCAATTGAAATTTTATAACACATTTGTTTTTTCCTCAGTTGGGCTTCATTACATCAATTTTGATCATTTGCCTACACCTCATTTCTATTAGTACTTGCTACATACCTAACAATTTCTAAGACTCAAAAGAATATTAAAATAAGCCTCCCTGACCTTTCATATGTGTGTGTGTGTAGTGTATAAGAGAGACAAACAATCAACTGTCAAAAAGAATAGTCTATGAAAACCTAATGAAAATCCCTTTTCTCTGCTCTGACAGCCCCCAGAACCATAGAAAATAAAATAACAAGAAGTACTCAAGGTTTCTTGAATTCTAAGCTTTAAGCTGGCTCACTAACACTCCCATTGAAACCTATTGACAAGAGCAAGTCACAAGATAAATGATATTCATAGGGTAAGGTGATACACTTCATTTCTGTATTGTAGCAACTTCAAAATAATAATAATATAGAAGGTAAAAATATTAGAATGGGTCAAAGATTGCTGACATTTTTTATATTGTCATAATATCAAATTCATAACATAACAAAACAAAAGCTCTAACTCACTTGGAATCAGAAAAGATAGATTACAGATTTGAAAGATGAGTAGAAAATTTCTATAGCAATGTGCAATAAAATCAAATAAAACTTAGATAGATAATATAGAACAAGAACTCTAAAACACACAATTGAATAATAACCCTATGTCAAATGTTCCTCTACTTACATTTTTGTACTTATTTACACTGAAAAAAAATACTATTTCTGAGCTTTGGCTAAATTTAATCTGATTAGAATCAATTTGGTTTCTCAATTCTCATTCCTGGCTCAAAACAATTCCTGAAAAATCACAAAGACTATTTTATGGATGAATGCTCTATAAGTTTTTCTTGCTGAATCATTTATCAAATTAATATATTAAATGACAAAATTAAGTAAATTTAAAAGGCTAGATAACAGGGTACCCTGACAGTACCAGTGCCTTAAGTGCTTTCTATTGCTGTGATAAACACCATGGCCAAAATATGGCCAAAATCAATTATAAATTCTCAAGGGAAATGGAGATAATGAAGGAAGGGTTATAAAAGCATAAATTGAAAGCATAACACAGTTATAAAAATCACAGTGAGAAAAATTTTAAAGTTCACTTTGTAGAATAAGCTCGGTAGTAAAGTGGATATGACATAGAAAATAACTGATGACTAGGAAAAATTCCACAAATTCCCACCCTAGATAAATAGCTAGAGGTGGTCAAGGATGTGTGTGTGTGTGTGTGTGTGCGTGTGTGTGTCAGAGGGGGGGAAGGAGAGAGAGAGAGAGAGAGAAAGAGGGAGAGAGAGAGAGAGAGAGAGAGAGAGAGAGAGAGAGAGAGAGAGAGAGAGAGAGAGAGAGAGAGAGAGAGGGAGGGAGAGAGAGACTCGGTTTCCTTCAAGGACTAGCTCCCTCATAGGTTGTCCAGCCCTAACACCAAGTGGTTAATTGGTTAATTTGGGACACATGTACATAAGAACAATGCTAAACAGACATATTATGTTGTATATAAATGCTTGAATATATATTCTATATAATGTAAATATTGTAGCAATAATAATCAAAGGATAGATCATGAATTTGAAGGGTTTATGGAGGAACTTGGAGGGAGAAGCAGGAGTAACATGGATACAGTGCTCAAGGATGAATGTCTCAAAAATATTTTAAAATGATTAACAAAAAAGGCAAATAAACAATGAATTTGAAGACAAGTTGACAAATCTCCATAATCTACATAAGACCAAAGAGAAAAATTGAATGAACAAATTAAAAGAATTTCCTAAATCTGTGAGACAATGGTAAGAGGTCTAATACTCCTTAGTTATCAGGGAAATACAAATCAAAACTACTCTGAGATTTTATCTTATACCTTTCAGAATGGTAAAATATCAATCTAATAATAAAAATTAAACACACAATAACCACATAAGCCATCAAATGTACTCTTGAACATTCAGCTCAGAAATAAACATATTTATACAAATACCTGTTCTCAAATGTTTACTCATTTACAAAATGAAATAAAGCTTTAAAATATTACAAATCCATAATAAGAGTAATAAACAAAAATATTTTTAAATCCTATGACAGATTAGAAGATAGAGAAATTAATGGCCTAAATCCAGTACCCATCCCTTAACAAAATATGAAACTTTCAAGTAATTGATTAGGTAGGAAATTTAAAGAATAAAACATTTTTAATATAACTTGATTTAATTATTACAATCTAGAATAATGAAAATGAGTTAAAATATGCAAAGCAGCAGACTGAGGATCCTGTACTCCAGCACCAAATTTGCTTCTGTGCAAGTTTGTGCATGTCAAGTCTATCCTTCTGTATATCAATTTCTGGGGGGAAATGAAAGCTATATTCCAAATTTAAGAGTACTTTTAATCTTGAAAATATTTCATAATCCTAGTAAATTTAAAATGTTGATGAAGGTGTATTTGATGGACTTTCATGCCATTCTTTCATTAGACTTAATTTAATAAGGTTTTCCATGGTGACTTACATTGGCAATCTAAGTATTCCCTTCAGCTGTGTAAATGATGCCCTTCATTCCAGCATGACTGTTGAGGTTTCATTACCATGTCTCTAAGTACTAATTAACTTAAAATCGACTCTCCAATATGGGCTCCATTACAATTCATACCACACTGCCTCTATATGCTGCAGATTTTTCTCAATTTTTAAGACACATGGGATATCATTTTACTGCATTTCGAATTGGTTTTATATCCTGGTTTTTAGTGGTTTTACTTTTAGAATAAATTTTAGAGAAGGAAAACATTGGGTAGGACATCAGTAGTAAGATTCCTCCACAACAGCTTATAATGTTTGTGAAAGAAACTTGCCCAACATTCTCCTACAGTACATATACCCCTTTACTCAAAATAAGACTCAC
Source organism: Cricetiscus sungorus (assembly GCA_030556225.1). Classification (NCBI taxonomy): domain Eukaryota; kingdom Metazoa; phylum Chordata; class Mammalia; order Rodentia; family Cricetidae; genus Cricetiscus; species Cricetiscus sungorus. The sequence goes on along the minus strand of JANBXA010000405.1, from coordinate 3,734,822 downwards.
CAATTTGCCATTTGATACTTGTATTATTTAGAGAACATTTAATTATTTTGAAAATAATCAAACCAAGGAAAATTCTCCTGGCTCTCGCCACTTCATAATACTTGAGTTTTCATCACTATTCTAAACCTAAGCATCCTTATTGGTTTCAAAGTCAGAAATTCTTTCCCAAGGAACTTGGAAAAGGATTAATAAGGACTTAATCTGATGTATTTTATTTACCTCATGATATTGGATGTGCATTCTATTACAGTATATCATTTATATACTCCATATTAACACTACATAATAATGATCCTCTCTTAACTCTAACTCACCAATTTTCAATTCAAGATACAAATATTTCTCTCAGCTTTAAAGGCACATTTGTCAAATTAATGAGACTGGACTTGCCTGACTTACCTTCTGGCTACGGTTCACAGCATAAATACTTTGGACATCTCTTCATTCTGACACCAATAGCTGCACAGCAGTTAATTTTCTTCTTCTGATAGAGAATATGTCTGCAAGAATACTAGTGGGAACTCTTGGTGGTTTTGTGAGGCTTATAATTTAAAATTCTCATAATCAGAATTTTGATTACAATTCTTTCACCAAAGCAAACCATATGACATCAGGTGGACTGGGAGTATATTGAAAATTCATGACATGGACAGGGAGAAAAAAAAATGGTTATAAATAAATAATTCCACTTATCATGTATATTTGGTAATATAAAGAGAAAAAATCCAATGGAATTATCACTTCCTGATACAAGCCAAAGGCAATTTTATGGTTTTTCCTTCCTATTGGGAGAATAAGAATCTTGGAACTGTTTTCTTAGTTCTAGTGATTTCCATTATTTCACTCTAAGTAGAACCAGACAACAAATGGCTTGTGCTGACATTCTGCTGCTTCAAAGGTATAAAGTGGCAAATGTTCTGATTTGGAGATTTAGTAAGTACTTCTTAAGTATTTGATCATGAGATGGATCACTAGTATAGGAGCTGAGAACCAGATTTCCTCACTTTGATTTTTACAAATGATCTGGTGGCCTTACCGTGTAACAGTCACATGAAAAAGTAAATGTTGCATTGTATAAAGGATACTTCTTAAAATGAGAGAGGTCTGAGTCCCAGAATAAAGTTGGTAAATGACTCCCCAAAGAACTAACAGTTAAGGAAGATATCATTAAGCTCCTTTATAATTGATATCCTCCCCAGCCTATCTGCTCCTTAAAATGAAAAACAGCTCCTGGTTTGGGTTTCTAGCCTTTAACAGGCATAGAGAATATTAACTTTGAAAGTATCACAAGCAATATTAATTCCTATATGTGTGGTTGATGTACAACTCTAATCAGAGACTCCACTGAGAATCAATTTCAAAAGAGAAAATTTCTAATTTCCACAATGATTTTGCCATGATACTTGTACTTGTCAGGACAAATACAACAAGTATCTTAAAATAAACAGAGCACTGCCATGCAACACATATTTTATATCTCAAAAGTTTTAATGTCTTCACCCACAGTCATGCAGATAAAATCCTACTTATAAGTATTTACACCTAGAAATTTACACTATACCAGAAAAGTGGTCCTTGTAAGTCATTACACTAGTACTGAATTTTCTAGAAATACAACTTTTATACAAAACTCAAAATCAAAGGAGATCATATTTTGATTCATGGTCTTTTGGGGAAATGTACCAAAAGTTTACCTTTCAGGAAAATCACATCCAAAATCAATTCTGCATATGTGTTTGAAAAAGACAAGTAAGTAAGCTCCTCTGTGTCAGTCTATAGCTACCAGTATCCATACTGGTTATAATAATAGATATTGTACATATGGCATTAAGACTTTGAGTATTAAACTGATACACACTTAAACACATGTTGTAGTATATTATAAATTACCCATGTATCTAACTTGTTATACATGTTAAAGCATATTCTTGAAAAACATTAAATGTTTTTAACCACATCAAGACATGGTTATTATAAAAACATGTTTTTCTTATTTTTTCTTTCTAAGTTTTTTTATAACTTAGGTATATTATGCTTTAAAAAACATATTTATGACTATATCATATTGTATATGATTTATATTTCAAGATTATTGACTTTCATAGGTTTCAGAACCCTTCTCTATATTAACTTTTATAGGTTTCAGAAACTTCTATTTCATTGGCTATTTCTTTCATATTCTTTCTCCAAAGTGATACAAACGCAACAGAAATCCTTGACTAACAATTTAGAACTGAAAATTGGTGAAATCAAATTAAATGAAGCATTCTTAATATATTTTTACTTTATCCTCACTTCACTAATTCAAGTATCACTTTACTGCAAAAGTACTTGGGGGATCTAGAGAAATTGCTCAGCAGTTAAGAGCACTGACTGCTCTTCCAGAAGACCCAGGCTCAGTTCCCAGCACTGTAGATGTACATTTCTGTCCTGCCTGGTCCCGCCACCCTTCAGCCCCAAATAAATACACAACAACTTATATTAATTATAATCTGTTTGATCAATAGCTCAGGCTTCCTAGTGGCTAGCTCTCTTTTAGTTATTAAACCATTTCTATTAAACTATGTTTTGCCACAAGGCTATGGTTTACCTGTAATGCTCCAGCATGTTACTCCTTTTGGCTGCTACATGGGTCTCCCTGGTGGCCTCTCTCTACCTTCTTCTCTCCAGAATTCTCCTAGTCTTGTAGCCCCACATTTACTTCCTGCCTGGCTACTGGGCAATCAATGCTTTATTCTTCAACCAATAAGAGAAAATTATATACAGAAGGACATCCCCCATCACAGCACTAGATGGCAATTCACAATCATTTATAACTCCAGTGCCAGGGGAATCTGCTACCTTCCCTGATCTCCATGGCCTTTGCATACATATGGTACACAGACATGCATGCAGGCAAAAAATACTTGAGAGACAGAGGCAGGTGGGATCCCTGAGTTTGAGGTCAGTTTGGTCTATAGAGCAAGTTCTAGGACAGCCATGGCTACACAGAGAAGCCATGTCTTGAAAAAAAGTGCCTTTTGGCTTTATTCATTTTCTCATGCTTTCTCTTTTCAATGTTATTACTTTCCTCAATAACTATTTCATGCATTGTATGTTAAAGTTTTTTTTTCAGAAAAAAGAAGAGATAATACTTATATGCTCCAACACAAACCTTATTCTATAGTAATATGAATTTTAATAGCCAGACTTTCTTATTTGTGTTTATTCTTTCTATTTATATGTTACTGAATGTTTTCTTTGCCTTTATTTTCCTATTGTTAATCTTGTCCTTTCTATTTTTTAGCTAGGTTTTTAGGTTTTCTTAGGCTATAGATTAAGATAATTGCCTTGAGGTCAAGAAGTGTAGCTCATTGGAAGAACTCTTACCTGTCATTCACAAAACTTGGAGTTCTATCTCCAGCACATACACATGGAGAAAATGCTGTTTACTTCTGTTAGATCCAGACTATATGAGTTCCCCCCCAAAGCATGTGCATATCAATTAAATTCATTAATATACTAAGTCAAGTGTCATACTGGTAGATACAAATTAATAATTCACATGACTGCTCTCATGTTTCTTATTCTCCTGGGGATAGTATATGTGTGTATACATACATACATACATACATACATACATACATACATACATACATACACATGCACACATATAAATACACATATTAAAAGCCCATACACCCAGCATATTAGTTCCTTGTTAAACTTTTCCAGTTTTGGTATCTTTGTCTGATTTTGATTCAAAAAAGTAGTATGACCTTTAAAAGTAAAAATGGTGAAGTGACTTATGTCTAATAATAACCATTTAAATGGAACTACTCACCATAACCATAGTGTCAAGTAGAATGAATTGAACTACTTATATGTTTAGTTCAAATTACCATAACATATACATATTTCCTGTTCAATGACTATATGTGAAATCAGGTCAAAGACATAAGGTTCAAATAATGACTTTTGTCTAGAAGGATCTCAGGTTTGTTATATAATAAATAACTGACATAACCAGTACCCAGGATTTAGTTTATTTGGAATGTATGCTTTAACCTAATTTATATGCAAGAATTATGCCAATTTAGCAAATGGTTCCACATGTAAGTAACCAAAAGAACAGGAAGAATTAGAAATATATACATCATTTAGATTCCCGTGTAAGGGCATATTTAGGGAAAAGAAATAAAAAAAATTATGTAAAGTCAGGGAATGGGAAACATCATTATTATGTATGATGTAAATTCTGAAACTTAGTAAACACAGAAAACTCTGGAATGTTATTACTCTTTCTAAACATTAGAACATTTACAGGGAGCTAAAAATGTCACACATTTATTCAGATTTTGCTACTTTTAAAAGTAACTTAGGTATTTGGATTATTTGAAGCTCCTCCAATGTTTCAGAGATAATGACAAGGCCAATGCCTACTGCACTCAATAAAATCTAGAACTCAGCTGTATTAGTAACATATTTAACTAGATACTTAAAAATAAATGAAAAACTTTTTTCAAGTGAAATTTAATACTATCAGTATAATTTAATGTTTTTCACAGCTATAATGATCATATGCATTTTCTTTCTAATAGCAAGTAAATTTTATCAAGATAAGTTAGGTCAAAAAATTATAATAGATAGCATAGCTCTATCTTTTCAAAAACTCTAACATGAACATATTTAACCAAATGCAATAAAAACAGGTACTTCAAGCTGTCAGTGAAATGCTTAAGCTCCATTATTATGCAATAACTCTAAGTATGCATGTTTCTAACTACTAAAAAATATATGAACATATTTGATGTTGAGAGCTCAGGCAGACTTAGTACAACAGATGGTATCACTGCTTTCCTCAAACTGTTTAGATTACGAAAAAATGATAAAGTATCTTTTTTCTTTTGTCTCATCATCCAAATCTGTTATCTGTTTAAATATTAGTTATATTAATAGCTAAGGGAAATCTTTGTACAGAATGTCTAAAGCAAAGGTCAATGTAATAGAGGCAGTGAAATGTATTATGTATATTTGATTCTAACTCAGTTAACAACATATCAATTCACTGAAAGCTAGATTCATATATATCCGTACTATTCACCATGTGGTATGATACAAAATCGTTGACGTAAAGCTTTAGAAATGCACAATCTGAAGTTCCACATAGAACTGTAGGTGCAGAATCTGTATTTTAATAGGAATTCAATTGATGCAGATTAAGGTTCATGTGACTATTCTGAGTGGTTTTTAGTGACATTAAAACTTGCAGGATCACTTTGTGACATTTTCTAGTTACATTGATGTAAGTATGTCATAAGGAATAGCCTTGAGTTTATCCAATATATAATAAAACTCTCCTCTTATTAACATTTTAAGGGATGTTAAGTCTTTATCTATGACCTACATAACCTTTTTGAACCTCTTTTTGTATCATTCATAAGAAATTTAATTATGAAAACATATCCAAAAATCTCTTAACCATATTCTCAAATGGATGCATATTAATGTATATACATCAGTACATTTATTAATATTTTTTCCTTAAACACAAACTGTAGGTTTTGGTAAATTGCTATAAATGACAATTTATCAATTTTCTGAAATGATCATTTGGCACATTACTCTTCAGGATATGGCATTTGGGTACTGATTTTTCTTTCAAGTCTTCTATTAGATATTCTGTTATAGTTAAGACATGAACCACTTCTGAAAGGGCTCAGATGTTCAATGGCTATTCCTTGCCTAGTGACACTACTGAAATTCATAGGGTCACAAGTTTGCTAACTTCAAAAGTGAATTAACTCGCTAAGGGTTTGATAGATTAATTAATTATTGATAAGTGACGTTGGGTGAAAAAGGTAGTGAGGGGCATGGCTTTAGTCACATGAGTCAAATAAACTTTAATATTATGTGCTCAAACTCTCTCAGTCCCCACTGACTGGCCATCAAGAGTGAGCAACTTTTTCCAACATGCCTTTCTGTCACAATGTACTCTCATCACATGAACAGAAGCAATGGAAGCAACAAAACAGGAAGTAAAACCTTTGAAATCATAAGCCAATTAAATAAGTCCTCCTTTTAATCTCCACACTATTTTGTTACAAGAACAGAAGGAAAACATGACTATATTTTAAAAGATTAAAATTTGTACTTATGTACAACTGTGTTTCTGTATGAGTGTACATCATATGTGTGCAGGTGCCCTTGGAGGCTAGAAGAGAGAGTATTGGCACCCCTAGAGCTAGTATTGCAGGCAGCTGTGAGTCATCCAATGTGGATATTATGAATAAAACTTGCACCTTCTGCAGGAGCATGACTCACAACTACTGTTTCTCCCACTGTATTTTTAAAATCACGTGAGTTGGCTGATAATGTTCGGTCAATATTAGCAGTTAGAAGTAGACATTGGTTTTAATACTAGAACGATTTTTGTATGTTCATTTTTCATTAATTAGATTTCTTCAATTATTTTATATCCTGACTGAAGATTCCTATCCTTCCTCTCCTCTCATTCCTTCTCCTCCCTTTATTCCCCCCAATTCACTCTACTGTTTCTGTTAAGAAAACATCAGACCTCCCATGGGTGTCAACAGAGCATGGCATATAAAGTTGAAATAGAACAGGTCCTTCCCTTGTATTAAGGGTGAACAAGGCAACCCAGTATGAGGAATAGGTTCCCTGAAGCCAGCCGAGGCCTTAGGGATAGGCCCTGCTCCCACTACTAGGAGTTCCATAAGTAGATCAAGCTACACAACTGTCACACACATGTAGAGGACCTATGTAAGTCCCATGTGGGCTCCCTAGCTGTCGATCCAAAGTCTATGAGTCCCAGTTAGTTGTTTCTGTGAGTTCCCTTGTGATGACCTTGACTCCTCTAATTTATAAAATCCTTCCTCCTCTTCAACAGCATTCCCTGAAATCAGTCCAGTACTTGTCTGTGGATCTCTGCATCTATTTCCATTAGTCACTAGATAAAGACTCTGATGAGAATTGGGGAAGTAACCAGTCTAATTAAAATAGATGGCCAGTTCAGGCTACCTATCCACTATTGCTATAAGTTTTAGTTATTTAACTCTATAAGACTATGTATCTCTAATACACAAGACTATCTTGGTAATAATATATAAGTCCCTGATACACACTAATCATCAATACTGAATTCTTGTTTTATATCATTCTTATCATTCTATGATCATGACTTTTTATTTGCTTTCAAATGAAGAAAATAAAATGAGCTAAAATCAGGCTCTTGGTCTTTATTTTATTTTGCAACATGGAGAAACATTTTAATTCACTACTCCAAAACAAGTATTAGAAAACATGATTGATTTCCTGAGTCTTTCATCTTATTTTTAATTTCCTTGGCTTGTCTTTATGAATCCTTTATTCCTGATGTGAATTTCCTTTTCTAGGAGGCTGTCATTTATGCTAGGATAAATAGAATGATAGTACTGTTTTACCCTTAATATGCAATGACAGAATCTCCTACAGCATTTTAGCAAGTAGGAGAATGAGGCCAAGTAGATAAATGGTTTAAGGTGAATGGTATGACATAAGTATTATTTGAGTTGAAACAAATTCTTGTTTTATTTCATTATTTCTTATTTTTGAGATTATAATATAAACACATTTCTTTCCTCCCTTGGAACCCTGCCATATTCCCCTCTCTTTGCTTTCTTTCAAATTCATGAACTCTCTTTTTCACTAATTGTTGTTTACACAATTATATATACACACAAACATCTACATTCATAAATATAACTTGTTCAGTCTATATGTTACTTGTATATATGTTTTCAGGGCTAAACATATGGTATGGAATAAATAATTCCTGGGCTCTTCCTTGGGGAAGACTATTTCTCCCACTCTCAGCATTCCTTAGTTACCTGTATTTCTTTGCTTAGAGTTGAGGCCTATTAGACTTTTATCTGTCCAATTTGGCATGCCTGTTGGTGTCCTCTTTGTTCAGCTTACGTATTGGCAGTCATGTTGGTAAGACTCTATGGATGCTGCATGTGCAGGCACCTGTGTGTGGCCATGTATGTGGCACCAAATGTGCACCACAGTATACATGTGAAGGTCAAAGGACAACTTTCAGAACTCAGTTCTGTTCTCCTATCTTGTGGGTCCTGGGGATCAAACTCAAAGCTGTCAGGTTTGGCAGCAAGTACCTTGAGTCACTGAGCCATCTCCCTGGTCCTGTTTTTGCCTATTTTTTCTTTACATTGACTTTTAGGTTTGCAGAATCTTCTCCAAGCTCTTTCTGCAAAGCATCCTGTCATAATCCTAGGCCTCAAGGACAGAAATATTACCCACCACTTCTCTTCTTGGTCACAGATTTCTGTTTTTTATTTATTTAAATTTTTTTAATTTATTTTACATATCAACTACAGGTCCCTTCCCTCCCCTCCTCCTGTTCAACCCCTTACCACCATGTACTTCTGACCCAACCTCCATCTACTTCTCAGAAAGGGTATGGCCTCCCAGGTGCCAACAAAGCCTGGTACATTAAGTTGAGTCAGGACTGAGTCCCTCCCTACCATATCAAAGCTTAATAAGGCATTCCACCATATGGAATAGGTTCCAAAAAGCCAGATCATACACCAGGGATAGATCCTGGTCCCACTGTTAGGGGCCCCTCAAACAGAACAAGCCACATAACTGCTGTCCACATGCAAAGAACCTAGTTAGGTTCCATACTGACTCTCCAGCTGTCAGTCCAGAGTCTGTGAGTTGCTACAACCTTGGGTCAGCTGTGTTTGTGGGTTTCCCCATAATGTTCATAGCAGCATTATTCATAATAGCCAGAACCTGGAAACAACCTAGATGCCCATCAACTGAAGAATGGATAAAGAAAATGTGATATATCTACACAATGAAGTATTACTTGGCTGTAAAAATAGCATTTTGAAATTTGCAAGTAAATGGATAGAACTAGAAAAAAATTATTCTGAGTGAGGCAACCCAGACCCAGAAAGACGAACACAGTATGTATAAGTGGATACTAGATGTAAAGCAAAGGATAACCAGACTACAGTCCACAGCTCCAGAGAAGCAAGCTAACAGGGAGGATCCTACGATGGAAGCATGGTTCACCATGGGAAGAGGAAATAGATGAGCTCTCCTGGGTAAACTGGGGGCAAGGGGTAGAGGAGAGAGGACAGGGATAGGAATAAGAGAGATCTGGAAGGTTGAGCTGGGGAGCGATGAAGTGGGAGAGCAAGGAGATATCTTGATAGAGGAAGACATTATGGGGTTAGGGAGAAACCTGGCACTATGGAGTTCCCAGGAATCCACAAGGATGACCCCAGCTAAGACCCCTACCAATAATGGAGAGGGTACCTGAACTGGCCTTCCCCTGTATTCAGATAGGTAGCTATCCTAACTATTATCATAGAACATACATTCAGTAACTGATTAAAGCAGATGAAAAGATCCACAGCCAAGCACCAAGTTGAGCTTTGGGAGTCCAGTTGAGGAAAAGAAATAGGGATTATACGAGCATGGGGGGATCGAGATCATGATGGAGAAACCCACAGAGACAGCTGACACAAGAAGCTTCCTTCATAAGGCAGGAGGTCTACACTTACCCATGGTTATAAGGAAAATGGTTAGATTGTTTTTAGGGATTGTGTTTAGGTTTAGTAAAATAGTGGTTTGTAACTTCTTCAACATCCATGACTTCACTAGCACTGATTATTTGATTACCTTTCCAATATAAGGCCTTATTCTCCCTATGTTTTGTGAGATTTGAGTCCAATCAGAGTGCTATTGGTTACTATACCACTACTGAACTCTTAGAGTCCTAATGCCAAGTCAGTGATATGGTTCGTAGGTATCATAACTAGGTAGGACTGTTGATTACTTCACTTCTTTGAAAGCTTGCTATGGGTACTTCTGTCACAATGTAACCTAGTCCTCAGGAAGTAAGCGTTCACATCAGTTCCAGCTCAGGGATCTCTGAACCATGTATGTTTCTGAAGCACAACCTGTCTTTAGGAATAGGGATATCCCATCCATATATGTGAGGTAACAAAGGGCAACAGCAAAATGCTGTACATTTGGGGAGTCTCTTAGATGTCCCCAACCAACAACTCCAAAGAAGGCTTCTTATCTCTGGTATTGGTTTTTGTTGTTAAGTCATCTTTGACTCTTGGGGGGAGCACCATCTACCTAGATTGAAAGTCATTAAAATTATATATGTATATTTATACTCTAAATTGGGTGTATTATGTTTTTAGACAATTACTTGTATGATTCCTTGTGATCTTTTACGATGTTTTTATTGTCATTTTACTTTCTTCCTGCCTTATTCTTTATTTACCTCCCTCATCTTTCCTAAAGAACTCCTCTTTCTCATTTTCCTGATCAGATTACTTATACCTTGCTATTCCTCTATTATTCACCACTCAACCTACCACAGCAATGGACCCATATTTACTTTCTTGGTTTTTGCAGTTACTCTAGTCCATATGGAGTACAAATAAACTCTTCAAAATTTTGCTGTTAAAGTCTAGTGAGAAATAATTTTGGCATCTTTTATGTATTTAATAGAATTCAAGCAGATAAAACAACTTAAAGTATTCATAAAAATATATAATACAACCAATCACAGTAAATGCTTTCTTAGATGTAAAAGGTAGAACAAGAATTTATATGAGTTAATAAAATTCTCATCTACTGTCACATATCTAACAATATTGAATTTTCAATGCTATGTTTGCTTTGGTCTAGAATAAAGTATGTAGACTCAGTGAATTGACTGATAACCCATGTTAGTGTAATTCTTTTATCATATACTATTTCTCTGGCAGGGAAACTACCAATTCATGCTCACTCTTACCTGGCTACTTAGTATAAGTTTTATTATCTAATTTTTATAATGAACTTGAGAGGTCATTGCTTAAAAAAAAATAGATTCAGTGTGGTGTGTTAAATGACTTGTCCAGGGATACAGAACTGGAAAATGCAAAGCTGATTTTTAAACTCAGGTTCCTCTGCTCTTCAAGCCCTTGCCTTGGTAACATTTTATATAGCTTTTAAGATGTAAACATTTTTAATTAAACATTTATCTTGTCAAACAAAGGAGAAGTAACCATTAAAAGTTTTGTGCCCTGAATATTCAGAAAACAGCCTATTAGAGATACCTACTAATTCCAGGTATCACTTGCATTCTGAAACAAATATTAAGCTATATGGATGCAAGGAGAGGTGGGCAGCCTAGAAAGGTACAGGGAGGTACAGGGAACAGTAGACAGAGAACAGCTTTAAAGAAACAGTTTATACAAACCCTGGCATGTAGGCAATGTGTTATGAAATGAGAAAAAAAATCTCCCTTTGTGGGGTTTTTAGTAAAAAAGAAAAGGAAAACCTCAGCGATCTCAGTAGACTATAATCTGTTACCCTGTAAAAATATTAAGAAGGTGGGACCTTGTTTCAGGCCCGACTTCTGCTTGCCTTCTTTGGAATATCCTGGCTGGAGGATTGTGGGCCAGTCAACTTGCCCCCTGAGGACCAGGATATTCATAGTCTGCTGACATCAAAGTGCTAGTCCAGACACCACCCACTGGGAGAAGGAGTGTCTCAGATCTGCCTGGACCCATTGTGAGATCCATTGGATTATTCAAACTGCTTGCATCCACCATGAGAGAACATTGGACCCATACACACCAGGCAAGGAAGAGACCCCCACCTGCACCCACTGGAATAAGGGATGGAAAGATAACAATATAAGAACACATTCAAAAATAGAAAAACCAATATGATGCCATCAGAGTCTACATACTCTACGCCAGCAAGACCTTAACATTCCAACACAAATGAAACAGAAGAGAGCGACTTTAAAAACAACTCCATGAAGAAGAGACCCTAAAAAAGGAAATGAGAAACCCCTTTAAAGAAATGGAATAAAAAACAATAAAAAAAATCAAAAAAAAATCCAAATAGTGCAAGGATTGAAAGCTGAAATAGAGACCAAAAAAAAAAAAAAAACAAAAAAACCCCTCAAACAAACAAACAAACAAACAAATAAAAACCCACAGTCTGAGGGAATGCTGAAATAAGAAAAGCTGAATAAACAATCAGAAATAAACCCATATGATTATGGGTACAAGCATAACCAAAAGAATACAAAAAATGGAAGAGAGAATCTCAGGAATAGAAGAAAACACTAGAAAAAATAGGTTCATGGACCAAATGAAATCTTAAGTCCAACAAATCCCTAACATAAAATATCCAGGAAATATGGAACAGCATGAAAAGGACAAACGTAAGAATAATAGGTATAGAAGAATAATAGGTATAGTTGTGTAACAACTCAAAGGTACACAAAACATATTCCACATAATCATAGAATAAAACTTTCCCAACCTAAAGAAAGACATGTCAATGAACATATAAGAAGCTTACAGAACACCAAATAGAGTGGACCACAAAGTAAAGTCCCCAATCCACATAATAATCAAAACAATAAACATACAGAATAAAGAAAGAATATAAATAGTAGCAAAGAAACAAAGGCCAAGTAACATATAAAGGCAAACCTATCAGAATTATATCTAAACTCTCCATGGAAACTCTGAAAGCCAGAAGGTCATGGATAGATATTATACAAACACTAAGAGATCACAGATGCCAGCCCAGACTACTATACCAAGCAAAGCTTTCGATCACTATATATGGAGAAAACAATATATTCCATGATAAATCCAGATTTAAACAATACTTATCCAGTAATCCAGCCCTACAGAAAGTTCTAGAAGGAAAACTCCAACCAAAGGAAGTTAACTGCACTCACAAAAACATAGGCAATAAAAAATCCCACTTTACCTAAAGCCAAAAGAAAAAGTGAGGTAATTCCACACACAATACCAACAACAACAAATCCCAAACAAACATGAATTAACAATAAATGGTTCTTAATTTCTGTTAATATTAATAGTCTTAACTCGCCTATAAAAAGACACGGGCTAACAGAATGGATACAAAGACAGAATACATCCTTCTGTTGCATACACCTCAACTTCAAAGATAGACATTATCTCAGAGAAAACGGTTCAGAAAAGATTGTCTAACCAAATGGACTCAAGAAAGAAACTTTTGTAGCAATCTTAATATCGAAAAATTAGACTTCAATCTAAAATAAATCAAAAGAGATGAAGAAGGTCATTTCATGTTCATCACAGGAAAAATCCATTAGGATGAGGACTCAATTCTAAACATTTATGCCCCAAACATAATGGCACTCAAATTCCTAAAAGAAACATTGCTAAAACTGAAATCACACTAATAAAACCTCACACACTAATAGTGGGAGACTTCAACACCCCTCTCTTACCACTAGACAGGACCTCCACACAGAAACTTAACAAAGTAATAAAGGAACTAACAGAAGTTATGACTTTTAACAAACATCTATAAAACATTCCATTGAAACACAAAAGAGTATGCCTTCTTCTCAGCACTACACGGAACGTTCTCTAAAATTAACCCCATAATTGCAATATAGCAAACCTCAACAGACACAAAAAATTGGAATAACCTCCTATATATTATCAAACCACAATGCTCTAAAGTTAAAATTCAACAACAACACAAATTGCAGAAAACATACAAATGCATAGAAATTGAACAATGCACAATTGTATACCTCCTGGGTCAAGGAGGAAATAAAGAAAGAAATTAAATACTTCCTAGAATTCAATGAGAATGAAGACACGACATACCTAAACTTATGGGACATTTTGAAAGCAGTGCTAAGAGGAACGTTCATAGAACTAAGTAACCACATGAAGAAACTGGAGAATAGTCACACTAGAGAATTAACAGCATAACTGAAAGCTGTAAAACAAAAAGAAGCAAACTCACCATGGAGAAGTAGATGCCAGAAAATAATCAAATTGAGGGCTGAAATCAATAAAGTAGAAACAAATAAAATAATGCAAAGAATCAATATAACAAAGAGTCGGCTCTTCGAGAAAATAAAAATGATAGACAAATCTTTATCCAAACTATTCAAAGGCAGAGAGAGTACTGGCAAATTAACAAAATCAGAAATGAAAAGGGGGACATAACAACAGACACTGAGGAAGCCCAGAAAATCTTCAGGTCATACTTTGAAAACTTAATCTCCACAAAATTCAAAAATTTAAAGGAAACTAGTTTCTGGATAGATATCACTTGCCGAAATCAAATCAAGAACAGAAAATCAATTTAAATAGACATATAACCCCTAATACAATATAAGCAGTCATCAAAAGTCCAGAACTAAAAAAAGCCCAGGGCCAGATGCTTTCAGTGCAGAATTCTACCAAAAATTCAAAGAACAGCTAATACCAATGCTCCTTAAAGTGTTCCACAAAATAGAAGCAGAAGGATCATTGCCAAGTTCTTTTTATGAGCCTACAATTACCTTGGTACCCAAGCCACACAAAAACACAACTAAGATAGAGAACTCCCTCATTAAGATAATCTTCCTCATTAACATTGATGCAAAAATACTCAGTAAGATACTGGCAATGGGAATCCAAGAACACATAGAGAAATCATCCACCATGATCAAGTACGCTTCATCCCAGGGATACAGGGATGGTTCAACATATGAAAATCTATCAATGTAATCCACTATATGAACAAAAGGGAAAAGGAAAACCACATGATCATCTCACTAGATGCTTGACAAAATCCAACATGTCTTCATGATAAATGTCTTGGAGAGATTAGGGATAACAGGAACTTACCTAAACACAATAAAAGCAATGTAGAGTAAACCAACAGCCAGCATCAACCTAAATGTGGATAAACTCAAATGATTCCTCTAAAATCAGGTACAAGGCAAGGCAGTGCACTCTCTTCTTATCTCTTCAATATTGTACTTGAAGTTCTAGTTATAGTAACAAGACAGCAAAAGCAGATCAAGAAGTTACAAATTGGAAAAGAAGAAATCAAACTTTCACTATTTGCAGATGATATGATAGTTTACATAAGTGGCCCAAAGAATTCTACCAGGGAACTCCTACAGCTGTCAAACACCTTCAGGACTCATTCAGCAAAGTGGCAGAATACAAGATTAACTAAAAAAAGACAAATCGGTACCTACTATATACAGACAATACATGGGCTGAGAAAGCAATCAGAGAAACATGGCCCTTTAAAAATAGACACAAATAACATAAAATATCTTGGAGTAATGCTAACCAAACAATTAGAGACCTGTTTAGCAAGAACCTTGAGTCTTTAAAGAAAGAAATTAAAGAAGATACCAGAAAATGGAAAGATCTCCCATGTTCTTGGATAGGTAGGATAAACATAGTAAAAATGGCAATCTTGCCAAAAGCAATCTACAGATTCAATGCAATCCCCATCAAAATCACAGCACAATTCTTCACAGAATTTTTGAAAGAATAGTACTGAACTTAATATGGAAAAACAAAAGACCCAGGATAGCCAAAACAACCCTGTACAATAAAGGAACTTCCAGAGGCATCATAATCCATGACTTCAAGCTCTACTATAGAGATATAGTCTGAAAACAGCCTGGTATTGGCACAAAAATAGACAGGTAGATCAATGGAATTGAATGAAAAAACCCTGACATTAACCCACACACATAAAACACCTTATTTTTGACAAAGAAGTTAAAATTTTACAATGGAAAACAAAGTGTCTTCAACAAATGGAGCTTCTGGCATGTAGAAGAATGCAAATAGATCCATATCTATAGACATGCACAAACCTTAAGTCCAGAGGGATCAAAGACTTCAACATAAATCCATCCACACTGATCTTAGAAGAGAAAGTGAGAGGTACCTGTGAACAAATTGTACAGGAGATCACTTCATGAACATGACACCAGTAGCACAGACACTCAGATCAACAATTAATAAATGGGAGCTCCTGAAACTGAGAAACTTCTATAAGGCAAGGGACACAGTCAACAAGAAAAGACAGCCACCCACCAAATGGGAAAACCAACCCCAATGTGACAGAGGGATGATTTCCAAAATGTACAAAGAAACCAAGAAGCTGGTTAGCAAAACACCAAATAATACAATTAAAAAGTGGGGTACAAATCTAAATAATTTTCTATAGAAATCTAAAATGGTTGAAAGACAATTAAGAAAGTGTTCATCATTGTTAGCCATCAAGAAAATGTAAATCAAAAAATTCTGAGATACCTTCTTGTTCCTGTGAGAATGGCTAAATCAAAACCACCAAAGACAGTTTATACTGAAGAGGATCTGGAGAAAGGGGAACACTCCTCCACTGCTGGTGGGAGTGCAAACTCATACAGCCACTTGGGAAATCAGTATGGCAGATCCTCAGGAAAACAGGAATCAGTCTACTTCAAGACTCAGCAATTCCATTCTTAGGCATATATCCAAAAGATGCACACTCATTGCAACAAGGACATTTGTTCAACTGTGTTCATAGCAGCATTACTTGTAATAGCCAGAACTTGGAAGCAACCTAGATGCTCCTTAGCTGAAGAATGGATGGAGAAAATGTGGTACATTTACACAGTGGAGTATTACTTAGCAGAAAAAAAACAAACAAAAAAAGAAAGAAAAAATAAAAGAAAACCAATGGAATCTTGAAAATCCCAAGCAAATGGATGTAACTTGAAGAAACTATCCTGAGTGAGGTAACCCAGTCACAAAAAGACAAACATGGTATGTTCTCACTCAAATATGGGTTTTAGACATAGCGCAAAGGATCATCCAGCCAGCCAGAAAAGCTAGGAAACAAGGATGGCCCTAAGAGAGACATATATAGTCCCCCTTAAAAGGGAAAAGGGACAACATTTACTGAACAAATTGGGAGCATGGAGGGGGGAGATGGAGTTAGAAGAAAGAGAAGGGGAGAAGAGGAAGAGAGAGAAGGACGGGAGGGAGCAGGAAGAATAGGGGAGAGCAAGAAAAGAGGTACATTAATAGAGTGAGCCATTATAGGTTTTAAGAGAAATCTGGCACTAGGGAAATATCCAGAGTTCTAAAAGGGTGACCCCCACTAAGAATCTAAGCAATAGTGGAGAGGCAACCTAAAATGCCCTTCCCTGATATTGCGATTGATGATTACCTTATATGCCATCTTAGAGCCTTCATCCAGTAGCTAATGGAAGCAGAAGTAGACTCCGACAGCTAAACTTTGTGCAGAACTTCTGGAATCCAGTTGCAGAGAGGGAGGAGTGATGAACAAGGAAGGAAGACCAGTCTGGAGAAACCCACAAAGACGTCTCACCTGAGCAAGGGGAAGGTCTTGGACCCCAGACTGATAGCTGAGAAACCAGCATAGGACTGCCCTAGACCCCGTGAATGTGCATGTCAGTTAGGAGGACTGGGCAGTCAGTATATGGGGCCTCTGGTAGTGGATCAGGATTTATCCATAGTGCACAAAGAAGGATACTCTCTCAACATAAACACATGGGGAAGGACTAGGCCCTGCTCCAAATGATGTGACAGACTTTGAAGATCCCCCATGGAAGGCCTCACCCTCCTTGAGGAAGAAAAAGGGGAAGAGACAGTGTGTCGGCATGGAGTACGCAAAGAGGGAATGGAGAGGGAACTAGGTTTGATATGTAAAACAAGATTGTTTGTAATATAAATAACAGAATATTAAGACATGTCTTCACTCTGATGAGCAGTTGGCAGATGGTGGAAAGGCCTCCCTACCCTTAAATTCTAATCTTAGACATCAGGAGCAATGCACATATGAATACAATCCCCAACACTGTGGCATCATGTTCACGGCCTGCACAGGTTTGACTCTGAAAGGATCCTAGTGCTGAGAAGTTGAAATGGACACAAGCTCCCATCCCTGTCAAGCAAGGTTTCTCTGTGTAGCCCAGGCTGTCCTGGAACTCACTTTGTAGACCAAGTTTTTCTCAAACTCACAGAGATCCTTCTGCCTCTGCCTACTGAGTGTTGGGATTGAAGGCATGTACCACCACTGCCTGGCTTTTTTTCTAACTTATTCTTATTTTATGTACATTGTTGTTTTGCCTGCATATGTGTCTGTGTGAGGGTGTCAGGTCTTGGACAGACAGTTCTTAGCTGCCATGTGGTTGCTTTGCTGGAAATTGAACCCAGGTCCTCTGGAAGAGCAGTAAGTGTTCTTAATCACTTAGCCATCTCTCCAGCCATATTTTCAACTCTTTTTAAAAATCCATTAAAATGTATATGTCTTTAAATTATTACTGTTTCTGTCTGTTTTCTCTTCTCTGAGCAGTAGTGGCAATTGTGGCCTCAAAAGGACTATCCGAAAAGAATTTAAATATAAAAGCTATCTATCCCAACAGATACACAAATCACAATGTATAACATTATAAATATGAGAAAACAAGCTGTTATGACTCCTCACTAGTTTACAATTCTTCAATAATGTATAATAAATTTAAAGGGTTGAAAGGTCAAAAAAAGCAATTCAGAAGTCTATTTTTTTAAAAAAATGATTGATGACCCCAGTCTCCTAGCTCCAAATATTTAAAGGTAGCTACAACTTTAAATTACTCCAGAAATTAAAGAGAAAGAAAACTAAGGATGTTTCTAGATGAAGAGTAAATGAACAATGAAACTATAGCAGGAAAAATCCAAATGTAGTGAAAGATGTTCAAGCCCAAGTATGAAGGCATTTAGAACCACAAATAGACTTGACCAGAAAAGAAACTGTATATATCCCACTATAGTTAAAAATGATAAGAGTAAAAACCAAAATGAGAATACTGAAAGCTGCAAAACAGTAATATATTACTTAAAAGGCAAACTCATCAAAATTAAGTTACACTATCTGTCAAAACTCTAAAAGCCAGGGAATTATAATGATATATTTAAAATCCTAATAGTAGTAGCTAGCATTCAACATTATATCCTACTAAGTTAAAAAAAAAAGATACTTACTTGATAAACACAAATTAAACTACTAAACAGGGCTTACAGAAAATATTTAAGCAAAACATACCCAGAGTTGGGGGAGGACAGCCAATATCATAAAAAGAATAGATGAAAATTAGAATTAGGAAAAATAAACATTCCAACTTAGTAAAACCAGGAGAATTCTAAGATGAATAAAGTAGAGGAGGAAAAAAACAGTACCCAAATCAATAGCAGAAAACAAAGCAAAAAAATAAAAAGTCAGTATAGGAATCTACACATATATATATTAGCAATAGCCATAAATGTAAATGGACTTAACTTTATGATTGGAAGACTTGGATGAGATTGTCAGATTAAAATCATATGCAATAAATAAAATCAGGATGTATAGTCAGTCCTTTACTAAACTTACCAACATATAACAATGAAATTCAGATGATCATATGAGAAATTATATTTTCAAAATGGAAATTAAAAGAATGAAGAACTGGGAAGTTATAGAAAATCAACTTAGATAAATGATAAACAATAATACCAAAGTAGTAATGTACATGGACATTTCTGTTTCACCTGGGCTGGCATCTGTTTAGTCCCAAATAAACACACAAAGGCTTATATTAATTATTCTATTAATTATAAACTGGCTGAATGCTTGGGCTTCTTATTAGTTAGCTCTCTCTTAATTATTAACCCATTTCTATTAATCTGAGTAGCTCCACACAGTCTTGGCTTACCAATGATATCCAGACCTCTTTCTTCCTTGGCAGCTACATGGTGTCTCACTCATTACTCACTCTCTGTGTTTCTCATCCCATCTCACTCATAGTCTGGTAGCCCCACGTATACTTCCTGCCTGGCTACATCCTGTCTGTCCATTGGGTGAAAAAACTGTATTCATCAACCAATAAAAGAAACATATATTCATCACAGCATACAAAAGACATTCCTCCATCATAGTAATACAAAGTTTTCCCCCAAAAGAAAAAGATGTGACTGTACAGATTTACTGCTAAGACCAATGCTTTAAAACTAATCTACAAAATAGAAAAGGAATAAATGCTTACTCATTTATGAAGCCAGTATTACCCACACATCAAAAATAGAAAAAGCCATACACCAAAGAACAAAGATATAAACAAAATTTTTGGTGAACACAAGCACAAAATCCACATTAAAATATTTGCAAACTGAATATACACGAGAAAGAGAGAGAGAAAGAGAGAGAGAGAGAGAGAGAGAGAGAGAGAGAGAGAGAGAGAGTATAAAAGAGGGAGCCGTTATAGGTTTGAAGAGAAAACTGACTCTAGATAAATGTCCAGAGACATACAAGGATGAGCCCAGCTAACAATCTGAGCAACAGTGTAAAGGCTACCTCATATGCCCTTCCCTGATAATAAGATTGATAACTAATTATATGCCATCGTAGAGCCCTCATCTACTAGCTGATGGAAACAGAAGCAGGCACCCACAGCTAAATACTGAGCTGAACTCCTGGAATCCAGTTTCAGAGAGATAGTAGTGATATGAAAAGGGGTCAAGACCAGGCTACAAAAACTCACAGAGTCACCTGACCGGAAAAAGGGGGATCTCATGGACCCCCAGACTGATATCTGGGAAACCAGCATTGGACCGACTCAGTCCTCCTTAACTGAGCCCTGGGAAGTCTAAGGGACCTGTGACAGTGGAACCAGGATGTATCACTCGTGTATGAGAGGACTTTGGGAGCACATTCCCCATGGTGGAATACTCTCTTAGCCTAGAGGCAAGGGGGAGGGCCTAGACCCTATTCCAAATGACTTGACAGACTTTGATGATCCCTCCTGGAAGACATCACCCTCCATGTGGAGTGGGGGAGGGGAATAGGATGGGAGTAGGGGAGAAGGAACTGGGATCAATATGTAAAATAAGAAAAAATAATAAAGAAAAAATACTTGCAAACCAAACTCAGCTAGTACATTTAAAATTTTCTTACACTGTGGTTAAATAAACCTTTAATTTAATGCATTTCAGCTATTCAAGGATGGTTTAACATATGCAAAGTATAGCACATACATATAAACTCAAGGACAGAAGCCAAATGAATACTTCAATAGAGGGCAAAAGAAACCTTAAAGAAAATCCTATGTTCCTTAATGACAAAAAATCCTGAAGGAAATAAAAATAAGAGATTCATACCTCAATTTGACTTGAACAATATTTATGACAAACCAATAGCCAACTACACATTGAATGGGGAAAACAAAAATAATTTCCTCTTAAATGAGACAAGAGTGTACATTCTCACTACTTTTATTCACTATAGTGCCTAAAATCTGGGCTACTGCAAAAATACAGGAAAAATAAACCAAATGGATACAATTATGAATGGAAAAAATTTAAATTGCCCTATTTGAAGATGATACTATGCTCTACATAAAAGATGTTATAAGAATTTTAGATCTTACAAGTACTTTCAACAAAATAGCAGAATATAAAATCAATATACAATAAACAAAATGAGAGAAAATATCAGCAATCCGTCTGAGAGAAAGTTAATATCCAATGTATATAAAGAACTCAAAAAATTAAATAACAAAAGAACAAATAATACAACCATACTAATAAAACAATGAAGTATAAATGTCCAATAAATGCATCACAAAATGTTCAACATCTTTATGTATTAGGGCTATGCAAACTAAAGCTACATTGAGATCACATCTCCCTCCATAAGTGAATATATTCCCAAGAAAACAAAAATAACAACATTGGATATAAGGTTTGAACAGAATAAAAGCCTACCATGGTGGGGGAACATGGCAACATGCAGCAGGCAAGGCAGCAGGCAAGGAAGCTGGAAGTTCACTTCTTTAAACCCAAACATGAAGCAGAGAATACAAACTGGAAAGTCCTACCCCAAGTGATATACTTTCTCCTTCAAGGATGTACCATTTAAATCTTTCCAAACACAACCAGCAACTGGGATCCTAGTTTTTAACTATGGGGAACATTCTCATTCAAACCACTACAAACTGAGTCAAATATGTACCTATTTTTTTAAATGAGTTTTGCAGAACATTTCTTATAAATGGAAGTAATTTAATGCTAGTAAAGCATTAGTTTAAGAGGCAGCCTCCTAAAGTGACTGAGGCAGAGATGATAAGCAGCCAGTATTATAGTTTAAATAATCTTTAAACCTATTTTGTTAGGAAAATTCCCTATGTTCCCCAGATTGATCTCAAATTCCTGAACAGAAGTGATCCTCCCTGCCTCCTCATTCCACAGTCCTAAGACTCCAGACATTTGCCATTCAATCTGGTTTTACCTGTTTTTCCTACAATAATTTCATGTATGAGAAATAGGATCCATAAAAATTAGTGTCTTAATAATAAATAGTCCTCAAAAATCTTTAAAGGATAGGCTTCCCTTTCCTTGTATTGATATTTGAATTCCAGCTGACCCATGTTTTAGAACAGGGTTCCTAGAAACAAAGTACAAAATAGAAATTCTTAGCTGGGTGTGTAATGACAGCTCTTGGGAGCTTAAAAACATGGATCAGGAATTCCAATCTATCTTGGCTACATAGCAACTTGAGGACAGCTGGGACTACAAGACTGCCTCTCAATCCATCTAAAATAAATTCTTCTGGAAAAGAGATACTAAAAGAGTAGCTTAAAAAGAACCCAACAAATAGTTGGAGGAATTACAACACAGCAGGAGAATTCAAAGTACACATGTAGTGTAAACTGGTGTGTAAATTCAGTCTTGATATCATCAGGAGCGCCAGAACTTGAATTTCACCTTCAAACAAGATGGTCTCTACAACTCAGGATTGTGTTATGAACTCCTAGGCCACACATTTCCCTCTGCAAGGTCAATTTCTTCCATAGACAGTTGTAGCTATTTACCATTAGCAGACAGCATTCAAAATAGCTGAGGAATTATTGTACATATTAGGTATGAAGCAATATCTACTACAGTCCTTCTAACTTCAAAGCCATGCTGCAAGATGAGGTGAAGGATTTAGAATAGATAGAACAATTTCATTTTTGGAATCTTTGGGGACTCACTGTTATATCAGATTAAAGACTCTTATTTGAACCCTCATTTGGATATTTTCTGAACTAATTAGAACCACAATATACTATGTTGTTTTATTGTTAACCACATCTCTGCAGTTTGTGCTATAGAGACAGTTCCTATTATAATCCCACAGGTATAAACTTAAAAATCATATTACAACTTGAGTAACTCTCTATAAGTCTAATTAGATGAAAAAGAGATATTTTACATCAAGTTGTAAAAGTAGAAGTTTAATTCAAATAATAGATTCTTTCCATTACGACATATAATTGGAAACATCTTAATGGTTCCCATTAATTTCTGCCTCTGCATATCTATAGTCTTTTATTGTCTCTCATCAAGAATAGGTAAGGCTGGATGATTTGCTTCTTATGAAAATGACATAAGAAAAGAATGGGTTGTCATAATTAACATAAACACCATAGATTTTCTTTCTTTTTTGACTTTTTCCCATTCTCTAGCTTTCTTGCTTTGAGGGAAGGTGCTGCCACGTTGTGAATTGTCATATTCAGTGGTTCATTTATTATACAGGGTTCTCTAGAGAAAGAGAAATAAAATAAATCCCTTGAAGAGGATTTATTAGAAAGGCTACTCCTTCAGTATCTGTCTTCTGACAGAAAGTCCACAAATCCAGTAGTTTATCAGTCCATGAGGGTGGATGTCTCAGTTGTTCTTCAATATATATATTAAACTCCTGAAGAAGTAGACTTTGATACCAGTGAAGGAATGCCTCTGCAGCAGGATATATGAACTTCGCCAGTCAGAGTGATACCATGCAGGGAAAAACCAAAAGCATCCTTTTTCTATGTCTCTTTATATAAGCTGCCACCTGAAAGTGTGGCAAGGATTTAGGGTGGGTTTTCTGACTTCAAATGATGTAATTAAGAAAATCCCTCACAGGTGTGCCCAGCTGCTATGGTTTTACTTAATTCCATATGTGGTCAAGTCAATAACCAAGAATAGCCATCACATTTGGAATGGAGCAGAGAGAGGCTTCAGGCAAAGAGCCAGTAAGAAACTGAGAACTGTTCAGCAGCCCATTAGAAAATGAATTCTGATGCTGAACTATTTGAGTGAACTTGGAAGCCTGTGCTTCCTTAGTTGAGCCTAACATGACACAGTCTTTGCTACTATCTTGATTACAACTTTATGAAATTTTGTGGGCCAGAAGCCTAGCTAATCTGTGCCCAGATTCTAAACTCATAAAAATGGGGAGATAAAAAATGTTTTTAAGATATTCATTTTTAATAATTTACTATTGAATTTAAGAATTCAATAAGTTTCTTCTGTTGTGAATTTGTGTATCTGTGAAAATGATGAATGATCTACAACAGCTGTGCTTTCAATTTGGAATGAATGAATTCATTAAGGATTTAACAATCAAAAGTAAACAAAAAGGAAACAAGTAGCAGAGCATCCAACCAGATATTTACCGTGTCCAGGAACCCCTCCATGCAAAATATCCCTAGAGTAGTCTCCTTTGAGAAAGCAAGCAAAAGTAAACAAAACAGGCAGCAAGCAGTTGATCAGTGACATCATTAGACTGAGTGCTTACAAAATGCAGCAGAAAATATCAAGGAAGCTGTGCTAAAATAATCATGCTGATGCTGATGACTGAGAGTTTTCCAAGCTCAGTACAGCAGAGCAACTTCCCCATGGCTGAGCTTCAGGCTTTTCCCCAGCAGGCATTTTTATACCATGGGAAAAATATAAAGTTCTGTTAGAAATGATTTACCTTTTATCTGTTCTCAAGTGCACACTGTTTTACTTTGGTCGTTTTCCTTTCTCTCTGTCACAGTTAGAAGGTCAGCTTACCCTAGGACAGACAGTTTTGGAGAATACTTGAAATAAATATGCCTAAATCTGAGACAAGAGAGAACTCTTCACTCCCAGAGTCAGCTTTTCAGTAAGCATACACACAAATGAAAAATTGCCAGTGTAATATATATATATATATATATCTATATATATATATATATATATATATATATATATAGATATATATATATATCACAGTCCCTCAAAAATATTTTCTTGCAGGTGGTGACATGAGTACTGGCTGTGATTTATTCTCTTGATTTAAATTACTATCAGTATTACCATAGGAAACACAGGAATCACATGTAAATAGGTGAAGAAATAACCTAAATTTGATAAAGGACATCCCAAAACATGAATTGAAAGGCATTTTAGTGTAAGTACAGATAAAAACAATGATTCATTATGTCATCTTAAATTTCAATGCATTTTATTTAAGTTTTGAGTATCAGTGATGAGACATTCACTTTTTTCTCAAAGACACATTCATGAAGCATTAAGTATTTTCATGTTGGCAAAAATGCCAGATATTGCTGAAAGAGAAAAGAAACAAAAAGAATCTAAGAGTCTAAAAGGCAATGTTATATTAAATAAAATATTTCCAAGTCTTGTCAACCATCTATGTCACGTGGCAAAAAAGAGGTCTTATGATACTTTGAAAATTCTTTTTTTTCATTATTTTTTTTATTTTGCATGTGGATCCCAGTTTCCTCTCCCTCCCTCCCTCCCTTTTACCCTCTTTCCCCCCTCACATGCACCCTGACCACCTTCCCCTCCCATCCTCCCATTCCCATTCCACATGCAGGGCTATGCCATACAGATGAGGTCATCTAAATCTGTCAAGTCATGTAGAGAGCTGTGAAGTGCCATGCCTTAAAGATGGCGCTGGCTTCCACCTTCCACCTCCCCAAGGGTGAGTGCTCTCGGGCATAAACAAGCCCTTATTTGGTTAAGTCTGTTCAGCCTGTTTGCTTCCACGTTAGAGTAGCCTATCTGCAGGGTCCATGTAGCTCACTGGGGTTGGTTAGCTTAGCGCAAGGAGATTTAAGCTGGTGCAGGGGTTCCCCGGGGTCCTGCAGGTCAAAGGAAGCATGTTCAAGGATCCTAATTAAAACTGCATGAAGAAGATCTTCCCCGGAGTCACATCTTCCTTGCTGGCCAGGGCAGGTGCACTGTACAAATGGTAGCCCATACGGGGAATTTTTCAGATCAGAACACCTTGCTGACAGGGCAGCGCTGGCAAGTTCCCAGGGTAAGTTGGGACCAAATTAACACCCTTGGTAAAGAGGCAATAAGGTCTCCAGTAAGGAGCAATAAAGTTCCCGGTTTGGACTAAGCTAAGGCCCTCGGTAAAGAGGCAATAAGATCTCCGGTAAGGAGCACTAAAGTCCCAGGTAAGTTGGGACTAAGTTAAAGACCATGGAAATAAGCAGCAATAAATTCTCAGGCATTGAGCAGCGAGAGGTTGTAACGAACCAAAAGTAAAATTTTTAAAATGAGGACTTCTCAGTCTCATCCAATTTTTCTGGCTCTTCAGGAGCTACTTTTGTCAAAGAAACTTAAAATAAAGAAAAGCACACTAGAAAGATTCCTGAGCAAATGCTATGCCATTGCACCTTGGTTCACAGTTTCGGGAGACCTCACAGTAGCGTGCTGGTACAAGTTAGGCAGGGATCTTGACTTTGCTTGGGAACAAGAGATGCTAAAGTCTGGAGTCCGACCAGTTTGGAAGTTAGTGCACAGCTGTATCGAAGACCAGAGTTACTGTAAAGAGGTGGTGGAAAAAGAGAAAGCTGCCCTAGAAATGTTTTAAGAAGAAAGATCAGAAGAGGTTGAGAGCACAGGAGAGTCAGGTACGGACGAAAAAGATTCTGAGGAAGAATTGCAAGCCCTCGTAGAAAAGGTTCAGAAACAATCCCTTAAGGGGCAGAGGGGGAAGGGAGAGGAGAAATGGCGATGTGGGGAGAGGAGGGACCCTCCTAGAACAATGCCTTCAGTGCCTTCTCCTGATCAGAGTGAGGAAGGGCAGGGCCCAAGTACAGGGCATTCCTTTTGCCCTGAGGTCTGGAAAGCCGTACTAAATGACTTAAGACTGGCCTATCCAGTTTTCCAGGATACCCAAGGCAATAGATATGAGGAGTCTTTAGACTTTAAGATCATCAAGGCTTTGGCTGAGTCTGTGAGAACATATGGAATTTCAACTTCTTTTACTCTAGCTCAAGTTGAAACTCTAAATAGGTATAGCATGACTCCTAGTGATTGGGGTGTGCTGGCTCAAGCATGCGTAAGCCCAGGGCATTATCTGGATTAGAAAGCCTTTTTTAATTGAGTATGTCAATGAGCAGGCTGCAGCTAATCTGGCAGCTGGAAATGCAGTATGTAACAGGGACATGTTGCTTGGACAGGGACGCTTTGCCAACCAACAGACAGGATATCCAATACAAGTTTTTGAACAAGTAAATCGGATTGCCATAAAGTCATTACCCAATAAGGGAGAGATGAGTGGCAACCTCACTAAGATACTGCAAGTTCCAATGGAACCATTTTCAGATTTTATGGCCTGTTTGGTAGAGGCTGCAGGGAGAGATTTTGGCATTACAGCAGCCATAGTTGCAGCTATCTCTTTTGCAGTTGTGGGTTCAGTCACGGCTGCCATGGCTATGAGCACATCAGTGCAGACAGTCTCTAAGCTAAATGAGTTGTCCAAGAATGTGGCTACCGCCTTGGATACTCAATCCACAATTGGTGCTCAACTAAAAGGAGGTTTAATGATTGTAAACCTAAGAATTGATCTGGTGCAGGAGCAAATAGATACCTTGTGGCAGCTGGCCCAATTGGGATGTGAAATGAAATATCCAGGTTTGTGTGTTACCAGCATTCAGTATGAGAACTTTATACATGCTGATAATTTTTCATGACAGTTGTATAGCCATCTTTTAGGAAGTTGGTCTGCTGACTTTGATGACTTGATGGTACAGCTGTGAATGGCCATTGTTGCAGTAAATTCGACACGTGTGGATGCTGGACTGGCTGCCGGATTGTCATCATGGATCATCTGAAAGAGTGGGCGGGAATGGGAGCCATGGCTGTCCTATTGTTGCTTATCTCCTTCGTGGGCCTGTGATGCCTTTGCAAGATGAGGTTTGCTCAGAAGCGGTATGCAGCTATGGTTGTCCAGGCATTTACAGACATTGAGGCAGGACAGTCTCCCCAAGCATGGCTCACAGTCATGAACAAGAATTGATCCTTCACGCTCAGGTTGTATGGCTTAGCACTGCACTCCGAGTTAGCTCTGGAAGCGAACAACTCCAAGAAAGGCAAGTCTAGTTGCATGTGGGTTGGTGTCCGAGGCCCCACCTCCAGGAAAAAGATGCTGGACGGGTGTGGCACTGACATGGCTGACTACCACGATTCATGGTCATTACAATGTCCACTGTAGTAGACCAGACCACTACACTTGCCTGTTGCATTATTAAAACAAAAAGGGCAAACTGTAGAGAGCTGTGAAGTGCTGCACCTTAAAGATGGTGCTGGCTTCCACCTTCCACCTCCCCAAGGGTGAGCACTCTCTGGCATAGACAAGCCCTTATTTGGTTAACTCTGTTCAGCCTGTCTGCTTCTGCGTTAGAGTAGCCTATCTACAGGGTCCAAGTAGCTCACTGGGGTTGGTTAGTGCAAGGAGATTTAAGCTGGTACAGGGGTCCCCCGGGGTCCCATGGGTCAGAGGAAGCATGTTCAAGGATCCTGATTAAAACTGCATGAAGAAGATCTTCCCGGAGTTGCGTCTTCCTTGCTGGCAGGAAGCTTCCTTGCTTCCTTGTTGTCCTTGCTGACAAAGTCATTTGAAGTAGGGACTAGGAATTCTCTCCTGTCTCTAGGTTAAGGGAGTATCCCTCCATGGGGGATGTGCCTGCAAGGTCCTTTTGTGCACCAGGAATATATCCTGGTTCCACTGTCAGAGGTCCATTAGACTGCTCAGGCCTTCTAGCTGAGACCCATGTTCAGGGGCTGTGAGTCAGACCCATGCTGGATTCCCAGCTATCATTCTGGGTGGCCCATTATTTCCTCCTTGTTCAGGTTACCTTTCTCCATGTGTTTCTGAAACCTGGCCTTGTCCTCTCTCTCTGCATCTGGATTCTAGTTTGACTCAGTATTTAGTTATGTGTGTTTGCTTCTGTTTCCAACAGGTACTAGATGAGGGCTCCATGATGGTGGATACAGTAGTTGTTGATATCAATAAGAGGGAAGGGCATTTATGGTAGCCTTTCCACGGTTGCTCAAAATGTTAGTTGGAGTCAGTCTTGTAGGTCTCTAGACTTTTCTTTAGGTACAGTTTTCTCTTCAAAACAATAATGGTTCACTCTTTTATGTTCTCTCTCTCTCTCTCTCTCTCTCTCTCTCTCTCTCTCTCTCTCTCTCTCTCTCTCTCTCTCTCCTGTCTTCTATTCCTACCCTGACCCATTCTTCCAAGTCCAACATGCTTTCATCTCCTCCCCTTCTCATTCTCCTAATTCTCTCTCCATTCCCTGCCCCCCAACTTCCCATGTGCTCTGGGACACTTGTCCCTTCCCCCTTCTGTGAGGGACCTTATATGAATCTCTTAGAATATACCTTGTATCCTAGTTCCTCTGGCGGTGTAAATAATAGGCTAGTGATCCTTTGCTCCAGGTCTAAAATCCATATATGAGCAAATACATACCATGTTCCTCTTTTTCTGACTGGGTTACCTCAGTCAGGATGGTTTTTTCAAGTTCCATCCACTTGCCTGCAAATTTCAAGATTCCATTGTTTTTTTCCACAGAGTAGTATTCCATTGTGTATATGTGCCACATCTTCTTTATCCATTCTTCAGTTGAGGGGCATCTAGGTTGCTTCCAGGTTCTTTCTATTACAAATAATGCTGCTATGAACACAGTTAAGCACATGTCTTTGTTGCATGGATGTGGATCATTTGGGTATATGCCTAAGAGGGGAATTGCCAGGTTCTGTGGTAAACTAATTCCCATTTTCCTGAGGAACCACCATACTGATCTCCAAAATGACTGTACAAATTTGCCCTTCCACCAGCAGTGGAGGAGTGTTCCCCTTTCTTCACATCCTCTCCAGCATAAGTTGTCATTAGTGTTTCTAATTTTAGCCATTCTGGCAGGAGTAAGATGGTATCTGAAAGTTGTTTTGATTTGCATTTCCTGATAGCTAAGGATGTTGAGCACTTTCTTAAGTTTCTTTCAGCCTTTTGGATTCCCTCTATTTAGGATTCTCTCTTAAGTTCTGTACCCCATTTTTAATAGGATTATTTGGTGTTTTGTTGACTAGTTTCTTGAGTCCTTTGTATATTTTGGAGATCAGCCCCTTGTAAGATGTAGTATTGGTGAAAATCTTTTTACAGTCTTTGGGCTGCTGCTTGGTCTTGTCTGCTGTGTCCTTTGAAAATTCTTTTAATGAATTATTCATGAAACTTACCTTACTCTTAAATAATAATGAGGACAGTCATTTTTAATTACTTTGGAATTTCTCTAATCTTGGTTTCAGCCATTCATGAATCAGATGTGAATGTATTCAACAATAGCCTCTAGCTACAGAGCTCAGACATGACTACTAGGTTCTTTATTCCTCTGTGCATATTTATTCCAAAAATAAACAGAAGAAAGTATCTAACAGTTAAAGACAGGATTTCAGCCTGGCGTTAGTGGAACATACCTTTAATCCCATCACTCAGGAGGCAGAGGCAGGCAGATCTCTGTGAGTTCAAGGCCACTTTGGTTTACAGAGTAATTTACAAGACAGACAGGGCTATACAGTGAAACTATGTCTCAAAAACCCAAATAAATAAATACATACAAACACATACACATACATACACACACACACACACACACACACACACACACACACACACACATACATACATAAGGATTTCAGAATTGAAGTCCTCAAACATAAACCATCTAATTCTGGTCTTTTAGGTAATATTTTTGGTGGATTTAAAGTGACACATACCAATGTTAGTGGTTTTCAAATGATAAGAGAGTTTTATTTGGTAATGTGATGAGTACTTATTTCAGATGTACTTCTATCATAAAATACAATGTTTAACTGGGTAGACAAGATGGTACCATTTTACAAATTTCAATAAAGAGAGTGCTTCCTTCACTTACTTATTTAATAAGGACTTTATTTAACCCTGTTATGTTTGTTCTGCAATTACAAAGAAATATATTTATACAGATAACTGAGGATTTTTAAGAGTGCAAAGGTGTACAGGAGTATAAAGTTGAAGTCTTATTGAATGAGAAATAATTATATTGGCAAAAAATTATTTTGATAGTATTAGGTATTTAGACCATTTCACCTAGAGTTGATAGAAATTTTGAGAGATTTACCCTTACCCAACCCTAAAAAATAGACATATTATAGTGCTGAGGTTCTGTAACCAAAAATTTTCAATCCTACCCAAAATTATTTTCTCAGTAACTTGATTATTTTTCCTGGCAGCATTCATTACATCATAGTCTTTCAACTTTTAAGCCACATTTGGCAATGATGTGATGAGGATTAACTCTCACAGACTCTGAATTTGGTCCAGAGAATAATCTCATGCTGAGAAATAAAAGAGAGCAATGAACAATCTAATGAAGTAAAAGTAAAATGTTCCAAATTTAAAATGTTTGCTTAAAAAAAATTCTGAGTGCTCAGCAATTTATTTTTATCATGACCAAAAATATTATTTGTGCCCAACTTAATGCAAGAATTGTTGAACACATTGTCTAATTGTTCATGAGCTTTTGAATTTGTTTTTCTGCAGAAGCATTGTTCACTTGTTTAAAATATTTTACCTATAGATGGTAATTCTTCAGTATTTAAAATATTCTTTCTCTTCAAGTAATATATTTGCAACTTAGCATTCTTCACAGCTTTTAATAAGGAAAGGTATCCATATGTACTTTAATTAAAGATTAATTTAATTAATAGTATGTTTTATGGAACAAAACTTGAAATAAAAATAGCATTGGATTTTTTTCTCAATATTAACAATACTTGTTTCCACAGAAATCAAAGCTTCCAAATGAATATTTCTGGTTCTTTTTCATAGAAACATACTGGTTACATTTGACAAAAAAAAACAAAAAAACCAAAAAAAAAACAAAAAAACAAAACAAAAAACCACTACTTGCTCTACATTTATTTTCTCTATGACTCTAAAAAATCTGTAATGGAATTTATGAAACCATTGGATCTTAACAGCTTGAAAACAAGATAATAATAAAGGTGGTGTTTTTAATTGGGATACTTTTGCTGTGTAAGATTAAATATTAAAACCAACAGAAGAATGCTGTAAGAAATTATAATTTCATTTAAAGAAGCAATACTTTTAGATTTTCAATATGATAGAAATTAAGACAAAACTGTTTTATTATATTTAATAAAATTTTATTTTGGGACAGAGGGTGAAGCCAACAATCCTGCCACCTTCGGGGAACTTCCTGGAGCTGCTCTAAGCACACTAGACCTGCCTATCCACGCGGGACCACCTGTAATTTCCACCTGCCTAGTCTCTGAACTCCACCGCCTGTCCTCTACTGCAGTTCTGTGCCCCCCCCTCCCAGAGATCCACCTATCCCCGCAGGGCCACTCTGAGTTCCAGCAGGCTGGGCTGAATCCTTGACCCCAATCGCCAGGCCTCTGCCAAAGAAGCCTCAGCTGGAGTGTGCCAGGCCCAGGCTAGATCTGCCTATTGGTGCACAGAACATCCTGAGTCCCAGCCCTTGGGATCTTTGACCCCATTACCAGACTTCTGCTTGAGCCTGAATTTTGACCCCATCACCGGGACCCTGCCTGAGGAGAGATGTCCTAGAGAGCTTGGACCACCCAGAGCTACAGACTTCCAACCTCTGACCCACCTAAGCCCACCTGTGGAGTACCACAAAGAGAGAAAGACCCCACCTACTCATACTGGAAGAAGCAATGGAAAGACAGCAATAAAAGAAAACACCTAACAATAAAAGGCAAACAACACCACCAGAATCTAGGGACTCTACACCAACTAGACCTGAACATCCCAAAGCAAATGAAGCAGAAGAGAACAACTTAAAAATTATCGTCATAAGAATTATAGAGGCCCTCAAAGACGATGTGAGAAAATCCCTTAAAGAAATGGAAGAAAAAAATAAACAAAACATTGGAAGAAATAAACAAATTTCTTAAGGAAAGTACAGAAAGCCAAGAAAAGGCAATCAAACAGGTGAAGGAAATGGTTCAAGACTTGAAAACTGAAATAGAGACAATAAAAACGAATACAACCTGAAGGAATTCTGGAAATATAAAAAGTGAGCAAATGATTGGGAACTATAGACACAAGCATAACCAAAAGAATACAAGAGATGGAAGAGAGAATCTCAGGCATGGAAGATAAACTAGAGGAAATAGATTCATCGACCAAAGAAAATAGTAAATCCAAAAAATCCTTAACACAAAACATCCAGGAAATGTGGGACACCATGAAAAAGGCAAACCTAAGAATAATAGGCATAGAGGAAGGTGAAGAAGCCCAGCTCAAAGGTACAGAAAACATACTCAACAAAATCATTGAGGAAAGCTTTCCCAATCTGAAGAAGGACATGCCAATGAAAGTACAAGAAGCATGCTGAACACCAAATACACTGGACCAAAAAAAAAGACCCCTCCCTTGACACACAATAATCAAAACACCTAACATACAGAATAAAGAAGGAATATTAAGACCAGCAAAGGAAGAAGGACAGGTAACATAAAGGCAGACCTATCAAAATTACACCTGACTTCTCCATGGAAACTCTCAAGGCCAGAAGGCCCTGGATAGATGTTGTACAAGTACTAAGAGTCCACAGATGCCAGCCCAGGCTACTATACTCAACAAAACTCTCAATCACTATAGACAGAGAAAGCAAGATATTTAATGACAAAGCCAGATTTTCACAATATGTATCTACAAATCCAGCCCTATAGAAAGTTCTGGAAGGAAAACTCCAACCCAAGGAAGTTAACTATGCTCACAAAGACATAGGCAACAGGTAATCTCACTTACCCAGAACCCAAGGGTAAAGCAGGACAAATATATTCACAATACTATTGTCAACAACAAATCTAAAACAAACAAGCATAAACAATCAATGGTCCTTACTCTCCCTCAATATTAATGGTTTTAATTCACCTATAAAAAGACACAGGCTACTTTAGTCATGAGAGAACATTCCCTGGGACTACTGGCTGTCAATGTGCTGCTAGAAACTTCATTACTGAGTAATCTGACCTTCCTGACACAGGGAAGCCTTTTGCTTCCAGAGAGTGCTTAATGATTCTCAATTGCCCAATGGGTCATTCTCGGTGTCATGCATAGTTTTGGGTAATGCTTCCATTGCTGATTTTCACCCCAATGCCAGTATGAGCAATTGCCTGGGACTTAGAGAGTTCCTATACCATAAACTTCCAGCTGGGCCAGGAAAATGCTATGTGGCCCCTATGCTGGAAGATCCCCAGAAAATTATGACTTGCATAGGCCCTTGCCTTGGGGATACTGCTCCAGCTCTAATGGGTCCTTGGGGGAGAGAAAGTCTCTCAATTGTTCTTCCAGAACCTGCTTCCTGAGCAACTGCTGGCCCACTATGGATGCTGGCATCCTGGTAGCTCTAGTTCCTGTCCTCACCCCCATTATGATGGAAGACACGACATGGGGAAGAAGAAATTATCCTCTACCGCCAAAAAGGGACTTTGATATTACTGCCGCCATCATTCCTGCCATTGCCAGACTGATGACTGCTGCTGCCTTTGCAAAGATTGCTGTTGCTCAGACCGCCCCCAATGCAGGGACTATCAATCAGCTGGTAGGCAGAATCAGCGAAGCTCTAGCTACTCAGAATGCCCTGCCTAAATACTCATATTCGGTTTGGACTCTCATAATCAGTTTGGACACTCAAATTCAGTTTGGGCTCCTTAACTTAAATCAGCAAACTGCCTTACTTCAGGAAAGAGTTGGGGTTTTGGGTTGGTGTAGCAGGCCTCCTGCTAGTGCTTTGTCATTTCTCTTGTGTCATCTTGATAGGAAAGCAAATGTTTCTATAGGGGTCAACTGCCTCAATGCTGTCTGGGCCTTGGCTCACCAGATAGTAGAGGTCATTAAGACCCAAATTATTCCTATTTCATCAGAGGGCTGGTGAAATGCCATGGCCCAGATTGGAGGTTGGATACAGCTTTGGGGTGGTGCATTGTCTCTAGGGAACTTGGGAATGGTAGCAGCTGGGGCAGGGATTCTTGTTTATGCAAGATCTGACAGTTCTTTTCACAAAAGAAACTATGTCTGGCCCATGGCTCGCTAGACAGTCATGAGGTCTGATTACAGATGTAGCAGAAATGAGGGTCCCCCATGATGGGCAACTTGCAGTAAAGCTCCCTGCCTAAGACATGGGGTCACCAGGTCCCCCGAGGACAGGTAAGGGGTGGCACACCCTGCAAAACCTAAGCCAGGGGTCTCTCATAGAAAATTTAAAAAGGAGGAATTGCAGGAAACAAGACCTTTGCTGAGAATGCACTCTGTCTCTTACAATCATTGTGTCCCTCCCTCCACATAGATCACTAAGGGTAAGAAGTATAATATAGACTTTTCATTTAGGGCTTAGCCTTCCTATGCCTCTTATTTTCTGATTCCTGATCCATTGTGTAACTGTGTTAATTGCCATCTCTTATCAGAAGCTTCTCTCAATACTCCTCAAATTGTTCCACACAATAGAAACAGAAGGTTCATTACCAAAGTCTTTTTATGAAGGCACAATCAATTTGGTACTGAAGCCACACAAAGACACAACTAAGAAAGAAAACTACAGACCAATATCCCTGATGAACATCAATGCAAAAAAAATAATAATGGCAAACCAAATCCAAGAATACATCAGAGAAATGATCCACCATGACCAAGTAGGCTTCAACCCTGGGTTATAGGAATGGTTTAACATACAAAAATCTATCAACATGATCCACCATATAAACAAACTGAAAAAGAAAAACCATATAATCATCTCCCTAGGTGCTGAAAAAGCCTTTAACAAAATTCAACACCCTTTCATGATAAAGGTCTTGGAGAGATCAGGGATAACAGGAACATAACTAAACATAATAAGAGCAATACACAGTAAACCAACAGCCAACATCAAACTGAATGGAGAGAAGCTTAAGGCTTCTTCTAAAATCAGGAACAAGACAAGGCTGCCCTCTCTCTGTATCTCTTCAATATTGTACTTGAAGTTCTAGCTAAAGCTATTAGACAACAAAAGGAGATCCAGGGGAATCAAATTGGAAAGGAAGAAGTCAAAATTTATCTATTAGCAGATGATGATAGTTTACATAAGGGACCCAAAAATACTCTAACAGGTAATGCCTACAGCTGATGAACACCTTCAGCAAACTATCAGGATACAAGATAAACTCAATAAAATCAGTAGTCCTACTTTATTCAGATGACAAGGGGAATGAGAAAGAAATCATAGAAACATCACCCTTTACAATAGCCACAAACAAATAAAGTATCTTGGGGGTAACACTTACCAAACAGGTGAAAGACCTATATAATAAGAACTTTGTGTCTTTAAAGAAAGAAATTAAAGAAGATACCAGAAAATGGAAAGATCTCTCATGTTCTTGGATAGGTAGAATAAACATAGTAAAAATGTCAATCTTGCCAAGAGCAATCTACAGATTCAATGCAATTCACATCAAAATCCCAGCACAATTCTTCACTGACCTTTGAAAGGGTACTAATCACCTTTATATGGAAAAAGACAAGACCCAGGATAGCCAAAACAACCCTGTACAATAAAAGAACTTCAGGAGGCATCACCATCCCTGACTTTAAGCTCTACTATAGAACTAAAGTCCAGAAAACAGCCTGGTATTAGCACAAAAATAGACAAGTAGACCAATGGAATAGAATTGAAAACACTGATATTAACCCATACACCTAGGAACACCTGATTTTTGACAAAATAGCTAAAAGTATACAATGAGGGGAGGAAAGCATCTTCAACAAATGGTGCTGGCACAATTGGACGATGGTGTATAGAAGAACACAGATAGACCCATGTCTATCACCACACACAAAACTCAAGTCCAAATGGATCAAAGAACTAAACATAAATCCAGCTACACTGAACATCTTAAAAGAAAGTAGGAGGTACCCTTGAACAAATTGGTATAGGAGACTGCTTCCCAAACATAACTCCAGTAGCACAGACACTGAGATCGATAAGTAATAAGTGGGACCTCCTCAAACTTACAACCTTCTGTAAGGCAAAGAACATAGTTGATAAAACCAAAGGGCAGCCCACAGACTGGGAAAAGATGTCACCAGTCCTACATCTGACAAGG
The DNA here is from genome assembly GCA_030556225.1 of Cricetiscus sungorus. NCBI lineage: Eukaryota > Metazoa > Chordata > Mammalia > Rodentia > Cricetidae > Cricetiscus > Cricetiscus sungorus. Next base: position 3,697,698 of record JANBXA010000405.1, on the reverse strand, counting down.
GGCTGATCTCTAAAGTATACAAAGAACTCAAGAAACTAGTCAGCAAAACACCAAATAACCCTATTAAAAAATGGGGTACAGAACTGAAGACAGAATTCTCAACAGAGGAAACCAAAAAGGCTTAAAGACACTTAAGAAAGTGCTCAACATCCTTAGCTATCAGGGAAATGCAAATCAAAACAACTTTGAGATACCATCTTACTCCTGCCAGAATGGCTAAAATTAGAAACACCAATGACAACTTATGCTGGGGAGGATATGGAGAAAGGGGAACACTCCTCCACTGTTGGTGGGAGGGCAAACTTGTACAGCCATTTTAGAGATCAGTATGGCGGTTCCTCAGGAAAATGGAAATTAGTTTACCACAGAACCTGGCAATCCACTTCTTAGGCACATCCATGCAACAAAGACATGTGCTCAACTATGTTCATAGTAGCATTATCTGGAAGCAACCTAGATGCCCCTCAACTGAAGAATGGATAAAGATGTGGCACAAATACACAATGGAATACTACTTTATGGAAAAAAAAACAATGGAATCTTGAAATTTGCAGGCAAGTGGATGGAACTTAAAGAAACCATCCTGAATGAGGTAACCCAGTCACAAAAAGGAATATGGTATGTACTCACTTGTATAATGATTTTAGACATAGAGCAAAAAGGATCACCAGCCTATTTTTCACACTGCCAGAGGAACTAGGATGCAAGGTGGATTCTAAGAGATTCATGTAAGGTCCCTCACAGAAGGGGGAAGGGACAAGTCCCCCAGAGCACATGGTAAGTGGGGGGGGCATTAAATGTAGAGAGAACTAGGAAAAAGAGAAGGGGGAAGGAAAGCACATGGGACTAGGAAGACTGAGTCAGGGTAAGAATAGAAGACAGGAGAGAGAGAGAGAGAGAGAGAGAGAGAGAGAGAGAGAGAGAGAGAGAGAGAGAGAGAGAGAGAGAGAGAGAGAGAGAGCATAACAGAGGGCACCATTATAGTTTGAAGAGAAAACTGACTTGACTCTAGGGAAATTTCCAGAGACTTATAAGGATGACTGTACCTAACATTCTGAGCAACAGTGGAAAGCCTACCTTAAATGCCCTTCCCTAATAGTGACTTTGATGACTACCTTATGGTGACATCATAGAGCCCTCATCTAGTAGGTTATGGAATCAGAAGCAGACACCCACAGTGAAACACTGAGCTTAACTGGAATCCAGGTGCTGAGAGGGAGGAGTGATAAGAAAGTGGGACAAGATCAGGCTACAGAAACTCACAGAGACAGCTGACCTCAAAAGGGGGGAGCTAATGGTACCCCAGACTGATAGCTGGGAAACCAGCATTGGACCAACTCAGACCCCCTTAACATGGGTATCAGTTATAAGGCCTGTGCAGTCTAAGGGACCTCTGACAGTGGAACCAGGATGTATCCCTGGTGCACAAAGGACTTTGGGAACACATTCCCCATGGAGGGATAATTCCTTAGCCTACAGGCAGGGCGAGGGCATAGATCCTACTCTAAATGACTTGACAGATTTTGATGATCCCTCAGGAAGGTATCATCCTCACTGTGGCATGGGGGGGAATAGGTTGGGAGGGTGGTCTGTGGGCATGAGGGGGAGAGAGGGAAGTTGGGAGTGAGAAGCAACTGGGATCGATATATAAAATAAGAAAAAATAATAATAAAAGAAAAATTAATAAAAAAGAATAAGTTTTTCTGATGACTGAGGCATATATCATTTGGCCTAGCAATATGTCTTTGGGAATCTTTTTAAATGTCAAGCTAATATTTACAGATATAAATGATGGAAAGAATGAAGCCTCATTCCCTGAAATAAGCAAACAGACATACTGCTAAAGTTAAAATAAGTGATTCTGTTTAAATTGGCACTTTGCCTGTCAAATGTATTTTAATGCTTTGGGTTAAGCACGTACTACATTTCATTCTTTATAATAAATTCAAGATGTTACTGTTGTTTTGATACCTTCCTGTGTAATTAATTCTCCTAGTGAATAGCATAGTGTTTAATGAAAAAGGGAAATTAATAATAAAAGTGAAAAATTTTCAATAAACAGGTAGATCTTGTTTGAAAAAGTTGCATGAGAAAAATATAAGAGCATTTATATCTTCTTAAACTCTAGATTATAAAAGTATTAATCTTTATAAAGATATGAAGTGAATTATTAAAATCTAAATATTTCTATTTTTCAAAGTTTTACAGATGAAGGATTTTCTTAAAACTAACCTCCTTTTGATTCATGATTCCTCCTAACTTAGCCATAGAAATGTTCATCTTCCAGATAATTTTTAGAAGTGCTTCATATAAAACACAAATTCCCGAGGAGAAACGACCTTATTAATCTTATAATTTTTCAAAGTTCTGTAATTGAAATTTCCCCCAAACTCAACTGCAGATATATGAAAATAATGATTATAGAATTTAGAGTTTTGTCATTAGTTCAGTTATGAAACCCTTTGAAGTGTATACAAAACACAAATTCCTTTGTGTTACTCATAAAATATAAGAGATTGACAATGGAAAGGATTTTTTAAAATGGGAGAAATGTGAGATACACTAGATAGATGGCTTAAGTGAAAATGTACACAAACTATTTAAAGTGAAGTTAATATATACTTTTTGTTCATAATAGAGTATTTTACAGATTATTTATTTGTCTGGTTTGTTTTGTGATATTCTTAGTGTAGTATTTTTTTCATCTATAAGTTGCTTGGGCATTGAATTTCCAAGAGAAAGACTATCACTAAGAAGATCTTCATTTTAAAATAAAGATTATACCCCTAACAGGAGTTGTGCCAACTGTGACATAGAAACACAAGAAATGTGAAATAGCAAAGCATCACAAATCCTATAAGTTCACAATTTTTAATAAATAAACCAAATATCAAAGTAGATTAAATATCAGACAAAACTAGGGATCTAATTTTCAAATGACAATTGACTGCAAAGAGAATACAGATAAACAACTGATTAAATAAGAAGGGAATGTAGAATTTGAACAAAAATTTAGCAAAGAGACAGAAATCATGAAAAATGGAAGCCTTGAAAATTAAAACCACAATAGAGCAATTGAAAAACTTAGCAGAGAGTATCATCAATATGCTATATCTCATCAGTGAAGGAATATCCAGGCTTGTAGGAATTGTATATTACTATATTATGATAAAAATAAAGATAAATATAAAATATCATGATTAAAATTTAAGGTTTAAGAGGAACTATTGAGATACCACATCCTCTCCAACATAAGTTGTCATTGGTGTTTCTAATTTTAGCCATTCTGGCAGTAGTAAGATGGTATCTCAAAGTTGTTTTTATTTACATTTCCCTGATAGCTAAGGATGTTGAGCACTTTCTTAAGTGTTTTTCAGCCTTTTTGATTTCTTCTATTGATAATTCTCTATTCAGTTCTGTACCATATTTTTAATATGGCTATTTGGTGTTTTGTTGACTAGTTTCTTGAGTTCTTTGTATATTTTGTAGATCATCCCTCTGTTAGATGTATGGAGAGTGAAGATCTTTTTCCAGTCTGTGAGCTGCCCTTTGGTCTTGTCAACTGTGTCATTTGCCTTACGGAATCTTCTCAGTTTGAGGAGGTCCCATTTACTTATTGTTGATCTCAGGGTCTGTGCTACTGGTGTTATGTTCAGAAAGCAGTCTCCTATACCAATGTGTTCAAGGATACCTCCCATTTTCTCTTCTAAGAGATTCAGTTGGCTGGATTTATGTTGAGGTATTTGATCCATTTGGACTTGAGTTTTGTGCATGTCAATAGCCATGGGTCTATCTACAGTCTTCTACACACCATCATCCACTTGTGCCAGCACCATTTGTTGAAGATGCTTTCCTCCTCCCATTGTACACTTTTAGCTGTTGTGTCAAAAATCATGTGTTTGTAGCTGTGTGGGTTAATATCAGGATTTCTATTCCATTGGTCTACTTGTCTATTTTTGTGTCAATACCAAGCTTTTTTCAGGACTATAACTTTATAGTAGAGCGTGAAGTTCATTTATTGTACAGGGTTGTTTTGGCTATCCTGGGTCTTTTGATTTTTCCATATAAAGTTGCGTATGATCCTTTCAAGGTCAGTGAAGAATTAATTGTACTGGGATTTTGATGCTGATTGCTCTGAGTCTGTAGATTGCTTTTGGCAAGATTGCCATTTTTACTATGTTTATCCTACCTATCCAAGAACATGGGATCTCTTTCCATTTTCTGGTATCTTCTTTAATTTCTTTCTTTAAAGACACAATGTTCTTGCTTGCTATATAGGTCTTTCACTTGTTTGGTAAGTGTTACCCCAAGATACTTTATTTTGCTTGTTGCTATTGTAAAGAGTGATGTTTCTATGATTTCTTTCTCATCCCCCTTGTCATCTATATATATAGTAGGGCTATTGAGTTTTGAGTTTATCTTGTATCCTTCTAATTTGCTGAAGATGTTTCTCAGCTATAGGTGTTCCCTGGTAGTTTTTTTGGGGTCACTTATGTAAACTATCATATGATCTGTGAGTAGTGACAATTTGACTTCTTCCTTTCCAATTTGTATCCCCTTGATCTCCTTTTGTTGTCTTATTGCTTTAGCTAGAACTTCAAGTACAATATTGAAGAGATATGGAGAGAAAGGGCAGCCTTGTCTTGTTCCTGATTTTAGAGGAATTGCCTTAAGCTTCCCTCTATTCAGTTTGATGTTGGCTGTGGGTTTACTGTATATTGCTTTTATTATTTAGGTATGTTCCTGTTATCCCTGATCTCTCCAAGACCTTTATCAAGAAAGGGTGTTGAATTTTGTCAAAGGTGAGATGATCATATGGTTTTTCTTTTTCAGTTTGTTTATATGGTGGATTGCATTGATAGATTTTCATGTGTTGAACCATTCCTGCAACCCAGGGATGAAGCCTACTTTCATGGTGGATGATTTCTCTGATGTAGTCTTGGATTCAGTTTGCCAGTATTTTATTGAGTATTTTGGCATCAATATTCATGAGGGATATTGGTATGTAGTTTTCTTTCTTAGTTGTATCTTTGTGTGGCTTTGGTACCAAGGTAATTGTGGCCTCATAATGAACCATCTGCTTCTATTGTGTGGAACAATTTGAGGAGTATTGAGAGAAGCTTCTGATAAGAAATAGTAACTAATGCAGTTACACAATTGATCTGGAATCAGAAAATAAGAGGCATAGGAAGGCTAAGCCCTAAATGAAAAGTCTATATTATACCTCTTACCCTTAGTGATCTATGTGGAGGGAGGGACAGAATGATTATAATAGACAGAGGTAGTAGATGACTGCAAGAAAACAGTACTTTACAGACACAATTGGGAAGAACACATATGAAATGACAGAGACTGATGCCATGTACACGGCCTGCTCAAGCTCAAACTAGACAAAATCCCAGCATAGAAAAGGGACAGTGGGAAAAAGTTCCACCCATATCTAAGGAAACGTTGTACTCTGGTTGCTGCTGAGATATGAAAAATCAATTCTCTTCAATGGGGTGATCCTCTGTATTTCAAACACATTGCAGGGCAGGCCCCAAGAGTAGTTGGCCAATACAAATTATACTACATGGATTTTGTTTTGAATGATTTTTAAGAGGGAGAACACAAAGTTTAGTGAATGGGGTATTGGGGAAGATCTGGGAAGAATTAAGGGAGGAAAATAAATATGTTGTATGAAATTCTCAAAGAATAAGTCAAAACATTATTTGTATTCCCCTTTTAAACACACACACACACACACACACACATTGATGTGATGAGACGCCATGACCACAGCAACTCTTATAAAGGAAAACATTTAATTGGGCTGGCTTACAAATTTTCAGAGGTTTAGTCCATTATCATCATGCCAAGATGCATGGCAGAGTGAAGGCAGACATAATGCTGAAGAAGTAGCTGGGAGTTCTACATCTTGATCCTCAACAAGCAGGAGACTGCCATATGAAGCCTAGATTAACCATAAGAGCTCAAAGCCAATCTCTACAGTGAAGGACTTCCTCCAGCAAGGCCACACCTATTCTAACAAAGCCACACCTCCTAATAGTGCCACACCCTATGGACAAAGCATTCAAACACTTGAGTCTATGGAGGCCATTCCTATTCAAAACACAGCCCACAACTATAAATGACATTTATGGTAGTATCTTTATATTATACAGACAGTAGTTTGTTATTGTCTTTTATAATTATACATTCATGTGCATAATATATATGTATATGTTTATTATATTGTACAAAGTTTTGTGAAGAATATATTTATATTTTCTTATACAAATTTTATTATAGACAACTAAAAAATGTTTTACAGCAGAATTTTTAAACACACAAAGATAGATATGATAATGAACCCTATGTGCCTGTAATGTAAATTCAACAATCTATAATCTTTTTAGTATATATTAATGACATGTAATGGGTTTCAATACATTTTATGCATGTATATATTTTTTATATTTTATTATAAATCATCTTATATTACATATCAATCCCAGTTCAATGCTTCTGTCTTTTACATTCTTTCTCTCTCTTAATTATTCCTGAGCCTTCATGGGGTGCCATATATCATATTAACGAAGACAACACAAGACTTCAAAGCTCCCATAAGAACAGATTCCTTGCCAGACAGTGGTGTCTCGTGCTTTTATTCCCAGCACTCAGGAGGCAGAAGCAGGCAGATCTCTGTGAATTTGAGTCAAGCCTGATTTACAGAGCTAGTTCCAGGACAGCTGGGGATATCTGGGAAACCCTTTCTTGAAAAACAAGAGACTCCTCCACAGCCCCAGCATCAGTCCTGCCTACAGGTTCTGATCTTGAGTTCTGCCTTGATTTCTCTGTATAACTACTACAAGTTATGAGGTGAGATGAACTCTTTTTGCTCAATGTTGATGTTGGTGATGGTATTTTATCATAGCAATAGAAAATCAACTAAGCCATAAATTGGTACCATGTATAGAATAGTTTTGTGACAGGCCTGACCATTTGTTTTTGGGAAGATTGTAGTGGCCATTGAACTTTGAGCTACACAAGGCCCTTGAGTGCACAAAGCTTAATGGGCTGTTATATTGGTGCTTAGAACATAAAAATGTTGAGAGCAAGGCAGACAATGGAGGCCTAGAATATCAAGTTTCAAAGGGAAGCAAACATTCTCCCTGGCCCATTTTAATATTTTGAATCAAAAATTTGTGGTTCTGAGCTGATTGGCTGTGATTAATTAAGAGACAAGGACCGATAAAATGAAACCTTTGCTGTAAATATTCATGCTGGTCAGCTGGAAATGGAAAATTATCAGTGATTAAGACCAGCATCATTGAGGTAAAATTTGCTAGAAGTATTTCCACAGAGTCAGCATACAGAAGCTGTGTTCTAGAGGTGGCTACGGTTGTACATTGTTCTGGCAGCCAAACTTGCTAATTTCTAAGAGTGTCACTTGGTCATATGTAAGAGTCTTCCAGGTTGTACTGGTTTTGAAGACATAAAGAAGTCATGGGGAGCAGCTGAGGCTTGACACTGAGAGATCACAAGAAGCCATGGGTGAGGGTGCAGCCTCAGTTGAAGTAGAAGCCCCATGACTGAAGGAGTCAAGGATAGCATTTGAGGCCAGTCCCTTGTGCCAGGCTTAAAGTTCCTGAAGATAGCCTGGGAGAGCCTCTCTGCTGAAGGTGAAGGTGAAGGTGCAGCCCAGGTGCAGCTGACCCCAGAATTTGGGAGATGTTAATACCATGGAATGACTGCCAAAGGACAGCAGTAGCTGGGTAATGGAGCCACCCTAAACTAAGAAGACAAGCTATGTACTGTAAACAGCACAGCTGATGAAATGGAGCCTTTGGAACCTAGAGAATCCTGAGTGGGTTCCAGATGTCAAACATTGAACTTTTCACACTGATGTACTCTGATGTTTCTTTGTTCAAAATGTTACTATGGGTCCTGCCTTCTTGGAAAACTAAAGTGTGTAACTTATTTTTATTTTTACAGGGGTCCACATTAAAGACACTTTGGATGTTTTAAAGAAGAGTATTTCAAGCTATTTGATTGTTTAAAAAACTGTAGGACAAGTTATATTAAGTTTTATATTGTGATGTTAATATGACGTTTGGGGGACAAACAAAAAAGGGAACATTATAGTTGAGTAGTGATGTCTTTGTGTGTCAAGCTGAGAAGGGGTCAACTGTACTGTCCAGTTTATTGTTAACTTGACACAAGCTAGAGTTAACTGAGAGGAGGGGATCTCAATTGAAAAACTACCTCCATAAGATTGGGCTGTAGACAAGCCTGTAGGACATTGTTTTAATTAGTGATTAATGGGAAAGTGTCCAGCCCATTGTGGGTGTTGCCATCCCTGGGATGATGGTCTTGGGCTCTATAAGAAAGCAGGCTGAGCAAGCCATTATGAGCAAGCCAGCAAACAGCACCCCTCCATGGCCTCTACACCAGATCTTGCCCTCAGGTTTCTGCCCTGCTTGTGTTTCTTCCCTGGCTACTCTTGAGGAGGAGCAATGATGTGGCAGTGTAACTGAAATATAAACTCTTGCCTCATCAAGTTGTTTTACCACAGCAATAGAATCCTTAACTAAGACAAGTAGTAAAATGAATAGCTACATTTCTATATCAAGTCATCTGCTAACATTTGTGTTGTTTTTGTTTTATATTTCTTGATATGATATATTAATCTATGTATGAGTAGAGTTCAATTATTTTTTCTGCATCATGGAAAGTGCATTGAAGTTGCAATTATCCTGACATATTACCCTGAAATGTTCTTGTTTGTTTTGTTTTGTTTGAGACAGGGTCAGAATGTATATAGCCAAGCTTGCCTCAAACTTGAAATGATTCTCCTACTGCCTCAGCCTCTTAACTGTTAGGATGGCAAGTATAACCATGTTTGGCTTAAGAAAGGTAACACCGATATAAAACCATTATCTAACATACAGTACTGTTGTGGTTTGAAAGAAAATGGCCCCCAAATGAAATGGCATTATTAGGAGGTGTGGACTTGATGGAGGAAGTATGTCACAGTGGGGGCAGGCTTTGAGGTCTCTCTTTCTCAATGTGACACTTGACTTCCTACAAGATGTAGCACTCTCAGCTCAAATACCACATTTGCCTGCCTACAACCGTGTTCCCCATCATGATGATAATGGACTGAACCTCTGAAAATGTAAGCCACCCCAATTAAATGTTTTCTTAATAAGAGTTGCTGTCATCATGGTGTCTCTTCACAACAATAAAAAACCCTAAAGACAAGTACATATTTAAATTTACCCAATGGTTCCAATATTAATGTAAGCTTTTTTAGTCTGGGATCCAATGCAGGATTGTTTTTAGTTATTACATCTTTTAAAGTATATATTAATATAGAATAAGTATTAATTTTTGTTTCTATTGATTGGGCAGCATATGCAGCTTAGGAGAAATCCCATAATTACCTATAAGAAACAGGTTACCACAGATGAAGAGAGGTGCTTTGTCTTTGTGATTTGGGTCTTTCTTTTCTGAAACCTAGGAACCCACAGATTTGCAGACATATGTTCTGCAAGGTACATGCCTTTCACAATAAGATTACAGGGAAATGTGGTCTGATATGCTCCAAGCTCAAATCTAACAGCTTTGGATTCACTCTTTGCTAAAGTGGATCTTTTTAATTGATCACCTCTGGTCCCTAAGGCCAATGGATGTTCTCTGATTCCCCCTATCTTGCTAAAAATCATTACATTAAATTCCTGAAGCTAGTCCCCAAGATCCATTCCATTATTGGCCAATCCTTCCTCCTGAGCCTGACTATCAAAGTACAGCTATCGAAGTATTTAAATCTAGCAATCAAAAGCCCCCTTTTGGCTCACCTAATTAACATGCCCAATTAAAATAAAAAACACATCATAATATGGAATTTCCCCTTATATCTTTATAAACTACTATTTTCCTACGTGCCATGTCTGTTTTCCCTCTGTCCAGAGGCAATCCTTTGTCCCCTAAGATGAATAATCCAGCCTCCTTCTCTTTCTCTCTCTTTTCTATCTCCTTCCTGTCTTTACTTCATGTCCCTCTGAGGTAAATAAATCTCCTTTGTTCTGAAAACTTAGTCTAAGAACTTGGTATATATTTTTGTACAATTTTAAAACTATAGGACAATTGTGTTGTGGATTGTCTCAGAATTGTCTTAATTTAGCCAGTTCCCTAAGTACTGAGAGAACATAGATTTCACACAGACAACTGAATATGTCTTCACCTAGGATTTACTTTTGATTTAAGATAGTTTACCTGCATAAACACTTTTAGGAAAGTAGAAGGGCAATGTGATAAAGGACCCGATTAAGTATAGGTTCAGATAAAGTCAAGATACAATCACATAAATTTTCATTACAGGCTTTTTCATTTGCTCTAACTTACTACTTTTAGAACTTCACTCATCAAATGTCCCAAGTAAAACATCTTAATAAGCATGTGTATCTGATGAGGCTTGGTGAGCAAGCTGAGATCATTGCCATAATACATTAGTTTATTTTCTGCTTGCCCCAGGCCCTTTCTTGACCTCTTAAATTCATCCTCACTGGTTAGAAACATCTACTTTTTTCAGATTTATATTGATTTTTTTGTGGATTTCATATCATGCACCCCAATCCCATTCATCTCCCCATTCCTTTATATCAGCACTCTGAACTTGCAACCTCTCTGAAAACTAAAACAAAATCTAAAAGAAAGCAAAACACCCAAACAAATAAACTAATATATGAAAGGGAAAATAAATGGGAAAAAAGTCTTGATGTGGAAGCTGTAGTGTAACATAGTAACTTACACAGTATACGCTTTAGTCTCCACATTTTTACTTTTAAGTGCTCATTGCAAGGAATCATTTTTCTGGTTTGTAGCCAGATGGCTGCAGTGCACACCTTTAATCCCAAGACTCAGGAGGCAGATCACTGAGCTCAAGGCTGCCCCAATCTACAGAGAGAATTTTGACCATGTTTTGTCCCTGCTTGGAAGAAATCTAATGAGATAACATTTGAGCTCTATAGTATGTTTTTAAAAAGTTTTTCATGAACCAAGTGGATCCTAGCTACTGTTCCAGTTTTCTAGTATTCATTTTGAGTTTCTCAAGGAAGAATGTACATGTGTCCATAAATATGGAACACTGTGCTAGAGGGGTTGGTGAAGTAGTTTGCTAAAGATTTTCAGTCATACATAACAGAGTGTGATTGTATTTTCTCAAAAACAGCATCTCATACATTATTCTTTTTTTACCTTTTAATTTAAATTAGAAACATGCTTTTTTTCCATGTCAATCTCAGTTCCCTCTCTCTCCTCTTCTCCCCTGCTCCCAACCAACCCTTTATCCCATCCCCTTTCTACTCACCAGGCAGGATGAGGCCTTCCATGGGGGATCTTCAAACTCTGTCATATCATTTGGAGCAGAGCCTACAACACCCCCCCATGTGTCTAGGATGAGAGAGTATTCATCTATGTGGAATGGGCTCCCAAAATCCATTTGTGCACTAGGGATAAATACTGATCCACTACCAGAGGCCCCATAGATTGCCAAGGCCTCATAAATGACACCCATGTTCAGGGGGCCTGGGTCAGTCTTATGCTGGCTTCCCAGCTATCAGTCTGGGGTCCATGAGCTCCCCCTTGTTTAGGTCTCTGGGTTTCTATAGTCTGGTCTTGACCCCTTTGCTCATCACTCCTCTCTTCTGAAACTGGATTCTAGGAGTTCAGCTCAGTGTTTAGCTAAGGGTGTCTGTTCCTTCTGTCATCTACTAGATGAAGGCTGTAGGATGGCATATAAAATAATCATCAATCATCACAATTTTATCAGGGAAGGACATTTAAGGTAGCCTTTCCACTTTGCTTATGTGGGTAGTTGAGGTCATCCTTGTAGGTCTCTGGACATTTCCCTAGTGGCAGATTTCTCTTTAAACCTATAATGGCTCCCTCTATTGTGGTATCTCTTTTCTTGTTCTCCTTTACTTTTCCCCTGACTCAATCTTCCTGCTCCCTCATGTCCTCCTCTCCCCTCCTTTTCTCCCCTTCTCTTTCTCCTGACTACCTTTCCTCTACCCCCTTCTACTCCCAATTTGCTCAGGAAATCTTGTCCCTTTCCCCTTCTCCAGGGGACCATTCATACATTATTCTTAAATGTTAAAATTTATTATCTTCCTGTCAATAGAGTTTATGTTCATTTCTTTAACAATATTAACCATGGCATCAAAATATAACAATTTTACCTTTTATAATCTTTCAGAATTCCCATTCTAAGAAACATAGCAATTCTGATCATAGTTGTAGATAATAATTTTCAGCATGAAATCTATATACCACAGGAGACATTCAGGGGCATCTATTAGGATATAGGATATTAAGATACTGAAACTTGGCTTTTTTTCTTCACCTGTAATTTATATGGTTTAAAACCTATAAAACTATTATTGAAGACAATAGCCATTAACCAAACATAGTTATTCTGTGGTTAGCATGAATTTACATACTGAGATTTCAAAATCTGTACCAGATTTCAAAGAAACAATGTCCTATAGAAATAACATTTTAAAATATTAGTTTAATTAAAACACAATTTTTAAAATTAATTTTGTTTTCCTTTTTATTTATTTTTTTTCAAGACAGGGTTTCTCTGCATTGCTTTGGAGCCTATCCTGGAACTAGCTCTGTAGACCAGGATGACCTCTATTTTCCTTTTATGTTTGTTATCGATTAAAATTTAAAAACCTTATTTTAGACTACATTTATCTTGGACAATAGTGAAAAGTAACAGTTTTATAGTAATACAGTATAAAATAGAACTTTTTAATGAATACAAAACCTGTATAGCAGGAATGAATGTTTATACTCTTACTATAATGACAGCAGGGGAAATTATAAATGTTTGTAAAATACTGCTCTTGAAAGCTAATTGAAAAACTCATTTAAAACAGGCTTTTACTGTTCTCTCTAGTCTGCTCAGTGTACACTTCAGACAAGGATGCTAGCATGATTTTTTTTTCTACTATCCAGATACCTCATTCAAATATTACTTTCCCAGTTGCTCCTGGGTCAGCACTAGCTACACATTTTCAGGGTTTTGAGAAGATTAAATGTTTTTAGGTCTCTTTTTAACATTATTGGGAATTTCAAGAAAATTAAAATAGAACACTGAGGCTAAGATAGATTACTTCTGAATTTTTGACCTTTGGAACTATATACATCATTTGCCCACAAAGCTGACCTTACCTCAGATCATGTACATTCTTGAAGTGTCCAGGTGTTCTTGGTTCTTTTAGACTCCCTGATAATTACTGTGAGGTGCTGAGAATTCCCTATCCTGATTTAGAAGGATGATTATAGGTCTTTATAATTATAGTTCCTTAAGTAAAAGCTCTGCTCTTTCATTATGCTGCTAAAACCATGTTTCCTTGAGTCTTCTCTTGAATTTCATGGTCTAGCTAGAGCATTACTAGACACAGAAAGAAGAGAGATTTTATTTTTCACAAAAGAGATATATCATCCCATTCCCTAGGAATTACTTTCAATTTGTTTGATTAAATTTAAACTAGAATGTTTTTCATCTTGATAAGACAATATTTATATAATTGTTTCTTCAGTATCCACAAGTCATAAGTAATCCAATTAATGCTAAAATTAATCTATAGGGCTATAATTGTCACCATTTCATTAACATATAAGACATGTGAACAAATTTAAGTATCTTATTATGCCATGAGATTTTCATTCAATGCAAAATACCATTAGTTTAACTGAGAGTTGTTTAAGGATGATGATGTTTCTCTTCTATTTGAGGAGGAAAATTGCCTTTTATTATAAGAACATAGAGTTGGTTCTAATTAACTTTGTCCAAAAAAATCAAAAGTATTGATTTACAACAATAATGAGTATTGAACATTTCTTTCACAACCTGACTTAAAGGAAAGTATGCCTTCTAAAAGAAGAAGTTGAACATTGTGGCCTTTGTTTTGAAATAAAATAGCAACTAATATAAGAAAAGAGGCATGAGTAGCAGAAGTGTCATCACAGAAAACTGGAATGATCCAACTATAGAAGAAGGTATCTTTTCATTAAACTGAGAGCTACAACAAAAGTCATTTCAAGCCCTAATTTTCTTCCAATGACTAAATCGTTTAATGTTCAAATAAGTTGTGCCCACACCACTCTTGGATTCATTTATTTGCCCTGTTTTTGGTTTTCTTTCTGATAAAGGGTCCTGCTGATTTCAAATTCATGGCTTCAAATAACCCTCCCACCATAGCCACCACAGTAGTCAGTGTTACCAATTTATGCCAGTGTACTAAGACATTCATTTTAAAGGTAATAAAAAAATAATAATTAAATTATCTTAGACAAACATCAAAGCATTACTTGAGAAATAACCATTTATTGAAGATGCTGTCATTTATCCAGTGTAATTTTTCTTTTGTTGTCAAAAATATGATGTCCAAGGTATGTGGACTTGTGTCTCAGTTTGAATTTTAGGACATTAATCACTGTGTCTGTTGTGATGCTAATATCACATTATTTATATTACTATAGCTCTCTCATACAACTTGAAGTCTGGGATGGTGATACCTCTTGCAGTTCTTCATTATTCAAGATTTTTCTAAAGTATATGGTGTTCTCAGCATTTGAATATGAAGCTGATAATTGTTCTTTCAATTTCTGTGAAGAACTGTGTTGTGATTATGATGGGCATTGCATCAAATCTATAGATTGTTTTTGGTAGGAGAACCATTTTCATTATATTAATACTATTGATCCATGAGCATAGGAGATCCTTACATCTTCTTATCACTTCTTTAATTTCTTTCTTCAATGTTTTAAAGTTATCATTATGTAAGTTTTATACTTGCTTTATTGGTGTTATCCCAGGATATTTTTTGAGGCCACTGTGAAAGACATTGTTTCTCTGATTCATTTTTCAGTCTGTTCTTTGTGTATATAGGAAGGCTATTGATTTTTGTGTATTAATTTTTATCTTGTACTTTGCTTAAATTATTTTTCAGCTGTAAAAGTTTCCTCATAAGTTTTTTTAAGGTAATTCATGGATAAAATAATATCATCTGCAAATATAGTTCATTCAGTTGTCATATTGATCTAGATAAACTCAAGTGCTATATTGAATATAAAATAGATTTATAGCATTAAATATATTATAGATAATTAAAACAGTTAATAGAAAGAGATAAATAATATTAAATATACCTGGAAAGAAGAAAATTTTAAATTTCCATTATAGGGAACAAGAAAAAGAAAGAATAATTTGATTCACAGCAAGCAAAATAACAAACACCAACAAAAATCAATGAGAGTTAAAAATAATTTTTTAAAAATAATTAAGTCTACTACCAACTATTTGATAAAATTCAGGAAATGGTACATTTGGCTATACTTAAAAAAGATACCAATTTCTTGATATAAGAAATAACAAATGATCAGAGGCCAGACCAGGTTCCTGAAAACCAGAGGGCTTGCCAGCATCCTGAACCCCTGTCTAAAATTGCTCAGCATAATTCTGACTACCTCTCCCTTCCTCATTACCATAACCATACCCACACCTCTGATGGAATTCTTCCTATCCATCAGAGGCAAAGCCAAAAATATGAAAACCAGAGGCCAGACAGCATCCTGAACCCCAGAGACCAGGCCAACTCCCTTAATAAGGTAGAAGCCTCTTACCCCATCAGAAGCCAGGACAACATCTGCACCCCAGAGGACCCCCAGCCATATCAAAAAGCACACACATATATAGCCAGAATTTCAGTTCCAAACTTGGGTAGCAACCACCTGCTGGACCAAAGACCATCCAGGTCATTAGGAGTCCAGCCCCCAACATGGGCAGAGACCCTTTACTCAACCATAGGCCATGGGTTCCAGAAGCCTAGAGAAGAAACAGAAACTAAGGAAGAAAACACCCATCCAACAAAGAGGAATCCAGAAATTGGCACCTAGGCCTATAATCACTCCAAATCCAGATGCCTAAACATAACTGTAGTAAAGCAACATCAGCCAGCGCAATACATCACCACCCCCATTATAGCAAGCCCTGAATAGTCCAACATAGCATAAGAAAACTATCTTGAAACCAGCTTTATGAGGATGATAGAGGTCCTAAAAATAGGAGATGAAAAATCTTCCTTGAAGAAATCCAGGAAAAGACAATCAAAAATTAGGGGAAATCAATAAATCCCTAAAAGAATGCCAGAAAAGTCAAAGCAAAAGAAGGAGGCAAAGGAAACCATTCAAGACATGAAAACTGAAATAGAAACAATAGATAAAACACAACCTGAGAGAATTCAGGGAACAGAAAATCTGGGTAAGTAAATAGGAATTACAAATATAAGTATCACCAACAGAATTTAAGAGACAGAAGAGAGAATCCCAGGCATTGAGTTACAATAGAAAAAAAAGATTTAACAGTCAAAGAAAATGTTACAGCAAAAAACTTGCAGGAAATCTGGGACACCATGAAAAGACCAAACCATAAGATAATAGGAGTAGAAGAAAGAAGAATCCCAGCTCAAAAACACAGAAATTTAATAAAATCATAGAAGAAAATTTTCCTAACTTAAAGAAGGACATGCCTATAAAGATACATACAACTTACAGAACACAAAATAGACTGGATCAGAAAAGAAAGTTCCTATATCACATAATAATCAAAACACTAAACAAACAGAATGAAGAAAAAATATTAAAAGCTGCATGAGAATAAAGTCCAAGTGATATATAAAGGCAAACTTAATAGAATTACACCCAAATTCTCAATGGAGAGTCTAAAAGTCAGAAGGGCCTTGACAGATGTGCTACAGACTCTAAGAAACCATGGATGTGAGCCTAGATTAATATACCCAGTAAAACTTCCAATTACCATAGATGGAGAAAATATGATATTTCATGACAAAGTCAAATTTAAACAATATCTATCAACAAACCCACTCCTATTTATGGTACTAGAAGGAAAACACCAACCCAAAGAAGTTAACTATGCACATATAAATGCAGTCAAAAGATAAACTCACACCAACAAAATCAAATGAAGGGAAATACACAGACACACACCACCAGCACCACCAGCACCATCAGCACCATCAGCACCACCAGGACCACCGGCACCACCACCATCAACAACAATAACATATTAATATAAACAAATAATAAGTAGTCATTAATATCTCTCAATATCAATGCACTCAATTCACTAATAAAAACACAGGGTAACAGAATGGATACAAAAACAGGATCCAACCTTTTGCTACATCAAGAAACACACATCAACATTAAAGATAGACATTACTTCAGAGTTAACGATTAAGAAAAGATTTTCCAATCAAATGAACCAAAGAAACAAGCTGGTGTAGTAACCCTAATACCTAATAAAATAGACTTTCAACCAAAATCGATCAAAAGAGATGAAGAAGGACATTTTATACTCACCAAAGGAAAAAATCCACCATGACAATGTCTCAGTTCTGAACACCTATGCCCCAAATGCAAGAGACCCACATTTGTGAAAGTGACATTACTAAAACTTAAATCCGACTTTAATAATGGAAGACTTCAACAGCCCACTCTCACCATTGGACAGGTCTAACCAGACAAATTGAACAAAGAAATAATGGGACTAATAGACATTATTGATGGGAGATGTTATTCTGTAAATATGTTTCTCATACTGCTTAATGAATAAAGCACTGTTTGGCCAATGGGAAAGCAAGATAGGCAGGGCTAGGAGACAAGGAGGAAAGAGGAAGTAGTGAGGCGCAGTCAGCACGTAGAGCATGGAGAAAGCAAGATGCCAGCCCGCCGCGCTCAGATAAAATGACCACGTGGAAATACTTAGATAAGTAGAAATGGGTTAATAATTAAGACAGAGCTAGCCAATAAGGAATTAATAACTGGCCAACTGCCTTATATCAAATACAGAGTCTCAGCATGTTATTTGGGGCTCGCATGGAGTGGGACTGGGCAGCCGGTGGGGAGGAACAAAGAATGGGACCAAGTGGGGCGGGAAAAACGTGCTTGTAACACACTAAAGTGAACCTAACAGTTATCTACAGGACATTTCACCCAAACACAAACGAATATACCTTCTTCTCAGCATCTCATGGAACCTTCTCCAAAATTGACCCACATACTTGTTCACAAAGTGGGTCTCATCAGATATAAGAAAAATGAAATAACTCCCTTTATCTTTTCAGAACAACACAGATTAAAATTGAATTTCAACAACAGAAAGCCTATAAATTCATGGAAACTGAACAACTTTCTAGTGAATTAGAGAATACTCTATCAATGATTTAAGAGCACGCCTAAAAAAAAATCTAGAACAAAAAGAAATAGACACACCCAAAAGGAGTAGATGACAAGAAATAATCAAACAGAGGGCTGGAATCAATACAATAGAAAAAAAAGACAATACAAATAATCAATAAAACAAAGAGTTTTGTCTTTGAGAAAATCAACAAGACAGATAAACCATTATCCAAGCTAACTAAAAGGTAGAAATAGAATATCCAAATTAACAAAATCAGAAACAAAAAGGGTGCCATAACAAATGTCACCAAGGAAATACAAAGAATCATTAGTTTATACTTCAAAAACCTGCATTCCACAAGATTAGAAAATCTAAAATGGACAATTTTCTCGATAGATAACACCTATCAAAGTTAAATCAAGATCAGATAAACAATTTAATTAGACCTGTAACCCCTAAGGGTATTAAATTGTTTATCTGATCTTAATGCAAAATACTAAATAAAGTACTCCCAAACTAAATCCAAGAACACATCAACAGATCATCCACCATGATTAAGTAGGCTTCATCCCAGAGATGCAGGGATGGTTCAACAAATGAAAATATGTCAATGTAATCCACTATATAAACAAACTGAAAGAAAAAAAAAATACATGATCATCTCATTAGATGCAGAAAAAGCCTTTGGCAAAATCCAACATCCCTTCATGATAAAAATCTTGGAAAGATCAAGATACAAGGCACATACCTAAATACAATAAAGGCAATTTACAGCAAGCCTACAGCCAACATCAAATTAAATGGAGAGAAACTCAAAGCAATTCCTTTAAAACAGGAACAGCACAAGGCTCCTTGTCCACTGTCCATATCTATTCAATATAGTACTTTAAGTTCTAGCTAGAGGAATATGACCACTAAATGAGATTAGGGTATATAAACCAGAAAGAAGTCAAAATATCATTATTTGAAGATGATATCATAGTATATATGAGTGACTCCCAAATTCTACAAAGGAACTTTTATACTGATAATGAACTTTAGTTGGCTAGATACAAGATTAACTTAAAAAATCAATAGTCTTCTTATATACAAATGATAAATGGGGTGAGAAGGAAATTAGGGAAACAACTCCCTTCACAGTAGCTACAAATCATATAAAAATATTTTGACATAACTCTAACAAAGCAAGTGAAAGACCTATATTAGAAGAACTTCAAATCTTTGAAGAAAGAAATTTATTGGAGAAGATAGCAGAAGATGGAAAGATCTCCCATGTTCATGGATTGGTAAGATTACCATAGTAAAAATGGCAATCTTGCCAAAAGCAAACTACAGATTCTGTGCAATTCTAATTATAATCCCAACACAATTCTTTACAGACCTTGAAAGAACAACAATATTCAACTTCATATGAAAAAATACAAAAAAAAGCCAGGATAACTAAAATCATCCTATACAACAAAAGAGGTTAACACCATCCAAGATTTCAAGCTCTGCTACAGAGTAATAGCAATAGTAATAGTAATAAAAACCACATGGTATGACATAAAAACAGAAAGTGGAACTGTCCTCCATTGCTGGTGGGAATGCAAACTTATACATCCATTTCAAAAATCAGTATAGCAGTTCCTCAGGAAAATGGGAATCAATTTACGTCAAGACCCAGGTATACCAGTCTTGGGCATATACCCAAAGGATGCTCAATCATACCACAAGAACACTTGTTCAGTTATGTTCATAACAGCTTTATTCATAATGGCCAGAACCTGGAAACAACCTAGATATCCCTCAACTGAAGAATGGATTAAAAAAATGTGGTATATTTACACAATAGCGTATTCTTCAGCTCTTAAAAATGACATCAAGAAACGAGAAGGCAAATGGATGGAAGTAGAAAAGAAAATCATCCAGTGTGACGTAACCCAGACTCAGAAAGAAGTGGATAGTAGCTATAAAGTAAAGGATAACCATGCTACAAACCATAGACCCAGAGAGGCTAGGTAACAAGGAAGGCCCAAGGGGGACACTTGATCTCTCTGGGAAGGGAACTTGAAGATTTTGTGGTTAGACTGGGGGTGTGTAGAGATGAGAACATGAGGGATAAGGTGGTGATGGGTTTGGGGTCCCTATTCCTCATACTGGGTTGCCTCATCCAACCATAGTACAAGAGGAGGTATTTACTATTACTGCAACTTGATACACAATGTTTTGTTGATATTCATGGGAGATCTGTCCTTTATTGAATAGAAACCGAGGAGAGGTGGATAGGGGGTGGTGGTCAAAGGGAAGGTGGGAGAAGAGACTGGGAGGAGAGGAGGGAGGGGAAATATTGGTTGGCATATAAAATAAATAAACAATAAATGAATGAATAAAATGCTATGAAGAAAAAACATTCCTCCAAAAAAGAACTAACGAACATAATTGTTAACCCCAGAAACTTTAAAATAATAAAGGAACACTTCAAAACAATACTGTTAATAAATTTTATAAGTTGGATCAAATAGCCAAATACTTAAAATACAAGTTATTAAAATTCATTCTTTAGGAAACAGATAACCTAAATTTTAAACTGTATTAATTCCTATACCCTTTCTGTCAGAGAAAGCCCCAGGACCAGATGACTTCACTCTTCAAGCTCACTAAACATTTAAAAAATAAGACAGCTAATAAAATATTCTAAAAAACAAAATCAGAGAATACATATTCCAACTCAGTTTATGATCATTTTATTCTAGTATTAAATGTAGACAAAGATAAAACAAGAAATGAAAAATTACAAACCAATTTCTCATGGACATTGGTGCAGGAAGCTACTAAATGTCAAATTGACTTTAGCAATGTAGAATAAGGACTGTTTATCATGACTAAAAGAGGTTTACCTTCAAAAGGCAAGAACGACTCAACAACAAATCACTGTAATTAATACTACAAATTGAAGAATTATTATTCCAATAGATCTATAAAAGGTATTTGATCATATTTAATACTTACAAAATCTATTAGCATACCAGGAATATGAATTAATCTCCATTACTGGAAGGAGTTATCTAAAATTAAAATTACTTTTTTTTTTTTTTTAGATATAAAGCTATTGGCCAGTTACTAGTGTTTCTTATTGGATAGCTCTGTCTTAAATATTAACCCATTTCTATTAATCTAAGTATCTCCACATGGTCTTATCTTTTATTATTTTTTTCTTATTTTACATCTCAATCCCAGTTCCCTCTCCCTCCCTCTCTCCCTTGTTCCCTCTCTCCCTCTCTTCCATGCTCCCTGATCACCCTCCCATGCCCTCCCCCCTACTAGACAAGGAAGTTGATGACATCCAGGAGGGATCAACAAAATCTGTCAGGTCATTTGGAGTAGGGACTATGCCCACCCTCCTGTCTCTAGGTTAAGGGAGTATCCCTCCATGGGGAATGTGCTCCCAAAGTCCTTTTGTGCACCAGTATTACATCCTGGTTCCACTATCAGAGGTCCCTTAGACTGCCCAGGCCTTATAACTGAGAGCCATGTTCAGAGGGTCTGAGTTGCTCCAATGCTGGTTTCCTGGCTATCTGTCTGGGGTGCATTAGCTCCTACTTGTCCAGGTCAGCTGTCTCTGTGGGTTTCTATAGTCTGGTCTTGTCCCCATTTTCTTATCACTCCTCCCTCTCTGCATCTGGATTCCAGGTCGGCTCAGTGTTTAGTTGTGGGTGTCTGCTTCTGTTTCCATCAGCTACTAGATGAGGGCTCTATGATGGTGGATAAGTTAGTCAACAATCTCTTTGTCAGGGAAGTGCATTAAATAGTAGCCTTTCCACTGTTGCTCAGATTGTTAGTTGGGGTCATCCTTGTAGGTCTCTGGACATTTCTCTAGAGTCAGTTTTCTCTTCAAACCTATAATGCCTCCTTCTTTTGTGCTCTCTCTCCCTCCCTCCCTCCCTCCCTCCCTCCCTCCCTCCCTCCCTCCCTCTCTCTCTCTCTCTCTCTCTCTCTCTCTCTCTCTCTCTCTCTCTCTCTCTCTCTCTCTCTCATCTATTCCTCTCCTGACTCAATCTTCCTAGTCCCCCATGCTTTCCTCTCCTCACCTTCTCTTTCTCCTAGCTCCCTCTCCCTGGCCACCCTCCCAATATGCTCAGGAGATCTTGTTCCTTTTCTCTTCTGTGAGGGACCTTGTATTAATCTCTTAGATTCCTCCTTGTATCCTAATTTCTCTGGCCATGTGAATTATAAGCTGGTGATCCTTTGCTAAATCCATATATGAGTGAGTATATACCATGTTACTCTTTTTGTGACTGGGTTACCTCATTCAGGATGTCTTCTTCAAGTTCCCTCCATTTGTCTGAAAATTTCAAGATTCCATTAAAAATTAAAGAATCCAGTTACCAAAACACCAAATAACCCTATTAAAATGGGGTACAGAACTGAAGAGAGATTTCTTAATAGAGGAAATCAAAAAGGCTGAAAGACACTTAAAGTGCTCAACATCCTTAGCTGTCAGGGAAATGCAAATCAAAACAACTCTGAGATACCATCTTATTCCTGCCACAATGGCTAAAATTAGAAACACCAGTGACAACTTATGCTGGAGAGGATGTCGAGAAAGGGGAACACTTCTCCACTGCTGGTGGGAGTGCAAACTTGTACAGCCAATTTGGAGATCAGTATGGCGGTTCCTCAGGAAAAATTATTTCTTACTAGATAAGGGAGGAGGCAAAAATATCTGTTATGTCTGCTCTTGAACAACAGAATATTAGAAATCTTATCCAATATATAAATTCAGAAGAAGAAATAATAGACTCAAGGGCATAAAATTAGGAATAAAATTATTTGCATTTTTAAAACACTCTGTTGTGGATATATAATTCTACAAGTGTCTACATGAAAAGCTCCTGGACTGAATGAGTATATAAAGTTTCAGGTACAAAGCCAATTGTGTCAATGTATGCACATTTAATTTTGTATTGTGAAAATGAAGATAAAATATGGAAAGATAGAAGCGAATATTGAAATATTATTAGTTAGGTTCAAATCTATTAAATTAGGTGAAAATCTATGTATTGAAAAACTCTAAATAAATGAAGATACACCATATTTATAGATTAGAATATTAATGCTATATAAGAGGTGAGTTATCCAATGATTTAGTCTGCTTCCAAACTTTTTACTGTGGTAATTTTTTTCTATTTTTTAATTATAAAACTTAACTGGGCATTTTTATTATTATTTAATATATTTTCTTGTTTTACATTTCAATCACTGTCCCCTCTCTCTCCATATCATTTCATGCCCCTCCCACCAACCCCTCATCCTATCCTCCATCCACACCCCAGGGAGGGTGAGGCCCTCATTGAGGGATCATCAAAATCTGTCAAGTCATTTGCAGTAGGGCCTAGGCCCTGCCCTGTGTCTCCTGGCTAAGGAAGGATTCCTCCATGGCTTATGAGCTCCTCAAGTCCATTCCTACACTACAGATACATCCTGGTTCCAGTGCCAGAGGTGCCATAGACTGCCCAGTCCTCCTAGCTAACACCCAAGTTCAGGGGGCCTAGTTTGGTCCTATGGAGGTTTTCTAGCTGTCAGACTGATGTGCATGAGTTCCCACTTGCTTAAGCCAGCTGTTTCTGTGGGTTTTTCCAGCATGGTCTTGACACCTTTGTTCGCCTCTCCTCTCTATCTGAAACTGGATTCCAGGAGTTTGGCTCAGTGCTTAGCTGTGGATGTCTACTAGAATGGCATTTAAGGTAGTCATCAATCTCATTAGCAGGGAAGGGCATTTGAGGTAGCCTCTCCACTATTGTTTAGATTGTTAGGTGGGATCATCCTTGTGGCTTGCTGTATAATTCCCTAGTGCCAGATTTCTCTTTAAACCTATGATGGCTCCCTCTATGATTTGTCTCTTTTCTTGCTTGCCACTATTCATCTCCCCATTCAATCTTCCTGATCCCTCATGTTCTCCTCCCCCTCTTCTTTTCCCCTCCTCTTTCTCCTACCTCCCTCCCCCTCCCCTATGCTCCCAATTTGTTCAGTAGCTCTTGTCCCTTTCCCCTTTACTAGGGGACCATATAAGTCTCTCTCATGGTCTTCTTTGTGTCCTAGTTTCTCTGGAGGTGTGAATTGTATCCTGGTAAATCTTTGCTCCCTTTCTAATATCTGTATATGAGTGAGTACATACCATGTTTGTCTTTCTGTGACAGGGTTACATTATTCTAGTTTCACCCATTTGCCTGCCAATTTCAAACTTCCATTGGTTTTTGTTTGTTGTGTAAATATGCCACATTTTCTGTATCCATTCTGTGCTTGAAGAGCATCTAGGTTGATTCCAGGTTGTGGCTATTACAAAATGCTGCTATGAACATAGTTGAACATATGTCCCTGTTGTAGGAATGTACACCTTTTAGGTATATGCCTAAGAGTAGAATTACTGGATCTTGAGGTAGACTGATTACAATTTTCTTGAGGAAATGCCATACTAATTTCCAAAGTGGCTGTACAAGTTTGCACTCCCAACAGCAATAGAGAAGTGTTCCCCTTTCTCCACATCCTCTCCAGCATAAACTGTCATTGGTGTTTTTCATTTTAGACATTCTGACAGGTGTAAAATTGTATCCCAGAGTTGTTTTGATTTGCATTTCCCTGATGGATAAGGATAGTTAGCACTTTCTTAAGTGTCTTTCAGCCATTTTAGGTTCCTCTACTGAGTTCCTCTATTTAATTCTATATCCCACATTTTAATTGGTTTATTTGGTGTTCTGGTGACTAGCATCTTGAGTTCACTGTATATTTTGGAAATCAGACCTCTGTCAGATGAAGAGTTGGTAAATATCTTTTCCCATTCTGTGGGTTGCCATTTTGTCTTGTTGACTGTGTCTTTTGCCTTACAGAAGCTTCTCAGTTTCAGGAGGTCCCATTTATTAATTGTTGATCTCAGTGTCTATGCTACTGGTGCTTTGTTCAGTAAGTGGTCTCCTGTGCCTATTCATTCAAAGGTACCTTCCACTTTCTCTTATAAGAGTTTCAGTGTTGCTGGATTTATGTTGAGGTCTTTGATACATTTGGACTTAAGTGTTATGCATGGCAATACATATGGTTCTATATGCAGTCTTCCACATGTCCGCATCTAGTAAAGCCAGCACCATTTGTTGAAGATGCTTTCTTTTTTTCATTGTATCTTTTTAGCCTCTTTGTCAAAAATCAGGTGTTTGTAGATGTGTGAGTTAATAGCAGAGTGTTCAATTTGATTCCATTGGTCAACCTGTCTGTTTTTTTGCAAATACCAAGCTGTTTTCATTACTATTGCTCTATAGTAGAGCTTGAAATCATGGATGGTGATGCCTTCAGAAGTTCCTTTATTGTACAGGGTTGTTTTGGCTATCCTGGGCATTTTGTTTTCCCATAAAATGTTGAGTATTGTCCTTTTAAGTTCTGTGGAGAATTGTGCCAGAATTTTGATGGGGATTGCATTGAATCTGTATATTGATTTTGGCAAGATTGCCAATTTTACTATGTTGATCTTACCTATCCAAGAGCATAGGGTATCTTTCCATTTTCTGGCTTGTTCTTTAATTTCTTTCTTTAAAGACTCAAAGTTCTTGCTATACACATCTTTCCCCTTTTTTGGTTAGCATTACTCCAAGGTATTTTATGTTGTTTGTGACTATTGTAAAAGGTAATGTTTCTCTGATGTCTTTCTCATCCCCTTTATCATCTATATATAGTAGGGCTATTGATATTTTTTGAGTTAATCTTGTATTCTGCCACTTTGCTGAAAGTGTTTATCATCTGTAGGTGTTCCCCGGTATTATGTAAACTATCATGTCTGCAAATAGTGACAGTTTGCCTTGTTCCTTTTCAATTTGTATCCTTTTGATCTCCCTTTGTTGTCTTTTTGCTCTAGCTAGAACTTCAAGTACAACATTGAAGAGATATGGAGAGAGTCAGTAGCCTTGTCTTGTTCCTGACTTTAGAGGAATCACATTGAGTTTTTCATCATTTAATCTGATACTGGCTGTTGGTTTGCTGTGTGTTGCCTTCATTATGTTTAGGTATGTTCCTGTTATCACTGATCTCTCTAAAACATTTATCATGAGTGGGTGTTGAATTTTGTCAAAGAATTTTCATCATTTAGTAAGATGATAATGTAGGTTTTTATTTTTCATTTTGTTTATGTGATGGAATACACTGATGTAATTTTGTATGATGAAACACCCCAGCAACTCTGGGATGAAACCTACTTGACCATTGTGAATGATTTTTTTCTGATATGTTCTTGGATTTGATTTGCCAGTATTTTATTGAGTATTTTTGCATCAATGTTCATGAGGGAGATTGGTCTGTAGTTCTCTATCTTAGTTGTGTTTTTGTGTGGTTTGGGTACCAAGGTAATTATAGGCCTGTAAAAAGAGTATGGCAATGATCCTTCTGCTTCTATTGTGTAGAACAATTTGATGAGTATAGGTATTAGCTCTTCTTTGAATTTTAGGTAGAATTCTACACCAAAGCCACCTGGCCCTCATCTTTTTTTGGATGGGAGACTTTGGGTGACTGTTTCTATTTCATTAGGGGTTATAGGTCTATTTAAATTGCTTACCTCTTCTTGATTTAATTTTGGTAAATGACATCTATCCAGGAAATTGTTTGTTTCCTTTACATTTTCCAATTTTGTAGAATACAGGTTTTCAAAGTATGACCTGATGATTCTCTGGATTTCCTCACTGTTGGTTGTTATGCCCCCCTTTTTATTTCTGCCTTTGATAATTTGCATGTTCTCTGCCTTTTGGGTAGGTTGGATAAAGATTTATCTATCTTGTTAATTTTCTCAAATAACGAACTCTTTGTTTCATTGATTCTTTGTATTGTTTTTTTTTCTTTCTTCTTTATTGATTTCAGCTCTCAATTTGATTATTTCCTGGCATTTACTCCTCTGGGGTGAGTTTGCTTCTTTTTGATCTAGAGCTTTCAGGTGTTCTGTTAATTCACTAGTTTGACTATTCTCCATTTTCTTCACATGGGCACTTAGTAATGTGAACTTTCCTCTCAGCACTGCTTTTAGAGTGTCCCATATGTTTGGGTTCATTTTGCCTTCATTGTCATTGAATTCTAGGGAGTCTTTGATTTTTTTTCATTATTTCCTCCTTTACCTAGCAGTGATGCAGTTTAGCATTGTTTAATTTCCATGCGTTTATAGGTTTGCTGCAGTTTGTGTTGTTGCTGAATTCCAATTTATGGCATGGTGGTCCAAGAAGATATAGGGGGTTATTTCAATTTATTTGTATTTGTTGAGGTTTGCTGTATTGCCAAGTATGTGGTTAATTTTATTGAAGGTTCCATGTGGTGCTGAGAAGAAGGTATATTCTTTTGTGTTTGGATGGAATGCTTTATAGTTGTCTGTTAATCCCAGTTGGGTCATAACTTCTGTTAGTTCCTTTGTTTCTTACTTAAGTTTCTGTGTGGTGATACTGTCCTGTGGTGAGAGTGGGATGTTGAATTCTCCCAGTTTTAAAAATCATTTTTATTTTTATTTAAAAATTAGTTTTCATTTTACAAACCAAACATAGATCTCCATCCCTCCCCTTCTCTTGACCCCCATCCACCTTCCTACTCACCATCCATTCCTCAAGGGAGGATAAGGCCATCCTTTAGGTGGAAAAGTGTGGCATACCAAGTTCAGGCAGGACCAAGCTCCTTCCCCCTGTATCATGGCTGAGCAAAGTATCCCACCATAGGGAATGGGATCCAAAATGCCAATTCATGCACCTGGGATAGTTCCTAGTCCCACTGCCAAAGCCTCTCCTACCCCAAAAAAATCAAGTCAGATAACTGTCAACCACATTCAGATGACCTACTCCACTCCCATGCAGATTCTCCAGCTGTTATTCCATAGTACATGAGCTCACACTAGCTTGGGTCAGCTGTTTCTGTGGTTTTCTCTATCATGCTCTTGACCTACCCCTCCTTGTTTATATGATCCCTCCACCCTCTCTTCAACTGAATCGCAGGAACTCAGCCCTTAACTGGCATTTTTATTTCTTATCTAATTGAACATCTTTCTTTGATGTAATGGGCTGGTATGTAACAAGAGTTCTAATAGGTCTGAATAATAAAAGATCAGGGACAGATACAGAGGTGAATGCTTAGAAATCAGAGTGACAAAGGAACACACCCACAGCCAAAAGAGACTGAGCTCCTGTTTCTTCCCACCTTATCACATCCTCTCTCCACTCAGCCATATCACACTCTGTCTGTCTGTATAGACCTTCAGACCTCTATGATTAACTAGTGGCTAGGTCTGCCCTCTGATCTTCAGGCAAGCTTTATTTGTTACAGTATAAACAAGATTATGTCCAGAAATAAAGAGAAGGTTATAACTAATATAAGAAAAACTATATACAATTAGTGCAATAACTATCTACAATATATACAGGCAATAAACGTATCAACAATGTCTAGCCCATTAACAATTAACAAATTCAGAGAAAATACTCCAAATCGATCCTATCTTGCTGAGTCCAAAAGTTTGTATCTAATATACTTTCTATTTTTCCCCGAATCTCCTTAAATCTAACATTTCCACAGGAGTCCATTACACAGCCTTGGGGATATCTGTCATTTGGCAGTTCCAGTAGGTAACTAGATAAATTAAAAGTTGGTTTGTGAAAACCTTAGGCTGATCCTCTCTAACCCTGTAATGCAATGATGAAATTGGTTCTCCATTAAATTCTTCCATCTGGGTATGATATCTCCATGATCTGTTTTATTGTTTTTCTAAAACTTGTATTTTAGTGCTTTTATTAACCAAATGTTTAGTGATAAAAGAAAAATGATAGCATTGATAATATTTATAATTGACATTACATGATCCCATCTAAATTACTTATCCTCTCATTTGATTCTTCCATTTTCAAACTGTCTATAGAGTATTATCATAAAAAAGACCCAAATCTTCAATTGTAATAGCCTCTCTCTCTCTCTCTCTCTCTCTCTCTCTCTCTCTCTCTCTCTCTCTCATTTTTTCCAAGACAGGGTTTCTCTCTATAGGGTTGGAGCCTGCTCTGGCACTCACTCTGTAGCCCAGGCTGGCCTCGAAATCACAAAGATCTGCCTGCCTCTGCCTCCTGAGTGCTGGGATTAAAGGCATGCACCACCACTACCTGACATGTTTCCTATTTTTAAAAACTCTCTCTTTTAACTTATTCCTCTCTTTAAGCACTCCATCTTGTCACAAGGACAGAGTTCAAAGCTGTCAACAAGTCACAAGACATAAAGGTCAAAGGTGTGGTTACAGAAGGATGTTTCAGCTGTCTTAGTGTAAATAACAACAGGCCTGAATCTGAGGTGTGGCTACTCCTGACATCAAGGCTAGTGAAAGAGAAGTTGAATCTGAGGTATGGCTACTCCTGACTTCTAGGCTAGTGAACAAGTAGTTAGAACTAACAATTAGAATAAGTAAGGAAGAAAAGTCTATTTGTTCTATTTACATGACACTGTGTTCCCCTTTTTGGTTATGGTATATAAGAATGGCAAAGAATAAACTCGTGGCATTTCAGTATTGACTGATCTGCCCTCCTGACCTTAAAAAAAGAAAAACCTATATACTAGAAGCCTAGAGTCAGCCGTATTGTAATCAGAAAGGAGATTAATGTGATCCCACTGAAATAAGTGTTGAGCCTGGACTTCCCAAGATCTGCCCTCTTTTTAAAGATTTTGAATTACTTGCTATAGCAATAAGATGAGAGTAGGAAATTAGAGATAGGAATATGTAATTTACAATTTACAATTTACTAGAGATCCAAATACATCTACCAGAAAACTTGAAGAAATAATAAACAAATCCCTGATAGGTTTTCCAAGGTGGCCAGCCATAAATACATACACATATGAATATCAAATAAGATCAGCTGTTTGTAGGTACATACATAAGTATGTTTTGTGTGTGTGTGTGTGTGTGTGTGTGTGTGTGTGTGTGTGTGTGTGTGTGTGTAAAACAATCATGCTTAGAGAAAATATTCTAAATTTGAGAGGGAATGGATTATGGGAGGGACTGAGGGGCAACAGAGGGACAGAAATGTTCTAAATGCCATACGCATGAATGAAATTATCAAACAAATTAAAATGATTACAAAATAATTAGAGCTCAGTCCAGTGTTGGCTGTGCATCTCTGCATAAGCTTTCATCAGTTACTGGATGAAGACACTGATGAAAATTGTGGTAGTCACTAATCTGATTACACTGGATGGCCAGTTCAGACACCCTCTCCACTATTGCTATTAGTCTTATCTAGGGTCATCCTAGTGAATTCCTGGGACTTTCCTTACATGGAATCTGTAGATTGCTATTGGTAAGATTGCCAAGTTTACTATGTTAATCCTATACAAGAGCATGAGAGACTTTTCCATTTTCTAATATTTACTAAATTTCAATTTTCAAAGACTTAAAAAAAAAGAAATCACAATTGTCTTACCAAATCAGAGAACAATGCCAGTGAACTAAGAGGCATAGCACTTCTGATCAGAGAACTAGCATGTAGCTGTGAGCTGAGAGCGGCAGCCCAAGGAGAGGGGCTAGAGGAAATCCCCCAACCCACAGCAGGAGAGAGATAGAGAGAGAGAGACAGAGACAGAGACAGAGAGACAGACAGAAACAGAGACAGAGAGACAGAGAGAGACAGACACACAGACAGACACAGAGAGAGAGAGATAGTGAGAAAGACACACACAGAGTGCTGTCTGAAAAACACACAGGGTATTGTTTAAAAGAAGCATGTGTGGCAGGAGCTGCATGAAGGCAGAGCCAACTGGTCGAGGGCAGGTAAGTTCTGTGCCATTTGAAGCCCAGATGCTTCTGGAGTTTGGTGGCAGCTAGAGACTGTTTTAGAGAGGCTACAACAGGAAAATCCCAGACTTGTTTGGGAAAAAAAAGAAAGAAAACCTAGTGTGGTGGGGCAATGACTCCGGAGAGAGTCCCTTGTTCAGTTCCAGCCCATTCTATTGGCTGCAAAGAGGCTTTTTTTTTTTTTAAATATGAATTCGTACCTTTAAGTTGGGTGCCAATACTTAATATGAGTTCTCATAGGTCTTAATAATAAAATCCCTGAGTCAGATATAGGGGAAAATGCTGAGATTTCAGAGAGATGAAGGAGTAAAACCACAACCCCTTGACCTACTCAAGTTCCCAGCAAAAAAGAAATTGAGCTCTGTCTCCTCTCACCTTATCACTTCCTCTCCCCATCCAGCCATCTTACTTCCTGTTTGTCTATACTGATCTCAGACGTTTATGGTTAACTAGTGGCTAGCCCTACCCTCTGATCTTCTGGCAAGCTTATTTGTTAGAGTATAAACAAGGTATCACCACACTGATACTTACTTCCTTAAAATTACTTCTTTTCTCATTGTTTTGTCTAATATTCCTCCATTTAGCATCTTTTCTTTTTTCCCTCAGCTCACTGGCATGGTTTCAGTCATCAAAACATAACAGAGGATACTTTGTACATCTGTTCTACAATTCTGACCTGATGCTATCTCAGATGTACAATTTAGTGTATTCATTTATTTTTTAAAAAAAATATGAATACCTTTTTTGTGCCTACTAATGGATTTCACCATGACATTTCTATAATTTACATATTATGCTTTAATCATATGCACCTTTCTACTACTGTCTCTCATCTCTTTTTCTTCTCACAGCTGTCTCCCCATTCCTTGATAGGCCTTTTCTAATGTCATGCCGTTTTCTTTGAGAGAAACGTAATATTTGTTTTTTCTGTTTAGCTTATTCCAATTAGTCCTCTAGTTCCATCAATAGTCTTGAAAATTACATTATTTTTCTTTATGACTGAGTAATAAACCATTGCATATATGTACGATGTTGTCTTTATCTATTCTAAGTGTGTTAATAGACACAGGCTGATTCCATAATTTTGCTACTGTGCATGTAGTATCAATAAACATAGCTATACAGGTATCTCTTTTTCTAAATGGTATTAAGTACAAAACTGATAAAATATTTTCACCTTTTATAGTTTGTCTAAAAAATTGGTTTAGAAGCTTGGTGAAATAACTGATATTTCTTCATTTATATCAGCACTGATACAAATCTTAGGTAATCCTCTGTACAAAGCAACATTTGCTAAGTACACTGTCTACCAACTGGGAATGCAAAGACAAACAAGATAAGTGAGATTAATTCTTAAAGTAGCTTTCATTTTCCTAGAAACTGAAAGAAAATGAGCACATAATTGGTCGGAGTCTCTTATTTTGCCCATGTGGTGGAGAGCCGAGGTTGATGGATTTTTCTTTTTGTGTGCTGGGTTAGAATTAATCTGTTTTTAACTACAGACTCACCATAGCAAATCAGTGCATTGGCCAGGAGAAAACACAGTAGGGAACTGTAGAACAATGAGGAAAATAAAATTTAAGTTTTCTTTAAAAATGAAAGAAAAACACAAAGTGATATTAAAATAAAACACAAACAACTTTTAGAACTCATTTTTCATAGATAATGAATTAGTAATACTGGCTTTTTAAGGTGAAGGGAAACCCCTGATTCATTTGTGACCACTGAGGTAAAGAACTGTTTTTGTTAATAAAAGCCATAAATTATATACATTAAACTGATAATTCCAGGGCCTGTAGTTAGGGTCATTTTGTCAAGAGAATTGTTTACCAGGGTTAAAATGATTGTCACAAACTCCATGAGTAAGAATGTCCAAGCTGAATTCTCTGAGCTCTGCCTAATGTTTGACTGTAGGCTTATGCATCTGTTTTCACCAGTTGCTGAATGAAGCCTCTCTGATGACTAGGGGGCTAGGCCCTGATGTATGAGTATAGCAGAATACCCTTAGAAATCATTACATTGGCCATAGACTTTGTCTTTATTTTTTTTCAGTTGTATTTGATTCTATACTAGGTTCTCTATACTGATTCTCTAGCTATCTAGCCTCTGGGTTTTGACCCTTCAGGCAGTGTCATTGGTGGGTCTCTCTCATGGCATGGGTCCTGGGCTGGAACAGTCATTAGTTGGTCACGCCCACAATTTCTGCACCATCTTTACCCCAGTATATCATGTAGACAAGACAAAATTTAGGTCAAAGCTTATGTGGCTGAGTGCTTTTGTAGAGGATCTGGGTTTGGTTCCCAGCACCTACATAGTAGCCTACAACTAGGTTTAACTACAATTACATATATGGAGGCTATGGTGGTTTGAATAAGAATTCTCCCCATAGGGTCACACATTTCAAAACTTGGTCCTCAGTTGGTGGAAAAGTTTAGGAAGGCTTCACAGGTATGGCCTTATTGAATGTGTGCTTTCAAGTTTCAAAATATTCACAACATTCCTAGTGTCCTGCTTTGCCTCCTAAATTTGGATCAAGATGTTGGCTGTCAGGTGATCCTGCCATCATATCTTTGCTCTACCACCATGGGCTGTAACCCTCTGAAACTATAAGCCCAAATAATAAACTATCCTTTGAGTGGCTGTCATTGTCATTGTCATATTGGTTTTTATGATAGTGATTGAAGAGTAACTAAGACAGAGACAAAACATAAACAAATAAATAAATATTTAAAAATAAATACAAAATGAAACATGATCAAGGAAGACATCTGACATAAAATCAGTCCTGTATGCATGAGCATACACGTGCATGCATGCATGCAAGCACACACACACACAGGCACACACACACACACACACACACACACACACACACACACACACACACACCCTTTGTTCTTCAAGGTATTCTAATTGAGCAACACTTTCACTTTTACCACAATGCATCTCCACATAGCTTCTTGTGTATGATCTATGTTTCTATGAGGTCAACTTTGTTAGATTCCACAAGAAAACCATACAGTATTAACCTTCTTGTGTATGTCTGGCTTGTTTAATGTAGAATAATTCCTTTAATTCTATCCATGTTGTCCTGTAAGATCAAATTTTCTTCTTCTGTAAGACTGTATATTATCCCATTTCTTATGTATACTGTGGACAGAGGCTTCTGTCCCACCCCATCTTGTAGCTATTTATTCCTAAATATAAACACAGAGGCTTGTGATAGTTACAAACAGTTTGACCTATTGGTCAAGCTTATTCCTAACTAGCTCTTACAATTAAAATTCACCCATTATTCTTATCTATGTTTAGCCACATGGTTTGGTACCCTTTCTCAACATGGCATTCTCATCTTGCTTCCTCTGCATCTGGCCGGTAACTCACTCCTTGCCTTTCTTCTTCCTAAAATTCTAATCTGGCAGCCCTGCCTATACTCCTTGCCTGGCTACTGGTCAATCAGTGTTTTATTAAACCAATATTGGTGAGAAATCTTTACAGTGTACAAGAACATTATCCCACATCAGTATACCACATGTTCTACATCCATTCAACTGACAATAGGTACTTCATTTGTGTTCATTTCTCAGTAATTATAAATAATGTTAAAATTAATATAGAAGTATAACATCTTTGACATACTTTTTAAAATTAATTTTAATATATTGTCATGGGTTACCACTATCAAGAGTGATTGATGCTGATTTAATGTAGCAAGTTAGTTCTCCCAAAAATGAGTTGTTACAAAAAAATTTTGACTATTTCAGCTCTTAAGCCAGCCACGATCTAATCAATTTTCCACCAGGTTGTATTTCTTCAAAAGATCTAGCATTTAAATTAAAATGCAACTGGGGTACATACTCAAGCCATAGCCATACCTAACCAACCACTTACAATTGGATTGGTTGTGTTTCTGGTATATTTGGAAAACACCCTTTTATCAGATATGTGGTTTGCTACTATTTTTCTCCCAGTATATAATTTTAAAAATATTTTTTATTTATTTTATTTTACATATCAATTCCAGTTTCTCATCCCTTCCTCCCTCCTTCCCACCCTCTCATGCCCCCCAACCACCCTCCCTACCCATCCTCCCCCACTTCACATGTAGGGTGATGCCTTCCAGGAAGGGTCATCTAAATCTGTCAAGTCATTTGGAGTAGGGACTAGGCCTTCTCTCCTGTCTCTAGGTTAACGGAGTATTCCTCCATGGGGGATGTGCACGCAAGGTACTTTTGTGCATCAGGGATATATCCTGGTTCCATTGTCAGAGGTCCCTTAGAATGCCCAGGCCTTCTATCTGAGACCCATGTTCAGGGGGTCTGAGTCAGTCCCATGCTGGATTCCCAGCTATCAGTCTGGGGGCCCATTAGTTCCTCCTTGTTCAGGTCAGCTGTCTCTATGTGTTTCTGTAGCCTGGTCTTGTCCTCTCTCTCTGCATCTGGATTCCAGTTCAGCCCAGTGTTTAGTTGTGGGTGTTTGCTTCTGTTTCCATCAGCTACTGGATGAGGGCTCTATGATGGTGGATAAGTTAGTCTTCGATCTCATTATCATGGAAGGGAATTAAAAAGTAGCCTTTACATTGTTGCTCAAATTGTTAATTGGGGTCAGTCTTTTAGGTCTCTGGGCATTTTTCTAGGTTTCAGTTTTCTCTTCAAACCTACAATGGCTCCCTCTTTTATGGTCTCTCTGTGTCTCTGTCTCTGTCTCTGTCTCTGTCTCTCTCTCTCTCTCTCTCTCTCTCTCCTCTCTCCTCTCTCCTCTTGTCTATTCTTCCCCTGACTCAATATTCCTAGTACCACACGCTATCCTCTCCTCCCCTTCTCTTTCTCCTAGCTCCCTCCTCACTCACTGGCCCCCCACTCCCAATATCAGGAGATATTGTTCCTTCCCCCTTCTGTGAGGGACCTTATATGAATCTCTTAGAAGCCACCATGTATCCTAGTTTCTCTGGTGGTGTGAATTATAGGCTGGTGATCCTTTGCTCTATGTCTAAAATCCATATATGAGTGAGTACATACCATATTCCTCTTTTTGTGACTGGGTTACCTCATTCAGGATGGCTTCTTCAAGTTCCATCCACTTGCCTGCAAATTTCAAGATTCCATTTTTTTCCCACAGAGTAGTATTCTATTGTATAAATACGCCACATATTCTTTATCCATTCTTTAGTTGAGGAGCATCTAGGTAGCTTTCAAGTCCTTTCTGTTACAAATAATGCTGCTATGAACATAATTGAGCATATGTCTTTGTTGCATAGATGTGGATCATTTGGGTATATGCTAAGAGGGGGATTGCCAGGTCTTGTGGTAGACTGATTCCCATTTTCCTGAGAAACCACCATACTGATCTCCAAAATGGCTGTAATAGTTTGCACTCCCACCAGCAGTGGAGGAATGTTCCCCTTTCTCCATATCCCCAGCATAAGTTGTAATTGGTGTTTCTAATTTTAGCCATTCTGGCAGGAGTAAGATGGTATCTCAAAGTTGTTTTGATTTGCATTTCCCTAATAGCTAAGGATGTTGAGCACTTTCTTAAGTGTCTTTCAACCTTTTTAATTTCCTCTATTGAGAGTTCTCTATTCAGTTCTGTACCCCATTTTTAATAGGGTTATTTGGTGTTTTGTTGACTAGTTTCTTGAGTCTTTGCATATTTTGGAGATGAGCCCTCTGTCAGATATAGGGTTGGTGAAGATCTTTTCCCAGTCTGTGGGCTGCCATTTGGTCTTGTCAACTGTGTCCTTTGCCTTACAGAAGCTTCTAACTTTAAGGAGGTCCCATTTATTAATTTTTGATCTCAGTGTCTGTGCTACTGGAGTTATGGCTGAATTCAAAAACAGCAAAGTTTTATGCTGGAGAAGATATGGAGAAAGTGGTATACCCCTGCACTCTTCGTAAGAGTGCAAACTCTTACAGCCACTTTGAAAATCAGTATGGCAATTCCTCAGGAAAATGGAAATCAGTCTACCTCAAGATCCAGTAATTCCACTCTTAGGCATATAGCCAGAAGATGTTCATTCATACAACAAGGACATTTGTTCAGCTATGTTCATAGCAGCATTATTTGCAATAGCAAGATCCTTGAAGCAACCTAAATGTCCCTCAAGTGAAGAATGAATGGAAAAAATCTGGTCCGTTTACACAATGGAGTACAACTCAGTGGGGGGAAAATGGAATCTTGAAATTGGCAGGCAAATGGATGGAACTAGAAGAAACCATCCTGAGTGAGGTAACCTGGTCACAAAAAGAAAACACAGTATGTACTCACTCATATATGGATTTTACACATAAAGCAAAGGATTATCAGCCTACAATCCACACTTCCAGAAAAGCCAGGAAACAAGGAGGACCCTTAGAGAGACCTACATGGTCATCTGGAGAAAGGGGGGCAGCAAGATCTCCCAAGCAAATTGGGAGCATGGGGGCGGGGAGAGGAGAGTGAGTTAGGAGAAATAGGAGGGGAGAGGTGGGCATGATGGAGCAGGAAGATTGAGCCAGGGAAAGGATAGAGGAGAGCAAGAAAAGAGACACTCCTTTGTTTTATTCTTGTATTTTCTTTCTTTATATATATATATATTTATTATTTCTTCTTAACTTTGCATATTGATCCCAGTTCCCTCTCCCTCCCTATCATGCCCCCTGACTCCCCCTTCCAGCCTATGTCCCCCCTCTACAGGGAGGGTGATTCCTACCTGGAGGGATCATCAAAATCTGTCAAGTCATTTGGAGTAAGGACTAGGTCCTCCCTACTGCCTCTAGGCTAAGGGAGTATCTCTCCATAGAAAATGTGCTCCCAAAGTCCTTTTGTGCACCAGGGATATATCCTGGTTCCACTGTCAGAGGTCCCTTAGACTGCCCAGGCCTTCTAACTGAGACCCATTTTCAGGGGTTCTAAGTAGGTCCTTTGCTGCTGGTTTCCCAGCTATCAGCCTGGGGGCCCATTAGCTTCCTCCCTTTTAAGGTTAGATGTCTCTGTGGGTTTCTGTAGCCTGGCCTTGACCCCCTTTCTTATCACTCCTCCCTCTCTGCAACTGGATTCTAGGAGTTTGACTTAGTGTTTAGCCATGGGTTTCTGCTTCTGTTTCCATCAGCTACTAGATGAGGGCTCTTTGATGGCATATAAGTTAGTTATAAATCTCATTGTCAGGGAAGGGCATTTAAGGTAGCCTCTCCACTCTTGCTTAGATTGTTATTTGGGGCCATCCTTGTAGGTCTCTGGACATTTCTCTAGAGTCAGTTTTCTCTTCAAATCTATAATGGCTCCCTCCCCCCCTCTCTCTCTTTGCTCTTGTCTATTCATCCCCCTGACTCAATCTTCTTAGTATTTTCATATTTTCTGGCTTTAGGCTTAAGTATTTCATACATTCCAATTTAATTTTTGTAACTTCTGTGCAATGATGTCCTGATTTATAACACAATTTATTGAAAAAAACATCCCTTTCTCCTTGTTGGTCCTTGGTATCTTTGTTAAAAATCAATCAACTATAAATTCTTGGTTTTATTCTTAGGCATTCTATCCTATTCTATTTGTGAGCATGTTTATTTTTTATAGTAAGAACACTGTTATTGGACATGTAGTTTCCAAGACAGTATAAAAATTATCCATATGCTCACCTCCATTGGGTCAGTCTGTCCGAAATCTGTTCCTCTGTTAAATAATATGTAGAAATGATAATATCTCTTCAGGGACTCCTCCTGAGTCTCCGTGTAGTTGAACAGAGGCTTGGCTCCAGGAAGAGGATACCTCTGCACTCTTTATAATGAGAGATACAGTGATGGTCTCTTGCCCATCTCAAGAAGTTTGTGATGAGCAGAGATCCAGAGGTGGTAGAAGGTGACTTCAACTCTGACTCTCTGACTCTTCCTACTTCTCTACCTCCTAGTCTACCACCCCCTCCATTGTTTAACAGTTTCTTCTGCATTTGAAACATTGAAATATCCAATCTCCCATGGAAGCTCCTTAAGACAGAAGGCAAACAACCTAAAAGAGCTTCAAGGATTTCCTGAAACTGACCAAATTCACTAGGTGGTTCCTTAACCAAGTAAGCAATAGGGTCACTATCAGACATGTTAAGTCACAAAGAAGACTCTAAGCCCAGACCAGCTGCCTGGAAGAAGCAGAAACCAGCTAAGCTGCCTGGAGGAGGTTTAGATTGAGTTACTTGGAAAAGACATTCTCCAACCTGTTGCACTGCATGCAAGCTGTGTGTATGCTCCAGGTTTCCAGGTTTTGTGAACCCACATGTTGGGACAGGCTTTGAAGAGGCAACTGTCTTTAAGTAATTTCTGCTCTTATAAGTAACCCTCACATGTAAGTAACCCCAATGAAACTCATTGTCTCACCAAGTTGGACTTTGCTATGATCTGTATTTTGGTCTGTTGTGGGCTTCCAATCTGGGGTGAGTAGGTTGGTATTATAAATACCCAGGGAAAGTCTTGTCACTCCTCCATCTCCTGTTGCTTCTCATCTCCCATCCTGATGTGTTACAGCAGGTTCCTCCCCACCGGCCTCCCGGTCCTGCTGCCAGTCTGGGCCCTCAGCCGCGCCAGCACCAAATAACACTCAGAGACTCTGTATTTGATACAATCCTGTTGGCCAGTTACCATTATTGTTCATGGGCTAGCTCTGCCTTAATTATTAACCCATTTCTACTTATCTAAGTATTTCCACATGGTCGTCTTATCGGGGAGCTGCGGCGGGCGTCCTCCTTCCTCCCAGGGCTACATCTCAACTCCTCCCTACTACTTCCTCTTTTCTCCTTGTCTCCTAGCCCCGCCTATCTTGCTATCTCATTGGCCACAGAGCTTTATTAACCAGTATGAGAAACATATATACAGAATAACATCTCCTATCACTGATGTTCCTCTTGTTCCTCCTCCCTCTGTTCTTTCTTCTTCCTGCTTTATTCTGGCTGTTAGCTGTTCTGACCTGGCTGGTTGTATTAGCAAGGGTAACAGATGAAGAGGAGCATGAGGACTGACCACAGTGGCAGCCTTGGGATGATAGAGTGGGATGATAGCCAGATAAATAGTGTTGAGCCTTCCCTGCTGATATTTGGTCAGATGTTGACTCAGATAGAAATGAAGAGTGTCAGAGGACTTATTTCTCTTTAATCTTGGGTTTTGATGTACTAACAAGAGTAGCCACTATGTGTCCTTGAGAAAATTACTCAGATGATTTAGGCTGCAACTTCTCCATTTCCAAAATAGTTACAAAGTTCATGGAACCTATTCTTTAAATGCATATTACCTAGTGTCAACTTGTACTATTTGGTATGTTTTATGTGTGTTAATAGCATGTTGTGTGCTGATAGCATGTTTTACTTCAAGGAGCTAGAAAAAGAAACAGAAAGTAATGCCAAACTGGAAGAAAATAATAGGGATAAACACATAAATAAAAAAAGACTAGAAAAGCACAGAAAAGTTCAAGAAAACAAAATTAGTACTTTAAAAATAAAATTGACAAATCTTCAGCTTGCCTAACAAAATCAAAGAAAAGGACAAAATGAGAAATGAAAAAGGAGGAATAACTTACATTACAGAAATGCCAATAGTCACAAGATACTGCTATGAATAACTAACTATACATTAAAAAATTGAAAACATGGAATAAATGGTTGAACTCCCAGAAATAGGCAAGCTACCAAGACTGAATCAAGAAGAAATAGAAATTTAAAACAGAACAATAACAAAGAAATTAGGAAATAGGATTAATAATTCAAAAGTCCCCCATCAAAGAAAAGTCCATGGTCTTACAGTTTCATTGCTGAGTTTCAACAAACACTGAAAGAGCTTGTACTAGTTCTTTTCAAACTCTTTCAAGAAATTAAATATAGTCCAGCCAGGTGTGGTGGTGCAGATCTTTAATCCTAGTACTCCAGAGACAGAGGCAGGCAGATTTCTGTGGGTTTGAGACCATCCTGGTCTACATATTGAGTTCCAAGACAGTTATGTAGAGAAACCCTGTCTCAAAAATACTAAAACTAAGATACAATAAGGAAGTAAATTAAAGATATATCCTACTCAATCTGTGAGGTGAGAAAAAATAGGTAAGGGAAAAAGAAATAAAAACTGTAGGCCAGTATCACTACTGAACACAAATGAAAAAAAAACCTTAATAAGATATTAATAACCTAATTACACAGCACATTATAAAGATTACTTATTTACCATTATCAGTTAAAGTTTATCCAGTGTATACAAGGCTATCTCAACCATTATCAATTTATTCACAAATAAATATGATATGCCATGTTAACAAAATTAGGAATGAAAATTACATGATCATCTCAGTAGAAGAGAAAACTATTTTATAAAATTCAACCTTCATTCATGATAGAAACTCCATATATATATATATATATATATATACATATATATATGTGTGTGTGTCTGTGTGTGTGTGAACATATATATATATATATTTGTATATCAACAAAATAATAGTCATATATAGAAAGTCTATAAAAGTGTACTTAATAACAAAAAGTTGAAAGACTTTCAGATTAGAAGAGTGTCTATTCTCAGTGCTTTTATTCAACACAGTTCCAAAAGACCTAGCCAAATCAATTAGGCAAGAAAAAAAATATAAAAAACATTTTCCTCTGTTTTCCTCTGGTCCATTCTTTAGTTGGTCCTTTGCTTGGAGAACCAATTCAAAACAATAATTGGCATGCTGAGCATTGGTTTAGAAATTGATGAAAACTGCCCAATAATACAGAATGCAATAGCTGCTGGGGAGAAGTGCCTTTTTTATTATGCTTTTTGTTCTTTTCTTTCTCTTCATTCTGATACTCTGACAATGTATATAGTAATCTACTTGTGGTATCCGATAAGCCCCTTCATTCTTTGTATCCAAACTTTTCCATATATTGGATAATTTAGTTTCTTAAAATCCTAATAATCCTCTCTCCTGCTTCATTGAGTATGCTGTTGAACCCATTTATTCATTTTTAAGTTCAGTTGTGTATCAGTTA
This sequence comes from Cricetiscus sungorus, assembly GCA_030556225.1. Taxonomy (NCBI): domain Eukaryota; kingdom Metazoa; phylum Chordata; class Mammalia; order Rodentia; family Cricetidae; genus Cricetiscus; species Cricetiscus sungorus. The sequence goes on along the minus strand of JANBXA010000405.1, from coordinate 3,655,653 downwards.
CATTTATGTAATACCATGGCCAAGAACATATGAAAGAATCACTTTGACTTGCAGTTCTAGAAGCATAAGAGTCTATCATGGCAGGGAGTCATGGCTGCAAGTAGCAGGCTTGATGGTGGGCTGATCAGGAAGCTGATAGCTCACATCTCCAACTGCAAACACGAAAAGGACAGAGAAAGCTCTAATTGGGTAAGGCCATAAAACTCCCAGTGATATACTCCCCCCACAACCTCCAGGCTGTATCACCATCTGGGGACCAAATGTTCAAATGCCTGAGTCTATAAGGGTACATTTCTCACTTAAACCACCACATGTTGTATTTTTAGCTGGATTTTATTTTTATTTTTTGTCATTTTCAACACTATTTACTATCTATTTATTGAAGTTGTCGATTAGTTCATGTGTAATTCTCCTTAAATCAGTAAGGATTTTTAAAGTGAGGATTTTTATGGTTGTCTTTATAGATTCTTTGTGAGATAAAACATACATGAAAATAAAACTTGTTTTATTATTTGGAATATTTTTCTTACTCCTCAATTCTCCATAATTCAGTGTAAGTTTCCACATATTACATAAAGTAACCAAACCTACAGTCCATTAGATTGGTAGACAGCATTCTAAGTCAGTCATACCTTTCAAGGATTTTAGAGGCATTTTATGCCTATCCAATTTATTATCTTTGCTCTTGGTGTTCCCCCAAAGATTTTATAAAGTATTAATTAGTGTTATTATCTTGAAAGTAGAAAAGAATATGGTACAGTAGGTTGAAGCTGAAAATATTGGGACATTAGGAATTTTGTATGTTTTCTGTTTTTAAGGAAGTTGTTCATGCTGTGCTAAAAATCACAATCTTTCTGCCACAATCTTCAAAGTGCTGTGATAGTAGACATCTACTACCATACATGGTTAAAGTTAGGATATTAGATATATGATCCAGTTTCTTTTTATTTACAATGAAATTGAGAGTCAGAGTTTATGTCTGCTCTCTTCTCCCTAAAACAGTGTATGAAGCAGATATGCCAGAACTTGATCATACTGCCCACTTCAAACTTGAAGAGCTTCATACTGAATGCTTAAAATCTTAAATGTCATCATTTGTATTCTTTAGTCCAATAGGCTCAGGAATGCAGGGGTCCTTCAACTTCCAGAGTCAGGTGATTTAGGAGACAGTCTTTTAGTAAACACTGTAACAGTTAGGCTATTAGATACATTAGTAAACTATTTCAAATATAGCAATCTGGATTTATTGTTATAATATACCATGAAAAGGTATAAGAAGAGCCAACTCTCCTGTTTAATCAAGCAGAGGTCTTAGAGCTTTTTATCAGAAGATTTCCATTCCAGGGGTATCACTGATTTAAGTCAGAGACTAAGAGAATGCTGCTTTCAGGCATAGAGATACACCCCCCCACACACACACACTTTCTAATTTATCTAATGAACAAGACAAGGAATAAAGTGCCAGATGTACCATCCTTCCCACTCTTACTAGCAGAGACTTCCAATATTTTTTTCCACAGAGAGACTATAGACCTAGAATTACTGCTGGAACAAGCAAGGGGAAAAAAATCAATATTCATTATCTCACTTAGGATTAAGTAATTTATCCTTTGATGGAAACAGAGGTGTATGAGTGTGTATGTGTCCACGTTGAGTGAGTACATGTGTGTATGCTGTGGTGTGTGTGTGTGTGTGTGTGTGTGTGTGTGTGTGTGTGTGTGTGTGTGTGTGTGTGTGTGTGAATGTGCACCTGGCAGTCGATGTTGAGCATTTTTCTCTATCATTCTCCACTTTATCTTTTGAGTTAAAGTCTCTTAGTCAATCTGTAGCTAACTATTTACTAGACAGGATGGATGGTAGCCCCAGGGATCTGCCTGTCTTTGCCTTCCCAATACTAGGACTGCAGACATTTGCCATTGCACCTGGATTTTTAGGCATGTGCTAGGAATCTGAATCTGTTTGCAAAGTAAGCAATTTACTGATTGAGCCATCTCTCCAGTCCCTCAAACAATTTCTTTATTTGCTGTGTTAGCTTTTAAGGACTGACTTGTTAGAGTCTAGAATCAAAAGGAACTTCTGGGAAAGCATGCAGCAAAGCTCTTTCTATTGGAAAATTGGAAGCTAGTTCCATTGAAGAGGCTGTAGCTTCTGGGAGTGTTGGCATGCTTACCTCCATCAACAGCCCAAACTATTCTTCATGCTTGATGGAAGTCCTCCATCAAGTTTGTGTGTGTGTTACAAACCCTTCACACCTCAGCAAGAAGCTAGCATTTGGGTTTTCCTTCTTTATTCTAAAGTATTCTGTGTACAAAAGGTTCAGCACATGAGTATATCTCCTGCTCTCCCTACCACTGAAAAAATGTTCTTATTTTATGTGTGTGAATTTTGTTTGCCTGTATGTCTGTGCACCATGCATGTGCATGCCTGGAACCTGAGAATGCCAGAAGAGGGTATCTGACCCCTTGAGAGTGGAATTATAAATGATTATGAGCTGCCACTTGGATGCTGGGAATTGAACCCATGTCCTCCAGAAGTGCAGGTATTGCTTTTCACTAGCCTCTCCAGCCCACTTCCTACCCTTTTAAATGGGGATTTTTTTTCATTAGTCTAGTATATAGGAGTTTTTTCAGAAGGATTCTGGCCTTCTTTTAGAGAACTGATCTGTTTATAGGTATCTCCACTATGTATGATAATAGCCGGGAACCTTCTGTGTCTCGCTGGTTGTCTGAATAAGTTTTAAGATAAATGCTAAATTTAACCCAGCAGTTCCTAATTATCCTAATGGTCCTCAAATGGCTTCAATTTCATCTTTTACCTAAGGAAAAACTATCATGTGCTCTATTTTTTCTATTCCCATTATGTTGTACATTCTAGAAGTTGTGACATTAAGAAAGTTAAATATGACTCCTAATGACTTTCTACTATACCCATAGGTCAGTGCCTTGCTTAGTCATCACCACAGAAAGCTTCCTCTCGCAGTATATGGGAACTAAGACAAATACCCATAATTGGACTATGTGCAGAGAGTGAGAGACCTTGAAACAGTTAGTCCTCAATGTGATGTCTCCATCAAACCCCTCCCACAGGGGTCAGGGAGCTATGCTGAAAAGGAGGTAGAAAGATTTTAGTAGTCAAATGGGATTGAAGACACTACAGAAACAGTGTCTTCCAGACACAAAAGTGCCGTACACATATGAACTCATATACAGGGCCTATACATGTTCAAGCCAGGAGCCAGGCAGGCTTGAAAAGGGAAAAATTGTTTCCTCTAATGAAGTCTCACTGGGTATATTAACCACACTTTAGGGTAGGCCAAATGCTGAACAGATGATGGCCAACAAAAAAATAAGCTCAATAGTATTTCTGTAGGCTTTTTGTCTTATGTCACTTTGTATCACTTTGAGCTTTTTTCCCCCTTGTCTTTCTTACCTTTTGCTTACACATTATGGTGTTCCATTTTGTGTTATCTCTCTCTCTCTCTCTCTCTCTCTCTCTCTCTCTCTCTCTCTCTCTCTGTGTGTGTGTGTGTGTGTGTGTGTGTGTGTGTGTGTGTGTGTTCTGATTTCTCTTTACCAATTTTCTTTTTTTTCTACTCTGGTTTGGTTGCTTTTTGCTTGCCTATTTGTTTTCTAAAGAGAGAGAGAAGACATGAAGTTGCATGGATGGGGAGGTAGAGGATCTGGGAGGAATTGGAGGAGGAAAAGTCATGATCAAAATATAGTTAGTGTATGAAAAATTAATATTTTCTATTAAAATATAAAAATGAATAAAAGTAAGAAAAATGATGTGAATTTACCTTTATCTCAACATGGCACAATATTTTTGAGCAAAAATAAATAATAATTATGTAGTCTCTTCATTCTCAGACAATGCTGTGAAGAAATTGCTGGTACAGAGTTGGGCATGTTGGCACACCCCTGTAGTCCCAAAAATTGGGAGTTAGAGGCAGTAGAATAGGGAGTTTATGGTCATTTTGCCTACATAGTGACTTCCAGGTCATCTTGGGTTACATGAGAACTTGTCTCAAAAAAATGAAAGAAAAATACAATAATAAAATGAAATTATAGGTACATAGGTTAAGATGAGGATTCTGTGAACCACAATTTATTTTCAGCCACCCTATAGAAAGTGTATTTCCATATATGGGAAACAAAATGGAAAAGTTTCATTTTGTAAGCCAATTTTCTTTCATATGAATAGTCATTTACATATGTTGATAGTGAAGTGTTACTTTGGTAATTCATTCTCTTTCCTCCCTAATCCAATTTTAACCCTCAATCTTAAATGGTTCATAATAGCTGATTTTTCTATTATATTTTCTACCCATACAAAAATAAAATGCATGAATACCGAATGCCATATATTTTTTTCATTTTACAAACATTGATTTTCTTGATTATTTTGTAGTTAATTTTATATTTTTGTAGAGCAGTATCTTACACCAAACATAGTGACTATTCTATTGTGCTTTCTGGGAACACACTTGCCCAAAACAACCTAGGCTAGAAAATGATTTATTTTGTTAATATTTCCATATCACAACTCATCAGTGAGAGAGGGCAGGGTAAGAACTCAAGAAGGAACTTGAAGCACAAACTGGAGGAATGCTGATTGCTAGCTCACTCTCGGGCTCACTCAGGTTCGTGTTGGGTTAGCATCTGTATACAACCTAGCACCATCTGACCAGAGAACTGTACCACTCAAATGAGACAGGCTATTTAACCTCAATTAAAAATCAAGATAATCTCTCAAAAATATGCCCACAAGATCAATGTGATAAAGATAATTACACTACTGAGGTACTTTCCCCCAGGTGATTCTAGACTAGGTTAAGTTGACAATTAATGCTAACTAAGAAGGAAACTTATGATAGAATATATATGGAAATATAAATTTCTTATAAACAAATTTTTGTAAGACATATAACTAAAGAAATATAATAAATAACAATTAACTATTTGAAATAATCAGCTTTGGGATTCTGTTACAATTAAAACATTCTGAAATTTGTAAAACTGCTTTCAGTAAATTCTAACATTTTTAAAATGTCATTTTATAGCTATTCTTTACTTAAATGAAAATTGTGTTATTCACTTGGAACATCAACTTTATGAGGAAGACATGGCCTCTAATGAATTCTGACCATCAAATTTATACACGAAGAAAAAAGAATTGCTAATCTGAAGACTATTTAGATATTTTGTGATACACAATTTAATTGAAAATATTAGCTTACATTTGTATTATTTACCAGGATTTTTAATACATTTTTATTTGAGCCTGAAGACATTTCTAAGAAATGGAAACCCAATACCGTAAATGAAAATATTAAAAGTTATTAGGTTTATGAAGTATTCTAAATATTGTCGACTCTTGAATTTGAAGTTAGACATGAAGTATACTGATATAATTCTTTAAACTCTCTTTATACTATAAAATTCTACACATTTTGGTGAATTTGACTTAATTTATAATTGTATACAGCATCTGTCTTAGAGTTTCTATTGCTGCGAAGAGACACCATGGCCACTACAACTCTTACTAAGGAAAACATTTAATTGAGACTGTCTTACAGTTCAGAGGTTTAGTCTGTTGTCATAGTGGGAAACATGGTGGCATACAGACAGACATGGTGCTGGAGAGGCAACCAAGAGTTCTACATTTGGATCCACAGGCAGCAGAAAGAGGCACTGGGCCTAGCTTAAGCATCTGAAACCCCAAAGCTCTCCCTCAGGGACTTACTTCTTCCAACAGGGTCACACCTACAGCAACAAGGCCAATTTTCTAACAATGCCACTTCCTATGGGCCTATGGGGGGCATTTTATTTCAAAACACCACAGCATCTATTATCCTGTAAGTTGTGCAAGCATAATTTGTGCAGGTGAAGTATTTTTCTGGAGGATATATACTTCAATGAAAATGTTTGCTATTGAAAATAACTTTACTCTTACCATTTGAACTTACACATCCACATTAAAATCTAAGCAGATTTAAAGGCTTAAATTGTCATTTTCAAATTTGGAGGTGTCTGGTACCATAATAGTATTTGTATTAGAACAACCAGTCTTTGACACCAATGTAAAAGTCTGCACATATTCAAATGAAAATATAACAATCTTCCTGTGAAAGGTTACAAGCAGTTATGAAATAAACTAGAAACAATATTGTTTTGGTAGAATAGTAAAAGTAGTGATGTGATAATTGGAAAAGACTTCTGTCTTCGATTCTTTTACTGCTGCTGTGTTACAGAACTTTGACAAGAGGGTAGAAGTGATGGCAGTTCACAACCACCTGTAATTAAAATGAGCAGTCCCAGTGACTTCTGAGGGCACTCAAACTCTTGTGGACATACCCTTGCCCCAGACACAAACATATCTATGATCTGAAATAAATATTTAACCTAAAAAATACCCTAACAAAAACAATTTTAGAAAGAAATGGTCTATTTTAACTCACAGTTCAAGTCTGTCACAGCAGGGAGGTCAAGGCAGCAGGAGCTTTAAGTAGCTGCTCACATTGTATCTGCAGTAAGAAGAGAATAATGAACACAAAGTGCTTCTGAGCTCCCTTTGCCACTTACGTAGCCCTGGATCCCCTGTTAAGGGACTGGTAATGCCCACAATCAAATATGCATTCCCACATTAATAATATAAACAAGATAATCCCCTACAGGAACACCCAGAAGCCATCCTCAGGTGATTATAGATTTCACAACACAAACAATTACAACTTGGTAATTATGCTTTCATATAGGAATTTTATAAAAATGTTTATGCATAGGAAACAAGAAGTTGTTATTAGGTTCCCATTATCAACTAAACTGTTTCTTCTCCTGAAATTAAAACCCCTGAAAATTAGGTGAACTAAATGGTTTATGACAGGGGAAAAGCATATCTTTCATAACTAGAAAATGTATTTCTTAGTCAATATTATATATAAATGAGCTGGGTGCGATGGCTCATGCCTGTAATTCCAGCACTTAGGAGGCTGAAACAGAATTGCAGTGAGTTTGAAACCAGCCTGAGCTACATAGGCCAGTTTGAGCTACAGACTGTGATGTTGGTTAAAATAAAACAAAAAAGAAAAGGCTCAGAGACAACATATTGTTCTGAAAATAAAGTTTCTGACTTAGGAAGCATATGGCAACTCTTCATGAAATCAGGGAGAAGAGTGGTTGAGAAATATGCTCTATTAAAATTGCTAGGGGACAACGTGTATGTTTCCAGGAACAAATGTCCCATTTTAAGATGGTGGTCCTTGTATTTCATATTAAATGATCAATTATTTTACTTTTACCCTATAAATATATGCTTTATATCTTGAATTCCCAGATTTTCTGTTTTGCTTTACTTAACATAAAAAATATTTAGGGTATCATACCCACTGCATTTAAAACCTCTACCTTTAGGGTGAGACAGGATTGATTTAAGAAATACTTCCTGGAGGCAGTTATAGTCTAATAATAATAATAAAGGGAACTTGAAGGGAAGAAAACAAGAGAAGACAACTGTCTTAGTTAGGGTTTCTTTTGCTGTTCTGACCAAACACCATGACCAAAAGGCAAATTGAGGAGGAAATGGTTTATTTGTCTTATACTTCAATATCATTGTTCACTACTGAAGGAAGTCAGGAGAGGAACTCAAACAGGGCAGGAACCTGGAGGCAGGAGGTGATGCAGAGACCATGGAGGAGTACTGTTTATCGGCTTGCTTCACATGGTTTCATATAGAACCCAGGACCACCAACCCAGGGATGTCACCACCCACTATGGGCTGGGCCCCCCACCAATGATCATTTAGCCTTACAGCTGGATCTCATGGAAGTATTTCTTCAGCTGGGGCTCCTTCCTCTCTGATGACTCTAGCTTGCATCAAGTTAACACACAAAACCATCCAGTACAACTATGCTTTTTTATGTGGCTAAAAATCCAAGTTGTAATGGAGTACTGCTACGTTGAGGCCATCCTGTAAATAATTACATGCATCTTATAAAAGGCTCCTACCTTTATGTTGTAGTATTTCATAGTAGAGCTTTCTACATTTTCTAAAATATTTAAAAATGTTTACTAAAGTAAAACATATACAAACTTTAATAATTTGACTTTGACTTACACTGATACACCATAGTCTTTTGCCCTATCCTTATATTGTCTCATTCATCTGATTGTATTAGTAGACTTAATTTAAGGCATTATCCAAAGACTTCCTATCATAGCAGAAGAATATTTAGCTAACTTTTCTAATTCCCCACAATGTAAGTAAGGCTCTTAAGGCTCTTTTGCTTAACATTACAACTTTAGCTTTAAGAAATTTATATTTTTTTTATATTTTAGGATGTTTGTTAGTTGGAAGGAGACTATGCTTTGCATTGTAGTCAAGCCTGATTTGGAAATACTATGGAGCATAGGTTCGCCTCAAAAGTGGTACCCTGATACATCAATTAACTGAGTTAATAGCTAGATTTATAGGTACACACTACCATGCACTGCAACTTTAAGTAATATATTTACATGTTAATTTTCTTTTCTAGGAACTATGTAAAATGTCCCTTGACTTTTTTTTCTCCCTTGACTTTGAATTGTAAAATTAGCATTTTTGCATACATTTTTTTCTTCCCTTAAAGTCAGTCTACTTTATTTGACATTAATATGTATCATTAATAAAGCCACTTTAGCTTTTAAAAATTAATAATTATTCAATATCTTATCCAAAATTTCATTTTTTGTCTGTTGTATTTGAAATGAATTTTTGGAAATATATCATTGTGCTATTATTTTAAATTCTTTTTGCACCATTTTTAATTGATATCCTTTGACCTGTAGTATATCTAGTAATTAATCATCCAAGCTTAAGACCACCATTTTATTTTAATTATGTTTTTTCTGTTTTATTTTTCTACCTTCTTGTGTGTTACTTGAATTTTTAAAATTTCATTTTATCCATACCTTATTGCATCTTTCAACCCTGATTAGAGAAGCTTCTTTATGTAGTAGATTAATAAAGAGACCTACAACTTATTGACATGAAAAGATAAGAAATCACTGAGAAAGAGGGAACAAAATGTTTATAAGAACCTGAGATACTGGATATCTGCAGACAAACAGTATTTGCCAGACATGATAGAGCCACTGAACACTTGAACTCACAGTGGCTGTGACTGTATGCAGAAGACCTTCACATGATCAAGCCACCCAAAATCTCAGGAGAGTTGGGAGGGACTCATGAAGTCCCATCTCTAGCTGATGAATTATTGGAAGTTGTATCTAAAGGGAGAGAGAGACTCAGTTTCCTTAGCAATGTGTCCCCTAAAGGATATCTATGTTCTATTAGGTGGTCTTACACAGAAGTACATACAGACAGTACTAAGTGGGTTTAAAGAAAGAGCACATGAAAATTGAGAGTGAAAGGTCAGGGATTAGGGAAGTAATTGGAAAGAAGGTGATGGTAGTATAATTGATCAAAACACATTGTATGCATGTATGAAATTATCAATAAAATAATAATAGAAGGAAACCAAAAGAAAAACTAAAACCATGGGAATTTTTATTAGTTACAGAGTTATCTTAGAGAGACCTACTGATTCAGAAAAGGGTTGTCTTTTCAAATTTGCAATCCAGCTACTACTATTGCTGCTGCTGCTGATTTCCTGGGTAGGACACAGTGAATTGTCCTAGTTAATTCAGGTAAAAGTTCAGTATAACCAATTCCCTTGGGAATAACTATGGACTTTGTAGATCAAATCTATGCTAAGTAGTTAAACAGTATCTCATCTGAAGCACAATGACAGTTACAAAGTTGGATTCTCACACTTCCATAGAGTAGGGAAGTAACAACCACAAATGTGTTTAGAAAGTTTATTTCTTTGTATGACTAGCTCTCCATATCTGTATGTCTAAAGATGACACCAAATCCAAGTGGCCAGACAATAGATGACATGTGATAGGTTATTCTGTGGTCAATCCTTGCTTGTTTGTCCTATGTGAAGTTGTATAATATAACCAGTATCGTGGCAACACTGTTTCCATAAAATCTGATGAGAGCAGGTAATTAATTTCACCCTTAAGTGGTGAAGATGTAGTTAGGTAAGAGTAGGTATCATCATTAGTGTCTGTGATTTCATCAGAATAATGTAAGCAGTGATGGAGAAATTGGAGAAAATCATCAACTCATTTTTCAGACACCTGGTTAAATTACATACACAGGATGGCTAAGAGGAAAAGTAAAAGAAAAGATAAACTTATGAAAAAGTTAATGTCCTGTTACCAAAACTTACCATTCTAACCGCTAAATTTTTTCCCAGATTAAAATCAGGCCATAAATGATATCTGAACTGACAAAACCACCTCTTCTTATTGGGACAGCATTATCTGTGGCCCTCACATAAGTTTTCACTCCTTTCTGCCTGGAGTTTTGGTTCATTGGGTTATCATAATATGGCATATTCCAGGTTTCTTTTCACTCCTACATTTCCTTCCTCCCTCCCCCCTTCCTCCCTCCCTCTCTCCCTCCCTCCCTCCCTCCCTCCCTCTTATCCATTCATTTGGCTTGTTCCCACTGTAGCATCTTACACTCATTCTCTGATCTATATTCTTGTTATAGTAACTGCTCACAGATTTCTATTCCAGCCCATACTAAACTTCATATTTTTATATGTGAATGCAGGAACTAGCTAGTATAAATTTCTTATCAGCTGTCTCAGATTCCTCATATTTAGAATGTCTAAAAGGAGTAATATCAGTAATATCTCACATTATCTTCACTTCCCAAATCAAATTCTTATGTTTAAAGTGATTTATGTAAGAGAATAAATTATCAATTCATACAAGTTAGAATCCTGAAACCATTCTCAATATTGCCCTTTTTCTAATCTCTCACCCATTTAATCAAGTTCTGGATATTTATTCTATCAATCCTCTTTTATATAACCACCTCCATTGCTTTATTTCTGACATCATACATCACTTTACTGGCCTATTGCCACATTGTTTGAATTGATACTCTTCCATCCTGCCCTTCCAAATCCATATTCTACCAGGATACCTGAATATTCTATAGAAAACACAAATATTTCTATGTCACTTAATCACTAAAAATATTTATATTGCTCTATTTTAGTTTGATTTTTTTCCATTATCTTACTATAGACCCCTTTTCCTACTTTACGTCCTGTCACTTTTTGCTTTTTAATATCCACTACCCAGGGACCTTGACCACAGTTTGTCTAAAAGCCCCTTTCTGCCTTGTTGCTTAACTGCAATCATTTAAGGTCTAAATTGAGCATTCAGTACTCCATGCAGTTTTCTGTATAGCAGTTAAACTCTGCTTTTTGCATAGCAGTAGGCATATCTGTCTTTGTACTTATCCCATTAAATGAATTGTAATTTTTGGTTTCCCCTACCAACATATGAGTATCTTGGCCATCTGCATGTACAAAATTAAGATAATTTTTCTGATCAAAGCATAGAACTTTATCCAGCACTTTTGATGGTGCTCAAAAAATGCTGAATAACAAATTTATATGCCTCCACTAATGTCTGCCAAGTGCATTAGAAACTTCCCTGGTGGGCTAGGGCTTTAAGTATTAAGGAAACTAATCTTGGTGGGTTCTGAGGTTTTTGTTAGGTTGTGATTAATACAGCAGGGGACAGTGTTGGAAAAATCCCTTAAACACCTCCACTGAGACAACCTCAACTCGGGCCAATTTCTCTTCACTTAGAATGAATTGCTGTAAATCTTGGTTGAAAAGGACAAGGCTTGATTTAATACAGCTTACCTTTGAGGCACAACAACAAAGAAATGATTCTACTAATTTAATTATCATCTCTAGGTGCTCCTTCTCCCCATTAAATTTAAAGGGAAATATGGCCTAGAGAGGTTCACTGAGGCCTATTTACAATTAAAGTTATTTCATACTTGTTTCTCCAATGATTGGAAACCTAGGGTGCTATCTGAGACTTTAGTTCTTAATTGATAGCTGTTAGGCACATTATACTGGAAATAAAAAACATTATTACAGAAATTTTACTAACCTGTCTCTGGAATAAGATGTTTACATTATTCTTGGGAACAACTGGTCCTTTGTTTTAATAATTATTAATCTTATCATAATTACTGAATTATAATACACCTGATATTGAAATTATAGGCACTGTATATGACAAACTGAGGAAAAGGGAGGTTGTTATTTTCTCTTGTTTTAGATATGAGCTTCTTCATAGCCCTATAAGTGGAATAGGGGTGGGGGGATGGGAGGGGAGGGTGGCCAGGGTGCATGTCACAGGGGAAAGAGGGTAAGAGGGAGGGAGAGAAGAAGGGATAGAGGGAGAGAGGGAAGGTTGGAGGGAGGAAGGGAGAGGAAACTTGGATCCACATGTAAAATTTTTTAATTATATTATTATTAAAAGAAGTTAAAAATGCTGCTGGATTAATTATATATATATATAAAATGCTTTGACTTCAAAATTTAAGCCTAAGGACAAGTTACTGGGGAAAAGGATTTCTAATTTTGTTTCCACAGACAATGAAAAGCTCTGGATCCCTTCCAGACTAATGTGGTTCGATCGAGCAAGACCCCCTGAAGCAACATCAATGGGATAATGCAGCCTTGCAGACCACTACAGCCAGGATTTCTGCGTCTTCTTAGGATTTCCCCATGACAGCGCCCCCTACCAGCAGGAAGCAGCTTGGAAAGAACGACACCCAAATTCCCAAATATTGTTTATAAATGTTTGTTTTCATTTTAATAAAAAGGCATGTATAATTATGTTCAGCATAAAATAAATAAATGTTTTTTAAAAAAGATATGAGCTTCTTTTAATAGTTCTCTCTGTGTCTTAGTGATCAGCATTACTTAAAAATAAAATATAAAAGGGATAAATTAACATGAGGAAACATTACTTATTAAGAAAGTAAGAAGTGGTATGGTACTGAACACCTGTAATCCCAGCACTTGAGAATCTGAGGTAGGAGAACTGAAGAGTTCAAGGCTAACTTGAACTATAGAGTGACTTTCAAGTCAGTCTGGGTTATATAGACCCAATCTCAAAAAAGATAATTAATCAATACAGCTGTATCAAAAAGTAAATCTAAGCAAAATGGAAACATTCACCAGAAATGTCTCTGAAAGATATTTTATTCAAATGTTAAATAAGTAAAAGTATTAACATATATCTTGTAGGGTAATGCAAAGTAACTATCTTTGCAAAATAAATGGTAAGTAAAAATAAAGATCTCTATAAGCCTAATTTGGAAAACATTTATATTATCTTTAGCTCCAAAGAGACAAAGGATTAAAAGTCATTTTTCCAGTGGAAGACTCCCTTCCTAGCTGATATAATTGCTAAAAGTATGATCAGTTAGAGAATTATTTGTAAATTGATCACCTAAAGCCAATTAAAATCTTAACTGAGGATATTTTAGTTAAGGGATTTTCATTTTTATTTTTGAAATCTAGAGGAACAAAATGTTAACAATCAGAGCCACAAGTTGGACTGACATAATTTTGAAAAAATAGATTAAAAAAGATTATTTCAAGTAATTTTTTGATGTGGTTGCAAATATCTCAGAAAGTATATATACCATTAATTTAATTAACATTTCTACTTGCTTCAATTAAAAAAGAATCTGAGGCTTTTGTCAATGGCTCATAATTTCACTTTTAAATCTAGCCTGTTGAAGAATGTGTAACAACATACCAATTAGTTCATTATTTTTTGTATATATTTATGACAAGATACTTTACTCCTTTAAAGATTATATTGTTCACTAAGTTAGGGAAATTTTAAGAGGACCACGTTTTAAAGGAAACACACTATATAATATGCACAAAAATGGGGGAAGATGTTAAATTCTGAGTAACAGGCAGAGTACATAAATGGTAGTTTATTTGAATACTTGTGGAGAGAAAAATGCCAGAAAGATTCAGCTGAGTCATCTGTAGTTAAGAATAAAAGAATAAAAGCTGTGATGATTTAATCCTTTCATTTTTCTCCCCTTCCCAAATCAGGACTACATAAAGTAAAAAGCCTGTTATGTTCTGAGGAGATTAAGTGGAATGATTTATGCTGATTATATTGTCAAAGTCAAATGCTGTATTTCATGGGGGAATCTAAGGGAGGAGAAGTTAATGCTTAAGGGCTTGGTGCAATCTTTCAGACAATAGGAATCTACACTCACATATTGGTTAATTCTTAGATTTAAATTTAGTGTTAGTCATTTTACATGATTGAGAAAAATATAAAAGCTTAACTGTAACATAAACTGGAGGGACTATGCACTCCTTCAATCTGTTATAATGGATTCCTCAAAATTCTCTCTTCTTGCTCTGGAATCTTACTTTCCCATTTTCTTTGCCAGTGGCCTTGACACATAATATCAATGTCAATATCTGTCTATCGATTGACACATAATATCAATGTCAATATCTATCTATCGATTGATCCATCTATCCATCCATCCACCTTTGTCTGACTAATCCTGGTGTGTGGCATTTCTCTTGATATCCTGCTCGTCAGAAAATAGATATTTTGATTTGCACTTTTGGCTAAATTTGATGAAATCCATCCAGTAGACCTTCAGTGGACCTCTCATTCACTACAATTGTCCATTTCATGACAATGACACAAACCTTTTCACTTGTTTTCAAAGTCGATATTCTGGAGTGAACTTGCAGTTACAATCATGCAGCATGATCTCAGAAAAATCTGATCTTGAAAGCACTATTCACTAATTTGTTTAACATTTATGTAACTATGTGTAATTGATCTAGGGAATAGGAAGTGAATGTGATAGTTAAAGTTCCAGCTGCAAAATGTAGCCAATAGTACAGCTAATATGAGGCTAGAATAAAACATAAAAAATTTTTATTAATAATAATATTTTGATAATATTACTTGTGTAATTAAATTTCTTTTAAAAGTGTTGTGTATATTTTGAAGTTTGTGTTATTAATAAACACATGTCAATACAAGCTTCTTAAAATTTATGTTTTGTACTAATTGTATGAAAACATCAATATTTTATCAACTATTGTTTCAAATCTGGGGGGCGCTGTTAATTCATGCCAACTAAAGAAAGTGACATTCTTGGGCTGGAGAGATGGCTCACAGGTTACGAGCACTGACTGCTCTTCCAGAGGTCCTGAGTTCAGTTCCCCAGCATAATGTCTCACAACCATCTGTAATGAGATCTGGTTCCCTCTTTCGGGCATGCAAGCAAACATGCAAACAGAACACAGTATACATAGTTAAAAAAAAAAAAAAAAACCAAAACCAAAACAAAACAAAAGTGACATTCTCTATTTCATAATACTGAGTTAGACAAAATGTCTATATGTCTATGGTAGGAACTGGCATGGTTTATTGACATTATTGAAATGGTTATAGAAATAAGAGGAGTTTTTTGTTAAACAGAGGAAGAGAGCAAGAAAAAAAGATGCCTTACTAGAGGGAGCCATTATGGTTGTAAAGAGAAATCTAGTACTAGGGAAATGTCCACAGATCCACAAGGATGACCCCAACTAAGAATCTAAGCAATAGTGGAAAGGCTACCTTAAATGCCCTTCCCCTATAATATTGATGACTACCTTAAATGCCACCCTAGAGCCTTCACTCAGTAGCTGATGGAAGCAGAAGCAGAGATCCACAGCTAAGCATTAAGCCAAACTCCTGGAATCCAGTTTCTGAAAGGGAGGAGTGATGAACAAAGGGGCCAAGACCATGCTGGAGAAACCCACAGAAACAGCAGACCTGAGCAAGTAGGAGCTCACAGACCCAGTCTGACAGCCTAGAACCAGCATAGGACCGAACCAGGCTCCCTGAACTTGGGTGTCAGTTGGGAGGCCTGGGTCTATGGGTCCTCTGGCAGTGGAACCAGTATTTATCCTTAGTGCACAAATGAACTTTAGGAGCCCATCCCCTGTGGAGGGATACTGTCTCAGCCTAGATACACAGGGGGAGGGCCTAGGTCCTTCCCCAAATGATGTGAGAGACTTTGATGATTCCCCATGGGAGGCTTCAATGTCCTTGGGGAGTGGATAGGGGGTAGGATGCAGGTTTGATGGTGGGCGTGAGAGGATGGGAGGGAGAGGGAACTGGGACTGATATGTAAAATAAGATTGTTTCTAATTTAAATTTAAAAAAGGGGGGGTAAAAATGCCATTCACTGGCTATCATGGAGTCATTTTCTCAGTCCCTTTCTCTGTGATAACTCTAGCTTGTGTCAAGTTAACATTAAAACCAACCAGTAAACTGCTCCACTCAAAAAAAAAAAAATAATAAAAAAGAATTATTCAGAGGGGGAAAAAACTATAATGGTGGTAGAGTTTGCTACTAGATGCTCTAGAATTGTCATTGAAAGTGAAGCCTCATTAGGCAAACTGTATTTTACTAAATGTTGCATAGAAGCCTGCATAGATTTTTGAAGCAAACAATATGTGAAACATCATGTTTGCAATTTGTCACCAACTTTAAATCCCATTTAAACTCTCCGGTTCTTATATAAGAACATCTGAACACAAAATGACATCATGTAAAATCGGGGACCTTGGGTTGAAGGAGTTGGCCTAAAACCTGAAGCAAAATGCTTGGAAAAGGCACGTGTGAGGGTGGGGGATGTGTCTCAGCATCACCTGGAACCGCTTGCAGTTGACTGCTCTGACTTTCCAGGTTCCTTTTAGCACCCAGGGGAAATCCGACAGCACAGGCCATCTAGCCTCATCTAGGCATTTCTGGCTAGAGCCATTCCCGTCTACGGAAGCCCACACCCCGGTTTTCCGCAGGGGCGCTTGGTTCTGGAGGAGTCACCTCGGGAACCTACTCTGCAGCCACGAAGGCAACAGCGAGGAAAGCCAGGGTTCCCATTGTCACAGTTCAGAGGTGTCCTCTCCCATCGGTGGTGGATACCCTCCACTACCTCTGCTGTCGGTTCAACTGGTGGGGCGGCCGGTCTTGCCACCTCGTCTCCTGGAAGGCCACTGGGAGGAATGCCCCTGCCGCCGCACCTGATTGACTAACCGATCTCAGGCTCAGTCAGGCTTCAGCTAGACCCCAGGTCACCACCACCTCAGGCACCACCGCATATGCCCTCCGGGCGCGGGTCTGGCACAGTGCAGCCCCCCTGGGCGGGGAGGCAAGAGCCTGAGCCGCCCGCACCTGGTCGACTGTCTGGCACAACTCCGGGCCAGGCGCGCGCCTGCACACGCACGCGCACACGTCTCTTGCGCACCGGCTGTCGGCCCTGGGGGCGGGACCGCGCGGCGGCGAGCGGGTGGGGGGCTCGTGGAGCGCGCGCCCCGCACCCGAGGGCTGCGGAGAGATATTTTGGGTGGCAGGAGGCCCCTCGTCATTTCCGCCGGGCGGCTCGTCGTGCCGGGGGCTCCAGTCCCGCGCGCCAGGCGAGCGAGCGGGCAAGTTGGCTGCGGCGCTGCGCTGGCGCCTCCTTCGTTCCCCGCCCGCCGCGACCCTCAGCGGCTCGAGCCATGAACTGAAGCCCCGCGGGACGCACACCCGGGGCTGAGCGGAGGAGGAGGCTGCAGCAGCGGCCGCCGCCAGGGCTGGGACCGAGCCGACCCCGGCGCTTTTCCCCGGCCGTCGCCGCTCCCACCGCGGTCGCCTCCGACGCTCCAGCCTTGGGACCGCCACACAAAAGCAGCCCTCTCCGCACCGCCCACCCCGGGAGGCTGCGGCCGGCCGCCGACCCCACCTGAGGGCGCATCGGGCTGCGGACTTCGCCTTCTGTCCGAGCTCCGCGTCCCACGCGGCACCGACCCCACCGCCCATGGCTCTGATCATGGAACCAGTGAGCAAATGGTCTCCGAGTCAAGTAGTGGACTGGATGAAAGGTAATGCCCTCTGTGCGGAGGGCGAGGCGACACTGGGGCACAGGGTCCCGGTATGAGGGAGGGTCGCCCGCCAGGGTATAACTCGTCCTGGGAGCTTCCAGCCGACTGCCAACCGTCCTCCCAGCAATGGACTGGGGGTCCTCGGGCTCTGGTACGGACCCGGGGACCTTGATCTCCTTTTGTCTTCAGCCAGAGGGGCGCGGGGAGCAAGAGGGCTGCGGGCGCCACCTGGTTGAAGCTGGAAGCAGGGCGGTGGAATCCCGGAGCATCTTAGCCACTTCCCGCTTCCCTCGACTCCTTCGGGCCAGGAGGACGCGGCAACCCTTGTTTCTCAGCTAAGGGAGGAGCCCCCGGGACCTATTCTTACTGTTGCCCCTACCCGGGTCCCTTTGTTCCTGGAAACCTGAGGCCCCTTCTAGGTCTCAGGCTACCAAGTGCCTTTCCCAGTGCCAACTCTCCTGGCAACTTTTAAGCCGGCATAATGGGGTCAGGATGCAGTCGCTCAGGTTGGAAGCTTGGGGACCCTCCAGCAGGCTGGGCTGAGGATGATCGGGAAGGGGGCGCGCTACTTTGGGGGTGAGGAAAACACGCTTCCCTTGGGACAGCATCCCTGCTGATACGTATAGGTTCCCTCCTGCACACCCTAGCATATCCTTTGATTTCCTAGGTTGAGGTGTGCGGAGGCTTTAGACCTCTTCTTGCTTCTTGTTAAGGGCTCAACATCAGGTTTAAAGTGGTGCGCATTCAAGAACTCTTTTTTTCTTCCATCTTGAAGGCTCCCCCCACCCCCGACAATTTCTAATAACCAGTTTCAAACCTTCACCCTCCTCCTAGACACAAATGTAGGCTTTTTCTCTAGTCTCTGGGCTTTCCCGTCTCACTATCTCCCTCTGTTGTCTGAGTGGAGGGGCTTGTAGGGGATCTCTCCAATCCATCCCCAGACTGAACTCCGAGAAAGGGATGCCTGGGTTGGAATAAGAAATTCTTGGACACGCTTGGAAAATGCTTGGGAAATATTAGAGTTTTGAGGTGGTACCCGAGCATACAAACTTAAGATATGTAGGCTCCAATCCTTATGTGTGAATATACCCTTTCCAAATATGAAAAAGAGCCCCCTTTTTTTCTAAGGCTTGCTTAGCAGTCAGACTTTCTAAGCTCCATGTTGTTGAAAATGGAAGGTGGGTGGTTGGTTGGAAGGTATTGAAAGTAGTAGGGAGAAACTCACTTCTCCCCTGATTCCCCCCCACACCTTTTCGGACATTTGCTTATTTTTCTGGATTTCCCTGTATCTGTTTTACTTCCTTTTTCTCACTGATTTGCCCTGCTACTTCTCACTTAATTTGTTTTTCTCATCTAATATATGGGGAAAATGCTTTGTAACTGCAAAGCACAATGTAAGTGCAAGTGAATTGAATTGAATTAAACCTAATTCATTATTTATCCACTGCCCCCCTGTGTGCAGTGCATCGGGTGTCTTGGGGGTTATAAAGATGACTAAGACGAAGTCCAGCAATGGCTCATCTTTGCTGCTTG
Organism: Cricetiscus sungorus; assembly: GCA_030556225.1. Lineage (NCBI taxonomy): Eukaryota > Metazoa > Chordata > Mammalia > Rodentia > Cricetidae > Cricetiscus > Cricetiscus sungorus. Next base: position 3,636,281 of record JANBXA010000405.1, on the reverse strand, counting down.
TTCTCTTTCCGTTATTTGCTATTAAAATTTCAGCTTCCTGGGTTCCCACTAACCCCCCACCCAACACACACACACACACACACACACACACACACACACACACACACACACATTCACTCTCCCTCCCTCCCTTCCTGTCTGTCTGTCTGTCTGTCTGTCTGTCTGTCTCCCCCCTCCTCCCAGGAAAAAAATCTTTATTTTCTCAGTCAGGGAAGAGAATATTCACAGAAAGTAAGAATGCTTAATTAAAACTCTTTCTTTGAATTTGTCTAAAAGGCGAGTTTAGTTTGAGTCTGTTGCTGCAACAATATTCAGAGAAAAGGTGTCTTGGCTTCATGGGAGTCAGATTACCTCCATGGACTGCCTTCTAGAAATTCCCATGACGCCTGTAGTGAGTGCTGCATACTCCATCTTCTTTACCTCCCACCCAGTTACATTCTTGCATTTCCCTTCTCCCTACTGCTTTAGGTCCCCTGAAGCAAGTACACCAGATGATGTATGTAATGTGACACACATTAGTTTTCCAGTACACTAGTTTTTTTAAAAAATATATCCAGTGCAAAATGCAGTTTCTTTGAACTTTGGTAAAGACTATTTGCTGTAATTTTAACTTCACATGATATTTAAGTTGGATAACTTGTTTTTGTATCTGTTGGTGACACATTTTTCCAGACACAATTCCAGGAAGAATTTGCAAGCCTTCTTATAAGAAAAGACTGGATGAGAGTGGGAGAGTGGCTGCTTTAATAACCAATTTCAGGTCCCAGTTAGCTGCTACTTAGTCCTAAACTGCTTATTGTTACAATTTCTGTGGTAGCCATATAAATTATATCAGAAAAGGAGATTTTATAAAATGTTCATTTCCTCCACTTGCTCCTTATAGTGTTACCTTAGTTAATTTTCTCGACTGTTTTCTTCCAGGAAACTTAAACAAAAGACAAAAATAGTTTTCTCACTTTCCTCAGTTTCAGAAATGTTTGAAAGCCCACTGCTAATTTAGCTTATAGCTTTGAAATGATTAAATCTTGCTTAATGTTTTTTATATATAGTATTATAAGGCCAGTACTAAAGCATGAACAACACTTCAATGGTGTTGTTTGAAAAGGGATCTCATACAGCACAGGCTGGCCTTGAGTTCTGTGTAACCAATCATGACCTTAAATTTCTGATCCTGCTTTTTCCTCTGCCCAGGAAATAGGATTACAGGTATGTGCCACCACTCTTGGTTTTATATGGTGCTTGATATCAAGCTCAGGTCTTCCTACATGTTAGGTAAGCATGTTAGGTGAGATAAATCCCTAACACCTAAAAAACCTAGTAAGACTTTTTTTTCCTTTTTTTTTATTTAAATTTGAAACAAGGTTGTTTTACATGTCAGTTCCAGTTCTCTCACCCTCCCATCCTCCCAGATCACACGTTTTGAATAATTGCAACATGCTGGGAGTTCTTCAGAGTGAGTTCCTTGTGTGACAACTTCATCTTCCTTAATATTTGTAGGTCTCAGCTGGTCACAATCGTAGGTACATATACTGTTTTATTAAGGCACATACTTCAGATTCTTTCTAGAATTTTTTTAATTTACTAAGCTAGAAAAAAGGTACCATTTTATCTAGACAATTTATAGAAATTATATAGAAACTAAGTCATCAAAGAAGAAATGAAGGAGAAAAATAAATTTATTGAGTTGTCATAGTATGTGTTCAAGATTGTTTTATGAAGAAACATTAATGTGACAATTCATTTTGATCTATTATTTTTATTTAAATGTATTTGAAAGAGATACAAATATAAAATATATATACTAAATTTTAGCAAAGATGTACGTTGCTCATGCACTCTTTGTAAGTATAGTACTAGTCAAATTTTCTGCCGGAAATGAATATTTGCTGTGGCAAATTGTCATTGTTAGTAAATACATAATAGATGATCTACTTATGAGTCAGTAAAATAAAGACTTTTATTCCAGATTATTGTTTTGATATTCTAGATATTTGGTGATAGTGCATAAATTCTTACATTAACTAAAATTAAGTTTATAAAATTACTGTTGGAGAAAAATCAATTACTCATCCCATTTATTAGCACTTGAAACCAATCTTCATCATTTGGAAAGTACATTCAATCATCTTAGAGTTTTGAAGAAGTCTTAAAACAGAAGATTTTAAAATCAACAAAGTCAGGCAAGTTACTGAGAAAAGTCATAGACGATAAAGTAAGCCAATAACTTTCTAATTTGTTGCTGAACCTATTAATCTAAAATAATGGTATTTTCAGTCCCTATTTATTTAACAATCCTAGAAATATAGTTATATGAGTCTCCGTTCTCTATAATTTTTTTCTTACTGAAATATAGCCAAAACCTCTGGACACTTCAGTGTTCTTATTTTATTATTTAAATTTCCTTCTTCATTTTATGTCAAGTAATTCTAAAATTCCTTTCATAACTTTTTAACTTTGAGACTAGTGCAAAATATCAATATGACCAAGGTAATTACTTTCTAGGACCATTTTCCTCTGACATTCTTCTAGTGAGCATTAATCTCTTTCCAGGTTAAATAAAATGACTATTATCTTCAGAGTGGAGCAGAAGGCCCAACTTTGTGGGTCTTTTCTTGTGATTTCTGGGACTTAACACTAATCCATTTTGCAGTATTATAATCACCAAAATAATCTAAAATTTTGAGACAGTCTGTAACCTATCCCACAGTCAACTTCCCTATTCTTTCTTGATCATAATAAAACATTTTGTTCAAGATGTAGTTCCTGACTTCTGGTTTCCATAATGATGACTCAGCCATCTTGAGGATAGAAAATGAAGTATATTATTCTAATTAGGCATTAAAAATGGAATCTAATGTTTTGCATATACTCCTATGATAGAGGGAAATGAAGTGATTGCATGATGTCTATTTAGTGTAAATGTGAAGTGATGAACAGGAGACTATATCTGCTAAGGCAAAGAAATTTTGACAGGTGATGAATAATTCTTCTTCTCCTCTCAAAGGACATCAGAGCTTAGGTTGAAATCTACCTTAATTGTTTAAAGGAAATTATTAACATTTTGAGTTAAATTGAATTGAGGGAAAGAAATCAGAGACATTTATGACAAGAACTTAAAACTACTTGCTGTAAGAAAGAGGTTAAACTTAATTGATCACATTGGTTATATCCTTTTGAAAAATTTGATCCTGTTTTCAAATATAAGGTGACTAGATAGGCACAGCAATCATCTACTTTGGGTTTGACAGGTTTTTTTTTTTCTAATGGGAATTCTTGTTAATATCTCTATATATATCTATATATGTATATATCCATTATCTTTTGCTATGTGTAGCAGAAGATTTTATTTATATTGAAAACATTTGATTTATATTGTTGTTGACATTTGATTTCTAGCATTCATAAATCTAGTACTTATTAGAAAGAAAGCAACTATATGATTATGTTCTGTTTTGGGGCTATTATTTACTGAGTACATCTGCATGGAAAGTGTTTTAATGGATTAAAAATTTTCTCTGCTTTCAAAAAATTATCCTCTGTAAGAGACAACAATGTCATTAAACAATACCTATTAAGGATAAAGACAGGAACCAACTAGTACACTTAGAATAATTTTAAAAGTTTGTGTTATACATGCAAACACCAATAAAAGAGGTTATAAGTTTGTGAACCAATAAAGGAGAGAATGGGGTTTTAGCAACTATTTGAACTACTTAATTAAGGTGTATTCTAAAAGAAATGTCTCAATATATGAGGGACATCAAGAGATTCTGGAGATGTGATGGGGGTGTTAATTGAAAGAGTGTATCTGGGTTTGTCTGGTTGAAGTAGGAAAGTGGGCAGGAGAGGGAAAGTGAGGGAGGAGTGTGAGTAGGTGACAAAAAGTACAAGAACAAATCTGCATATGAGAAAGACAATAAAACTCTCATCATGTCCTGAGTTTAAATAAATACCACATTATAAAACTTTGGCTGCCAAAAATCAGCCCACAAAGAATGTGTATTGAATTGGTACAGCTGTTTCAAATCTGTTTCTGTGGAATAATCTGGAAATAATATAAAAGTAGTTATTTTGAAGATTAATTACATCATTAACATAGTGTTGGATATTTAGAATTTTACTGATCCAGATTCTTATGTGAGAAACAAAACTAGGTTTTTGACTATTAATAATGACAAATTGCCATTTTCATTTATAGCAGCACAACCTCAGATTAGAGCTTAATTTGTTCCTAATGACTTTTAGCTTTTGATGCAACTTTTTTTACAGGTATATTTTGAAAGATGCAGTGTTGGTTTCTGTAGAATAGTAGAAGGATAGTGTATCTGAAATAATTTAAAGAGGGCAACAGAGAGAGCAAGTGATTTGATTTGGAAAAGGTGGAGTGTAAAGTTTTTTCGTGATTTTTCTAATTGTCTGTTGTCTGAAAACAGGAAGTATAATCTTTTATGTAGAATCATTGTGTTGTGTAACATTCAGTGAATGAATTCGGTTTTCTGGAATAGCATAGGTCTGTGCTTGAAAATGGTATATTTCTCTGACTGTGAAAAGAAAATGATCAAAGGCAGAAAAGCTTATTTTTGTTTTAAAAACTCAAGTATTATTTCAAATTAAAACAAATATGAATTTTACATCCAAGATGCAGAAAGCAAAATTGGTATGAATTCAGGAATTTTAGGCTTGTAGCAGGCTGTTTAAAGTGTGTTCCTCAGACCTTGTAGGGTTAGGAGTACACTTTGTTCAATATTTATGGAGACATTAGTGGAAAAGCTTGAGAAGTGGTAGCTGGCTTTAGAAAAGGTAGATTCAATGTACTATGTGTTTGTCTTTTTTTTTGTTTTACTCTCATTGCAAAGGGCAATTTTTTTTTGACGTTTTCTGTTCATTTTGTGCTCCATAAACCAACAGACTCAATGGACTCCTTAAGAGTGATCCATCCTCCCTGTGGAGTGGGGGGAGGGATGGGATGGGAGGGTGGTCAGGGGGCATGGGAGGGAGGGAGAGAGGGAGAGGGAACTGGGATCAATATGTAAAATAAGATAAATAAATAAAAACAAAACAACAACAAAAAAGAGTGATTCTTAGCTGATCGTATCCTTGTACTTTTCATCACTTTTAAATGGCTTTTCATTGTTTTAGGCTAAAGGTCTAAGTCCTTAACATTACCTAAGAGACCCTTCAGATTTGTTACTGCCTGTGAGGTAAGCTTCATGACAGACAGCAGCTGTACTGGATACCCCATTCCTTTTGGTTTGCCCACCACCAGGCCTTTGTACTTTATATATACTTTACTGGTTTCTTCACATTATTACGTTCTATTATTCCTTCAGGTCTCAGCTTTTCCATCTATATATACATCAGAAAGGTTTTCCCATCTTCCCCAAGTCTCGTCAAAATCTTTAGTTGTATGTTCTTGTGGTACAACCTACATCTCCTATGTCCCATTTGCCAATTGTATTTTATCATTAATTTGTATGATTATTTAGCTGTCTAACTACTCTACTAAATAAATGCAAGGACCTCATATGTTTTATGTAACAATATTAAACGGTATGTGGTAATATATACAATCAGAAAGTATTTGTTGAGTGAAGGAATGAATTAATTTATTTTCAGATTACTGGTCTGCCAGCAAATCTGCTTTCCCAAATGACAATGCATTCACAATGCATTAATATAAAGTCCCTTATAGTGCATTGCCAGCATGCATGCTGTATGCTAGGATACAGTCTAAGATAGGGTAGTATTATCCGTATTTCTTAGTTGTGTGAGCCCTACCCAATTAAAATTCCTAAGTCATGGTTTAGACATGTTTTGTTAAGAAATATTACTTTCAATGAGTGAATGAATGGCACTGGTATTTATGCCCTAGGTATTATAAATATGATACAGATATTTTCTAATTTAAGTATACTAGCACTATATGCAAATACTTATAAACAAATACTTAGTTACTTATAAACAGTTTAAAAATTGAAACATACCTTTTCTACACATTTATTTTCCTTCATTCAAATACCCTGATTATTTCACCATTTTGTATTTCAGAAAGAGCTCTATATTTGAGAGTCTGTTGAAAACTGATATTGGTAAAAAGCTGTAGGCTTTTTCATTTCCATATAAGTGTTTAATAAAAGTTTATACAAGAAAATTAAATGTATTTTTCAATGGTGAAAATAAAATTGATTTAATTAAGTACATAATTGGAGAAATTTCTTCTTTTAATGAAACATTATCTTCATTATTATTTTTAATTTGGAACTTTCTAACTTTACTGTTAGAAATTAAGATACTTTGAAGTTCATATGGTTTTGTAATTTTTTGTCTTTCCTCCTTTTTTGATAAAAGTAATTTTAATACTTTAAAGTACATATACATTTATGTTGTCTAAATTTTGGAGGTTATTTTGTAAGAAAACATATAGAAGACTCAATATAAAATATAACTTGTTGAATGAATGTGCCCTATTTCCTGAATTACATGCTACTAAATGGATACTAATAGAGACTGTTTCCTAATAATGTATTTCTCCTCTCAATTTAAAGTTGGTAATGCATGTCATCTTAAATAAAATCTGAACACCTTAGCATAGGCATGCTGATTTTTTACATTTTGTTGAAAAAATTTTTCATATGATAGATATATTTTGACCATACTTTCCCCTCTCCCAACTTGTCCCTCTCTTCCCTATCTTCCCACAAACCCAACTCCATGATCTTCTTTTCTCTGTTTAGAAAACCAGACAAACACCTCACCCCCCCAAAAAACAATTAAAACAAAGAAAAAACTCAAGAAACCACACAACACACACACACACACACACCAAACAACAAAAAGCAAAACCCATCCATAAAAACACAAAATCGGAAAACATAATGTACAAGCAGAAGACCAGTAAGATTAAAACAAAAAATGCCTCAACAAAGCATTATGACATAAAAAGTCTACAAAAATACCAATGAATTCATTTGTATTGGTCATTTATTATTGGGCAAGTGGGCTACCTTTAAGTGTGGTTAATATACCCATTGGAGAAAACTAATGTTTTCCTTTTGCGAGCAGATATCAGTTGCAGATAGCTTCTTGGTTAGGGATGGGAGATTGTATCAGTCTTCCCATTTCAATGCTGAGACCCTATTTGCCTTGAACCTGTGCAGGCCCCATGCGTGCTGCCACTGCCTCTTTGAGTGAATATGTGCATCAGTCCTTTTCTCTGTGGACCACACTATTTCTTTGAAGTCTTTCATAATGTCTTAGATAATGTTACAGAATTATGATTTGCACTTGTATTCTGATTTTACTTACAAGCAAATATTGATTCACTATGATAGAAATTTTAAAGCTATAAAGATATATTTAATTCATTTTTTATTTTAATTTAAATTATAATAAACCTAATGTATGTTTGCATTATTTTTCATCTAATTTCAAGATTTACCAATACTTAAACCAATTCATTAAAGTTTAAATAACATTTGTGTAAAAATTTTTCAGAAGCTAAGTTTTATTACATAAACTAAAACTTGATACTAAGCTATGTAAAAATTTTTGTCAAGTATCATACATATATCTATTATATTTTTAATTGATATTAGTCTTGTCAGATAGATTGGGTAGTCTTTAGGTATTGTGATACATAAGAAGATATATTATGCTGGTTGCCTTTTAAAATATTTTTCAATATCCTATTTTGTACCTTGCTTGAATTTTTTTGTTTTATTTTAGAAACATCTGTTACTGCAAAGCAAGTTTACAACATGTTTTCTCATGTAGTACCTACAAGAAGACAACAGAAGTCTAACTTAAATCCTGGGTCGTACTTTTTATTGTTTATTATTAGCACAATAGTGCAATTTATTTTAAGTGGCAATAACATTAACCTTTCCATTTGTATTTAAGTGAAAAAGAGATTTATTTTATCATGATTTGTTAACGTTCTTGATTTCTGCTCATCAAGAACTACTTAGAGATGTGGTTTTCATATGTCATTATTATTGCTTAATAATGAATATTTAATAGGTGATAAGGTTTCTCAGAATGAGCTTGTTTATTTCTTATTCCCACTTTGCAAACTAAATATGTGGAGAGTCATACTTTTGTCACATTGTTTCCCAAAGATTATCATAGAACTCATTTTCTAATGAGATGGTTATAATATAATCTATTAATAAATCTTTTAAATAGTAATCTTAATAATTTTGAATGATAAATTTAAGGAATCTATTCATTAAATTTTTATGTGTACTATATGTGTGTGTAGGAGTTGCTTCCTATGCTATATACTTCTATATATTTTCTTCAACTATTTGCATTATTTTTAAAAAGTTTAACAGTACTGAATCCTTGTGATTCTTTTCCTCCTTCCAGAACTGAATTTTTAATAATTTTGCATAATTTATACTTTAGTTTTCAAAAAGGGCCAACATATTAAATACATTTAAAATACAAAATGAAGAAATCAGCTAATTTTGCTCAAAATATAGAAATTCAGTAATCCCATTGCTAACTTTTAATGCTACTAGAACTTAAATAAAAATATATATATTTTGTGGTATAGAACCTATATAGCAGTGGTTCTCAACCTGTGGGTCATGGCCCTTTGAGCCTGAACAACCCTTTTACAGGGGTCAAACATCAGATATTTTGCATATCAGATATTTACATTATGACTCACAACAGTAGCAAACTTACAGTATGAAGTAGCAGCAAAATAATTTTATGGTTGAGGGGGTCACCACAACACAAGGGACTGTATTAAAGGGTCACAGCATTAGGAAGGCTGAGAATCATTGCAATATGGCTGGCATTGATAGGTTTTTCCTCTATTCCCTCCATATTGGTGTCAGGATAAGCTTTGTGGCAACCTTATCCAGAAGCATGCTCACTTGCCTAATATCATTTGAATGTTAAATTGCTACAAAGATACCTATGGAATATGTATGATTAATTTTTATTTCTAGTTTGTCCCTAGGTGTAATGTTTTGAGTTTGTTTGTGCTACAAACTTGTAACTTGAGGTTACATTTATTTGGACTTTAGTTAAAGATTGCTTTTGACACATGACAAAAGTGTTAGCCAATAAATGCCATACATAATACTTACAAAATTGGAAAGGAATTGTTTGACCTGAAAAAAAATACAGTGTTTTCAAGTATCATATTTTTCAGGAGTCATTTTCACACTGAAAATATCCTAGTTAGAACTAACTAGTGGCTTTAGTTAAAATTTCTTACTTGGAATGACAGATTATTTTGCAAACACTATATAGCATAACTTGGTTCTCATTTGCCAAACCTATAAGTGTCTTAAGAACTTTGTATTTAATATTAGTAGTTTTCCTAAAAGATGACATAAGGGGGGCTATAGATGGCTCAGAGGATAAAGGTACCTGCTGCCAAGCTTGCCAACCTGAATTCATTTCCTCCAGGACAAAGTGTTTCTTTGAAGATTCTATTTATTGTGATTTGATAGTTCTTAAGCCCTTATATATCTACCAGATGTTAATTGGTTCCTTAAAATTGTTTTCTTTGAATAATATTATTAATCCAAATTATGATATGTAATGGTTTAGGGCATCAGTAAAGTAATTTTAACACTAAAGAAAATGTGATGTAATCAAAAATGATGAAATATGAAATTTGGAGTAATCAAGTTGACCTAGGTGATTGGTCAGTGAGTTACCTATAAACTACTAATGAAAGGTATAGTATGTATGTATGTATTAGGTATAATGTATTTAAAGTAATACTTATAATTTTATATAAGTATTAAACATATATTCTGGTATGTGTGAGGTAACCTAAGTAGAATTTGTTCAGAGTTAAAACAAGATGATGCTTTGTATATCTCCTTGTTTTCATTAAAAGGATTCAGGCAAGCCTGCTTTAGAATGGAATTTTTAAACAAATAATACAACTTAACTTGTTATTATGGAAATAATTAATTTGAAATCTCTCAGTTGTTAATGAAATCATTACAATACCTAGGACAATAGGTACTTTAAGCAAATGATTGAACTCTGACAATTATTTTAGAAATTCACTTTGCCTTGTCTACTTGATATAAAAAGCACATTTCTCTCTTACAGTGGATTATTACTTTTTAGGATTCCCCATAAATGAAAATTGATTTTAACTTTTAGATTCTTTTCAGTCAGTTCATCACTTTTCATAATATAGTTGTTGACCATCTGTATTTCAAAGAATTATAGTAAGAGAATGACATTGGATATTGTAGATCTCCTTCTAAATTAAAGTTTTGTATTTCTGATTTTTATTTAAACACACTGGTTTCTTATGTTTGTTATTTTGACATGAGGCTACTTTGTCAGAAAATTATTACATTTCTACTGAAAACTAGTGCACATGTACACACACACACGCACACACACACACACACACACAGAGAGAGAGAGAGAGAGAGAGAGAGAGAGAGAGAGAGAGAGAGAGAGAGAGAGAGAGAGAGAGAGAATAAAAGTAAAAGTAGTGGAATAACAGCTAGGGAATCAAAATTTATTCCCTAATTTATTATTTATTTCATTCCTTCCTTTCTTCTTTCTTTCTTCCTTTGTATCTTTCTTTCTTTCTTTCTCTCTTTCTTTGAGACAGGGTTTCTCTGTGTAGCTCTGGCTGTTGTGGAACAGGCTGGCCTGCAACTCACAAGAGTTCTACCTGCCCCTGCTTCTCAAATGCTGGGATGAAAGGCATGCACCACCATGGCTTGGAGTACTTAATTTTTAATCAGTGTGTAATTGGTCAAATTTCTAGTTTCATAAATGTTACAAACTCTCAGAAGACTTTTCGTTAATTAGCTTTCAAGTACTCAAACACTGTTGTCTGCCTTATTCTTTCCCCCATATTTGTCTTCTTGAACCCAACACTTTTTACGTGTGTGTGTGTGTGTGTGTGTGTGTGTGTGTGTGTGTGTGTGTGTGTATGTGTGATAGAGGTCTCACATACTTACATGTTCTTAATCTTTTAAAGATCATTACAGTGGAAGTTTGGTACAGTGGCACATATCTTTGTTCTTGAGATGGATTTCTCTCTGTAGACAGTCATTAACTGTATCCTAGTTTACTTTCCATTACTATGATAAACACCATGGCCAAAAGCAACATTGGGAGAAAGGATTTCATTGCCTTAAGCTTCATATCACAGCTCATCACTGAGGAAAGGCAGGGCAGGAACTCAAGCAGAGCTGGAACCTGGAGGTGGGAACTGAACAGAGACCACAGAGGAGTGCTGCTTACTGGCTTGATCGCCAAACTCATGTTCACGCATCTTTCTTAGACTTCTCAAGACATGCATACTCAGGGTTGTCACTGCCCACAGTAGGCTGTACTCTTCTACATCGATTATTAATCAAGAAAATTCACCATAGAGTAGCCTATAGACCAGTCTTATGGAGGCCTTTACTCAGTTGATGTTCCTCTTCTCAGATGACTCTAGTTTGTATCAGGTTAACAAAATAAAAACCAAGCAAACAAAAAACAACTGACTAGCCCACTAAGGAAAAGAAAATGATTGCTAATTTGTTGGCAACATATATCTAGTATATCTGTATTTAAAAGAAACATTAGGATGTGAAGTCATTCCGTATAATATATATAAGGGAGCAGAAGAGGAGATGATGGATCAAAATGAGTATTAGGAGAAATAGTGACAGGACAGACTCATTTGATATGTCATTCTAGCTGTAAGGTGCTGGTACTTAACATTTGAACTCCTTGATTGTGAATATTGATGATAACTTGTTTCCACTTAAGAGAGTGTAGGAAGAGGGAAGCATATAATTTTGTTGAAACCTGGCAATTTTCTGTCTTAGCTAGGTGATCAATATGTAATTTTTATGTCATATACCCTTGGTAAGTTATGATAAGGACAATTCTCAGTGGTCTCTTCTCTTAACCTATCCAATTCTAACCATAAAAACTGCAGAAAACCCAAATGTAAGGCTATTTTAAGAAGTATCAGATTAATATTCTTCAACCTTATCAAAATCACCAAATACCAACAAAACAGAAACAGTCGGGAAGAATCTAAGGAGACATGGGAATAAATATTTATTGTGGTATACTGGATAGTATTCTGGAACATTAAAATATATTAGAGAAAATATCCAATAACATATTTAAAAATGTGCAATGCTAACTCCATCTACACTGTAGGGATATGAGCTATTTGTAGGCGAATCTGGGTGATAGGTAGGTACATAGAAACTGGAAATTGTCAATACTACTTTTCTATATTCTCTGTGAACCTTAAAAGCTTATTTAAATAAACACTCAAATGTAACACTTTTAATTTTAATATTTTAATGTCTTGTGAAATAGTTTTGACATATCTCACTGGAATTATAAAAATGAACATTTTTAAAAGAAAAATCACTTGAGATGAAGTGAAGTTTTTCATTATGAAGGTTTATTTCATATATCATCAGTAACTCAACCTTGGTGATAACCTCACATTTTAACCTTATGACTATAGACTGCAGTAATTTGCAAAGTACTTTTCTCTTTTAAAAATTTATTGATTTAATTTAGAAACATTCTTATTTTACATATCAATCCCAGTTCACCCTTGATCCCATCCTCCCATGCCTCCCACCGATCCCCCATCCACTCCCCAGGGAGGGTGAGGCCTTTCATGGGGGATCATCAAAATCTGACACATTTGGGACAGGGCCTAGGCCTTCCTCCGTGTATCTGGGCTAAGAGGGTATCCCTTCATGGGTAATGGGCTCCCAAAGTCCATTTGTGCACTAGGGATAAATACTGATTCCACTGTCAGAGGTCCCATAGACTGTCCAGGTCTCCCAACTGGCACCCACATTCAGAGGGCTTGATTTGGTTCAATGCTGGTTCCCCAGCTTTACTACTGGGGTCCCTGTGCTCTCACTTGTTCAGGTCAGCTGTTTCTGTGGGTTTCTCCAGCATGGTCTTGACCCCTTTGCTCCTCCCTCCTCCCTCTCTACAATAGGAATCCAGCAAATTGGGAACACTGAGGGAGGGAGAGGTAGTTAGGAGAAAGAAGGGGAGAAGAGGACATGAGGGAAGAATAGAGGAGAACAAGAAAAGAGATACCATAATAGAGGGAGCCATTATAGTTCCAGAGACCTACAAGGATGGCCCCAACTAACAATTGAAGCAATAATGGAGAGGCTACCTTAAATGCCCTTCTCCTATAATGAGATTGATGACTATCTTGTATGCCATCCTAGAGACTTCATCCAGTAGCTGATGGAAGCAGAAGCAGACACCCATAGCTAAGCACTGCAAAGTACTTTTCTTTTCAAAAGAATGCTGTACCTGATTACCATTCTACTGAAATTAACATCTTACCTGGTTAAATTTTTAAAATTGCCTTTTGGTAGTCAGGAAACATATAGGAAAAGAAAAGGGAACAATATACTTTGATAGGATGCAAACTACCAAAACTGAAGCCCATTATTTGTATTTTACCTGCTATCTAGTTTTCAGTTAAACACTTGCATACAAGAATATGCTTTTCTAATCCCTGTTAACAAAGCCTGATTCACAACACTAATTCTAATTGTAGTTTCTGTTTCCCAAAGACATTTTTGTTCAGGAATGTTAAACAAGGCGTGAAAATTTTGAGCAAATAAATGTTGTGCTGTATAATAACTGATTTTCAGCTGTATAAATCTAAGTGCTTTTATAAATAGTGACACATATTTACTTAGGGCAGACTTGCTGAAACTGAAAGACTTCTGCTAATTACTTTTCTCTAAGGTCTTGTCATTAAACATAGCACCTTATTTTTCATTATGAAAGGCCTGAGGAATGTCTTTTGCTGAGTTTGGGTTAGTCAGGTGGTTAGAATTTAAAATTTGTGGTCACATCTTCCAAAACTATTATACTTTGAAATATAACTATTTTATTACTTAGAATTTAATTCCTATAATTTTTACTAAATTTTTTTGTTTTCTAGTTTGCTGATATGGAAATTCTAAAGAATAAAACAAACTCTTGTAATAAATATAGTACAACCAAGAACTTAATTCATTATCCATTTTTCTTGCCACAACTAGCTAATTATAATCAACACAATTTCAACTTGTTGATAATTTCGTTAATAAGCTATCTCTATAACAGTGTGTGGTTCCGCTGGCTCTGATATGACTATTTTAGAATCGTCCCCTGGCTTGTTGCTAAACACTTTGGACTTCATGCTCTGTGAATACCATACTAGGTGTATGCGCTAATGTCTTCTTTGTGAAGTTCTACTGCCTTTGAAAAAGAATGGGGGAGAGTTTGCTTTGTTTGAAATCTTCCTGTGTTTAGTAAGCCTTGTAGCTGAAGAAACCCATAAAACAAAAAGTGATGTGAATATCTGAAGTTTTAAAATATTTGAACATGGTGTGTAGCTGGAAATTATGGTTTAAGTTTAGATGATTTTTCCACATTTTAAAAATGTTACAATTTTTCTCAGAAGCAGTGGACAAAATTTAGTTTTTAGTTGTCTTTAAAACTTCCCAATAGTATTTTTCATAAAATGACACTGTTTTTTATTATTAGGTATTGCGATAGTATTAATTTAGATAGTTGTATAATGATTAAAGACAGTGTTAGAAGCCAGTTGTGTGATTTGTATGACCTGTTAAAAACAGATGGTATGAAGTAGACTGGAAGCTTTTCTAGAGTTCGTGTGGGCATGCATTTTCTATGAAGTTAATTACAATCATCATGTTAAGCATATTGTCTTAAAGTCCACCATGAACTTATTATTCTTCTAGTCACACAAAAATGTCAGTGGTGCCTTTCAAGTGAATTGAAAACACCTGTGCCTCCTGTATCCATATCAAAAGGCTCATTTCTCTATCCTTTTTTCTTAATTTGGACATTCCTTTTCACAACTGACAGAAGATTAAAGGGATAGTTAATAGGAAGCACTACATATAAGACAATACAAATTATCAGTAGTATTGAGTTGAGCCTGAAAGTCTCCTCATTTGTACCCACCAAAATACCTATTTTTTTATGTACCTAATTCAACTTTTTACTTTTTAAGCTATAGGTCTTATAAATAAAATGGAACTAATTAAATTGTGCTTTATATATAATTCAGAAGAATAATTGGTCAAAATGACTAACTTTTATAGAAATGGAATAACATTTTCACAGTGGAAAGATAGTTTATTATTGTACAGTATTTTAAATTATCTTTAGGAAAACTTATTTTAATGTGTTCCAACTTATAAATAACTTACCAAATCTCACTAACACGTGGTATTGAAAAGCAATTATGTTGGTTTTTAAAATGTATCTGCAAGGTGGATTTCAGAAAGCTGGCTCTCTCTTGGAAGCCCTTTCATTCGTACTAGCTGTTGTCATCTGTGTAGTCAATATATTTTAAATATTTGTATTTATAATTTGATAATTTTATACATATATAGTACATTTTTATTCTACCCACTTCTTTCTCTAACAGTTTATGGGAACAGTTTTCTCCAAATTATTTTTTTCTTATTTGAGTCAGTTGATCCTTTTATCAGTTCAGCTAATGAATAGAATGTTATAGCCCACTGATTCTGCAAAGGAGCTCAATGTAATGGTTCCAAAGCATTGATGTTGATGGCTTTGCTATCACTGGCTAAGGCTGAATTAATTTAGACCTCTTCTTAGTAAGAGACCCTACATACAAAGATTCGTCAGTCCTTTCTAGTTTTATTTTATCAAATATTCATAATCATTGCAATTTTACTTCTGACTGATAGATTAATATTAGAATTTTATCATCACAGGTTATACACCGTTATTACAATTATTAAATACTGGGTCTCTTTATTAAATATGATACTTATATGGTGCTTATAACCACTAGCCATTTAAGTAATGAAAATGTATTGTCTTTTCATAGAAAAGTCTTTTTTTCTTTTCCAATGCAAAAGCAATGAGTTTAATGAGCTGACTGTATTAACTCGGGCCCTTTGTCCATTCATCACAGTTTTAAGAAACAAACCACTGGGCAGTAATGGTGCACGCCATTAATCCTAGCACTCAGGAGGCAGAGGCAGTGGGATCTCTGTAAGTTTGAGGGCAGCCCAGTATACAGATAAAGTTCCAGGACAGGCTCTAAAGCTACAGAGGAACCCTGTTTCAGAAAAACAAAACAAAACAAACCATTTCTTTCTAAGCTTGAATCTTTAAAAACAAGAGAGAATTGCTGCCAAAAAAAAGCCTTTTCTCATTCATGTGTTAAAAGTGGTATTTGGATTGAGGACAATTGAGAAACATTAAGACAGCAAATTAGTTTCCATGTTGTACAGAATGGTGGTTGGAAAGTTTACTAAAGATCCTATGCTCTATGCTAGCATTTAATTTATTTCCAGCAGTTTTGCTTTTCTCCTTAGGCATGACTTCCATTTGTGTTTTCCTTGAGAAAATGGCTTTGTCATTCTTGACATTAGCATATATTAAGTAAATAAAGTAAATTCATATACATAATTCAGGAATTTTTAACTGTAGAAACTTATTAAGGGCCTTCTTTTAGTCAGTCTAATAGTATTGACTTTAAAATTTTGAGAGACAATGCTCTGATATTTTTTAAAAAATTCTATTTGATATTGATATGTTTCTAATTGATAATATGCAGTATTTTATACTGTCTTTCAAATTTAAGGGTGTTTTGAATTTTCTTGGCAGGAGTAGTTGATATATTTAGGTATAGGTTAGAGTTTAGGTTTAAAGCAGTGGTTCCCATCTGGTGGGTTCTGACCCCCTTGGGGGTTGCATATCAGATATCCTGCATATTGTATATTTACAGTTCATAGCACTAGCAAAATTACAATTATGAAGTAGCAATGAAATAATTTTATGGTTGGGGGTCACCACGACATGGGGACTGCATTAAAAGTGTTGCAGCATTTAGAAGGTTGAGAACCACTGGATTAAAGCAAGTGATTACAACAACAACAAACACACATGAGATCATATGGTTGAGAAGCTGTACTTTTATGTCCTAACCAAGGATAAATACTTTGGATTTCTGATTTCCTTTCCTATAAAAGAATTCTGAACAATAAACATATCCTTTAAAATTCTAAAGTCTGTGATCCTAAGCTTACTAATTCATTTCCACATTTGATTTAATGACCCCCAAAGAAAATAATCCTTTTGAATTTCTTTATATCAATTATGTTCTGGTGCTTAATTAAATACCAAGAACAAAACTAAATGAATATTACATAAACATTTTTGGTGTAAGAAAAGTAGAGTGTGTGCTTTGTGTTTAAGGTAGATTTAAATCTATCAACACTGTGTGCTTACCAATAGCAAATGTTATTTGGGGAATTCCTGACATACTAGATTATAAATATTTCTCCTTTTTTAAAAAAATATTATTTGAAATTTTATTACATTTATTTTGTCAATTTATTTATTTAGTGGTGTGTGTGTGTGTGTGTGTGTGTGTGTGTGTGTGTGTGTGTGTGTGTGTGTACACATCAAGGTACATGCCTCTGTGGATGTCAGAGGACAACATGGAGTAGTCAGTTCTTGCCTTTAACTATGAGTATTCCAGGGATAGAATTCCTGTCCTTAGGCTTGGTGGTAATTGCCTTTACCAACTAAGCCACTTTGTCAGCTCTCCTCTTTTTATTTCCGTTTTTGCTATAAGAGTATGCCTTAAAGGGCTGGAAAGATGGTTCAGCCATTAGTTAAAGGCTAGACTAACATCCAAAATGTCAAGAATCACCTTAAATTCTTAAATATAATCCAACATCTTTATTTTAACAATACTTTCTGAAAAGACCCTGCTTAGTTTTTCACCACACTGACACTGTTGTACACTGTATAGCCTAAGTTAGAACAAAGAGCTTTTAGAAATCTTTTGTTAATTTACTATCATAGTACATGTAAAGAACTGAGCCTAGAAAGAACTTGTCTAAATTCCCTTATCTATTTGGTAGTGAAATTAGTATGACAAAGAATCTAATGTATGAATGTTCAGAAATAGTATCTTCTATGAATATTTTCATTATTATGAACATATCTCTGTTAGGAACAAAAAGAATGAGTTCTTTGATTATTGATGTCAGAGCTAAGCACATCTTGTTATTGCTTGAATTTTAATTGTCTTTAGCCTTCATTTTTTATTTCTTGTCCCCTTAACTCTCCCAATGAAACTCTTCTCAACAATTCCTCCTCCTACATTCATGCCTTCTTTGCGTGTGTGACCCAGTGAATTTAGTTAATGAAGTTATATAATTGAGTTAAGGCAATATATCAGTGACCACATCATGACCAGTAGAACCTCAGTAGAGGAGGGGGTCTTAAAGTTCCTCCTATGACTCTAAAATATTCATGGACTCATCTGTGTGCAGGTCTTGTGTAGATAATCCACAACTGTAATGCATTCACAAGAGCAATGGCATTGTCATGTCCAGAAGACATCTTTTTGCTCAATGTCTCCTCATCCTCTGGCTCCTATATTCTGTCTGTTCCCTTTTTGATGATATTGAACTTTGAAGGGAATGGTAGATCTGTCCCATTTATTTCTGAGCACTCATCATCACTTATTCTGGACATGCTTAGTTACTTAGATTAAAGGTTTCTGCAGGAACCACTGCCGGATACAGTAAGAAGCATTTATGATGAAAGCAGAGGTCAACACTTACCTATGGGTATAAATATGAGTATAAGGCATTGAACTATTTATCAAAGGAATAGTAGTAGACTCATCTTTATGGTTTATTACTTCCCCAGCCATGAGCTCATTATTAGTTAAAGAACCACCCCCAGATACAATCCATGTTATGTTACCATCATAACATCTATGCCATTGCTGCATTTCATGACATATGTTACTTGGTAAGTCAATATCATAACTTACAGTATTCACTGCTGGTTAAGATTGTAAATGACTTATCTTTCCCAGTAACATACATAGCATTTTCTGGCATTATGAAAGCTATCCAGCAGGGAAGAAACTTCCAGTTCAGCTCCAGCATAATTTTAGAGCATGGGCAATAATCCTATTCATAGAACAGTACTCCCATAAAGATTATTTTAGATTTTATCATTATCAAATATACAATTCTAGTAATTCCAAACTCCATTTATAGAGCATTAAAATGCTAATAACTGCTGATGAAACCTTTTCCAAGTGGTCTTCTGATATCTATGCATTATGACCAAATGATTTTAAATGTCATTTTCTAAAGCTTTGCAGATCAGTGTTACATGGTTTACTGTTAGAATTACACACATATCTGAACACAATAATTTCCAGGGTCTGATTAGAGCAGAATCAGTTGTTTGCTATACTGAGTAATTTACTATAACTAACTTACTTTAATAAATTTTCACTTCAATTATAGTAACATATTGCACCTAAAATCAATGTGTATAATAGTTTCTTTTTATCATATAATTCTTAATTGTCTATATTACATAAATTATCTCAATCATACTATACTAAAAATATTAAATGAATCATATTATTTCTAAAAATAACTGTCTTTGATGCATCAAAAATTTATTTGAAAAATCAAGACTAAAAACTCTTTCCAATTTTTTTCAGAGAACTTAATTATCATAACATCTTTTAAAACTCAATTTGGATGGATAGGAGTGGGGAATGGAGGGTGGTCAGGGGGCATGGGAGGATGGAAGAGATGGAAGGAGGGAGAGGGAACTGGGATCGATATATAAAATAAGAAAAAAAATAATAAAAAAACTCAATTTGGAAAGTACTTTCTTGTATATACATGGTTTTACATAACTTACACAGTTCTCATTCTGCGTTTTATTTAGAATTTCAATATCCTAGAGTTAGTTAAAGTCTCACCAATTAGAATAACAGATTTCAAAGAACATTTATTTAAAATTGAGAGTTACTATGGCAGTGTGACATCTGTATTTATCAGTTGTTTAATGAAGCATGTAAATTACATGACCATAGTGAGACTTCTGGTAATTTAAAAATAAATGTAATGATGCTAAATAAGTAACTATTATGAAATAAAAATCTGAAAATACAAATAAGTATTAATAGATACTTCAAAAGTATTATGTTTATAGACCTTTTATTGTGTTCTATCAAGTATTCAATCAGTAAGTGAAAATGAATAGTACTTTTTCTTTCACCACTAAAAGCCATTGTATTTCTAATCCATGCATTTTATCTAATGACATTTGCTGTCATTTTACAGCTACTTTCTTTTCCACATTAATTTTTAGATGTATTTCAAGATTTGCCATCTTTTAAAAAATTCAAAGTTTTGTATAATCACTATAGAATGGACTGCATCACAATACCCAGTTTCTGATTGCAGCTGTCAAAGATGGATTGAGACTATTTTTCTTGCCACCATAAGCAGCATGGCCACCTCAGGACACTGTGAGGGCTAGCAGGGAAATTTATTATCATTGGCAACCATCTAACTATTTCATGTTTCATGACAAATAGTGAATTAGGGCGATTGAAATGCTTTTCAACTATCTTAAATTACAGGAAAAAATTAATTTTAGCCTGGCTGTCAAGAGGCAAAGGCAAGTGGATTTCTGTGAATTTGAGGCCAGTCTGGTCTACTGAGCAAGTTCCAAGGACAGCTTCCAAAGCTACAGACAAACCCTGTCTCAAAAAATAATTAAATAAAAATTCATTTTAATGAGTATAATGACTGAAGTATATCACTTATTTGAATTGGTAGCTTTTAATTTTGATTTTGTCTTCTTCCACTGATTTGTAATTTTATTGGTTTAAATTTAAATGACAAACTTATAATAAAACTAAGAAGCTTATGCAAGAGAAATTCAGTAATTAAGATTCGTCTCTGTTTGAAGGTCATTCAAATTCGGGACATTGAATATGCTAGGCAAACACTGCATTAAGTCATATCACTAGTCTTCTTTTTATATGCTTTCAAGTATATGTTAACCATTCTCAACAACTTACACAGCATAGGAATATGACCTTTAATATTTTCATCCAACTGAAAAATTATATTGGTTAATATATCAATATTTGCCAGACTTTAGATTTCTGTGTATATCTAAAATATTTATTCACTCATGCAGAATACAAATACAATAGAAAACCTGATTGTTTACCTTTGATAATTACTAGTAAACCTGAAACTAAATAAATTGGTTATCTCTTGTTTGAGTAATCTTTAAGCATGAATGTTATTCTATAAGTTCTTTGTTAATATGGTTATCAGTATCAGTATAAATAATAATCAGCTTATATATCAAAAGAAAAACCTTATTATTTGACTGTCTTCTTTGTACTGTACTTTTTCAAGTTATATCATATGCAAATTAATAAGAAAGTTAATTTTTGAATGAAATGTATTTTGGATATAATAATTCCTCTATGTAATCTTATGTAAAATACATGATTTTCTAACTATAGCAAAATACATTTTGTATGCTTGGGTGGCATTTTATTCAAATATGGGTTACTTAATTTTAAAGGAAAATGTAGCATATAAATAGTCTACATAATTTGTTTTCATTCTCATTTCTACTAAACACTCTTGGTGATCATAATGTGCCCATTATGAGTTGTCTGAATTTCTAAAAGTGCTAAATTACATTAGCTTGTATTCCTGAATAATTGTTGGCTGTAATTGGTGTCTATCATGACCATTTTATACATATCTCTAACATGAACATGGTTATGTATTATAATGGTAAAATATATGGGTGAGTCAAATATACCTAGTTGTAAATTCCAACTTTGCTATCCATTAGTGCATGGATTTCCACACTTAATATATTTGAGCTTAATTTTTTCTTACTTTTAAAAGGAAGAAGTAAAACCTACTTCAAAATGTATTTTGGGTTAAATGAATAATCTGTGTGTAAGTTATAGGAGGTTTTGAGCTATTTCAACTTAACTACACTGAAATAAAATTGGAGAAAATAAAAGATAACCTGGGATACAAAAATGAGATGACTCAAAACCACCACACCTAGCCAGTGCACACTTTCAATCTCAGCATTTTAAAAGCAGTGGCAGATTGATCTCTGTGAGTTTGAGCCGGCCTGGTTTTATAGTAATTCTAAAACAGTCAAGGCTACATAGAAAAGCCCCATCTTTAAAAGTAAAGAAAAATAAAAGCACAGCTCACCTCAATATGGCCTAATTATGCAAATATTTTCCAATTTGTAACTCATGGCTGAACATATTTATATTATTCTGTCTTACCCATAAGCAAAATCATAATTTTGAAATGTAGAAATCCATATATTTTTAATTCTTTATTATTATTGTTATTTTACATTTCAATCCCAATTCCCTCTCCCTCCCATTCTCCCATGCCCTCTGCCTGTCCTATTCCCCACCTATTCCCCAGGGAGGGTGAGGCCTTCCAGGAGAGATCATCAAAATCTGTCAAGTCATTTGGGTTAGTGCCTATGCCCTTCTCCTTGTCTCTAGGTTAAGGGAGTATCCCACCATGGGGAAAATACTCCCAAAGTACATTCCTGCACAAGGGATACATCCTGGTTCCACTGTCAGAGGTCCCTTAGACATCCCAGGCCTTCTAACTGAGACCCTTGTTTAGGGGGTCTGAGTTGGTCCTTTGCTGGATTCCCAGCTATCAGTCTGGGGGCCCATTAGCTCCTCCTTGTTCAGGTCATCTGTCTCTGTGGGTTTCTGCAGCCTGGTTTTGTCCTCCCTCTCTGCATCTGGATTCCAGTTCGGCTCAGTGTTTAGCTGTGGGTGTCTGCTTCTGTTTCCATCAGCTACTAGGTGAGTGCTCTATGATGGTGGATAAGTTAATCATCAATCTCATTATCAAGGAAGGGCATTTATGGTAGTCTTTCCACTGTTGCTCAGATTGTTAGTTGGGGTCATCCTTGTAGGTCTCTGGACATTTCTCTAGAGTCAGTTTTCTCTTCAAACCTATAATGCCTCCCTCTTTTATGCTCTCTCTCTCTCTTTCTCTCTTTCCTTCCCTTCCTCCCTTCTTTCCTCCCTCCCTCCCTCTCTCCCCTCTCATCTATTCCTCCCCTGAATCAATCTTCTTAGACCCACATGTTTTCCTCTCCTCCCCTTCTCTTTCTCCTAGCTCCTTCTCCACTCACTGTCCCTCCCCACTCCCAATATGCTCAGGAGATCTTGTTCCTTTCCCTTTCTGTGAGGGAACTTGTATGAATCTCTTAGATTCCTCCTTATAGCCTAGTTTTTCTGGCGGTATGAATTATAGGCTGGTGATCCTTTTTGCTCTATGTCTAGAATCTATATGCGAGTGAGTACATACCATATTCCTCTTTTTGTGACTAGGTTACCTCATTCAGGATGGTTTCTTCAAGTTCCATCCATTTTCTGTGAACTTCAAGATTTCATTTTTTTTGTTTTGTTTTGTTTTTCCACTAAGTAGTATTCCATTTGTAAATGTACCACATCTTCTTTATCCATTCTTCAGGTGAGGGGCATCTAGGTTGCTTCCAGGTTCTTGCTATTACAAATAGTGCTTCTATGAACATAGTTAAAAAGATGTCTTCTTTGCATGATTGTGGATCATTTGGGTATATGCGTAAGAGCGGGATTGCCTTGGCTGGTCCTCTGGTAGACTTTTTCCCATTTTCCTGAGGAACCTCCATACTGATCACCAAAATGGCTATACAAGTTTGCATTCCCACCAGCAGTGGAGGAGTGTTCCCCTTTCTCCACATCCTCTCCAGCATAAACTGTCCTTGGTGTTTTGATTTTAGCCATTCTATAGGAGTAAAATGGTATCTCAGAGTTGTTTTGATTTGCACTTTCCCGATGGCTAAGGATGTTGAGCACTTTAAGTGTCTTTCAGCCATTTTAGATTCCTCTATTAAGAATTCTCTATTTAGTTCTGCACCCCAATTTTTATATGAATTATTTGGTGTTTTTATGACTAGCTTCTTGAGTTCTTTGTATATTTTGGCAATCAGTCCTCTGTCTGATGTGGGGCTGGTGAAGATCTTTTCACATTTTGTGGGCTGCCGTTTTATCTTATTGACTGTGTCCTTTGCTTTACTGAAGCTTCTCAGTTTCAGGAGGTCCCATTTACTCATTGTCTGTCTCAGTGTTTGTGCTACTGGTGTTATGTTCAGGGAGCAGTCCTTTGTACCAATTAATTCAAGGGTACCTCCCACTTTCTCTACTAGGAGGGTCAGTGTTGCTGGATTTATGTTGAGGTCTTTGATCCATTTGAACTTAAGTTTTGTGCATGGTGATAGATATGGATCTGTCTGCAATCTTCTACATGTCCACATCCAGTTATGCAAGCACCTTTTGTTGAAGATGCTTTCTTTTTTCCATTGTATACTTTTTGTTTCTTTGTCAAAAATCAGGTGTTTGTAGTTTAATATCAGGGTCTTCAATTCGATTGCATTGGTCTACCTGCCTGATTTTGTGCCTATACCAAGCTGTTTAGAGCTTGAAGTCAGGGATGGTAATATCTCCAGCAGTTCCTTTATTGTACAGGGTTGTTTTAACTATCGTGAATTTTTTTGTTTTTTCATATAAAGTTGAGTTTTTTCTTTTCATGGTCTGTGAAAGAATTGTGCTGGGATTTTGATGGGAATTGCATTGAATATATTGATTGCTTTTGGCAAGATTGCCATTTTTACTATGTTGATCCTACGTATCCAAGAGCATGGGAGATCTTTCCATTTTTCTGGTATCTTCTTTAATTTCTTTCTTTAAAGACTCAAGGTTCTTGCTAAACAGGTCTCTAATTGTTTGGTTAGCATTACCCCAAGATACTTTATGTTGTTTGTGACTATTTTAAAAGGGTGATGTTTCTCTGATTTCTTTCTCAGCACATTGTCTATATATAGTAGGGCTACTGAGTTTTTTTGAGTTAACCTTGTATTCTGCCACTGAAGAATGTTTGCTGAAGGTGTTCATCAGCTGTAGAAGTTCCCTGGTACAATTCTTCATGTCACTTAAGTAAACTATCATATTATCTGTAAATAGTGAAAATTTGACTTCATTTGCAACTTGTATCCCCTTGATCTCCTTTTATTGTCTTATTGCTATAGCTAATACTTCAAGTACAATATTGAGGAGATATTGAGAGTGGATAACCTTGTCTTGTTCCTGATTTTAGAGGAATCACGTTGAGTTTACCTCCATTTAGTTTGATGTTGGCTGTTGGTTTATTGTATATTGTATTTATATGTTTAGATAATTTCCTGTTTTCCCTGACCTCTCCAAAACCTTTTATCATAAATGGGTGTTGAAGATTCTACCAAGGATTTTTAGCATATAGTGAGATGATCATGTGGTTTTCTTTTTTCAGTTTATGTGGTGGATTACATTGATGGATTTTCATATGTTCAACCATCACTGTATCTCTGTGATGGAGACTACTTGATCATGGTGGATGATTTTTCTGATGTGTTCTTGATTTTTTTGCCAGTATTTTAATGAGCATTTTTACATCAGTGTTCATAAGGGAGATTGTTCTGTAGTTCTCTATCTTTGTTATCTTTGTTATATCTTTGTGTGGTTTGGGTACCAAGGTACTTGTAGGCTTATGAAATGAGTTTGGCAATGATCCTTCTGCTTCTATTGTGTCAAACAATTTGAAGAGTTTTGGTATTAACTTTTCTTTGAGTTTATGGTAGGTTTCTGTACTGAAACTATCTGGCCTTGGGCTTTTTTGGGGGGTTGGGACACTTTTGATGACTGTTTCTATTTCATTAGGGATCATAGGTCTCTTTAAATTGCCTATCTGTTCTTGATTTAATTTTGTGAGTGATATCCATAAAATTGTCCATTTCCTTTAAATTTTCCAATTTTGTAGAGTACAGGTTTACAAAGTATAGTTAGTCTTCTATGAGATAAAAGTTCACAGATCATTATCTAAATGATAAAATCAAATCAAAACACAGACATTAAATGTATTTATCCTTAGTGAGTGAATTGGCTTTTTGGAGCCCATCCCCTATGGAGGGATACACTTTCAGCCTTGATAGAGTAGATCAGGCCTTGGTCCTGCCCCAAATGATGTGACTGACTTTGATGATTCCCCCATGGGTGGCCTCACCTTCTCTGAGCAGTAGATGGGGAAATGGGATGGTGTGGGGGAATGGGAGGACAGGAAGGAGTGGTAATTGGGATTAGTATGTAAAATAATGTTTACTTTAAATAAAAATTAATAAATAAAAATAAATTAAAATGTTACTTTAGTGAATAAAGTTTAATTAATTTTAGTCAAACTCCCCTAAATCTGGAAGATTGATTCTGGATTGCAAAAATGTATGAATAAAAGGGAACAGTCTACATCTTGTGTGTTACAAATATAATTTAAAAATCAGTTAGACTTTTGTAGGTTTTAGCTTTGCAACTATCTCTCATTCAATTTGCTCCTTTTAGCCAGTCTGTATTTCTTTGACAATAATTGTTAAGTTATAGATTATATTATAATTTAGAATAACCTTAAAAATTGCTTAATACATAAGTAAATCATCAAGCAGAAAGTGACAAGATTGGATAGTACATTTAAGGATAGTTTTGGACTGGATGGAAATTATAAGGATAAATATCTACCTTTGGGTTTTTATCATTACATAGTCAATAGCAGTGGATTTTAAATTGTAACATAAGTCTATATTTATTGTTAGTTCTCTAAATCTATGTATATTTAAATTGAAATGATAATGACAAGACTTTCAAAGATCTGGCTCAGAAGTAATTCACTTTGTTCCTTTCAAATTCAGATAAATATCACTTGGAGTTTGGGTTTTATCATTTTTCAGTGCATTATTTACCCCTTTTACTTTCATAATTATGTAGTTCTGATGTGTGTGTCGTTATATGCCTCTGTACTTATTTCAGCAGAGTACTGAGTCTTATCTAGATTATGGAAAGTTATATAGCATATATATCATGTATTCCTATATCCAGATATGTGTCATATTATGAATCAGATGTAGCAGCCATTTTATTCCTTACTACCTTTGTGTTGCGATTAGTATGTACATAGCTCATTCTGGAAGAAACCGAGACAAAGGACATAAACTTTGCTCCTCATTGTCTTAGTCAGTGTTCTATTGCTGTAACAGAAACCATGACCATGGCAACTCATATATAGGAACATTTAATGGCATTACTTATATTTTCAAAGGTTTAATTGATGGGAAGCATGACAGGGAGGGAGTATGGATGCACACTGGCAGATATGGTAGCTTATCTACATCCAGATCCAAGGGCAGCAGAAAGAGAAACACTGCCTGGCTTCAGTATTTGAAACACCAAAGCTCACCTCCAGTGACTTGCCTACTCCAGCAACTCCTCCTTATTCCTGTGAAGAAGTACTATGGTATAATGACCAAGCATTCAAATGTATGAGTATATGGGGGCCATCCCTATTCAAACCACCACACTGATACACACACACACACACACACACACACACACACACACACACACACACACCAATCCCAGTTCCTTCTCCCTCCCATTCTCCCCACACCAAACCCCCATCCACTCTCCAGGGAGAGCGAAGTCTCCCATGAGAGATCATCAAAGTCATTTGGGGTAGGACTTGGACCCTCTCCATGTATCTAGGCTGAGAGAGTGTCCTTCCACAGGGAATTGGCTCCCAAAGTGCATTCATGCACTAGGGATAAATAATGATACACTTTTAAAATAAATGTAAAACTAGATGCTTATATAAATATGTGTTCACCTCATGTTTAAAGATTAAATTTAGATTAAATGATTTTATAATAGTAAATTTGAATTTAGGACACAATGATATTAAGGGTAATACCATGCATTTTCTCCCAATCATAATGGCCTCTCAAATTAAATGAGATTTCC
The DNA here is from genome assembly GCA_030556225.1 of Cricetiscus sungorus. NCBI lineage: Eukaryota > Metazoa > Chordata > Mammalia > Rodentia > Cricetidae > Cricetiscus > Cricetiscus sungorus. The sequence continues at coordinate 3,608,503 of JANBXA010000405.1, read as the reverse complement.
AACTCAACAGTGACTCATAATTGTCTATAATTCATCTCACTTATGCTTGAGAACTACTATTCTGATTATATCAAAAGAAAAGGGCAAAAGCAAGACTGCCACATCCCAAATAGTGTTATGTAGATAAACATTATACAACCCAGTTAACTATATGTATTCTCTTTGAATAAGTGGAAACATATAATTGAAAATGCAGAACAGGTAAGAAAAATTTTATAAAGTTTAGCTTTCCAATAAAATCTTTAAAAATGTTACACTTCTTTTTATATTCACAGTTAAGTGATATAAATGTTTATTCTAAAAGTTAAGTTTGAATTTATTTTGATGCTGTTAAATACTGCTTTTATGATGCTGAAGACTATATATTAGGGATTATGCATGGTAGATAAATCCTTTAGCAGTGGGCTATATCTTCAGACATCTTAGTGCTTTTTATTTTGAGATAGGCTACTATTGAATTTGCTTTGTAACCTAGGCATCTTGAACGTCTGATCCTCCTACCCTGAGCCTCCCAGATAGCTAGGATTATGGGCCTGTATCATGAGGTCAAGTTCTCTGATTAATATTTTTAAATTAAGACTCTACTGTATTTATGTGACTTTCCAGTTGCACTTAATTTTAATAAGCAAGAAAATAGTTATTTTACAAGTGAAAATGATATTTATTATGTTAGAGAATAATGAAATTAGTTAATATTTAGCTTCAAAAGATGCTAAGGAGAAAATCATGATAAAATGTCTAATATTGTCATATTTAGTTAGCACAATTTAATTTTTTAATTTTCCTTTTTGTGAACTTACTATATGAGTACTGCATCTACATCACACCTGTTCCCATCCCCTCAGCTCTTTCCATGCCCCACCCCTCCCTCTCAAATTGATAATCTTTTCTTAATTTTTATTGTTTTATAACAGTTGTGTATAGCCTCTTTGGATTAGACAATCTATACAGGAACACCTCCCTGGAGGAAACTAATTCTTCTTCTCTCATGTAGGTGTGGACCTAGTGGAATTCCCATGTTGTCATTATGCCAGTCTTTTTCAGGCAACCAAATTGTTCAGATTGCATGGTTATTTTCTCGTTTAGGAGACACTATGTAGAAGCAGGCATCCTCTGTCTCTTATAGTCTTTGTGTACCTTATTCTGAAATTTCTCCTGATCCTTGAGTGTAGGCTTACATTGCAGAGGTATATCATTTTCTTAATTTTGTTAAGTTGTGGATCTCTTAAATAGTCTCCCATAATTAATTATTGTACATTGTTTACCATCATAATTATACTTAGGACACCATTGTTGATTTATTGAATTTTTAAATTTAAGATTTATTCTAATCCATAAATAAGTTCATTAAACCTATCAGCTGGATGAGCCAAAACACAGGGAAAACTATGAAGAATTAGATTTATCAAACAATAAATCTTTGTAAAATCTCTATGATAAAAAACATGGTGCTTGCCTGTGAATAGATAAACCAATGAAATAGATAGAAAAATTAAGAATTAAACCTTAATATATGTATAAATTGAGTGTATGATACAGATAGCATCTCAACCTACTAAAAGTAAGATGTAAGTAAATTGTATGTGGCATTCAAACAACAGAGTAAATATCTGGAAAAAGAATTAGGTAAAAAATTTCATCATATATAATAACTCCCAAATGGATTAAAAATCTAAATACTAAAAAATAATCCCCGAAAGTGCCATAGGAACTCAGGATTTAAGCCATAGTATGTCTGTGTTTCTGTGTATAAAAAGTAGGCTTTCCATATAATAAGAAAATTTCTTTATAATGTGGCAGATTTCCACCCTCCCATCCACCTCCATTTTCTTTTCTTTTATTTTTTGAAGGTATTTATTATTATTATTATTATTATTATTATTATTATTATTATTATTTCTTATTTTACTTAGCAATCCCAGCTCCCTCTCCCTCCCTTCCTCCCTCCCATGCCCCTAACTCCCCTCCCATCTCACCCTTCCACTCCACAGGGAGGGTGATGCCTTCCAAGAGGGATCAACAAAATCTGTCAAGTCATTTGGAGTAGGGACTAGGCCCTCCCTCCTGCCTCTAGGTTAAGGGAGTATCCCTCCTTGGGGAATGTGCTCCCAAAGTCCTTTCGTGCACCTTGGATATATATATCCTGGTTCCACTGTCAGAGGTCCCTTAGACTACCCAGGCTTCTAACTGAGACCCATGTTCAGTCCCACCTCCATTTTCAAACATGTTAATGTGCAGATAACAGATATAGAAATCAGTACTCTGTCAGTATATCTTGGCACCAAGTACATGTAGTATCTTTGAAATATCACTGCCCAAGTTATAAAGGCATATTGGCATCACTTTTTAAAGAGTGAATTAAATACCAATGCTCCTGAAGATCTTGTAAAGTGTGTGTTTGTGTGTGCATGAGTGTGTGTGTGCAGCCCTACTGCTACTTCTAAAATTTTATATGAATGTTAGGATTAATTTGTCTAATTCCCTAAAATATTAAAAACAACTCAGATTCTATGATGGTGAGTTAGAGCTTCTACCAAAGCTTTGGCTAATAGTTGTAAATGATTTGTAAACAGTGGTAAACCAAAGATTTCTTGCTGTATAAAGATATTATAAGGTGAAAATAATGTAGGAAATTTAAAAATTCATTATGGAAACAGAACCATGTATCATATTCTGTGATATTCATTCTGTCTTGGAAATTCATATAATCTAAGTTAATCTTAGTAGGTATCTAGTTGATTATTAAATGTCAAGTGATATAAATATTGGTTGTTGTTTTAGTTAACAGTAGTTTTCATATAATATAGTTTGATCATGATTTTCCCTTCTTCTAACTCCTATATCCTCCGCACTTCCCTACCCACTAAACTTCATTTTTATTTGCTCTTTTTTCTCTTTCTCCCTCATAAAACTCCATAAAATTCAAAACATACAAACAAGAAAACATTAAGACAAAAAAGCTGCTTCTGGGCATGGGGAATGTTGTTGAGATGCCCAGGGACACTACATGGGACCAAACTATTTTTCTTTTGCCAGCAGGTATCAATTGCAAATAGTTTGTTGGGTGAGACACTGTATCCCTTTCCTCACCTCAGTGCTGGAACCCAGGCTGGCTTGAGCCTGTCTGTGCAGGTACTGTGCATGCTAGCATAGTCTCCAAGTTCATATATGTTGAGTCTTGATGATGCTGTTTCCTTAGCATCTACCACCTCTGGCTTTTAGAGTCTTTCTGCCTTCTTTAAGGGCAGGGGTTTGATGATGACATGCCATTTGAATATTCCGAAGTCTTTAACTCTCTGCATATTGTCCAGTTTTCGATTTCTGTGTTAGCTTTCTTCCAAGTTTCTCTGATTAGGGCCTAGTGAGGTACTGATTTATTACTATAGCAGTGTGTCACTAGGAGTCATTTAATTGCCATGTTTCTTTAACAGAAGAATAGTAGTGGGTTTTCCCCCAGGCCCCTGTCCTGTCTGGTGTCAGGTACTTGGCTACCAGAGCAGTGTCGGTCATGGGTTCCCTCTCATGTACTGGGCCTTAAATCTAATCAGAAAGTGGCCAGTCTTTCTCATAACTTTGTGCCACTGCTGTATTTTTGCAGGCAGGTCACTGTTACATGTCATTAGGTTTGTAGTTGTCATTAGATTTGTCCTCTGGGAAATTGCAGCACATATACTAGTGAGTAGAGGTAACATTCTCCGTGTTAGATGATGTAAGTGTTGTCTTCAGCAATAGAGCCTTACCATCAGCTTGTGTTGAGCAAATAATATAAATAATAGCCCGATGATAGCTGGTGACTTTTTTTGTGTGTGGGGATCTCTGCAGAACACTTTTGGCCAATTATTTAACAAGATGTAACCCATTCTTAGCATTGAAGGTTTTACTTGGTGGCATATGATATCTGGTTGGGGCATTGTTTCCCCTATTATTTGGTGACTCTATTTAGATTCCTTTTGTACATGTATGCTTTTTACCTGCTGTTGCCCTCCTCCTAATCTAGTTTCCCATTTATGTCACTATAACACTATATTTTACTTCCTTTTCTTTGGGAGATCTCATACGCTCCCCAATTTCTTACTAGGCATCTGACCTCTGCAATTATTTGGATTGAAAATTTTAACACCTACCTATAAGAGAAAAATTAAATAGTTCCATTCTGTACACTGCAGCTTTGCATAAATGGTACCCTTTTGCTGTCCAGAAGCTCTCCAGCTTCATTTACATTTATTAGTTGTTGGTCTTAATGCCTGCACTGTTGATGTCCTATTAGGATATTCTTTTCCTGTGCCAGTGAGTTCAAGTTTATTCATCATTTTCTGTTCTAACAGATTCAGGGTATTGTGTCTTATATTGAGGTCCTTCTTGAGTTTTGTTCAGGATGATAAATATGGATCTATTTGTATTCGTGTACATGCAGTAATCCAGCTTGGCCAGCATTACATTTGTTGAAGATGCTGTCTTTTTCCAGTGTGCATTTCTGGCTTATTTGTATAAAATAAAGTTTTCATAAATGTCTGGACTTATGTCTATGTCTATATTGTGTCTCATAAGTTTGGGAACATTATTTTCATTTTCATTCTCTTCTAAAATGTTTTACATTTTTTCTCTTTTTCTGTCTTGACTCATTTTTCATTCATTAGTTAGTTGATCAGTTTCCAAGAGTTTGTATACTTTCTACTGTTTCTATTATTCTTGGTATCGATCTTTAATCCATGGTGATCAGCTAGGATTTAGGGTGTTGATATTTGGTTTGTATCCATGTATTTGGTGAATTTTGAAGAAAGTTCCATGAGTTCTGAGTAGAATGTATATTATTTTGTGTTTGGGTAAAATGTTCAGTAAATGTTTGTCATTTGATTTAATATTAGTTAACTCCTTCATTTCTCTGTTCTGTTGGGCTTCTTTATTCTGGATGAGCTATCTGTTGTTAAGAGACACATTATCACTGAATGAGGGTCAAATATGTGATTTTAGTCATATAAGTGTTTCTTTTATTCATTTGAGTACACCTGTGTTCGATGCATAAATGTTTAGGATTAGAGTATTGTTTTGGTGTGTTTTTCCTTTAGTGATTATGTAGTGCCCTTCCCTTTCTTGTCCAATTAGGGGCAGCCAAAATATGCCTTGTTATGTTGATGACAGTATATAAGGCTCCATTTTTCTTAAACTTGCTTTATTTCTCTAAAGCCACGTTCTTCTGGTGAGAACAAAAGGTTAAATCATTTATTTTTGTTTCTTTTGTGTATGGATATTTTGCCTGCATTTTGCCTATATACTATGGTGCCTGAAGAAACTAGAAAATGACATCAGATATCTTATAACTGCAGTTACAGATGATTGTGACCCACCATATGGTGCTGGGAATTGACTTGGATCCTCTGGAAAAGTAGCCAGTGCTCTTAACTGCTGAGATAGCTCTCCAGTTGTGATGTTGATTAAATAGTGACTTTATGAGGAGTGGTAAGGGGGGTCGATGGGGGGCATAAGAGGATGGGAGGGAGAGGAAACTGGGATTTTTAGATAAAATAAGATTGTTTCTAAATTAAATAAAAAAATATTTAAAAATTATTTCCAGAAATAGCATTCTATAACAATCTTTTCTACATGGAATCTTTTTTTGTTGTGTCTTCTAGTTTCATAAATACAAATATACAAAAGCATTCTGTAATGTGACAGACTTTGATGATCCCCCATGGGAGGATTCGCCCTCTCTGAGGGGTGGGATTGGGGATTGATGTGGGGGGAGGATGGGCGGGAGAGGGGACAGGATTGGTATTATTTCAATACCAATCTTATTTCAAGATTGTTTTTAATTTAAATAAAAATTTGTTTAAAAAGCATTTTATAAATTACACTAGATTGCAAAAATGGGTTAATGGAGAGGTCTTACATACTAAATGACTAATCTTTAATAGAATTGGCTCTGAACTACAAAAGCCTACTTGGGGAAGGTTATGGAAAGAATAAAACAAAAACAAAAAGAAACCTTCCACAAAAAAATGGTTCAATAAAGCATAACTTCTTAAGTAGAAAGGGGAACAGTTAGATTTTTATTACAGGCTGGAGATCATATGTATTATTCTGAAGAATCCCTTAAGTATCTTTTATCAGAAAAAAATATTTTAATTTTGATGGAGCCATATCTGTCATGTATTTTTTAATGGCTGTTCAGTAATGTATCTTGGTTAGAACAGATCTTTTCCTTCATTTTGATACAAAATTCTCATTTACTTAAATCTTATTTTATGTTTTTAACTAAAAAATATAATTTATATTAGAGAGTTTCCCTATTCCACAAATGTATAGCCAATCAGTTCTAGCAGAATTTATCATTCTTCTCTTTTAGTGCAATTGCAAAAGATTGCCGTTTAGTAGAACATTTGTGATCTGAATGAGTAGTTTCTTTTACCTTCATGTTTTGGTATGTCAAATATTTCTTAGTTATTGACCATTTTTTCTTTTGCATGAAATCAAGTTAGGTTTGTTAAATATTAGTTGTAAGAACGCACAAGGGTTTTAAATGAGATTGAATGTTAATTTAGGAAAAAATAATAGCTAAATACTATTGAATTTTTCTCATCCAAAATGTGATATGTACTTCTTTACTTGAATTTTCTGTCAACAATCAGGGTAATTTGATACCTTTTAGATTAAAACTATTATACATTGCTGGGTTTATTTTTAGTTTAAAGTTTTTATTTAGTTAAAATTTATATTCCATTTTCTGACTGATTTTGCTGTCTATAAAGTTACTGTAAACTACTCTTAAAGGAATGTGATGTTTATTATGATTTTCAGTTACTTTTTCAAATAATACTGTACATTGTTACTAAATTTTCTTTTATAATATTCACAACTCATTAACTTTACTTCCTGTTTACATCTATTAAGACAAAAATGAATACTGGTTTAATGCTAAGTATACTTGACATTTAATGAGACAGTTTCTTGAGCCTCAATCATGGCTGTCCTAAATTGTTCAAAATAGGCTTCTTCCTTTGAAAAGGCATAATTAATTGATATTCCATTGCTTATATTTGTAATAGTTTTGTGAGTAAAAAATAAGTAAGTGGCCCATATTCACACAACCCAACAGTTAATTTTGAAAAATTTTTTCAAGTTGTTATTGGTAGTTTCTGAGGCTTAAAATTTTTTTCATAATTAAAAAATAAATTAATTTTTATTTAAATTAAAACAAATCTTATTTTACATGCCAATTCCAGTTCCCTCTCCCTCCCATCCTCACATTCCCCCCACCATCTTCTCATTCCACTCCTGGGAGGGGGGGATCATCACAATCTGTCACATCCTTTGATGCAGGGCCTAGAACCTCCCCCATGTATCTAGGCTGAGAGTATCCATCCCTCCATTGGGAATGGGCTCCCAAAGCCCATTTATTCACTAGGGATAAATACTGGTTCTACTGCTAGTAGCCCCATAAACTGCCCAAGCACACCCACCCCCCTCAACTGACATTAACGTTTAGGTGTCCTGGTTCAGTCTTATTCAGGTTCCCAAGCTGTCTGTCTGTGGTCCATGAGCGCCCACTTGCTCAGGTTGGCTGTTCTGTGGGTTTCCCTGCATGGTCCTGATCCCTTTGCTCATCACTCCTCCCTCTGTACAACTGGATTCCAGGAGTTGGGCCAGTGTTTAGCTATGGATCTCTGTTTCTGCATCTATCAGCTACTGGATGAAGGCTCCATGATGACATTTAAGGTAGTTACTAATCTCATTATAGGTGAAGGGCATTCAAGGTAGCCTCTCCACTATTGCTTAGATTCTTAATTGGGGTCATCCTTGTGGATTCCTGGAAATTTCCCTAGTAACAGGTTTCTTTTAATTCCATAATGGCCCCCTTTATTAAGATAACCTCTTTCCTTGCTCTCCTCTGTTCTTCATGCAATTTGACCTTCCTGGTCCCTCATTTTCTCCTCCTTCCTCCCCTTCTCCCTCCTCTTTCTATTACTTCTCTTCCCCACCTCCTTGCTCCCAATTTACTCAGGGGATCTTGTCCCTTTCCCTTGTTGGGGGTGTGGATTTATGTATGTCTCTCTTGGGGTACTCCTTGTTTCCTAGCTTCTCTGGGTTTGTGAGTTGTAGGCTGTATATCTTATGCTCTGTGTCTACTATACACTTATGAGAGTGTATCTACCATGTTTTTCTTTCTGTGTCTTAGTTAGCTAACTCAGGATGGTTTCTTCTAGTTCCATTCATTTACCTGTGAATTTAATGAACATGAATTTTTTTAACATTGAGTAGTACTCCATTGTGTACCACATTTTCTTTATCCATTCTTCAGTTGAGGGGCATTGAGGTTGCTTCTAGGTTCTGGTTATTACAGATAATGCTGCTATGAATATAGTTAAACATGTCCTTGTAGTAGGAATGTGCATCTTTTAGGTATATGCCTAAGAGTGGAATTGCTATATCTTGTGGTAGACTTGATTTCTATTTTTCTGAGGAACCACTATATTGATTTCCAAAGTGGCTGAACAAGTTTGCACTCCCACCAGCACTGGAGGAATGTACTCCTTTCTCCACATCCTCTCCACCATAAACTGTGTTTGGTGTTTTTGATTTTAGCCATTCTGATAGAAGTAAGATGGTATCTCAGAGTTGTTTTGATTTACATTTCTTTGATGACTAGGGAAGTTGAGCACTTTCATAGGTGTCTTTCAGCCATTTTGGATTCTTTATTGATAATTCTCTATTTAGTTTTTTCCCCACTTTTTAATTGGATTATTTAGTGTTTTGTTTACTAGCTTCTTAAGTTCTTTGTACATTTTGGAGATCATCCCTCTGTCAGATGTGGGTTTGGTGTTCTTTATAATTTTTAAGAATGAAATTTGTGCATAGGGTTATTTTTTAATATTTATAAGAACTTTGTAAATTAGCTTATGAAGGAACCTGCTTTTAGATTTTCTATTAAAATCTAATTTCAGCTTTGAGAACTTTAATTTATTTTGAATCCTATCAATGATTAATATATTTATTACTGAGCCTTTAGAACATCTAAAGCCATTCTGTCATTGTTTATAAACTTCCTGAAAACAGTTATAGGCATTTTTCCTGAAATTTGTAAAGCATATCGGAGAAAGCAGATAACATTAGACAACTAGTAGTGGGCCAAAGACTATTCCTTTTTAATTGAAAACATGTTTACATTAAATATATTCTTTCCCCTCTCCCAGTACCTCCAGTTCCTCTTCACCTCCCAGTCCCTACATCTCCATGCCCTTTCTTTTTCTCACATTAAAAAAACTAAAAGCCCACAAAATTCCAAGAAAACACACAGACACACAACTCCAACACCAAAATATACATGCAAAATACCAATAAATCAAAACAAATTATTTTATCTGCATGTTTTCCAGACTGACCATTTTTCATTGGATTACAAATTGGAATACTGCCCTTGCTTTCACCTTTCCTCAGTTGCCTATAGTTCTTCATGTAGGGTTGCAGTCCCCCATCCAATATGACATCTCCTTTGTTGTCATCCTTGTTCAGGTCATGCTTGCATAGTCGTGTTGGTGAGACTTTACAAGTATGTCTTCTGTTACTAGTAGACATAGTCTCACAAATAATTCCTTTGGCTCTTACAGTATTTCTGCCCCCACCCCACATAATGTTCCCTGAGCCTTAGGTAGAGAGTGTTTTAACTATGGGTTTTGATAGGTTGTAATATTCTTTAGTGTTCTCCATCTGTTGCAAAGAGAATTTTATTTGATGGGGGTTAAGACTACACTTAATTTATGGGTGTAAGACAAATGTTTATGAATGCTGTTGGAGATTATGTTGGTTCAGTAAATTAGAGGTTATAAATTCTCTTCCAATAGTCATGACTTCACTATCACTGAGTAGTTAGCTAGGTTTCCAGTTTTAGGCATGGTTTCCCTTGTGTTGTGTGGGTCTTCTGTCTGCATAGAGAGCTGCTGGTTACCACCAATGTTTGTGTGTCACTACTACACGCTTAGGGTTATTGTGCCATCCTGGTCATTGCTATAGTTCATATGCATTATGGCTGGGTAGAACTGTTGGTTTCTTCCCTTCTTTACAAAGAGCTGTTGGTAAAAATATCATGTGGATTGGGTAGGTTATATTTATATGTATTATAAATTATATGTATATATATACACACACACATGTAATAGGAATTAGTGAAAACAGGAGGCCATGAATTTTAAAGAGTGCTAGATGGGAAATATGGGAGTCTCTGGAGGGAGGAAATTGAAGGAAGAAACGTTGTAATTAAAATATAATCTCAAAATTTAAAAACAAATGATAAAAACATCAAAACAAAGCTATATGAGGCAAAAAATATACAAAAATACCATTTAGTTTATTTATGTATTCATTATACAAAGTTTTACTCTGTAACATTGGCTGTCCTGGTACTCCCTATGTAAACCAGTCTGGCTTTTAACTAACTCATGCTTATCTGCCTGCCTCTACCTACCCAGTGCTAGGGTGAAAGACATGTATCACTGTGCCTCACCAAGGTTGTTCTATTACAGTTCTAGTATCCCCTTGTGTTGTTTGTATCAAGAAAAGAAGGGATGGGAGTAGATGAACCAGTACCATATCCCTCTACAGTTTAAGAAACCATGATCCAGAATACAAATTGTAATCTTCTTAAGATTTTCTAAATATACAAAGAATGTTGATCTTGCCACTGAATCATGTGTCATGAAAATACATATTTATTTCTTTAAAAGAAAATTTTAAGTCTTTTAATTTTTAAAAAAGTTAGAGAAATGGCATTAGAGTCATTAACCATTAAGACATACAGACCATATTTCTTTTAAGACTACTTTCTCAAAATCAATGATTCTGTTTCCTGTAGTAAATTTTCCTTAAACTCACCCTTTCCCTTTCATCCCTCCTTCTTTTTCTATCCTCTCTTCCTTCATTCTTTCCTTCCTTCCTTTCTTACAGGGTTCTCACAAGGTTACCAATAACACATGCTCTTTAAATGTACCATCTTTAATTGAAACAGAAATTTTGTTTTCTTCCCCCCCCCTTTTGAGATTTGGAGTTGTCATGAGAAGTGGTAAGATCTACACAGACACACCACACACACACACACACACACACACACACTATTTCCAAGGAGGACATAACTCAGTTGTGAATTCAGAAGCAAGGTTGTACCTTAAACAATTTACCTTTTTTAGCTCATAACACTAGGAGTTGGGATTAAAGTACATTATCCACAACTTGAACTTGTGAATATAAAATGCTAGAAGGAACTTAAAATTGCTTTAATTATTATAGAATGAATCATATTTCTCTTAAATGACTTTTAATCAGTGATGCTAAAACCATTGGGAACAAGTTTCCAGTGTGACTGATAACAATAACAAGTAATTATATGTTTTTTTGTGTTGTTACATATTTTAGTATATTTCTTATTTTCTCTTTTAAAACAAAAAGGATCCATTTAAGTTCCTTAGAAATGTTTTCTAGTACTGTAAAAACACCTTGAGTTCATTGGCCTGCCATTTAAAGTTGTTGTAAGAGATTAGAAGAAGTAGTTCAGAAATAAAGCTCATAAGTTAGCGTACATAATGCCCTGGTTTCCGTTCCTAGCACTATAGAAAATTAAAAATTAAAATTATTATGAATATTTAATGCTTTTGGCAATTTTAAATATAGAATTAAAAAGCCAACGTTAATATCTATATCAACTTAAGAATTTTTTCCAGTATTTTCTAGAGCTTTTATCACAATTGCTTTTTCTGCATATCAAGTTTTGCTCTGCAGGACAGTTTCAAAAGAAATTTGCTTGTAGCTCATCAAGATATCTCTTGGTAAGTTCTTTGTTGCTTTTGCAGGTTCATTTATAGCTATTTTGAGGGAAGGCATCTTTAGAAGGTAGTGGTATTATGTTTATATATATGCAAATCTTATATCCCTTAGGGCCTTAAAATTCACCAATGGAAGATTTGGAATTTGATTGAAATAAAAACTCATGAAATTATTGTTTGTACAGCTGCTTTCAAGCAGGGACCAAAATCTCATAGAAGGGTGAATGAATACATTGTTGTTGAGCCAAGCTCAGAAGTTTCTTCAGTAGTGTTTTACAAAATATAAAATCATTACATGTATTGGATCTTTGCCCTTGCCCTCACCTCCCCACATTCTTTTCTATTTTTCTTCTTTCATGGTCTCCTTTCTCTAGAAGGGCTGAATACATATTTTTTAACTTTATATAGAGAAAATTTAAAACTATTTTTGTTTTCTTATAAGACTTAAGTATAGGTAACCTTAGAGTGATATTTTAAACCATCATATTAGGTTCTGAAATGTGAGAAAGCACAATGTCCATGTATCTATCTTTTATAAAGTACTGTTTGTGAAAGTAGGCTTTTTAGTAGGAATTTAATAAGAAGAATCATAGTGCTAAACTTCATTAACTGTTCATTTGCCAGCAATAGGAATATCATATTAAAAAGACTTAGAGTTTGGATTTGGCACATATAAGTTAATTCTTAAATTCTTAGCAAGCAAATAGTTTGTTGAGAAACATGATAGAGAAGTTAATTTATTGCTGGAGAGGCAATGCTGCTTTTGTACAAAGGAGTTATCAAAACAGCACAGTATTAGCTAATACTGCCATCCCACCTGTGCTTATTCATATGTATCTTTTTATAACTGTTTCCTCCTTCCTTTTTTATTATCAGGCAATTATTATTCTGACCACTGGAAATAATTTAGAGTCAAGAGGGAATGGAGGGAAAGAAGTAATTTCTTTCTTTTTTTTTAAATTGAAAAAAGATTTTTCTCTAATAAAATACATCCAGACCACAGTTTCCCTTCCCACTCCTCCCAATCCCCCAGCTCTCCTCTCCCCCAGATCCAGTCCTCCCCTTCAGGAAGGAGCAGGCCTCCAAGAGACAACAACTTACATGACAAAACAAGATACAGTTTGATTATGCATAAGCCCTCATATCAAGCCTGAACAAAGCAACCCAGTAGGAGGAAAAGGGTGTCAAGAGCAGGGAGAAAGAGTTAGAGGCAGCCCTGCTCTCACTGCTAGGAGTCCAGCAAGAACATCAAACTAAACAACCACAGCATGTATACAGAGGACCTAGTACAGACTTAGGCAGGCCCCTTACTTGGTGGCTTCTGTCTCTGTGAGCCCATGTGATCTTTGCTCAGTTGATTCAGTGGGCCCAGTTGTCTGTGTTTTCTATTCCCTCTGATTCCTAAATCTCTCCTTCCCCTGTTCCACAATGTTCTTGAGCTCTGAGAAGAGCAGTAATTTCTAATGACATCCTTCAATTTTGATCCTCCAGTAGACATTGATTGTAATAGAATGCTTATGTAATGAAGGAGAATTTTACTGAACAGAGAAGAATTGTAGGAAATATTGAAAGATGGGTATTTTGGAGCTTTTGTCAGAAATGATTGGTGAGAAGGAACATAAATTTGTATCGTTTGTGCTTTCTTTCCTATTTTTTGAAGATCTCCCACTACACCATTTATAATTGATGGTAACAATATTGGGAAGGATGAGACTAATTATTGCTCATTTAGGCTGGCGAATTTCTCATCGCCAGGCTTTTAGTGTTTTTTTTAATATCCTTAAAATATACAATTAAGGATTTATTCAAATAAGCATAATCACAATTAGTTTGGAGTAGCTTTTTCTTCTCTTTAATTTTGTCTAGCGAAAAATGTTTTTTTGTGTTCTATACATTTGTAGTATGTACTTGTTGATTCTTTTTGTGTCTTTATGTATTTTGTTTTTATCTGCAATTGAGAATTTATAGATACTTAGAAACATAAGCCTACTTATGTCCAAGAATTCTACTAATACTTATCATTATTATTCTATTTAGTAAATGCATAACTTTAAAAAATATAAAGAACAATTTTATGTTTTGCCTTGGACAACAAAACCAGTGTATTCCTTGTAATTTCTGAATAACAGAAATGCAAACTCCCATAGCAAACCCCAGACAAAATGAGTAATAATCTAGTTTATTCCAATCTCCAAATGTTTTCTACGCACATATAATTTGAAAACAAGGTTAATAGTTTTGAGTAATCAGAATTATATTAAAGATATTTCACAAACTTCAGGGAAAAATTAGGCTTCAAGATATATCTTGTGTAATAGAATAAAATGTGTTATAGCTAATTAAATTATATTTTATTACATATCGATTCTGATACATAATGTAAAACAATGCTTATATTTTTAAACACCCTAACAGAAATAGTTATTGGATTAATGTAGGCCTGTTTTTTTCTAATTATAAATCCTCGCATATTATGAAAGAAATATTTGTAGCTTCATTTCAGTTGTAACTTTCAGCATAACATGATTTTTTAGTGACCAGTAACAAAATATACGTTTACTGAAATTAAATCGGGCCTTATATTTTAGAGTCTATTGTAATCATAAAATTATGATGCCAGTCATGGGGTTCTTTTCTTTTTGTTATTTGCCCCCAAGAGATTATTGAACAGTAATAATGTTTACATCATTTGTCATAGGAAAATGATTGTGTAACAGAGAATTTGGCTTTAAACTCTGAATTTAAAATTATGAATAAGATTTCTATCATGGTAAGGCAGGATCCTGGGAGATGTACTGCTGAGATAAAGTTTAATAATGGATGAGGTCATTTGTTTTTACAGTTACTTTACACCACCAAGAGTTTCTTTTTGTTGAGGCTATTTTAATCAGAAGTAATGAGCCTAAGTTAAAATGATGGTCTGTAACCTAAAGGTAAAATTTACCTCTATATTAACATACTTCTAGATGCAGCGTTTTAAATGAAATTTGAGAATATGAATATGTCTAAATAATATCTTTTATTTATAGGTCTTTTTGTTCACTTACCTTACTAGGTAGATATTAAACATGATTATTAGGACTGATACATGTCTTTAAGAAAGACAAGTTTGGGAAAGATGGATGCTACAATAAATACAGTTGAAATAGCTAATTCAGTGATGGGACCAGGCTGGAAGATTATACATTGTATTAGTTTTATCATTGATATAATCACATATCTGGCCAAAATAACTAAAGTTACAAAAGATTAAGTTAGCTTATAGATTAAGAAGTTTCCTTCTGAGAATGGGGAGTTGGTTCGTGGTTAAGATAACTTGCTGTTTTGGCAGAAGACCCATGTTCTATTCCCAGCACCCTCATGGGCTCACAACTGTCTATAACTTCAGTTCCAGGGCATTTGAACTAGTCTTCTGACCTCTATTGGCAATAGGCATGTGTGTGATATACAGACAACACATGTGCACATACAATTTCAAAAACATAAAATGTAAAAGGCAATTTTCAGCCTGTAGTTCTTGGCTCTGGTGATTCTAGGTCATGTTAAGGGAGAACATGATTGCAGCAGGAACTAGTGACAGAGATCACTTCCTTCTGATGAAAAGGGGGCAGAAAGGACAGAGAAAGGACTGAGACTAGACCAAGCCACTGAAAATGCACACTAGCACTGACCTTTTTTCTCAAGCTGAGCCCCACCTTTTAAACATTCCAAAGTAGGATTCCAAGGACTCTCCCAAAATATTGTCACCAGCAGGAAACCGTACTTTGAATACCTGAATCTTTTATGGAGGAAGCTTTATATCTAAGTGTAATACACATAAATATAGCATTAGTGATGAGACATAAAATAAGTACTTAATATATTATCAACTTGTTACCCAGGAGATAGGTCTCCAAACAGCCACTGTGATTGATTGCCTTCATAGTTTGCCTCTGTTAATGTTTATAAGGGATTGTAAGTTAATAAATGTGAGAAGAACAATTTGAACTGTGGCCTGGACCATCATTCCCCAAGCAGGGCCTCATGACCTGTCTGAAATGCAGAGGGTAAGCTGAGCACTCCATTCATGCACTCAATATTCTTTGCTTCTTGACCATGGGTACCAGCTATCTCAAGTCCCCTTCTTTGTGGCTTTTCACAGTATTGGATTATACCTTTGAAATGTGAGCTCAACTAAATCTTTTTCTCACCCTAGTTGCTTTTGTCAGTGCATTTCATTACAGCAACATGAAAAGGAACTAAGCTTACATGGCATTTCTATAGCTCTAGACCTCCCAAAATGCTTCTTTATATCTGTTAACAATTAAAGGGAATTAATGTTTTGCTTAGTTATATTTTTTTATTGTGGTAAAATACAATATCAAATTTTCCATTTTAAAATAGGAATATAACATCAAATAGACTTTTTTTTGCAGTGCTGGGAATCCATGCTAGGCAACAATTTTACCATTGAAGTATAACCCCAGGCCTAGATATACTGTCATAACCATTTTAAGTGTGTACTCCTATCAAGTGTATTCCATTTTTGTGTAAGCATCATCACTATCCATTCTCAAAATTATTTTCATTTGCAGAATTGAAAATTTGGCACATATTATAATTCCCTGTTCTATCTCCTCATCTCCTGACAATTATTATACTTTGTTTCTATGAACTTTACTGTTCTAGATGGCTCAACTACATATAAATATCTGTCCTCTATAAATATCTTATTTCACTTAGTATTATATTCTCAAGGTTTATTCATATTGTGCCATCTATAACCACACCTTTTCTCTTAATGTTTGAATTGAAAAATTCTGTTAGTATACCATATTTTCTATACTCATTATATACCTGTATTTACTTGGGTTTCGTACTTCTTTTGTATATTGTAAATAATACTGCTACAGAACATTGGAGGTACAATTATCTTTTCAAGCATCTTCTATTTGCATTTTGTGTATATAGCCAGAAATTGAGTTACTAGATATACTTGTAATTGTATTTTTTTTGTAGAACCCTCCACCAAATCATTTTTACAGTGGCTGTAATACTACATGAGGATTTCAATAAGGCAATCTTGTTTTCATTTGCATTGATAGTAACCAAAATGATAGGTGTACAGTAATATGCTATTGTGGTTTAATTTTCACTTCTCTGGTGATTAGTGATATTGCACACTATTGTCCTATGTTACTGGCTATCTGTAAATACCTTTGGAGAAATGTCTGAGTTATTTGTTCATTTTAACCATTTTTTTGTCTTTGAGTTTAGTCTCATTTATTCTGAAAATTAATAGCTTGTTATAAGTATGATTTACAAGTATTTTCCCCTGTGTGGGTTCTCTTTTCTCTGTATTAATACTTGTCTCAGGCATTAATAGGCTTGGGGGGACAACTTTTTCCAACCCATATGCATTCACAGGATAGATGGTTGATGGGGGTAGCACTCCCTTGCTTACTACATCAGGGATGGCTCACCCACACCTGTGCCCACAGTGTTGGCTCCATTATGCTTCCCAGGACAAGTGCAGGGCCTGCATGCTCTTCCAAGTGTTGTAGATGGTGGTGGTCAGGGACAGCTTTCCTGCTCTTAAGACCACAGGGCCAGCTATCCCACCTACCTGCCTTAGCATTGATGGTGGTGGGGGCTTCTCTTTCCAGTCCATGCCACAATATGGCAGATGAGGGGTGGAGCTAGATCTCCCCACACTCACTACTTGGGGTCTGTTTCACACACACCTCCACCAATGGGGTTGGGTCTCTTGTGTTGCCCAGGTTAGATGCAGGGGCAATATATTTCTTTAAGAAATTCTTTTGCCGAGTTAAGGATCAAGAATCTTATATGAAAGATTGACTTGGTTTTACCTATTGAATGGTTTAAATTATATATAATCATATCTGCTCCTTTACCTTAACTCTAGACCATTTAGAGTCTATGTTATAGTGCTTTGCACACTTTAATAAATCTGAATTCTTCATTGCTATGTGCTAGTTTGTATCATTGTTATTTTAGTTCCCATTATTTGGGTAACCATATTTGTGTCACTTTCAATTTTCATGGTCCTACTGAATTTTGCATATGCAAATGACACAATTAAATGTGTTTTGGTAGAAATCACAATTTAAACAGTTTTAACAAGGTCTTTAAATGGGAAATGTTTTTGACATTAATGACTGGGATCATCAAAATGGTTACTCTGGAGGGCTGTAAGCAATCCTTTCCACTGTTCCTCTATTTTCAATTCACTGTAGTATTTGAAAGCAGGGTAAACAAACTTGCCTTAGAGCCCTGCCATACCATTCATAAAGTGTAGAATCATAGGCATGACCCCAAAATTTCAGATTTCTTACTATAAAATCAAGGTAGCCATATGCATCTAGTAACTTTGTTATAAAAATTAAATGAGAAAATATTTGTACAGTACTTAGATTAGTGCTTGGTAAACAGTGAACACACATACAAATATATAAAAAGAAGTATTGCTTCTCAGCTGAAAGCTATTGAAAGCATAGTCTTTTGCTAAAAGAAATTAGGAGAAAGTTATTGAGTACAGGCTGAGAAGAAACTTGTTCTCTTCTATTTTATGTGGTTTTCTTGAGAATCCATGTGAAAATGAATTGTGTGTTACTTGTTAGATAGTAACTGTTTATGCAGATGGGTGACTGAATGATGGCATTGACTAAAACAAAGAAGAGTTTCCCAAGTCATCATGTATTGTGTTGGTTTCAGTGTTGTCTAAAGACAGTGTTTTCCCTTTCATTCATTTGAATGCAGATTTAGAATATGTGTCTATCAGGTACTTTACAGTTTCCTAATTTCCTGGAAGTGTGCTAGCATGTCATTTTGTTCTTCGTTGTTTTAACTAGCATTGTTTTCACCTGTGTGAAAAAGAGTATGCTTCTGTTACCTAATGTTATTTTGGCGCATATGAATAACTATAATGTTCTCTGCCCATTATGCTGCCTTTTTTGCAATAATATAATCCACTTTATTGTTGGATTTTTTTTTTAGTCTTTAGATGGCCTGATGTAGTCAGAACAGATCCAATCTCAGATTCTCTAGGACCAGGTTTTAGTCCTGATTCTCTTGTCCATTACTTAAGATGTATACCTAGGGAGTTACTTAATCTTGCTATTTTAATTTATTTTTCCCAATGTAATAATTTTTATTAATTATTTGTGAATTTGGTACAGTACACCCCAATCACACGAACTTTTCATTGCTCCCAGGTCTACCTTCCCATCCTAGAAACCCTTCCCTCTTCAAATTTAAAAGATCAAATCCCATTTCACATAGAGGGAACCTCCCTCAGTCTAGATACATGGGGGAGGGCCTAGGCCCTGCTCCAAATGATATGACAGACTTTTTGTTTTATAAATTTCCAATGAACCTTCATATACATTTATACAGTGATCTGTGTTTAAGTGGAAGTCTCTCATCATAGTCTACCTGTATTTGCACCTATCTCCTCCTTACTTCCTCTGTTTCAAAACAGATGAATGGATCTTGTCTACATATAAATATTTTCAAGTGTCTGACATCTTAATGAAAGAAAACCAAACAACCCATATTTTCCAAATACCTTTTTTCTTGCTTCTCTTTTGAAGACTCCTCAACTCATTCAATGCTATCTTGTTTCCTTACCATGAGAACAACACTCAATGAAGAGAAATCATAAACAGCGTATATTCTATTATTATATTCTTAAACTTTCTTTAAATAAATTTAGTTTGTGGTCTTCCAGTACTATTTTTCTTTGTTTCACCACTGCTATGTGAGTATTGTGAGGGCTAAAATTATTCCACTTGATACAGCAACATGAAGATAACTGTATGTTGTCAGGATCCAGACTGCTTTTAGGACTACCCATTTTTCTCTCTTGAGGCTATATATCTCTGCTACAGGGACTTTGTTCACTTGGTATATATATTTTAACCATATCTTTTTTCCTCTCTATTTACTAATGATTTCTGCTCCCTCATATTTTCTGATAAAATGGAGTACATTGTAGAATTTTATCTCCCTTTTTTATATAATCGGTACCACTTTAACCATTTAGTTTGTGGTAATTATTTCATTTTCATGATAATCCTTCCGATTTGCCATTTATACCAGTCTGCTTTTACAGTCTGTAGGCTGGCCAATCACTTATTAATTGTCATGGACAATCTTGAAAAAAAAAAACATTCTTAAGAGAATAAAATCTAATGTGAGTATATACTATGAAGAATTAATTCCAGATAATAAGAGATTAGGGAATTCATTTCAGCTTAAGGAAAAGAAAAGAAAGGATGGGTGCTTATATCTAAATGGATGACAGAGAATACAGCAGGAAGGAATTCAAAGTTTTTCTTAAATTTATCTTTAAGATAGCAGAACTTTAAATATGAAATAATAGAAATTTATTGAAACAAACTAGTTTTCAAATTATTGAAGTAGCTCTATGATGATAGAGTATAGGAAGAGAGATTCATTGGGCTTATATAGAAAGAATGAGGCCCTTCCTTCTGAAATGGTGCTAAAGGAAAAGAAACAGTATAGTACATATAACTGTGGAAATAGGGGCACCTGTTTATATTCATTATTCTGGGTATTTTTCTGAAGTTAGAACTTAGAGAAGTAGGTTTTTCAGTGATTACCTGGAAGGTTTGAGTAGGAATAGAAATCTAATAATGAAGAACATAATTATTTTTTTCTATAGATAACATATAGGTTGAGAAGAAATAGATGATTTGAGTAATCCAACGTCAAAATGGATTTAAGCTGTGACATGGTGGGAGTTATTGCTTTTCACTATCAATTGTTTTATTTCAACAGTTTCTTTTGTATTTTGTTCTTTTTAATTTAATTTTGTAGGTCTTGATGATTGTTTGCAGCAGTATATTAAGAACTTTGAGAGGGAGAAGATCAGTGGAGATCAGCTGCTACGCATCACACATCAAGAACTAGAAGATCTGGGAGTCAGCCGTATTGGCCATCAGGAGCTGATCTTAGAGGCAGTTGACCTCCTGTGTGCACTGGTAAGGATTGAAACCAGTTGGAAAGAAAACCATTAATGTCTATTTTCCACTCTCCATTAATTTGACTTTTTCTTTCTCTCTCTCTTTTATTATAATCTAGATATGGGTGGGGAAAAATCTCACTTTTAAGTACAATATTTCTGTACTAAGTATAGTATGTATATTCTTATTTGATCTATTAGTGAAAAATGCCAAAGAAGCGTAACTTTATCTAGTAATATTTTATTGCATCAACTGAAAATTAAATTGGAGTTTAGCAATGTTGTTTTATATACAAGTATATGTAATCAGTTGTAAAATCAAATTTTTCTGAACTTTGAAATATTTAGTTATCATGTTTTTTAAAAGCTTTAAAACATTATTTAGATATTTCCACACATAATCAGTGAAAATAAAATATCGTTACTTTCTTCAGTGAACGAACAATAAATATTAAGTCAAGAGAAATGAATGTCAAATCTTCCTCAGCTTGTGATAACACATTATTCTTTTTTATGATAATATTTTTAATTTAAATTTGAAACAAGCTTGTTTTACATGCCAATTGCAGTTCCCTCACCCAGCCCTCCTTCTCTATCCCCCAACCCCCATCCCATCTCCTTTCTGTTCCCTAGGGAGGGATATTAGATATTCTGGTATTAGATATAATCATAAATTTCCTCCAGATAGAGTAAGGTAAAACTAACCTGAGTGGTTTAAATTCTTCTGATTATTTATAAGACAAGAGAACTATGTGAATACAAACAAAAATAAGATCTATATAATGCTATAACCTGAATTTGAATATTGGCTTAACTAGTTACTGAGAATTAATGAGCAAATCATTTCACTGTAGCCATAGTTTGTTTAAAGCTGAGATAATTATACCATCTCCTAAAATAAGGAATTATGTTTTTATAGTGCCTAATTCAGTGTCTAGCACACAGTATATAGTAAACTATTATTGAGATGATGACTAACGAAATCAAATTGATAAATTAAATACAGTTCAACTGAAGTGTCAATTTGTATATGGAATAATTTTTGAGCTGTGAATAAGGCTTGATTTTTGTCCCTTTGTAAAACATATTTGAGGAAAATAGCATGTAAATAATCAATTCTAATAGTGTGATGACCAAAATATAGAATATGTGGTAAATATTGTGGAAATACAGAAAAAATAAAATAACTGTTTTTACTGAGCTACATGGGTGCATAGTGCATAATCAGCGTAATAGAAGTTGAGTATTATTAGCGGGTAGAGGAAGCAAGATAATAGTATTCCACATAGATGAAATAATGGATACACTTACACACACACACACACACACACACACACACACACAGGTTGAGGTTGATTGATTGAGACCAGAATATGGACTTACAATCTATCTGAATCTGGTTGAAGCCATTATGCCTGAAGCAAAACACTATACTAATGGTAAAAAGAAAAAACAAGAGAGGGGGGCATACTTTAGAACACTAATCTCCAAATTCATGTCTGGCTGGCCTAAAGTTACTGTAGAGGTAGAAGTATGTTGTAGAGGTCTAATAACCTAGCACAGCAGTTTCTCATTACTGAATCTTATGGCATTTTTAGTTCTGTGTTTCAGAGCTTGATGTTCATATAACTACAAATACACACACATACATGTATATATATATGCATATATATATATGTGTGTGCACACATATATATATATGACAAAAGTGGCTCCTCATGTGTGACAGCCTCTTGCACTGTCAGTTGGGTGAATGAAAGATGGAATGATTGACAAGGTTAGGTGCAGTTCATCTAGACTTGTAGACATTTGGTGTTCGGCTCATATATTAGCTTGGCTAACCTAAACCTACTTTAAAATTAGTGTGTAGGCTGTTTTAAAATTTAGCCATGGAGCTGTGCTGAATATTTTCATATGCTAAGTTTTATAACCTCTACACTTGAAGCTTCAGCATCTTCTTGTAGCATAATTTGAATACTTCATCATATAGTTAAACTTTCTAGAAGATGGCACAGAGGAAAGATAATGCCAAAATATTAGATTCCTTTGTTTTTCTGTGTTTGCTCAGCAGGCATCTGGTAATATACTGCAGATATTGGACTTGCTTTACATCTTTTCCAAGAGGCTACATATCAGCTGGTCAGAAGAATAGACATTGTCTAGTGAATCCAACAGCTGTTTTCAAGTGACTCTAAAGCATATTTATGAGCAGAGAATTCTACTGTACTTGCATTGTGATTTTAAATTTGGGAGGCAAGCTACCTCATCAACAAATTGAACTGTCTTATCTCACTGGTTTATGCTGTCCTTGCTACTTTTTCTTTTCTATTTGTATCGTCTTTCAGCAAGTGTATATTCATCCTCAAGGCATGCTACCAGTGGAAATGCCAACAGGAAAATACATGGTCTGTATCCCCAGTATCCCGTTAAAGAAGACAAAAGTTGATAAATACAATATAGATTTAAAAGCAACACCAAGAATCATTGGGAAGATACTTCCTGAGCAAAAAACAGATATTAGTTGGGGACTAGAGACATGGCATAAGTGTTAATTAAGAGCACTGACTTCTCTTCCAGAGTAAGATTCCAGCACCATAGAAGCTTTACAACGCCTATTCCAGAGGGTCTGATATCCATTTCTGACCTCTACAGGCATTGCTCACATTGCTACACAGAAATACATGCATACAAAATACTCATATATATATTGCATAAAATAAAAACAAAACTTTAAATTAAAAAAATACCTAGTGTAGTAGTACATCAATTTAAGAAAAGAACTTATCTGGAAAGAAGTAAATTCATGTCTAAAGACAAGTGTTAAGGAACATGGAGTGATTAGGAGAAAATGTTGGTTTGCTTGTTATTATGATATATGACAAGAAGAAAGGTCACTACATATTCTGTCACGTAATTTTTTTTAACTTATTTCTGTGGTTATCCAGTTGTCTCTCCCAAGGAAGATATTCTTGTCTAATTAGTAGTATTTTTCTTTAATTTAATGTAGTTAGCATGTACAGGCCATTAAATTAACATCTTAGTGAAAGGAACTTCCAGAGAACTATGAGTGCTTCTATTTATTTAGTAAATATTTTCATATTTACATTGTCATTGACTCTGAAGTTTCTGATACTAATGTAAAGAAGATAGAAAAATTACTGAATTTCTTTTGTTTCTTTTAAGCAATGCTGTTTTTGTCTCGTTTTGTCTTGTTTTGAAGCTAGTGCTTATGGGGAATAATTATTGTAGCTGCTAACAAAATCAAGGATTTATTCAGTAATTTTCCATTCTAATACTATTGAGCATCATATATATTATTTATATGTACTCTTTCAAGCTATGATACTATAACATTCTTAAAGTACAAATATTATCTGTAACAGTAAAAACATAAAATATGAAGTTTATTTCATAGCCCTTAGTTTGTGTGCTGACAATGTATTTTTATTGGGAATTATAAGGGAATTAATTGATTGGTAATCATAATGATCAAGATAAGAATGATTTTCATTTCCTCTTACATATATTTTTCATATAATTATTTTTGTGAAAAAAATGATGTCTGGAGTTGCTAAGATTTTGTTTCTTTGAACCGTAATTGCTTAACTTAGTCAAAATAATCTGCTTTCTAAAAACTTTCATTAAAGCAAGCCTTTTAAAATTCAGTATTTACAAAGAAAAGTATTATAAATTGGAATACCTGCTGCATGGCTCATTCAAATTAAGAACTCATTAAAATGAAATAGACATTGTAAATTTTTTTGGTGTTAATGTTGGATTTTTAGTTAGGTGTTTGATAACAATTTGTCACTAATGAGGATTTAACCAACCTTATTTTCTAAAATGTTGAATGTGCTCCTTCATTTCTTTCATACATAACATTTTACTTTTACATAATTAAAAGGGACATATAAATTTAAGGCTAATTTACTAAGACTATTTATATTGATTTCTTTCTAAATCATGACAGTTCCTATTGCACATTTTAGTGGCCAAGTATATGAACGCATAGGTAATAAATAGAACAAAGAACGCAGTATATCTCATACACAGGTTTTTGTATTCTTGAAGAAATCCTTTCAATAACATCTACCTAGGTTAAGATTTCGATTGCTGTGATGAAACCCTATAACCAAAAGTAACTTGGGGAGGAAAGGGTTGTTGTTTGTTTTTGTTATACTTTCATATGACAGTTCATCATTGAGGCAGTCAGGGAAGAAACTCAAGCAGGGGCAGAAACTTGTGAACAGTAGCAGATACAGAGGCAGTTAAGGAATTCTGCTTACAGGCTTGTTCTTCATGGCCTGCTCAGCCTATTTTCTTTTACTTTTTCTTTCTTTCCCTTCCTCCCTCCTTTCCTTCCTTCCATTTGTTTTTCACAGGGTTTCTTTGTGTTAACCTCCCTGGCTGTCCAGGGATTTGCTTTGTATTCCAGGCTGGTTTTGAACTCACAGAGATCCGCCTGTCTCTACCTCCCACCTCCTGAGATTAAAGGTGTGTATAGCTACTGCTTGACCACCGCCTATTATCTTATGATAGCCACGACCACCAGTACAGGCTTTCATGTGGACAGCTAGAGTTTATGCAGTCATTTTCTCATTTGAACTTTCCTGTTCTCAAGTGACTGGTTTGTTTCAAGTTGATATAAAAGCTAGCTAGAACATCTTTATTATAATTGTTTTCCTTAATATCCCCAAACAGGCATTTGACTGTGGGCTCCACTAAACCAGAAAGCTGTCTTATTAATTTGTAATTCTAACATTTTCCCACCATTATATAGTAATTATTTACCTCTGTAAATTCTTTTTTATATGAGTAATTTTTAAATAATGGAAATATTGACATTAAGTATATTATTCTTTGTTTTATTTTCAGAATTATGGCTTAGAAACAGAAAATCTAAAAACTCTTTCTCACAAGTTGAATGCATCAGCCAAAAATCTACAGAACTTCATAACAGGGAGGAGAAGGAGTGGCCATTATGATGGAAGAACCAGCAGAAAATTGCCAAATGACTTTCTGACCTCAGTTGTGGATCTGATTGGAGCAGCCAAGAGTCTCCTTGCTTGGTTGGACAGGTACACTCTGCTCCATGTTTCATAAGTAACTCCTCTTTATACATCAGTTTGTACCAGAACATTATTTCATATTTTCTTATGAAAACATTAGGCAGATAGAGGAGTAAAATAATAAATACCTGGTAATGATTCATAATAGTTTTGTGTCATTATCATGTAGATATGAATCTTTTGTAAATTTTTCTATGAAAATAGACAGTCACTACTTTATGTCTGTCAAGCACAAAATCCCTTTGCTGTTTTATAAACAAAATTACTCTTTGCCTGTCATAACAAAATGTAGAGTCTCTCCTGTATTTCTGCATTTCTTTTGGTAATGACTATATTGAAAGAGCAATGAGTATGTAGATACTACTACTTTGTTAGCATGCACTGATTGTCTCCTTGGCCTGGATTTGTACATTTCTCTTGGAATGTATATCATAGTATAAAATTTATAATCTGAAATAGAAAAGATTAAATTTTTATATTCGGTTGGATATTGTCATTGACTTGGATTACAATTAAAAATAGACTGAGTTCTCTATTTTCATAATTCATGGTATTACCGTGTTGTGGTTGAATAACCTCAGAAGAAATTCTGATAATTTATCTTTGCCAAAATTCCTCCACCAAAGAACATCAGTAAGATACAAATTGACTTTTTGTAGGTTGTAGGTCTCTGGACATTTCTCTAGAGTCAGTATTCTTTTCAAGCCTATAATGGCACCCTCTTTTATGGTCTCTCTCTCTCTCTCTCTCTCTCTCTCTCTCTCTCTCTCTCTCTCTCTCTCTCTCTCTCTCTCTCTCTCTCTCTCTCTCTGCCATTCCTCCCCTGACTCACTCAATCTTCCTAGTCCCATGTGCTTTTCTCTCCTCCCCTTCTCTTTCTCCTAGCCCCTCTCCACTCACTGCCCACCCACTCCCAATATGCTCAGGAGATCTTGTCCCTTCCCCCCTCTGTGAGGGACCTTGTATGAATCTCTTAGAATTCTCATTGTATCCTAGTTTCTCTGGCAGGGTGAATTATAGGCTGGTGATCCTTTGTTCTATGTCTAAAATCCATATATGAGTGAGTACATACCATGTTCCTCTTTTTGTTACTGAATTACCTCATTCAGGAAGGTTTCTTCAAATTGATTTTTTAAAATGAGACCTTATATCTAAAATAAATGTTTCATTGTTTGTTTGTTTGTTTGTTTATTTATTTAGACAAGGCCTCACAATATAACCTTGGCTCTCCCATATAGACCAGGCTGGCATGGAAAGCACAGAGATCCACCTGCCTCAGTCTCCCAAGTGCCACAATGCCCAGCTAGGTATTGTACTCTTAAAGTATCAGTTGATTTTTACCTAGTTTTATATCATCTATATCAATGATATTAAATCCTGATTTGGATACTAAGCTATATATTACCAGATTTTGAAAAAATAAAGAAAAATGTATTTTCAACACAGTATAACATTATGAAATTTTAGTTATACCTATATAAACTACACTGATCAGTTGTTTAAAGTAAATGTATTTCTAACATATTTGAGAATTTTATATATTAGAACTATACTTATGTCATTTCTACTCCACACTCTCCTCCCTCTAATTCTTGCAATGCCCCTCTCAACTTCATGACTTCTTTATTCTTGTTATACACAGATACACACACACAAACAAATATAACCTGTTGAGTCCATTTATGCTACTCAAATATATACATATTTGGAGATGACCACTTGGGATTGGATAATATATGAGGGTCTTATTTTTTTAAAGTATAGACTATAAATAGGATGACGATAAATATTACCGAGCATTTATCTGTGGCTGTTGAATGCTTTGGGCATTATGTCAAGGATTGGTATAGCTGGTGATGTGGTAGATTTAGTTTTAGTTTTTCACTTCTAGTCTGGCTGCACCAGTTTGTATTTCCATCAATGTGGATGAGGTGAGTTGTTTTGTTGGTCTTTGCCAGTCTGACTTGGGTGAGATGAAACCTCAAACTTGTTTTAATTTGCAATTACCAGTTGCTGAAGGTGGTGACAACATGAGGTATTTCTTAGATATACCCCTTTGTTAAATGAGTCTGTTTTAATTTCTATATATAATCTGGCTATTAATCCACTGCCAGATGTGTTGCTGACAAAGATTGTCTCTCATTCTGTGGGCTTCCTCTTTACCCTGTTGATAGTTTATTTAGCTATGCAATAGCGTTTTAGTCAATCGTTGGCCTCAATTCTTGGGCAAATAAAGTCCTAATCAGAAAGTCCTTTCCTACACCTGTACCATGTTTTATGCAAGGTGATAGATACGAGTCTAATTTCATTCTTTCCCATGCAGACACCCAGTTTTCACAGTGAATTTTTTTGGCACCTTTGTCAAATATTAAGTGGCTGAAATTATGTATGCTCATGTTTGAGCCTTCCCTTTTGTTCTATTTTTCTATGTGTCTTTTGTTGATGATACCATGTTTTTATATTATTTTACCAATTTTATATTTTTTAATTTTTGTGATTATAATATTACAACAATATTTGTCCCTTCCCTCCAAACTTTTCCATACACACCTCCTCTCTTTGCTCTCTTTAAAACTCATGGCCTCTTTTTAAATTAGCTATTACTACATGCATATCTGTTTATGGACATACATATATAATACTAAATGCAGTATGCTCTGTCTGTGTAATGATACTTGTATGTATGTTTTTTCAAGACTGACAATTTGGTATAGGACAACAATAAGTTGGTGTGCTTTTCCTCAGGGGAGAGAATTTCTCCCACTTTCAGTATTCCTTAGGTGCCTATAGTTTGTTGTGTAGAGTTGGAGCCTTGTGAGCTTTTCCTTATTCACTTTGGCATATCTATTGGTGGTAGTTCAGCTCATGTTTAAGCAGTCATGTTTGTGAGAGTTTGTGGGTGCAGCTCCTGACATTACTGGGATACACAACCTGAAGTCTGTAATAAGCAGTATTCTTTTTGCACAGAATTGCTTTAGCTATTTAGTGTCATTTCTAGTTTCATATGGATTTTTAGGTTGATTTTTTTTTCTATTTCTGTGAAGAATGCTGTGGCTATATTAAATCTAATCTGTAAATTGCTTTTTGTAAGGTAGTCATTTGTACAATATTAATTTTATTGATTCATGAATATAGGTTTCTTTTAGTTTTCTAGTATCTTTCCCAAGTTCTTTCTTCAAAGATTTGGATTTTTCAATGTAGAGGTCTTTCACCTCCTCTCAGCTCCTTTTTTGGTTTTATATTTTTGATGACATTGTGAATGAGAGTATTCCAATGGTCTCTTTCTCAGTGTGCTTGTTGTTCATATCTAAAAAGGATACAGATTTTTGTAAGTTGATTTTTACACCCTGCCATATTGCTAAATATTGTTTCTAGCATTTTCTTGTAGAATCATGATATCTCATGTATATCTTATCATCTACAACTGGAAACCATTTGACTTCTTCCTTTCCTGTTAATTTCCCTCACTTGAATTGTTGCTTCAGCTTGTGTGTCTAGCACTGTATTGAAAACAAGAGGGGTAGTGGACAGCCTTATCTTGTTCCTGATTTTAATGTGATTGTCAATTTTTCTCCAGTTAGGATAATGCTGGTTGTGGGGTAATCATATAGCTTTCAGTTAAAAATATTTTAAATTGCACCACAAAAAGAAAGCAGATGAACAAGCCATGGGAATTGAGCTAGCGTAAGCATCATTCCTCCGTTGCCTCTTCTTCAGTTTTGCCTCCACGTTCACATCCTGAGTTCCTGCCCTTTCTTCCCTTCATGAAGGAATGCTACTCTAAGATTATATAATCTCCATACATACAAATATAGTAAATGTTACCTCTGGTCAGTAAGATATGGCTTAACTGTTAATGCTTAAATAACACATCAGTTCTAGTTTTAGTTTTTCGTCACTACTATTTGCCCTTTAACTGTACATTTGTTCATCCCAAAATAAAATGATTTAAGCAAATTACATTATCTTTCTTTTTACTATACTATTACATAGAGTGATGAGAGAATTCCCTTGTTTCCTAATGGTAGGCATGAATGTACATATTCTAATTTTAATATGGAGTAGTTTTTGAGATTCTGTTGTATTATGTATTATTACATTTTATCATCAGTACAACTCTTGATAAGCATCAGTTCACCTCCAAGTACAAACACCCACAGAACTTCATAACATTATCCAATGACAGGTTTATGCTTATTTCATAGGAAGTGACAATATGACAAAATGCCTAAAGAAAAATAGCTTAGTGTGCATTACATGCTATGTCACATAGCAGTATTCAGTTAGCTTACAGGCTATTTGATATTTTGATCATAAAAATTAAATAAGTACATAAAAGCAACACAAAAAGATAAATTGTGATAACTTTTAAGTTCTACGGGAACTTTTATAAACTGAAAAAAAAGAAACGAGTACTTTTTATTTTTAATTACAGAAAAACTATAGACCGGCTTGATTATTAACATTGTTTAACAGCTTGACTTAAGAGAGAGAAAAAACACTGATCTCGGTGGCACATACTTTTAATCCCAGCACTGAGGAGGCAGGTTGATCTCTGTCAGTTCCAGATCAGCCAGGTTAGCCAGTCAAAGTTACCCACTGAGAACTTGTTTCAAAAAAAGTAAGAATAAATAAAATAAAATAAAACCAAATGAGAAGGAAAAAAAAAGAAAGTCTTGGCCTTACTAATACTAATGTTTTTTTTAGATCTGTGAATTTCAAAGATTCCTTGTTGTAGAATAATGGAGAAAACCATTGGTAGGAAAAGGAATACTACTTTGGAACCCTTTTCAGGTTTTAATAACTGTTACTACTGATGCTTCTTATGCTAACCACAATGGTGACTCTCTTTGGCATGAACAATTTTAGGAATACTTACTTAGTCAGAAGGATTGTCCTTATTATACAAGTAGGCAAATTAGGATTTAGAGTGATTAAATTAAAAAAAAAATGACGAGTAAATGGGGCTAGACCACGATAGATCCTGACAATCTGACTATGTAGTTTATCTTCTCCACTGTTACAAGATTTTAATTAGTGAAACAATAATAAGAATCAAGAATGTTCAAGTTGTTTGGGTAGATAGATAAGGCCTAGGGGCAGTTTAAAACTGGAGAGTCAGAGAATGGGGATATTTGAGGTGAATAATCCATGCCTGACTTGGCTGACCCAGTGAATAATCAAAATTGTCAAACACACTATTTAATAGATGTAAGGAATATATTCGAATATATTTTGATTCCCCTACTTGATTCTTTTCAAAAACCTTGGACCTTCCTAACATACTATATGACTGTACTTATAAATTAGAACTATAATATATCGTTGAAGACAGCAGATATTTTTCTTATACTTTGCTCACTGATAAAGTAGTTATCCAGAAAAGGTCTTAGCCTGTACTGTACACTTAATACATTTTTTGAAGGAATGGAGATATATGGGGTAAGAAATGAGCACTGTGGACCACCAGCAATTGAAAAAATTTTAGCTTAAGATGGGCATGGTGGTGCATGCCTTTAGTCCTAGCACTTCAGAGGCAGAGGCAGGAACTGAGTTCAAGGCCAGTCTGTTCTATAGAGGGAGTCCTGGGACAGCTAGAGCAATGCAGTGTAACCCCGCACCCAAAAAAGATGAGAAGTTTAGCTCATGAAAACAATTATTGAAGTGTGATCAGAATCAAAAGGAATTTGTGAAAATCGTGTCATAGGAACAAAAGAGAAAAAGAATTTGAAGGAAAAAAGACAGTTAAGCAATAGGGTCAAATGTTGCTAAGAGATTAGATAGGATAAAGTATGTGGTAGATTAGGAAATTGGGGTATTTGTGAAATATTTGGTTGAACATAATGTGAGAAAAGCTTCAGGACAGTTTTCTATTTAAACTTTTCCTGTGAATCAATTTTTTATCTTCAGTGATTATGGAAAAAGAATATTAAGACAAAATGCTAAATCTTAATGGTACATTGGAGAACTTGGACTTTGTTCCCTCCTTTGTCTTGGGTTGTAGGAGTATCTAATCAGTATTGCTCCTTGACCCACAGAAATTTTAGAATGTATGGATACCAACTTAAATATAATAAATAGAATGTTATCTACAGTGTGTTAGATGAAAAATATTTGTTTGTTTTCCTGATAAGCAGTATATACTTCCGTTAGATATTGTTAGTGGGTATGTGTTTATTATATATTTAATTTTCCATCCAATAATATATTTTACACAGCAGGAGTTCATTCCAACATTCCACAAACCCCCTTTTTTGGTGTATCCTGAAATCTTGAAAAATATTTTTTTTAACCTTTATTTTTATTTTATGTGTATGAATGTTATGCTTACATGCATGTTTGCACATCCTGCACATGTAGTGCCCACAGAGGCCAGACAAAGCATTAAATTTCCTGGAACTGGAGTTGTAAGCCACCATATAGGTGTTAGGAATTGAACCAGGACCTCTGGGAGAGCAGTAAGCACACTTAACTGCTGAAACAATCTGCTCTCCTAAAAATGTATACACATATAACAAAGCACAATCATTAAATGCTAGAAAAGTGAGTAGTATCCATGACCATTGTTGTGAATCTCGAAAGTGCACTGTAATGTATATGCTTTTGTTTTCTTTTCATTAACTACAATTTAATTAATTTTAAGTATAAAATTTCCTTATGAATGATGCTGAGCAAATGTTAAGATTTTGATTTTTTGAAATATATTTGATTTGTAAGGTTTAGCTATTACAATTAAATATTGCAAAGTATTTTGTCTTATTTAAAGTTCTTTATATATAAAATTGTCAGCTTAGATGTAATGGGACAATTTCATGAATATATTGTCCTTAAAAGCGATTGATGTAATGATAAACCGTGGGTAAATTTAATAAGTTAGTGTTTAACTGCATATTGCATATTGACTGGATTCAGACTTCTGTTCTGAACATTAGCTCCCACACACTAGTTCGCACACCTCACTCTTTCGTTGCTTCAGCAAGTCACTAAACGTTTATTTACCTTTGGTGTTGTCTTTTGTAAAATGAAAATAATAAAGGAATTCCTGTTTCATAATAGTTATTGTGAATATTAAGTTAGTATGTATGTCACAATCAGAATAGTAATTTACTTATAGTAAGCCATCAGTAACCATCAGTTTATTAGTATTGCTTGCTAGCCTTTAATTGTGAGTATTTCAAGTAAATGTCTTATTAAAATGTTAGGTTCCTTTGGAAAGTAAGTATTAAAATACTGTTTTTGATTAGGCTTTCCTTGTATGCCGTTTTGTATTAGAAATTGTGAAGGAGCCTTAAAAACAGCATCAAAGAACTAAAGATTTTATAGAAATAAAATTATATATTTCTAAATTTTAATTCTTAATTTCACTCATTTTAATCTAATTAAGTCCCAAATATTGTGTTTTATCACTATGTACACTTTAGAACAATTCATTTATATTATTCAAAATCTCATGTTATACTATTTTATTTTGATGATGTTCCAAAGCTGTTAATAATCATAGTCTTTGTTTTGTCTTTGTAGGTCACCATTTGCTGCTGTGACAGACTATTCAGTCACAAGGAATAACGTCATACAGCTCTGCTTGGAACTAACAACAATTGTGCAACAGGTATTGGCTAACAGTGTTCCCTTTGGTTAAATTAATAATTGTTTTATATGTGAAAAATGAGCAAATGATCCATAAAAAGAAAATTATATACTTTAAAAGTGTGTATGAATCATAAGTTTTGTTTATCAGAATATATAAAATAAATTGGAATGTCTACCTTCATTTTTATAAGATCATAAAATAGTCTGTGTCCCTTTGTATTATTTTTTAAAAAGCTCAACTAGAAAACAGAAGCATGGTATTTTGAGAGTGCAGATTAAAAAATATTTTTCCATAAAGAGGCATGATTTCCATGATATCATCCTGACCATCCAGATACTGAATATTTAAGACTTTGTAGGCTACATTGTATCTATCACAAATGTGTCTCTTATTTTAAGGCAAATATAGCAGGCAGGTATAAATGGATGTGTTTAGGATCCATTTCAGTCATAGCTATTGGCCTATGTTTAGTGTCGTGGAGTTCAGTGTGACCAACTGCTGTTTGATATCATGAACAGATGTTAGAAATTGAAGTGTTTGGGACACACTTCAAATGTATTACAGATAGGACCCAAGATCTTGCATCTTTGCAAATTTTTCTAGTAGGTGTTTTTGGTGATGTGCATTGACCTAGGGAATAGAGGTAATAGCAATAACATAACTTTATAGCTAATGTTTCCTCTTGTTATGACCTATCAGAAGCATTTTATTTGTTGGAAATCTTTTTTATACAATATATTGTGATCATGTTTCCCCTCCTCTTACGCCTTCCAGATCCCCTCACCTCTCAACCCATGCAATTTCAGCCCCTTTCTTTCTCTTTAGAATACAAAGAGCAACCAATAAAAACAAACAAACCTTATTCACAATATCAAAAAAATATCAGAAACATTTCTTAAAATTATTTTTCTAGAGTGGTGTTCTACATCTAGGCCTTTGTTTTCTAACACATTCTATGTGCACAAAGTAATAAAATACATAATTATTAACACTTTACTGTTATTTGGCAAAAATCTATGGTAACTATATTACACATATAATCTTTTTTTACTTATACATGAGACCAAAGACAATTAGAATATTGAACAATTAAAATGAAATTCATTGTTTTTAATTTTTGCACTAGAAGAATTCATACTTATTGCTATTTTAGTATCAAATTTGAAAATGTTTTCAAGTATATTTGTGAAATAAAAGTTGCTGTTTATTGAGTAGTGGGCTAACACTTTGTAGTTTTTATAAAATAAGATGGCAATTCAAAATGACAGCTATGAATTTGCTTGAAATCCTTGGAGATCATCAAGTAGTCATTGCTTAACTCACACATAATCAATGTTTTTTATTTGAAAAGGCAATACACAAAGGAATTTTGAACAAAAGATATATAAAGGGAAATAAAAATAGTTTTCTGTGTTTAGAATTCACAAATTATACAATTCACCTTTATTCTTAACCCTCAGCTATTATTTTGAGAAGAATGTGGAAATAATTTCTAGTGAATTTACATTTTTCTGCAGTGAAATACATTGGGAAAATGTAGTACATGTCAGATGTGGCTAGCCCACACATTCTGTGATTTTTAAGAGCCTGCTATGTAACTAGTACTTAATTGATTTCTTGCTTTTCACCAGATTTCATGGATGTCTGCTATTGACAGTTACTTTATATAAAACATACTCCATTATCTTATAGCCCTCAGACTTTTTGGTATTCTCAATAGGCTTTTCAAATAGCTTTGTTCTTTAGCTGAACATTCCACTTAAATATCTTATTATAAGGCAATAATGAGTTTGAAGTTTTGCAATTTAGAGGTTAGAAAACTTTAAGTAGACTAGAGAAGAGATTGTTTTACAGGTTGAACTTTAAGTACAACTGTCTTGTCCAAATATAAAATTACTAAAATACGCCAAATGTACTTAGAACACAGAAGGACTTTTTGTACCCTCCACCCACTATATACTCTATTTAAAAGATATGGCATGTCCTCTTAGAACATTTTGATCATACATTACCAGCTTCTGTATTTTAAAATTCGGTAGCTCATGACATTTTTCACAACTACTTCTACTTCTTGCTCATTTTCCCATCACATGTCCTGTTTGACGTGTCATCTTTAGAACAAAATTTTTATGTTCTAGGTTTTTTTTTTCCTTGATTTCCACACCCCTAACTTATACCTAGTTCTGTTGTTCCTTAAAAGAAACATTAAGTGCAAATTTCTCTTAATAATAAAGTGATGACATCCTGTTTTAATCTGTCTGGAAGATTAGACTGGATCACTTTTGAATTAGTCATCACAAATCTAAGCCCATTTTGCTATTTACAAATAAATTGGTAACTCCTTCCTATGGGACTCAAAGGAGCTAAGATGCTATTTCTGCATAACTTCAGTTTTATCTTCAAGAATTCCCATGTGTATTAACTGTATTCTAACTCATACAGATAAATTATCATTAGTAAAACAGACCTTAGTTTAGCTATTTGTCTTATGATTACTCTATACAATATGCCCTGTATAGCTTTCATCTCTGCCTTATTAAAATTATATCCTGTCCTTTAAGGATTCTGAGAAATGATACTTCAGTCATGAAACTTTTCTGATTTCCCACAGGTGTTTGTCTTCTATCGATATTGAATCTTTATTGTAATTTTGTTCCTACTATGATTGAAATTAAGTGTAACACTTTGCTGTTGGTTTTTTACTTTCCCACACATTGTTTACCTTTTTTCTGTAAAAGATTAGACTAGTCACTTGTATTATTCTCTTTTATCCTCTGTTTTGATGCATAATTCATTATTATGTGAGCAGAGGTAGAGTTCTTCATTGTTTTGTGCATAGCATTTCACATAGCTTTTGAGGCAGTTATATCCTATGAATAACAATTATCTTACTTTCATCATATGATAAACTCCTTGAAGACAGTGTCTTTATTACTTCATATATACTATTGATTAAAAATAAATTGATGGAACAGAATGATCCTCTGTGGCTGGCAGATGTTTATTTGTTTTTTGCAAAGAAAGAAAGAGAGAAAAAATAAAAAACAAGAATTACTCTTTTTATTTTGTTAATCATATTTTTAAAAAGCCTAGGGGCACCCATCACTTTAAATCTCTCTTCAGGGCTTGATAACATAGCTCAGTGATAGAGCACTTGTATATATATGGTACTACTTCAACCCTCAATGCTATAAAAACAAAAAATAAATAATAATTGATCGCTTATCTTCATAACCATATTCTATGGCTAGCAAAAAATTATTTCTTAAATACCATATATATATACCTAATGATAACAAACTGTATCTTTTAGGAAACTTTTTATTAGTAGACAAAAATTATCTGAATTACTACACTGTTTTTCTGCTGTAAATAATACAATCTAGGATTTGCTGAGCTGTGTGTTCTGTTTCTGCCCCATAGTACAAATAGGAATGAGGACTGATAAATAAAGTCCTGAGATAGAATAGTTAACTGTTTATAGATTGTGAATCTATGGGCAAAATTTACTTTTCTATATTTTCCAAATTTCCAAAAGGAAATTTAAGGTATCAGAAAAGAAGGATTTTTTTCCACACTGATGGAATGTCAGTTTAAGTTTGTCAAAATAAACTTTCATAAACAAATCCTAAAGTTATATTTTAAAATAAATAACATACAGTTAAATCCAACAAATTGTATCATCCAGCCATTGTATTTATATACGTACATACATATATCAACCAAAGGTTTATTTGGAATCATATAAAGTACCTAAATATAGTAATTCAACTTTAGCTGACTCTTAAAAGGACAATTTAAATAAGTAAGGTATAGACTTTAAAAAATATCTAGGGCATGCATTTATTGCCAGGCTTTCAAGAACTCTCATCTGATGAGCAGTTTTTGCTTTGAAATATTCTGTGCTTAAAATGATTTTTACTCCACTTTAATTATTTTTATTCCCTTTGCAGCAAGATGAGCTAATCATTATCTAAAAATAAACTGTCATAAGTGGCTTTTCTCCCTTTCTTAACACAAAGGAGTAGTACAGTGAAGTAAGTGGAAAGTCTTATTGATGTTGGACACATCTATTTTGAATAATGTTAAAATTAGGAAAAGCACTATCAATTTCATTTGCAAATCTCCATTTGGAGGAATTTGCTTAGTCCAATTTAATCTATACCATTTTTACTTATTCTGTGTTTGAATAGGGTGAGTTTTTTGAAGCTTTTAAAGATATTTTCCCCAAACACTTTTGTTCCCTTCATAAAATTTGTTATAAAAACAAAAAAATGGTGAAATTTGTTTCTCAAATCTTAACTGGAAAGAATTCTCACAAAGAACTGAAGCTTCTTTTAGAGCCCTGTCAGAAAAATGAGACAGATTCCCACGCATTTCTTGTCAGCATTGAAATAATTGCATGATGCCTGTCTTCTTGGGTATCAGCCTAACCTAAAATAATTCTACTGTACCATTTTAATATGCTCCACTTTATCTACTGAGATTGTCACTAATTAAGAAATGAGCACTAAAGTGTCAGTTTGAAAGGTAAAGCCTTGATAAGATTGAGACTATGTGGGACAAGGAAGAAGAATGAAAGAAGTTTGTTTGGGGATATGTAAGCTAACTCTGCTGAAGATCAGTCCACACTGGAAAATTCATGTCCTGGCTTTTACAATTTGTAAGCATAAGTGATCACACCTAGCTCAAAGTTATTGGAAGCACCAACAAAAATGAGACATAAAATTGCCAAGAGAAGTCAAGTGAAAAGCAAGAGGAATGTAAGAAGAGATTTGATAAGAGTGGGGTAAAATATTTTTATTTAAAAACAAAATGTACAAACATTTTTCTCCCATTAGTGTCTTAGTTTTCTCAGGCAAAATGTACACTTAAATTTGAATTATATGATGAGAGAATAGTTATAAGTGTTGTAATACATTTTGAAATCAGATTTTCAGTTGTTAATTTCACTATGAAAACTTTCTCTTAAAATTCAGTTTCTGGCAAAATGATTTACATGAAATTATTTTTCTGTTTTTTCTTCTGAGCTTTATTTTTTTCTGTGTTCCATTTCTACCTGGCATAGTTTTTTGTTTTTGTTTTTGTTTGTTTGTTTTTACTTCACTAAGAATGTAAATTTAAGAAAAGAAAAAGGTATTATTTTGCTGATATACTTTAAATATCCATACTGAAGAATGTTTTATTTTGCTAGATAATCTCACTTAAAGTATATATTTGTGCTTTTTAGACTTTTAATGT
This sequence comes from Cricetiscus sungorus, assembly GCA_030556225.1. Taxonomy (NCBI): domain Eukaryota; kingdom Metazoa; phylum Chordata; class Mammalia; order Rodentia; family Cricetidae; genus Cricetiscus; species Cricetiscus sungorus. The sequence continues at coordinate 3,569,809 of JANBXA010000405.1, read as the reverse complement.
TATAATACCTTTTGCATAAGTGAAGTTAATTATTAAATTAGCTATCCTACAATTTTGATTTTGAAAGTAAAATACAAATGTACAAGTTGAGTATACATCCTTTAAAAATATAATCCAATTAAATTTAACTACTTTTTAATTTTTTTATTTTTTTAAACTTTTTTCTTACTTTTATTATTTTACATATCAACCCCAGTTCTCTCTCCCTCCCATCCTCCCATGTCCCCCCCATCTCATCCCCCATCTGCTCCCCAGGGAGGGTGAGGCTGTTCATGAGAGAGCATCAAAGTCTATGAAGTCATTTGGGGTAGGACCTAGGGCCCTCACTGTGTCTCTAGGCTAAGGGAGTATCCCTCCATGGGAAATGCATTCCCGAAATCTGTTTGCACTAGGGCTATATCCTGGTTCCACTGCCAGAGGCCCTATAGATTGGCTCTGTGGCACAATATATAGTACATTGGATTTCTAGTGACAAAATTTAACTACTTTATGCTATTTAACTTTGGGATTTTTAGATACCTGTGAAAAATTATAACTGTTATGGCAGTGAAGTAAAATTTGTGATTTATATTTGTAGACCATACATTTATAAATGCCTAGAAAACATTACATATTTAAACAATTTAGCCTATTATTTTAAGTTTTGAATTAATGACTTATTCAGAAAATTCATTAATTATAGCTGTCAGCCTACTTAATCATATTCCATGTATATGAATATCACTTCCTTTACTCTCATGAATACTTTGTATAACTTAGCCCGTATTTTATCATAAAATTCTGTAGTAGAACTTGCCTTGAAATAAATCTGAGCTTAATTGTCCTGGATATGCATTGGAAGAATGGCATTCACTTAGAGAAATTGCTCCAGAGTCCTGATATTATTAACCTGTAAAAGTTTACCATTAACTATCTTGTTAGATAGCAAGACTTTATGTGAGCATTTGAACATTTCATAACAACTTAATAAATGGCTTAGAATTATTAGCAAAAGAGACTTTGGAAACACTAAACTGAGCTAGTTTCTTGCTTATTAAAAAGCACAAAAGATTGGTACTCTGCTTCATTTGTCATGAACTGAAAAACATTTCTGAAAATGAGTGATTTAAAAGATTATCTGGAAGCTGGTGGATCTCTGTGAGTTTGAGGCCAGGCTGGTATACATGAGCTACATAGTAAGACCCTGTCTCAAAAAATTAAATAAAGAGGGAGTGGGGGGATTGATATATAAAATAAGATTGATTCTAAATTAAAAAAAATAAAAATTTACCCCCCAAAATTAAATAAAATACATTTTGCTTTAAGACATCTTTATATTTTAATATAAATTTACATAATTTGTATTCTAGAATATATCTTAACATTCATACTTAAATGTAATGCAGAAATTTATGTTGGTCATATATGAACTTGTCACTCACATATTTATAAATCACCTAGGTTTGAACATTTACAATCAAAACATATCAGTATATGTAGTCATACAGAATATGTGTTTTAAAGGTAAAATTAGTAAAATTCATACTTTAGTTATATACATGTAAAGATGAAAAGAGGTAGCCTAAATTGTGCTTCAGTTGGCAGAAATATATTCTTTAGTTCATGCAGTGCTAAGGCTGAGACGGAGTAGTCTCATAGTCATTTCACACACAGCTTTAAATACTTTAACTGCATGCTCAGGGTTAGTATTTAAGCCCTCTTAAATCAGACAGTCTAGGTGACCTGAAAATTGAATCAGGGCTCTTGGGATCAAAACTGGAACATTTCAGACCAAAAACCAGGACAAGCCTTATATAAAATTTTAAGCAATATGAATTATATTAATTCTGCATACTCTAAAGATGATAAGAAACTTGATTCACTTTGCCTTCATATTTAACCTAATACTATTAATTCAGTTCGTCTATAGTTTGTCCTTTAAGTTTTGTTCAGCTGCTTTAGTAAGAAATGATACTTATGTCCTTTCAAGTTTCCTATTTTATGTTAATATAATAGATCAAAAATCAGATAATAGAAACATTAGAGAAAGTAGTTAGAGAACTTGAAGATTTCATCAATACACATAAGAGGGGAACTTGCAAAGTTGATAGTATGTTAAATATATCTACAACTGTATGTTTTTAGAGGCTGATGTGTCTATGTGTATTTACAATGTTATAATCTGATAAAAGTACACACACATAAGACGTATCAAGACGGGCATTGATGGTACACACCTTTAATCCCAGCACTCGGGAGGTATATGCAGATATACAAACATAAAAGGAAAATAGGGTTCATCCTGGTCTCCAGAGCTAGTTCCAGGACAGCCTCCAAAGCAATACAGAGAAACCCTGTCTCAAAAAACCTAAAAAAATAAAGTTTCATAATCTTAAATAATAATTAAGAGCTCCGTATTTTCTTAGGGCTAAGGATGAAAGACAGAGTTAATAAATTATCGCACGCTAGTAATTTCTCAAAGTTATCCTTCCAAAACACTTTTAATTATGTAGACAAAAGCATTATCTGTACCAAAAAGAATAGATGGTTTCTACTGCACTAGTTAAGTTCTTTTAGATGGAAATTGACAATGTATTACTTCTCATACTTATTTACTATATTATAGTTAAATTTTGAATTATAGTGTTATGCAATATTCCATATGTACGAAAGAATATGTGTGACATGTTTGCTATACAACACAATAAATATCACATAAATCTATCTTATAAATTTAATAGGTGGCGTGATAAATAATGTTTTCATTATTGAGATACTCCTGTATCTTGTCTGTCTACCATCTCTCGTGGTTTTTGTCCTCTAGGTTTCCTGTTTTTAAAGATTCATATATAATGCTGCATTAAACACATTGAATGATGCATGCTGAGCTTTAGAAAATTATTGCCACTAAGCATCTTACTTTTTGCACTTGGTATGTCTCTAAAGTTTAATTTGATTTATACCTGTAGTTCATTTCACTGAATATAATATTGTGTTCTGCTCACATTTGCTAATAAGTTTATTCTCCTGATCATTTGAGTGTATACCCACATTTATATATACACCAAAGGAAACATGCTAAGTTATATACTTTATTATCTACTGTATCATTTTTCAATTTTTTCATTTTCATTCAACCCATGAACTATTTTATCACATATTTTATTTCAAGTGCTTTTATAATTTTCTCAAAAAAATTATAAAAATTAAATTTTATCATTCTGCCTATGTCATGTGAAGGAGCATTTGCAAAATGTTAGATTAAGGAAACAGATGTAGACAAATATGTTAATAGATCTGGAGATCCTCATAGGGAATAAAATAAGCTTCAGAAAATATTCTGCAGTGTGCTACCATTTGCAACATATGGTGATTACTCTTTCTAAAATTTCAAACTAAAAGTAATATCAGTACATTTCTAAAAGATTTTCTTTGACAGATTTCGTGAAAACAGAAGGCCTTAGCATATCTAGTACCTAGCACATAAATGTTTGCTGGAAAAAAAAAAAAACATACCTTTCCCCTTAAAAATTTACCAAAAGGTTATAGAATTTCTAAGTTAGTTAAATAACTACTCTGATACAATGGTCTAAAAGAGAACTCACCAGAACATACTAGTTTTACAATCCATTAAAATTATGATTATGGTACATACAAAATTAGTTGCACATATTCTAAGGTGGCTTCTTCCATTTCCTCTTCCTCTTAGTCTTTGTACATTTAGGGAGAAGGGTTGACACAATGTTGACAATACCAGCATCCTTCATAGTGATAGTGATATGAGGAAGTGAACAGCATATTAATTACTGTGAAGAAGACCACAGGCTCAAGAAAGAGACTTGATTTGAAGATAGGGAAAAATATTCCCCATTATAATCCAATCTACTTCTTCCCTCTACAAGTCCATGTGTATATTTTTAGTATCTCTTAGAAATATTTGTACTTAAAACCAAGTTTTGATTTCTTATTAAACTTGGAAATATGAGCCTTAAATATGAAATATAATATACCTTAACAGTGAAATACTACACAGAGTATGTGGGGTTTTTTTGTATTTTTATGTATTTTTCTTATTTTACATATAGAGCCCATTTCCCTCTCCCTTCCCTCTGTCCCTCTCTCCCACCCTCCCATGACCCCCCCCTACCACTTTCCCCTCCCATTCTCCCCGCCACTCCACATGTATGTTGATGCCTTCCAGGAGGGGTCATCTAAATCTGTCAAGTTGTTTGGAGTAGGGACTAGGCCCTCCCTCCTGCCTCTAGATTAAGGGAGTATCCCTCCATGGGGAATGTGTTCCCAAAGTCCTTTTGTGCACCAGGGATATATCCTGGTTCCACTGTCAGAGGTCCCTTAGACTGCTCAGGCCTTCTAACTGAGACCCATTTTCAAGGGTTCTGAGTCGCTCCTTTGCTAGATTCCCATCTATCAGTCTGGGGGATCATTAGCTCCTCTTTGTTCAGGTCACCGCAGCTAACACTCCCCCCACCCCGAGACAGGATATCTCTATATTGCTTTAGAGTGTGTCCTGGAACTTGCTCTGTACACCAGGCTGAACTTGAACTCACAGAGATCCACCTGCCTTTGCCTCCCCAGTGTTGGGATTAAAGGCGTGTGCCACTACCATTTGGCTCCATAGCTAGCTCTATTGGTTCTGGTTTACACATGTATCCAACACCTATTGAGTGTTGTGGAAGTTTTTCCCAAATGCTTTTCAAATGTCTTTTGTGATGCCTTTCAGGAGTTATCAATACTAAAACTATTAATCTCCTTTGTAATATTTTACTATTTTCTCTTTTTCTCCTCAACTCGTTGACTATTGCAGTACATGCTCTGTTTCTTTTCACCTAAATTACCTAAATAAATGTTCAATTTCTGGATAGTTTCTATACTTTCTACTAGGAACGAAATACCTCCAAGTACTTTTCTAACACTTTTAAAAAAATATTTTTTTACTCGTATTCCAGTTCCCACCCTCTCCCTCTCTTCTTTCTCTCCCTTTTTCCCATGTTCCCCCACCACCACCCTCCCTGCCCACCCCCCCCACTCCACATGTAGGGTGACGCCTTCCAGGAGGGGTCATCTAAATCTGTCAAGTCATTTGGAGTAGGGACTAGGCCTTCTACCTGAGTCCCATGTTCAGGGGGGTTTGAGTTGCTTCAATGCTGGATTCCCAGCTATCAGTCTTGGGGCTCATTAGCTCCCCCTTGTTCAGGTCAGCTGTCTCTGTGTGTTTCTGTAGCCTGGTCTTGTCTTCCCTCTCTGCATCTGGCTTCCAGTTTGGCTCAGTGTTTAGCTGTGGGTGTCTGCTTCTGTTTCCATCAGCTACTACTTTCAGGGATCATTTCTATAGTTCGTTTCTAACACTTTGTAATCCTTCCTTCACATCTATCACCTGATAAAAATCCTATTTTCCTGATGTTTTTGAATCACTGGGAAGGAATATAGTTTAATATATGAGACATGGCATTCTTCTTCTAAACTTAGCATGGTGTCTTTACAAAATTATCACATTTTTTCCCTGAAACTGTTCAGAAATGTTTAAGAGTGATCTGTTAAGAAGAATTAAATTGCTTGTTGAATTTTGCCCAAGTACCAAATTCTAGCTTATGATCATTCATTCAATGCTAGTCTTAAGAAACTGTAAATGTACTTCCGGTATGTAGTTTAATTTCTTAGAAGGCCTATCAAATTTAAGCCTATAATTTGGGTTTTTGCTATTGCTTAGGTTTATTAGGATTTTAGTATTCTGTCTTGATTGTCATCAATCTAGAATATTAACTGAGTGCTTAAAATGGTACTGTTAAAATACTGCACTTACTAAAATGAAATTCTTACTTTTTTCCAAGAAAATACAAATTTAATAGGAAAAAGATAAATGGGTTAATGAGTTTTTAATATTAATAGGAGGAACTTATTTAAATTAATTGTGATATTAGTTTTCTTCCAACCAGGTGGGAAATCTAGAAGAATTAATATTTAATATATATCTTTGCTTATGATAGTGTATGGTGTTTATTTTTGCTTGAACTGTTTTAATTAAAATTTTCACAAGAAAACTTTTCCTCACTGCTATCATAGATTTTTTCTTTTGGAAAAGTTAGATGGTCTTTACAATAAGTAACTTGAATATCTGGAAGCTAGAAAAGCTTTGAATTACAAAGAAATGTTACCTTCATTGTATTAATACAAACCTCTTGATATCTTTTATGCAATACAAAACTTAATGGAAAGCAAGGCTCAATTATTTTTATTATAAATAGCCACTGAAATCATGAACATTAAAGTTAAAATTAAACTTATATCCAGAATGTTTTTAAAGCTGTGAAACTAAATCTTTTTGTACAAAATAGATGTGTGAAGAAACTAAATGTACTATGAGTTTGACAATTATATGTTTTATTTTCAAATGATGATTTTTGGAAATTACATTTTTATACCTTATTTTTAAAACATTTATTATAGAAACTGAACATTGAGAATCAGTGTGATGAAATATTTATAAGGTGAATTGACTTCATACAATACAGAGGTCCCCTACAGATAATACAGTTACATGGCAGTTGTCTATATATTTCCTTTTTGAAAGTATTGTTAGTTAGTTTAATAGGAAAGATTAAGAACTGACTCAACACTTAAAGAACAAGCAAATATAGTTCAACATGGAAAGTAATTCACTGCTTCCTCAATCTGGCTAAGAAGATATTAAAATTACAGAAATTATGGTCTCAATGTAATTAACTTTTTAGTGATTTTTGGTGGCTTTCTATTAATCTTGGAAATTTGAAATCCTTTGTAATTTTTAGGGATCTGAATAGCTCTGTAAATAATTAGCCTACGTTTTTTTCTATGCTCCATAATCTTCATACTTTAAAGGGTTCATTTATCCACCCATCCCACTATTATAAAATTAGTCTTTCATTTTGAAGTAAAGAACTAAAATGGTTACAGCTGAATTTGGCTTCATTGTATATAGTCATAATTGGAGTAAAATGGAGTAGACTATTGCAAAGTAATATATAAGGTATGAAAGAATGAACCATATTTATTGACAAAGGTTTCAGCTTTATCTCTGTGTGATTATTTCTTTTTTGTGGGATTCACTGCCTCAAAAGTTTTCAGAATTGTATTTGTGTGATTAATTTGTGTATTTTAAATTAATTAATAGTCCATATCTGTCAATCAGCAGAAGACAACCAATATTACCGTTAATATGAACTAACATTTCATGTACTCTTTTTGAAATGCTTGTATTAGTTCTTGTGTCCTTGCTTTTTCAGTGTTGTCTCCATTTACTCTCTTGGAAAATATGGGTAATGATTTTGGTTTATAAATTTATAAACATTAAATGACAGGAAGAAGTGGAGAATAACATAGTTAGCAAGCCCACATGGTCCAGCACTTCACATTGACACCTTAAAATTTCGTCTTATTTCAGAAAAATTCTTATTAAGTTCCCATTTCTGATTAGAGCTCTTCCTCAAAGACACATATTAGCATTAGCATATATCTTCGAGCCTATGTTTATTAAATTTTCTAGATGCATAAGTATAACATTGCATTCTGCTTCTCAATTTTAGTTAACATAAAATAGTATTTTTTGTTAACAGACAGCCTATTTAGTAGCCTCTCTATATGAAAACTTATGGGGCTATTAATATTTATAGATAGAGAAAAATATAGTTGTTTCTGACATTGAAAGTTCCTAACTTGAATGTGTGTTACTGCTGGTAGAGGTGAAGTACTACTATATTTATAATACATTTTCTAACTGAGAAATCAGCAGCTTTCGTATTTCAAAACACGAAAAAGTGGTTGGCAGTATTCTCTACCACTCCTCTTTGTTTCCATAACTCATATAACCACAGTGGAATTGATATAACACTCTTCTGTTTATATCCTCAGGAACCCACCTTAACATACAGAATAAATTTTAAACTTTTCAACCCTTTTAAAAATTGTTGACTACCAGCCTACCTCCTCCACCTCAAATTTCAGTTATTTTTGTGTCACAGTTCAAACTTCTTTATATCAAATTATGCTTATTTCCCTGAATCCACATAATCCTTGCTCTTATGCTTTTCAACTCATGCTGCTCTCCTCACCTTGGCATCCAGGCACTTATCATGCTTCCTTTGATCAAAATATTTTTCTTCTTCACACTGATTATATAGGCCCTCTTTTAGCTGTTTTTTTTCATTTTGTAACAGCCTACTTATATTTTTTCAACTCATTGAAATATTATTGACAAAACTGTAGACTTAAGGAATATATGAATGATACTTTGACATTTATACACTATGAAATAATTGTCACAAGCAAAGTAATTAACATGTTTGTCACCTGACACAAATGTGTCTATCATGTTAGCAAATTTCAAGTATATTTACTATAATCATCATGATGTGTTGTTGGTCTCCACTATTTTTTTGTTTTAGTTTTATTTTGCTGGGAATGAAACCCAGTGTCTTGTGCATGCTGGGAAAGCACTATAAGCCCTCTACCACTAAGTCACATCTTTAAGGAAAGAACTATTCACCTTGTAATTAAAGTTTGCACCCTCTGAACATCTTTCTCCCGTCCTCTAAGGCTTGTATCCAGCATCCCACTTCTTGGTACTATGAGTTTAACTTTGCTTTTCAGACCCATGTATAAGTGAGATCATGCAGTAATTGTCTTTCTGAATCTGGGTTATTTCAAATCCTATGATGTCTTCCAGGTTCATCTATGTTGCAACAGTTGTCATGATTTACATTTTATTTGGGTTGAATGATATTCTGTGTTTTGATGCACATGTTTGTCATATTTTTCTGTATTCATTCATACACACAGAGAGAGATTGAGTTGCTGGATAATATGGAAAATATAGTTTTAATTTTAAAAATAGCCTCATTTTTCAAAGTTATTACACCTATTTACATTCTCATGAAAAGTAGTCAAGAGATTTTTTTCTCAACATTTTTATAAGATTTTTGACATTTTGATAATTGTCATCATAACAGTAGGAAATAATACCTTATTCTGGCTTTAAGCCTCTCTGAGGATTAGTGATATTGACCATTTGTATCTGTTTTGCAAAAATGGTTACTCCAGGCTTTTGTTAATTTTACATCAGATTATTTGGTTTATATGCTTTATTCATATGACATGGAAGTTCTTTATATATGTTAGGTAACAATTGCTTATGGATATATAGCTTACATCTATTTTCTTTCTACTATTCCATTTTTAAAAATTTGTTCAGGAAGTTATGAGGATGGAGCCCAGTGATTCACATGTGCTTCTATTTTAGTGTTTTGTTGTTATTTTATTTTGTTATGCAAAACTTCTTAGGTTGATATAGTTCCACTTGCCATTTTTGCTTTTGCTTTCTGTGGTCCTCATTTTTATCATATGTATGTTTCTGTATGTTTTCTTTCTTGCTCTATAATTTTTTCCAGTTGGAATTGTATTTGGCTCCACTTTCACCTTTCTATCTTTTGGATGGTCGGTGCATTTTTATCTTTAGAGTCTATAGTAATATATGACTTAGTCTGATCATTCATTGTATTTGTAAGAATTTAGTGCTCAAGAAATGTGGTAAAAGTTGAGCATTCCCCTGTTGCTTTTTGTTAAGACATAGATAACTATGTTTGTTAAACACCTTTCCTTAATGTGCCACAGAATTTGTATTTTAGCCACCTAAAGTATATTGAAATATAATATATTTAATATAATATAGTTTAAAAATTTAACATGATATATTGCACAGATAATATATTGCAAAAGTATTTATAATTTCCAAATCACAAAAATGGAACATTTGTTAAGTAGAAAAGAATCTTAGAGGTTGTCCCTTTTCATCTGCTTCCATTTCAGCCTATGCATAATGATAACTACTAACATTTACACGCTTTGTAATTTACCAAACATTTCCATGTCATTTGATGTTCATAGACAAACAGAGTTGTTATTATTATGATACTCATGACAACTCTGTGAGGTAAGTATAAACATTGCCATTATTTTTAATCTACTAATTACAGTTGTCTAGTCAAAAGAAAATTCATTGTTTTTTCCTTGTATTATAGAGTGTGGTTTATTGTAGAAAACAGAAGCATTAAGCATAATAGTGAATGATTTGATAATTAATTATTTGGAAGACATCTCAAAGTTACAGTTTTATTGCCAAGTAACTGTCTACTCGTGTGAGTTATTTACCTACTTCATGTCTCTATTTTTCATCTGTGAAGCTGTGATGGCTATCTACTATGGTCATGCCCACCCATGTGCTTCCATTCTTTTTGTATTTTTTTTCTCTATTATCACTTGTAATTCCATATAAACTGACAAAAATATAAGGAAATTTTGGAAATAACTGACCCTTATAAATTAAATAAACAGGCTCTCTTTTGTTGTTGTTGTTGGTTTTTTTTTTAGATTTCTGTTTTTCCTTTATTTTTTAACTTTGAAACAAGCTTGTTTTATGTGTCAGTCCCAGTTCCGCTCCCTCCCCTCCTCCGCTGCCCCCCCAACCTCCATCATGTACCCTTTTTGTTTCCCAGGGACGGTAAGCCCTTCCATGGGGGCCATTCAAAGTCTGTCATATCATTTGGAGCAGGACTCAGGCCCTCCCCCATGTGTCTAAGCTGAAAGAGTATCTCTCTGTGTAGAATGGGCTCCCAAAGTCCTTTCATATATTAGGGATAAATACTGATCCACTAAAAGAGGCTCCATAGGCTGCCCAACATTCCTAACTTATACCCACATTCAGGTGGTATGGGTCGGTACTATGCTGGTTTCCCAGTTATCAGACTGGGGTCCATGAACTCCGCTTGTTAAGGTCAGCAGTTTCTGTGGGTTTCTCCAGCCTGGTCTTGACCCCTTGGCTCTTTATTAAAATAATGATGGCAGGAACACAAACAAGGCTGTGATAATAGAGCTGGTCAAAATGGTGTATGAAGAAACCCTGTGCAAGGTCTAGCCAGACAAAAATCCCAGCATAGAAGGCATGAATGTAAATATTTAACTATTAGCAATTGATGGCTGGGAGAGGGAAAGTCGATGACTTTTTAATAATATGACTTCCAGTAAGCTGACTACACAACAGAGCAAGTCACAATCCCCAGACGAGCTGTGAAGCCCAGTCCCAATAAGTATATCTGCAAAACACTCCAGCACCTAATGCTCAGGAAACATTGTGTAAAATGGCCAAAAACTGTAAGTGGCATAGGATCAGGAACTTTTCTGTGAAATTGTATCTCCTAGTAATAGCAGAAGTTACTCCCATGAAATCTTACCATCGTGACTGCCTAAACTTAAGCCAAACAAGGAAAGCACCAATAGATATACTAATGTGGCTTCAACCCTACACAAAGAACTATAGGCAACTAAGGAATGAGAAACACAGTCTTCTCCAGGGAAGAGCACACCACCTGGGTATCTGACACCAAATGCTCAACCCTGAAAAAATACATACAAGTAATATTATACAAATGGAACAGGTTATATTTAGGAATATACATATAACAGAAATTAATGAGGGAAAAAGACCATGAATTTGAAAAAGAGTGAGGAGGGTTATATGGAAGAGTTTAGAGGAAGAGTTTATGTACATTTTATTGAGGCTGTATTAAAGTATAAATCTACTGTCTCAATTTCTGAATGACTAACACTTCCTCAGTCAGCTGTCTTTCTACCATATATACTCTATTTTAATGAAATTATTGGTTTCTTGTGGCTTTTGCTGGCTCTATTTCAATACCAGTTCAGCTTTTTAGCTGCTTGCTGGACAGTTTTATATAACATGTTCTTTCCTTAAGCCACTTCTGATTTCATGTGCCCAAAATAAAATTATTTTGCCTCCCCAAACTCTCTTCCATGTCTGCTATGCCCTTCATCCTTTTGCTTAGACTTGCTCCCCTGGCATATCACTTAACATTTTCTTCCAAGTTGCCCTTTGAATGAGATCAAGAAATCACCCTTATTCTCTCATTTTTTTGCAACCTATATCTCATCCACCTATTCTCATGTCCCCTCCATTCATAACCTCAGACTAAGCCTATGTTACAGACTATTTCATTTAAAAAAAACTTGATATTTTTGCTTCCCTTGAAACCCACAATCTCTTCCCAAAGACCTAAATTTAACCCCATGCTTTATCATATTCGAATATGTATAAATACTTTTTTAATGAAAAATAAGTTCACACCCCTAGCCTTCATGGGGATAAAATGTTTTCCTGCTGTGTCTGAGAAGGTGCACAACTTTAAGCCATGAAAAAAGGAACAAGAAAAATAGATAAGAACTGAGACATTTTAATTGCCTATCTCAACTCTATACTCTGTACCAGACACGTTTACTCACAACTCAAATGATTTATAACTTTAGTGATTAATTTGGCCAACTCGGCTTTAACCCTTTCTCAATGAAAGAAAATTTATCACATAGTTGTTAAAATTTTGCTACCATGGTGGCCAGGAGCTTTGAAATAAATACAAATTTTATTCTCCTTTAAACAGAAGCAAAATTTACTGACTGCCTAAGCTTTTTCATAAAATAAGTCCTTATTACTGCCTCTGCTTTCTTTCCTACTGCATTCTCTGCACATACTTTATCTTCTAGCCAAATGTCTCCATGATCCTTACTGATTTTGCCATTGTTCAGCTTTTTATACAACCTGAAATGTTATTTTACCCCGAATCTCAGTTTTCTGATTTGAAAGTCACTTTGGCCAGCTGAAATACCATCTCTAACCCTTGAGAGATAAACCAGAATTAACAATCATAGTTTATCTCCTTTTGATAGACCTTTTCATTTACATGATATTGTCTATGCTTTGTTATTCTTTTCTCTCTCAGAAGATAAGAAAATCCATGGATCAAATTTAATGTAACTCTGATTACCCAAAGATGCCTTTCATCGTATTTTAAAAATACCAAAAATCCGTATGGTGAACTGTGACTTGAATGTATAGAGGGAGTGACAGAGGAAAGCAATGAAACAGGTTGTTGCTTTAATTACTCAGGCATATCTGCTTAATGGGAGATTTAAAGAGAGGTGCATAGTATGAATATACCATATTCAAATGCTTACATTGAGGGGTCATTTAAAATATTACATCTAAGTTATATTATTTATGAAAATATGATATCAACACAAAAATTAGACTAATGAAAATCTAGGTCAATTATAGAAATAGTTCTTAAAATACAATTGTATAGAGCTCTAGAGACCTATAGTCTTTCTTTTTATGTATTTAGTAAACTGTGTAGTGTCCGTGTGGGTATAATCTGCATATATGTTAATGAGAAGCACTATTTATTCAGGGCATTATGGCCCGTTGATGCTTCAAACTTGTTGACTACCTCCATAGTATACCACTAGTAGTGTGCATAAATAGAATTAATTTTGTATGTTCTGTGCTTAGTATTGCAAAGACATCATTCTTTTACAGGAAGGATAATTGATTATAATCTATGATACAGCTCATCTGTGTGATGGTGTTTCTGTGTATATACTGTTGGAAAAAAGAAGTCATTAAAATTGGAGGAATTGTCATTTTATGAATACTGTCTCATTAGGAATTAGGTGTGTAAAATTTGAATTACATGATTTACAGAAGCATTATATGGATAAAGAAAAAGAATTGCAAAATTCATTTTACATATGCAATAAAAAGACAGCTTTAGTTACTGAGAAGAATTTGTGGGAATATATATTGTTCTAAATCCAATTTTTAAAACTAAGTTTAATTTGAATATGAAAATAACTAGAACATAAGAGTTGTATCTTTCCATAGCATGGATATGTTCATAATGAATAGATTTTTTTGTATGCAATACTATATTCTTTGTAAAACTTGAGAAAAACCAAACAAACAAAATCTTTTTTTTTTTCTAGGAAAAGATTTGGCCCCAAGTGTTAATAAAACCTGCACTTTGAGAAGCAAGTATTTTAACATCCTATTTTGATGGAAGTAAATTAACTTACTAATAAAATTAATCCTTAAAAGTACCTGCAGCTTTTAAAATATTTACTTTTATAAAACAAATTACATAAAATTAGTGTTTAACAAAATATCATTTAATCATTTAATTTTTATTATTTTCCCTGATAGCAGGTTACTATGTACTGACTCTGCTTCTTGGTTTTGTTATACAGTTTTTAATATGCTCTGGGCTCATCCTTGATAAAAGCCTCTGGCTTTCAATAAGAATAAAAGCAATGTGCACTTAACAAGGTAGAGATACAAACAATTATGAGCAGCTATTCAAAATACTGAGCTATAAAATAACTTTAGTGGAGGTAAAAAAAATCAATGTGTTCATCCAAGTTTCTAAGGAATAGAGGACTATTTAGTGTAATCTGGTGGCAGTGTTGTTTAAAGTAGTTTTCCAGTTTGTGAATTCTGTACATTTAATAATTTTTGTTTGTTTGGTTTTTTCTATCATATAATTATCCTGGAAAATAGGTAAACTTTTTTCTAAAATACAATCTCATCAAAATTATCTTGGCAGTCTCCATTTAGGAGCTTACTGAACATATAATACTGGGCATGAGACCTATAACTGCATTTCAGCTTGGCCTCTGGGTAATTCTTATATGGAAAGCTGAAATTTAAAATTGATTACCTTAACTTAAATGTGTTTGACTGCAGATATACTGCTCTTGTACGAAATAAGTCTTTATTTGTGCTCCCAGATAAAAGCTATCGTTACTAATTGTTTTTATGTAGAATTATCTTTCACTGATCTTCCAGCCCTATGACGGTGTCAGTTAAACTAATCAAGGAATCCTAAATATCTTTGTTTAATATTTAAGTTTTTATATGTGAACACTTAAAAACATACAAAGTAACACTTTAAAATTCATTTTTATAAAAAAAATCACTTAAAAGCATTTAGCTGTGTTTATTTTAAATAGTAAATTTAATTCTAACATCTGTATGTTTTGCTGTTCTGGTTGAAATTTTAACTCTCTTGGCCATCTGATATGTTTCTTTAGACTTTTTTTTAAAAAGATCATATTAGAATCATTGAGCATATACTACTGGTTCATTTTCCAAATACTGTTAAACCTACAGTTAAAAATATAATAAGTTGAGACACTGGACCATAGCTGGTGAAAAACTTTTGAAGTTTGGAATTTGACTGAAGCAATCCAGTTATATTGAATTTTTATAGGAAGTGTGTTAACTTTTAAAAGTAAATAATTGCCCTTTCATAGAATTTTGTGGCATTTATGCTTCTAAAAACATTAAAGTTTAAATGTCATGAAATCTGTGGATTCCTGTGCAGTTTTGGCACATCTGTGCAAATGCTATGAGATTTGGCTTCATTTCTGATGCTGTAACAAAATATTAGAACATGAAGCAACATACAGGAGTAAGTGGCTTGTTCCATTTAGTAATTCCAGCTATTGTCCATCATGAGGAAGTCAAGGCAGAAACTTCAATCACCTGACCACATCAGATTTACAATGAAGAGCAGAGAAATGAATGCATATGTTCTTCTTTGCTTTTTTGTGCTCATCTCAATGTTTCCATCTTACATCATTCAGAAACCTTGCCTAAGAAATGACACCAGCCTGGGATTGCAAACTTATACAGCCATTTTGGAGATTAGTGTGGCGATTCCTCAGGAAAATGGGCATCAGTCTACCACTGGACCTGACAATCCCACTCTTAGGCATATACCCAAATGATTCACATCCATGTAACAAAGGCATCTGTTTAACTATGTTCGTAGTAGCATTATTTGTAATAGCAAGAACATGGAAGCAACTTGAAGCACATCAACTGAAGAATGGATAAAGATGTGGCACATTTACACGATGGAATACTACTCTGCAAAAACAAAACAAAACAAAAAACAATGGAACCTTGAGGTTTGCAGGCAAATGGATGGAACTCGAAGAAACCGTCCTGAATGAGGTAACCCAGTCACAAAAAGAGGGATATGGTATGTACTCACTGATATATGGATTTTAGACATAGAGCAAAGGATCACCAGCCTATAATTCACACCACCTGAGAAACAAGGATACATGGTGGCTTCTGAGAGATTCATATAGGGTCCCTCACAGAAGGGGGAAGGAACAATATCTCCTGAACATATTGGGAATGGGGGGGCCAGTGAGTGGGGAGAGAGCTAGGAGAAAGAGAAGGGGAGAAAAGGAAAGCACATGGGACTAGGAAAATTGAATCAGGGGAGAAATAGACAAAAGAGAGAAAGAGAGAGAAGAGACGGAGACAGAGACAGAGAGACACAGAGACACACAGTGAGAGAGACAGAGAGAGAGAGAGAGAGAGAGAGAGAGAGAGAGAGAGAGAGAGAGAGAGAGAGAGCAGCTAAAAAAGGGAGCCATTACAGGTTTGAAGAGAAAACTGACTCTAGAGAAATGTTCAGAGACCTACAAGACTGACCCCAACTAACAATCTGAGCAACAGTGGAAAGGCTACCATAAATGCCCTTCCCTGATAATTAGATTGCTGACTAACTTATCCATCATCATAGAGCCCTCATCTAGTAGCTGATGGAAAAAGAAGCAGACACCCACAGCTAAACACTGATCCGAACTGGAATCCAGATGCAGAGAGGGAGGACAAGACCAGGCTAAAGAAACCCACAGAGACAGATGACCTGAACAAGGAGGAGCTAATGGGCCCCCAGACTGATAGCAGAGAATCCAGCATTAGACCGACTCAGAACCCCTGAACATGGATCTCAGTTAGAAGTCCTGGGCAGTCTAAGGGACCTCTGACAGTGGAAACAGAATGTATTCCTTGTGTGCAAAAGGACTTGGGAGCACATTCCCCATGAAGGGATACTCCCTTTACTTAGAGTCTAAGGGACCTCTGACAGTGGAACCAGGATGTATCCCTGGTGCACAAAAGGATTTTGGGTGCACATTCCCCATGGAGGGATACTTCCTTAACCTAAAAGCAGGAGGGAGGGCCTAGTCCCTACTCCAAATGACTTGACAGATTTTGTTGACCCCTCCTGGAAGCCTTCACCCTCCCTGTGGAGTAGGGGGTGGGGTGGGATGGGATGGTGGTCGAGTCATAGGATGGAGAGGGAACTTGGATCGATAAGTAAAATAAGAAAAATAAATAAATAAAAATAAAAAAGAAATACTTGTGAGAAAAGTATTGTGTGAATAGAATGTATTTATTATTTTCACATTGTTCTTATTTAGATAATGTGTATAATGTGAGACCGATTTAAACTTTTAATAGAGACTCATGATATTTTGTGGAGAATCTTGTTACCTTTATCATTTTTAATTTAAAATAAAAATTAATACTCAACAAAAAGAAGAAAAAGAAATGTCACCAGCCACAGTGTGTCTTCCTCCATTAACTTAAGGCAATCACCTGGACTCAGCCTGAGGCCAAACGTTGTGTAGTTTTTACTTGAGATTCTCTGTCCAGGTAATTCTAGGTCATGACAAGTTGACCATTTAACCATCACACCAAATTTAACTCATTTTTTGTGTGCCTAGCACAATAGATTAGTAGTTGCTCATTCAAGAGGAAAAGACATCTATTCTAGTCCAAACAGCTCAGTATATATATAATATCACTAAACTATTTTACTAAATTTGTTTAAAACCATTAGTAATTTTAAAAAAATAAATTAATTTTATATTAAAGCATTAGAAATATTAAAGTAATTGGTATTCCACAGTATTTAATGTGTTTCCATTCATTGTGCTATTGTCTTCTTATGTATTCAAATTATTCTCATTACGATGTAGGAATCTCTCCATGTTAACTCATAGATCAATACTAGTCATATAAGAAAGTTTCAGTCTATTTTAAATCAACATATGGTCTAGTCTTAATTTGTATAATTCTATTCTGATTTGGAATAGGCATTTTCTAAGAAGTTCTGGCAAATGGTATAACAAGACCACAGAACTGAAAAATTGATTACTACTAAGTTGATCTTGGTTCCTATGCCTTCTCAGTGAGCAGAAATGAGAAGTGTTTATGTACATACATCGTACATGCATACATGCATATATACAAACATGAAACATTAAGAGAATATAAGGTTTTTTAAACTTTTTTAGTTTTATATATATATATGTATATATATACTTTCTACATTTTAAAATAATAATTATTAATGATGCAGGTGTGACAGAATGATCCATGACTTCTTTGTTTTGTCATAAAGCATACAGAACAGATTAATACTATGTAAAACAAGCAGTGGTTGCTAAAAATACTGTTGAGATTATTTTTAACAGTTCTTTGTGTTATGTCCACATTACATGTAGTGTTAAATTATTATCTTGTATGATTATGCTATTAGTAGGGTATATACATCCTTATGCCACTAGTAGAATATGCACTTAAATGGTATTTACTTTCTTAAGGAGATTCTCTTTGAAATTTGAGTAGTTAATAATAGCCTTTCTGCAAAGGTAGATAAATGATGAAAATTAAATCCATTGCTGCCATAACAAGATGAAGAAACTGCATGGGGAGTCCAGGAAACCTCCCAACTTTATCCAAATTATGTCTTCCCAGTGCAGTTGTGTTCAAAAATAATTTCTATAACATCAAATTCTTCTAAATCTAGACAATATTATAAGTTCATTTTCCTTACATAAATGTCTTAATTTGGTTTCTCTACATACATAATTCATAATTAATTATCAAGAGTTGACTTTGTTTTAAATATATACAGACACTTTAATGACTGTGGTGGTAGTTTAGCACAAGAGACTCATTCCTAAGTATTACTCTTAGATTCTAAAATGAATCAACCTCATTTTTCCTTATAAAACCATATCCTAATATTTCAGGTAAGGTGACATATGCCTTTAATTATAGCTACTCAAAAACCTGGGGCAGCCAGCTGGGCGATATATCAAGACTCTTAAAAAAAATCCTTGTGCTTAATAAATATGCTCTTCTTCTACGAGTATGTACTTGAAGAGTAGCTGAAGAATGTATTGTACTTAAATAATATTATAAAAAAATGTTAGTCTTTTTTAAAAATGAATTTCAGAATAAACAAAATTATATAAATACATAAGAGAGTAGAATATGGATTTTTTAGTAATGTACCAAGTATGGTTAATTCTTAGTTTTGTATTTTTAAATAAAAGTAATAGATTTTTTAAAATTAAAAAAAAAAAAAGATGCCAAAAACGAGGCCTCCCTCTCTGCATCTGGATTCCAGTTCGGATCAGTGTTCTGCTATGGGTGTCTGATTCTGTTTCCATCAGCTACTAGGTGAGGGTTCTATGATGGTGGATAAATTAGTCATCAATCTTATTATCAGGGAAGGGCATTTATGGTAGCCTTTCCACTGTTGCTCAAATTGATAGTTGGGCTCAGTCTTGTAGATCTCTGGACATTTCTCTAGAGTCAGTTTCCTCTTGAAACCTATAATGGCTTCCTCTTTTATGGTATCTCTCTCTTTCTCTTTCTCTGTCTTTTTTCTTTTTTCTCTCTCTCTCTGTCTCTCTGTCTCTCTCTATCTCTCTATATCTCTCTCTGTCTCTCTCTGTCTTTCTCTTTCTCTCTCTTATTTTTCCCCAGAATCAATCTTCTAGCCCCATGTGCTTTCCTCTCCTCCCCTTCTCTTTCTTCTAGTTCCCTCTCCCTTCACTGCCCCCCACTCCCAATATGCTCAGGAGATCTTGTTCCTTTCCTCTTCTCTGAGGGACCTTATGTGAATCTCTCAGAAGCCACCATGTATCCTAGTTTCTCTGGCAGTGTGAATTATAGGCTGGTGATTCTTTGCGCTATGTCTAAAATCCATATATGAGTGAGTACATACCATATCCCTCTTTTTCTGACTAGGTTACCTCATTCAGGATGGTTTCTTCAAGTTCCATCCACTTACCTGAGAATTTCAAGATTCCATTGTTTTTGTTTTGTTTTGTTTTGTTTTGTTTCACAGAGTAGTGTTCTATTGGGTAAATGTGCCACATCTTCATTATCCATTCTTCAGTTGAGGGACATCTAGGTTGCTTCCAGGTTCTTGCTATTACAAATAATGCTACTACGAACATAGTTGAACAGATGTCTTTGTTGCATGGATGTGCATCATTTGGGTATATGCCTCAAAGTGGGATTGCGGGGTCCTGTGGTAGATTCATGCCTATTTTCCTGAGGAGCCACTATATTGATTTCCAAAATGGCTGTACAAATTTGCACTCCCACCAGCAATGGAGGAGTGTTCCCCTTTCTCCACATCTTCTTCTGCATAAGTTGTCATTGGTGTTTCTAATTTTAGCCATTCTGACAGGAGTAAGATGGTATCTCAGAGCTGTTTTGATTTTCATTTCCCTGATAGCTAAGGATGTCTTTCAGCCATTTTGATTTCCTCTATTGAGAATTCTCTCTTCAGTTCTATATCCCATTTTTAATAGTGTTATTTGTAGCTAATGGATCCCCAGACTTAATAGCTGGGAATCCAGCATTGGACCGACTCAGACCCCCTGAACTTAGGTCTCAGTTAAAAGTCCTGGGCAGTCTAAGGGATAGTGGAAATAGAATGTATTCCTTGTGTGCAAAAGGACTTGGGAGCACATTCCCCATGAAGGGATATTCCCTTTACTTAGTGGCAGGAGGGAGGGCATAGTCCCTATTCCAAATGACTTGACAGATTTTGTTGACCCCTCCTGGAATCCATCACCCTCCCTGTGCAGTCAGCAAGGAATAGGGTGGGAACATGGTTGGGGAGCATGAGAGGGTGGGAGAATGGGAGGGAGGGAGAGGGAACTGGGAACGATATGTAAAATAAGAGAAATAAATAAATAAATATTTTTTAAAAATTGATGCCAAGCAAGAGTAATATATTGCAACTCCCTACATGTGATCCCTGGGCCAACAGCTTATCTCATCTTGTCACCTAATTCTCAGGTCACTCTTATTGGTTCATTACTAACACCTATCATGTCTATGGGCAGTTTACATATTTCTTGAAAATAACAAGCATTAGCTTTTTAAGTAGAAGTTATCCTTTCATCTTGTGGTGTATTGGTTAACTAACATTTGAGATAAAAATATAGTTGTCTTTTAAAATAATTCTTTGCAATTTCAGAGATTCAAATTTATGTAAGAACTATAAACCTACTTTTTATATATATAATATGAAGTAGATTGTTTGCTAGTATCATTAAAAATGTAAAAGAATGAAATTTTGATATGAATGTTGAAATAAATGTTAATATTTTCTTAACAGCCTAACCTTAATAAATCAATTGTTAGAATCTTGAAGAAATTTTGACAAATATATTTATCACAGGTAATATTTTAGATAGAAAATGTCTAATAACTTTTTTTAAATGTTTCAGAAAGTTGTCTTAATTACTATTGCCCTTTGTTGTATGTGTTTAATGTTAGGCAAACTAGAAAATACACTTTAAAACTAAATAACGAACCATCTATCCTTACCATTGGTTCTATTTGGCAAGTAAAATAATAAAATTTCCAAATTTTTTCCATTCTTTTTTAGTTTTTACTTGAAATGACAAGACATTTTATTTGTACATTTCCTAAAATCATACTTTAAATAGATATTAATTTTTCAACAATTTGTTCTTGTTTTCAGGATTGCACTGTATATGAAACTGAGAATAAAATTCTTCATGTGGTAAGTAGATTTGGATATATTTTATTATTATTAGATAATATTTACTAGCAATTAAAAGAACATGACTTGCAAAGTATTTCATAATTAAAAAATAAAGGTCTACTAACCTACATTAGTTAAATATATGTTTTAGGAAACCTATAAAAGAATCAAAACATGTTAGTTTTGGTCATCTTGTTTTAGTTAATAGAAAAATATGGTCTAATATTTGAATATTATGAGGCAAAATTAGAGTCAAATAAATTCATCTTGAATCCAAAATTTAAAAGAAGAACTTTTCTCTTTAATTTATGCTTTAAAATATATCACAGCAGGGAATTTTCTTCAATAATGTGAGTAGTTTATTACCGTATTCATTTGGATGATGCATTTCCTATGACAGTCAAACGTCTTTGTCCTGATTTTATATAACCATGCTTCTAGCTGGCAATTATTCAGTATTTGTTAAATCCATTAATTAATTTTTTACATTTGTTTATTATAGCAATGATGGGTAAGGTATGAATACGTGCATTTAGAGATCAGAGGAAACTTTGCAATCTCATTGGAATTTTGCTGATATTTTATTTTGAGAAGTGAGATATTGTTATATTATACTCAGTGAATAGGTGTCTCTGGTTAGCAAATACCTTGCTTTTTTATTTTTTGTAAATCTACTTTATAATATTTTATTATTTCCTTTGCTTCTGCTAAGTGGACATGGCACTTGTGCAGATATTATGTGGTAGTGATGATCCATATATGCCTTGTTCATGATTTGGGGATTTATTAATTATTTTAATACTCACCAAAATGTTGTATTACAGGAGTGAGACATATCTGAATATTTTCCTAAATATATGTGGGGGGTAAACATGAACTCAGAATGGCAGCCATGCTCTCTGTAGCAGTGATGACCCTTGTTATTCTTTTAGGTTTGTCTCAAGAAAGAACAACTAATGAACCCTTGTCTGATTTGGTCTAGGAAGAAAAAATAACTATACTAATTCTTTATTAGGTACTACTTACTATCCATGCATTCTGGAGAACAGACAGGAAATAATATTTATTTATTTAAGATATATACATACTACACACACACACACACACACACATACACACACACACACACACACACACACACACACACATTCCAATTATTAGCTTAAATTCTATAAGCACATTACAGGTTGAGTAGTTGAGTAGTAATCCTGAAGATCATCTTACCAGCTCCAAAAAAATCTAAACTTTTTGACCATACAAATGACGCCACTGATATTGTAAATGGTAAATTCCATACCTGACCTCATATGATGGGGCTCATTTGAAATTGAAGCTCACAACATAACTAATCTAACATCACCAGGGAAAAGATGACTCTATCAGCCCTCAACAGAAGTTCTCATCTATCTTTTTCTTATATCTAATGCAAAAATACCTGCAAAGGATAATACCATACAGAAAGTAAATTGTTGAAGAAATCGGACAGCAGTGTGAGTATGAAGCTTCTCACAGAAAAATGTGGTATGGTATTGGTATGGCCACTATGTATGATGTAAAGAACTATGCTAAAAACTGAGCAAAATGGCACATAGATTAAAAACTGGAAATCTCAGTTACATATTTAAATGGTGGATACACTACATTGAAATCAACATCTTCCACTTAATGTGCTGATCACGATGAAACAAGGACAGATCTGCCTCTATGAATTGAAACTTAAAGGGAACTGTGAGTATTGTAAGAACCAGTAGTCCAGTATGTCTGCTGCGAGATAGTTTCTTCAAGACCTGACAGGGAAGGCACACCTATGAAATCTTAATTGTATGATGCCTTAGCAGATCTGCAGAGTGATAGCACCAGGTGGCATGCCAATGAGGATGGAGGAAATTACACTAGATCCCACCCCCAGGTGATGAGCCACAGGCATTCAGTGACTGCTCAGAAAATAAGAATCCATTTTCTCCAGGGAAATTTCCCTGATGGGCTATCCAATCTCAAGTGCTCATCCCTAAATATAAATGCAATACTAAATGTACCTTTTAGGATAGGTAAGGGCACCCAACGAATTGGGGTGAGAGGAAGAGGTGGAAATGAGGTAAATACAGTGCTCATGTATGGAATTCCCAAATAAAATGAAAATCCATATACTTTCCTGGGAATAAAATCTAGACTTAAGTTGTGGGATACAATAAACATTTTCTATAGGAAATGTTTGTGAAAGCATAATACATAGAGTAATACTAAGGTCAACTATGGTACATGCTTATGGTCTATAAGATTTACTATTCGCAATTACTGTCTGAAACTGTTCAGGAATATATAACTTATGAATAAACTATCTTAATATCCTAAAATATTCATTGGCCATTGTTAAAGGAAAGATTCTAAGTTATAAATGCTAAGTAAATCATAAGTGCAAAACTATTAAAATTTTAAAAGTGAATATTCTAGAAAAATAGTATTTATTATATTTGCTTAGATGAGAGCTAAATTTTTAGCTTCAAGTAATTTCTTATTTCCAATTAATTTACAGTATTCTTGTGAAAAAAACAAGAAAATTATATATTCTATTATACTGTAGCCATATTCCCAATGGGATTTAAGACTTAATTTCATATTCACATGGGTGAAATAGTCATAACTGGTTTGAGAATAAGGCTTTGGGCAAATTTGATGTTTTGCTTTTCTCATCTTTAAAATCTGTGAAAGGTATTTAGGAAGGGGAATTTGCTTATAGTGTTGAACAGGGATGTGTATTAAAGTGAAAAATGACAAAGAAAACAGACTGAACAACCTGGGCTTTTGGAGGGGATGTTGCCATTAGATACAATTGTCAAAAATAGAAGGATGTCATGAAACACAATGCAGGTAATTAATGTATCATACACTGATTGGAGTGATCAACATTTTCTTTTAAGTCTAAATTTCCATCAGTGAGGCCCCTTCTGTCTTACATGTTCCAAGGCATGTTGGGGAACATCTGTTTTTCTATATTAACACATGTGTTTTATGTGGTAAAATGACATCAGAGAATGTGGAACTTTCTTCAGTTCTGTGCTTTTATTCCTCATATTAACCTCTCGTGGTAGTCTTTGCATTGGGAAAAGCTATTGCAGGTTTTGACCTTTTCCAGACTTATATTACTGTTGTAATCCTAGTGTTCTCATTTGTAAATCTTGAGGACTTCTCAGCTTAGATAAAGTCTTGCAAAATCCCAGATCATGTGAGTTCATTAAAGTCACACTGCTGAAATCAAACTACTCTGATACCAAATAACATTTTTTCTCTCAAGCAACAGTGTGTTCTTTATACACACAATGCAACCAATAACGCATATTTTCCTATTTTATATAGTGCTTTACCATTCCAAATTATGTTCCTCCTTTTCCTTCTCTTCCACTCTCTTTCCTCCTCTACTCCCTCCTCTGTTCCCTCTACTTCTCTGTGGCCCCCTGTCCTCTTTTCTTCTTTCTTGCTTCTTTTCCCTCAACCTATTTTTATTTATTTAACTTTGATAATAAATTCGATTACTTTCTGCTTGTTAGGTTATTTATTTTATTTCATAAACATTTTGTATAATTTTTTCATATCTGCAAGTTTAGTAATTTTTCTAGACATTCAGCCAATTTGAGATTCTTGTGCATTATCAGCTGTCTAGACTAAAGGAGACAAGGCCAACATTTGGTTATAAGAGAAGAGCTTGGCAAAGGAAGTAAAGTTTAGTCTTTGCCTTCACATTGATAGGATGTATTATATAACAGTTTTCCTCTGTTAATTATCCTAAACCTTAAAAGTTATTTAAGTATTCATTTAGCAGCATTCCCTATAATGTAGTAAAAGTGATCATATTTAATCTTTAAAGATTTCTTGAATGCAGTAGAATGCTGATGACTTTCAAATTCATACAGAAGTTCACTGATCTGTGAAAAGGCAACTCTTATCAATTATAACCCAGAATCCCCTCGTAAAGCTGCTATCTTTGTCCAAATGTAAATTGAAATTTTGTGTGCTTCAAATTTCATTGTGCCTATCATATTTAAGCATATAAGTTCTAGTTATTCTCATTAATATGATTTCTAATAATAGAGTTTTGTAGATGAAAAGGATTATGATGCTGCTTGACATATATTACAGTTAGTGTCATCCTGCTAACTTGGCCCCAATTCACCCTTTGTAGTCAACCTAAATATATATGGTAATAGTTACTGAGCCAGAAATTGTTTTCTAGAGTGTTTTATTTGATTTTGACACTTCGGTTATTAGAAACATTAGAAACTGTTTTAATTATTAATTAATCTTTCTGGACTAAAGAAATGGTTGAACAGTTAAGAGCACTTGCTAGTCTTGCAGAGGATATGGGTTTGGTTCCAAGAACCTATATTGTAGTTCCCAATCATCTGTAACTCTGGTCCCATGGGATTCAATACCTTATTCTGTCCTTCTCAGGCATGAGGCACATACATGTTACACAGACATCCACACAAGCAAAACACTCACATAAAATAGAAATAAATCTTAAAAAATAGTTCCTTTATAACTGTTACCCATGCCAGAAGGACAAAGGAGAAATGCAAGTATGATATGATAGAAGTAGAAAATGTTTGCCTTTCCTAGGACAAAAGGAGAAACTTGTATTCTTAAAAAAAATGCAGCCTACATAAAAATGACATGGTATTACTGTTTCTTTGTATGATGTTTATAGACAGTGAATGAGACAGTATTCTAGTTGTAAGTATTCTAGGTGATGTTAACTTTCTGAACATATTGCACATTACAAAATACATTAATATTTAGACTGACTGTGAGGGTGTAGTCATCGTCCTTATAAAGTATTTGTTTATATTGAGTACTAATGTAATGTAGTAGAAAGGGCACTGATGAGAGATTTAAAAAATCGGTGTCCCAACTCCACTATCTCTGAACAAGCCTTTCTAATTAACTTGAGGGACTGAACTAGCTATAATTTCTTAGATCTCAGTGCCATAACTATTTTATGATAAACTCACAAAATCATGTGAAAGCAAGTGGCCACATAAAGTGATAAGTTTGAGGCCAATCGTTTCTAGTCCCATCTGTATGTGATCAAAGATACTAGATTTTTTTAAAGTAGAGGCACGTTGTTGTAACATTACTTTTCAATATAATTGAATCAGTTTAGAAACAGAAACTACACACTGACTTAAATACGGGAAGTTTGGTGCGAATAATGATTAACTTAGATTAGGAATGTCTGGTATGACAAAACTTTTTACTATGTAGGCAGATGAAGATGCCACGTGGGAGATGTTATAGCAAGATTTTGGGTGCTACTGTCGTGTAAGAGTTCAAGAGAGCTTGTTAAGATAGCTTCAAGAAGATAGACTCTAAACAGAGCTGCAAAGTTGCTGAGAGATTTGCATAGATGATCTAGGCATGTGGGTGGAGCAGAACATTACCCGGAGTCCTCAACAAAATGAGCACCACTCATATACGCTAAATTGGAAGCAAGAAAATGTAGAGTATAGCCCATTAAGAGAAGCCTTCTTTCCTCCTGCACTGTCCCTACAGTGCCCTCTACTGACATAAAGTATACCTAAGCATCCATCCCCTTACCATAGAAACAACACTGAAGGATAAATCTGGAACTAGGAATTAAATTCCTAAGTATCACAGTATGAGTAGCACTTACCTCTGCAAAACCACATATGCCTCCTTCAAATGTCTTGAGTGTATGGGGAAATATTGCTCAGAAATTTCAGCTGCTTGGTCTTTACCTAAAAATAATATATATATATATATATATATATATATATATATATATATATGTATATGTATATGTATATGTATATGTATATGTATATATAAAGATGATATAATCTCCAAAATTACTAAGCTTGTCCAGCTCATTTATTCTATTTGAATATAATTCCCAAAGCAAATTAAATTACCTTCTTAATAACCTCTTCCTGACTTCTAAACTGTTGTCATATTTGAGCTTACAAAGTAGTATACCCTTTATAGTAGTGGTTCTCAAACTTCCTAATGCGACAATCCTTTAATATAATTTTTCATGCTGTGGTGATCCTCAACCATAAAATTATTTCCATTGCTATTTCATAACTGGTATTTTATTACTGTTATGAACTTTAATGTAAATATCTGGTATGAAGTATTACTTGATATGTGACCCCTGTAAAAGGGTCATTTGACCAAAGGGGGTTGTGACCCACAGGTTGAGAACCACTGATCCTTTGAGTGTCCTCTGCTTGGGAACCCACCACAAACCTGCCTGCCACTGCTTTCTAATCACAAAACAGCAGGTAAATAGAATAGATCTAGTTCTGGTTTCTAGATAAGGTTGTATCCACATGCTAATGCAGAGAAGTAGGTACCTTATTCTTACTAAAATTTGTATGTGTGACAGAATTTAGACACTTGGAAGGATTAAGGAATTTGCATGATATGTGCAGCTATTGAGTGTAAACAGGGATTCAGTCCCAAACTCTTCATCAATCTCATATGGCTGCCCTTTTATGAGAACAAAAGTCCAATTCTGTGTCTCAGAAATGTGTATTATTTCAGTGATGTTTTAATAGTTTTCTATTTGTATATATGGTGGGAAGAATTCTAAGATCACCACCAAGATCTATGTTCCTGGCATATAATTAGTAACTCTTGATTATAGTTGAGATCAGATGCCACAATGAATTCCAGTTCCACATTACCAGGAATTATTCTATGAACAAAGTGAAGGGATTTTTTTTCCAGATATGTTTAAAACATTTTATCTTTTGACTTGGATATCATAGCAAAAGAGAAATTATCTTAGATGAACTTAACCTTTTGTAAGCCCTTTTAAAATGTCTCAAAGAAGACAAGAAGTCTTCCGTTATTCTCGCAAAAGCCAGACTCCTCATTATAAGGTGTCCTATGAAGTGTTTCATGTAATCAAGACCTGAGGGCAACTCTTGGGAGCTAAGATTAATCCCTGGATGATGAGAAGAAAGAAACAGGAGATCTCAGTAGTATAGCCACATGGAAAGGAGTCTACTAATGACCTAAATGAACATGAAAAAGTCTCTTTGTTTTTAAGCCTTTCTTTTGAATATTTACCCTGTTGACATCTGACAGGTTTATGAAAACATAATCTGCAGAGTAAGAACTGGGTCCAGTACTTGGATACCTAGCTCACAGAAACTGGGAAATAAAAGTGTGTTATTTGAAGTCCCTGAGCCTATGATGATTTGTATCAATCCCAAGTACATGGCCAATTTAAATTTAAACTCAGACCAAGCCAAAAAACTTGGAAATTTTTAAATAAACCAAAGAAGAAACTAGTAATCAAGAGAGAATAATTATGAAAACATTTCTTTTATCACTTAAATCTAAATGTTGAATACTATATTTCCACCTCTAGATTATTTTTGAGGAGTTGGCAAGTTAGTGGATGACAAGTACTTTATTAAGCAACATGGTTTGTGGGGTTTTTGCTTTGACTATACCTTTAATTCTGTCAACTTGTACAGTTTGTTTGACCTCTTAGGATCCCCATGTGTCATTCAGGAAGATTTAACAAAATGTTTTCAGTTATGTTTATTGAAATTCTATGTCCATGAGAATTTTGACAATTAGAAGCTTAAATGACAGAGTAGATGCTATCAATAGCTGTCAGGACCACTTCAGTGTAAGAATTTAGAAGGAAAGATTTGAGTGCTGTGAGTTTTCAGTTAGTATCTTTAACTCACAAGTTCATATACATTCTTGCTTCTTTTATGTTTGCAGGAACTACAAGTATAACATGCTTAATGTTTATGATGCTTAGATTATAACCTAAAATAACCACAAACACTATTCCAAGCTGTGGATTCCTTAAGCATTGTATTTGGTATTTACTTCACATAGCATATACTCCACGATTATTGACTATATGAATGGCTTTAATGCAGGCATGGTTATTGTCATGGAATGTTCATTTCATCTTATTGTGCATTTTTCTCTGTTACTATATTTTGTAACAAGAGAAATGACAAGAAGGTTTCAGGGCATTAAAGAAATGACTTTAATGACTTTTATTTATTTCCATCTGTAGTCGATTCCTAATGATATTTGAATCAGTTCTTTCTAGACGTAGATATAATTTTGACATCACACTAAAATTTATTATTCTATGACATTGTTTTTTAAGTTAAAATGTCTTTCAATTGCCTTTACTCATCTAAATAAAAATTATTCCTGTGTTGGGAAATATGTATATGAAATAAAACTTTTAAATAGCAACTTAAATTTTATTCCTGAACTTTATTCTGTCAGAGTTATCTATGATTGATTGTACCTTATATTTTAATGATGTACTATAAGTAGACACACAGAATTTCTAACTAAATACCCAGTGAGATGGCTCATTGGGTAAAGATGGTTGCCAGAAAGCCTGACAAATTGATCTTGATCCCTTGTAGAAAACAACAAACTTCCAAAAGTTGTCCTCTGAATTCCACATGCTTGCCATAGTGTGCATGTGTGTGTGCTTGTACATGCATGTATGTGTCTGTGTGTGTGTGTGTATACATGTACTCATACAAATGTGGTAAAATGAATTTCTAGTTCAACAAAAATCTGTTAAGTACTGGGACACTAAATATTACATTTATATTTCCAAATGAAATTTGCCCTTTAGAATTCTCACCATCAATTGAATCAATGTATATTTTATAGAAATTTTATCCCAAAGTGACAGAGGTTCAGCTAGATATACTCAACGACTCTAATATCCAAACTAAATAGTAAAATAAAAGCATACTCCATTGTCTAAACTGTTATAATTGAAAAATGTTTATAGAGGTAACTAGCATTTCCCACAATAAAACTTACTCTTTTTAACCAACAATAAATCTGAGTTATTTAAATTGTGTTTGTGTTAAATCATGTATTTCACATGTATGCCATTTGCTGATTTTTTAATTTATTTTGGTTTTGTATTTTATAAGCTTTGTAATTTGTATTCATGTATAGAAATGAAAAGTAGAAGTTGCTTTTGGTAAAGGCTTTTGTTTAACCTGGTGAGCCTGGGGGGTTTTTTGGTTTTGTTTTAACAAGGTCAGATGGCTAAGATGTTTTCATTTACTTACTCAAATATATTCTAAAGAATACTAAGCAGAACAACAGTTATTTTAAAAACAAAAATATTCAAGTATCTTAATCATGCCTAGGTATGTTCATGTTCTGAAGCAATGTAAGACTTTTCCATCTCTAACCTTTCCACTGGGGTTTGCATTTAGATCACTTGATACATTTCCATTTAAAAATAAATAGGTACAACATTATGTATTAACCTAATATATCAGATAAGTTCAGAGATAATTAATAAATGTTATATCTTAATATTGGTTAATTTTGTGACTTCTCTAAAGTGCTTTAAAATAATACTATGCCGAACATGTTCTTCCCAGAGCTTCCTTTCCCCCTTAGAACTTTTATATTAAAATAGACAAGCTGATTCACAAGAAAATACATGGGCAGTATTCCATACTCAAAATTACAAAGTATTAGTTATATTAATTCATATTTGACATTAATATAAACTATCCAGGAGAAAAATAACCTGGAAGACTAACGCAGTCACCACAGAACAAGTAAAACCTAGTGGCAATAGAGTAATATGCTGTATTTTCCACAAAACAGTAACTCCTTCAGTAAAGAAAAAAACTGTTGATTTGATCTTATCCTAATTCAGATCAAATAAGATATGTTTGTAACATTAAGATATGAGTGGTAGGTGGGCTACAGGGAGAAATGAAAGATGACTGAAATATAAATGCTCCATGCCTTCCTCAGAAGGGTTCAGTATAAGATAAATTTCTAACTAGTCATTGAAGAGTGAAGAAACAGATTGAGCTTGTTGCAAATTTTGCCTGATGAAGGTAGGAAGTTTTATACAAAGGTAAACTTGATCCAGAAAGTCATGAAAAATGTAGAAAGAATTAACCAAATAAGTAATACATCTTTCAGAAACCTTGAACCTTTCCTGATAATTATTTTAAAAATCCAGATTTTAATATTATTTAGAATTTAGTTAAAATACAATTTGAATTAAATTAAATCTCAATATCAAGAGGTTTTCAGTTTATCAAAATTGTTGGGTAACAAGTTAGGCATGATGCATCAAATGATGTAAATAATATGTAACTAAAACTTGGATTAGCACCCAGAAACACAGTTCATGTATTTTTAACTTTAAAAATATAGATAGATACTTTTTGTGTATTATGTGTACCTTGTGACCTTTTGTATAAGAATTAAGTACGGTGATTAGGGGACATGAAAGGGGAGGCGGGAAGAGAGGGAAAGAGGGAGGAAGAGGGAACTGGGATCGATGTGTAAAATAAAAATTAAAAAATATATTATAAAAAAAAGAATTAAGTACCAGTTGACATCTCCTACTTTGTTTTCCTCCTTTAAAAGTTATAGTAGGGGCTACAGAGATGGCTCAGGAATAAGAGTGTGGTTAGTTTCCAGTACCCACGGTGAGTGGCTCACAACTGCCTGTAATCGAGCTCTAGAGACATCTGATGCCTCTGAGGGGTCTGCACTAATGTTCACACAAACATGTAATAAAAAATCAAATGAAACGTTTAAAAATTATAGTAACTGGTGATTTGTATGTTACATAAAATATATGTGTTTACCATAACTTTTCTTTTTCACTTCCAGTGCAAAACCCTTTCTGGAGTCTGTGACCACATTATATCCCTGTCATCAGATCCTCTGGTTTCACAGTCTGCTCACCTGGAAGTGATTCAGCTGGCAAATATTAAGCCAAGTGAAGGGCTGGTAAGGGATACTATGTTTATCAAAGCCACCATCCATCAGCACAAAACAAATGATAGGGGCGAAGAGGCAGTCTCTAAATGTAGAAATCTAGGAATTTCTACAGAGACTCATCTTTGTTTTCATTTCCTGTAGAGGTGAAGGTAGTAGGAGGGTAGCATAAAAAACCACCTTTAAAAGACAAGCCAATAAAAAGAGAGATTTTAGGGAGAATTTCTGAATTATCCTATTCAAGTGAGTAGTCACTGGTTGCATTCTTTTACCAATTAAAATTCCTTAGCTTAAGGACATTTAATTAAAGAGTTTCACAATAAGCACAGTGTTACCTGCCATTCAAGTAGGCA
The DNA here is from genome assembly GCA_030556225.1 of Cricetiscus sungorus. Classification (NCBI taxonomy): domain Eukaryota; kingdom Metazoa; phylum Chordata; class Mammalia; order Rodentia; family Cricetidae; genus Cricetiscus; species Cricetiscus sungorus. The sequence goes on along the minus strand of JANBXA010000405.1, from coordinate 3,537,099 downwards.
TTTTCTGTGTTTGTTTTACTTTGATTTAACCTGGTTTTAATAGATTTTCCTTCCCCTTTTGTAAGTAGTGAAAGAAAAGGGACAGTTTCCATGTGTAGTGTATATGTGTGTATGGGCAGGCATACCTATGCATGAACATGTTGGGGCCAGGATTTAACAGTGAGCATCTTCCTCAATTGTTCTCTCCGTTATTGAAACAAGAGTAACTTACTAAACCTGGGACTCACTAGACTAACTTACTAGTCTGACTAGCCAGCAAGCACCCTGATACCTCCTGTCTCTCCCAGCACTGGAATTATGTGCAAGTTCCACCATACCTGACATTCTTTGTGGGTGCTGGGGATCTGATCTCAGGTATTTATACTTACTTATTAAGCACTTTACCCACTAAGCCATCTCCCCAGACATTATAATGTATATTAATTGTATGCCTTCCATTTTTCACATCTCTTATTATAAGATTTGAATAAGCAACTGAATAGTGCTACCACTAGACTAACATTCATGAACTGCATTGATAAATTTTTATTATATTAAGAATTTGTTCAACTAGATAAACGTCTTAATTATAAATTTAACTCAAGGGAGAGCTTTTCAAATATAGCTGTAGAAAGCAAGTGTATAAAATTGATATGGATGAGAAAGACACAGATACACTAAACAGAAACTGGCTGAAGTGCATTTATCTACAGTGTACTTATTAAACATTAGTTTCATCTGATGGTGTTCTCACCTTTCTCCCCATACATAATGATATTCTAGAAAAGAGAAATCTTGGAGAAAAGCATATTCATAATGATCTCTAAGTAATTTTTATGCTTTTCACACACATATGTACGTATGTTTTTGTAGTTACGTTTGTAACAATTTCAGAGAGGAAAGCCTTTTTTGACCATTAGTGACATGTAGTTTGAAGCTGTTCATGTATCCTATACAGTGACTTTCTCCTGCTATGTGACAAACTGACTCTAGGTATTCACAGTTCCTAGTGTTTTTGTTTGTTTGTCTGTCTCTTAATTTGATTGGTTGGTTTGCTTTGGTTATTTTGATTTTATAAGTGTTGCCTTGAAAAGATGAAAATCAACTATAGCATCATGGTTACATGACATCATGCTAAGTTGTAAGTACTATGCCTACTATTGGCTTAATTTCAAAGCTTATTTTTAACATTTTTAGGTTTATATGAAGAAACCTTTATGATTTAGAATTCTCATTATAGCATTTCCCCCTTTATCTGAAGTTTACTTTCTGTGGTTTCAACTAACATGATCAACTGCAGTCCTAAAATATTAAATAGAAATTCCAGAAACAAACAATTATTACATTCAAAATTGCATACCATTTTGAATAGTGTTATTAAAATCTCATACCAACCGATCTGAGACAAGTGTAATACTATTGTCCAGCTTAGCCAAACTATATATGATATGTACTCATTAGCTCTTTTAATAGCTCTTGAGATTATGAAATTGACAGTCATGACATTGCAAGAGCTCATATTCAAGCAATTCTTACTTAACTTGTAAATAACCACAATGTGTACAAATAGGGGTGCTAACAGATATGCTAAGAAGAAGCCATAAAATGATTCCGATAACTGATAAATTGAAAATACATGATACTTTGAGAGAAGGAAATTACATTTATCACCATTATTTCTGTATATAATCATAATTGTTGTATTTTATTATTAGTTTTTCAAGACAGGGTTTCTCTGTGTAGCCTTGGCTGTCTTGGAACTCACTCTGTAGGACCAAACTGGCCTTGAACTCACAGAGATCCTACTGTCTCTGCCTCACAAGTGCTGGGATTAAAAGCATGTGCCACTACTGCCCAACTATTAATCATTTTTAATCTCATTTAATGTATAAATGAAATTCATCATTATTATGGATGTATAAGAAAAACAATATACACATATAGACATACTATGTTTGATACTAGTCACACTCCCAGAAACATCATAGGCTGTTTTTAAAACATATGAATAATCACTTTCTCCTGAATGGCTATGCTCTTTTTTGGTTACCTTTACCAAAGTAATTTTGTTTTTGAAGGTAAAACACCTTCAATTGGATGATACTATGTATTTTCCTCTCTTCATCTCTTCTTTCAGTTATTGTCAATGAAAAATTTTTCTTAGGATAATGTGTGCAGTAGAAAATTAGGGAACAAATACAACACTATATTAGCTTAGAATTTACTGATCTGAATTAAAATTATTTACATAAAACATGAGAGCAGTCTCATGGATGTGCAAGAAGTAACTTAACCTCTGTGGCCTTGATTTTGTCACAGAGAAAATATAGGGGGAAGAGTAGAGCATAGGAGGGAGGGAGGGAGGGAGAGAAGGAGGGAGGGAGGGAGGGAGGGAGGGAGGGAGGGAGGGAGGGAGGGAGGGAGGGAGGGAGGGAGGGAGGAATGGAGGAAGGAATGGAGGGAGGGAGGGAGGAATAGAGGGAGGAATGGAGGCAGGAATGGAGGGAGGGAGAAATGGAGGAAGGGAGGGAGGGACAGAGAAGTAACTGGGATCGGTATGTAAAATAAGAAAAAACTAAAAAAAAAAAAACCAAAAAAGAGTAGATCATCTTTAGATGTTCTCTGAGCTTTATGACTCAGTATTATTCGAATAAAACAACCTAATTATCACTCTAATTTGCACTAAAAATCATGAGGAACATAGGAACAATAGCTTTATGACTCAGTATTCAAATAAAACAACCTAATTATCCCTCTAATTTGCACTAAAAATCATGAGGAACAATAGGCATGTGAAGTAAACTAAAACTAATTGATGGACTTTATGAACAATTTACTTTAAGTATGAACATGTAGCTCTTGAAGAGATTTTTTTTTAACTTAAGGTAGGTCTGTATCTTCTATTTGAAATTGACATAAACTTAAAATGGCAAGAACCAAAAATTTACATAGTTTCTGAAACAACTGTCAGTGGAAAGGAAAAATAAAATAGAAGTCAGGATAGATGTTAAATGTACTTTCCATTTGCCTTTTATTTTCCTCACAACTCTACAGAGTATTTTATTTTTCATTTTTGCAAGTAAGAAGAGAACCACAGATTTTTACTGATTGTTTTGCATTAAATAATAACCAATAGAGGCAGGGATTTATGAGGTAAATCTAAATAAAATATATCTGGCAAATATTTTTTCATTATCTTATATGCAAATTTGAAATAGCTAAGGGGGGGTATGAGCAGCTTAAGAGGATAATCTTAAATTTGAATATGTATAAAGAACCTCAATTTTGAAGGACAGCAGGCAGTACTTCAACTGAATTGATATTTCACAGGGAGAGAAATAAAAACCTGAAATGTTGAATATTAATTGAAAGAATTAAGGGTGAACCTCTTCCTTATGACTCATATCAAGTTTGCTAAAGATTAGAGGCTTTACATGACTTAGTCAAGATGTTATTTGAAAATGCACTCACTTTTAGGTAACCTTCATAGCTCACGTTTAAAATGAATCAATTTATGAATTTGACTAACATTCAGCAAGTGCTTATCCATGAGAAATGTCTAAAAGGCAAATGCAGGGGGAGAGACTGCAAACAAGTGTGCTTAGTTATAATTAAGCCATGTGACTTGCCTTTAAAAGCAATGATTAACAGAATATTTTATAATGTAGAAATGAGATCTATTAGAACATTTAAAAGCTGAACGACAGACAAGAGGTGATGAGTTGAATAGAGGGGAGGGGCCCCAAGGCATCATTCTGGAAGCTTGGCTTCAGGCTTCTTTTTCTTGTGAAGTTCTTGAACTACCTCCAAATATGCCTTGTTTTACCATCATGACTGTTATTGCTTGGCTGGTATTTGGAGATGAAATGAAGCAAACATCATCTTAGCAAACTGAGCAGGGAAAAGGAAGCTGTTCAAATCAACTCGAGAATTAATTTTCTTCCCCCAAAATAAGAGAGATGGCTTTAATATAATATAAGGCCAGTATTCATCACATTTCCAGAAAAACAATGGTATTTGAATGATATGTCTTCTTGCTGTTTGGCATTTTCTCAGAAAGGAGTAATAATGAGAAGTACTCTCTGTGAACTCTTTATCATCTTTTGGTGCCCAACTTTTGGGATTTTTTTCTAATTAATTCTAAGGTGAGATTAAAGAATAAATAAATTCATTTTCATTATTAAAGATATAACAAATGATTTATTGACATTAGAAATGATAATAATCATAAATAATCTTTATTTTTTCCCATTTGAAATCATGCTTTATATCCCGTTGCTCATGGTTATGATAGGGTTTTAGAGTTGAACTCTGTATCTATACACAATCTTAAAATAGTTTCATTGTTGTTGTTTTGAGGCTGGGTCTCACTGTATATCCCTGGCTGTCCTGAAACTTAATATGAGACCAGGCTGACCTCTGCCTTTCAAATGTTGGGATTAAAGGCTTACACCACCATTCTTAGCACTAACTTAAATATTAAACTTAATCTGAAAATAGCTGTGGTATACATTATAAAATACTCTTATGAGCCCATAAATAATAAAATCCTGTGTGTAGTAAACACTTAAAGTTAAAATTTTGATTAAAAAACCTACTTTCTGCCATAATTACTCATAAATATTGTTTCCTGATTCATAGATTTCTATAATTTTCATCATCCATGGGTTTAGGTTTCTTTTCTGGACACTGTTATTAGTATATTAGATTTTCTTTATGACCAAAACCCTACTAGAATCATTTAAAACTATTGTCAAATACCAATAGCCATAATCAATACATCCTACATTCAAAGATTTTTGGGAAGAAATGTAATCAACCTCTACTTAACATTATCAAAGGAGATGACATTAAAATACATTTGTAAACTATCCAGCATCAAACGTAGATACTCTTTCAAACTACATTATGTACACTGCATATGTGCTAAGGTTATTGTTAGACTTTTAGACTGTAGGTTTCATCAGTTAGGAGTATATGTAGTTCAAGAGTAGAGAGCTTGTCTATCATGACTGAGGCCTGTGGTTTGATCCCTATGCTTGCCAGAAAATAATATACATTAATTATTGTTTTTTACGATGTCCAGGTATTGTGTTTTAATAAGAAAAGTGTATTAACTCTCTTGTAAATGATTCCAAAATCAGAAGTCTAGTGATTGAGTGTGTATCTGGATTCACACATGAGACCTGACTTTACCACCTTAGGCTTACTAGGCATTCTGTTCCTTGGTTTCCTTACCTCTAAAACAGTGTCAATGATAGTTATACCACATAGACTTTTGGGAAATAAACTTTAGATACTTAAAACAGGCCCAGGAATATTGTAATAACTACTAGTTGTGATGAAGATAGATAGGAAAGTAGATGATAGATAAACACATATATCAATACATAGATGGATGGATAGTTAGATACATAGATAGATAGATGATTATTGTTTTCCAGTCCAAATATGTTTTATTACTTTTGCTGTTATTTCCCATTTTACAATCTTTTAGAGGAAATTTTTAAAAGAAAATGTAATATTTACCTCTTACAAATAGTACTTAAGATCATTTATTGATTTGATAAAATCTTGCCAATAGGGTAGAAATGTCAGCACCAATCATTCTCTCCTAAGATTTATAATATTTGCTTTCCAATAAGTAATGGGATAAATATTAACTCAAAAGTGTATATGTCATGCACTCTAACCAGCATAAGGTTGGATATTACCATATTATTTATTATTCTATTTAATTGTGAACTTCCATTTAAGAAACTAGAGTTCACTGGCAAACAACCTTCTTTTTAAATTGCTTCATTTCATTTCCCATTTAGAGCTCCAGGCTCAACAGTTTTTTGGAACTATTAACCTTTTAATATATAATATTTTGAAATGAATTTAGAATGAAAGAACTTCCCAGTCATTTCTTCATCCTTCCTTGCAATTAACTATTCTGCTTCCTTTTTCTTTTTATTGAAATCACAGGTACATTTGGGTGTTTGGATAGAGTAAACATTAAAGTAGGAGAAAATAATATAGAAATGTATTGCATTACATAAATCTTAAATGGAAACTTTTCTGCAAATATTGTTGGTTATTGTTAAATCTCTTGTATATCAGATATATGAACCTTATATATCAGGAACATAAAATGCAGGGTGCTACAATATTTCAAAACAAAATTTGAATAAGATTTTATTACTATTTCACCTCCAGCTAATTACACATAGAATATCTCTGTTGATGCCTACTTTTAACAAGTATAACAGGCCAATACGTATATACAACAAATTGAATTTCTGGTTGTGGTGGCACATGCCTTTAATCTCAGTACTCATAAGGCAGAGACAGATGGATATCTGTGAGTTCAAGGCCAGCATGGTCTACAGAGTGAGGGCCAGGACAGGATCTAATGCTGCAGAGAAACCCTGCCTCGAAAAACAAAAGAAAAAATTGAATTTCCTATTATGACCTTTGTTTTGTCACAGGATATACAATACCAAGTAGTTACTTGATTGGATGTAAACTTCCTTATACAACCTTTAGAAACCTGAACACTCACATGGTAACTTCTTGCCAATTTTAAGGCAGCACTGTTAACTCATGAATAAAATTACATCATATTATATTTGAAAATATGTCTGTTGCTTCACTTCTTTCTGATCCTATCTTTTTCTTAGGGTATGTATATTAAATCCACATATGATGGCCTCCATGTAATTACTGGAACCACAGAAAATGTAAGTATTAAAACATTTCCAGTTTGAATATGCATATATTTCACTTTATTGAGTTTAACTGTTGACTCCATGAACATATCTAAAAATACAAAGTAAATTAGTAGATTCTAGATACAGTGGAATTTCACTCATTTTGTTAGTCTAGGATAGTGACTTAGAGAAATTCACATTTCCTTTTTAAGCCAGAGAGTTATCTTTGTTAAGTACTTTCTGACACATGACAAGTTATTGTGACAATTAATTAATGTACTTCCATCTGTCAAGTTGTTTAGTTAAGAAACTTAAGTGTTGTGAGAAATATCAAATCATCTGGACTTTCTGGACACTTGCAGCGTAATTCAGCTCAGTGCAGTAGAGCTATTATAGCTGAATAGTTTCAACAGTACGATTCCTCCACTAGCAGCGTCAGGCTATTTTGAGAGCTTGCTAAAATTTTAAATTCTAAGGTTCTATCACAGACCCAGAATCCTAAGAACATTCTTCCTTTATGAAACAATTCTAGCAGGTGTTCTGACTATAAATTGGAAAAAGACTATCAGCAGTATATACCTCACTAGGTTGTAAAAATCAAATAAGCAGGTAAAGGATAATATATAGTTATGCCTTAAAAGAGAAATATAAATACATTAAATCAGTCATGAACATGATTAGCCTAGTGGAAATTGAGTAACAGAAAATAATTAATTATCCCAGATTTCTTTTTGTCATTCCTAAGTACGTAATTTTCCTTTAGATATTCAGATAAATTGCATGTGTATGCTGTGTTCCTTTAGAAAGAATACTGTGATGGGATTAAGTTAATTTCAGCTGTCATTGATCTCAAAGTTTCACCAATATTTTCTTCTTCAATATCACCATTTTCTGCACTTAATTCCCCTATGAACTCTAATTAATTATTGATGTAACTTCTTGGTTTCTTGTTGGATATGAAACACTGTGTAAGTGAATGCTGTAGCGTCTTTTATTTGATATTAATAATGGACACCATGAAAATCAATAAAATGCATGTTGTGAAATATTTCCTAGTTTGAAATTCAGTAAGCACTAGGCACTGCACTGTTGCCACCATTCTGTAATTTACTTGTGCATTCAACTCATGTACTCACTGGTCATTTAAGAAACCCATTTACCTGACAATTGTGAATGCTGTGCTTCATATGTGTACTTACTCTGTAAAACTTGGTAAATAGTTACATGATAAAAGGAACATTTCAATCTGGGAGTACTTCACATATCAGTCACATTCATAGTTCATCCTTTGATCCTTTTTCTTCTGATAATACTTTAATATTTTGGAACCCTACTTTATTGTAATTAGTATTTTTATGTTGAATCTTAGTAAAGCCAGTCACTATATTTTTTCTTTGCTGTGCCCTAGTTCTTTGTTTTTAATGTTTGAAATGAGGAATTAAGGGAAATGATCCCTGAGATCCTAGTCCACATTGAAAGTCTATAATTTGTATGGCTTACTCTGATTTTTCCTTTCTATATAAAAAAAAGTTTCTTCTTTTTTTAAGCTTTATGTGCGTTAATTTTTTAAATATCTTGACCAGCGGGATTTGCTTGATTTTTCTCCCATTCCTCTTTACAAATAAAAAAAATCAGCTTTCAGTTTTGAGCCAAATGGCACAAGTGACTGGCACTACTGCGGTAGTGATTTACAATCCTTTCAAAATTGTTACATGGTACTGATCTGATATGGTAAAATTGCCAACTACTAAAAGTACTTAGTGATCCACTGACTTTTTTTTCAGAATAGTGTTCATATCTCACATGAATCTACTTCCCTAACTGTATTCTTAGTTCATTCAATAATGTACTTTTTGGAATATTATTTTTAATTTTAGCCTATGGTAATTTTTTTGTAGGCTAAATATTTTGTTCCAGTGAAATAATATAATTTGAAGCCTTCTATTTTGAAGTCTTCAGAAAAATTAAAAGTTGGAAATGAATTACTAAAAAGTAACTGACCTGAGAATGTAGCTGAATATGTGCTAGAGTGCTTAGACTACAAACCTGAGGACCTGGATTTGGATTTCAAGCACCTGCATACCAGCCAGCTGCTACAGAGGACCTCTGAAACACCGGTGCTGGAGGGGAGGGGAGTACATAGGTAAAGCCCTGGGGATTGCTGGCCAGTCAGTATAGCTAATCCATGAGCTCCAGTTCACTTAGAGAAGCTGTCTCAAGAGTAAGGTGGTGGAGTCACCAAGAGGACTCAGCAGGTAAAGTTGTGTGCTGCAAGGCCTGACAACCTGAGTTGATCCCTGAAACCAATGCAATAAGTGAGGAAAACTGACTCCTTAAGGTTGTCTGCTGAATTCCATAGGCATGCTATGGCTTCTATATTACTCCCCTGCGTGCATGTGTGTGTGTGCCCGCACACACGCACACACACACACACACACACACACACACACACACACACACACACACACATACTTTATAAATAAATGTAAAGGTAAAAAAAATTAAAGGGTGTACTAAAGGGATCAGTGGGTAAAGGCACTTAGTAAAAAGCATGATTATCTGTCTTCCATCCCTGGAAGCAACATAGTAGAAGGAAATAACTGACTCCCCAAATTTGTTCTCTGATTGCCATACATGCCACCAAGATAGAAGCTTGCCCACATACACATTAAATAAATAAATACATATTAAGAAGATCCTGGGTCTCAAAGATAATGCTTTTCTTTCTGCATTCTGTTACAACACTATTTTTCTTTATTTATTGTAATAGATGCTACTGAGTAATCTCAGAGCACAAGCAAATCTATTACATTAATAGATTAATATGTTTTATAACAATCCATCTCTATAGTCAGTATTGCCATATAAAGATTCGTGAAATGTGTTTAATTGTTAATCAGTAGTAACTGGAAAAATAAAGCTACAAAATCTATTGCAAGACCTGGAGAATAAGAAATATTCTGTCACAAATGTCATTTTAGTTTCCTTTATATATTGCAAAACTTACAAATTACCAAATTTATTTATTTTTGTTTTTAATTTTATATTAAGTAAAGGTGATGAAATTGTTATGTGCTGTAGACATTTTGTCTAATTTTGTCTAATTTAGTGTGATTTGTCAACCAATTGTATTATAGTATATGAAACATAGAACAGCATGCTCTTGTATTTAGATACTTGGAGAAAATGTTATATAATGCAGGCTTGACCTAATTGCTGTTTGTGGTTTAATTTTCTGTCCTGTATTATTCTGGATTGGTTTTATAAATAGTGAAATAAATCATGGACTTAGTTATCCAGCTTCAGATTTTAATGCTAATTATATGTATATGCCTGAAATTATTGATCTGTTTACATTAATATGTATTTTTATATTAAATGGGGCAGGCCTAACTAAAATTCATTGTAGTATGAAATATATATACATATTTTTGCATTCTTTTTTATTGAAAATATTTTATGCAGCATATTTTATTCAGTATATCAGTTTCATTTCCTAGTCTCCTCTCAGATCCTCCCTACACTTCCAACTAGATACCTTCTGTTTCTCTCTCAGTGTTTTTATTTCTTTTATTGTCTTTTTTTTAATTTGCCTGTTTGTGAAATATATCTTCAAACAATCTGCCTAGTAGTGTTTAGCAGTTTTCTGGATTGTTTGCCAAGTTTACTACCAATTATTATTGTCCTTTACTGCATTCAGAAAGATGTTATTTTCCAATATACATATCTATGTATGACTTTATATTGGTTTCATCAGTAGCTATACATAGAATCAAACCATGTGTTAACTATCAGTAATCACATTATAATAATTACTTGAAAGGTATAATTAATTTAAAATCTAATTAAAGAGAGGAATTTTTGTAATGTTCCCAGAAGAAAAAAAAAGCTGATAAACCTTATGTTATCATTTCTTTTATGTTACATTCAGTCGCCTGCAGATCGATGCAAGAAAATCCATGCTGGTGATGAAGTGATTCAAGTTAATCATCAGACTGTGGTATGTATAATTACATTAAGAGTCAGTGGGAGAAACTAAAGATTTGCTAAAAACTTTGAAATGATACCAGTGAAATTAAAAGCCAGTATTTTATACAAGATAATTGAAGAACTTTAAAAAAAATTACTCTTCCAAATTGTTTGATGGAATGTAAGACATGGATTTTTAAAAATGAGGGAATATTGTTGCTATGAATTTGATGTTTTGTGGTATGACAATTTTTTTCATTTTTATGTATTTGTGAATTAATTACTAGGTAAATTTTATGGATATATATATATTCCTTTATCTGTTATAACACTGAATTATTCATTAATGTGTAGAGGATTTGGGCATAATTCAAATGCACATTTTTGTAACAATTATAATCCTCAGTAGCTGACTTTGCTCTTGGCTTGCCAAGAGGAACTATAGTTTACTTCTAAAAATCTTATGCTAAATAAAATAAATTCACTATTTTTCTTGCCCTGTGAGGCTCACAAATCTGTTCACAAAACTACAAATGCCAGTGGCATTTAATGCCTTTAATACATGTGGAAGATTTTCAAAGATGTCAAGAATGAATAGCATTCATTTCTCTTATTTTTTATATGCCTCAGATAGTTTTCTTTATCCCCCCTCTTTGGCAAGCATACGGCTGTTTCAAGAATTTGAAATTAAAATAATCTGAGCTTATCAATATAATAATCTTCATCTTTAAATGTTTGGGGATTTTAAAAATAGTCTACCTGTAGTTTTGTAACTTTAGGATGAGTAATCGTTTCCTGTTCATACTGTTGAGCTCAATCTGCTTCTGTATGTCCTAATGAGAGAAGAAAATTTGGGAAGACTTTTTCTTTGGGAAAGTTTAGAATAGCTCACAATGATCATGAAATTTAAAGATATTTCTTCAGTAAGTTCATTATCTAGCTGATATAACAAGATGTATTGATATGTGGCTGGTACTGAACAATAAAGGGCTGCTAATACAAAAAAGAACCCTATGATAGTCCTGATGACTGTATTTTCTCTCAGTAAAGAAAGAATTGTTCAAAGTGATTGTCCCTTGGAAATTTCTGGACTCATAATATGAGAATTTGGGCAAGGGAATAAAGCAACTGCTGTAGTACATTGGTAGCTTTTCCCTCACTTCCATTCATAATGTTTCCTTCTCTGCAAGAGGCTTTAACACATAGACCTCTATTGCATATTTTCCACATGAATTTGTACTTGATCAAATTAAAGTTGGAAGTTAGTCTCTAGTGAAAAGGAAAATTATTTAAAGAGTATTCTTTATGGAACAGATCTGACATTCATTAAAAGAATATCAAAGTCTAAAAGTTTACTGATGAACTAATGAAATCTGTTCAAATTGGTGACATTTAAATGCTATGAGAATGTTCATACACATTTTCATCACAAGATTACTTAAAATTTTTTTGAAAACTGCACAGAATAAGGATTGGGAAAACTTAGTTCTAAGTTTACTTGTGACTTTAAATGGCTAATGTTACCAGAGTAGTTCACCTTTTTTAGAAATATTAACTGTAGCTGAAATTTCACTATGTAACTAAACATAAACATCATGTCACCTATTCTATATTTTGTTTATTCTTTATAATAAATCCTTCTCCATAATCTGCTGTAGGTGGAAATAAGACTCATTCAAGTATTTAATTCTTTAACATCTACCTTTCTGATTCGATGCTCCTACTTCAATCTTACTGTACCCTTCCAAAGTTACACTTATAATACTATCAGAGAAAGGAGTAATAATGTGAATAAGTTAATAATCATTTGAGTAAATCTCAAGATTCAATGTGACATTAAGTGGGGGGGGCATATTAGGAAGCAAAGAGAACAGAGAGTATTTACATAACTGAAGTAGAGAATCCATTTAACTAAAATTGCAATTAGGTTTGAAGCTCATCTTTACTGCCATTTCTCACTGAGCTCATTTCCCTCAGATGGGTTACACATGTAAAATGCCTACCACAAATGCTGATACACATTAGGAACGCAATAACACTTGATCTTCCTACTTCTCTTCTATCCTTTTACCTAATACTGTAGTTGAACCATTTAGAATCTTGTTTCTTGGTAGACTGCTGTTAGAGCCAACAAATGGGTTTGGGATTAAAACAGAAACAGGAAGATATATTGAGTTTCATCAAAGTAGCTGTTTTTAATAATGTGATTAGTCACCAGATTTTCTTCTTTGTGCTCTAGTAAGAGGCTTATTTGTGCATGGATTTTTCTTCATTTAATGTAAATTACCTTCCCTCTTTTTTTTATTGTTGCCTGTGTTATGGTCTGGATAGTGTGTTATCATTATTCAAAACAAACATACCCAGAGTAGAATGAAAATTCTCTGAGTTTTCAAACTGCTAAAGCCTGGATAGGTAAATGAATTGTTTGAAACAAGTATGAATTATTTGTGGTCTGCAATTATTCCTTGTAGCCTCTCTAGTCATTAAAACGAGGAGTAGTGGTTTGCTATAGTGTTGCATTAAAAGTAGTATAATATACTTGAAATATATAATTATTATAAATTATTGAATCCATTAATTATTCACCAGAAAGATGAAATGTTATCAGAATTAGCCTATGTCATTACTGATTCAACAATTAGAAAAAGGTGATGCTAAATCTTACTATTTTTTATGGCACTATCTCAGTAGTGTTCTGTAATTTTAAAATCTTACTACTGCAGGTAGTATTGTACAATATAAAAAATCTACTCATTTTCTTTATATTTCATTGAAATTTTTAAATATTTCCATGAGGGTTAATGAAAGATAAATGAATAACAGGAAGTTTTGAATGCAGTTAATTTGAATGCCTGGTATGTTTCATATACTCAATAGAGTTAACTTTCTTACCTGTTTTACCTCTTCATATCCATTTAGATGTGTGTGATTTTCCTATGTTCTTTTACTTAAATTTGTGTGTGTGTGTGTGTGTGTGTGTGTGTGTGTGTGTGTGTGTGTGTGTGTATGTGTGTGTGTGTGTAATTACTTGAAATTACTTGAAGTGAAACTGGGAGTTACATGTCCACTTTCAGTATAAGGTTCTAATATTTTCATGTCAACATACTTCTGTGACTGAGAAACTGACTGCCAGATAGGAAGAAGAAAAAAATCATGAATATCCAAGCAAAGCAGAGTGAGTCCTATTGCATGTCTTCCCTGCCAGTGAAGACCAACTCCTCAAAGGCTGCTGGAAACACCCCAGATTCTGTCTGCCTCCCTCTCTCTCTACCCCTATCCCTCTCTCTCCCTTTCTCTCTTGCCCTCTCCCCCTCCACCACCCCCTCTATCCTCCCATCTCTCAATTTTCCCTTCCTGTCTCTCCTCCCATTCTCACTCCCTCTCCATCTTCCTACCATTTTGGTACAGTTTGAACCAGAAACTCTGCCCTCATGATGGAGTTTAAACATGTCTTTTTTCGCGGATGATACTGTAGTTATTTTTTTCAAATCTGAGCTTATCTGTAACAAATCTGCTAAATTACAGGTTAATCCTTTTCTTTCTTCATTCCTCCCTCCCTCCCTTCCTCCCTTCCTTCCTTCCTTCCTTCCTCCCTTCCTTCCTTCCTTCCTTTCTTTCTTTCTTCATGTGAGTTATCTAAGTATTGTATTTTTAACCATACTCGAAAGAGACACTTTCCTATTAGGTATATCATTTCAAAGAAGGGGATATGCATGGTGATTGAATTTGGCATTTGGAAAAGTTCCTTCTGTTTTGTGTTAGCATTAAAACATATCCATTGTGATTGTGAAAGGTTTTCTAGCACTTCTTGAAGATTTTGGCAAACATGGTTAAATAGATTTGGTTTTAAAAGTTAACTAAATGGAATAACCAGGTTGAGATGTCAAGAAGATAGACTGCATGAGTAATATTGTTGATTAATGATTACTGAAGGATGGAAGTTAAGCATTATGAGATAGTGTCCTTTTTAACACTGAAGATGGTAAATATTACTGAGTAAGACTTGTAAGTCTTAGCAAAGGAGACAAAGGACTATGAACTTACCTGGGAACTTCATTCTAATTTTGACGGTGCCTCTCTCATTCTCAGAGTAGCTTCTCATTTCTGACCGTGGCCTCACCTTTTTATTCTTCCATCCTAAGAGAGCATTGTAGAAAGGGGGAGAAGTCAACATAATTGCAATATATTAACACTCATCTCCCTTTTGTTCCCCTTTAGCTCTACCTCTTTCCTGGGTGTCATTTAGTAGCATGTATATCATGATACTCTTTATCATTGAATGTGCTTTCTCCCCAGTTTACTAAGTAAATTTTGTCCTTATAGTTTTTGTTTTTCTTCCTAATTCATTTATTTTCCTCTTCTCACTATATGTATTTCTTCTCAATTAACTATTTATCCTCCATTCTTGCCTTGTTCAATTTTCTTTATTCTTCCCTATTCTCTTCCCCCCTTTCAAAGAAGTCATTTATTTTATAATCCCTTAAACCCAAAATATTGAAAAGTGAGACTTCAAATGGCAGTGTTTCTAGTATTCCTCATATATTATTCATATAGTCACAAGATATTACTAGACTGTAGAAATTAATTACATTTGCAAGATGTTTAACATATTAATGAGTAAATAGTTCTTCTAATAAAATACAAGAACACTATTGGGTTCTCCAAAATTGGTATTCTAAAATAGAACACATGAAGTACTATCTTTTAGAATGGGAAAACATAATAGAAGACAATAAAATTAAACAATGGATCACACATTTCAGTTACTCATAGTAATATTTGTTGTTTGTCTTATATAGTAGTTTATGAGATATTATTTTATTATTTAAATTGAGCTTCTTCATTAAATTGTATGCAAACTGGTTTAAATGTCTTATTTGGCATAATTGTATTATTTATTTTGTATATTCAACTCATTACTTTTTCATCCACCATAATATTTCATTGTCTTTCTGTTATCAAACTAGAGTTCAATCTATTAAATCCTTATATAAAATAAATTAGTTATTAGTTATATCTAGTTATATCTTAATAAAAGTAACTTTCTGTCAACCAATTTCTTTTCTTTACAGACCTCTGTGTCTTGATTTGTTACTTTCTTATTTATATAGTTGATAGTAACTTTACCATGAAAAGTGTAATTGATTTCTTAAATGGTTATTGTAACGTCTTTTTATTATCAAAATATCTTTTAAGTGCCATTGTGCAGATAAATATAATCTAGTTATTAAATGAAATTTTGAATGATAACTTAAAATTGATTTTTTTTGTCTGTATCTATTTCCAGATGTTCTTTTACATACTCTAGGTTCTTAGTTTAAATGTGTATTCATTTGCAAATTGGCATAAGTAATTTCATCCCTTTCTTAATATTGACAAAAAAATCAATAATCTGTCATATTAACCTTATCCAATCCTTCCTATCATAAATGGAAGTGGTCAATTACTAGATAGCATTTAACTTCCTGTTAAAATTATTACATGTAATAAACTACTATACAATACCATGTCATAGATAATTCATTAATTGTAAATAGCATTAATTGTAAATTAGGTTATTTATTCCTACTAGTCAACATCATTAATATAATTCTGATCAGCATTGCAGCTAAAATTTTATGTATAGCCAGCCATCGTTTTTTATTTACATTTCTTTTCACACTGTCCTCTTTTACATTTTATTATTTTTATAGTAGGAAGAAAGATAATTTTTAATTAGAATATATGGTGTGTATAGTTGACTGTATCCATTGAAGGTTGTGATCAAGTTACCAGTTTTGTTTGTCAGAATTCTGATAAAATGAGTTTTAAAGACAATTTCTACGTTGTGGAAATCATAGACTAAAACCTTTTATTAATAAATATTTAGAATGGTATTTAGTTAACTATACATGTGCATATATATATATATACTTGGTTTATTTTGTATTGTAATGTAGACATATTGCAAAATTAAGAAGTTATTTTCAATTGCAATAACTTTGTTAAAGTGTCTACTTGTAAATGAAAATTTAAAATCATTCAAAGAAATTATACATTTATATGTCCATTTTTGGTTGGGTTTGTTTTGATTTGGTTTCTCAAGACAGGGCTTTTCTGTATTATTACTTTGGAGCTTGTCCTGGCACTCACTCTGTAGACCACACTGTCCTTGAACTCACAGAGATCCACCTGCTGGGATTAAAGGCTTGCACCACTACCTCCCGGAATGTCTGTTAATTTTTAATTCTAAGGTTCAATTTGCTTTTTAATTGTTTTTAATTGCTTTTTTGTGACTTGGGCTATAAAATTAAATTAAGCCTGATATTTTTGGAAGTATGGATATTTTCTCAGAATCAATAAAAGAGAAATTTAGATTTTAAGATAATGAAGTATTGGGTTCATTCCATAACTTTGGTAAATGGGAATATTTTCTTTATTTTAAAATAGGTATATTTCCAGTGTATTTTGAAGAACAGAACTGAACTATAGAAAGGAATGATTGAAACAGAATAATTTCAAATATATGAAGACACAACACAGTTTTGAATTTTAACTCATATAGTTACCTTTATAAATGTCTATATTATTATTATTTTTAAAGTTCACCCCATAGTTTTGCCTTGTGATGGTGTGTTTGCCTTCTTCCTCTTCTTTTCCTAGTAATACCTTTCAGACTCAATTAATTTTACTCTTTAGAAATTTCAAACAGTACCAGGAATGGTGACAAAATGAAAGTAAATTTGGCTTTGATTTAGTTTTCATTGCACATATGAATGAATACTACGAACCCTCCAAAATAAACTTTTCACCTTAAGAGACTACATTACCAAATTCCATGTTGAAATGGGAAAAGGGAAAGTCAGCTATGTGTACAAGATACTAAAGTATGCCCACAGCTTTAGAATCATCTTACCAATGTAGAGATGCTAGTGACACAGAATACACCTAATATAAATGATTGTGTACAGAAATAGGAATGTGTGCGTGATTTATTAAAGGGAAAAACCATGATTGTTGTTTTCTCCTTAAGTAAGATGCAAGCCTCATAACTTCAGGATGACTGATGAATGGACTCTAAGGGGGGGCACATTATAACTTCTTAGATTACTGAAATTGCCTTGCTTTATTTTCTTGCTCTATTGACTTTGCAACAAGAAATTGTTATCTCTTAGAAATTTCTCTTTTAAGTACTGAACATTCAGATCAAGATACACATTATATATACTCAAATCTTACATACAACACTTTAAAGTTCATGTGAAAATATTAAATATTGAAGATATATATGCATTCAAATGATGAGCAACTCAGTTTTATATTGAAATTAAGCATCATAGAAATAAAAGTTCTTTTAAAAATAACTATCTATGCCTTGACATATTCATATTGTATTGGAGAATTTGCATTTTAGCATTATGGAGGATATAAAGGGAAGAGTTATTCAATAATCATAAAACTGTAGGGACAGTATCTTTTAAGAAAATGAAATATTTAATCCTATATTCTGTTTTTTAAATATTTGTTTTTTATCTTATCCCCTGACTATCTTTTCCAAATATCTGTGTAAACTATTAGCACTAGGGTTTTATTTACAATGGATAAAATTTAGAATGTCTCAGTCTACTCTTAATTATCTTTTAAAGTTAAAGTAACTCAAGTTATAGAACTTAAAATCACTTATATACATAGGTTTTGTTCACTCAACATATATACATTAGTTTACCTTGGGATTATGACCAATTCTATACCTATATTCAAGGAATGAATGATTGTGTGATAGTAAGAATATAGTATCTCCAAATACTTGAGATTGTAGGATTTTCATTTACATTTTGTGAAAACTTGAAGGTGAATTGTGTGGATGAGTACCTTAGATCTAATTCTAGATTCTTTGAAAGACAGGGGGTGTCAGAGCTCAATATTTCTGAAATGTTTGTTACTATAGATTTCCTCTAGGGAGCTTGTTTTGCTACAATAAAAGGAAGTTACTGACATAAAGTACTCATTTAGTAGATAGTTCAGTAACTTTTTAGTAACTCTAAGAAACAGAAGATTATAATAAATGCCTCAGTGCAAAAATCTTTAACAAATTTTTCCTACCTCCCTCTGCTTTCCCCCCATGCTCCCAATTTGTTCAGGAACTCTTGTCCCTTCCCCTTCACCGGGGGATCATGTATGTCTTTGTTACAGTCGTCCTTGTTTCCTAGCTTCTCCGGAGGTGTGGAATATGGTCTGATAAACCTTTGTTCTATGTCTAATGTCCGTGAGTGAGTACATACCATGTTTGTCTTTTTGTAACTAGGTAACCTCACTTAAGATAGTTTCTTCTAGTTCCATCCATTATCCTGCACATTTCAAGGTTCCATTTTTTTTTTACCCCCGCTGAGTAGTACTCCATTGTGTAAATGTGCCACAGTAGCACTCTATTGTATAAATGTACCCCATTTGCTGTATAAATTCTTTAGTTGAGGGGCATCTAAGTTGTTTCCAGGATCTGGCTATTATAAACAATGCTGCTTTGAGCATAGTTGAACAGATGTCCTTGTTGTATGAATGTGCATCCTTTCAGTATATACCTAAGGGTGGATTTGCTGGATCTTCAGATGGACTGGTTCCCATTTTCTGGAGGAACCACCATACTGATTTCCAATGTCACTGTACAAGTTTTCACTCCCACCAACAATGGAGGAGGGTTCCCCCCTTTCTCCACATCCTCTCCGGCATAAACTGTTTTTTGGGTTTTTTTTGTTTTGTTTTTTTGTTTTATTTTGTTTGTTTGTTTGTTTGTTTGTTTTTGTCATTCTGACAGGAGTAAGATGGTATCTCAGATTTGTTTTGATTTGAATTTCCATGATGGCTAAGGATGTTGAGCACTTTCTTAAGTGTCTTTCAGCCATTTTAGATTCTTCTATTGAGGAATCCCTATTTACTTCTATACCCCAATTTTTTATTGAATTATTTGGTGTTTTGGTGACTAGCTTTTTGAGTTCTGTGTATATTTTGGAAACGAGCCCTCTGTCAGAGGTGGGGTTGGTGAAGATCTTTTCCCACTCTGTGGCCTGCCGATTTTTCTTGTTGACTGTGTCCTTTGCCTTACAGAAGCTCCTCAGTTTCAGAAGGTCCCATTTATTTATTATCAATCTCAGTGTCTTTTGCTACTGGTGTTATGTTCAGGAAGATGTCTCCTATACCAATTCATTCAAGTGTACCTCCCACTTTCTCTTCTAAGAAATTCAGTGGCTGGATTTATGCTGAGGTCTTTGATCCATTTGAACTTAAGTTTTGTGCATGGTGATAGATATGGATCTATCTGCAGTCTTCTACACACCAACATCCACTTATGCCAATACCATTTGTTGAAGATGCTTTCTTTTTCCATTGTATTTTTTTTAGCTTCTTTGTCAAAAGTCAGGTGTTTGTAGGTGTGTGGGTTAATATCTGACATAGATGAACATAATAACTGGTAGCTTGTGGCATATGTCAAGAGTAAAGGGGGATTAATGCATTGGAATTCCATGTTTAACCAATGGTTTCAATTAAAAATTTATTTGATTTCTTGAGAAAACATATCAGGGTTTTCATTCAATTGCATTGGTCTACCTATCTGTTTTTTATCAATACCAAGTAGTTTTCATTATTATAGCTCTATAATAGAGGTTGAGTCAGGGATGGTGATGCCTCCAGAAGTTTCTTTATTGTATTGGTGATCCTGGTTTGTTTTTTTTGTTTGTTTGTTTGTTTTTTTTCATGTATTGTTGAACATTGTCCTTTCAAGATCTATGAAGAATTGTGCTAGGATTTTGATGAGGATTGCATTAAATCTGTTGATTGCTTTTGGCAAAATTGCCATTTTTTTCTATGTTGATCCTACCTATCCATGAGCATTGAAGATCTTTCCATTTTCTGGTACCTTCTTTATTTTTTTTTTAATGACTCAAAGTTCTTGTCATACAGGTCTTTCACCTTCTAGGTTGGAGTTACCCCAAGATATTTTATGTTGTTTGTGGCTATTGTAATCGGTGATGCTTCTCTTATTTCTTTCTCAGCCACTTTATTGTCTATATGTAGTAGGGCTACTGATTCTTTTGAGTTAATCTTATATCCTGCTACTTTTCTGAAGGAGTTTAGCAGCTATAGGATTTCCCTGGTAGAGTTTTTCCCTGGTAGAGATAGTTTTCACTTATGTAAACTATCACATCCTCTGCAAATATTGAGAGTTTGACTTCTTCCTTTCCAATTTGTATCCCCTTGATATTCTTTTGTTGTCTTATTACTCTAGCAAGAACTTCAAGTACAATATTGAGGAGATATGGAGAGAGTAAACAACCTTGTCTTGTTCCTGAGAAATCACACTGAGTTTCTCTCAATTTAGTTTGATGTTGGCTGTTAGTTTACTGCATGTTGCCTTTATTATGTTTATGTATCCTGTTATCCCTGACCTCTCCAAGACCTTTATCATGAACAGTGGTGAAGTTTGTTGGAGGATTTTCAGCACCTAGTGAGATAATCATGTGATTTTTCTTTTCCAGTTTGTTTATGTGGTAGATTATATTGATGGATTTTAAGATGTTGAACCATCCCTACATCCCTGGGATGAAGCCTACTTGATCATGATGGATGATTTTCTGATGTGTTCTTGGATTCAATTTGCCAGTATTTCATTGAGTATTTTTTTCATCAATGTTCACAAGGGAGATTGGTCTGTTGTTCTTCATCTTAGTTGTGACTTAGTTGTGTCTTTGTATGGCTTGAGTACCAAGGTAATTGTAACCTCGTAAAAAGAGTTTGGCATTGATCCTTCTGCTTCTATTGTATGGAACAATTTGATGAGTATTGGTATTAGCTCTTTGAATTTCTGGTAGAATTGTGCACTTAAACTGTTTGGCTCTGGTTGTTTTTTTTTTTTTTGGGTTGGGAGACTTTGTTTGATTGCTTTTGGCAAGATTGCCATTTTTACTATGTTGATCCTACCCATCCAAGAGCATGGGAAATCTTTCCATTTTATGGTATCTTCTTTAATTTCTTTCTTTTATGATTCAAAGATGGGGTGTTGTTGGGGGCATGGGGCATGGGATTGATATGTAAAATAAGATTGTTTCTAACTTATGTAAAATTTATTAATAAATAAAAATTCTTTACCAAAGGTTGAGTCTTAGCCATAATGAGATCATTTGCACATTAACTCTGGTCTCCTAAGTCCTTTTATAAAAAGAGAGGAAGACATCTGAATATAGAATAGCACCTAACATCAGATATTTAAGGAGATTTGTATATTTGCCATTGGGCTGCTAAGAATGTGAGTATATATAGACACATATATAAATAATGATAATGAAACTCTTTTGTGAAGGCCAATGTTTTTTGTTGTTGTTTGTTTTTGGTTTTTTTTGCAGAATTAAGTCTAATTTATAAAGAAATTCTCAACATAGACATGGACTGGAACTTCTTTAATCTGACAATGGCATCTACTGAAAACCTACTTAGAAAAAAACAATTACTAAATTATATATATATATATATATATATATATATATGTTGGCCTGTTACTAACATTTCTTATTGGCTAGCTCAGTCTTAAATATTAACCTATTTCTATCCATCTAATTATCTCCACATGGTCTTACTGGAGAGAGGGTCTGGAGTTGTTGTTCTCTCTCGGTCCTATATTTTTAATCTCCTCCTACATCTCCCTGAATTCTCCTTGTCTCCTAGTCCTGGAAGGCCAATGTTTTTAAAGTATTTTAAGAGATATCCTACTTTCCCACATGTGGATATAAAGATGATCTTTTTATCTCTGCATATAGCCATGAAAAAGTAAAATGTCTAGATTGATATTTGTAAGTTTTGCTATTTGGGTCCAAAGAGTTAGACCTGTCATTTCTTAATTTGGTTAAATATTCACCAGATATTTGGAAAACCAATAGACCAGGAAATGTTATAAAGACAACTTTTCCCTCTGTGGGCCCAAAGGAATGAAACTCTCTGATCTCTACAGCAGCGATCCAAAGACACATTTGTTCTGAACTTTTTCACTTGTATTTCCTTGTACTTCAACCTGACAAAAACACTTAACAACTAGAAGACCAGAAGGCTTCTGACATTCAGAATCTTCATGAACTTCTAGGGAAATTTTCTAGAAAATACACCTTGAAACATGGGTTAGGGGTTTCTTATAAGTTAGTGAGTAATAAAATTAGCCAATCCTCTTAATTTGTCCAATGAGAAGGATTACATTAGTTCAACATGTGTGAAAAATGTTATCTAGAGTTAATAGTAAGACATTCTTTGTGTAAGACAAACATGATCATTTTAGGCTATTCTAGTTGTAAAATTTTGTTCACTGTGCTAATCACATTACAATGAATTTAGATCTAAAATAGTTAATATAAAATGCTGTTTTTAAAATATTTATATACAAAGGTAAACATCTATAATAGCTTTAATAGATGGAAGGTCACTTAATCTTTATATCTTGATTTTTGTATAAATACTAAGTTTGGAGTTTCAAAGCATTTTCTTGTCACTGAAACATTTAGTTCTCATTATTTATATCATCCCATCATCAAATTAACATATACTTAGTGTCTATTTTTGGAAAGCATATATTATTTATTGAAGAGTATATCTAAACATGATACTCTGTTTTACCCAGAAGCCAGTTTTGTGATAGTAATTAGAGAAAGATAGTAAGGCAAAAATTAAACTAGTGAAATGCAGTATTACAAGATTTACATGAAGAAAATAGATCCCTACTTATTAAAAGAGGCATTATGATGGGTATTGCAAGAAGACGAACCTTTATGATTAGGTAAGGTTTTAGAAGTAACAGGAAAAAATGAAAGCAGAGGGACAGGTGCCTTTGCAAAGACACAGCTATAAGCAAACCATGCTGTTTGATGAAGAACATGTTTACTACTTAACTAACACTTAATTGTTCAGTTTCCAAAGCCTCTCCTAGTAATCTGCTTCTTTCTCCTGCCTCCTCATCTTTTCCTTGGTCTGTCATTCACCCTCACTAAACTGTTAAAAATTCTTCAAACTTAGTGATAATTTGTTGCACAGGTTTCTGTATTCATTGAATTTCTGTGTGCCTTTCACTCCAAATCCTAAAGATTTCAATTTAGACTAATTAGAATCCTTCCCCCAACCCCAAAGGATGGAATGCATAGGATTTTTCACTTATTTGCATGAGTGGGAGGCTTCTACTATACCTTGTATTTGTTCTAATGAAGAATTTCTTTAGTTTTAATCTAAGTATTTATTTACATGTTCATCTCTTCCTGTGGTCATTATGTTCATAAATGCACCAGAGATTATGCTGCATTCACCATTATAACCATACTGTAATACAATCATTAAATTCTGATTTAAGTTATTATGTCTGGTCTTAAACGCAGATAAAATGCTGTAGGCATTGGCAAGTCACTACCTACAGGGATCTCATCATTTACTATAGCAGTTTTCAAAATTTGATTATCAGACAAAGAGCAAGTTGGATCAGTATCATATGGAAACTTGGATTTAGGAAACAAAGCAAATTATGAGACTCCTACCCCAGAACTAATGGATCAGAATCTCTGGAGGAAAATTCAGCATTCTTGTCATTGAAAGCAAGCTTTGTAGGTGTGTTTAATATAAACTTGTCTGAGAGCCATATTTAGGGGAAGAAAAACTGTAACTTGTAGAAATTTAAAATCATTGAAAGGAAGAAAACATTTGCACATAGTAGTATTGTGTATATGTAGAAGACTAGTAGAAGAAAGGTAGGTTACAGCTCTGGTTTAAATCTAGCAAGTAAGTACCCTGTCTAGAATTATGACAATCAAAAAAAATTGCTAATCTTTCCATGATGCACATGTAGATAAAAGGGAAAAATATCCATAAGTGAATCCAAACCTGAGAAATTATATGGAAATTGTTGGTAGTAGTGGTGAGTGAAAAAAAGGAAGATAATTTTAATGTTTTAGAATAATGATTTCATTTGAAGTGCCAGAAGATATTTGAATGAAGATACAATTGAACTGACACGAATATAAATTATTGTCTCTACTATTTAATTTGTAATCTTGCCCCACAATCATTTTTATTTACACTTCCTTACTTTAATACTTGCTTCATTGAGATGTAGTAAGAAGGAAAATACAAATTAAAATAATGTCATATGGATATAAAGAATATACTTCAGTTAACTATTAGTATGTGATAATTTGGTAGGTATTAGCAACATAGGTAGAGTATGTGACTTGATAGGAAACAGAAAGGGTTTGAAGGATTTGAGAGTCATATGTAG
Organism: Cricetiscus sungorus; assembly: GCA_030556225.1. NCBI lineage: Eukaryota > Metazoa > Chordata > Mammalia > Rodentia > Cricetidae > Cricetiscus > Cricetiscus sungorus. The sequence continues at coordinate 3,512,184 of JANBXA010000405.1, read as the reverse complement.
GAAGTTGCTAATAGAAACTATTAAGAGAGAAGAGATTGTTATAACAAGACAGCAGGGAAAATTAGCTTATACAAAGAGAGGACAAGGAGTCAGAGATATAATAGGACCATACACCTCTGCACAGAATGATCTATTATTTTTAACCCCAACCTCTCTTGTTAGAGTTGTAATACATTGTGACTTTGGAAGTTCTATAATCATTTGAACTGCAAAGTTATTGAAAATGTTCCTGATGTGGAGCTCACTGTTTCCCAAATCAAGTAATTCCTTTTTATATTGCTTGATTTATTAGTGAGTGTTTTCATGTTTATTCATTCTATACGTTGATTCCTTCCAATATTGTTGGCTTATCCTGATAATAATAATAGACTTTAGAATGTCTTCTCTTCACTTCTTCAAGCTCCCTATGTGTCTTACTGCATGAAAACTCAGAAGCCAGTGGAAAAAATGCCATTATTTTTTCATATTACTATATATGACTTCTATCATTTAAGTCTGTCACACATTATATTTTAAACATAGTCAGAAACATAAATGAGATAACAGAATGTTAAATTTGAAAAAAAGAGATTAACTTTCATTTGTGTGGTTTATTTTGGCATTTGTACACTCATATTTCACTCTTTATTGGAGGAACCCAACCTTCCCAGAGTTGTAACAAATATATATGTCTCATTATATCACACCTTCTATTCATGTTCTCATATTATCTATCAACTATAACTATCTCAATAAGGTAAAGGTAATAAATCTATTTCAAGAATTCTTTGTACCTCATTATATGATTGCAAGAATGTAATAATACCACAGGACTGTATCTGGGAATCATTTTTCCTGAAGTTGTAAGAACTTATTACATTTGCTAGTACAGTGAAGACAATTGTTACATATGACAATATAAAACAATAGGAGCTAAAGATATGAAATAATTTGAAATTATCTAAATTAATAAGTTCAAGAGAAGGCCAAGGAAATAGACATTCAAATGATAAAGTCATCACATCCAGTTACAATATTTCTATATAAACTACTACTCAGGCTTCATTTCCATTCCAGAATTGTTATGAATAAACCTAATGCTTAAGTGTTGTATCTACTGAAAATCAGCCATGGAATTAAAAAATAAATAAATGTTCTTATTGAGTTCTTATTGAGCACACCTGTTTAATAAAGTTTTATTTGTTTTTACTAGTTATCTAAAATGCAATATTCAAGAAGATTTCATTTCCCATCTCTGTTGGTATTTTAGTGGAGTTGTCTTCCTAACTCTGTGCTTTGAGTGCACATTTTTCATTCATAGTAAATCTTTTGATTAGCTCATGAAATTCAAAGTATCCTACTTAAAATACTATTTGTAGACTAAAACCTTGTGTTTTGTTGCTTTTCAATGTTCAAATGTTTTTTGGTAAAATTTAAAGAAATAAAAAGAAGGTATATTATTTCCCTAAATGATCATCACTAGTCATCACTAGTGATTTTATATCTCCTTCTGCTTTCCATATGTATATCCATTTTTAACAAAAATAAGATATTTTTACCACTGTGATACTTATTTTCTTCACACAGTTTTATATTCTCATAGTGAATATTTACATAATGTCCATATTTGGCCGAACCTTTCATTATAATGAAAATAGAATTCGCAAGCAACCATATTTACTACATGTGGTTCTTGATATAGGCGTATTTGCTTTTGTTGAAACTATTGATGACATTATGGTAAGTGATAGTAGGCAGGTTAGTTAAACCATAGTCAAATTATATGCTCAAATAGTTGGATATTAAATAACATTCAGGTAAAATTAAAGTTTTTTTAGTTAACGTTGTTGCCAGAAACAATTCCACTTTCTTGTGGAAAAGTAATTCTGCTTTTAATTATTTACTTACAAAAGTATATAGAAAGTATAACAGAAAAGAGCAAATTAAATTGAACTGAACTTTTCACAGGAAGGCATGCAACTTTAAATGTTTTCAACTAAACCCAGCTTAGTCATATATGTTTGTAACCCAACTACATGGAGAGCAGAGACAAGAAGATTATCAAAAGCTCACAAGTTTAAGGGCACTCAGGACTATATAGCAAGACCCTATTTCAAAATATATATATAAGTATATGAATGTATTAAACTATCTGTAGTGTTTCTACAGAGTAAAATAGGAAGAAACTCTAGACAGAAATAAATGTGCAGTTGTTGAAAACTATCAGTTGTTAATTGCTTGTTTAATTACTAAGTAATTTACTAAATTGGGTATGGTTATCATTGATAAATTGCTTATAAATTTTGTGTGAAGAATTTGTCTTCATTCAAATTTGTAGTTCTATATTAGGTTTCATTTGGGGGCAAGAATATTTACATTCACTTACATTACCTCTTGTACTAACAGCTATTTGGACATTTCTTAGCTATCAGAGGGGTATTAGATATCAGAATGGCTGTAAGATATATAATAATCCCCTCTTGTAAAAAGTAGGAAGCATTTGGCTGACTCCATAATACAAGCTGATCTGCAATGTTTTTTTCAAAAGTATCACACTCTTATTTATCATATGATCATTTTGAGCCATAGCCAAATATTCAAGATGTTAAGTACTTGAAGCACCTTTGTTTTCTTTTCTTGGTTTCTTGTCTTCACTCAATTCTAACTGAATTTATCAGTTAGAAACTGTTCAATAAGTATATCAAAAATCTGCCATTAAACTATAATGGATACATTCAAGATTAATTCTTCATAGTCTCTTAAGATCTTTGCTTCATTTGGTGAAGTACTTATTCTTTCCAGCTCATGTGATATCTTCTAAGCAAAAACTTGATGAGTACACAAAATACATCTTTTCTCATTACTTTGGGGCCTAAGAACAGTGATTACAACACTATTTAGAACATTTACTGAATAATTTTTGCAATCCAACTTAAATTTTGACCCCATATATTTGTATAAGACTTCATTAGGTTTCAGATAAAAGGTTCTCTATTTCAATATTTAATATTAATATGAAATATATTTTAAAAACAAATAATATAATAATTGATTTTTAATGTTCTTTAAAACTATCAGTTTTAACTAGCCATTTCTGGGACGTTAATTACCTGATACTGCATCAGTAATCCATTTTTAAAAGCAAACTAACAAAAATTCTATGTTTAAACATTTTTAAAGGTGATTAGTGAAATAATTTAACATGAATATTCATTAAGCCAGTTCTGAAATCTTTTACTATTTGGCTTAATTGTTTTGAGTTGATGCTTAAATAAAATGGCTTCATTAAATTTAGCACACAATATATTAAACCTATAGGGTTATTTGTGACACATTTCCAGTAGATGCTACATAGAATTAACGCTACCATGTCATTTTTAAATCTATCTTTATTTCATGATAAAGGTTTATTTCACTGATGCTAGTGTCCTTGCATCAGAATGTTTCCTTGGTGTGTTCGTACCGCTACTGGTAGCACAATATCTGTCTTAATTTAAAGACACTTGTAATCACATATCTCTAAAAGATGGTGATGAGAAAGCATGTGGTATGGTTTGTTAGTACAAGGCATTGCCAGCTCATTATTTTCTGGCATGTGAACTTTTAAATTGTACTTGTGAAGAGCTTGGGCATAGACCTAATAGCTAAGCAGTATTAAAGGCAATATAATTTCTTTATATCCCAAATCAATTCAATGGCAAGATTTGTTTTAGTCTTCGCTTTGATATGGTAAATGTCCATTATGTTGTCTCATAATTATATGGACTCTAATGCAATAATATGGTTAATCAATTCAAATAAAAAACTTCTTTCTTGAAAATAGGTAGGATGATACTCCAATTATGTGATTCTTTTTACTAATCTTATTAAAGGGTGAGAACATTAAATCTTTGAGTGCTGTACCTCAATTTTATTGTAATGATTTTGCTGGTTACCAGGTGGGGTGGCAGTTGAAAAATTTGGTGAATGCACTACGAGAGGACCCGAGTGGTGTTATCTTAACTTTGAAAAAGCGACCTCAGAGCATGCTTACCTCAGCACCAGCTTTACTGAAAAATATGAGATGGAAGCCCCTTGCTCTGCAGGTAATGAAGCTTAATCATAAGTCATACACCATCATTTTAGCCATAGATTATCTCAGTAATGCTTCTTTTCTGTGCCTCATCTCAGCAGCATATGAATTAATCTTGTATGCTTTTGAAAATTTGTTTGTGAAATTATCTCTTCACCGCTTATCCTTATAGGCTTAATTGTGATGCAATCTGAAAAAATAACTAAATCCCAAATAATAACACTAATTCAAGTTTTAAAACTTAAAGCATAATTATAAAAATCCACAAGTTATTTAATATGGAGAGAAAAAAAATTAAGAGGTTTATTTTTTGTCATATAATCTTACATTTTGTACATTCTAATCACATAGACTTCTAGAAGAAGCTAGCAGATAGTTTATAGAAGTACTTTAATCAGGAAATAAACTTGTAATTTATAGAGTAGAAATTTAATTTTCAAATTAATCAGTTAAAATTTAACTAATTTATTCCTCATGATTGTTCACTTTTCACTTCTCCCTCTATGGTAGCAAAACCAGAGAGTGTTACATTAGAAGTTTTGCATTATTGTTCATTGTGAAACTTCACTATAAAATATTAACTTGGGTGGCAATGAGATACATGACATATTAAAAAGATATAAAATATTATGATTGTACAAAGACAAGAAATTAATACATTTTATTTCTATCAGGATATAATATTTAAACATTGAGTTTCTCATAAATCTTCAGTTTTTAAAGTAGCAGACAGTTACCTTTTGTTAGTTCATTTTTTCTTTTTTAAATAGTTGCCCATGTAATTTAGAATAATGACAATTTTTCCATGTTAGAGGAGAAGTTTCATTATTATCTCTCCTATGTAAGATGTAGTAATCTTTCTAATAGTGCACTTTACTAGGCATAGAATATTTTTTCTAATAAGTTCTCCATTAAAGGGGTCTTATGAACATGATTTTTTCATTGTTTAAAATTTGACTTTAAAGTGGGCATTATATTTAGATGATATTAAAACATATAAAATGTTCCAATGTTAACAACTTTACATTTTTAATGTGAAACTTCTGTTTTTCAAATGAGTAAATGTAGATTGCATTAATATGTCAAAATGCATTTGACTTACAATATTTATTTATACCAAAATATCTGATGATTGTTAATGTTCTGAGGCTATACGCCTCATTGGGTCATATATAATCATATCAGAATTCTCCATAGTATAATTTTTTATTTACACCACTATAAATTACTGTGTTGTTTTACTCTGAAATTTTCTATTGACATGCCTATGCAAAAGATCCTTTTTTAAAGTGGAGGCATGGAAGCACTGAATGAGAGCCCCACATTTTCAGTTATTAGATGATCCTCTTTAAATATCTATCAATTTATTACTCTTCTATAGACCTTTATAAAGGGACCTGAACACCAAACACATCCTAGTTTTTGTTGATCCACGTAGTTTGAAGTAGTCTGTTGAGAAAATCAAATCATATTTCATTGTTAGATCTTTTCCCAGTAGCAGAAACTAAAGTGGAGAATGAATATTAACAGCAATTATCACTTTTATATAAAAGTAAAATAATCAATAAGCTAGTATTTTACATGTTACATACATACACATGATCTTTTTAAGTTAGAGGGCAAAGACTTTTTAAAAATGAATTCCATCATTGCTTACAATATAATTATAACATATTTGAAGGTACTATTTTAGGCCCATACTTAAATGTAAATAAACAAGCAGTATAAGATCATTAATTATACATATAGTCCTCATTACTTACTAAATTATGTTGAATATTGTTATGTTTACATTTTCATAATAAAATCTGGGTGGGGATAATTTAAATAAGTAAATGTATATATACCAATATATTTGTAAATTTTCTATTTAACAGAATTGGGCTTACATAAAATGTATTGTCCAAATTTCACCATCTGTAGATATAAGCAAGCTGTTAGTGGGAAAAAAAACTACTATTAACATCTTTGAAAATAGCTTAAATAGCTTCAAAGTTGACCTTTGAAAAGAATAAAGGAAAGAATTCATTTTAATTAAATTCTTCCTAACAGTGCTAAAACAAATTCTTGTAAGAATGGGTGTGTTCTATAATTTATAATAGTACCACCACCACTACCACATGATCCTAAGTCCTATTTTGAGGACTGGATATTATATCATGTTATACTATTAGAGAGTTCTTTCTTGATCTTAAGGCATTAACCTGTACTTAAATCAATACACCTTGAGGATTCATGGAAATTACCTGATTAGAATTTTATAGAATGCAGATTTGAGAACAAGAAAAGGTACAAACCCCTAAAATTTCAAAATCTAGAATTTGAATGCAGACTTTCCCAGAGAGGACAAGTCAAATAATAGAATGATGTTTGATGGCAATTATGGATTATTTCATGACATTGTATGAGGTATTTTTCTTCCTAGTGCCTGAGAACCAGCCTCATATGTGAACCATAAAGGCTACTGCATTAATAATCCTCTATGTAAACACAGTCAGTGGCTTTTACTGTTTTCTTAATTCTGGTGTCTATACAAATTGGCTGAAACCAGAATTTATATTAATTCATTTAAATATAAATTAATATAAAAGCCTAAAATTTTAATTAAGTTGGTTGTTTTTGCCAAGTGTACCAGCAATCTAGTAGGAATTAGATTAATAAAAAGCTATAAAAAGATATGAAGGAATTTATTTGAATCAGTGTGTCTATTAAATTTTCTTAATACCAGGCTTAACTACTAAATTTTTTCAAATGAATATTGTAATTGGTTTAACATGTAGGCTGAAATTAGTGCATACGTCTTTTTCAAACTGATTATTTTAAACAAATATGGTAATAATTTTATTTATGCAAATGGAATATCATATGTATCCTAAGATATTTATTTCTAAACTATTTAAAATAGGGCCACTTAATATTAACTAACTGCAATGGCAGATTTTGATTTGGAATTTCTTTGGAAATCATAGCCAAATAAGCAAAAGCATACAATTCAACTTCATGCTCACAGAGAAATTTCATCTGCACATTTCATGAAATTTGGCAGCTCTTTTAATACAATTCTATTTTCTCAAACATTTGATGATAGAACTGAAGGACTTAAAGATCCCTTAATTAGCTACAATGACCAAATTTAATTATTTCTGAAAAATTGAATTCTGTTGTCATCTGTATACTTTCACAAATAGCAGAGATATCTGCCTTTGAGATACAACCTTTTATTCTAAGATGGTAAACAGGGGAATCTTGCCTTCTGAGAGCTGCTTTCAAATCATCTTAGTGACACTCTTCTAATTTCCAGGATGTGGGTAAGCATGGTGATTGTATATAGTCACATTCTTCTGTCAATGAAATAAATTCCAGCAAGTGCTGGATAGATCACAAGTATATGTTTAGAAGTTCGTGGTAGTAAACTAGGATGCATTTACAACAAGAACATGTGAGCAGCCATTTTCTTCTTACAAGAGATGTATGGAAGAGTTAGCTGGACACTGCCAAGAAATCTTAAATCATCACTGGTGGAGAAAAACATCTCAGCTCAATGCTAGAGTTCAAAAAAACTGGTTTAGATATTGTTCAAGACATTTTATAAAAATTAACATTAAGTTATATGAATAGCATTATATTCCTAAACTGTTTTCTACTCCATAAATCTCATATATTGATGCCATAGTTATTATTGTTGGTTTGTGAGTTTGTACTTACATTTTATTGTTTAATTAACCTTGATGGCAATATACAGGGTATTTAAAGGACTTTGAGCAGAAAGAAAATAGTCAACAGCAGTCAATTTAAATATCAATTGGTATAACAACTATAGAATTGTGATCACATTAAATGTAAAGTACACACAAATATAAATGGTTATAGTAATTGTGTAAAAAGTCAAAACAGAAAAAACAATAAAATTTATTTCAATATCCAAGAAACAAGTCGATGTTATTAACAAACATTAGTGAAAGAAAGTTTGTACATTTCTGAGAAATGTTTTGAAAACATGATGTAAAAATGTTTTATAGGAAGTATGACACTGGAAAATAATTTTAACCAAAAATGTAATAGTTCTGGTTGAGCAACATTAGTATTTCTGTGTTTTATATGCTCAAATTAGTAAATAACTATAAGCAGCTATCATATCAATTATAGTTCATCAGTGTTTAAACACTCAAATAAAAAATCTAAGAAACATTTGTGGGTTTCCGCCAAATGCTTTTACTGTTTTAACACTGACTACAAATAGTAACCTGTGATGTCAACTGTTTAACAAGTAAGTTAAGCTATGTTTTACAGAGATCTTAAAATGTAAATTTTTTCAAGTGAAACTTTAACTTCCAATGTAGTTTCTTCAGATAATATCCCAGATTGTTGATAATTATATTTTGGAACACATAACTTCAATTTTAGTATTGCCACTTAATTATGCCCATAAGTTTGAACAGCACAAAATTACATATACTAGCTTTATCATAAGTACAATATACAGATGATTTGGTGGAGAAAGCTATTTTGTAGTATGAATCCAAAGCTATAGTATATATTATATAATAACATGCATATTTTTGTGTCCTCATATCTGTGCTGTTTAAAGTCAAGGATCTAAGGTGTCCTGATCATATCTACTTCCTTAAAACATTGTTTTCTTTATAGTATAGTAAGAACAACAGAAAATTCACATGCTTATAAAAAAATCAATGTTTTGCATTTAAAACATTGTATTCTAGTACAAGCTGAGAAACTGAGGGAGAACTTTTAAACACATGCAATTATTTTGCCTAAAATCTGTTCAAATAATTTATCACTTAGAAAAACCTTGGCTAGATAAAAATGTACACATTACTTTTTAAAATTATATCTAGCATTCTTTATGTGTTCATGAAATGTACAAGATTGTATGCAAATTACTGTTTTTAAACCCAGAATACATTTTCGCTGGACCATTGTTAAAATGATCAAGGAAATAATTGTTGATATAAAGCAATATTCTGGTACTAAATGATAACAGTACTGGGGAATTCATATGAATGTGCCTGAACTGTTTGAGGACTTAAAGAGTGTCCTGTGCTAGGAAATTGAAGTTAAATGATCAGCTGAAGTATGTGATTATTTCTAAGAATAAATAAAATGAATGGCTAGGTTATATACTTAAGGTAATCATTTGTATCTCCATTGATATTTTTACCCCTGAAAGGTAAAAACAAGTTTTTATGTGATTTTGACATAAATGAATTTTGGCACTAAGTACTATTGCAGTATTTAACATTTTTAATAACGAGGTTGCCTCTATGTCACTGGTTTTATTGAAGACTTTTATATCTCTAACTTCGTTGGATCATTTACTGAGGGACAACAAAATATATGCTTGCCAAAGATTTTATAATATAAAATATTTCAAGTGAAACTTAAAATTCAAATTTAATTTCTTAAGTGTGGACATTATTTTTTATAATCTTTGCCATAGAAATTTCATATATACTGATTTATATATAGATACACAGAGTATATCTATATTTATACAACTATAAATAGAATATTTACACACATACATAAATATTTACACACATACATATATCAGTACTTCACAAATGTGCTATTTTTGATATTAATATTGGGGGGCACAAAGAAGAAAAGAGCTGATCCATGAAATGATTTAGAGTAATGATCCACTTATGTCTTGTAAAAGCTAAAAATTTTCTTTGACAATTATAGCCCTCCATCAATGTATAAACTGATCAGTAAGATGTTATGGCTGACGTTTTCACTCATACTTCAGGGAAAGATTTGTACCATATTGCATTTTACAGTGTGTCTTTAAGATAGTTTAAAATGACACTGAAAATGCATATGTAAGTTCTAATTAGATTTCGGAGTCCTAATGACAATAGCAAGTACTCATTACCTTCTTTACCGTCTAAGTGTATATTTTAAAAGATTCATACAAATTTAAAAAGATAAATGGCAGTGTTCTACAATAATTTATCAGACTTGAATTACTAGATTCAGGTGCACACATACATGCACACACATACACACATAAATGTACACATACACACAAATGGTCTCTGTGACAAAATGCCATCTGATTTGTGGAAGGAGAGCTTTATGGTGTAAGAACCATATTGGGTGCTATGACAAGGACCTACTAAATAAAATTGTTTGGATGGGAATTCAAAATGGATCTAAATCCCACTTGATTTCATACCAGGTTGTATTGGAGCTTTACGGCAATATGCAATCTTAAAACAATGTCCTAATTGCTGATATTAGGGTTTTTTCATTTACATATTTCACCAAATATATTAAAGTTGTGAAGGAAAAAAATCATTAATTCTTTTGGTTAAAATGCAAATCCTTACTAGTACAATTATAACTGTTACAATGATCCTATCCTATAAATAAATGATATACAGTAAATGTTTTTAGTATAAGAGAAGCTATAGTTTACATTTAGAAAATTTTCTTACTTGGAATTTTTAGTCAGATAATATACTTTTTAAAATTTGAATTGCATTCTGAAGGATCCTTAGTTTTTAATTGAGGGACACTATATTTGTGATTTCCCATGTATTTTCACACTAGTGTTAGATGGGTTTTTTGTTGTTGTTGTTTTTCTTTTTTGCATACAGCTTGTTAAAATTAAGAATTTACTAATAATTGATTTCAACTTAATTTCTTCATTTATTCTATGCTGTTATACTGCTATTGTATTCCTGAAGTTCCTTAATGATTTTAAAATTCTTTCAGTCATTAAATTTTATACTATTTGAATTCTTGGTCACAATGTTTTTAAACTTAGGATATAGTTCACTTTTCCAATGTCAAATTTGATTTTTTAAAATATGATTCTCAAAATTGATGTTTTCTTTCTAACTCTGCTTAGCTTGGTGATAATAGCTCACGTAGTACACAAAAATAATTGCCTATATATTGGATGTTTACTATATGAGCTTTAATTGGTATAGAGCATACTGATAAGCCAGATGACACCCACACAATAAACCCATTAAACTATTTCCTCTGATTTATCTGTCAGTAAAATAAACAGCCAGTTGAACTCAGAAACAGAATTGACTAATTTCTCTTTTGTTCTGTAAAATCAAGTTGGACTTTTAAAACACTTCAGTTAATTGGACCAGGGTAACATAATCAAACTTGACATCTATTTGAACTTTTTAAATTTTTTCTTATATTAATTTTCCAATATAATAATTCAAAATTACTGATGACATTAATAGCAACTCCTTCTTGAAAGTAGAAATGTAGAGATATAGAAACTTGGAGGAAGTTGGCATTACTAATGCTAAAATCTTCTAGAAAGGAAATGTATGCACTATAAATATTCTAATAGTCTTTACCTCATATTTAAGGCATATTTAAATACCATTGTAAAAATTAACTGCAAATCCTTTTTTTTTTCCTTTGGTTTTGGGGGAGTGGGAAAAAGAAAATAGGTACTAAATAACTAGTAAAAGCTATAGATCGCCAAAGGAATGGAGAGACATCTTGAAACTTTAATTCATAACCTTAAAATAGAGTAGAAAACATTGAAAATTTAAGCTAGATTGCTGTTTATTGAAAGCTTATGTTATTAGAATATGGTTTAAGTTCATTTGTACTATTGATATATTTAAAGTTAAAGTATTATACTAGTGCATTAAAAAGAATACTAAATATTAGTTTTTTCTTTCATAGTAAATTGATTTTAAAACATTAGAAATTAATGTGCTGTGCAATAAGATTTTCTTTTACTGCTGTCTGTATTTAGAGCTAAAAGATAATAACAGAATAAAAAACTATAAGCAGTCATGTTGCAGTAAATATGAGTGTGAATGTGTGTGCATGTGTACGTATCACCCTATATTACATTCAAATATTAGATAGGCATGAAACACAGCCTTACAAAGAATTCATTTCTTTAATATCCTTGGGCTTCATGGCATTTCTCATCAGTACAAATGACTCTTCTAGACATCTGAGTTTCTCAGTGCCAAGAATTTTGTTTCTGTAGGACAGGCATAAATTAGCTGGATTTTATTACAAAAAAATTGTATTGTCAGACAGGGAAATCTTTGTTGCATACTGTCATAAAATTATTTAATTGATATGTAAAGTTTCCGACAATTTTAAGTCATCATATATGGGAAGAGATTAAGATTTCATACATCATCATTCCTTTTTGCTGTCTTTCTTTAATTTTGATTTCACTTACATTTAAACTTAACTGTATTTTTGTCAGGAAGTGTGATATCAAGCTATTGAGGTGAGCTGTGTAACAAAAAAGGGCAAAATCATTAACTGATTCCCAAATTGTATAGCTTATCCAAGTGACCTACATTGTAATTTACATTGTATTTATGCCTGGCTTTCAAATAGTTTTTGGTTATCTGTATGAAAGTAATGTTATAGTACAACGTAGTTGTGATGTGCATTTATTTGAGTGTCCAGCAATGTATGTTGAAGTAGTAGCATTGTCAGTCTGTCATCTAGATATGCCAAATGTGTTTCATACTGGTTAAAATAGCACCATTCTGTCATATGCAGATGCAATTCATTTTGTGGTCATTATCTTTGTGTTTGAGACTGCATTGAGATAGTGATTGAAATGTTAGCTGTATGTATACTTAATCAGTAATATCTGTAAGATAAATATTTGTGAATTTGAGATTCAGTTTAGGATAATATTTCAATCCACAAGAATATTTTCAAATACTGTGAATTTTAGAATTAGGACTGTTCATAAGACTGATATATCATTAATTCAGTTTATATAGTATCTTTAGAAGGCAACTTCCTATTCAATGTGTAAATCCAAGAGTTCATTAAGCATGTAACCAAGAATGAGTGTTAAATAACAGGTAATATTATGTGCCTTGGAAAGATGAATTTATTGTGTCACCTTATTCCCCATGCTTCTGCAGATGTAATTAATGGCTCTGAACAGATGGCTATCTGTGTTTATGTTGAGAGGAAGTAGTTTCCTAGAAAATTCTCTCCTGTGATGATAGCCATCTTTAGCTTCTCTGAGCATCCATGACATTCTTACTAACAGAATACTATAGTTTGTCAAATGTCAGTCAGGATGTGAGTAAGCTAATTCTTTTATGAATTATTTTTATTAGCTTTCAAAAGTACAATGCTAGCAAAGTTAATCTAAATATGTTTCTTTATGTGAGTGACATGAGTCTTCTCATTATAAATCATTGAATGGTATTTTTACTTTATGAATAGCTTTTGGATGGTTAAATCGTTGAAAAGGTGAGTTGGGAACTGCATGGAAAACTGTTTTATGTATTATTTGTTTGGGCGGGGGAATCAAAGAAATATCCCTATGGTAAATAATATTTTTCTTGATTTCAGCCAAGTTCAAAACTTTGTATAAACAGATCATTTATAAATGATAACTATGTGTCATTGTTGTTGTTTTGTGTTGTTTGTGTGCGTATGTATTTTCTTTTTCATTTTAACCAGCCTCTTATACCTAGAAGTCCCACAAGCAGCGTTGCCACGCCCTCCAGCACCATCAGTACACCCACCAAAAGAGACAGTTCTGCCCTTCAGGATCTCTACATTCCCCCTCCTCCTGCAGAACCATATATTCCCAGGTATAAACTACCATTGATGTTATTCTTGGCAGCTCCTAGCCAAACGCTAGTCTAATAACTTCTAAAATATGAAGGCATTTCTTAAAGAATACTTTGAATATTTTCCTCAGGAATTCTAAGCACTTTCTATAAAGCACTTCTCATTAGAGCAAATGCACTATTATTTTATTAAGCATTCATTGGACAGAATCTTACATGATAAAAGAGTAAGATTAAATAACCAAATAATTTTTCAAGGTAAATAATAAGAAGGATTTTTGCCTGTGAAGCTTCAAGAAATGTCAGTTTCATGTACAAATTTCATTATGTTTTTAAATGCATATAGTTTATAAATGATTTTTATACATTCTTAAAGTCAGAAGTTGTATTTACTCTCACATTTTAGTCACTCATTAAAGGGATATTGAAAGGGCATCTTTTATAGGATAGGAATTTTGATAGTATATAAATGTAATGCAAGTTATATTTTGTACTTAACAAAACTTCTTTATCTATGTTGTAAATAAATATTTTGTATGTCCTTAAACAATTATGAGCTTTAATAACTAATTTATTAGTCTTATTAACCCTACTATGGCTCATTAACTGTAAATAATATTCCTAGGGTAATGATCATTTAATCTGAATAGATAAATCTTGAGCATAAACATATATTTATTATGTTTGCATATGCACACATGAATTTTAAGAAAAGTAAAAATGTTTATATTACAGTGAATACATTAAGTTCTTCAGAAACTCATAAATACATATATGTGCACACATTTATATATTTAATTATACATATATACTTGTATATATTGTGAGTTCATTCCACTGGAAATTTTTGTTTTCCTGGTACATTTATTAATTTAACATTATTGAGTATATTTCATATAGACATGGTTTAATAAACCTGACCTGTTGATAAAAGTCTTCTTCTCCATAACACTATATTATAGGAAAAGCCAGCTCTTGTAATTTTCTACCACAGAGAATGTCTTTATAAATATAATGTAGAAAATCAATAGGTCTTAATTAGCTTCTGGTACAAGCTGCATTAGTATTCATGTCACGGGCCTCATAGAGAAATGTGCAAATTTACAGATAAACATAACCTTTTTTCTTGTTATGAATTCACATACAACTGTTTCCAAGCTAAATGCAATGTCAGTTTCTTTTCAATAGAGAGCTTAACAGTTATAAAAATACCAGGCAATTAATTCAAGAAATCCTTTCAGGTAACTAAAATTGAAATTTGTGCTTAGATATGTATTTGTGTTCTTTATGTTTCCTAAGAACTGGTTATATATTTATGATTCAATAATAAGCAATACATTTGGTTTAGGAAGCAAAACCTTAAGTGATTATACAAATGATAGTTTTGCCTGTACAGAAATAAATTGACAGCCTTCTCAGATTTGAAAATTTAATTTATTGCTTTCTACATATTTAAAATACTGGGATTACAATTCACTACATTCAAACATCTAAACATTCTAATAAAGATATATAAAAACAAAACAGAAGATATATGAAAACATTTTTGCTAGACTGAAACTCAGAATTCTCACTATTTAATATGTTGCAATAGAAGCTAATTAAAATATAACTGAAGTTTATTTATAAGTTTTTAATATTCAAAACTTGTCTTATTTAAAATTAGTGCTTTCTTGTTTGACAGTACGTATATATGGTACCCTTTTGGAGAACAAAGAACACCTGTAACCAATGAAACACAATGATGCACGACAAGACAAAACAGCATTCCATTCAGATCATGTTCTGGAAGACAAATGGTTTTTAACAAATAACTTCTCGCATACCTAGGAAAACATTTCTTAAGATAAATAAGGTGTTTAATTAATCCTAAGAGGGACCTTTTATTGCAAGCTCAGTCATCTGTTACTTTTTAAAAGCTATGACCTTGCACCTCAGACCACTCATGCAGAAAACATTAAACCCAAATTAGACATCCTCACAAAGAAACTGAACAGTGCTCATTAAAACTTTCACAGGGTGGAAATGAATAGAGATATAAATGTGAAGGAACCTATGTAAAGTTAGAGCAGGAGAGTGTGTAGTGAGGAATGAATGTGATTAAAATGAATTGCACACACATGAAATTTTCAATAAAAATTAAATTATAACAAAAAGCACAAAAATAAAATAAAACTTTAAGAAATATTTTGAAATAAAAACAATAGGATTTAGAAATCCTATAAAATGTTAAGAAAAATTTCTCCTTAAATTATTACAGTACCATATATATATCCTTTTACTCTCAGAAATTACATAGAATTTGATTATAGTAATCATTAACATTAACATTCACTTATATTAATAACCTACTGTTTGAATATCTTATAATACTGATTTATGTGGTACTAATATAATTTACAAGACCATAATTTCCCTTTATATTGGTGATAGAATCATGAATAACTGTGTTCTTTAGCAACACAAATTCTATAAAAATCAATAAAATAGACAAAAGAGACACAGATGGTTTAATTGTTAGCATTATATCCAGTATTTTTCCTTGAACTAAAGTGCTGAAATTATTTTCTTCCCATGAAATGGCATATAGTGAAAATGGACTAGAGCAGAAGTTAGAAAATCTATGGTGTATTTCTAGCTATCCTTCATTATCTGTATGACATTGAGGCAAGTATTTTAACCAATGGGCCTCACTATTATTTGGAACAAAATATGAATAATTTTAACTAACCCTATAATTCTCAAAGAAATCTTATAAATATCTGAAGATACATAGTAAGGAAATGCTATTATTTGTATTTTAAGGCCCCTCTAATTTTGTATGGCCCTAATACTACACCCATCTCCTCTACCTTCACTTTGCTTTAGGGATGAAAAGGGAAACCTTCCTTGTGAAGATCTCAGAGGACATATGGTGGGCAAACCAGTTCATAAGGGATCTGAATCCCCAAACTCATTTCTGGACCAGGAATATCGAAAGAGATTTAACATTGTGGAAGAAGACACTGTCTTGTATTGCTATGAATATGAAAAAGGAAGATCAAGTAGTCAAGGAAGACGAGAAAGCACACCGACCTATGGTAAGAGTTCTTATATATATATATATATATATATATATATATATATATATATATAAAAGTGTGTATCTTACCTGAGTTTCTTGATTACCTTTAAGAGACTTGGAGTTGTGTGACTACTGGATTACTCTGAAATATTTAAATTCCTCAGTGTCATCATGCACTTCTAGGTAGTCTGTCAAAACTTTAAGACATGATATTAGAAATATTTTGAGAGTTTCCAAAAACTAGTAAAGCTTTTAACTTGGAATGGGATGTGAAATCTTAGAATAACATGTGTTTCTTCTATAATAGAAGACAAAGTTGGTCAAGAGTTTTATAAGTATAAAAACTTATAACCAATATGATTTCTTTGAAATAAAATCATTTCTTAATCCTAAGGGAACTGGGTTTGATATGTAAAATAAGAAAAATAATAATTTTCAAAGAATACTTTAGATAGGCTTTTCTGAGGAAAATATAGTATCAAGTCTTATATTCTTTAAAGATTCTATATGATTGATCTTATCTTTGAATAGAGGAAAACCTTAGTTAGAAAGGACTAACCTTATTTAGGGCATAGATTAACCTAGAGCTACTGTGTTAGGAGTTTAATAGTATAGCTAAGAAGGTCATACAGTTGCATATAGTTGAAATTGATACAATGTCTCTGCAGAATTTGTCTGTGAAGGTACCTAAGATGTGAAATGAATGGATTTAATTGAAGTCTATCCTTTACCCTGTCCACTTTCAAATTGATCATTTAGAATGAGGCACATACACTTTGGGAAAAGACAAAATCCTTCCTGATTAATTCAATATGGTTCCATCATCTGTTCTCAAAAGAGAGTTCATTTCTTCTTACACATGTTTAATTTCTGTAAAACTATTGGCTAAAGTCAGATATGTACTGTTGAATATGTCTTAGAACATTTGTATTTTAAAGTATTGCATATGTATATATGATAATAGTGAGCTCTTTTTAAAATAGCATCTTGGTTACTTTTCTGTTTGCTGCAAGGAAATGTCTGACAAAAGCAACTTGAGGAAGAGAGGATTCATTTTGGCTTACAGAGAATGCAGTCTATCATGAAGATAAGGCAGAAACTTGAGGCAGCTAGTCACATTGCACCCACAGTCAGAAAGCAGATTCTTGCTGGTAGTCAGCTCACTGCCTACTTTCCTTTCATTCTGCTATCCTAGATAATAAAATGGTGGAACCATATTTAACCTAATCAAGATCATTTCCTTACAAATAGACCCAATGCTTTGTCTCTTAGGTGATTATAGTTCCTGTTATGTTTACAAAAGTTAATCACCACAGACAGTGATAATCAAGCATAGATTTAAAGACAGATATTTGAAAATATTCTAGCTGTGTTATAAAGCATACTTACTTATCCAAGATCTTCATCTTATGTTATCTGCTCCCTATTTTTAAGTGAACAAGTTAAAAGTACAGGTATTTAGATAAACAATCATACATGCAGGTAAGGATGGTCAAGGGGCAGCTCAACTAAAAAATAACAATGCCTATGGAGCTTTTATTTATGTTAAGTACTATTTTTATGTATTTAAAAGGCATTAGATCATTTCAGCCTCCAAAAACAGTATGAGGTTTATACAAATAAAATGTCTGTTTGTACATGAAAAACATCTAAAATTCAGAAAAATTAAGTCATTTGCCCAACTACCAAATAATGTAGCTGAAATTAACTATCCATGGATATTTGTTGACCTTAAAAGTGATAATAGCTAGATATGTATAATTAAATGTAATTATCAAAAACTATATGAAAATCATTCCAAAACACTTTATTAGTCCTTCCAAACTTGAGAATTTTATTTCAAGCAAGCAGAAATAGACCCTTTTTTGTGTCTTAGCTTATATGTTGTTTGTGTCTAATCATACAACAATCAACATGCATTTACATAGACATGGCCATGACAGCTTTTTTAAAAAGCTTGTGGTATTGTGGGCAAGGAGCAACAGTGGCTTATCATTTTAAACCAGGATAAAAGTGGTTTCATTTTGCTAACAATAGAAACAGAAATAATTTCAGATTATTTACAAAAGTAGATACTATTTACAAAAAGAATGTAGAATTGGGCTTACTTTTATTCCTCTCTATCACCTAACTACTACAAAATGACCCTGAAGGCGTACTACTGTATGCCGCAGTTTTTCATTTATTAAATGAAGATGATTTCTGCCTCAGAGTTTTTTTGTGAAGCTTTAATGACAATACACTGTAAATTGCCTCAGTATCTAGTATATTAGATAGCAATTTTCATTATTGTCATTACAGAATGAAAGGAAAATAGAATTACATCACTTTAACAATTTGGTTTCATCTTCTCAGGCTTACAATGCAAAGGATGAATTTAATAAAGATCAGTTTCTTGGAAACTTTTAAGAGCAAAATATTTTCCACCAGCTTCCTCTACTAGTGGATTCCTTGCCCTTCTAATTCATTATAGAACAGTACTACAGTACATATTTGGGTGTAGAAATTCAACTAAAAAATAGGCACAGTTGGCTGAATCCCTTTGTGGCCACAAGTAGTCAGATTTTGTAGAAAAGGGGGAAAAGCAATTTAAAATATCTCAATAGCCATGTAAATTGGGACATGGGAACCCAGAACTTTTCTGGATGGTTGAAAAACTAGCAACCCAACAAAAGCATACAAATTAATGCACATAGAATTTTGAGCATTGTTCTCATAAATGTTGTTTGTACATGTTGTACTTGTGTAAATATAGTGCCTAGAATATTATACCTAGACATTTTCAACTTCACTGATAAAAGGAAATCAAATACTTTCTCCCTTTTTATTCACCTAAATAGTAAATGGCTGTAATGACCTATTGTAACATGGTGAGGGCCTAATTCTACTACTGCAAAATATGAATGGTATCTGTACATTTCAAAGATTATTTTATCATACTTACTGCATAACCTTTCTTTTTGTATCAAAATTCTTCTCTTTGAAGAAGTCAAATTATAATTAATAGCATTTTCAAACATTTCCTAAATGTTTAAATATACAGAATACATTATGCTTCTTTCATTTCTGAATAAATGGCTGTACTTTTTCTTGTCAATTTTCATTATAAATTATGTCCTTTGAAGGTAAAAATCAGGCTTAATTCATTAGCTATCCTAGAGAGAAAAGAAAATGTTGTAATATCCACAGAATATGTCTATACTGAAGTAAAATAAGTACTGCACCCAAAAAAGTAATCATAGAATTTAATGAAGTAGAAATATGAGATCAATATTATATTCACAGGAATTATTATTCTTTTGAACTTTTGAAAAAATGATAAATGTTGTCTGTTGGTTAGTTTCACAGAATTTAGCATCAAGCTAACTGTGATAAGGGACCATGTAACTGATGGATAAAAACAGAAAAGTCTGTTCCTGATATTAGAATTAGAGTACTCATCTAGGGAAGGCTCTCTTTCTCATTGTATACAACTTTATTGATGGCAATAGAAACATATTAGTTTTAAAGCAAGATATTCTTGATTTGGTATCAAAGTTTGGATATACTTGAACTTGATCTTAATTGAGATTACACTTATACCTCAGGGTTTTATCTGGAAAAACAGAGTGACAGTACTATTACTATATCTGTAAGGACTAAAAACTAGATTACATATGCAAATCACATAGCAAAGTGTTTATCTCATAGGATGTTCTTAAGAAATGGCACTTAAATGGCATAGTAAGTGGTTACTGCTGACAAAGAATTTAAACTTCTTTTGAATCATATTAGCACTTAATGTCCTTCCTCTTAGAGAACCTAGTAAATAAAGTATTAAAAAAGTAAAATTATACCTACATGTTTGGTCTCTCTACTAAAGCAATAACCAACTGTGTAAGTTATAGTAGCTAAAAGAAATATAAGCATAACATTTTTGTTAATTTTGATCTAGTATTATAAAAGGAAAGACAGACACATTTAAATAACTAATAATACTGCAGACTATGTTTATCCAAGTCTTAGACCCCAGTGAAGAAAACATCAGCTTATATTCTGGGTAAATTTCAGAAATTTGAAAATGACTTGGCACTCACACCTTCTTAAAGTTTTAGATGAGATGCTATAAGACAAAATGATAAAATTATATGGAAAATAAATAAAGGTGTTGAAAACTCTTGAAGAAATGAGACCTTGGAAGAAAGGTTTATTCTTAAAGCTTTCATGGAAAAGGCTATTAGATGAAATAGTAAAGAAAGAGAAACTTTTAATAATGCATTGATATATAGGGAAAACTGTAAAGAGAGCTGTGCCAGATTGGTCATGTAGTTCACTTCTCAGAAGAATAACAAAACCTTCATATGACACACACAGAATGGAGAAGCCAAGAATAGAAAGTAACTTAGCAGTTCTTATCTGGAAGCAGTCCTACCCATCAGAGGACATTTGACAATTTCCTAGCTATTTTGAGGGGTGGGAGATTCAATAATGGTAGAATAAAGGATGCAGGGTCTTTTAAATGTCATTTTTATTAATAATTTTTCACTTATTTTACATACCATAGTTTCCCCCTCCCCCCTCTCCTCCTGTAGCCTACCCCTACCTCCTCTCTACCCCCTCACTCACTCCTCTTTCATTGCCATTCAGAAAGGGGCAGGCCTCCCACAGGCATCAACAAAGCATGACAGGATGTACCCAGTGGGTACAGGATGTGCACAGGTACCCAATGGGTCAAGTAGAAGATAAAATTGCCACTCTGCATCCCTGCAAGGTACTAGATAGTGTCCAAACATAAGAATGTCCAGAAGGCTGTTATTGAGAAATTTTGACTACCCTAAGAACCAATCTACAGAAACACATTACAAAAATCAAAGTTAAAGACCTTACATGTGAGTGTGTGTGTGTGCGTGTGTGTGTGTGTTTGTGTATAATACAGAGATCATTTTCTTGATTTTGTTGTTGCTGTTGTTTTTGTTTTTGTTAAAAGAACCTAGGAAATTATCCATCTGGAAATATAGACTTAAATTTATTCATGATTAGCATATTCTCTGAGCAAAAATTGTATGTGATTGTAACTGTCATAATTATCTATTCTGCCCCACAGATAAACAAATAAACTAACCATGACATTCTCTGGAGCAAGACATGATACATTATTACTCTGGTTGAAATTAGACGAATTTTCTCCTATTGAAAATGTAGCAAGCTGTTAGTGTTAGCTATCAGATAACAAATGTGGACTAAGTAATCTAACATATTTCTGAGTATTTTTTAATCGATCTCTGGTTTTGAAAGTCCATTAAAGAAAAGTTATGTGGGTAAATAAGACTAGGGTATCTGCATATTTTATACTCCTTTTGTAGATTAATAAATGCAAACATCTTTGCATATCTTTTTGCATTTGGACTATATCCAGTGTTTCCCCAATGTATTTCAACATCAAGTCTTTGTTTCTTTGGGTCACAAAAGAGTATTACATTTCCAGTGGAACAAATGCTTAATAAAGCACATTTGGGAAAAACTCAAAGAATTGCAATTCAGCTTAAATACCCAAATCATTGGTATCAATACCAAGAATTTCTTTGCATTTTAAGATCCAAACGTCTAAAAACAGTTGCAGTCTGTCCCACGGTTGTCTTGTTAGATATCTTCATTTACTTTTATAATTTCAGAAAAAACAGAATCTACTTATAGGATAAATTGTATTTGTGATAAAATTCCAAAGCAAAGTAAAAACAAAACAAACAAAAAAACAAATAGATCAATGCATGGTATTCTGTGCTCTATATGTGCATAATTACTGATATTATTGCACATTTTTTTCTAGAATTCATAGAAAAAAATAGATCCCTATAATAGAAAATATCAAGTGTTGTATTTAATATTTTTCAAGAACAGGTGGCTAAAATTATTCTTCTTATGATAATGACTATCACATACATTACAAATAATTAAAACAATATTCAACAAATTAAAAATGTCAATGTGACAACCTGTCATTGTTTTATGGGTATCGCAACCTATAATGCCAATGTACTCTCCATTGTTCTAAGAAAAAGAGCTTCAAACACAGAGCATTAGTTACAATGTATGTGCTGATTCTTCATTAGTTACTCAGTATTTGTAAGAGTTGCAGGTTCACTGTGAAGACAATTATACAAAAGCTACAGATATCATATATGTTAGCAAATTGCTTTAGAAGGAACACAAATTGCATTTTTCTGTTTGTGCTGTTCAGTGATGCTCGGATAAGAATAGGTAATTATCAAATCATAAACTACATATTTGCAAAATCCTAAGAAATAAAAGGGTTTTTTTTAATTTTTTATCTTTCTCACTAACTTGAAGAATATGATTTTAAAGAGATTAATATAACTAAATGTTATAATAAATCATTATAGGATGTAATTTGTTTTTAAATGTGAGTCTTAAATTGGTAACCTTTTCACTTTTCATGAGGAAATGTTTCTGCATTTTCTATATTGGTACTGTTTTCCATATGTTGTTTCACTATGATTTTTTAAATTGCTTTAGTTTGCAGTTAATGTATGACGTGTGTACATTTAAACAAATAACATTGCATGTCTATGCCATCTTTCTTGGTCAAGTCTGTATTAAGGCTGAGTGTAGCAAGAGGCCAAAGTATTTTATCAAACCTTGTTTTATGTGCTCTACAATATTCAAAGGAGGGCCCAGAATTCAGAATTCTTCTGCCACCTAGTATTTAAAATATCCTAATGCTTCCTTATTTCTTCCACAACTCTTATGTGATTGTCACTGCACAGCAACAAAATTTCAGATAAGAAATACAGACTTCTCAAATTCATCTAACTATATGGCAAACTCATGTTAATTATACACACACACACACACACACACACACACACACACACACACACACACACACCCTTCTCCACGTACAATTACCTTTACCAACAGGTAATATGATTTAAACAATAGCATATTAATCAAGCATTAAATTGACAATCTGCTTCACTTACATCACTCCCCATTAAAAGTATAGACCGCTTTTATAAAGCGATAGGAAAACAATACAATACATCCAGAAATCATGATCTCTTCCTCCACTCCTTCCAGCACCACACTCCTCCCCTCTCCACCAAAGCCATTGCTCATGCCTTTCCCAGGCTTCCAGGAATATCAACTGAACATGGCATGAGATGTGACTTATTTTTGGAAAAGATATTTTAATTGTTTTTCATTTATCATTAATGAAACTAAAAATATATAAAGTTCATAACAAATTCAATGTTTATGTTGGATTTTTATTCTTTATAATTGTTATTATAAACCATTCTTAAATAATCAGCCCATTGAAACACTTACAAGCCAATTTTTCTCAAGGTTTTTTCCCTAAAATCAAACATTTTAACAGTAAATTTAAAGATTAAAGCACTCACTCTACTTACTTTATTAGATCCAGATACATTTTCATTCTCCTTCAAAAAAAACTACTGAGTTGCCATTTAATTCAGTTTTTCCTCCTCTTCAAATGGGTGTTTCTCTACCTTAAATAACCCCAGGATGTTTTCCTAGAAATGCAGTCAACCATCTGAAAGTAATTTTTGTGTCTGGTATGTGAGGAGTTTGATGGGTTTATATAGTAAGCTAATAGCCTAAGCATTCCTTACTATACTCGTTTTCATCAAACTATTGGCTAAAATATTTAGAACAGATGTGTATATATGTAACTTTCAGACTCTAGGAAAAAACTTTCCTGTGAGAATTAAATACTATGTCAGACTTTTGGAGAGTTTCTCTGCAAGTTTTTCCCCCTTTGCCAACTATGCAAGGAATATTACTTCACAGATGCTCTTTATTATGCTGAAATCTAATGATTTGTGCATGGAGGGAGAGAAGGGGGAAGAATAAAATTTGAAAGGAAGCAGATCATTCGTTTTCCAACAGACCTGCTACCCATTGAAATTTTTTTAGAAGATAAACCAGGAAATAGAACTTGTAGTTCTTGACTTGACTAGCCACAGCTTTGTAAAGTTCTTTTGCTCTTTTGCCTTTTTGTCCCACATGAAGTGGTTCAGAGCACTTCTGCTCCACCATAGGATCTGAGCTCTGTCCCAGCACCAGTGTAGAATGTTCATTACCAACTGTATCTCAAGTTTTAGAAGGTTTAACACCCTCTTTGAACCTCCATGGGAACCCCCACCCTTATGCACATGACAGACTCTCACACAGACACATAAATAAAAATCTTTTACAATTGTTTCAAATGGGCGGGCTGGAGTGATAAACTATCTTGGATGGATGAGAAATATAAGAAAGGAATAAAACTATGAAAATGCAAAAACTAAGATGTGATTTAGAGCATTGGTGGTCCAGTATATGGAGGAAACCCTTGGGCTTTGTTTTGAACAAGCTGTTTAAAAGTACAAAGCAGTTGCATTTAAGGCACTGTCCAGATTATGTGGACACCGCAAGTAAAGACAAGTACACCACATGAATTTATATTAATTCCTCTAGAAGAAAGACATAAATCATGCAATTAAATCAATACAAAAGTGGTATATGATGAAGACCCAGGAGAAGAAATGAAGAAGGATCTGGTCACAGAAGAAATAGGTGTCTTTGCTTACTTCTGAATGATACATATGAATTTAGAGATAGAAGAGAGTAAAACCATAGAGGGATTGAGTCCTGTGGGGGGAAGTGGTGGAAGGCATTTCTAAGAAAGAATAATCTGTCACCAATGCTGCAGACACATCAGAAAAGTCAAGTGGTCTGAGCCAAAATCAATTTAGCAATGTGGGAGTCCTAGTGGCCTTGGTAATAGCTGTTATGGTAGAGTAGTAAGGCAAAGGAAGCATTCAGACAGGATAGAAAAAAGAATTGGAAGTTGGTCATCTAAAGCAGTTTTCTAATGGTAATTTCTATGAAGTAGAGAAAGCAAACAAAGTGATGGCTTGGTAGTTTATAGGGAAAAAAGGGCTGCTTTAAGGCATCCTCCTTAATGCTTTTAAGGTAAGAGGGAATGAGATCAAATAAGCAATCTGATAATTTGTGATATCCATAATACCCAGCATCCTTTCACTCAACAAACAAAAATCTCATGAATTCTATCTCTGCTTGTCTCTAGCAAAAGAGAGCCCACCTGAGAAAGCCTGCTACCAAGAAGCCTTGCTTGTGTCTGTTTTTTGCTTGTTTGTTTGTTTTTGTTTCTAAAATCCCTTTTCAAGCTTTTGTCAAGTTTTAAGTGTAAGTTCTTAGTACCCAGGTTGCAGGTGCGATTTTATTATGAGCAATTTCCTGCCAGCCTGGCCCCACAGCTACATCTGCCCCAAAATAATATGTATTAGCTGTTGGCCTGTAACTCGCATTTCTTACTGGCTAGCTCTGTCTTAAATATTAACCCATATCTATCACTCTTAAGTGTTTCCACGTGGTCTTATCTTACCAGAGAAGAGGTCCGGACATCTCACTTGTCTCACATCCTACATCTTGATTGCCATTCTAGTATTTCTAATGTCACCTAATAACCACATTTATAAGCAATTATGTGCAATAGTGTTATAATGCAATTATCTCTTTAGCAATTTTTTTCTTTCGTATACCACCTAGATACTGCAATTACAGGCATGAGATTACACAATATACAGGGTTTTTTATTAACTTATTTTGACATTCCATTAAATAGTAATTTTACATCAAAATACAGTAAATAATTTAGATACATCGTTATAAAGTACTCTATAGTTATCTATACTCTTAATATTAAAAAATCATGTCCCATGGGAGGGCAATTAAATAGTAAGTGAATAATCCTTATTAGATCTTTTGCTTTTCAAAAGATATTTTTGTGATATGTAAAGGTGCTATTAGCTTCTTTAGTTTTGATGTGCATGCTAAAGTAGAATATATTTTTAAAACTAAACTCTTATATTTTTAGTTGTGAGCCTAGCCTTTAATGGCGGAGCAATCTCTCATGGCCAACTAAATGCTAAAAGAATTAGTTGTGGGTATTTTGAAAAATGTAGCACTTACGAAATTGAGAATTTGGGGAACTGATCTATAAAACAATGGAATAGGAATTTTTTAAAGGCTTCTCCTCACATGCTTACCCTGCCTTTGATGAGTAGAATATATTGAACTACATTATCTCACTCATTCTTTCTGTGTAAAAAGAGTCAGAGATAAATTATATAAGAATGTTAAAATCATAAATGACCAGTGCAGTTGCACACCTTGAACAGATTAAATGATACCACATTGTTGCCTCCTTAGTTTATCATGTCTAGTTTATGCTCAGACTTTAAAGCAAGCTAGCAAATCATACTAAAGAAATTTTATCTGTACAAATAATTCAAAGTAATAGAGTTGGTAGATTTTTCTTAAAAGTAGAATTAAAATCTCTCACAACAACTCTTAATTTTTTGAGGGGGGGGGGGGCTGACACGTAAAGAAATACCTGAAAGTAAAAAGGTGACTTTGGGGGATGCAGAAGAAGGGGGCAGGAAGATAAGAGTAACCGATTGTAAATGTGATCTAACTACACTACCTATGTAGAAATAGAATAAAACCTCTTAATTTTCATAATTAGTACATGCTAATTAAGTGACAAATCAAATTCATGTAGTGTAGAGAGGAAAGAGGATAACTGAGAGATTAAAAGAGAAAGTATTGCTGAATTTGCAGTTCTATATGAAATGTATTAGAAATACATAAGGTGGTATTTTTGACAGCAGTTAACACCACCCAAACTTATGTCACAACTGATATTCATATGCCTTGATTTGAATCCTAATATTAGGCATTTACCAGATGTATTTCCTTGGGCACATTAACTAAGAGGTCTCAGTTTCCTCATGGTAAAATTGTAAATCCTCATAAGCATAAGGATTTAATGATTCAGTACTTATAAAACTCTTAGAAAATACATGTCATATAGTTAGTGAGTGTATGCACTTTGTTGTTATATCCTAGCACTTTTAAGATCCGAGCCTGTGTAAATTTCTGGTTTTCATTGATTCAAAATTTTTCAAACTATTGCCTCTTGTCAGATGTATCTTTTTTAAACTTTTTGGTAACTTGATTTGTATTGGCTACTCTGTGCTTAAGGAAATTTAAGTTGCACAAAATAGTTTATTACTGCTCAACTAGGGTGTTATATTTAAAGTCTTTGCTATGACTGCTGCATGCTAAATTAAAGTTGTGTTCATTGAGAATAAAGACCCAATAGGAAAATGGACATGGACAAAGACGTGAATACTTGATTCTGTAAATTACACATGCTTATGACAAAATATGCACACCTAGGTTTAAATATAGACAATGAAACTGAATCCCCATATGGATAAGGCATGGTAGTATCCAAATGCATGATACTATGATTTAGAAAAAATTAAATTAATTTTGATAGTATACCAGAAACAGTAGGTTAATTTCCTAAAAGTAAGGATTAATGCAAAAATCTGTTACTTTAGAAATGAATAGTGAGCACATAGATTCATAGGCATTAGGAAGTAAGACTGAAATTCGTTACAAAGATGAAAAGAAATATGGAAAGTGTGATCGTTTTTGTAAAATATCATATACCATTAAGGGACTGCAAAGAGAGCAAACATGGGATATTCTTTATTACCTATAAAAAACATTTAAAGTAGTATTATCTGGACAGTTCTTAGAGGCAGTTTCACCTTCTGGCTCAAAACACACATATTCTTCATCCACACATGCCAACCATAACGTTGCATATGAGAGTGTGTTTTGTATACTATAGCTGAAAATCAGTATAAGTATAAGCCTACCTGGGGAAGAAAAACAATGTGATGTGAACTTTGTTCTCTGTGTTTAGGCAAGCTACGACCTATATCTATGCCAGTCGAATATAATTGGGTGGGGGACTATGAAGATCCAAATAAGATGAAGAGAGATAGTAGAAGAGGTAAGTGTTCTAGAATTTCAGTGTAGGCTGGGTTATTTTAACAATAAGCAAACTCAAATGTTCTTCAAATAGATTATTATGGCTTCAGCAGAAACTTACTCCATCATTGACTGACAGTACAACTAAGTGAAGTCAGACCAACATTTGGCTATCTTGACCCATTACTAATAGGTATCTTATATGAATGCCTTCTAAGATATTCTAGGCAGATAATTACACAGAGAAAGATGAATGTTTATAACCTGAAAGTTAATATTTTAAAAACAAGGTCAGAAGTGTGAAACTGCATAAAAATTAATTTCAGTTCAATAAATAGAAACAGATTTGTCTTCAGTCCCAATTAATCAGTAGTATATCTCACTTCATTCATGAAACCTCATAAGATAAAAATCTCATGATGAGCATTGAAGCACATAGGAAATGTAGAATGGAAACTGGGCCAGTAACGCCTTATGAAAACCATAGAAAAATGGGGGAACGGGTACTTTGGGCTTTTTCTGTTGTTTGCTAGTCAGCATTATTCTTTCACATGGGAGTGGGCTACTTCCAGAGTATCTACACAAAGTAAGTTTTATATTCATGTACCCTGCTACTGAAGTGAGCAGTAAGGAACAAGTGAAACCTTCACAGATTAGTAGACTTTAATCAAGTGTAGATATGATGGGCCCAACTTCAGAAGGAGAGAGCCACTAATTGTAGATGGACAACAAAACCAGAACTATTCTAGAAACTAAACTTCCTTTATGGTATGGTTGAGCCGTTTACTTATTTCTATCCAGTAAACTCTAAATCATACACAGACCACATGGACAAGCAAGCATAAAGGTCTGCTTCATAAGTCTTCTTAATTCTTGTTTTGAGGAGTGAGCATTTCAAAAATGTTGAAAAGTTCAAGGACACTGTCAGATTCCTTCACATACATGTATTAATTCCATTTCCAAGCTTCTGTATATAATCTCATTAGTTTTATTGTATAAATCAAGAAAAAAATTAAAATGCTTATCATAGACCATCTCTAAGATATTCTTTGGGACTTCTTATAATAGTAATATCCTGTAGGAAACGTTTATATTAACCACTAAGTGCTGACTACTAACTTAAGGAAAGATTCTATGAACTCAGTTCATAACATGGGCTTTCACTTCTCCAAGAATATTAGCTAAAATATTGGAAGCTATCATTTGTCATCAAGGTTTAGAAGTTTCCTGTGGAACTTGCTACAAATTGTAAGTTCCACCAATACAGAGCTTAAAATTTAAATTCTGCAGGTGGTTTTGATGTTGTTACTCCAGAATTAATACCAGGAGAAATAATACAAAGGATATATCTTGTTGCCTTATAATACCAAATAATAAGTCCTACTGTATTGTCACTACATATATTATAACTTAAGTCAAGTCAAAGTAATGAAATAAAATCTTATAGCACAATTTGAAAAGAATGGTACATTTCAGATATTTGCTTATTTATATCATTGTATTTCTCTTTTTACGTAGAAAACTCTCTACTCCGCTATATGAGCAATGAAAAAATTGCTCAAGAAGAATACATGTTTCAGAGAAACAGCAAAAAAGACACAGGGAAGAAGTCAAAAAAGAAGGGTGACAAGAGTAATAGCCCAACTCACTACTCGTTGCTGCCTAGTTTGCAAATGGATGCATTGAGACAAGACATCATGGGCACACCAGTACCAGAAACCACACTGTACCATGTAAGTAAACTCAAAAACTCTTTCTTACAGTCTTTCTTGGAAGGCAAATTACTTTTGTTGATAAAATCTAGATTTATTTTCCCTTTGCAAGATTTTTAGAAAAGACTAACATTAGAAATTGACCTTAAAGTTATTGAGAATTGATTTGTTTTGTAGCTCGTATGATCAATGTATTCCTATTTTCCAGCAACCTTTATTTTGGTGAAATAACTTAATGGGCACAATATTGATAGAGAACAGCAATTAGGTAATTACTCATTTGTATGTTAATACACAGTACTTGGTAAGCTCCAGAAATCCAGATTAGAGATAGAATGTTGAATATTTCATGCTTTTGCTTAAAAGGGAGCTATTAAAAATGGGAAGACGCAGCACACCATTCATGCTGGGGAGGTGATCCAGTTGGAAATGTGTTTGCTGCACAAGTGTGAGGATGGAGTTCAGATTTCTAGCACACAGGTAAAGTTAGCATAGTGGCACTTATAATCACATAGTTGTGTAATCCTACTGCTGGAAAATAGAGACAGAAGAATATTCACAATTCACTGCTTAGCCAACCCAGCTGAATCAGCTGTTACATGTTCAATGGATGACCTTCTCTCAAAAGTAAGGTGAGGGCCTAGAAAGATATCTCAGTGTTTAAGAACACTGACTACTCTTTCACAGGATGAAGGTTAAATTCCCAGTACCCGTGTGGAGGCTCACAACCTTCTATAACTCCAGTTCCAGGCGTTTCAACACTCTCTTCTGGCATGTACAGGCACCAGGCACATACTTGATACACAGACATATGTGCACAACAAACACCAAACACACTAAATAAATAAATGTATGTGTATATATATATATATATGTATTATGTTTAAAAATATGATAGATGAGGAGTAGTAGAAGATAACATCCAAAATCAAATTTAGCTTCCACATGTGCACATGTGCACATGAGTACACACACACAAATGCACATGGAAAAGCATTATGGGATAGATATTCTGAGATTTCCAATATAATTTGACTTATTATGGAACATACAAAAAGTATCAAAACAAGAACAGTTATTTACTCTTCAGGGAAAATAAAAAGCTTCATCATGGGTATCAGTTGAGCCATGAATGAAAAATAATGAGTAATAATGTTTTAATGAGAATATAAATGCTGATCATCACAAATGTGTGATATGACATGTTCCAGAGATTCCATGAGGTTCAGAATTGCTAGTTTGTTAAACAAAAACTGTAAGTCATTATATGAGGAAGAGTCAGTATATACACCTACAAATGTAGGCAGGCCTAGATCAGCAGTTTTATAATAGAGTTTTGAGACTCCTAGAGTAATAAAGAATTTTGGGCTGAAAACATGATCACATGGGCATGTGATAGTTTTCTAATGAAAGAGCATCACTTGAAAGGTCAAAGGCAGGACCATTCCATCACAGATGGGAGAAACCAGAATAATAGGCATGTGGAAACTGAAAGTCTTGTTAGTCATAACATTCCCATAAAGTTTCAACATGTTTCATGCTACATTGGCTATATATAGTCTGTTTTAGTAACAGAGCCATAGCTTCCAGTTCCATTTAACCATTGCAAACAGACTGACCATGGCTGTGGAGATAGCTCAGTCACTGAAGTAATTGTTGTACAACAATGGGAACAAGAGTTCAGATCCCTAATACCCAAATAAAATGTCAAGCATGGCAATACACACCTATAACCCCTTGGCTTGCTAGACAGGTAGTCTAGCCTTATTTGTAAACTTAAATTTCAATAAGAAACCTTGCCTCAAAAAATAATAGTGAGAAATCTGCCATATTGTTAAAAATGTATACATCTAAAAATACAATATGTAAAAGAGTTAAGAACTTTATACTTGAACTGTTTCTTGGGGTTACTATCTTAAATTATCTTTCCTATTCTCTTAAACCAGATTAGAAAAAAATTTTCCTTTATGTAGATTAGAGTTTTATTAGCTTCATTGCCCACCTTCCCTTTCTCCAGGTCCATATTTCCATGTTTCTTCCTCTCACAGGAGACTAATATGTCTTATCCAACCTCATTAAATAGCTGAAAAATTGTATTATTCTTTCCAGCAACATGTAAAGGGAACCTAAAAACAGTATTCTTTGATAACTTGTGAATGGGGCAACTTTTGTTATCACAATTCAGAAGAGCAATCTAATCACTGAACCGCCTCTAAAGTCTGATTCCAATTATAAGTCTGATTCCAATTATAAGTAACAGCCTGAACAAAGATCTCAAGATAAGAGACAGACAGCCTATTCAACAGCAAAATTGGTAGTTGGAGATGAAGCTGAAGGAACAAGAGTAGAGTAGCTGGTAGAGAGTTTGGGTTTAGCCTTAGAAGAGTGGTGATCAATCAAACACTTGTATAAATATATAGTGTGTTCCATTCTTATTATTATTATTATTATTATTATTATTATTATTATTATCTTATCTTACACATCTATCCCAGTTCCCTCTCCCTCCCACCCTCCCATGCCCCAATCCCCATCTGCATCCCATTCCCCACCCACTCCACAGGGAGGGTGAGGCCTTCCAGGAGGGAGGGCCTACCCTTTCTCTAGGCTAAAGGAGTATCCCTCCATGGGGAATGTGCTCCCAAAGTCCTTTTGTGCACCAGGGATACATCCTGGTTCCACTGTCAGAGGTCCCTTAGACTGCCCAGGCCTTCTGAGACCCATGTTCATGGGGTCTGAGGCGATCCAATGCGAGATTCCCAGCTATCAGTCTGGGGGTCCATTAGCTCCTCCTTGTTCAGGTCAGCTGTCTCTGTGGGTTTCTGTAGCCTGGTCATGTCCCCATTTTCTTATCACTCCTCCCCCTGTGCAACTGGATTCCACAAGTTTGGCTCAGTGTTTAGCTGTGGGTGTCTGCTTCTGTTTCCCAGTGTGTTCCATTCTATCATGCATGTGCAGACTTGTGTATACTAGAGAAACAACAAAGAGAATGAGTTTTGGAAATTTTGAATTATTGAGTAAAGAAAGGCAATAAACGGTAAGCCAAAATACTAAGAATAATGTCTATTACCTAAGAGGAGAAAGTGTTGCCACTTTTACAAAGAGCATTCATTATTTATTGAGGAAGATCTAAAACCTGGTAAAGAAACTTCATTTATTAGAGACTCATTTTAAAATGAAAGAATTTTTTATGTTATACTTTCTTGAAAATACAAGATCAAGTATCAATATGTAACTTCATGATAAAATAGTTATCTTCATTTTCCCTGATTTAGGATAACATGGGTGTTTTTTATACAATAAGACTTAAAGGGAAGGTTGACACTGAGTTTCACGGGCCACTGTTTCTGCTATAGTACTAATTCCATGAATCTAAAGATGCTTGCATTCCAATTTAGATAAAATGTTAATTTGATATAAGGATTTTATTAGCATTTTATATAATTCCATACCTTGTTAAGTTGTGGTGAATAACTCCACCAATGAGGAACTGACTGTGAACTGGTATGTTAGTGCCCTTCTCAATATTTTTGACTTGGAAACAGAGCCTTATTACAGTTTCTGGGAAGGCAACCAGATTCACTCCCTCACACCATACCTCTTAAGCTGTGGTGCAGAGATTCAGTTCTGGCCAGTTCTTGCTTTCTTCCCTTTTTGGCCTACTGATTAGAGAGATTCTACTGTGCCTACCACATCAGCTGAACATTTTTTCTAACTCCTAATACAGTTTTACTTGCAGGTAAAATAGGCCAGTTCTCTGTCTGAAAATGCAGAAGTTGTTTACTGACCTCAGAGCACACAAAGAAAAGACAAGCAGCCGTGTATGTATTCATGAAATCCAAATGTAATTTTTAAAAAAGCCTTTATGAAGATAAAGAATAATTGGATTTCTCTAAATCTCATCTTTCAATGTTGTAGGCAGATAAATTGGTACCACCTTTGCAAAGAGCATTATTTGGTGAGGTAGATCAAAAACCTACTGGAGTGTCTTTTAAGAAAGAAATGGAGAGTGTACATTTTTGCTTAGTATAATATACAAACAACAATATGCTGACTAAGACTGCAACAAATTAATCAATTCTTTTCAAATCCACATGCAAAGATATCAGTATGAATAAAATGTGATTGGGTATCCACACACCATGCTGGTATAGTTTCATAATATGCTTTTTTTAAAGTTTATTAACAGATTTTGAGTAGGTGTTGAAAAACCTGTTACCACCTTTCCTAACATCCCAACATTTCTCTTATTCATCTTAGTATTTTAAGATGTAAGTGAGAACATTTATCTGTTACATTATTCTAATAAGTAGGTTTACCCATTCTGCTAATTTGTGGGGAAATATTTTGTAGAGTTTAAAAGTCATCAGGAAGGTCGAGTTGGGAGAAGAACAAAGAAGGAGAGTAAGGAAAGAGATACCTTAGTAGAGGGAGCCATTATGGGCTTAACGGGAAATCTGGCACTAGGGAAACCTCCAGGGATCTACAAAGATGACTCCAACTAAGAAGCTAAGCAATAGTGGAGAGGCTACCTTATATGCCCTTCCCCTATAATGAGATTGATGACTTTAAATGCCATCATAGATTCTTCATCCAGTAGATGATGGAAACAGAAGCAGAGATTCATAGCTAAGCACTGAGCCAATCGCCTGGAATCCAGTTGTAGAGAGGGAGAAGTGATGAACAAAGGGGTCAAGATCATGCTGTGGAAACCCACAGAAACAGCTGACCTGAGCAACTGGGAGTTCACTGACCTCAGTCTGACAGCTGAGGAACTAGCATAAGACTGAACCAAGTCCCCTGATTGTAGTGTCCATTGGGGGACCTGGGCACTGCCTCTGGCAGTGAAACCAGTATTTATCCTAGTGTGCAAATGGGCTTTGGGATCCCAATCTCAATGGAATATCCCTATGGAGGGAGACTCTCTCAGCCTAGATACATGGTGAAGGGCCTGGGTCCTGTCCCCAAATAATGTGACAGACTTTGATGATCCCCCTATGGGAGGCCTCACCCTCCCTGAGGAGTGGATATGGGGTAGAATGGGAAGATGGTGGGGAGAATGGGAGGATGGTAGGGAGAAGGAACTGAGATTGGTATGTAAAATAACATTGTTATAATGTAAATAAAAATTAATTTTTAAAAATTAGGAAAAAAGTCAGTAGAGGAGTGTTAAGACTTTTTGTTTATTTTTAAGTTAACAATGAATTAAGGTGAAGAGGGACACTCTACCTAGCACTTTTTAAGTATTAATTCATCCTCAGTAACCTATGAAGAAGGTACTAGTATTAGAAAGCTGAGACACATATTTTAAAGTAGTTACATGATGGAACTGAAATTTGAACATTAGTCTTCCATTCCTTCATCAGCATTTTAACAACACTCCAAAAGCAGCACAACTTTATCAGAAAGGTAACAATTCTAGTAACCACCATCTGTAAATGTAAACCCTAGTCTAACAATTATAGAATAGAAAAGACTGATGTATCACTTCTATAATTAAATATTACCTAACATTGCCTGGTAACATGACGAACCCATGATACCAACAATGCCAACATCATAGGGTCATCATCATAGGGTCTTCAAAATGACCCTATGATGTTGGCATTGTTGGTACTTTTTCAGTTTGCAACACTAAAAGGAAGAGAGACAAATCATTTTACATAGACCTAAAAAGTATCAGGAATTGAGGGCCAGAGGTTTGGCTCAGCCATTTAAGGTTAGGTTAACAACCAAAAAGTATCAAAGTTAAATACCTATCTTTATATGAATAAAGCCATTTTCACTTGGGAAGTTCACCATCTAATGGGGAAGTCAAATCTGTTGTTTTCTGTGGCCACAATATAAATCAATTATTAAATTATCTAAATTTAATAAGGTTGGTTTGCCTAGCAGCTCTCTTATTTAAATACTTTGTTTCAGGATCACAGTAACTAAAATAAGAGGGCAATTAATATAAGTGCAAAGAAGCAATCTGTGAGCCAACCACTGTTTAGAAATAATTTTACCCAATTTTGACTTTATTCACCTTATAAAATGGCTTCAATATATTGTGACATGTTTCTCCTTAACAAGGTGCATACAAGCATTATAAATATCTATTTTAAATATTACTATGTTTCATTCTGTGCTTACTTTGGTTTCTGTGGATGAATTGGTTATTTCAAAACTAAGTATTTACTATGCTAACACTGACAAAGACTCACACAAGAGTCGGTCCTATGAAGCATGCCTGTCAGTAGTCCACTTCTGCAGAGCAGAAGTGATTCTAAGTATGGGCTCTCCCTAGCAAAATGTGTTGGTGCTTTGAGTTTGACCCAAAAGTGAAAGTCCTTGCTTCAATCTTTATGGACAATTAGTAATTTCAGCCTTACATGTGTATGCACCAAATAATAGTTTCAAAATAGCAGAAGTGAAATATAAGATTATCAGTTATGATTAGGTATTGCTTATTACTAACCTACTCAATGCTTTTTTGAATCGTTATAGACACAGCTGAATTAGACTTATTTATTATATGCATTTCCATGCTTTTGATAGCCTTCAGAACATGATTTATTTGGTGTGTGTGTGTGTGTGTGTGTGTGTGTGTGTGTGTGTGTGTGTGTGTGTGTGTATTTTGCCTGCATGTGTATAAGTTGCCCACAACCAATAAAACTAGCATTACAGATAGTTATGAGCCACCTAATGTGGGTGCTGAGAACAGAATCTGGGTCCTGTGATTAAATGGGTCCAATGATTAAAGAGCAGTAAAGTGCTCTTTAATCATTGAGCCCTCTCCCTCTAATCCCCTACTATATAATTTTAGATGATAAGTTGTTTCTTCCAGTAAACCTGGTGTCCAAGAAACCATGACAAATTAACAAAGCATAAGTGTAGATTGTTCTAATTTACATGGTTTTCAGGAGAAAGTGTATGCTTATGCATCATTAGAATTTTTTAAAATTGTTTTAGTTACTGTTCTTTCCCTTTATAAGTTATCAGTATAGTTCATCACCAGCAATTTCAGTTTGCTTAATGTTAATCATTTTATCCTCTAATGTGTAGTAATTCATGTTTTGTCATAGTTGTCTAAAAATGATGCTGTGAATTACTCATATGTAGTATTACCTATAATATTGCATTTGGTATAAACAACCTATTTTCTCTTATTGAAAAGTATGGGCATGAGGATCTATGGACCCAAAGGGTCTGTTGATGTGTCTTAGATGCCCATAGTCAAAAACAATTGAGATTCACTTCCTTAGGTATAGATATATGTTTAAGTGGGGAAACTAAAAGAAATTCTGGCTGTAATTTTTTATGAGTATGTAAGTTTTATTAAATCCTAGTCCATGAAGAAATCTGAAAGGAAAATGAAAATTCACTTGTATTTTCATAATCCAGGTATTCTAACAGTTGTTTTTGCTTTCATACTAGGAAGATTAGTAAGCTTTTTTTCTTGTTGTTTGTTTTTTGTTTTATGGAGACACAGTATTGAACATGTGGCAGTCCTCTGCCTTCAGAGAATTATATTACAGGAGAAAGTCACCACATATAGTTTTGGTTTTGGCTTTGAATGAGTTACCTATTAGTGCCCTTATTTCCACATTTAGGTCATTACAAACTGATATATTTATAATTTAACCGGTTACACTAGAGAATAAATTACTTATGAACTTAAAAGATTTACAAATTCAGCTTTAGATATAGTACAGACATCCATTTTCTTTTTCCTACAAATAACAACCCTCTCCCCTAAAAAAACAAACAAAACAAAAAAAAACTGTATTCACCTACTTGATATGCTGAGAGGTGAAAAGGCCAGGAACCTCCCAGCATAAAGTACAACCTAGTACTAAAATTTCCATATTTTTTACTTGATTACGATGTAAACTGGCCCTGGTTCTAGAAACCTGTCTTTTAATTTTTTAGTCTGCTTTTATGTAGCTATGATACATTGACCAAAAATAACTTGGGAAGGAGAAGGTTTATTTTAGCCTGCAGGTTATAGTCCATCATCAAGGGAAACCAAAACAAGAAGTGTAGCAGAGGCCATAAAGAATGTTGTTAACTGACTGGCTTGTTCAACGGCTTTCCTTAGTTAGCCCAGGCCTTCATTCCTGAGGATAATAAGATTCACAGTGGGCTAGGTCCTCCTACATCAATTACTGATTAAGACAATGCCTCATAAATGTGTTCATAGTCCAAATTGACAGAGTCAAATTGACATTTGAGTATTTCTCTTCCTAGGTGGCTAGATTTGTGTAAAGTTGACAGTTGACTTTATGACACCTAGAAAGCTTAATGGAAAGAAACAAAATATGGTCCAAGAAGCACTTTTCTATTTAACCAATGGACCAGAAAAGAGGTAGTCCAATACGACACAACTCTTTAAACAATGCCTATCTATTGTAACAGCAAAACAAAAGGAGAAAAAAAAGAAATATCATGCTTTTGTCATTTATTTACAAAGAATAAATGAAAATAATGCATGCAAATGCACCAAATAATTTAGATCCAAAATAGAAGAATGAAAATAGACCAGAAAGGAGGAGTTCAGAAACCTACAGTTATAGCTGGGGACTTCAAATCCCTCTCAGTAATTTATGGAATCACTAAACATGTTTTCAAGAATATAAATGTATGGAATGACTATATGTACAGAATTGGATCTGTTACTGTGCTGCAAGATTTTATGTCAACTTGACACAAGTTAAAATCATCTGAGAGGAGGGAACCTCAATTAAGATAACACCTTAGAAGATCCAGCTGTATGCGGGCCCACAGAGCATTTTTTAAATTAGTGATTGGTGAGAGAGGGACCAGCTCATTGTGAATGCTGCCATCCCTGGGCTGGTAGTCCTTAGTGCTATAAGAAAGTAGGCTGGGGAGAGAGGGAACTAGGATCGATATGTAAAATAAGAGAGCAAGCCAGTAAGCATCACTCTTCTGTGGCCTCTGCATGAGTTTCTGTCTCCTTTCTGCCCTGTTTGAGTTCCTGTCATACATTCCTTCAGTAATAGTAATATTGAAGTATAAGCCATATAAACCTTTTCTTCCCCAAGTTGTTTTTGGTTGTGATGTTTCTCACAGTAATCATAACCCCCGAACTAAGATGTACCTATCGTGTTATATATTCCTTTCAAGCATTCATTGAACACTCGTTAGGACAAGACAGTATGTTGGGCCATAAAACAAACCTTAATTTTTTTAAAAAAGAAAGAATGAATGAAAAGTATACATTAAAAGATAGAAACCAATAACAGAAAGGAAATAAATAAATATGTAACTGCTTGGAACCTAAACAGCATAATTCTGGATAAACCTTAGATTAAAAAGGAAGGCTAAAGAAAATTAAATGGAATGAAAATGGACAACATATGATTAGAGGAAAATTTGTAGCAATGTAGCACACCTTCTGTCATAGCTCTTGGAAGGCAGAAACAGGCAAATTTCTATGAATTTGGTGTCAGCATAGTCTACACTGTGAGTTTGAGGCCAGCCAAGGCTACATTGTGAGACTCTGTCTCAATTATTTTTCTTATATCATTAAAGGAAAGAAGTATTTATGATTTCAACTCCCACCTCAATATTAAAATAAGAAACTGGACATAGTGTTGCAAGCCTATAATCACAACACTTAGGAAGTACAGGCAGTGGGATTACAAATTCTAGGCAAGCTTGGTCTATATACCAAGGTGCTGTCTCACCTGAAAAGCGGAAAGAAGACTTAGTAAAGAGGAAGCTCAATGCACCTCTAAATACAGGGGAAAAGTGAGGCACTTTAATAAATAGCTTTGTGGGTTTTTTTAATGCATTGATGAACATCTACCAGGACTAAGATAGGGGAAAAAGACTCAAATTACCAAATTTAGGAATGAAAGTGTGTACATTACTACATGCCTAATTGGCACTAAACAATAGAAAATTCCTAGTTAGAGGAAATTGATCAGTTTCTCAAAAATTACAAAGCTGACTCGAGATCAAGTATATAATCTGAATGGTTCTATTAAAGAACTGTTAAAGAAATGTAATTTATCAGAGAGAGAGAGAGAGAGAGAGAGAGAGAGAGAGAGAGAGAGAGAGAGAGAGAGAGAGAGAGATTGAAATAAGAACCAAACCCCAAGTGATGTAAGTGCTTGTAACCCTAGCATTTGTGAAGCTGAGGCAGGAGCACCACAAGTTAGAGGTTAGCTTAGACTATATATTGAGATCCTATCTAATTGTATTGGTTGAGTTTAGGGTTAGCCAATTTCACTTTATTGTTTGTGGGGTTTTTTTTTAAGTGTTGTGAGTATGGTGAAGGTATTTTGATTTAATGTAATTCCTAGGAAATTGACTAAATTTCTAAAATGTATTACTCTTTAAGATGTATAAATATATTAAATTCTTTCATTTTGTTTTTTAAAATAGAGTATTGAACAAACAAAAAGATTCACTTATATCCTCTCACTTTCAAAGTGATGTCTGCTATCATTATATAAGACAAATTTCTGACTTCAGTATTTTCAGTTTCACATTTGAACAAATGTGGGTCTTATTTTGCTAGTTACTGATTAATGACAGTCACGAAGCAAAATGCAAACTCTGGTTTAATCATTAAGGAACCATATAAAATGGAACACAGAATAATTTATTTTATTATTTATTAAACTTAAAACAAATTCCTTGTTGCCCTCAGTGGGGAGGGGAACAAATTCCAAATTGGAGACCCTTGACTTGGTTACTAAGGTCAATCACTGCAAAATCTTTGAAGACATACTTGGCTTTAGTACCTTTGATCACAGAGCTTTTAAAAGCCTCATTTCTGCTTTTAAAAGCCTCATTTTCTTTTATCTTATAGACCTCTGTTTCTTATCCTTTATACCATCAGGAAACATCCTCAAATTTAATAGACAAGAAGCCATTTTTGTTCTCATAATCACTACCCATATTGCTTCACTACCTTAGTTCATTTAACTAAGCATCTTAAGTTTAATAAAACTAGCAAAATTACCTTGCCTTCAGAACTCTGTGAAAGTCTATTAATTGTAGGACCATAACTTATATAGTACATTCTTTTCTTCTCTAAATTCTTAAATACACAGTCACCTTGATGGTTTTGGCACCCTCTAACTTCACAAAAGTGATTTGTGGCTTTTTGCGAAATTTATCTATTTCTTCTAAGAATTTATTGTTGTCTAATATCAATTATACTCTTTTATTCTCATAGCTACAAATTCAGCATCTTCTTTCCTTATCTTTTAAGCTTAATTATTTGCTATATGTGTCCAAATTTTACATACTTTCCTCTTAATGAGCTATATTAAGGCATAATTATTGATTGTAGCTTGTTGTTTTCCGCCAGCCCGCCTGCCGCCGGTCTGGCATGCTGGCCACAAATAACATGCAAGAGACTCTGTATTTGATACAATCCTGTGGGCCAGTGACTATCATTGTTAGTGGGCTAGCTCTGTCTTAATTATTAACCCATTTCTACTTATCTAAGTCATCTTATCAGAGAGCCATGGCCGGCGTCTTCCTTCCTCTCTGGTCTACTTGCTGACTCCCCCCTAACTACTTCCTCTTTCCTCCTCCTAGTTTCCTAGCCCCGCCTATCTAGTTTCCTGTTGGCCAACAGGGCTTTATTAATTAACCAGTATGAGAAACATATTTACAGAATAACATCTCCCATCAATTGATGACTGCTACTTTCTAGTTTCTTGAAGATAATTTTTTAAAGAACAATGTTTCAGAAAACATTGATATGAATCCTGGAAACCAAACTCAGATCCTCTAGAAGGCAAGTGCTCTAAATATTTCCTGCCCAGCTTTTTTTGTTTTACTCTTAATATCAACTCTTACTATTCGGTGTAGTGTGAATGGCATATCTCTCAATGATGATGACTTTTTAAATTTTTTTAAATTTATATCTGATTTTGATCTCGTATTTTCTTTTAAAAACATTTCTGTTAAGGAAAACCTCAAGATAAGGAAGAAAGAAAGAAAGAAAGAAAGAAAGAAAGAAAGAAAGAAAGAAAGAAAGAAAGGAAGGAAGGAAGAAAGAAAGAAAGGGAGAGAAAGAGAGAAAGAAAGGAAGACAGAAAAAAACATCACACAATTGATATGTATGGTTGCATTTGAAATAGTTATTTTAGAAATTTTGTATAGTGTATATGGCAGCAAATTTCCCTGAGTAAGAGTTTGACATAAGCACACGTATCCATTAAGGAATTAAGATAAAAGCTAGCTTTCTTGAAACAAAGTCCATTGACAGATAAGAATTTCATGATGCTAAAACGTCCACATTATCATCAGAAAATAAATTTAATCAGGCAAAGCTGTTTGCTCCTTTCCAAACAAAGCCATTAAGTCAGTAGTCAGAAAAGCTTTTCAATAACTGATGCAGCTATATCATTGCTAACAAAAATCAACATACTACAACTCACTTGAGATACTTAGATTCTGTGCATTCTCTACTAGAAGTGACTCATTTTTATATATAATTTTTTCCCTGTCATTTGATTCCAGGTATCAAATCTCTTTATGTCCCTTTTTTTCAGTCATTCTCATCTCTTTGTCACAAAAGATTGGCAAGCCTACTCTGATTTCTATGATGTCTATATGTTAACAGTTTTTGCCAAACAGAATTGTTAAGAGCAGTAGATGCTGCATTTCTGCTTTTACCTTTTAAAAACTTTCTTCCTTTGTTTCAAGTACAAAATCTATGTTAATTGTACATATCAGTTAGATGCCCAAAAATAACTGTACCTAATATAGCTGGTGTTAGGTTATTACCATATATGGTGGAGTTTAAAAGGTGTTTTTTTTAAAGCACCTTCTAGCTT
Source organism: Cricetiscus sungorus (assembly GCA_030556225.1). NCBI lineage: Eukaryota > Metazoa > Chordata > Mammalia > Rodentia > Cricetidae > Cricetiscus > Cricetiscus sungorus. The sequence goes on along the minus strand of JANBXA010000405.1, from coordinate 3,469,096 downwards.
TATGCTATTGAAACAGGAGCATATAAGTCCTAAATCATCGGTAATTATATTTATATGGATGACTAATTAATTACCTTCTATTCAGTTACAGATGACAGTCAAATAAAGTTAATAGTCTATGAAATATTCTGAAAGAATCTGATTCATATTCTTGATCTTGTACATAAGAAAATTGACATCACTAATACTTGAATGACATGACAAGGCATAGAACTGAAGTAGTGATTACAATATGGATAATTATAAGTCAAGTCTCCTGGTTGCTCTATTGACACTGTGCATTCCATTTGTAATGAAAAATGAATATCCTAAATTATCATCTCAGATGTGTATTGAAAATAGATTTAAGGGGCTAAGGATAATTATTGAAGTATGGAAATAGGATAGGGTCAATTCAAGTGAGAGGGTAGAATAGCTTAAGCCTATATGCTAAAGTGAAATTAGTAAGCAGAATTACACCCCGGATATGTTTTGAAAATAAGTAGACAGGATGTAGTGACGGGTTTCTGTGAAATCCTGTAACTTACAGCCTATACCACAGTTCCCCACACACTCAGGTGTTACAGTAACTGCTTGATTTGTGCTTTTAATAGGAACCGTGCAAGGAGCTGAGTAGTCTGTACTGACCAAAGAAGATGGTTTCTGCCTTAACAGTAGTACTACAGGCGGCAAAAAAAATCATGAGACACTAAGCCAAGTAATTTCAATTATTTTTTTTAATTAATTAGGAATGGCTCTAGTGAAAAAACTGCATAACAGTGAATGAGCTCCAAGAGGTTTCTCCAGTATAAAGAATTTTTACAAATACAGGCTTCCTCTAATCCATGCTTTCCTCACTTTTGCATTGGCATGGGGTTTTCAAACTGCACGTTTCACTTAACACTGTTAATAAGTTTGAGATAAAATATGACTATAGTCCCATACCTGTCTACTTTGGCTGAGCTTTATGGCTTTCACACCTTAAATTCTATCTCATTTACAAAACTGAGAGGTTAACATGACCCTTCATGTTGTGATATTATAAGTGTAAATCATCCTTTCTGATCTACAGAGCAGTATGACTTTCTAAATAAGTTGATGCATCATAAAATTAGAGTTAAGTATTACTGATTTAAATAATCTCCACTAACATGTGATTACCTTTCTGTTTTGTAGAACCCTTTCTTTCTACATAGCTGTGACCGGGTATCACATGTCAGGAAGCATTCATAGATGAATGCCTTCTGTCATTTTGTGACATGTTCAGTCTCTTTAAATGGCTACTGTGATTACAGAATATTTACTTTGGAGACAGTAAGTAGTACATGTGCTAGGAGCACAGAGTTGACAGACACAGGACTGAATTTTACTCCTTACTCATGTGATGCTGAGTGAGCAATCTATACATTCTACACCTCAGTTTTCTCCTTACTAGAGTGTCAATGACAACCTCTTTACAGTTGTGTTTGCTGTTGCTACTTTGTTTTGGTTTAGGTTTTGGTAAGAATGAAAATTGATAAATTACATCAAGTTCCCAATACTGTACCTAACACAATAATCCCTGAGTAAATAATTATCATGATCCCATAATGATGGTTTCTATTTTCCAAGGGGGGTAATTCTTGTTAGCATGTATATTCACTCCCCTTGTCTATATCCTTCTCCATTCAACTGTAATAAATAAAAGGGAAAGTCACCTAAAATGGGATATTGCATAAGATTCAGTCACATTTTTCCTTCATAAGCTGGAAACAGATCATTCTTAATAATCATTGACTATGCCTAATCTAAATAGTATGAAGGGCTGTAGATTCATCTAAATTGTCATTTTATTCTAATCTGACCCTTCTTTGATTTATGTTTCAAAACATGAATTTTGAGTCAATGTGAATACATTTCTAGTCAATAAAAACTCAAGTTCATGAACAGCAAAGAGCTACCTTACCCAACTGAAATGAAGCATCTAGTTTTACTTCCCTCTATTCCAAGTTTTGATTTCATGTAGTACATAAGCAAGAGTATTACCACCAGCAATAAACCAGTTAAGTTCTGTGCTGTTTCTTGCAAATAGATTTTTTATGTAACATTTAGTGCTATTAGTACATACTCCACTTCTCATTTGCTCTCTTTTACTACCAAAATATAATAATTAGATAGTAAGAGATAAAGTGTTTTACTTCCTAAAATGTTTAAGATTTCAAATAATTTTGTTTATTTGTTTATTTGAAAAATTAAATATGTAGAAACAGCTGTCATTTATCCCAAGTACTTCAAATTGCTAAGCACCTTCTTGTCTTATGCAGACGAAGGGATGCTATTGGTTTGCCTAGTCACTGAAGAAATCTTGGAACTTTGTAGAAAATTACAGTGAAAGAAAGTTGCTATATTGCAACAAGAGAGTATTTTGATTGCAAATTTTTCCATAAGTGCAGTAATTTGCAACTTGAGAAGAATTTAATAGTAGCTGAGCTTTCAAAATGCAACACAGAAACTGTCATTTTCTTCTACAATTAAAATAAGTGCTTCTGAAATTTTCAGGATAAGAATGACCCAAATTACCACCCCCCCCACTTTCTTCATCCAAAATACGGGAGAATGGAGTTTGAAGAGAACATCTGTGGGCAAATGAAAAACAAATGGTCTTTTCAGGCAAATGTCTGAAAAGGGATCTTTTATAGCCAAACAGAATCCTATTGCATGCATCACCATGGTTAAGAAGAGGATCAACAATACTTTCATAATAGCTTTTTATTTTAGCCCATTCTATTTTTTGGATGGAATTACAATTTCAACACATCCATTCATAATTCATCATATAATTATTTGCATAAATATCTCTTGACACAGATTTAATGTACTTTGGTCAACCACCTCTTGAATCTAGTATGTTAAATGCTCTAAAACAATTTCAGTGCAAATAATGCTAACGAAGACTGGATAACAAAGAATTTTCTTATGTCACCAAAGGAATGATCTACTAAAACACATATATTTCAGGGATATGTTACACACATGGATTACTGGACAGGAGACAACTGGTTTGTTGCCTACCCAACAGCCAATAACTTTCTAGGTTAAAATAATCAGCTAGGTAAGATTATATCATGGGCTGTTTGCTGGTGTTTATCTCAGTAGTTATTAACTCACAACCTCTAATTCAGTTTCTCTATATTAGACCCTGTTATGAGCAGAGGATAAAGCAGTGTATAATACAGAATTGCTCTTTATGGGAATTCATATTTGGAAGGAAGTCTGCAATAAGTAAGAAACATAAGCATATTTGATGTTAAATGGAAAGAAGAAAATCAAATGGAGTATTAGCTACAAGAGGACTAACAATTTTATGTAAATAATGCTAAAGTTGCTTTAAAAGTAAACATCTGAGGAATTACTTGAAGGAGGTCTAGAGTAAGCCGTGATAGTATCTGGGTAAAGGAACGTTGAGGTGGCCCCAAGAGTGAAGTCTGTAAGATAGACCTGCACTTTGGCTTGATCTGGAATCAGCCACTATGGTAAATTTAAAAGTAATGGTAAAAATAATAGGGAATAGATCATATAAGGCCTTCAAGATTATGAAAGAATATGAATGTGTATTCCCAGTGAGAAACCATTAGAGATTATTTATTGCCTGTAGGAATCACTGTTTTCTGAACATTGAATAGGATCTCACTGACTCTTGTACTAAAATTGGAGAGATTAAACATAGAATCAGAGACAATGGTACTTTCCAATAATCAAAGTAAGCAAGGATGATAGCTTAGACAAGAGTAGCAATAGTAGGAGGAGGCTGCAAATATATGTGACAATTAATCTTTTACAACTTATTTATAACTTATTTATAGGCTGTATAAAAAATGAACAAAATAGTTAAAGTTAATGTCAAGATTTTATACCAGACCTGGTAGGATGGAAAAATAATAAATAGCAATTCACTTGAACATAGAAGTCTGAGTAGCATATTTGGCAGGTGACAAATATTATGATATCAGTGTTATCCGTATTAAATCACCTGAAATAGATAGCCTATACAGTTCAATCAATAAGTCCTGGTTAAGATATAAATTCAAACATTGTTAAAGATTGGAGTACGTAGAATATTCTTGAAAAATTAAAGGGACTTTCATTATGTAAAACCTTTTTTTTTCATATGCACTGTCAAAAGAGAAGTAGAAGCCAGGCTTGAGGGGAACTGGATCTCTTTCTCCCTCTTCCCAGTGTGACCATATTGAATAAATCCTCTTCTTCTACTTTTCACTATTAGTTTGGCCTGTTGGGCCCATGTGAACGAGCCTGGCTTCTTGTTGGAGTGCAGGTTATGTCTCCTTTATCTGGGCGTAATGGCAACTATGACAAGAAAAAGCACACATTTTGAAATGTCTGCTCCCTGCATCAAGTGGAAAGATAGAAGTTTCTAGCAGTTACAGGAGTTTGTTTACTCTAAGAACATTTTCATATCACTTTACAAGAACTGGCATTGGTTACTGGTGGTTTATATATTATTTTTTTGAGATGGTAATATGAATTACATCACTTCTCCCTTCCCTATTTTTTCCTCTAAACCCTCCCATATACTCTTCTGCTCTTTTCAATTCAAGGCCTCTTTTTTCATTAATTTCTATTACATGAATGTATTATATACATACATATTTGTAAATACAATCTGATCCATCTGTATAATGTTACGTGTACATATGTTTTTAGGGCTGGCCATTTGGTATTGGGTAACCAATTGGGGAATTTGGTATTGGGTAACCAATTGGGGAAGAATATTTCTTCTATTCTCACGATTCCTTAGTTCACTGTAGTTCTTTGGGTTGAGGCCTCGTGAGCTTTCCCCATCCACTTTTGATGTCTGTTGGTTTTTATCTTTATTTGATGAAGTTGAAGAACGAGTATCTATACTTTGTTTTGGTTTCTTAAGAAAGTTTCATTCTTGGTAATTTCTCTCCAGTTGATACACCTTGAGTTTTACTTTTCAGTTTGATTTTGAGTTCTTGAGCAACTTGAAGTTCTTTTGAACCTTTTGGGGCATCTTTGCCTTTTGAAGTTCTTCTGTTGAGCTCTTTGGGCTATTATTTCTTGATTTATTTATTTATGTGTATGAGTGTTTTGCTGTATGTATACATGTACAGTGTGTGCATGCCTAGTACCCTTGGAAGTCAAAAGAGAGTGTCATACTCCTTGAAAATGTAGTTATGAATGGTTGTGGGCCATCATGTGAGTGATGGAAACCAGACCCAGGCACTCCACAAGTATAACAAATATTCTTAACCACTGAGCCATATCTCCAGTCCCAAAGGTTATTATAATGAAGTAGAGAAACACAGTAACCACTGTTAAAGAGGGCTCTTGGGGGCATTAGAGGTGGGGAAAGAGACAGTGTTCTGATGTTGCTGCAGTCAAACTCTTTGGGAGAAGCTTGCTTAGGATTCCTTTGTCTTGGGTTTCCTTTTTCTTTTCAGAGACCTGTGTATTTAAATCCTCCTCATAGGAATCTCTCAGCTCTAGGAGGGACCTTAGATTAATTTCTTCAAGCAGTGAGGTCTGTCTTCCTAGAGTTTCCAGAGTCTTAAAGGGACAAGCCTATATTCTAATAATGATCTCATTTGTTAGCCAGGCCTTGTTGATTTGGAAGTTTTTTGTTTGTTTGTTTGTTTGTTTATTTTGTTTTGTTTTGTTTTTTAAACAAAATTAGCTACTGTTATTAGTTCAACAAACTGTTGAACAGTTTGTTCTGTCTTCCACGTGACAGGAACATTTTATGATTCTTATTGAGCCATTGGGTTCTGTTGAATCATTTGAGAAAGAGAAACAAGGGTATTGATCACTACTCTGATTTATGTAACTATAAAAATATTCCTTGCTACCTTGGTACACTATAAAGAGAGCTGTAGCGGACTAGTCTTTTATAAATGTGGGATGATTTCTATGATAGCAATGGGGCAAAAATAAATAAAAAATAAAAACCTGGAACTTCTGAAATTAGCTAAGAAACTTCTGGAAAGTTCGTTTTATTTCCTTTGTATGGTGATAATTTTGATTACCATGCCTTTTTAAAAATGTATATGAAAGTGTTTGTGATTTGGGAACTATTAAGTGCAAATAATTCTGTATCTGTTTTTGAAGCTAATTAAAATGCAAGGATTTAGATACAATTTGAATTTGAGGCAAAAAAGAATTGGTTTTACTAGACTTTGCCTCTATCAGGTTTATCTCAAATACCAATTAGTGTACTTTTGATTGTTTGGGTCTAACACTTTCAAATGTTAATTTTAGAAACTGAGACCGGCGAAAATTTGATTCCAAGATTTAGGAGAGATAACCTAAAGATAATTAAAAATACCATTTCATTTAACCTTAAAACACATCTAAACATGACTCAAAAGGAAGCTTGAAGGCCATTAAGTTGGAGAAAGGCAAAGTGGGCAGCCTTGGGAATAGAAGTCACAAAGCTACATGAAGGAATGGGCGTCCCCAGGGTGTGCATAAGAATGTTCACTCTCCAGATTTTGATAATCCCCTGAGGAGCAGAAGGAGCAAGGGATGGGAGGTCAGTGGGGGGCTAGGAGGGAGAAGGAGCGGGGATTGATACGTAAAATAAGATTATTTCTAATTTAAACTTTAAAAAGTGAAAAGAAAAAAGAATGTCCACTATCAGGATAGCCATGGTTGGGATTTTGTTAGTATCTGAAGAAGAGGTAGAAAGAGGGAAAAAGAAAGGTTAGTTTTAAATTGGATGTCACACAGTCCTGCATGCTTAGCAGCAAGTTCTGTAGATAACTGCATTGAACATGGGAGCAGGTAGAGGGCTGCTATCTTTGGGATAGACTGGAGTATCTTGTCTCTACCTAGGACCTGTGATAAAACTCAGCCAAGGGAAAGTACCTTTTCCCTTAATAGGCTTTGAGCAAACTCTGACACCTCCTCTCTCCGTCCTTTCACGTAATGTTTGTGTTTTTTGAGAAAGAACAACTGGAGAGCTGCCTTTATTTGTTTTTGTTGCCTAGGAAAATGTGAGATGGGATACAAAGGCGAGTGTGAAGGGCAGGTCCATACTTACTGACCTCCAAGCCTTCTAATGGTTATCTCCTATGCTGTTTAACAGCTTGATATAAATGTATACTGCAAATGAATTAAGCTATAACATTCTGCTCACAAAGGGACAATGTTGGACTTAACAGTTCATTGAATTATTAACCTTGATATTCATGTTTGTAGATAGAATCATCTTAGGATATATATATAGTGTACTATGTAACTTTGGCAGATGAAACATGATGAAAATACCATTAATCATTTTTGTTTATGTAAGGTTTTAAGGAAGTGGAATGGTTATTAGGAGCTAGAGATGGCTCAATAGTTTAGAGTACTGTCTGTTCTTCCAGTTCCAGGGGATCCAACACCCACTTCTGGCCTCTGTGGGTGCTGTACATACATGGTACACAGAAATACATGCAGACAAAATTTACCAACACATATAAAATAAAAATAAATATTTTAAAAATACATACAGTAATTATAGCTATGCATATGTAGTATTGAAAATGAAACAGAAAACACTACTTACTGGGACCATCAAAAACTTTAGTGCACATGTTTTACAGATAGATTATGATAGAGCTTTGAAGAGAACTGGCTTTCAAGATGCTTTAAAAGGGAATGAATTTTTGGTGACCAATCAACATTATAACCTTGTGGAGGGTTTTTTATTGTTGTTTTTTAAATATATATATATATATTTATTGTTTTTTTTCTTATTTTACATGTCGATCCCAGTTCTCCCTCCCTCCCATGCCCCCCAACTCCCCTCCCATCCTATTCCCCCATTCCACAGGAAGGGTGATGCTTTCCAGATGGGATCATCAAAATCTGTCAAGTCATTTAGAGTAGGAACTAGGCCCTCCCTCCTGCCTCTAGGTTAAGGGAGTATCCCTCCATGGGGAATGTGCTCCCAAAGTCCTTTTGTGAACCAGGGATACATCCTGGTTCCACTGTCAGAGGTCCCTTAGACTGCCTAGGCCTTCTACCTGAGAACCATGTTCAGGAGGTCTGAGCAGTCCCATGCTGGATTCCCAGCTATCAGTTTGGGAGCACATTATCTACTCCTTGTTCAGGTCAACTATCTCTGTGAGTTTCTGGACCCTGGTCTTGATCCCTTTTCTTATCACTCCTCCCTCTCTGCAACTAGATTCCAGGAGTTCGGCTCGGTGTTTAGCTATAGGTGTCTGCTTCTGTTTCCATCAGCTACTAGATGAGGGCTCTTAAACTTGTTTTAAACTGAGTCATACACACACCTCCTCTCCCGTACAGTGCTTTCAGTTTCATTCTGCCTTAAATATGTAACAATAAAACAAGCAGAGAGATGGCCATGGTAATACACACACACACACACACACACACACACACACACACACACACACACACACACACACACACACACGAAAAGCAGAAAGGGAAAAATTCTCTGGTAATTGGGCATTAAAGCTATGTATCTAGTAGGAAATAAAGATGACTATGGGTTTTTTCATGAGAACCTGGAAATAAAGTGACCTTAGCAGTGTTTGGAAACTAATAATTGACTCTCTGGTTAAAATTAGAAAGTCAAAGAGAGGTGGATTCACATCTGAGATTTTGTTTTGCTAAAGATACAACCACTGACCAAAGTGAATCCCTGGTGTTAACAGGATACAAAAACATGTTACTCAGAAACATGGGCCGAGCCTCCTATACTGAACTGCATGAATGAGACAGTATGCAGTGTCATAAAAAAAAAAGTACTGGTTAGTTTCTGAAAGGACCCAAGGAATAGAGACAGGAGACAGCGAATGTCCTAGCAAAAAAGAACTTTCTACTCAGTCGAAAATTCTGGTGTCTAAAATAATGTCTAAGAAAGACCAGTGAACTAAACAATCAGGTGATATGTTATATACTGAGTAAATATGGCATAATTACAAAAGGGAAAATGTGAAATACGTATACATGATGAATTGACACATGCCAACCTTCATCTAGAGAAAAGGGAGTAGGTAAAGCAAAACAAAATTTAAAACAAATAATAACTGAAATTATTCAGAACGTAAGAAATAATACAATCTAATGAATGCTAAATAAGATTAGGATAAATTAAATTTGGACACTTAATGAAAGTATAGAATATAAGTAATGAAGAGAAAATATCTTAAGAGCTAGCAAAAGTCTTAGCATAGATTATGATAGAGTAGATATAGATGTCTTTTTTTAAATTTCATTTTACATTCCAACCTAAGTTCTCCTTCCCATCCCTCCTCCTTCCCCCATCACCCTCCCAGACCACTTCAATCCACTCCTCCCAATATGTAAGGGCTCCCAGGAGGAGTCAACAAAGTCTAGCACTTTAAGTTGGGGCAAGACCAAGCCGCTCCCCCCTGCATTAAGGTATCCCAGCATAGGGAATGGGCTCCAACAAGCCAGCTCATGCACCAGGGATAGATCCTGATCCTACTTCCCAACTGTCTCTCCCACATGCAGAGGGCCTATGGAGACTCCAAGGCTGTCTGTCTAGAGTTCATGAGTTTCCACAAGCTTGGTTCAGCTGTCTCTGTAGATGTTTCCATAATAACCTTGACCTCCCTCTCTGACTGGATTTCTGAAGTTTGGCCTGGTGCTTAGTTGTGGATCTCTGTGTCTGGTTCCATCAATTTCTGGATGAGGGCTATATGATGATAGTTGGGGTATTGAGCAATCTGATTACAGGGGAAAGCCAGTTCAAGTATCCTCTGCACTATTACTAGGAGTTTCAGTTGGGGTCATCCTTGTGGATTCTTAGGAATTTCCCTAGCACCAGGGTTTTCCCTACCCCTGTAGTGGTTCCCTCTATCAAGATAACTTTTTCATTGTTTTAATACTCTGTTTCCACTCCCATCATCCCATTCCTTCATATTCTCATCCCCATCCCCTCACCTTTACTGCCCCCCTCAACCCCAGTTTACCCAGAAGATTTGAGTAGATATAGATATCTTAAGAGCAGCAATAAATGCCAGAACATAAAATGTTCCAGTTCCCAATGTTGAGCTAAGCATGGTGACTCATACCTAAAATACCAGCAGTGGGAGTGCTAATACTAAAGGATCTAGAGTTTGAGACCAGCCCGAGATACCTACTGAGACCCTTTCATAAAAACTAGTTTTAAATTGTTCATTATTTTAAATTGAAGATACTATGCTCAGCCAAACTGTTATTCAAATATATTTTGAACATAAAAATAGCATTTAATACTCACAGTCAGTTATGCAAGAGCCTCTAAGAGATATTTATTTTAGCATGAACCAGGAAACTTGGACTTAAAGCAATTAATCCTTTCATTTTAGAAAATATAAAGGTCATTTGAAAAATAAGGAACTATCTCTGTTTAAAATGTTCCTCATATTTAAATATTCATAAAACATCTGATCTTTTCCTTGTTGAATGTGGATGAATTTGTTTTGCATACCTAAATGTTCTTCATTTTCAACCACATAGGACTCTGAAATCATGATTTTTATTTAAATATTGCATATATATATTGGGAAAGACAAGATTATCTTGTTGAAGGAAGACCTGAAGAACATAAACTATTTTTTTGTAAATTTTTAAAAAGACCTTGAGACTCTAAGGAATATTATACATAAAGCATAGGAGGCCTTGGGCATAGCTTAGTAATAGGAAATTTTCAAGTATGCATGAGGCTCTCTAAAAATACTAAAGAACGAAGTATAAAAGATACAACATTAAATAACCCAATTCTTTATTTCACTCTTTTTTTATATTTAATTTAGAAGCAATCTTACATATCAATCCCAGTTCTCTCTCCCTCCCATTCTTCCATTCCTTCTGCCGGCACCCCATTTCAGCCCCATCTCCTCCCCCATGCATGTGGGCTGAGAGAGTAGCCCTCCATGGGGAATGGGTTCCCAAAGTCCATTTGTGCACTAGGGATAAATACTTATTCCACTGTTAGAGGTCCCATAGACTGCTCAGGCCTCCTAACTGGCACCCATATTCAGAGGGCTTGGTTTGGTTCAATGCTGGTTTCCCTGCTTTATGACTGGGGTCCATGTGCTCTCACTAGGTCAGGTCAGCTGGTTCTGTGGAAATAAACCAATTCTTACCAGCTGAAATGAATATTGATAGCTTCTTAAAAAACAGACATCATTCCTTCTTTGTCATGTTTCAGAGTAATAAGTTAGAAAACGATAATGATTACTTGGGGGAACACAAAACAAAGAAACTGAATGAATAATTTCATGAAAACAGTATATGGAAAAAATCATAAGTATATTAAATATACTTAAATATGCTTAAACACACTAGCCTGAATTACCAATATGCATAATGAGTTTTGTCTTTTATGCTGTCCCTCAGTAAGTAATTATGAATTTCTATAGCCATGATTTTTACAAAAGTTACTGTGTGTGTGTCTGTGTATATGTGTGTGTTTGTATGTATGCATGTATATATATGTATATATATTAGTATGTGTATATATATATATATATATATATATATTGCAAGCAACACAACACAAACAGACATTAATGATGCTTTGGCATTTGGGTCATTATATTTCTGTATTATCAAAAGATTATCTGATTCTTTATAGCTGATGCCCATCTTTATGTACTAGATATTTATAAATCATATGCACAACAAAAATTATATAAATATATTATTTTAAGAGCAAATATATTGTTGATATGAATTTATCATATAAATAACATCAGAAAATTTTATATAATCAAAATCTATTTGACACTTAATCATTTGTGTAGAAAAAAATCTGTTATTCACAAGTATATTCACTTCAAAGAAGGACTGTGACAATCTCTGTTCTCTCTTCGTTAGCTAATCATAATTAAGCTTATTATAGTAGTGAGCAATTTATATGAGTATATCACCTGAGTAGAGCCAGTAATGTTATTAATTAGAAGCTAAGTGAGTCAATACAGCTCTGGTTTTTATCCCAAATAAAAACTTAGTATTGAATTGTTTAGCTAGTTAGAAATAGATGCAGAGAATAGTGCAAAGGAACAATTATAATATCCCATGGAAAGAAGGTAGGACAAGTATAAGCACAATTGGTTGGTATGGTCAATGATTTAGATGACAATATTTTTTTCATTGATAGGGCAGTTTTATTGGACTTTATAATCCACAAATATTAAAGGCAGTGTCTGGGAGATGTTCAAAATACTGGACATATAGTTGTGAAAGCTGGTGGTTGAGGAGTGGGAAGGTCCCTATGACAGAATCAGAGATGAGAAGCTGGGGTGCTGACACCATTGACAAGAATATTAGTCACTAGTAATACTGATAAAGTAGGCATGAGATTAAAATATGTATCAAAGTGCTTATAGATTTAGAGACTTAAGGGAGACAGAAATGAGAGACACATTTGCTTCCTGGTTTGTCAGATTATGTGAGTATCAAATGAGATGTTGTGTTAGAAACCACTGTGAGTCTCTCAGAGGGAGCAGTTATGGGGGAGACAACATTTACTTTCACCAATGTGTGTACCCTGGAACCTGTCAACAAAATGAGGATATTGATAGGCCTTCTCCTGCTTCAATGAGGATGAGAAAGTTAAGTAATCTGATTATATGAATTTATTTTATAATATCAATGGGAAAAGGTACTTCTTTAACCTGGGTTTAGAGTCATCATTCAGCTTATGAGAGTTCTGTGTAGCTCCATGGTTCTCTGGATCATACTCTGCATGTAAGGTAATAGTCTTCCCTATCTTTAATTTCAGACATTTCAGCAGTCCTCTCTGCAGCACAAATCAAAGAAGAAAAACAAAGGTAATAAAAGTAAATGAACCCTTAATTTCCTCCTTTTTACTGTGCTAATCACCAGCACATTTCATTAGTCCTCTCATTGCCTTGAAGCCAGTGTGCTTCACATCACTTACCATGCAGATACCTTTGTTAATGTATGGCCTCAAATACTCTTGAGATAAAAATTATGTATTTCCAATTATGCTGTCATCTATATGAAAGGAAGGTCATCAAAGATCTCCCCACTTTCTGTAATAACACAATTATAAAATGATAATTTTAAGATTATGAACTAATCTTTTGTCTTCATGCGCTTTCCAAAATTAAGACTATTACCACTCACTATCTTTAGGAGCTATCGCAGGCAAAAGCAAAAGACGAATTTCTTGCAAGGATCTTGGCCGTGGTGACTGTGAGGGATGGCTTTGGAAAAAGAAAGATGCGAAGAGCTATTTTTCACAGAAATGGAAGAAGTACTGGTTTGTCCTAAAGGATGCATCCCTATACTGGTATATTAATGAAGAGGTAAGGCAGAACACATTTGTATTCTCATTGGTTCATTATCTGTATCAAAGAGTGCTGACATTTGAGCCATTTGATTTTAATTTGTATCACCCTCAAGCCAATTCAGATTCCATATTCAGTATTCTGGAAGAACGGTTGCTCCATTTTTCTAATTTAGCAACATATCTGAAGCACAGTTGAAATACAGTGAAATTCTCTGTTTCTAAAGATACCAAGCAACTAATGTAGTAACTTAACTAAAATTGGAGATTTTTAAAACCTCTTGCTCAAAGTTTTATAGGATTTTTCTGTTTCTGTTTGGAAGGGGGAACAACTTAGCAACTTAAGTATTGTTTCAAACTATTTCAGTTTCTCCTGAAGAAAAAAATGAACTAGTACACTAATTTTGTAATTAAGTATCCATTACATTTGGCTAACTTGAGGGTATTTTAATGTATTTTAATTGTTCTTATGACTTTCTAGTTTTTTTAATAACATATTTGTATCTGGATTAAGCATCACAATCAATATTGCATCTCACCAAATGTGCCAGTCGGTTTTATTCATTGATTTTCCCTTGACATTGCTTTGACTTGTTTGCTGTACCTCTCTACTACTTCACTTTATTATAATGTGTGTATGTGTATAATGTGTGTGTTTGTTATTTTATACAAATAGAGCCCTAAAACATTAATCAATTTTATTTGAATAGTGATTCCTTAAAGTTACCATAATTATTAGGAGTTTGATTGTAACATACAATATCTAGGGAATATTATGTTGCCTGAACGAACTATTATGCTGCTGTCTTTTACCATGGGGCAAGAGTAAACACAGAATTACACTACTTGAGTGACCGTGCTTAGTTCTTCATCTGCTTTCTTAGTGATGAATAAATAAACAATTTCTGACAAAGTGCTAAATGTTCAAACAATGTTCATCGATAGAAGACTTATTTGGAAGATCTTACTAATTTCCTATATACTTATGTGAAAATATTGTTTTTTGCTTTAGTATTTTGTGACAGTCATATTAATGAAAATAAAATCTGCTTGCACTATGTCTTGTTTACTATAAGCAAATATATATTTTATTTGATAGATAAACTAAATTCATGTTAATCAAGTAGTATCAAAATAAACTTTTTGTTTCTCCTTATTGTGATTTACTTATAGATTAGTCTATGAGTGAATCTATAGGACAATCTGTATATACTAAATTATATTTTATCTTTCAAACTAGAAGGGATAAAATTCTTTTGTCCATTTTATTAAATAGTGCCTATATTTCAGTCATTGGCAAGTTGTTATTACTATTATTCATTTAAAGTATAAATAAATAATTTTGTAGTACATATTTTCAGGAAAGCTTTATTATTATTTTACAGGAAATAAGGTATTTTATGTTGCATCATTAAGATGAGATAATATTCCAAAATATTTCAGATTGTAAATTAAGGCTGTCAAAAGTAACATAAGATAGAAGTCAATGGTAAAAATATTTAAGACAAAATTTAGTACTGCTTCTGTATATAACATACAAGCTACACTTGCTATTTAGAGCACAAATTTTTAACTTTAGTACAGTTCATTAATAACAGAAATAAAGTAAATGCAGAGAGAGAACTGAGAGTAGCATTTTTCTTCAAAATAGCGGGAGGGAGCGTAATCTTATTTATCTTACTTTAATTTGATATATAAGGAGTTATGAACTTGGTTAGGAGATTAAACAAAATTACAGAATTGTAAAAGTCTATGAAGCTTTATCATAACTAGGACAAGGAACACAATGACTGGAAAGTATAGCCACCAAATCACATTATAGTTGATTTAATTTGAGACAAATATAGTATTTTGGATAATTCTCCTACCTTATTTTATTAACTAGTATTAAGGAAAGGAGAAATTATGAATTTTATTAAATTTTTCAGATGAAAAATGGTGTGTATGTGTAATGTATCTGAAACCACATATTTGACAATCAAGTTGACCTACTTAATTTCCAAACTATTGCATACAGAAAATAGTAGTTGTATAGAAAAAATAATTGAAATTTGATTAGCAAATTGCTATAAATTTAAAATTTGAATGGGTAAACAAGTCTGTATTTTATATCAAATATTAAAATGATAGAAAATGGGGCTGTGATGTTATTTAGCATATGGGAGCATTTATTCTGTTTCTAGCACCTATGTAGTGGCTCACAGCCATCTGTAACTCTAGTTCCTGGGGATCTAGTGCCCTCTTCTGACCTCTGTCAGACAACAGGCGTGCACATGATACTCTTACATGCATTCTGATAAAACAGTCATACACATAAAATAAATCACTCCCCTTAAAATGATAGAAAATTTTGTACTAAAAATGTACAGCTATTTTGTATATTTGGCCTGAAATGTTCTTCTCTTTTACTTTATCGTTGTTGTTTATGTTCTAAAGATCAAACCAAGAGCTCGGTACCTCCTCCACAAATGAGTACTCTACCACTGAAATACTTCTTTGGCCTTCAAATTTTTTATAAAACATGTTTTACTTTGAAAGTTATTTTCTATCCTCATTTTAATATAAAAATAATTGTGTATCTTAATTTGTAAAAATTCTAAGTTTTCAAAATATTTCTTTAATCTATGGATATGTTGAATTAATGAGATGTAAGTGGAATTATTAATTAAATGAGTAGCACATTTATTACTCTGAATATCTAAGTCATACTTACATGGTTTAATTAGCTTCAGACCTCCTTGGTATGATACACTAAACAAAAATCTTGTTTCTTTAGGATGAAAAAGCAGAAGGATTCATCAGTCTGCCTGAATTTAAAATTGATAGAGCCAGTGAATGCCGCAAGAAATAGTAAGTTAATTTTACTTGTAGAAAGGGGGAAGAAGGGATAATTTATTTTGCAATTTTCTAAATTTTAAGTTATAGTTTGTTTATCTGATGCTTTGAAATTAAAATTATAAGAAAGTAGTTTTGAGAACATAGCATGAAATTTTACTTATTTCTGTCATGATAGAAGCATTACATATGTGAAGTTAGGTTAGACATTGCATTAATTTTATTCATAAATATTATTTAGTTTGAGCCACCAAGATGTCTCATGATTACATGCAAGCCTGGTGACCCAAATTCAATCCTATTATACATGGTTAGAGGGAACAAGTTCTCAAAATTTTTCTTTGGCATGTGCACATACATAAAAACACCAATGATTATTATGTGAATAATAAAGAAACAAAATAGAATACTTTTGGTTTTATTTCAAGACAGAGTTGCAGATTTTAGCTCTGGCTGTCCTAGAACTCTGTAGACCAGGTTGGCCTTGAACTCATAGAGATCTGCCTGCCTCTACCTCTCAAGTGCTGGGATTAAAGGTATGTGCCACTATACAGGTTCCAAATTAGAATTTCATTTAAAATTTTTTGGACAATATACTTTGATCACATTATTTTGCCTGTCCCAACTCTAACACAAAATTTTAAAGGTATTTGATTTAAAACCCTTTTTTCCATTTTATAAGAAAGTAAATGTATCTCATTTTTTGTGGTTGTGTTCACAGTGCATTCAAAGCCTGCCATCCTAAAATCAAAAGCTTTTATTTTGCTGCTGAACATCTTGATGACATGAACAGGTAAATTATTATTTACATCTCAAATTACTCAATTAGGCCTTGTGTTCAATAATCTTTAAAGACTCTCACTGTAGATTCTGTATTAATTAAAATTTGAGTAGTCCAGCTATAGTTACATATGATCATACTTAATTTTACAAAAATATTGTTTAATTCATTATTTAAATTTCACATGCACAGAATACAATTCTTATTTAAATAATAATAAAAAATAACATTTTAAAACTTCAGCTTTTGTTGCCTGTCAATTTTACCACAGAACTACCATAACAAATATAAATCCAAAATAATTACGACAAAAGGGGCTGTTTTTAGATGTTAAATTACAAGAATATTCTGAACATGTATTTCTAGATGCTCTAAAAGGCACATAAAACCTGACTTACTCAGGTTCTAAGTATATTTGATAGAATATCCATTTAATAATTTAGGTCTACTATCTAATATAGTAGACATTCCTGTCACCTTCATCTGTCACTGTACAGGATTATATAGCAAACTGGCTTGGTGGCTAAAGGAAAAGCTACATAGTTTCCTCTTTGTATCCCACATTGTTCCACATTACAATTTTAGCCATTTTAAGTTACTTTTCTTTCTTTCTTTCTTTAATTTTCCCTTTCTATTTAAAAAAATTATAGAAACTGGATATGAAAATGAAAATATCCTCCCTTTTACAATTGCAAAAGCTAATACATATTGCATATAATTTTCCTACACTTAGAAAGAGACAGCAAAGCCTAGTGACCAAAACTGTGGCCCTTTAGACAAGACTGAACCCTAGATTACAACTTATTAGCTATGTAATTTATGCAAGAAACTTAGCCTTTCTGTACTAAATAAATGACCCTTTTATATATAAATGAAAAAATAGCCCTTAGTAGGTATTTTTAATGCTACATAAGTCTTCAATATTAATATGTATTAGTGTTTATGTACTTTTGTTCTCTTAGCTCATTTCCTTTTCTTTAGATACCTCTAAAATGATATCTGAATATTTTAAACACAAAGATTGTGCTGCTTCATAATTTTATCCCTAGTATTTACTTTCAATAGGCAATTTAAAGAAATACTTGATGTTTTTAGATATTATTACTTTACTTTTTTATAAATCTTTATTTAAATTAAAAACAAGCTTTTTTTTTACATGTCAATCCCAGTTACCTCTCCCTCCCCTCCTCCCATGCCTCCCACCAACCCTCATCCCATCCCCTTCTGCTCTCCAGGGAAGGAAAGGCTTTCCATGGGGAATCATCAGAGTCTGTCACATCATTTGGGGCAAGGCCTACCCCCTCACCCAGTGTATCTAGGCTAAGAGAGTATCCCTCCATGGGGAATGGGCTAGCTCAGCTGTTAGAGGCTAGGCTAAAAACATTTCCACATTAGTAGTGATATGGAAACGTGCCCATATACAGCTTTGTTTGGTCACCTGATTATTATACATTAGCAAGATAATGTAGGTATTGATTTATTCCATATGTAATCTTTGAAAACATGCCTAATTAAAGAAATCATATTTTTAAAATGAACATAACTATATTTAATAGTGCTTTATCTGATTATTTTATGAATTTAAAGGGCATTATTTCTGTATTAAATTATAACATAATAGAGAATAATATATATTTGTACTCCAGGTTTTAAAAAAACATGTAATGCCAGTAGTAACAGTAACATTAATTACCCTAGTAATTAGGGTATAAAAGTATTCATTAAATTGAGTTTTTCCATTAAAACTGTATACACAGATATGTGCCCTTCTCTCTCTCTCTTTCTTTCTCCCTCTCTCTCTCTCCTCTCTCTCCCTCCTCTCTCTCCCTCTGTCTCTTTCACCTCTCTCTCTCTCTCTGTGTGTGTGTGTGTGTGTGTGTGTGTGTGTGTGTGTGTGTGTGTGTCCTTGTAACTAAGATTTCTGGCACAATTAAAGAAACTGAGATAGTGTTTGGCTGTACTAACAATAGCAGCAATACTTAATGAAGAAAGTGCTAAGAAAAATTATCTCATTGTTATTCATAAAAATGTTTTCTAGATCATAATAGGTTAAAATTGTATATGTACTTTCTTTGGCGAGCTAAATACTCTTGTATTTAGATACAAGATTCTAAAGTATTTGTGAGATGTGTTTCCCCTGTGTCATTCAGCTTAAATGAGTCCATTCAAAACTATTATTTCATGGTAAAACTATTGATTTTACAGGCAAGCCTTGTAACTTTTTCTATCTCTATAAATTAGACTATTAAAATTTGTCTCCAAAGGACCATTTGTTTAAAAAAAAAAACAAAAGAGGAGGTGTATTTTGGAGTCTTTATACATTTGAAGAAGTATTGAAATGGCTTTGATCATTTCAAAACCTCTTATATTACACACATTAACAACTTTGCATAACTGTTCCATTGAAATTACATCTTCAGTCTGGGAACAATTTGCAAATTGTAGATTATTGCCTATTGAAGACTTCAATTATTTTTCAAATTTAATAAAGAACATATTTTATATATAATATTATCTTATCTTCTTAGACATTTGCAATAAGTATTTTTAACAATTGTAAATGAATTGACATTGATGTCTTTCTTTTTCCAGGTGGCTTAATAGAATTAACATGCTAACTGCAGGATATGCAGAGCGAGAGAGGATTAAGCAAGAACAAGGTAAAGAAATACCTTTTATTTTATAATCATTTTACACTTTTGTCTTAAATAAAAAAGGCAGGGCTAATGAGATTTTTTTTAGAAATATCATGAGTGACTCTTGATACAGCATTAATAATGGAAGGAATGATAAAATATTGTATTAAATATTTCTGCAAAAGTCCCTCAGTGGCACCTTTGTATGAAAATGTAAGCATCTATCCTGAAGTTACACTGGGTTCTGTTAAAAACAAGAGAAGTTTAGTGCAATATAGAAAATAGTAACATATAAACCAAGTTCCAGAAAAAAAAAAATAAGTATAAGCGTAGTCCTTCTGGGAAGGGAATGTGGAAAAGACTTTTAGTTGGCTCTGTTTTGTAAACTGATTTTTCTAAGATGGAAATGGTGTGAACCAAAAGCAATAACACTAATATTCCACAAAATGGAAGCAGATTGTGTAAGTCTGCAAATAATGTAGAGGCCATCTCCATCAAATCAGTATGCACAGGCAAACCTCATATAACACTGTAATGCAGTAAATGTGTCTGGTGGCTAAAACTTCCTCACCTTTACACCTCAGTGAAATTTATAAACCTTAATTTATGGTAAAAGTACTAAAAAAAAGCCTTCATTTTTAACTTTATTGAAAGGGTCTGAAGTAGCTCTTTAAAGCTGTTTTCATGTGATTGTTTAAAGATATAAGAGTTGCAAATATGGGTATATAGGTAATATGTAGGTATGAAAATTAATCTAAAAAAAATCAAGTTGAATGTATCACAGAATTTTTATTTTCAAGATTCAGAATTTTGTTATTTGATGTTGCTTTCAAGTTGAGCATAATCTTGATTATAATGAATTTCATTTGTTATGGAACTAAGTGTCATTATGGTTGAAAGGACAGGTTAATTTATATTGCATGTACAAGTTCCAAAGAGTATTTATTTTGTGGATGCATGCTGCCTTGCTCTATTATGTAAGTATATATTTTAATGCCTAGTAAAAAAAGTTTGGTAGAAAAATCATAGGCAGATGATGATACTTGCTATTTCCACAGAATGAGAAGGCACTGTAACATGCATAAGAAACATATTAGACTTCCTACTTAATATATGGTTAAGTCCCTTGGTGGTCTTCTTAGAAAACTAATAAGTATGACTGTCAACTCCACTCTTTTATGGTTATTTGATATCTCCTGAGTAATTCTTAATGCTGAGGTTGAGTTCCATAAACAATATATCTCTTTGAAGTTAAAAAGAGAGGTAGTACTCAAAGGCTGTGAAGAACAAGTAGGGAGTAGACAAAGTATTGAACAGGTACTGTTATACTTAGATAAGACTAAATAATAAAAGTTCTGGTGTATTATTGCACAGTCAGATGGATGTAGATAATGGCAATATGGGGTATACTTCAGAAGTCCAGAAAAGGGAATTGTTATGTTTTACCATAAAAATAATTCCTTGATGTTACTGTAAAGTTTTATTCACAAAAAAGTGAGTGACCTATATTGTATATTTTTGATAGTTCTAAATAAGAGCAAGTTTTAAAAAATATGTCCTAAAAAAGTATGCCCTCTCTGTCAGCATATAATGGGAAAAAGAATTTTCACTCTTCTACTGATGGCCATAATTACTTATAAAATTTGCAAGACACATCAAAGTATATATTCATATTATTTTAGAGAGCTAAAAATTCCATTTGCTCTTAGAAAAATCAGAGTGGTTTCATCTACGAAGCTACAGTGTGTATAATATTTCACATGTTCCCAAAGAGCCTAAGATTTTCAGTGGTTTTTTTTTTTTTTTTGGCATTGTCCTCACCCTTCCAGCTTAGCATAAGAAGTTGATTTGTTGATTTTTAAAGTAAGTTTCTGCTTTTTCTTAAGAAACCCAGCAAATGATTAGATTGATTCTGCTTTTTAATAAGCCCAAATGATGTCAAATAAGGATTTGAATTTTTTCTAATTTAACTGAGGAGGAAAAATAAAGACTTTGACTCTCTTATGTATGGTAACAGCTATGGAGCCCTGGATAAGTGCTAGTCATCTCCTTTTCCAGTGTGGTAATACGGACCACTTAAGGTATTGCACAAAAATGCCATGGTATCAAGGCAAACATTAAGTATAAATTCAACCAGCTTTCTTGGAAAAAGTGGGAATGATCACAGTGGAATGATCTTAGCAAGCTCACTATTTTGAGTGGGGAATAGGGAGGTGTATGGTAACATTGACTTCCAGGAAGATTTCAGGCTCTCACAAAACTGCTGAGACCCTAGGACTCCAATTTCATTCCTCATTGCTCAGAAATGCTACAAAAAAAGAATCTCTGTTAAAATGAATATCAGGCATTTGCTGCCTTTGTGATCTGTGTCAGGCTGTCCTGGCATAAAATCAGCAAATATACCCAAGAAGATAAATGCTCCTAATATCTCTTGAGTGTATTTAAGGTACAAAGCACTTGAATATATGTTAATTTATTTAGTACTCCCCCATACACAACTACAAAAGTCAGTTGTTATTATTAGCTGCTCTTTTATAGGGTATAAAATAGGTGGAGCAATGAACTTAAATTGTGCCTATAAGAGTGTCAATGTATGAAGTAGTTGTGTGGTGAAGAATGTAACGTTTACCTGCTTCTGAATATCAGTCATGCTTTTTTTACAGTCATTTACTAGATCTGTTTCTGGTTATCTATGTCAATTCATCTTTGAGGGAGGGCTTAGTTATATTGGTGGTCATTGTCCAGTATCTCCCATTATTAATTCCCACTGAGCTTTTGAGACAGGGTTTAGCTATGTAACCCAAGCTGATCTCAAACTTAAAATCCTGATCAGCCCCCTCAGTACTGGAGTTACATTTTCAAAAAAAGAAGAGAGAGAGAGAGAGAGAGAGAGAGAGAGAGAGAGAGAGAGAGAGAAAGGGAGGAAAACAAAAACTGGTATCTAATTGTGATTAATTAGACACTGTATTTTTTATCAGTGGGTATTGTCAGGGTCCTTGTGTTTTAAGGCCTGAATAGAAGAGGCAGTTTATTTTATGTCCAGTATCTATTACTAGAGACTTTCTATTCACAGTAGCAGGAGTTAAAAATCAGGAGTGGGTAAGGAAGATTAAATCACATCCCTATACTTAATGTTAAACTTTCTTGATGTGTCAAGCAAGAGTCGCAGAAATTTAGATCTCATCAGAGCTTTGGGTCAAGGCAATTTCTCAGTTCAAATCCAGCTCCATTATTTCCTACCAGGAATGTAACAATTTCTGGGGAGGGGGGAATGTTATTTGCACTCACTACAGTCGAGAATTTCTAGAAAGGGAAGGACTTTTACAAAAATATGTGCTGTGATTTTTTTTTCACTTGATTTTGAATACTGCTTAAGTCTTGTGGTAGTTGTTTTAGGATCTAAATTTTCATACAAGTTTCCTTTTATCTCAATACCTCTTCTCTCTCCTGAAATTGCTGTGGTAATCATCCTAGCTCTTTGCTTGCAACTCACATAGGAATCAATCAGCACTAATGGCTGAGATATATAGTCTAACTTATTCTGATTATTGACCTTTTGTTGGATTTAACTTACAATATTAATGTATCTCTCAGAGTTCTTTATCTTCCTTCTTGCCTCAGTTCTGCCAAGTAACTTTGTCTAGCAGCTTATATACCCTACTCTTTTAAGTAGTTCTGGAAATTTGGTGTTTGTAACACACATCAGCCAGTGTGCATTTTTTTTTTTTTTTTGCATTTGGCAAGATTTAGTTTGCCATATCTTTCCAAGGAGAGGTGGGAGTAATGTGTTATAAAGATTCATGTCACCATGACTCTAGAAAACAGCAATTGTTAGATAACCAATGAATTGAAGCCAAAAACAATTAGAACATTAATTTTGGAGATGTTTATATCAGGAGAGATATGCAGCAGCATATGGTATATTGCTTTTCTTCTCTGAGTGTTCAACCCAGTAATGTGACCCACTTTAAGAAACATCCTGTGGTATTTATTAATTAAGGCTTCTGAAAAAATGCTCTAAAATTAAACATACCTTACACCTGTTTTGGCTTATAGAGTACTTTTGTCTTGGCACTGTTAAGACTGACTGTGTGCCACTACTTTTTAATGAGGTTGGGATTAGGTTATTGTGTTCTTTCTTCTCCAAAACAGCTAACGATGAAACTTGATGACTCTTGGGTAGGGCAATGATGATGAACATACTGTAGTAATTAAATTTAAATATTTTTTTGTTAACTGGTCTTATCTTTTCTTGAGAAATGTGGCTATAAATACTTAATAAAACATGGAGGTGTCCATGTCTGTAAACTTTCAGATTACTGGAGTGAGAGTGACAAAGAAGAAGCCGATACTCCATCAACACCGAAACAAGACAGTCCTCCACCCCCCTATGATACATACCCACGGCCTCCCTCTGTAAGTTCAATATGAGTTTGCGTAGTACTGGACAGGACAAGTTGAACTTCAATCCATTAATATGTTAAAATGAAAGTATATTAAATTATGAGTCAAACAGATTTCATAGTGGAAAGAAAATTGATCTAAAATCAGAAGGAAAATATGTTTAAGTTTACAAAGGATGTTTAATCAAGGGTAATAACCATTACACGTGTTAACAGAATTAATTCACCTGGTTTAAAAGAGTTTAAAACAACTGGGTGTTGGTGGATCACACCTTTAATCCCAGTACTTGGGAGGCACAGGCAGGCAGATCTCTGTGAGTTCAAGGCTAGCCTTGTGTACAGACCTAGTTCCAGGACAGGCTCCAAAGCAATACAGAGAAACCCTGCCTCCAAAAAAAGGTTTCAAACAACAGAAAAGTTTCCTCAGAAAAAGATATAAATTGATTCTATACAAATAAAGTCAATTTTATATCTTTTAGAAACAACTGATAAATATTAGCACTATAGTGTTCAAGATATAGCTCAGTAATAGATATCTGCTATTTTAGTTTGCTTTCTGTTGTTGTAAGAATAAATCATAACAAAAAACAACTTGGGGGAAGTCTATTGGTTTAGAAGCCCTAATCATAATCCATCATTGAGGGAAGCCAAGGCCGGAATACAAGCACACCAGGAACCTAGAGGTAGGAACTCAACCAGAGGCCCTGGTGGAACTATGTTTACTGGCTTGCTCAGCTAGCTTTCTTATACAACTCAGGACCACCTACCCAGGGGTTTCACCACCCACAGTGGCCAAAGCCCTCCCACGTCAATCATTAACCAAGAAAAAGCCACACAATGTTGCCTACTTAACAGTTCAATGTGAGTATTTTGTCAATTGGCATTCCTTCTTCCCAGATGACTCTAGCTTGTGTCAAGTTTGAAAAAAAATAACAAGCACAGGTGCACATATCCCTGGGTTTGATTCCCCAGCATTAAAAAAACACATGCTCGTGTGTGTGTGTGTGTGTGTGTGTGTGTGTGTGTGTGTGTGTGTATGTGTACATATGGACATATTTTGGATATAGCCATGGTATCTGCTTTAATGTGTGTGTGTGTGTGTGTGTGTGTGTGTGTGTGTGTGTGTGTGTACATATGGACATATTTTGGATATAGCCATGGTATCTGCTTTAATGTGTGTGTGTGTGTGTGTGTGTGTGTGTGTGTTCTACAGAATTTTCTTAAATTTATAAATTACTCTATGTATAGGCAATACTTCAGTCTTTAACTGAGATAATTACCCTACTTTTCTTGAGACTATTCCAATGTATGCCCATTTCCCATCAAAATTGCTGAGAGTATGTCAGTGTGTCCATTTAATTTAATGGTCATGTTACAAAAATAATCAGTTCTCTGTAACTTGGGTCTTAGTCTTCCACAACAGAAAAGAAAACTAGTTTATGTGACTATACCAGTCAAGATAATTTAACCTCTTTGCTTTATTCCAAGTAATATTTTCCCTTTGTTTAAAAATGCCAGGATCTGAATGATTCCTGTGAGATTTATAGATGAAAGGGGAACCACAGCTTTGCTTTCTTTAAATTATTTTTTTAAATTATCTTACCAACAAATATGTCTTCACATGGCTTCTTAAATATATCCTTAATTTTGCTTAGCCCTACCCCTGTCCCCTAGTCACCAACCCTCCTGCCTGTATCACCACTTAAATCTTCTAGTTCCCAGTATTTCCTCTGCACCCTTGTTCTACTATTCTTCTGCTAAATATGTCTTTTTCCTTTGAACAACAGTAGCATCTTGGAAAGAAACTATTCATATTATTATTAAGTTGTTGTTCAACATACTACTTAATATGTTGAAAGGTAGCAATCTACCCATGGATGATGCTAAGTAGTAAGTAGTTTCTCTCCCTTTTCCAAAAGGAGTGGTATGTTATCTCAGCTAAATTTGTTCTAGCTGCCACTTCAGTCCCATTTGTGATTAACAAATGTTGCTTCTTGAATAAAGGCACTTGGGCTAGCCTGCTAGCATCTAGAGCTGGAGTAAGGCTTGTCCCAGGTAGAGTGCCACACTGAAGATGTTTTACAGCATTTTATTGATGCTATTCTTCCTTCTTGTCTTTTATACTATAATATATAATTCCCAAACTTTAAATTCATCTACAAAATATATCTCTTTTTATATGTTCTATCGTGCCTATACTCACAGAAAATGCTAATCCCCAACAAACTATAATTTCATCCTACCTGTATTTTTAGTTCTCCAAAAATTACCACAGAATTGACAAGTACATCAGACAGCTTTTCTGTGGTACCCATAGAAACAGACATTTACTTATGAAGAAGCATAAAATTTGCTTTGTTTATAGCCAACTTGTTCTCACATACAGAAGCCTCTCTTTCACTTATCCCCAAGCTGCCTGAAATCCAGAAATAGAAATCTAAGGGTATACCCCCTTAGGATTTCAAAATATGTAAAGATTTTTAAATTGTTTAGTTTCTGAGTGTTTCTTACATAAACATTTACAATTTTTCACACTTACATTGTTATCAGATTTGTCCTATTGTATCACATGCTTCATGGACAACTGTTCCATCCATATCTCAAAATATAGAAATCCCTAACTCCTAAAGTATAAACTGGGGACTAAACTTAGAGATGGCTGCAAACTTGCTCAGTTCTTACTTAATTGTGTAAGACTCCATCCGTGTAAACACTCTGTGATAAAAAGAAAGTAAGTTCTTTTACTGTCGAAATGGTCTGTTACTTCTGTGGAAATTGACGAGGGGCTCCTTTCCACAGATGAGTTGTGCCAGTCCTTATGTGGAAGCAAAACACAGCCGGCTGTCCTCCACAGAGACCTCTCAGTCTCAGTCTTCGCATGAGGAGTTTCGCCAGGAAGTTACTGGGAGCAGTGCTGTATCCCCAATTCGCAAGACCGCCAGTCAGCGCCGTTCCTGGCAGGATTTAATCGAGACACCTCTGACAAGTTCGGGCTTACACTATCTTCAGACTCTGCCTCTGGAAGACTCTGTCTTCTCTGACTCGGCAGCCATCTCCCCTGAGCACAGGCGGCAGTCTACACTTCCCACTCAGAAGTGCCACCTCCAGGATCACTATGGTCCATACCCTTTAGCTGAGAGTGAAAGGATGCAAGTGTTAAATGGCAATGGGGGCAAGCCCCGAAGTTTTACTCTGCCTCGAGATAGCGGGTTCAACCACTGCTGTCTGAATGCACCAGTTAGTGCCTGTGACCCACAAGATGACATACAACCACCAGAGGTGGAGGAAGAGGAAGAAGAGGAAGAAGGGGAGGCAGCAGGGGAAAACATAGGAGAGAAAAGTAAGTATGTTTCTGGAAATTCTTAGCCTGTATACACAGTTATAACTTTTCAGCTTCTTATTTGTAGGTTGTTTCCATTGGGGAAAAAAAAAAGAATTGTCATGCTGAATAGGAAGTTAGGTCTCCCTAATTTATGAACCAGGACAAGCACCTCTAGAACAAATGTTTTTTCTCCCAACTCCCATTTGCTTTTTATGGTTAATGGTTTTCATTTCTTTACTATCTTCTCTTCCCTACTTGCTTCTCACTTTCATGCATCACCTTGCCAACCCATAGTGATTGCCCCCTAAGTTTGGGTTAAGAAATGGTAAATGTTTCAAGCAGGCTGTTAACAAAGCCCACTAGCATTTATACAAATGT
Organism: Cricetiscus sungorus; assembly: GCA_030556225.1. Taxonomy (NCBI): domain Eukaryota; kingdom Metazoa; phylum Chordata; class Mammalia; order Rodentia; family Cricetidae; genus Cricetiscus; species Cricetiscus sungorus. The sequence continues at coordinate 3,441,465 of JANBXA010000405.1, read as the reverse complement.
ATTTATATCTTACCTCTCACTGATGGATTTAAAGAAAAAGTCCAAAAATCACTCTCCCCCCAGACATACACCAAAAACTAAGAAGTTTCATACAACATTTGTCATCCCAAATTTCAGCTTTGTCTAGAAACCAATTTGCCAGAAGCATACATTTATTTTGTTGGTATGTACATTTGTTACAAAACTCTATTATGGGTATCAACTCTAATGGAAAAGGAGATAATTCAGTAACTTTCTGGTAGCCCTCTGGGGAGTTTTACCTTAAAAATATGTTCTTAGTCAGGCATAGTAATACAAACATTATATACTTGGAATGTAAAGACAGGAGGGTCAGGAATTTGAGGTCATCATCAGATACATAGAAGCTCAGAGCTGATTTGGGCAATATGAGACCCTGTCTCGAAAAAAGCTGAATCTATTCACTAGCTATTCACTAGCTAGGTTGTTATACCAATACCAAGCTTCTGTTCATAACTACCATGATACACTGGTTCGGAAACCTGGCCTTGTTGAAGGGAAAGGATACAACTAAGTTATTTAAAATCAAAGGTCTGTCTATAAGTCCTAAAAGTAAATTGAAAAGATTGTAGTTGAATAGCATTAAACTCTTTATTTAAATACAATTTAAGTGGATTGTTGTAGAGGATGGAACCAATGATGATTAAACAAATTATATGTTTGGCTTCTTTAAGGGATCACCTCCCTCTTTTGAAGATACAAATAAAATATAACACTCACCCCATTAGTCAAGTATATGGAACTTTGATTATAGGATACATTAGCTTAAGGTTTTCATTGCTATTGGGGGGAGGGGACTAGATTACAAGTTACTAACAGGTCATGAATCTCATTTCAGTGTGAAACTTGGTTCCTTTAAAATGAGAGCCTCTTATGCTCATGTAAGTGAATGGGTAGTCTACCTCTTCCATCAACACAATATAAGAAGTTCTTGTAATAAAATTCACATGCTAAGGCAGTTTCAATGTAAAGTACATTTTAGACACAGTCACTAAAAGAAACATTACAAAAGATATGACTGTCTAGGCTTGAAAGGAAATTAGAAACCATTACCCCACCAACACCCATATCAGAGATTATGGAAGATTCTTATAGAAGGAATATTTAGGAATCACCCTAGGCTTTTATACGAGGTCTATAAATCCTAATGCATGCTTAATATTGCAATTATTACCATAATTAACAAAGCATTTTCTAAATTTTAAGTATTAATTAGAAAATGTGTTTTAAATATCATCCAGGTGCTTTACAACAACTATGCATAAATATGTTGGTTTTGTTTATTATTATGTAAACCCTAGGGAAGAGGACAAATAGTATTAAGTTCTAGAATAGAAAATTCTGTTCAGAAAATTTTGTATCAATTCTATAGACAGAGTCATCAATGCTATCTTTTTTTTAAAGTGATTTATGGAGTTTGTCTTCGTCATGTTGGGAAGAAGTACAAAGACACATGGTTTCCAAAAGCCCAGAGTGTCTCTAATTAGATGGCTTTTGATTTTTTTTTTCTTCAAGAATCCTCTTTTTGTTGTTCTGTATATAGGATTTATTTTTGGACATATGGATGTACCCCTGTGTTTATAGGATTTTCTTTTAATAAATGCATAATTATTTGAGGCTGTCTTCCTTTTTCAGTGAGCTCTTTATAAAATAAACATGCTCAGGCAAAACAGCTCTAGTGAGTTTGTCAATAAAATTAGTATTTATACATTTTGTCATTACAGTTCAATACTGTTGTGTACTCCATGCAATTTCGGTAAAATTTGTTTCACTAAAATGATATTGTATTATCTTTGAGACCCCAATCTATTTCTTTTGGGGTACTCCATAAATCTTCCCATTTCATTTTTTTCTGTGTACTTCAGACTGTTCTGCATGGAGCACTGCATTCCATTTTACCTAGAAGATTTTTCTTATTCAGTGCAGTGTATTTTCACCTTTCTAATGACAAGGGATTGTTGTTCTAAATATTTAGGGTTGTATAACATGATGAATGTTTCATTTGGAGAAGGATTCATTTTAGAAATTGGTATTTTCAAAATACTATCTAGGATCTAGTTAAAGGATGTCATAATCATGCCCTGTGTGGATTGGTCCCTAAAAATAAGTGCAAAGACTGCTTATTGAAATGGAGCTGCTTGGTATTATGCCAGAAACAAATTATACACAGAACAAGAATCCATGAACATAATGTCAGCATCACACTTACATGTACATTCTCTGACACAGAACACTCATTTATATAGACACACAGAACGACAAGTAATGCAAACTAGCAAAACTCAGTCTCTCAGTAGCATATTTCTATCCTGCTTGAGGCCAGCATTCAGTTTGATCTACTAAAGAGCATGTGTACTAACTGTGTGCATAGGTGCAGGGGAATTGAGTGTTATATCTCTGGCTCAGAACATTTTTTTATTTTGCCTAAACATTTAAAATATGAACTATTTAGACAATGAACAAAACAGATAATAGAAAACATGAATATATAAACTGCTTTATAAAGAAGTATCATTAACCAAACTCCTTTTATATAATTTATTTTGTCTCAATTCATATAGTGTTATACATTAAGTGGTACATGTTCGCAATGAACTACAAAGAACAAAATTTACCTGAATCTTTACCCTGAACAGTTTCAATTTCCTCACAGTTGTAAATTTTAACCTTAGTGTATGATGGGCAATTTAGTCTTCCATAGTACAAAATGCAATTTGTGTTCTCATGGTTAAACTACCTTTTGTCTTATTTTTAAATTCAGTTATTTAACTGAGTCACACTGTGACCATTTTCTCAGGCTGAACTCATTTTAGTCTGAAATAGATGGCACTAAAAGTACACTGATGAGGCATGTCTTGTTTTCATTTGACTGAAAAGTCAGCATGCATATTAATTATCCTGACCTACTTCGCTGGCATTTGGGAAAAGACAAGTAATTTCCTATTATCCCAATTAGCAGTTTCTAAGCTTTTCTGAGGTAGGGGCCTTTTAATATTCTCCTTAAATTAAATTATTAATTATGCCAGACTCTACAAATTTTAAAGAGTATAAATCATTACAGTATAAAAGCTATGCTTAATTCATAAATTATTTGCTGTAACACTAAAATACTGTCTTGATTAACATGGTTAAAGTTGGCTGAGAATGTCTTCCACTCCTTTGTAATGGTGGGGAATTTAGATAAGGTTTTCAAGAGCTTTATCCTTTGATCCTGCTGATTTCGTCCTTGGCAGTTAGAAGATACTCTTTCTTATACATGAGTGCACACATTCTTTGTTCACTCATTTCTTTCATAAAGTCGTAATGTTCTTTTTTTTTCATTGTCTTGGAGATTACCTACCAGTATTCTCATTTGACTTCCATGGATATTTAGCTTACTCTTGGAAATTTAAAACTAAACATAGGTCTTTCAACTAGAATGGAAAGAGATTCAATCTATTACCATGTAACTACAGTATATATTAAGTTATCTGGAAGTGATATCCATGCTTTCCAAATTAGAACTTTTGAAAAATACTTGCTAAATTTATATTTTAAATTACAATAGTCTTCACACACCATTGGTAATGCAAGAGCTGTACAGGTTGTGTTGTATTTCAGTAATCTAATACCTGGAAATATCTATGCAAAGAGTCTAAATAACAACTACTAATACAGTGCAGAGAAGATACCCTCATCCTCTCCCATTATTGTAAGGGTGATGTCTTGGAGAGTATATAAAGGGCATGAGTTTTATATTTAAGAGCATTTGGGTAGATTGTGGGCAACAAGATGATGTACTATGAATACAAACCTGTGTTGAATACGGGATTGGAGGAATAGAACAAGTTGAAAAGAAAAAAAAAAATGTCGCATCATTTTTTGTTTGTTTGTTTGCAAGCAAGATAAATTTTGCACACAAGTAATTTGGGAAGAGCATCATCATAAATAATCTCTGAAAATACAGCTGAAATCTAAATGGAGTTGATAAAGAAGGACACAGCAAACTTAATTAAAGGATATGATAAAGTCAAAGAATAGCAGAGTACCTCAAATATCTCACTTTTCTGAAGTTTTAGGCACCATTTTTGGCTTGTTATACAAGTAAATACAAAGAAAGAACATAGAAAATCTTGGGAGAATTCTCAATATCATATTATCTGATATATAATCCTGTAGGGAGTATAAAACACTAATACATATATATATATGTATATCATCTATAATTCTAATACTGGTTAGAGGTTAGATTTTAAATCACATTACCCTTATTTTTTTTTGCTTACATGAAAGACAATTAACCATTATTGATATGAAACATATATCAAAATTTTACATCTATTTATTTTAGACATTATTTAAAGCTAGAATTTGCAAGGGTGTAGCATACCCTGTTTATGCTAGGATTCTAGTAACTATAATTACTGCCTTTTGCACTGACAACTTTTTTAGTCACATTGAGTGTGGTTGTATATGGTAGAAACAAGACTTTTCTTTATAACTCCCATTTCAAATATAAATGTCACAAATATATAACATATGAAATGATTAGTTCATATGTTAGAAAACATATCTTCCAAACACCTCTGAGCTATTGTCCTTACACCAAACGCCATAGTGTTTGGAAAGAAGATGACTCAAATTAACAGTGTGCTTGGTTCACAGCCTTGGGTCTTCCTAAAAAGTCATTCATCACCTAGTACCATCTTAATCAGTTTGGGGAAAGTATTAATAATGTCTTTTGTAGTTTAGTAAATACCCAGTGGCCCCCCATCTCAGTGATGTTCAAAGTAATGAAACCAGACTTGAATGGGAAAAAAGACATCTACATGCTAGAGTCACACTAGCAAAAGATGGAGCCAGGTAAGATTTAATCACATGTAACAGAATGACAACCTGTCATTAGCCTAGGCAAGACAAGCTGTGATTTATATTTTTTGCCAAAATAGATAATCACATTCAGTCATAATGTTGCCTCTTACTATTTTCACAATTCATAAAAGCAAATCACTTTTCAGTTCAGTGATGACTTATTGTTAGCTTCTCAATGTGAATAGTTTCTAGCAAGTTGTACAGAAATCTCTCTTAAAGTCAGCCTGCTTTTTTCTTGTTTACCCTGAATTCCCATATCAAAAGCCCTCTTACCTGCTTATCTTGTGCCTCAGTAAATTTTTACCTTTATGGAAATTTCATAATACTGTCAGCTTATCCCAAAGCTCTGTGCTAAAACAGCCAGGCCAGAGTCTGACATTTGTTTTTAAGAATTCTATGAGTGATGAGGTGTTCTCAGTGGATAAGAGCAATTGCTGTTTTTCCAGAGGGCCCAAGTTTAGTTCCCATAGAACCCACACCCAGTGGCTCACAACACCTACAATTCCAGGCTCCACAAATACCATGTCCACAGGTAGCATTCTCTCTCTCTCTCTCTCTCTCTCTCTCTCTCTCTCTCTCTCTCTCTCTCTCTCTCTCTCTCTCTCTCTCTCTCTCTCTCTCTCTCTCTCTCTCCACACACACACACACACACACACACACACACAGGTACACATACACACACACAACTAATTCAATGATATTCTGAAAAATTCTTTAATTGTAGAAAGTTCTGAGTAATATGTTATTCATTAAAGGACAAGTGGCCACATATGTATGTTCTGAGTAATATGTTATTCATTAAAGGACAAGTGGCCACATATGTATGTTTGAATGTAAAAATACTTATTATTTAAGCTTTATACTTCAGAACTCCTAGAATGTTTTCCTATGCAATGTAATATGACAGTTTTGTGTATATTTATTTCTGAGACAAACACAACATGTAAGTATGCTGATAAAATAAATGTATTTAATTATTTCACAGAAATTTTAGGTAATTGAATACTATAGTTAAAGTCATTATAGACAATTTACAAAGTATTTAATATTCCAAATTGTGGATTCTATATCATTTCAATATCTATATTTAATCTACTAAAATATAAATTATAAATCCCTGTACTTTACTTCTCCTTCACTGTAAAAATATATAATTAGCTCTAAACATACCTCATTCATTCAGTAGGTATTGTTTATTTATCAAATGACAAGTACTCCGTAATTAGTGTATCTAAATCTCCAAGAATTCTGATTCCAATTAAAATTTGCAATTTTTTACTAAAAGTAAACGATAATTCAAAATGTATAGCAATTTCTTACTTTGTGCTAATAATTTCCTTCATATCTAATTTATAATTTTGTAAAAATGATTCTTAGAGAAATAGCACAAAGTATTCTGCTCTCATTTTAATTTACTTAAAATTTATGCAACTTTGCAAGATTGAAGATGAGTTGACTAATAGCTGTGTCTGATTTGGCTCACTCCTTAAAATTCGTGCCTTAGAAATAAGAATTCTGGTGGCTCAGCTGTTCTGACTAATACAATCAAATGTCTTACAATGAAGTGATTATATTCTACATGCTCTGCTTAAATATTTCTTTCACTTTACAACATGTTTCACAATTTTATAATAGTCATTATAAAATTTGATTATCAGAAAACTATTAATATAGGGAATATTAGCTGAGTACTAAGTTTTAACAGAAATTTGAAACCTTCACATTTTAAGAATTTTTAATTTTCTTCCCCATTTGAAATCTTTTTTCTTTGTTTTTTTTAATTTAAATTAAAAACAATCTTATTTTATATATCAATCCCAGTTCCCTCTCCCTCCCACCCCCCTCTTGCTGCTCATCAACACCCCCATCCTACCCCCTATCCACTCCATAGGGAAGGTAAGGGCTCTGTGAGGGATCATCAATGTCTGTCGCATTTAAAATCTTTAACATACAATTTTAAGTCTAATGTTTTATTGTGCTAAGGGTCTTTGGATAAATCATCCACAGAATATATTTACTTATTGTCTAAAATCTATTTATTTGTCTCCAAATCTCATCACCCATGGCTCTATAGGTTCTTTTTGTTTCAAAGTTTGCTTAAATTTTTGTTTGTATTTTAGCCTACCAACAGAGTCTATTCTATGACTTAGGAAATGGACATTTTAAAGCATACACCCTATGAGTCTTGGTGAGAGAAAATAAGGAATGACTTCAGTATCACTAAATTCACTTTATATCCTCTTCCCCTTGACAACTCTGCTATTTTCTCATTGCTCTTTATTTATGCCAAACCCAGGAGTTTGCATGCTTTTTTTTTTCTAAAAAGAATGGGGACAGCTTGAGATCAGTGTGGCTTTCATATTCAGCAGAATCTAACAATAATCTCCATCCCTCACTTTGAATGCTATTGTCTTTGTACACCTTATATACTTTCTGGAAAGCCTACTCTAGATTTAGCATCTTGGGAACTGAGGATTATGAAATGCTTTTATAAACTTAATTAGGACCATGCCTCAGCATTGGAGGCAGGAAAATGTTTACGGTTACAAAGATAAGTCAACACAATCCTTTGCTTAATAATTAAGTGAAGTTATGTTTAACTAACTTAAAATGCTTCCTTAAATCAGTAGGATATATGCTGTTTATTGTTTCTTTCAATTGTTTCTCTCCAATACACTGCAAAATTCTTTATAGTAAGGGGAGAATTAATTCAGTTAGTTGTTTTTGTTGGGGTAGACATAGGATATATGTCATTCTTTATGTAAATATGAATAAGAGCTCTCTTACCATAACATAAAACTTAAGAGTTCTAAGACAGTTATATTTACCCTCCCACCCCCCCAAAAAAAAGACAGACCTTTTATATTTAAGAAAATCTATTATTGAGCCTCTATTTAAGGATTTTAGGATTTCAGAGCTCTTGAATCCAAAAGACAGAATGATACATTTTAAAAGTTCTTCTTTGTATTTACACAAAATTAGATTTCTGACAATTTTATATTCGTTGTGAAGCTGAAAATGACAAATTTGATTTAAATGAACAGATAATTGTTAAAGGCCATCATATGGAAGAAGGTATAAGATAGTCTTGGAAATTCCAGAGAGCATAATAGGTGAAAGATAAACAAAGGCTGATTTTATCTTGCCCATATGTGGAGTGAGTGGTCTCATATGTTTAATGGGTTCACCATACTCAGTATTTAAAAAAAAAAAATCGATGCCAGCCTTGATGGCACTTATTTGTACTCTAAGCTGCCTGACAATCTGTAAATTCCTTCCAACTCCCAAAGTTTGTAGTTTTCCTTGGTGTAATGGCCTCACCATTTGTTCTTACCATATGCATACATCAAAACTGTACAATGGGATAATGTTGTCAAACAGTTTTTCTATTCTTAAGCTGACTTCCTGTAATCATCTTAACTTTCTGCTGATGGAGATCTAGATACCATTGTTTCAAGTGTGTTAGAACTATTACAGAGAAGCATTAACCTATTAATTGATAATTCATATAATGCTTTATTGTTAGTAAGATATAAGTAATATCCCATGCTGATGTATTTCTTTTAGCCCAAATGCATCTATTTACATTTTTTGTTGTGTTTGAATGTATCTAATTTCATACAGAAGTATCCAATACTGTTAGCAAGTTTAAAATGTCATTTTTATCATTTGTGGTGTTAATCATCCATATTACTGGATGATTAGTCTCCATTTTCCAGCATTCCAATCATTTTTCCTTGCCTTTAGTGAAGTCATTGATTAAGGGACCCCCCCCCTTTTTTTAAGAAAACACTTCTAAAAGGAAAGAATCAAGGACTGAAACTTTTATGTCAATTTCATTCAGTCATTCAGAGTTGAACCACCTAATTATAAATAGCTTTCTGTCCATATTCATAAAGGTTTCATGTAAAATTTCATCCTGTATGATCACACTACCTCTCCTCTTATTTCCCATCATGGAGCTGCTACCTACCCAAAAGCAAGTTTTAGATGGTTCCTTTTTGTCATTAAGTCCAAATTGGTCATTTCATCATTTATTTTTTTAAATGAAAGACCTCCCAACCATAGCCTATTGTAAACTCCCTCATCTATTTCTATGAGGCTTATCAGTGTGTTCTTTGAAGAACCATTGCTGAGTTTTTTGTTTCCATAAAACAGCCATTTAAGCTTAAAGCAGTGTCTCAAGGAATTCCCGTAATAATTACGAAAATGTTCATTCATTTGCTGTGCTTATAACCTGCAGGTTCAAAGAGAACACTCTCCTCCGGAATCATTTATTTGGTGTTGTAGACAGTGAAAGTCTAAAACGTCAACAAAATTATAAGGTCTTCTGTATTTTGTCATTACTTTTTCTTAATTATTAAGTCATTTTTCCCACAAGCCCCAACTGAACACTTGCTTTTGTGGCACTTTTCTCACAAGCAGTTGGTATTATTACCACTCATTTGTTCTGTGTAGCCTATCCCTCTCATTTTCATAGAAATCTTCTGCACCTTAAGGCTTTCTTCCAAGAAATCTTAAATTGTGTATCTTTTTCTACTTTTAGTGGGGCAATTTATGTCTATATTCCAAAGATTTTGTTAATCAAACCACTAATTATTGAAACTTTCTCTTGTGTTACAAAATTTCTATTTTCAATATGAAGTTTCTGTCTTCAATATTTAAAAAGAGAGAAATAAAATCAAATATAGGATCAGTTTCATCCCCCTCCTTTTTTTCTTCTTATCTTTCAGTGAGAAAGGAATCTACCATGTTACCCTATGTAGGTCTTTAATTCCTGGGCCCTTTCAGTTTTCCACAGCTGTTGAATGTGTGGTCCCACATGCATTTTACTTGTTTCTTTACATTTATTTTTTATTTTTTAGACTTATTCATTTTATGTGTGTGAGTATTTTGCCTACATGTATATATTTACATCACTTGCATGTATAGTGCCCTTGGAAGTCAATAGGTACCCTGCCACCGGAGTCACAGACAGTTATAAGCCACCATGTAGGAACTAGGAACCAAAACTTCCTCTGTAAGAGCAGCAAGTGAGCCTAACTACTGACCCACCTCTCCAGTCCTATCTTTATATTTCTGAGACAAAAATTATCCACATTTTAGTGTTCGCACCAATTATATGCATATAGTCTCATCTCCACTAATTGACCAACATAGGGTGTTGATGACTTATGCCGAAAAATAAAGCAAAGCTAGGATTATATAAATTACATTTTTCATTTTCAGGTTTCATAAAAATGAATTCACCCACTTGTATTAGTAATGAAAAATTAGCTCTATGCATATTACTAACTTCATTAGGGTAGTTTTATATGATTTTTAAACCTTTGTTCTTATTGCCCTCAAATGATACCAGAATATTACAAGATAGATAAAACAATTGCTGAAAACATACAGACTTTGTACTGGATTTGGTATAAGTACAAAGCAAGAATTAAAGCAAGAATACCAAAGAATTACAGAAACTTGTATTTTAGATCCATACCTTGTCATTGACAAGCTATGTCTTTGTTCAACTATATTATTTCTAGGATTTAACATTTCTATACTAGAAATTAATTCATATAGTCCAAAAATATTAGCATCAAATTGCATAAACAAGTGGAGTTCAAAATTTTGCATTGTTATCATTTTTCAAAAATAGGCTTTTTTACTTTTTCACATTTATTAGTGGGTGTATGTGTTTGTGTGTGCACACATGCACACATGTATGTGGAGGTCTGGGGAGTCTATTTTCTCTTCTTCCATCATATGGGTCCCAAGTTTTGAACTGCATGTCAGACTTGGAGACAAATGCCACATAGCCTACTGAGCCATTTGCCAGACCTTAGGCCCTTTATATAAAGTAATAATAATGTCTTATTACAAGTCGAGCACCCCTTATGCAAAAATCTGAAACCCAAAATGCTTTGAAATTCAAAATATTTGAAAAGTTTTAAATTTTAAGACATTTAAGATTTGGGATTTGGGGATTAAGAATACTCAGTCAAAGAAAAAAATCCATAAAGATATTCCAACACACACACACACACACACACACACACACACACACACACACACATATGCACACACACTTTTAGTCCAAAGTGTTTTGAATAATCAATACTCTAGTATTAGAACATAAAATACCAGTTTTTTCTCAAAAGAACTTATAAAGTGTGGGCTAAGATAGGTGTAGTAGTACACACCTGTGATCTCAAGACTCAGGAAAGAGGTAGAAAATGAAAGAGTTCAAGGCTGGTTTCAACTAGATAGTGAATTCAATGCCATCTGCACCACCATATGACCCTGTCTCAAAACCAAACAAAGTACTTCTGGTAATATTTGAGCATTTTAGAAAATACATGGCAATGTTTCAGAATGTGTAATCATAAAATGAAAAATGAGGTAAGGCTACATTGTTGGTATTTCTCCAGTTTTTCATACATACCCAATGTTATGTCTTTTACAACTGAAAAATTAATATAGCTGAACTGACTGCAAAAATCATGTAAGCTTATTTTAGTCTTTCAAAACATTATTTCCCTAACTCCCTCCCTAAGCATGTATTAAACAGGATATAAAACATGTCATGTATAATGTCATAGAACCCAGAATAAATAAATATTAAATAATTTTTTTAAACATCCCTTACTTATCTAGCCTACAAAATACTGTATGTAATTAGGGATAGAAAGATGTAGGTTTCTAAAACTTGACTTCTCATTAATTGTTCCATGATCCAAAACAGCAAATAAAATAAATAATGTTTTAAAGTTCCGTTCAAGTGAAGCAGTTCCCCCATTACATTGAACAATGCATTCATAAGTGACTTTCTTGTTCTTCCAATTTAATAAATAGACCTCTCAGCACTAATAATGGAATACAATGGCCAGATTACACAAATGATTCACTGTGTAAGCTTCTGTAGTATTCCTACTGGTGACACAAAAACTGTCTTCAGTACCTAAAAATTGTAAGAAAGTCTATTGCTGATATTCAGAACTACTTTTTGCATATTAAGATCACTGATATCAGGTAATGTATATTTAACCAGTTGATAAACCATTTCAATGGAATGTAGAAGCATTAAAATAATGAAAATTCTTCCTGTGGTCAGAATTATTATGGCTAAAGAATAGGAGCAATCCAGAATTTTTTCAGAAGTGGAAGCGTAGAATGCTCCCAAGGTTTCTGTCATGACTTGTTTCATCACAGTTAGAATTGTGATATGTTAAGGATATGCTTGACCAAACTTTTGTTCTACTTATTGCTTGATTTCTAAAACCAGAGTTTGTCTTACATTGGGATTATCTGACTTAATTGTGTATTATCCCTAGTAGCTCATAATTAAGGTGGCTGTATAACCCAATTAAGTGAAAGTATGAGTGACAATTAAACTTAATCAAGTAATATAAAATGTTAATTCTTATGGATTTTAGTTATCCCTAGTCAAAATAATTGAATTTTAAGAAAAACTATGTAATTGAACCAGTGATATTATAAGAAATCAGATCTATGAAAGCTGAAAAAGAAATAAATGATTAAGTTAATTGCTCAAATACTTAAGCAACTTGACTACTCTTTCTGTTACATTTTCAGTAGTTTATGGAAAATTAGATATGAGTAAATTTATAATATGGCATTTGAATTTCTTAAAACAATAATTGTTATGTCACAATGATACCTATATTCCTGTTTCATGTAACATAGAAGGAAAAGTAGTCACTCAAAATCTAAAGGATCAAGTTTCAAAAAGCAATAAACATACCGTATTGAGCATTTGCCTATACCTCCACCAACAGGCCCCCCTGTTACAAGTAGTTTTCCTGCCAGCCTGGTCCCACAGCCATGTCAGCTCCAAATAACACACAGATACACTGTATTAAATATAAATCTGTTGGCCTGTTATTAGTGTTTCTTATTGGCTAGCTCTGCCTTAAATATTAACCCATTTTTATTAATCTAAGTGTTTTCCACGTGGTCTTATCTTACCTGAGAGAGAGTCTGGACCCTTTATTCCTCTCATACCCTACATCTTGACTGTCTTCACTACTACATCTCCCAGAATCCTCCTTGTCTCCTAGTCCCACCTATCGTGCCTTCCTGTTTGCCAACAGTGCTTTATTCATTAACCAGTTAGAGAAACATATTTAGAGAATGACATCTCCCATCACCCCCCAAGACAGTAAGGTGCTTGAAATACTTTTCATGTTTCTAATCAGCCTCTGTCAATGAGATAAGAACCATTACAAAATATATTATGAGCTGTATTGATAATCTATCCTTTCCTTCATCTATTCCTAATACTAATGATATACAAATAACTTAGTTCATTCAAAGAAAATACCCTATAGTGGTTGCATTATTCACATAAGGCTTAAATTGTTCTTCCTTGACATAGAAGTTGTAGAAAACAGCACTTGTGATTTTAGACTCTTGTCTTCCCCAAAATTCTGCCTCTATAATATAGTTCACATTTAAGTAGATTTACTTATTTTAGGTTATAAGCAGTTTTCTGATGCAATACTCGCTGGTCAGACAAGAGTTTTAAGAAAAAAAAATGAAAAGAGCACATAGGTCACATGACTAAGGGTGTGAAGAAGACTTATCAGGGGAATCCATTACAAATGAGAAATTACATGCAAAGGAGGTGTCTTTAAAAAAAAAAAAAAGGAAGACAGGGTCTCATTGTATACCACACCATGGGCCTCAAATGTACAGAGACCCTTCTGCCTTGATCTTCCATGTGCTGAAATTGCAGATATTTGCCACCACACCAGACTGGATTTAACTAGATTTGTTAAGTTGCTTTAGTAACTCCTAAGGCTAAGTATCAGTTCGTTAGAGGTTCAGATGTTGCCCATACAGAAGCGGCATTTGATTTCAGCTTGACTGTTTCTATGTGGAGCAATGTAATGTAGTATCTACTCTCCAAGCTGACTTTTTCATCACCGTAGTGACCAATCTGCCTGCACAACTAAGAGTTGTAATCATTCCTAGTATGGCAAAACTAAGGCCTTGGTTCTCAAGACCTTCTATAATTAAAATACATTATTTTGTTAAAGAAGAGTTGCTACTTACACTTTTGAGATAGCTATTGCTTTTCAGAAAGGAAAAAAATGGGCTCACTACTGTTGTACTAAAGATTTATAATAAGGAGGAAGAAAATGTCATCCTGATGTTTTCTTTGATCAGGTTCTGGTTTTATGTCTATGGTGTGTACTATGCATAGTCTATTGTAGAGAAATAATGTCTTAATTTAAACTATGTGACAGCCTTCCCAAATAGTAATAAGCACATGTGATTAATATATGCTCAATGGTGGTTTGAAACTACTTTTAATTTAGTTTGAGATTTTCTGAATCCAAGATTGATTTTTTTAGATTATTTCTACACTTCAGAACCAAATCAAGAGATAAATTGTTCTAGAAACTTAATTTTTAGTATTCATGAACTTAGAAGGGGTTGATGTAATATTTCATGATAAATCATCTTATAACCTTATCTTTTTAGATCTGATGAAGTAGCTCTTGAACCACACACAAACCAGTATGTTTTATAATATGTTCATATATGTATATGTGTGTATGTGTACATATAGAAATTTCTAGTAGTATGTATGTATACATTATCAAATAACTCTGAAAACATAGCCCTATGTGTGTTCTTGTATTTATGCATATAATAATGATGCTAATAACATACACACATAAATTAAGACTGGTTTGGAGATCTTTTTGTTATAGATAAATTATTTACTCCATAGCTCTTACTGTTCTTGCTCTTCTCTTCCCCCACAAACAATGATAGTAACAAAAGTAAATGTTTAGTGGTTTTAGGTGAAACTTGGGAATCATAAATATACCCCTTTTTTGCATGTTTCTGTGAAGTAAAAAGTGATTTGATATAGCCTCTCTTCCTTAACAGTTGTATCTTTTCAAGCTAGAGAAGATAGCATAGTCCTTTATAAATAAAGTATAATGCATAGATATGGTTAAGTCCTGATTGGGATGCAGTTTAATATGGAATTCTAATATAGCCCCATCAACTACTATTAAATTGATTAATTTATAGATAAAAAACAAATGTATTAAGATTAGATTTTTTTTTTCACATTTCGGTATAAATTACATTTTAAGTTACAGAGAACCTTCCAGCATTACAAACATTTGATTTTTATAAGAGAAACTCTCACCCTAGTGAAATTCTTGTATGAGTCTACTTTTCTGCAATGATACTGGTGAGTGTAAAATTCAACATATGATACTAAATGTTAAACACAGATATGGCAAGCTTTCCCAGTGACTATACAGGCATTTATATTTTCCATAGCATACTGAGAGTCAGTATCTCTAACTCTACAGTAAAATGTATTTTCTTTATAAGGGTTAATGCTATACAATATTGTCCAGAAGGAGAAATGAAGCTCATATTTAATAGAATATTTTAGATAGTACACTCCCCATAAGTTTCTAGATTCTATACTTTTCTACTCCAAATACAGGTTAAGTTTCCTGGTCCAAAATCTAATAACCATTAATTTCTAAGACAGCTAAGATTGAATGTTAATACTCATTAACCCAGATTTTTAATTAAGATGAAAATTTGACTCATTGTTTTCACCTATGATACATTTTTATAAATATATTTTGCAGTGATTTTTACCAAATATTTCTGTTGTAAAGGACATGATACATATCAGTACAATAGATTTCAGGATTGAATTGTGAAACTATCTTAACAAAGGAGCTTTATAATATAGCCTATGATATAATAATTGTATATTGGAAAGTAAAAAGAGTATGTGAAATGTTACATTAAATATATAACAGAGTTAAGTAAAGAAAAAGTGTTAATGATAAATGACTATCATCTTGAGTTTTCTTCTTGTTCTTAACACTTGCTTTGCTGGAAAAGATATTTTTGATGGTCCTGAAATTCAATTGGCATTGCCCCCAAAGCAGCTTATCTCCTTGCCAGAGTTGTTAATGAGCAAACAATCCCAAATGTCAGACTGGCATGCCAAGGAGTTTATTAATAAAGCATTAACATTTAGATGTTATTGAAAGAGTAAAATCAATGTTTTAAATATTCAAATTTCAAAAACTGTAAGCAAATTCCATTTCTAAGTTCTACAATCAAAGCAGTATATAGTCCGAGAGGAAATAATCTTTAGATTTTCAGTGTAACAAGAACCCCTTTTCTTAATCTACTACAATTTTTCCATTTCTGCCCTTCCCATAACCACCTGTTATACTGTTGTGGAATAGAATTTAGTAATTCACTCATTGTTTTAGATTAAGTGTCTGTCTTTACTTTCCCCCTCATCTGCTTTCCTGGGATGATATAATCCTGAAACTGATACTTAATGGCCTTCTTTAAAAAAAAAATAGTACTCTTACCATATAATAACGGTAGAACTTTTAGGATAGTTTAAAAATTCAATATGAGAACAAGAATAGAGTGGGGCTATGGAGGTAGACCATATATTTACTATTCATGAGCCCCTGATTACAGTCCCTATACTACAATGGTGATCAGGGAGAGCCTATAAATATAATCCGTCCTATAGGATATATCTGTTAGATATTGATTGTAAAATATTACTAATACTTTGTAAAACACATATATATTCATTTATTTTTAGATACATTCTGAATAATTAGGAAGTTGGGCCAATCACTGTACCTAATGAAGATAAGCAGTAAAACTATCCTTACTACAGCCTCAACATTTACTGAGCAAAGTTCGAGTTAGTTGATCAGAAAATTGGTCACAAGACATAAAAGGAATATGCACAAAATTTATATTCAGAACACTAGCTCCCCAGTATATTCTCTTAGCTGTTATCTTACTAGAATTTTCAATTTGGAGAATTCAAGTCAAGTGAGATGGCATATTCAGTAACTTCTGAGATGAAAATGTAATAAGTGTTTTAAGAAATGTTTTTACCACCTGATCACTTAAGGAGCACAAAGTTCATGTCAGGAAAAAAATTGCCCTCCAAAGTGTTTATGAGGTTTTAAAAAGTATCATAGTAGGATTAGAATGAGCAAAAGAACCTATTGAATGAAGTGATTTAGAAACAAACTTAAATATTTTTAATTCTGATTTGTTGGGGCTTTTCTTTCATTTTTGGCAAAGCCATACATAAAAACAGATAAAGTGTTTGGTGACTCATGTCTTCACCATATTGTCCATTGTTGTGACTAAATTAATTACTTCATACGGTCTAATTACCTCCTTTTAATATAAACATATAAAGTCATAGTAAAGTTTAAATTCTCATACATTAAAAACAACCATTGTTCTTCTCTAGGAAGTTTGAGGGAAGTTTTGTTTTTCCTGTAATGGGATCATATCTCATAATCTAGCCACTTTGCAGCTTTAGCTATTACAGCAGAAACTAAGAACTTTAAAGATTTTAAAATATTTGTTAATTACAAAATATTCCACAAAAGCAACCTAATGTGAGTAGAGTGGTGACCACTAATACTTCTGAAAGAAAACTTCACTGGAAAAATATGGCTGTCTTGGTAGAGTTTAACATGATTATTTTATTAATAATATTGTCAGTTGAAACATATGAGCCTAGCCTTTAATGGCTAAGCTATCTCTCCACCACTGAACTGAAATATTTGAAAACAGTAATGGATCATAATGGCAGAATCACATTTGTGTACACACAAACACATACTCATTTTATCCTTCATGCACAACACACATATATAAAATTAATCCCTCTTACTTTGCATTTTAAATTCTGAATAATAAACAGTAAAGTGTGACAAAAATAGTGTATTGTTTTCTAACATATCAGTAATCAAATCATTGAAAATAAACTGGTAGTAAATTGCATCAATGTATTTAGTACTTCTGTGCAAGGCATTTTTCACTTATTGCCAATACTAAACCTTCATTTCTAAAGGCATTTTACACTAGATTATAACACTGGTAGAGGAATTGCTTATATTACATAAAATCTTGGGTTCAGTCCCCAGCACTGAAAAGAGATAAATGATTTAGGTCTTCAGTTTCTTCAGGTAGAAATTTGAGTTTTTAATGCAGACAGCTACCATGGGAGGAATAATCTCACAAATTACTAAGTAAGTAAAAACTGCACTCTGAGGCAATAGCAGTGTGTACATTAAGATAAAGTCCCACTTTCAGAATGAAATATTCCTCCTCCCTGAATTATGCAAATGGATGAAATTGTGGTTTGGCAACATAGAGGAACATTTGGAATATCTGAGAATATTTTGCCTCTGCCTAGGTTAACAAAATATTTTACTTTTTAAAGAACCCCATGTGTTCTAGAATGTAGGTACAAGCTCCATTAATTTTTCCTATTTCTCATCTTATTTTGAAAAGGAATGCTTTATCATGAAAATTCTGTTCCTAGCTTACATTTCATTAAATAAAAATAATCAACTTTTAAAACTTCTATGTTTAATTCAACCTTTTAGAAGAAACTAGGTCCTCAAAGCCTCAAGTCCATTCATTCCTTCAGATGCTTATATTGATGAAAGTAATCCTTAATTATACTTTAAGAAGAACTAAAATCTGAATCTATGTATGAAAAGGAAGACTTCAGATAATTTCATTAACAAAACTCGTAAAAACTAATCATAAAAACAGTTATCTCTAAAGTTCCTATGTTGTTACTTCTAGGCTTGGTCATCTGACTTAGAAAATACTTGTATGTACTGGTTAGCTACTGATGATACTTCCAATGAGGTCTACCCACTGGGCAACCTTTTCCAGTGCATCTGGCCTGGAGCAGACCTCAAACTATAGTGGGCAAAAGAATCATTACTTGAATGAAATACAAATTCCAGAGTTCCGTACTCAGAACCTCTAATCCAGGATTTATGAAGTGGTACATAGCAATGTGTGTTTAACTAACACCTTTATCCTTATGAGTCTCTAGTCAATGGTACTACAAATAGTTGAGAAGCTACCTTTCCTTAAGGAGTTACCATCTTTTGTGCTAATATTAACAGATTGGTAATGAGTGCTCACTACTTTGAAATAGTGATCCTCCCCTCAATCTTGACTGAGAAAAGGGTCTAAACTAGGAGATATTTCCCAATATCTTGTAATAAAATTCAGTAGTCTTAGAGAAATAATACTGTAAGAGTAATTTAACCCAATTGATTACCAGGGCTCTAGTTCAGTTTAGTATGGATTAAATGTACATTAGGGAATATACATGAAAGTATTCATGTAATAATATTTCTGCAGTGAAATGATTTATGTGTCTGAAACAACTTACAAAATATTTTAATCAGATAGAAAAATTAAGGACCATTTAAATTGAGATATCGCTTTATGACCCATGTTAGATGGACTCTGTTTTTCCTGTCTGAAATCCCATACACTTAACAAACAGTAGTAGGACCTAAAAATAGATTTCTGGCATTATAATCTTTTAAATGATGATGTATGTTATTTGACCTACATAGGAAAATTACTTAGCTCTCAGCCCCTTTTCTGCACAAAGTACGATGTGATAAATAATTGCTTCTGCTGGTTTTGAAATACACTGTATTTCATTTTCTACATATTAGTTATTTCCCTTTCCATTTTCTGAGGGATGTGGTAATAGACAGATTGCTTTCTCTGGTCCTTTTCCCTCTTTGATTCTTCTGGGGATAGAACCAAAAATATGGCAGGATGCAGCAGATAAAAATCTACCTTATCCTAGTGATGGCAGATATTGCCAATGTGTATCTGCTGACAATATTTGGATTCCTGAAGATGCAAAATAAAATGAAAAAAGAGAGATGTTAGTTTTTCTGAACTCTTCTTCACTTTTTCCAATCATTCAAAACTGTTATTTGTTTCCAGTTTCTCAACTCATTGATGTGTGGCTAATGCTCGATGTAAAATCATCTGTTTGTCATGCTTATTGTTATAACTTTTCATTTCTTTTCACTATGTGTCATATACTCTGAGGGCTTCTAATCAGAACAGTACTAGCTAGACTATTTTACTTCCTCTGGGTCAGGACAGTTGCATTTCTGTCAAAGCAGTAAGACAGCCTTCTGATCAAAAGACAAGAAAACCCTTCTTCATACCTTATGACTAAATAAAAATGAGAAAACATCTTGTAATCCATTTTGATCTTTTAAAAAGACTGATGGTTTTGCATATATGTGGCAAATACTTTAGCCAGCTTTTCTGATTCAAACTACAGACGTGTGTGTACAAGTTAGAGGTGGGAAAAGATTTGTCTGTTATTGTATATAATTGGAAGATTGGCATTCCAAACAAACTAAGTCAAAATTGGTCCCATTTATGGTGAGGTAGCCTTGCATGCCAACAGAAAGACATTATGGTATTAAAACCATATGCAATTCTAGACATATTTTTCTATTTTCTCTTCATGGGTACTGCATGATGGTATTTCTAATACAAATACTGATGTGCTTTGGAATGATGGCACTCGCAGGTCTTTCATCATATTGTATCACTGCTTTATTATATTAGGCTAATACACTACGAGAGTTGGTAGAACCTCTCCATGCCAAATCGGATCCACTTCTGTTGGCACTCAACTCATTGGAATCACAGATTGATAAGCTAATGTTTAGAGAATTTAGATCGAAGAGAGTCGGCACGGCGCAGACTCAACATCAACCTCTTGCAAGCAACTAAAATGGCCTCGTCCTTGCTGTTTATAACAGGAAACAGACTTATAAAAGCTTAGACCATCAAGTGTTGTGGATTTGGGGCCTCCCTAAAGGGATATTGTGAGGGGCAGGCCACTCTTAAGAAGAATTCGAGCTTTCTACAGTGGGACTAGCATAAGATCAAACCAATCAAGATGGAGCACAGTAGCCGAAAACTGCCCTTTCTATGAGAGAACAGAGGGTAAAGGGTCTTGCCTGGGGAAGGGCTATATGGTGACACCTCAGTTGTGTTCTCCTGACACCAGGAAGAGAGGGATCAACACCGATAATTAGAAAATGCTGTCTGTTTAATGGACTCTTGGTGGCCTGGTTAAGGCAAAGCAGTGGAAGCAATTTCTGTGTTAAGTGTATTTGCATTTTTAAACCTTGACATGCTGTATTGTACTAAATTATGTGTAATCTATTAAGGCAAGGTGTACTCACCCTGCTCTGAAACTTAATATATTTATTAGATTATTAAAGCATATTCAGGTGTAAGGCAGACTGCTTTCAGTGACACTAATGAAGGAAATTCCTCATGCCAGGCTTTATTAGATTCCTCAGCTAAAATCCTAACTTTCTCCTTTTTCTTGGCACTTAATATAGAAGTGGCGTTGCCTCTTAAACTGGAATGAGCTATTCTTTTTCTGTAAAATATTCTAAATCTATAGGCTATGGTTTTCCATATTTGAAAAAAGTATTTTGTCTGGATGTCTTTCAAACTAGCTTCAGATATTATTTAATACTATGTAACTGGGTCCCATGTGGCTCAATATTGCATATTTTTCTTCTGTGGTAGATGTGAAATTTCCTTTAGTTGGATAAGATACACTGTAATAATTTCAATGCTAATTAATGGATATTTCATACTGTGCAGTGAAAAATAATTTAATATTGTATTATGAAATGTTTTTCTTCCTGTTGCTGCAGTGTGTGGTATTGCATAATATGAATACCTGTAAAAATATAAATTCCTTAAAAATAAAAATGTTACCAGTTGGTACCAGATCTTTTTAGATAGTGAAATAATTTGCTAAGTATGCTTGATAGCGAATACCTTACTAATGAGAAGAAATCTATGCTTTCTCACAAATGAAATTTGTGTTGTGAATAAAAATCACATTGATCTGCCTTATAATTACCTCTGTGCTCTAACCATTTTAATGTGTTTCAAAATATATATAAAGAATGGTGGTTCCTGGTTTATAGAAATAAGTCAAATTCATTTTATTGGCATTTAATATTAATGAAATTCTCTTGGATCATTCTCCCAATTCAAATCAGAGTAAACCTTTATGATCTGAAGAATTTCAGGGGTTTCCTCATTAATGAGTGTGGTGACTGTGTATTAATTTTTTAAATAAAATTATCCTTTAGTTTTGCTTTGAAGCTGTCACTATTATGAATTCTTGCCTTAGACTTCCTTTTTTTTTTTCTTTTTTCTTTTTTTGGTGACATCTTCTAAATTATGTGGGTAAATCTGTATTTCTGACATTCATTTCTGTGTTTATTTTTCAACAAGCCATCCTTTCTTAAGGGTTAGCAAGTCAGTGCTAAGGATACCAGTGTTCTGCCATTTGAACTATTCATCATGAAAAAATAATGTTGTACCCTGATAATACAACCACTGTCATGTGATTATTATTAAACTAGATAATTTGACAGAAATTGTATACTCAGAAAAAGTAAAGAATAAACTTTAGGGTTATCTATTTTTGTCATAGTCATATGGAGGGAAGCTTTACTGTTGTAGAATTGACTATTAGAACCACTGTACATAATTAATTTGTAAGTACAAGCTTTACCTGATTTTTAAAAAAAAAAAAAAAACAAAAAAAGTAAACTTTAGCAATGGAGGTAGATCCACTCCCTTAATCCTCTCAAAGAAGAAGATTTTATTCATTAAAAATAATTTTCAAACCAAGAAACTGTTCCCTAATAGTGTTTGAGTATTGTTATTTTGTCTAAAAGAAAATAGATTATTAAATAAATAATTAGCTACAAAGGAAAAACTAAAAGCCAGCTTGTAAAGGCTTTACTTTCTTCTAATAAGCAAGCTGCCTTCCCCTCCTAAGTTTTACAAAACTAGGCATAGCAAATTGATTGATATAAAGGCGTGAATTAAAATAGCTTGTGTTTAACTATAAAACAATGCAAGTTACAGTGTAAACTCTTGGTTATTTGATGACATTTAATATAAACCCTACAAAGATACTAAGTCCACTAAAAGTCTATAACTTTATGTATAAATTGTTCTCTATGACATGATAGTAAATTAGTATTCATAAAAATAGTCCTGTGGTCTCAATGAAAATGACAATTGCCCTCTGGGACAAAAATAGTGTTTTGCATACTTGATGTGATTAGCCTGGAAGCCTGAATGTGCTTTCTGGTTGTATAAGAACAAATGCCACTCAGATTTGGCTGATGACTAATACACTATGTCTAGCCTTCTCTATCATTTGTAATTTAACCCTTCCCAACCTTGTGTGCTCATTGCACAGCTGTGTTGTAGAAATAACAACTGTCTTCATGAGAAATCATTGTCCAATTTTAAAGTGATATAATTCTCTTCTATGTATCAATTATCCATTTCCCATTGTTGGTTTCAGAACCTAATTCTTGGTTTTGTTTTCATCTTTTATTGATTTAACAGTGTCATTACAGTGCCTGCGAAATGGGACGACTGTCCCTAGTTTTCATCAAAGAAACATGAACATTATTATACAATTTCTTTTCAGTAATTACACAGTCACCTAAA
Source organism: Cricetiscus sungorus (assembly GCA_030556225.1). Taxonomy (NCBI): domain Eukaryota; kingdom Metazoa; phylum Chordata; class Mammalia; order Rodentia; family Cricetidae; genus Cricetiscus; species Cricetiscus sungorus. Next base: position 3,418,176 of record JANBXA010000405.1, on the reverse strand, counting down.
AGGAAATCTTCTTTGGAATATTTTATTTATGAAGATATCACTCCATTTGAATTTATTGAGAGCATGAGGCATTATGGCAGATAGAGAATGGGAAATGCAAATGTAACAAATTCCCCTTATAGAAAAGTCACAGTGTAGATCTTTGAAAGAGAATCCATTAACATACAGGAAGAAACTAATGGGAATTCCTCTCGAGTTTTATATTTAATCCTTTTCAGCTTCATTTTTGTGTATATTTATAGATTAGACTGATATAGGCTAATAAATGTGTGTAAATTATGAACAACACATGTGTTTTAGCCTGTGTGTACAGTCAAAGAAGTTTGCAAACCACTGAGCCTAAATGAATACAATATAGTAACCAAAAAATTTGGAGAAATGGAGAAATATATTCTCATCTGCTCATAAGTAGTTCTAAGACATTACAACAAACTTAGTATCGATCATTATGTAATCTGTTTGAGATTTTTCTTTATTTTATTTTTTTTACTACATGGTGATCATATGAAACCTGCAGAAAACCAATGAACTATTATATTCACTGTGTTCCTAGATTCCTAATATTTCTTGGTGGAATATATTCACACATACACACACACACACACACACACACACACACACACACACACACACACACACACATATATATATATATATATATATATATATATATATATATATATATATGAATGACACCTAAGAGGGTTTTTTTTCATTCCTGCCACATATGGCACAGCCAGAAATGATCATCTCTTGGCAAAAATACAAATTAATTGTTTAATTTTGACCTTCAAATCCACAAGTCAATGAAATTTTATATAAGAAAAGAGATTTTATGTGTGCTTTCTCCTTTCATAAAATGGAACTTTTTTGATGTGTGATCTGACACAGACCTAATTTATATGCTACAAATGTAAATACAATTTTGGGAAAATTTTATTCCTTCATAGATCCAGATTTTGTGAATAAATTAGATGCTGATTAAAATGTCATTTCAGCAGTGATACACTTCCTCAGTGGGAATCACAGAAGGCTCCTATATATGTCCTTTTATTTGAATGTGGTCTACACTTTGCCAATTTTCAGAAACATTCACTCAAATTGCAAAAGAGCTGGTTTTTAGCCAGTGTTCCAATGGCTGAACTGGCACATTGAAAGAAATTCAGTTGGGAAGCAGGCCTCACCAAGTGTTTGCCTCATCTTCCAAAGCAAGCTTCTTTTAAGAGAAGGAAAAGCAAAGATTGAGAAGAGAAAGGATCCTGAAGGGAAATGTGAAGGAGATGAAGAAGAAGAAAACAAACAGAAGAAAATAAAGGTGCTCTCATGTTTTCAGTTGCAACAGTAGCCCTGTAGACTTAATTGATATTCATCTGAGAAAAAACAAGGAAACCCATTGAAAACTATAAAAGAAAATAAAGGTCTGTTTTTGTCTTGAATGTTGAGTTCTGTGTTGTTTTGACTGTTGAGCACAGTGAATCAGATTTATAATGTGACTCTGCCCCCCACTCCCTTCCTCTGAAAATAAAAGGACTCTTTGTGTAGTCTTAAAATGTTAAATATTTGGTGACATTTTGTGATAGCCTGGCTTCTCAGTCACTCATTCTTACTCATTCCACTACTGTGTCTTGTGCAGTGTTGCATATGTGTGTAGTATGTAGAGGACGAAAAGAGGAATTTCTTACCTCTGGCAGGAGCCACACCATCCAGCTGCTATAATTTCAAATGTTTCCGTGTTCTGTGTCATTGTGATTCTTTGTTCAGATGTGCTGCCCAGAGACAGACCCATGCTTGGCTTTTTGTACAGCTGTCATACCAGATTCTTTGTAAAATTATGTTGTCTTTTGGTGGATGCTTTTCTCCCAAATAATATTAAGAAGGGACAGGAGAGAGTTTTTGCTTTTAAAATAGTTAGTCGTTTTTATATTTAACCTAGGCTTAGTCTTCTTAAAGTGAAACTTAGTTAAAATAAAGATTCTGCTCCAGCACTGAAAAATGTTAACAGTTGACGCGTTGAGACAAGGGGGCTAGCTGGAGATGTAGTTCAGTGATGGGATGTTTGCCTGGTATGTGCAAGACCCTTGGTTCGATCCCCAGCAGAAAGGTAGGGACAGAGAGACAGAGACATAGAGACAGAGGAAGAGAACAAACTATGTCAAAATGTAACAACATATATGTGCGCTACAGTATTAGGTAATATGAGAAAGATTTCTCTTAAAATTAAAAAAAAAATCACTGAAAATAAGTCTACCATCCTTAAATTCTAAAACTATAATCTAGGTCTATTTTTCTTTCACCTTCTTTCTAGAACTGAAAAGTAATAATACCTTGTACCACCTGGTACCTTAACTACTGTAATTCTCATCTACTAGGCCTCATAGTGATACACAAACCCCTACTCTCAAAAATTACTTCTGTCTTTACATGCAATCTTGCCTCAAGGCAAATTGAATAATTACTAAATGATTCCCCTGTATCCTTTCCTAGATTATGATTTTTTATGAAATGGAATTACTCTGTTCAAATGTGTCATCATTTTTACAACTCCATTTAGTGACCATAAGTTAACATATGGTTTTGTTCCTTCCTTCTTCCTAGGCATTCTCATTTGAAATTTTCTATAATTGATCCATCATCTTGCTTTTACCTTGAAAATCTATTTTCCATCCACCCATCCACCAAACTCCCCAGTGTGCTAAAAATAATTCAAGGATGAACCAAGAGGGAATTTTTTAATATTTTATTTAAAGGAATTTGTTATATAACACAATAACATATGCTGACAGACGATAAGGGATTTTCTAGTGAAAAGACTGAATGATCATAGATACTGATGTCAGTAGAAGAGCCAAAAGTTAAATACAGAATTTAAACAAAACTGCTTTTTAATCATATAGGTGATCCCTTAAAAATTACAATATTATTTTGGACTTTTAGAACAATTTTATGTATATTCTTCTAAAACATGTTTAGATCATCTTTAGCATAGCCCAAGGGATGGTGTGCATAATTTACACAAAGTATGGGTATAACCCATCACTCTTTAAGTGGTTTGCCTCTGATAATTTATCTACTTTGCCAGAATATGAACACACAGAAATATTTCTGTCTAGTTCAACTTATGAAAATACTGTCTGTGTATAGTTTTATCCAATTAGAAACCTTTTCTATTGAAAGCGCAGTAAATTTTATTAAAAGATTGCATAGAAAACATGAAATAAGTGTTTAGAATGCTACATTTTAAGGGAGTCACACATTAATTGGCATCTCTAGAGTTATTCTAATTCCACCATTTATATGAGATTATGACTTTGAGGAAAGACTTCCCCTCATATAAAATAAAGATTTTGTAGTGTGACTGTGAAGATCAAATGAAATCATTAATGTTAGGTATTTAACCTACAGCCTGGCACAAATAACTGTTCATTAATATTATTGTTAATTAGGGGATCTACTTTTAACACTGTATCCAAATATTAAAATTGCATGGACCATGGTATAATGAATAACATTTTATATTTATGCCTTGGGCTAGTATAAGAAGTATTCCTCAAATAACACCCTACTATTCCCCAAAGAAGAATTCTAGTTCATTTTTATTACTTATATGACAAACAAATAGATATGTTTATAAGTGATACAACATCATTATTCAGACAATTTTAAAGTAAGGTGACACTTTCATTTGTTCATCTAGATTTAAAATCTATACTTGTTATTATCTTAATTTTTCTCAAAAATATTTAAGTGGCCAGGCTTTGGTGGCGCACACATTTAATCCCAGCACTCAGGAGGCAAAGGCAAGTGGATCTCTGTGAGTTCAAGGCCAGCCTGAACTACAGAGCTAGTTTCAGGACAGGCTCCAAAGCAATACAGAGAAACCCTGTCTCAAAACAAAACAAAACAAAAATATTTAAGTGGAGTATTTCTTGTCTGAATTTTAAAATGTTATAAGTTCTGTAAGTACATGCCACATATTTTGCTTATAAATACATCGATGTGCTTCATTTTAATTTAAAACATTATTATTGCTGAGCATGGTAACTTATACCTGTAGTATCAGCACTTGGGAGACAGAGGCAAAAGGAGTACCATGTATTTGAGGCCAGCCTCATGTGTTGCAGGTTGCAGCCTGGGCTATATAGTGAATTGCAAGCCACCCTGGCCTACATAGTGAGCTCCTGTCTAAAAACTCAAAACATTATTTTTGGTAATAACATGATCAGTTACTATATTGATGATGTACCAGAAATTGCTATGGCAGTCATATGAAATCTAATAATTTATTAAATAACTGGGCAATCTTAATCATATATGTGCCAAACAATACCATTACATCTTAGGAAGTCTGAGAAAATGAAAATCATTCAGTATTAATTAACCAGGTGAACTCTATTAAATAGCTTCTGTGTTTATTATTGTCTTAAAATACTAAACTATATGAAGCAACATTTCCATGTTATATACATTTTATACTCTAATTCTTTGAACTCAAGATATGTGTGGTTATTTTTCTCTCAAGAGGCTATTTGTTGAATCATAAATTCTATTTAGTTATTCTAAAACAATTGGCTGCCCATTGCTCTATAACCCAATCTAACTAGCATCTGTGAGTTATTTTGAGTTACTTTATTTTATGTTATTTTGCTTCTTAGAGATACTTAAGTTTTAGATCTTTTTCCTAATCATTCATTAGACTGTTTTTCAGATAATCAAATTTTTTAAAAGATTTTTTTCAAACTACAAAATACCTTTATTAAACTGTCTATCCATCTCTCCCCCCCACCAATCCTTTACCCCACTCCCACCCCTTCTCACAGGTGAAAATCGGGAAGAAAAGTTAGGAGACTCCTTGCAAGATTTATACAGGGCGCTGGAGGAAGCCAGTCTGTCACCCATTGGTGAACATCGCATTTCAACCAAGATGGAATACAAGCTATCATTTATAAAAAGATGTAATGATCCCGTGATGAATGAAAAACTACACAGGCTGAGAATTCTTAAAAGCACTTTAAAGGTAAGGTATGAAACAGACAAATAATTCCTTTGGGGAGAGTTCTTCTTGAACTAAAACTAGATTTCCAGTTACTTAGTACAAAACAGAGCTACGGGAGGGAGGGACGGAGGGATAGAGTGAGGGAGGGGGAACTGGGATCGATAATGTAAAATAAAAGTAAATTTTTAAAAAAAGCAGAGGTATAGGAAGAAAAAGGTAAATAGAAAGATCCTGCAATAGAGTAATGGGAAGGGAATTCTGTGGGGGGTTTTGTTTGTTTTGTTTTGTTTATATATATTGAAGTCCTAAGTCACTGACTAAATACTATATGACTTAGTTTTAGGAGAAAACAGGATATGCTTAAGACTTTCTTCTCAAAATGCAGGGTTGGTGCTACTCCTTAGTCTTTTGATTCCTTAAGAAAAGTTCACAATGTAGTATATTTATCAAAGATATTAAAGGCATATGATATATATGTATATATATATATGTATATATATATGTATAATGTTTAAAGGGCTTTAAATGTTTTGTGAATGTTTCCTGCATCATCTTCACCGTATGTGGAGTGAAGCTACAGTCACCATGTATCACGTAAAGATTGCACAATTTTTCTGTTTACATGATCAGTTCCTAACACACATATTCCCTTCCCAAATATATACTTTTATAAGTGCTTAACAGTATTTTTGTTTTTCTTATACCACGGCTAGATTGGGAAGCAGGTGGTAAGAACAGAGGAACAGAGAGGAATACATTGAAGAAGGAGGTTGTGTAGAGGAGGAAAGGATCTGTTGTACAAACTACCTGAACAGGTCCTGTACCACACACACAACACACACACACACACACACACACACACACACACACACACACACACAAACACACACACACACACACACACAAAATGAAAACCAAAAAAATGTCATGCAAAATGTACAGTAATGTCATACAGAATGTACAGTAAATTGTCATACAGAATGCACAGTTATTCCAAAACAAAATGTCAAAGGAGTTCTTTGAGAATTGTTTTAAAACCACAGCATCCTCCTAAGAATGTAATATTGGAATAGAGATGATTAAGAAATACATAATTGCAATAGAAAAATCAATGATTTGAAATGTTTTCAGGTAATAACAGCCAAGGATTCAGAGTCAATTAACTATGGTATTTGTGCAAATGCTGTTCCACTGAACAATTAATGAACTTTTGTAGCTAATGCCACAATTCTAGGGAAAGCTATAAAAGTCAAAAGGGTAATTCTACTGACCAGCTGTATTCCAAAGATATCCACATCTTTTCTCATTTTGTTTTTATCTTTTGTTGAAACTTTTCATATAACTTATTCAGATCATGCTTTTCTTCTCTTCCAACTCCTCCCAGATCCTCTCCACCCAACCACCCAACTCTACACCCTTTGTTCTCTCTCTCTCTCTCTCTCTCTCTCTCTCTCTCTCTCTCTCTCTCTCTCTCTCTCTCTCTCTCTCTCTCTCTCTCCCCCCTTCTTTCCCTTCATACTTCCTCTTCTCTTTCTTCTTGTATTTTATGCTCTGTAAATACAATATTTTTGTCCAATAACAATGAATAAGAGGCATTGTAAATGTTGAGTTCAACAAGAATTGATGAGTCATGATACTCTTCAAAGGCAATGAAAAGAGTCAGTGAAAAGAAATGTCCCTTACTGATTCAGAAACTTGGTTGGAGCGGGGGCTCATTATAGAACCTAGTGCTTTGGGGCCTGGAAACTTAATAGGTTGTAAAATGTTCATTCCATTACATACAAATTCCTGAACAAACCCAAGAGTAGATCTCACATCCTACCATAGGCAACTCCCAGCATCATCAGTCCCATACCTATTTAGTATCTTATCTACTTACTGACCAGAAATGCCTCTTGGGCATGTTATTGTCTTCTTGCCCTTTCAAATCTGACACAGAGGCATGGCTTTTCATTTCTGGAGAACATTTCCTGGATTCCCTTAGCCCTCTGTTACATATATGAAAGACAGGGATGCTTTTCTGAAACTGTCCTAACCCTTTCTCTCTCTTACCTTCCACAGCAGTTGTCTTCTTCTGTATTGGATATGTATGCCTTTGAGAGTTATAAACAAATACCAAAATGAAGCTTGGTTGTCAGATGAATCCCAGCCTACAGTATGAGAGGGAAAGACACAGTTCATTATAGGGTTCCAGTGCTGTGGGCAAGGATCCTTTTTGCTGTTGTTTTTAGGGGTTTTTGTTTGTTTGTTTGTTTGTTTGTTTGTTTGTTTGTTTGTTTGTTTTGAGACCTTAAAAGTCACAGGGCAAGAATTCGGTATTTGCAGCAACTGGGATTTTTGTTTACTCTCACTGGAGTGTAACAAGTTTACCATAAAGAAGGAGAAGCAGGACATGATCCAGAATAATTCAAGAGATAGACAGTGGGAAGTCCATTTGATGGCAGGGTTTGGATGTTACAGAGGCCATAATAGAGAAAAGCTTCTTTTCATGTGTTTAAGTAAGGTTTGAAGAAATGAGGAAAGTTTCCTTAAAACATGAAGGCTTCCATAAGCAGAAATGGCAAATAGGAAAGACCAAGAGTATAAAGTAAATCACAGACAGCGAGCAATCCGAGACATAGCCGTGAGTAAGAAAAAAAATATACACCATCATTTTAGTCTACATAACTGAATGTGAACATATCAGATCTGTTTCATAGAGGTTTCTGAATTTATTGGCTCATTGACTTGTTTTAAATTTGGATAAATTTCACCTCTATCTTAACTATTGAATTCTTTTGCTTTTCAGGCCAGAGAAGGGGAAGTAGCCATTATTGATAAAGTCCTAGACAATCCAGACTTAACATCTAAAGAATTCCAACAATGGAAGCAGATGTACCTCGACCTTTTCTTGGATATCTGTCAAAACACCACCTCAAATGACCCACTAAGTATTTCTTCTGAAGTAGATGTTATCACTTCCTCTCTCACACATACTCATTCATACATTGAGACCCATGTGTAAGTGCATTCCAACTTGAGGCCATCTAGTACCTGCTGGTACCCTGAACAAGTACATGAGGTAGTTTTTTTATCAGTGTGTTAAACACTTGACAAGCTATACTTTAATGTTACCAAATTATATGAAACAAAGCATACATGGTCACATTACCACTGTCTTTAATGAGCATTTGTATGTTTTATATGCAGTCAGTGCTCAGCTTATGTTTACCATGTGCAAAATCAACAATCTTTAATGACTTCAATTAACTTTTGCAAACACTTCTGGATACAGGTGATCTTCAAGTAGAAAAACCACAAAAAAGGTAGTTTTCTATCTGAAGTCATCTTTTCTCCCTTTAAGTTAATTTTCTATAAATGAGACTTCAAACGGAAATCAATTTTTTCAGGTGCAGACATCCTTGTGGGTGGGAAAGAATTTAAACCTTTTTATATTTATTAAAATGTTCTAAGAATTTTCTTAAACATTGCACAAAGTTTAATGCTGTAGTTTTATTTTTGTGAAATGTAGGTGCGTATAAGAGTTAAGCAAACTAGAAAAGCATCACCGTAAGAAAAGTTCAGGTAGCTAATATGCGTCTTAATAGTCTATTAACTTGTGTTAACTGGTTAATGGAGGTATTCCATATCTATGAGAACACTGCATGGTGTATCAGGGCAAAGCTTTGTAAGATGTTTTTGTAACTAAGACCAAAATTGAAGATAGAGCTGCTTTATTTTCTTGGTTTAAATCTTCCTTTATTTTTGTAGTGACGAAATGCTGATTGTGTACAGAAGAATTTAAGAATGGATTTTTTAAAACAGACTTAACTCACCCGGAAAGGCAGCTAACAGCTATACATACATACATACATCTATATATATATACATATATATACATAATTTCAGCCCAAATTCACGGTTTTTGAACTCTTAACTCTTAAAAAACAAGGTATACACTAAAATGAGTCAATTTTCCAGGCAGTTTCCAATTTTCCCTTGGTCTCTTAACTAAACTTCTATAATTATATATCAAGCAGGGAAGTAAAATACATCTAGTAGTGGCAGATAAAAGTTATAATAGAGAAAACAATGTTGAAAATGTTAATGGACTTCTCTGCTAAGGAACAGAGGATGGCGATCATTCGATGAGTCATTACTTTGAGTGACCTGAGATCAAGAACTTAGAAGTTTTTCCTAGAGTCCTGAACTGTTTATAGAGTGGATGGAGTCTATGAAAAAGTCCTCTTCATATATTGCCATTTCTATGTGTCTAGTTTTGGAAAGTGACCACAGCATGAAAGTGACTTGCTGCTTTTTAGTGTGTGGCTGCATAATGTACAAGTCACAATTTGCTGTTTTTCCAGGAGGAAAAGACCCTCCTTTACTATTCTATATCCTGAAATCTACTTCTGATCAGCTTTATCCTGTTGCCTGTGCAGCTCAGTGAATGTACTTCTATCTCTAAGAGTTCAGATATATACCAGTGAATACTTTTGCTGTAGAGAAGAAAGTAAAAACTACACAGTGGCATCTTTTTTTCTTTGCTTTTGAAATCATATTAAATCACTGTCGTTTTGCAGACTTTGCACAACTGTACAGGAGAGTGGCCTTTCTACAGCACATTTTCAGTAATTCTATATTTAGTCAAAATGGATGAGAAACCACACATTAACATTTGTATGGAATTTTGGGTCCAGTGTAATATTTTTATCATTTAAAAAAAAACCCTATTTGTAAAAACATTTATTTACTGCATGGTTATTGACACACATTAAATTTGTGGGATTTTGTGTATGTAAATGAGAGAAAGACAGAGAGAGAAAAAACAAACAAAAAACACTCATGTCCTAAAATGAAGTGTGCTTGTTACAGTTATTTAGGTATATTGATGTTTCCTAGACCAATCTGTATCTTCACTTCAAAATATCTGTACATGATGGATGTGTCACATATACAGTGGACAAACAGCCTGCAAACAATAGTTGGTGGGAAAACTAGCTCTTTTGCTAGTCAGCAGCTTCCATTTTTGTAATGTCAGCTGTTATTTTACTGGTAAAAATTAAACTAATGAATTTTACAAGACTCATGACTAGCCTAGCATGAAGGAGACCTTTTAACACTATATATCTGTACATTTTATTGCATTAGTTTCAATTCTAAGGGAGAGGCAGGACTGTGAACTGAAGACAAATAAATTCAGCTCTTACTGAATCCTTATAAAGCACCTACTTTATTCATGCAGGGCTTACCACATTTCTCTGTGACCTAATCACACAGCCACCCTCACTACCACCACCCCAGTTACAAGTTCTCACTTTGCCACCTCACTGATAGCTAATGAAAGCCAGAAATAACACCTGTTCCTGGCTTACCAAGGTCTCCTGTGAGACCTTGAAAACCCAAGCTGTCTTCCCACTGACCTGACATAACCATGTAAACTTCACCTACTCATTCCTTCTCTGTGATCCCACGGGGAATGGAAGGGTAAGCCACCAAAAATAAGCTCATTTTCATTTTACAAATGTAACATTTTGTGGTTAAGGGTTGCTAAAATATGTCTAAACTAATAAGCTGCCTCCAGCCAGTATAAAAGCAGATGGGAAAAGGACAGAGAAAATTGAACAAAAAGTAGTTTCTCAAAGAAACACTTTTTCCAAGACGTTTTCCTTCTCAATTCCCTATCAATATGAAACTGTTAGAGCAAAGCTATAACAGTGGCCCCACATCATAAAAATCATCCCCCTCCCTACAACCATTCCAAGCAGTTTATCAAGGCACACGCACATACACATTCACAATTCCGTCAGGTAATATTGTCTTGTGGGACTGTTACAGCTGTTATAGCCAACAATTTTCCGTGGTTTGTGTGTAACTAATTGTACAGTTTTTTAAGGGGGAAGACATGAAAGTAATCACAGGCACCTGGAAAACACTTTAGGGAGGGAAATAAGGTCCTATTTTATTTCCAAAAGTCCTGCTCTAGCACACGATGAGTCTGTCTTTCTGAAAACTCTTGGATTAACTAAAACTGATTCATACTGCGTTTGACCATTCCTGGCTACCAGTTGCAGTTGAAGGGAAATAGTTGTTCTTGGCCAAAGTCTTGTTTGCCTCCTTTCCCTTCAGAACTGCCCAACTCTTAGAGGGAAAGCTTTGCTCTGCAGGCAAAGGCAAGTATAGTTTTGTCTTAGATCCGCTGAAGACTGGACTGACCTATTCAACCCAGCACTAAATCTAGTGCCTCTCCAGGCTCTCCCTCCCTTGTCTCCTCCCCACCTTCCTCCAGCTGCAGCACTGCACACCGAAGGCCACTCCATGCCCAGGGCAGCTCACAGCCTATGTCTTCCCAATGGTCCAGGTCAAGGTCATAGCCCACTACGTTACGGGTTGGCACCTGGTGTGAATCCCTCCACTTGAGACCGCCCAGCAACAGCACTGTCTCTTCTACCACAGCAAGTCCATAGCAGAAGCGGTCGTAGGGTAGTGACCTCAACCGAGTCCACTGGTCTGTGCTGGGATCATAGCGTTCGATCTCAGAGAAGGGCTCATATCTTCCCAAAAAGGCAAACACTGCACCTCGCAGCACCGAAAGGTAATGCCCATAGCGAGCTGTGCCCATGGGTGCCCTCTTACTCCATGCCCTTTGTCCAGGACTAAGGGAGTACATATCCCGGAGGCTACTTGTGCCTCCTTCACCTCTCCCAGCCTTGCCCCCAGAGATGTACACGACACCGTGGTCCCCAATGGCACCCGCGTGACCGTGCAGTGCCCGAGGCAGCTCCCCAGCTGCCATCCAGCGGTCCCTGCGCAGGTCGTACATCTCCACTGAGGCCAGTGCCTCGCCACAGGAGCCCAGACCCCCAACAGCCAGGAGACTGTCACCTACCACTCCACACCAGAAGTAGGCCCGCGCTTCTCGCATAGCTGGCACCTCTGTCCAAGTGTGGAAGCGCGGGTCATAACGGTGCACTAAGGCCGTAACCGACCTTGGGCTGTCTGCCAGGGAGCTAGATGGGCTACCAGAAAGACTCTCCCCTCCGAGGACAAATAGGAAGTTGCCCATGGTACATACACTGTGGCCTAGCAGTGGTGCAGGCAGCCGTGTCAGGCTGTGCCAGCTGTGGTTGTACACATCGAAGGACACCACATCCTGGGTTAGCTCACACTCTTTCTCCTCCATCTCTTCCTCCTCCTCTCCCTCCTCTTCCTCTGGTTCAGGTGCAGGATGCCGATTCCTAACGACCTCTGGCAGGGCCACAATTTCCCCAGTAACAGTCCCCCTAGCTCTGAGACCACCAACTAGCAAGACACGGGTCCGGGCACTCCGGATACTAGTCTGTTCTCCCTGTAGGAGCGGCTGGCGGGAAGGAGCTGTGTGGTAATTGAGGGCCTGGATGATGAGGCCCTTGATCCGAGTAGGTAAAGTAAGACCAGAGCCTGAGTACACGCGCCTCAGAACACCTGCAGGCACCAAGCCAAAGCGGATACATCCAAGCAGTGTTGAAATGTGTGCCAGGCGCTGGGTCGTAGGCTCCTGCCTCAGCCAGGCTAGTGCCAGACCCAGCAGCCGTGTCTCAGCCACCCGTGCTACATCAGGGGCACCCAGCACAACCTTCATTGATATAGGGTTGAGTTCCAGTAGCCCTGAGGGGCCAGTGCCCATCAGTAGCAGCTCCCGCAGGTGGCCCACAATGCACTGCTCTGCTGCACCTAGGGTGTGAGCCAGGCCAAAGCGAGCAGCCACATTGGCAATGAAGCAGCAATTTTCTGGAGCAAGCTGACGTTCCAGGTAGTGGCCACACAGCCCCAAGGCCTCCGTGACTTGCAGATAGCTAGCAGCCTCCAGAGTGTCCTCCACGGTGTCCATGGAGAGGGGCAGCCAGGCAGTATAGATAAAGTCCAGCAGGCGCTGCAAGCCAGCCGCCGAAGGCACATGCAAGTGAATTACACGAGCCTGAGATTCCTGAGTGTGACTCTTGAACAGGGCTTTGAAGTAGTCGCTGGAACATGCCAGAAGTGACCTGTGCGCTGGGAACTCACTGCCCTCGGTCTCCAGTGTCACATCGCACAAAAAGCCCTCAGCCCGTAAGGCCTGGTAGCCGGTGAGAAGAGAGCTGCCATGAGCTTTGCAGTAAGACAGAAAGTAACTCATGATGCCCAGGGCGGGAAGCTGGAATGGAGCCAGCCAGGTGCTGCTGGAGGCATCCGGTACCTCGGATTCCCCCAGCTCCGCTGTCCAGCTGGAGAGCCCCTAGCAAAGGCCGATTTTTTTGCCTGCTCAGTCTAAAAATCTAGGTTTTCTTCATCCAGATCTGGCAGTTGTTTCATGCCCGTCTAAAACAACAAATGATATAGAGACAATTTCCAGAAGTCTCTAGTAGCAGAGGGTGTGGTGTGGATTTCAGAGTCTTCTCGGTATTTCTAGGCTTTGTTTCTGCTGCTGCTGAGCATGGCAGCACGTTGCCCAAAAACCCCTCTCCTACACAATTTGGGGAGCCCACATTTGCACGCCAGGGGCAGAGGTTGCCGTGCACCATCACCTGGAGAGGTCGATCTAGGGTGCTGGAACTCCAACAGGACAGATGCGTGGATGTGGCCCTATTGTGCCTGTCCCGGGAGTGCTGGATGGTGGCTCTGAATTCCCGGCCATGGAGCAGGACCTGTTCTGTGGACACCCGTGCAGTCCGAAGACAACTGGCTAGGGGGCTGGGGGTGAACTTGTTCCGAGAAGAGGATCAAATCAAAGCCTGTGGCATTGGGGGGAATGCAGGTCAGTGTAGAGGGTTGGGAGCGTGATTGGGCGCTGCACATAACATGCCCGTAGCTCACCGAGACAGGAATAGTGCTCTCCTTGGCTCACTGGTGCGCAGCGACCCGCCCCGCCCTGCGCCCCAGCTGCTGGCTGCGAATAGCCCAGGGGCCCAGCAGGAAGCTTCCTGAGCCAGGGCACTGACTTCTGTGACCTGACTGGCTTTCAGTTATCGCAGGGGATCGAAGGGTCCCCTGAAACACTGAGGTAGGGAGGTCAGGGTTCACCAAGAGTCCCTTGGGACTCTCGGCCTGGTGATGTGTTGGGAGATGTGCCTGGCTGAGCTAGAGGACTGGGAACCTCTTGGTGCCCCTATGCCTGGGAAAGAAGCTCTAGGCTCAACTTTCAGCTTTACGTATGTCCTAATTAGTCAGGAGCAAGAGGAATTAAGCAAAGATTTTGCACACTGACACCTCTATTCCGAGAAGACTGTAGCAAGAGCTAAACCAGAGGGAACACAAGCTCTGGGCCAGCTTCGCATGCCCCTCACCTGCACTCACTCAGGTGAGATTTAGGGGCTTGTGCCTTTCCTAATGTAGGCGGGGTCTCTCAAGCTGCCTTGTTTCCCATTGCGCAGAATTTGCTCCTCTCCTCACCACCAACCCCCACCCCACCCCCACCCCACCCCACCCCACCCCCTGCCGTCTGACGCCAGAAGAGATCTCTTTTATATTCTTGTGGAACCCATCTCTTTGCAACAGGGAGAAAGAAGTTGTAACTAACTTGAGTTGTCTGTCTTTGAGTGGCGATGCCTCAAAAAAAAAAAAAAAAAAAAAAGATCCTTCTCGTTTTCTCAGAAGAAAACTGTGTTCTAACAACTGGCTGCTGCATTCTCAATGCCAAGACAAGATAATGGGCAGTAAACTTGCAAAGCTCAGGAGAACTGTGGTTTCTAGGGCCCCTCCTCACAAAGTTATTTTTATAAGAAACACCCGGCTCAGAAATGGTGACTAAGAGTACCCTGTCCATTGCCCGCATCCTGCTCTTGCATTAGGAACTCATTAAGTGCTCTTTCTTGCCAATTTGGAGGCTTCTATTTCATTTTGCTTTCAACTACAGTTCCTTTATCCAGCTTTCAAAAGCAGCCAGCACGCCCCCACCCCACCCTCCATCAGTCTGTTCTAGATGAGTCTTTCAGACAGAGTTGGATTTTGTAGAAGAAAAGGCCTAGGAAAGATAAAACTGTCAATTTCTACTTGGCCAGTCATCAGTACTTACAAGGTCTCCGATTATATGCAATTATTTAATTTCATAAAATGTTAGTAAAAATTCTATGGGGCTGAAGATATAGCTCAGCACTTGCAGCTCTTGTAGTGGTCATGGGTCCAGTTCCCACAACCCACACAGTGGCTCACATCCATTTGTAACTCCAGTTCCAAAGAATCCAACACCCTCTTCTGGTCTCTGTGCAGGCACACAAGTGGTGCAAAGACATACATGCAGGCAAAAGCATACATCTAAAATAAAAATAAATAAATCTTTTAAGAAGTGATTCTGCTACCAAAAATAGAAATGAGTTATAACTTAAATTGCCAAATTATAGCATGTAGATAGGGGCTGGGGTTGTACTCCCTGAACTCTAAAATAAATGTTCCAACAAGAATTCCTAATGTTAGAAGTATAAATAGATTCAGAGAGAGTGTTGTTCCTATGGAGATGTAAGACACTATTAAAATGCTTGGTTCAAAAGAGAAACTAAACTGGGTGTCATGTGCCTTTAATTTTAGCACTCAGGAGGCAGAGGCAGGTGGATCTCTGAGTATGAGGCCAGCCTGGTCTACAGAAAGAGTTCCAGGACAGCCAAAGCTGCACAGTGAGACCCTGTCTCAAAAAAAAGTTTTAAGTGAAATATGACTACTATTCATTTTACACAATTCTTCATTTTAAATCTAAATATCCTTCACTCAACCTAATTAAATTTTGCTAAAAGGAGTTTGTGGAGGTATTAAGCCAATCCTTGACCCTTTCCTCCAAGATCACATTTTCCTTTTGTGCATGTTCCAGAGAGAGTATGTTTTGTCTGAATGCCTTGAATATTGAGTTACAGAGTTTGGTCAAGAAACCAGGGGTCCTTTTCCTAGAATATATTCGGTGACCTCATGCATGATGAAAACCAAATCATGCAACATACTTTACTTAAAAGGTGATAAAGTACACTTACCATTTTACTAACTTAAAAAGATTTGAGCGTGGATTTTTTTCTTTTGAACAGCACATTGTTCACACCTGTATTAACTCACATCCATCAGAACTGCCCATCACTGTGCATTTGTATTCAAGATGTCACATTACAAAGTAAAGACAGCTGTGGAAAAATTTGGAACTCTTAACATCAAAAGAATTTGTTTACTGATGGCCCACTCTAACATGTTTTCCAGTGAAGATGCGATGATGTGTGTTAACTGAAGACATCATGTGTGCTTGTAAGACCTTGTTTAGAAAATGTAACTGTCAACCCAAGAAAATCATTGTCAATTGAGTAATGGTTATGTAGTGTCAGTATTTTTATTTCTGTGCAATATTAAGTAATATTAAATAAAAAATTTAGTCTCTCTGTGTTTAAATTGTGGTACATGTGTATCTTAAATTGATATCTTGGTCCATTCTTTAAATGGGATACTGTATAAACAAAACAAAGTCATTTTTCACAGTCTTAGAAGCTGGAAGTCAACATTCAAGGCAGCAGCACATTCAGTGTTTGGTGAAAACTCTACTATGTAGAGATAGGGCCTTCTTGCTGATCTGTACATGCCAGAAAGACAGAAGACATTAATCTTATCACCAAGGCACCCTAGTGACCTGCCCCATTGGATATTAAGTTTCTGTATGTTACTTTTGGGAGGATACACACACACACACACACACACACACACACATATATATATATATGTATATATATGTAATGACCAAAACAATGGGGTTTCCCAGAAGCTTGCTTTGTAATGAAGCCCTGAACACACAATGGTGAGTAGATCTGATGCAATGTAAATATGGTCATTCTATTGAAAATGATCTCCTTATAAGCTGTTCACACACACACACTAAACTATCAACCCCTCAGAGTAGGGGCTGTTTCTTGGACTTAGTATCTACACCCCTTGTCTTTGTCATTGCCACAAGCAATGTTGTATTGAACAGATGTATGGAAGGAGAAAGTCTTGTTTTCCTACTTTTTACACATCTGGGGTAAGACGTATACCACTAAGGCCATGGGAATCAAATGAGTGATCATAGGTGGCTCTGACTATGGTGTCTGGGTGGACTTCACCCTTTGGAATAAGAATTAATACCTTGCCCACCATCTAGTGTCACTTTGTGACCCCAGCTCTTTAACCAGACCAAATATACACAGTTCTCACAGGCAGTATCATGCACTACTGACCGCCCTGCATAGACACAGGGTACCTCCAAGTACACTAGCAGTAGCCCATGATCCATTTGGTATGGTTGAGCTTCTGCTGAGAGCCTAGCTCCTCACCCCAGCATACCCACTGGAACTCTACTACTTTCTCTGATACCTTCACCAATATTCAGGCCCATAAACTGCTATTTCTAATCTCCTGTATCCACCTTCATCTCTATAAGAAAACATAGAACTAAATCTCTACAAGCAGCGTTCTCAACCCCACATCCAATCTGCAATGATACTCTCTCAGAGCACTCAACCTGCCCTAAGTTGATTTGTTAAAACAAAATCTAAATTTCATAACCCTCATCTCTAAAATAATTGCACATTTTAAAAATCCATGCACAAAGGCAAAGTTGAAGGTGAGTAGATGAGTCAGGCTGTAAAGTGAGTGATACACAAGCATGAGAAACCAAGTTTAGAGTATCAACATTCACATAAAAAACAGGGCCTGTTGATGTATACCTGAAATCATAGTTCTGGAGATGTCAAGACAGGAGGATCACTAGAACTCAATAACTTGCTAGTCTTTCTGAATTGGTGAGCACCACATTTAGTGAGAGATCCTGTCTCTAAAATGTGAGAACAGTCAAGGAAGCAACTTGACATCAACTCTGGTCTCCACATTCATGTGCACATACTTACACAAACAAATGCATATACCACTCACACCAAAAAAAAGTTATAAAAATTTATTATAATCTTTTGGGTGAAAAATTTAAGATATTTTTATTATTAACTTATAAAATTACCATCCAATTCGTCTGTGTAAAAGTTTCCAAAGGCAGAGTATCTCTTTCTTATCTGCCATCACTGATTCCTTTCAATCCAAATATGCTTCCTTCCAACACACGGTTTCTGGCAACTTCTGTGGAAAGCCTATTAGAAATTGACACACTAAGTTTATTGTGAAAACACAATAACAAACAGTAACACACATGCAGTAGAAAAAAACCATCCTGTATTGTCATCACCTTTTTCCTGAGACTATTTTTGTGCCTCTGGATGTATTTTGTCTTTTTTTGTGATGTGCAATTCCAGAAAAAAACAAGTGTGTGTGTGTGTGTGTGTGTGTGTGTGTGTGTGTGTGTGTGTGTGTGTGTGTGTGTAAGATGGGGGAAGGAGAGAATGAGAGAGAAACAAAAACTGAGACAGACTCATGAGTGATGTTATCTTTCTAGCTCAGCTTAAGAGTTCTGGGCTCCAGTTGCAATATGATCCATGTTGCTGTAAATCAAGTATTTTTAAATTTTGTGAGCATCGTTTTTATTATTTTTAAAATGGCCGTGACTCAACATTCACACCACTGTTAAAATAATAAATAACTAAGTGTGCAAGGAGTGTCTGTGAATCTGGATATTTCCGGGGCACAAGAGATGGGCTTTTTTCTCTTCTCCATCTCTTAAGTAAAGCCTATGAAAACTCACAGTACCAGGACTGAGTAGATGGCTCAGAGTTAAGAACACTTGCTGCTCTTTCCAAGGACTAGGATACAATTCCCAGAACCCACATGGCAGCTAACAAATCTTTATCTCTACTTCCACTGGCTCTGATGCCTACTTCCACCTCCTTTGGGCCTGCATGCACTTGGTGCGCAGATATGGCAAATATATCTGTTATGTACAGGCAAGCCCTGTAACATAGTTAGACACCATGACCATGGCAACTCTTATAAAGGAAAACATTTCATTGGGGCTCCCTTTCGATTCAGTGGTTCAATCCATTATCATCATGGTGAGATATGAAGCTTGAAAAAGGTAGAGAACTTTGCACAGGGACACAATTTAGTTTAATAAATCTAGTTGGAGCCACGTGTGTTATTCTTCCATCCAGTTATCATATGAGAGATCTCTAATCCCAGAGGTTTCCTTGTGTCCCCTCATGAGCAGAAGGTCCTGTGCTACAGGAATACCCTCCCCCTGGTATTTATGCTTTTATGAAGAGACACAGAAGTGCCTAGAAATCTGCTCTCTCAGAAGCCACCCTCCATTTTAGATAGGCTAAGTAACAGTCAGATTGCAGACATGACAGTTCCCTGTGCAAGTCACTCCTATAATTTCCAGAGCTAACCTGCTGGACTGAGCCACAGTTACCTTCCGTGGAAACATACTTGATATTTCATGCTTCTGATTCCTGCCTCCACTCATCTGCTCATACCTACCTCTTTTTTCCATCTTTTTTCACTTATTTTACATACCAACTACAGTTTCCCTTCCCTCCTCTCCTCCTGCTCCCTCCCCCTACCACTCCCCTACCCAACCCCTATTCATTCCTCCTCAGTCTTCAATTAAATGGGGTAAGGCCTCCCATGGCAGTCAACAAAGCATGGCACATCAAGTTGAGGCAAGAACAAACTCCCCTTGTCCCTGCATCAAGGCTGAACAATGCATCCCACCAGAGGGGAATAGGTTCCAAAGAGCCAGTTCATTCATTAGGAATTCATGCATTAGGAGCAGGTCTTGTTCCCACTGCTAGGGGCCACATAAAAGACCAAGCTACACAACTGTCACCCAGAAACAGAGGGCATATGTCGATCTCATTCTGGCTCCCTAGCTGTCTGCCTAGAACCTGTGAGCTCCTACAAGCTCAGGTCAGCTGATTCTATGGATTTCCCCATCATGATGTGACCACCCCCTTGCTCATACAATCCTTCTCCCCTTTCTTCAACTGGACTGAAGCTCAGCCCAGTGCTTGGCTGTTGGTCTCTGCATCTGCTTCCATCAGGTACTGGATGAAGGCTCTATGATGACAATTAGATTAGTCACCAATCTGATTACAGGGGAAAGCCAGTTCAGAGACCCTTTCCACTATTTCTAGGAGTCTTAACTATTTCTGGAGTCATCCTTGTGGATTCCCGGGAGCCTCCATGGCACCAGATGTCTTCCTAACCCTACAATGCCCCCCTCTATCAAGATATCTCTCCCATTACTCTCCTGCTCTGTCCTGACAACAACTTGACCATCCTGATCTCTCCTGTTACCATTCCCCCATCTCCTCCCTTCTACTACCCCCCAGTTTACCCATAACACCCCATCTACTTTGTCTTCCCAAGGAGACCCATGTGTCCCTCTTAGGGTCCTCTCATACCTACCTCTTATGGGACTGTGTCTTAATAAATCACTTTCTCAGAAAGTGTCATGTCAGGATAGATACACACCATTACACAAGATACACCAACATTTTGGATGACATCTATCATCCAAAGCCAGACCAGTCCTGGGAGACTGTGTGTGGTGATTTGAATAAAAATGGCCCCTATAGGTCCATAGGGAGTGGCACTGTTAGGAGATGTGACCTTGTTGGAGGAAGTGTGATTCAGTCTCTTCCTGCTGCCTGTGGATCAAGATATAGATCTCTCAGCTCCTTCACCAGCACCATGTCTGTCTGCATGCCACCATACTTCCCACCACGATGATAATGGACTGAACCTCTAAACTGTAAGCCAGCCCCAATTAAAATGTCTTCCTTTATTAGAGTTTCCATGGTCATGGTGTGTCTTCACAACAGAAACCCTAACTAAGTCACTGAGTATGCAGACATATGGATCCAATGGCACACACCTGCATCTGAGAGTCAAGACAGTCTCACACTAAAGGGGCATCTCTCCCTCCTCCACCCATCTAGTCTTTTAGTGATATTCAGGAAAGCAAACTGAACTCTGGGTAGTTTCAGATGTGCATGCCACAATTTTTCTCTTAAAAACTGCCTACAGGTACCATCTACATGGTTTACTTAAAAAGTCTTTCTTCTTATGGGATTTATTTATGCTGTGTCGATGAAAAAGCAGATCTCACCTGAAAGAATAAATAAGATGGTTTAATATGGGGCCAAATCTGAATGACCACAGCCCAGGAACAGAGATTTAGGTTTCCTGGACTTACAGTGAACAAAGAAAGTGATAGAAGACCAAACACATTAGTGGGTATGTCAAGTAGGTAGGTGGGTTGCAGCAAAAAGAGGAAAATTCTGCTCTAGGCCTTAGATGCTATCTGAAAGCATGTTTTTTCCCTTTGGTTGATGGAATCTAGGGTTCTGTTCACACAGTACAAAGGACTAAGAAGTCACAAGATAGTTTGGCTATGCCTTTGTAACATTCTGACTTCTCTACATTATTGAAGTTCTAATCAAGCAAGCAAGAAGGCAATATTTGTAGTTAGAGCTTCTTTCCGGGAAATCTGGTTCAGAGCTGTTAGCATTTCTGCCTAGCTCCACTCTAGGCCATGAGCTTCCTGCTTTTCCAATATAAACATTGCCTTTCGCCATTCCTCATATGACTTGAAGCTGGCTCATCTGCTTTCTTCGAAAAGTTCCCACTCACTCCATTCTTCATGGAATGCCCTCATGTCCTTTTCTTCACTCTACAAAGGCCCATCCCTTAAGTTTTACCTTCATGTGTGTTCAAGTACACCACTAAATTTTAAACTTGGCTTGCTTTCCCGCGGGGGCCAGTTTGAGAATTAAATAACATTCTCCATCACACATTAGAGGGGAAATGGGAACATCAGAATCTGAAGGATTAGCTTAGATGTACCTTTCCAAGCCCTGTTACCCCCAACTGGATCAGAAGCCCTAGGCCCAGTGGAAATGGGGATGCTGCCTTTTAAACAAGATTTCTAGTGGGCTTTCATTCACTTCCAAAGCAGTACTGCTGTCAGTGGGCCAGAAGCAGCATTTTGGACTTTTTCAGAGTGACAGATGTGCAGTTGCTCCATAACTACTAAAACTCTGGAGGTGAGGCCCATCCTTCTATGTTTTTACATGCTTCCCAAATAATTCCCATGATTGGTAAAGTTCTAAAATCCAAGAGCTAGTTATATTATCCATTCAACTAAATTAGAGGTGCATGCCTACAATCCTAGCAATTGAGAATTGAAGAGTGAAGGATAAGGACTTTAATGCCAACCTGAGTTACCTGTTGGCAAGCTTGAGGTTAGCCTTGGCTGTATAAGACTCTGAGCCCAAAATAAGAGCAAACAAATTAATTCATTAAAAATATAGCTATTGTGTTTTATGCATGTTCTCACACCACGGATCATTAGGAAGGGCCCATCTGTCAAAGCACTGTCCTTGAGCTTAAGCAATAGGAGATTCTACAGTATAATGGCAAGTCAGTATGTCTCCCAGCTCCCCAAGAAAAGCTATACAACATGGTCCCTTTCGTGAAGTCTTTGCTACTTCTACTTCATTAGACAATAAGTTACCTAATCAATCTCCAGTTCCACAAATTGGCTAACAATGATATAGCTTGGCTTTTCATATCTGATTCCAAGGAATCAGCTTTCATCCCCTTACCCAAGTCCAGAAAACAAATCTCATGATTTTTGGTGGGTAGATATTCTTCAGAAAGACGTACCAAATGAACAACAAAAAGCATAGTTTCTCAAGCATCTGTCAATATGATAACATGGTCTAAGCAAGAGTCATAAAAAAGGAAGACACCTAAGTATGTATTCTGTGAACAGCCAAACATATATACTCAGGGATAATCAAAGCATCTAAGTGTCATCTCTCATACTTGGTTAAGTCATTCTAAAGTAAACCTAAATGGTTTTAAAAGATTTTTTCATAAAAGTACATATTGTATTTTGATTCTACTTTCCTTATTCTCACCCCTTCCACAGCTGAGTGGTCCCTTTTGTTCCAGACACTTTCACTTTGACTTTAGTGTCTTTATTTATATCAGTGATTTTTGTGCATCTATATAAAATAGAGGATCCACAAATTAGAGTAAACAAATGCTTTTTCCCCACCACCCTTCCATTGACATATTATAGCCTTTCCTGAGCTGTCTCTCTGACTTATGGCCAATGTGTCAGTGGTGCCAATGACTGTGCTATTTTCAAAATCCCTTTCTAATAATTCAGGTCAGTGACTAACAGGGAAAAATTCTGCACATAGTTTTCCCCAATAGGTGAAAGATTACAGGGTTACTTACTCTCAACTGCTAATTCACTTCTTAAAGGTGTTAATAATAATAACTGTCAAAATCCTGTGTTGGGGGTTTTATTTCTTAAGAAGAAAACTGTCAAAAAAAAGAGTTACATGCTGCAGTGGTTTAAATAAGAACAGCTTAGATAGGCTCAAAGATTTGAAAGCTTAGTCACCACAGAGTGACACTATTTGAAACGATTAGAATGTATGGCATTGTTGGAAGAAGTGTGTCACAGGTCGGTGGGCTTTGACGTTTCAAAAGCTCAACCCAGGAAAAATGATGAGTGTTGCTGAGAATGCATCAAATCTCATGTTTGTATTATTGGGACAAATCAGAAGAATTTAAATGCAGAGTTATGAGAATTGAGACTTGAGGACAATCTCTTGACTCGATTTTTGGAAAAGACAACTAACCATATTTGTGAGCAATTGGCATGGGGTGTGGTAATAAAAGAAATAAGCTTCTTCGATCATCCAGAGTCCTGTGACTATTCATTTTCCATGTTTACTTATGTTACTCATTAGGTGAAATGTCAGTCTGGTTGTAATTGTAAGCAAGCTATGTTAGAAGGAAACACAACAAAACACAGAATTGAATGTATGCGAACACCATTACTTTCTGGTATGAATAAATTTACGTGTAAGACTAACTTCTAACAAGCTAAAGTTCCTGAACATGGTGTGAAGGAATGAGGACACACCCAACTAGTAATACATAGTAAAAGTAAAAATGGCATCAGTTGAGAGAACACCAAGTAAATGAGTAATAATGTGCAATCCTCCCAAAGCAGAGTTTGTTCCTCTACTTACCATGACCAGTGGAGAAGGCACATCTCTTCCATCCCCACCATGTATGTTCTTGATAAGGCAGTTCTAGGGTCCAAAGCTGTAACACAAAAAATAAAAATCCAAAGATAGATATTGTGATTCAAGCTTCAAGCTGAAGATCCGAGTAGCAAAGCAGCCAAGCCAGTAGCTTTTACCTCTACCTCAGACTTAAATGGCAATCCTGTCTCCACAAATCCTCAGAGACAAATGCTCTCCACCAAACCTCAGGCTGCAATCCTATGCCTTCCCTGTCTGGAAACTTTTTCTGAACCCTCAAGCAAACTTTATTAAATCATAAATAATATACCACCATAAGAAGTCCATAGAAAAAATATAGCTTTGTGACACACCATGGTTGCTTCAAAATTGGATAAGTGTCCTGTTGAAGAAGGGCAACCTGCAGACCCAATATCTAGTAATAGCCACCTATCCATTCCTTGAGCTAATGTTGACTAGTAACCTGGATTTTTCCCAAAGCTCCTAAAAGCAGAGAAAAAAATCATTGCTAGAGCCTGGATATGCATGTTATAACACTGGTTTAATGTAGAGACTGGGTTTCTCAAAACTGCTGAATATATGGATTATTGTGACAACTTTCTACTATCAAATAGAAGTGAGAGCTAGTCCTCTGTTTGGGAAGTCACTGAGCAGTCTGTGGCAACTTAAGAATCCCCCCACCAAGACTTTGTCCAAGTAGCAACTGACTCAAGTATTCCTTTGCAATTGCAGTTAGAAACTTAGCAAACCTAGCAAAAGGATGGCTTCTGAGGCTTGTGCCCACTCCTTGGTACCTTCTCCAGGAAGTATATCACATTTTCAAACTGCTTCAGTGATTAGTTACAAGAACACAATTCCCAGGCCATAGCTTTTGATCTGCTATTATATCAGCTTTTGATATGAGTGCTGGGATTTCTTACAAAATAATTCTCTTTGTTTGATGCATTTCATTTTCTTCAATTGATTTACTCCTCCATGATGAAACAATGTATTAAGTCATAAATATGCATAAGGGCTTCTTTATTGATATCATTGTGTGCTAAGATCTACTCCTGATGAAATCCCTAGGCCATCTCTCCGAGGTCTTCCCAAAGTAGACCAGAATGGCTTTCCTCTTCTCCAAAGAGTTCCTTTCATGGTAAGCTTAACATTTCTTCAGACAAAATGTTACAATGCCAAAAAACTTCCAAGCTGACATTTACTTAGTTTTTAAGGAGGAATATTTAGAATTTACACAAGGCTTACATCCAAAAAGCTTCAACTTCTGTAGGTACGTACCTCAAAGGGCAACTCAGAAACCCAAACTTAAAAGCCCTGCATTTGCACACGTCCATTACAGAGTCTCTGCATGACTAGTTCTGAGTCAATATGCTCAGATCCTTGGAGCTTCCCAAGGTTCTCATCCCACATAGCCATCTGTGGGATAAAGAGAAGCATATTCAGCAGGCAGGGTTTTCCTCAGTGACATGTGACACTTATTAGTAGTCAATTATTTACATCTCTGTCACACCAAAAATTCCTACAGCCTCCTGAATGAATTGGCATGAATAATTTTAGAGAGGCTGTGCCATGAGCTCCTTCTTTATCTTTTTGCTATGCTGAGGATATAAAAACACTAATGTCTTGTCCCTTTCCCATGGTCCTACACTTCACAATTGACTTCAAGAGAAGAAACCAAAGGTTCTCATGTCTCCAGGAACTGTAGGCAACTAATTTTGAAAGTCTAAAGCCTTAAAAACCGGGGCTAGCAAGATGGCTAAGACAGTAAAGGTGCTTGACACTAAGCCTGATGACCTGAATTAGATTCCTGGGGCCCATAGAGTGAAAGGAGAGAAGTAACTCCTACAACTTGTCCTCTGACCTCAAACATACATATATACAGATAAATAGGTAGATGATAAATAAATGTAAGAAATACATAAAATATAAGGAAAAAGAATAAAGGATAGTGGTAAAAATAAAAATGGATTATATTTGCACATCTAGAATATACTATAAAAGGTGGTGTATTTCCAGTATAATCTCAATATTCATATTTCTCTCTCTTACTCCACTTCTCCCTTCTTACTATCTCCTTTCTCTGATTAATTTTTAAAAGAAAAATTTGTATTAATTTTTCAATGTAATGCATCACAATTTATGTTTATTATTTTTAGTTAGCATATAAAGTAATTAGTTTCATTAAGGCATCTTTACACATAGATTACACATATCATTATACATTATTTTTATTCACCCTTCTTCCCCTACTTGCTGGTTCCCCAAAGAGTTCATCCTTTCGTTTTCATTACATACATGCCAATACCAACTCTTGTGTCTTTGTTCCCACCTCCCTATTCATGCCTCTCTTTCCCAAGCTCTTGTCTACTTTCAAAATGTGCTTATTTTGAAGAATTCTAATAGTTTAGGAAATTACAAAGAGAATACCAACCATTATCAAATATTGAGTTCTAAAATTGCCTGGATCTACAAAAAAAAGTAGATGAACAGAGACATTAAGATGTTTAAAAAGACAGCTGACCTGAACAAGGAGGATCTAATTGGCCCCCGCAGACTGATAGCTGGGAATCCAGCATGGGACTGACTCAGACCCCCTGAATATGGGTCTCAGCTAGAAGGACTGAGCAGTCTGGGGGACCTCAGACAGTAGAAACAGGATCTATTCCTGGTGCACAAAAGGACCTTGCAGACACATCCCCCATGGAGGGCTACCCCCTTAACCTAGAGACAGGAGAGAAGTCCTAGTCCCTACTTCAAATGACTTGACAGATTTACATGACCCCACCTGGATAGCATAGCCCTACATGTGGAATGGGGGGGGATGGGAGGGGAGGGTGGCCAGGGTGCATGTCACAGCAGAAAGAGGGTATGAGGGAGGGAAGGAGAGAAGAAAGGAGGGAAGCAGGGTGGGAGGGAGGAAAGGAGAGGAAACTGGGATCAACATGTAAATTTTTAAATTATATTATTAATAAAAAAGAATCATTTTAATAAATTGTATATTAATATACAAGATAATGGATTTGATTATGTGCTCCTCATAAAAAGAACTTGGCAACGTTATTTCAAGGTCTGACTAATGACTTTTTAAAATCTTGTACCCAGGCATCTCACTGAAAGTGTTTAGCCTCTGTGTGAGTTCCCTGGTGGAATTTTTAGTCACTTACGTATATTATCACATCTGCAAATGATACTCTGACATCTTCCTTTCCAATTTGTATCCATATGACACCCTTTAGTTGTTTTATTGATCTAGATAGAATTTCAAGTACTGTATTGAATAGGTATGTAGAGAGTTGGACAACCTTGTCCTGTTCCAGATTTTAATGGAATTGTTTTGAGTTTCTCTACCCTTAATTTGATGTTGGCTATATGGGTGCTGTAGATTGCCTTTATTATGTTCCTTAAATATGTTCCTTGTATTCCTAATCTCTCTAGGATTGTTATCATGAATTGGATATTGGATTTTGTCAAATTCTTTTTCTGCATCTAATGAGATGATCATGTGGTTTTTGTCTTTAAGTTTACTTATATGGTGATATACATTGACTAATTTTCTGGTATTGAAGCATCTCTGCATCTCTGGGATGAAGCCTACTTAATCATAATGAATGATCTTTTTTATATTCTTGACTACAGTTTGCAAGTATTTTATTGAGTATTTTTGCATCTATGTACATGAGGGAGATTGATCTGTAATTCTCTATCTTTTTTGAGTCGTTATGTGGTTTGAATATCAGGGTATATATGACCTCATAGGATGAAATTGGGCAATGTTCCTTCTGTTTTCATTTTCTGAAAATATATGAGGAGTACTGACATTAGCTCTTCTTTGAAACTCTGGTAAAATTCTGTGCTAAAATCATCTGACCCTGGGCTTATTTGTGTTGAAAGATTTTTAGTGACTGTTTCTATTTCCTTAGGAGTTATAGGTCTATTTAAATTGTTTATCTGGCCTTTACTGTAGTTTTGGCAAGTGGTACCTATCAAGAAATTTGTTCACATCTTTAGGATTTGGTGGAGTATGTGTTTTTAATGTCCTTACAGTTCTCTGGATTTTCTTGATGTCTGTTGTTATGCTCCCCTTTTCATTTATGATTTTGTTAATTTGGATATTCTCTATCTATTAATTAGTTTGGCTAAGGGTTTGTCTATCTTGTTGATTTTCTCAATGAACCAACACCTTGTTTCACTGATTCTTTGTGTTGTTATATTTTATTGATTTATTGATTTCAAAGCTCAATTTTGTTACCTCTTATCATCTACTTACTACTCTTTGGTATGCTTCATTTGATTTATAACATCAGTTGGCTCCAACATTTCTCTGTTTAGTTTTTGTCTGGATGGCCTGTCCATATGTGACAGTAGAATATTAAAGTCTCACACTATCAGTGTCTTAGTTATGGTTTCTATTGCTGAAATGAAACAACATGATCAAAAAGGAACTTAGGCAGGAAACAGTTTATTTTGCTTACATCTCAGCATTGCTGTTCATCACTGGAGGAAGTCAGGACAGGAACTCAAACAAGGAACAGGAACCTGAAAGCGATGCAGTTCCCCATGGCTTGCTCAACCTGCTTTCTCATAGAACACAGGACCACCAGCCCAGAGAAACCATCACACACCATAGGCTGCGCCCTTTCCCATCAATCAATAATTAAAAAAATGACCTACTGGCTTGCCTACATCCTGATTATGGAAACCTCAATTGAGGTTTCCTCCTCTCTGAGGACTCTAGCTTGGTGTCAAGTTGACACAACACTAGACAGTATGGATGGCTGCTGAAGATGGAAAAATTGAGGGATGACTGTTAACAGAAATGGGATTTCTTTTGGGAGTGATGAAAATATTCTAAAATTGACTATGGTGGTAAATGAATATTTGTGAATACACTAAAAAGAAACCCACTGAATTGTGTGCTTAAAATGGGCCATTTGTGTGGTATGTGTATTACATCTTTTTTCTTTTTTATTTAAATTAGAAACAATCTTATTTTATATATTAATCCCAGTTCACTCTCCCTCTAGTTCTCCCATGCCCCCCCCATCGACCCCCATCCCATCCCTCTTCTGCTCCATAGAAAAGGTGAGGCCTTCCATGGGGATCATCAAAGTCTGTCACATCATTTGGGGCGTGACCTAGGCCCTCCCTTGTGTGTCTAGGCTGAGAGAGTATCCCAATGTTTATTTGTGCACCAGGGATAAATTCTGTTTCACTTGTGTATTACATCTTAATAAAAAGTTTTAAACTGAGCATGGTGGCAGATACCTTAAATCACAGAACATGGGAGACAGAGTCTGGTGGATCTCTGAATTGGAGGCCAGCCTGGTCTATAGAATGAGTTCCAGAACAGCCAGGGCTACACAGAGAAACCCTGTCTCAAAGAACAAAAACAAAACAAACAAGTTTTAAAAGCTGCTTGAATAAAAGGGGAATAAAGAGCACAGAATATAATTAACAAAAGCAAAACCTATTGAGTTAGGATAGGATTTAGAATTACCCCACTTCAGCTCAAGTGGGGATAAGGAACAGCAATTCATCAGGCAGTAATCTTACTAAAACACTCACTGAGTTAGCACATGCCAGGCACTGAGATGGGCATTGAGGATATTGAACCAAACAAGCATGTCACTGTACTCAAAATGCTTACACTCTAAGTCTTAAAGTGTTCCAGAATAACATAAGCTAAAGACTTACATAGCTGGGTGGACTCTGTAGAAGAAACATGCAAACAGTAGGAAAAGGTATAATGGAGGCTCCTAATCTAATCTAGACAGGAATGGAAGGATCTAGCTGTGAAGTCATATTGAATTGAGCGCTTGAGATTTAATAAACTAGGTGAGGTCCATGAAAATGGCTCAATAGGTAAAGGAGCTGCCATCAAGCAGAATCTGGAGGTAGTAGCTGATACAGCAGTCATGGAGGGACGCTGCTTTCTGGCTTCCATCCCTTGGCTCAGACCACTTTCTTCTAGAACCCTGGATCAACAGCCCAGGGATGGCACCATGCACCATGGGCTGGGCCCTCCCCATTGATCACTGAATGAGAAAATGCTTTACAGCTGGATCCCAGCTGAGGCTCTTTCCTCTGATGACTCTAGCTTGTGTCAAGTTGACACACAAAACCAGCCAGTACCATCAGTGTGTGAGGGTCAATGTGGGATTTACACTGTAGTAGTGTAATGTGGGATTTACACTGTAGTAGTGTTTCTTTTACAAATTGGGTGCCCTTGTGTTTGGAGAATAGATGTTAAGAATCGAAATGTCTTCTTGGTAGTATTTTTTCCTTTGATGAGTATGCAATGTGCTTCCCCTTCTCTTTTGGTTAATTTTGGCTTGCAGTTTATTTTCTTATTTTTTAAAGTGGCTACACCACTTTGCTTCTTAGGTGCATTTGCTTGGGCTATGTTTTCACATCCCTGTCCCTGAGGTAAGGTGTATCCTTGATGTTGAGGTATGTTTCTTGGATGCAGCATGAGCTTGTATCCTGTTTTTGCATTCATTCTGTTAGTATGTGTCTGATTGTTGGAGAATTGAGATCATTGATATTGAGAGATATTAATGAGCAATGACTATTAATTCCTGCTATTTGTTGTTGTTGATATTAATGATGGGAGTAATGTGTGTGTGTGTGTGTGTGTGTGTGTGTGTTGTGTGTGTGTGTGTGTGTGTGTGTGTGTGTGTGTGTGTGTGTGTGTGTGTTGTGTGTTTCCCTTCTTTGGGCTTTAATATTGTGAGATTATTTACTTTTGTTTTCTGTGGGTATAGTTTAATCTCCTTGGTTTGGAATTTTCCTTCTAGCACCTTTTATAGGGCTGGATTTGTAGATAGATATTGTTTAAATTCGAATTTATCATTAAGTATCTTATTTTGTCTATCTATGGTGACTTAAAGTTTTTTCTGTGAATAGCAGTATTGGCTGGTATATGTGGTCTCTTAGAGTCTCAAGCACATCTGTCCAGGTCCTATTGTTTTAGAGGTCTCCAATGAGTCCAGATATAATTCTAATAGATCTGCCTTTGTATGTTACTAGGTCTTTTCTTTTCTTATTTTACTTATCGATCTCAATTCACACTCCCACCTTCCCTCCCTCCCTCTCTTCCACCCTCCCATGCCCACTGAACATACTCCCATACCATTCCCCTGCCCCACTCTACATGTAGTATGATGCCTTCCAGGAGGGGTCAACAAAATCTGTCATTTGGAGTAGAGATGAGGCCCTCCCTCCTGCCTCTAGGTTAAGGGAGGAATCCCCCATGGGGAATGTGCTCCCAAGGTCTTTTTGTGCACCAGGGATACATCCTGTTCCTGTCAGAGGTCTTTTAGATTGCTCAGGCCTTCTACCTGAGACCCAGGTTCAGGGGGTCTGAGCCAGTCCCTGCTGGATTCCCAGCTATCATTCTGGGGCCCATTAGCTCCTCCTTGTTCATGTCAGCTGTCTCTGTGAGTTTCTGTAGCCTGTCTTGTCCTCCCTCTCTGCATCTGGATTCCAGTTTGGTTCAGTGTTTAGCTGTGGGTGTCTACTTCTGTTTCCATCAGCTACTAGATGAGGGCTCTATGATGGTGGATAAGTTAGGTGTTGATCTCATTATCAGGGAAGGGCATTTATGGTAGCCATTCCACTGTTGTTCAGATTGTTAGTTGGGGTCAGTCTCGTAGGTTTCTGGGCATTTCTCTAGAGTCAGTTTTCTCTTCAAACCTATAAGGGCTCCCTCTTTTATGGTATCTCTCTCCCTCTTCTTCTCTTCTCTTCTCTCCTCTCCTCTTCTCTCTCTCTCTCTCTCTCTCTCTCTCTCTCTCTCTCTCTCTCTCTCTCTCTCTCTCTCTCTCTCTCTCTCTCATCTACTCCACCCCTGACTCAATATTATTAGTACGACATGCTTTCTTCTCTTCCCCTTTTCTTTCTCCTAGCTCCCTCTCCAGTCAAAGACCCCTCTACTCCAAATATGCTTATGAGATCTTGTTCCTTTCCCCTTTTGTGATGGACCTTGTATGAATCTCTTAGATTCCTCCTTGTATCCTAGTATCCTAGTATCTCCCCCCCTGCACAGAGTAGTATTCCATTGTGTAAATGTGCCACATCTTTTTTATCCATTCTTCAGTTGAGGGACATCTAGGTTGCTTCCAGGTTCTTGCTATTACAAATAATGCTGATATGAACATAGTTGGACAGAAGTCTTCGCTGCATGGATATGGATCATTTGGGTATATACCTAAGAGTGGGATTGCCAGGTCCTGTGGTAGACTGGTTCCCATTTTCTTGAGGAACTAGCATACTGATCTACAAAAATGGCTGTCCCCCTTTCTCCACATCTTCTCCAACATAAGTTGTCATTGGTGTTTCTAATTTTAGCCATTCTATCATGAGTAAGATGGTACCTCAGAGTTGTTTTGATTTGGATTTTCCTGATAGCTAAGGATGTTGAGCACTTTCTTAAGTGTCTTTCAGCCTTTTTTATTTCCTCTATTGAGAATTCTCTCTTCAGTTATGTACCCCATTTTTTAAACAGTGTTACTTGGCATTTTGGTGACTAGGTTCTTGAGTTCTTTGTATATTTTGGAGATCAGCCCTCTGTCAGATACAGGGTTGATGATTATCTTTTCCCAGTCTGTGGGCTGCCGTTTGGTCTTAGCAACTGTGTCATTTGCTTCTCAATTTGAAGGGGTCCCATTTATTAATTATTGATCTCAGTGTCTGTGCTACAGTTGTTATGTTCAGGAAGCAGTCTCCTATACCAATTTGTTCAATGGTACCTCCCACTTTCTATTTTAAGAGGTTTAGTGTGGCTGGATTTATGTTGAGGTCCTTGATCCATTTGGACTTGAGTTTTCTGCATGGCGATCGACAAGGATCTATCTGCAGTCTTCTACATACCATCATCCAATTGTGCCAGCACCATTTGTTGAAGATGCTTTCCTCCTCCCATTGTATACATTTAGCTGTTATGTCAAAAACCAGGTGATCCTAGGTGTGTGAGTTAATATCAGAATTTTCAACTCAATTCCATTCGTCTACCTATCTATTTTTGTGCCAATACCAAGCTGTTTTCAGGACTATAGCTGTGTAGTAGAGCTTGAAGTTGGGGATAGTGAAGCCTCCTCAAGTTCCTTTATTGTATAGGGTTGTTTTGGCTATCCTGGGTCTTTTGGTTGTCCATATGAAGTTGATTGTTATCCTTTCAAGGTCAGTGAACAATTGTGCAGGGATTTTGATGGGGATTGCATTGAATCTGTAGATTGCTTTTGGTAAGATTGCCACTTTTACTATGTTTTTTCCTACCTATCCACGAGCATGGGAGATCTTTCAATTTTCTGATATCTACTTTAATTTCTTTCTCTGAGGATATGAAGTTCCTGCTATATACGTCTTTCACTTGTTTGGTAAGCATTACACCAAGGTACTTTATGTTGCTTGTGGCTATTGTAAAGGGTGATGTTTCTCTGATTTCTTCCTCAGACCCTTTGTTATCTGTATATACTAGGACTACTGATTTTTTTAGTTTATCTTGTATCCTGCTAATTTGCTGAAGGTGTTTATTAATTGTAGGATTTCCATGGTAGAGTTTTTTGGGTCGCTTATGTAAACTATCATACCATCTGCAAATAGTGACAGTTTGACTTCTTCCTTTCCAATTTGTATCCCCTTGATCTCCTTTTTTTTTTTTTTTTTTTTTTTGTCTTATTGCTTTAGCTAGAACTTCAAGTACAATATTGAAGAGATATGGAGAGAGAGGGGGCAGCCTTGTCTTGTTCCTAATTTTAGAGGAATCACCTTAAGCTTTTCTCCATTCAGTTTGATGTTGGCTGTTGGTTTACTTTATATTGCTTTTATTAGATTTAGGTATGTTCCTGTTATCCCTGATCTCTTCAAGACCTTTATCATGAAATGGTGTTGATTTTGTCAAAAGTTTTTTTCAGCATCTAGTGAGATGATCAATGATTTTTTTTATAGTTTGTTTACATAGTGGATCACATTGATAGATTTTTGTACGTTGAACCATCCCTGCAACCCAGGGATGAAGCCTACTTGGTCATGGTAGATGATTTCTCTGATGGGTTCTTAGATTTGATTTGCCAGTATTTTATTGAGGATTTTTGCATCAATGTTCATGAGGGATATTGGTCTGTAGTTTTCTTTCTTAGTTGTGTTTTTGTGTGGCTCAGGTACCAAGGAAATAGTAGCTTCATAAAAAGAGTTTTGTAATGAACCTTGTGCTTCTATTGTGTGGAACAATTTGAGGAGTATAGGTATTAGCTCTTCCTTGAATTTCTGGTGAATTCTCCACTGAAGCCATCTGACCCTGGGCTTTTGTTTGTTTGTTTATTTGGGAGGCTTTTGATGACTGCTTCTATTTCATTAGGGGTTATATGTCTATTTAAGTTGTCATCTGTTCTTGATTTAATTTTGGAAAGTGATAGTTATCCATAAATTTGTCCATTTCCTTTGAATTTTCAAATTTTTTGGAGTACAGGTTTTCAAAATATGACCTGAAAGTTGTCTGGATATCCTCAGTGTCCATTGTTATGTAACCCTTTTTCCTTTGTAATTTTGATAATTTGCATGTTCTGTCTCTGCTTTTTTAGTTTGATTATAGGTTTGTCTATCTTGTTGATTTTCTCAAAAAACCAACTCTTTGTTGCATTGGTCTTTGTATTGTTTTCCTGGTTTCTACTTTATTGATTTCAGCCCTCAAATTGATTATTTTCTGGTGCCTACTCCTCCGGGGTAAGTTTGCCTCTTTTTGTTCTAAGGCTTTCAGTTGTGCTGTTAATTCTCTAATGTGACTACCCTCCATTTTCTTCATATGGGCACTTAGTGCAATAAACTTCCCTCATAGCACTGCTTTCAAGGTGTCCCATAAGTTTGGGTATGTTGTGTCCTCATTCTCGCTGAATTCTAGGAAGTCTTTAATTTCTTTCTTTATTTCTTCTTTGACCCAGGTATGGTGCAATTGCACATTGTTCAGTTACCATGAGTTTGTAGGGTTTCTGCGATTTGCGTTGTTGTTGAATTCCAATTTTAACGCATGGTGGTCTGATAAGATACAGGGGATTATTCCAGTTCTTTTGTATCTGTTGAGGTGTTTAGAGAAGGTTCCACGTGGAGCTGAGAAGAAGGTATATTCTTTTGTGTTTGGATGGAATGTTCTATAGATGTCTGTAAAACCCAACTTCTGTTAGTTCTTTTGTTTCTTTTTTAGGTTTCTGTCTGGTAGTTCTGTCTAGTGGTAAGAGAGGTGTGTTGAAGTCTCCCACTATGAGTGTGTGAGGTTTATGTGAGCTTTGAGTTTTAGTAGTGTTTCTTTTACTAATGTGGGTGCCTTTGTATTTGGGGTATAGATGTTCAGAATTGAGACTTAGTGGTGATGAATTTCTCCTGTGATGAATACAAAATGACCTTCTTCATCTCTTTTCATTGATTTTGGTTTTAAGTCTAACTTGTTTGATATTTAGGATAGCTACACCTGCTTTCTTCTTGGGTCCATTTGATCGGAAGATCTTTCCCAACCCTTTGCCCTGAAGTATTGTCTGTCTTTGAAGCTTAGATGTGTTTCTTGTATGCAGCAGAACGATGGATTCTGTGCTGTATCCATTTTGTTAGCATATGTCTTTTTATAGGTGAGTTAAGATCATTAATGTTGAGGGTAAGTAAGGACCATTGATTGTTAATTCTTGTTTGTTTTAGATTTGTTGTTGTCAGTGGTATTTTGAAGCCCACTTTTATCTTTTAGGTTCTAGTGAAGTGGGATTATCTATTGCCTATGTCTTTGTGAGCATAGTTAATTTCTTTGAGTTGTAGTTTTCCTTCCAGAGCTTTCTGTAGGGCTAGATTTGAAAATCTGGCTTTGTCATTGGATATCTTGTTTCCTCCATCTATAATAATTGAGAGCTGGGTATAGTGTTCTGGGCTGGCATCCGTGGACGCTTAGTACTTGTAGAAAATCTATGCAGGACTTTCTGGCCTTGAGAGTTTCCATGAAGAAGTCAGGTGTAATTTTGATAGATCTGCCTTTTTGTGTTACTGGCCTTTTTCCTTCACTGCTCTTAATATTCTTTCTTTATCATGTATGTTAGGTGTTTTGATTATTATGTGTTGAGAGGTCTTTTTTCTTTGGTCCAGTCTATTTGGTGTTCAGTATGCTTCTTATACTTTCATGGGCATGTCCTTTTACAGATTGGGACAGTTTTCTTCAATGATTTTGTTGAATATCACCTTTGAGCTGGGCTACTTCGCCTTCTTCTATGCCTATTATTCTTAGGTTTGGCCGTTTCACAGTGTCCCATATTTCTTGGATGTTTTGTGTTAAGGATTTGTTGGATTTAAGATTTTCTTTGGTTGATGAATCTATTTCCTCTAGTTTATCTTCAGCGCCTGAGATTCTCTCTTCCATTTTTTATATTCTGTTAGTTATGCTTGCATCTGTAGTTCCTGATTGTTTGCCCAGTTTTTCTACT
Organism: Cricetiscus sungorus; assembly: GCA_030556225.1. NCBI lineage: Eukaryota > Metazoa > Chordata > Mammalia > Rodentia > Cricetidae > Cricetiscus > Cricetiscus sungorus. The sequence goes on along the minus strand of JANBXA010000405.1, from coordinate 3,381,778 downwards.
CCCAGCATTCCCTCAGTTTGTGTTTTCTTTATTGTCTCTATTTTAGTTTTCAAGTCTTGAACTTTTTCCTTCACCTGTTTGGTTTTTTTTTTTTTTTTTTTTTTTTTTTTTTGACTTTCCTTACTTTCTTTAAGAGATTTGTTCATTTCTTCCTATTTTTCATTTGTTTTGTTTTGTTTTGTTTGTTCCATTTCTTTAGGGGATTGTCTCATATCATCTTTGAGGGCATCTATCATTTTTATGAAATTATTTTTTTAAGTCATTCTCTTCTGCTTCATCTGCTTTGGTGTGTTCAAGTCTAATTGGTGTAGAGTCCCTAGATTCTGGTGGTGTCATGCTTGTCTTTCTATTGTTAGGTTTTTTCTTGTATTGCTGTCTTCCATCGCTTCTTCCAGTGAGTGTAGGTGGAGTCTCTCCTGTCTCTCTCTCTCTCTCTCTCTCTCTCTCTCTCTCTCTCTCTCTCTCTCTCTCCCCGCTATTCTACCAGGGGGCATAGGTGAGTTATGAATTCTATGTCTATAGCTCTGGATGGTCCAAGCTCTCTAGGAAGTCTCTCCTCAGGCAGGGGACTGGTGATGGGGGTCAAAGATCAGGCAGGCGGGGACTCAGGGTCTTACTTGGTCTTTTTCCTTTCAATATCCTTTCCTTTTTCTGTATGTTTGGTGTTTTGGTTAGTATATGATAAAGGACTTTATTTTCTGGCCCCATCTATTTGGTGTTATGTATGTTTCTTGTACCTTTGTAAGCATGTCATTCTTTAGATTAGGCAATTTTTCTTCTATGACTTTGTTAAAAAGTATTTTCCTGACCTTTGAGCTTGAATTCTTCTCCTTCCTCTATTCCTACTATTATTAGGTTTGGTCTTTTGATAGTTTCCCAGATTACCTGCATGTTTTGTGTCAGGAATTTTTCAGATTTAACATTTTCCTTGACCAATGCATCTATTTCTTTTGTTGTAAATGCCTGAGAGTATCTCTTCCCTCTCTTGTATTCTATTGGTAGTGCTTGCATCTGAGGTTACTGTTTGCATTCCTAAATTTTCCATTTTCAGAATTCCTTCAGTTTGTGTTTTATTTATTGCTCCTATTTCCATTTTCAGATCACAAACAGTTTTATTAGTTTCCTTCAACTCTTTGTTTTTCTGGCTTTCTTTAAGGTATTTATTAATTTCCTCTTTAAGGACCTATATCATATTCATAAAGTTGGTTTTAAGGCTTTTTTATTGTGCTTCAGCTATGTTGAAACATTCGGGACTGCTATAGTAGAATAGCCAGTCTCTGGTGGTGCCATATTGCCCTGTCTGTTGTTGATTGTGTTCTTACACTGCCGTCTAGACATCTGGCTTTTGAGTGATCATAGTTTTAGGTGCTGATTGCTGGGTTTGTCTTTGTTGGGTGGGTGTTTTGTTTCTTGGTTTCTGTTTCCTTTCTGGATTTTCAGAGAGTGTGTTGGATATTTGTTGCCTGTTTTACTAGCCCGCTTGGCTGTTGTGCACACAGGGAATGCCTGCTGGTTTTGGGGGCTCAGGGCAGGTGCATCCCTGTGGAGATAGTCTGTTGAGTGGCCCTCCGGATTAGGTCTAGGGAACAAAGAGAATGGAGAAGTTCCTTGGGAAGCCTAGCTGGTCTTCTCACAGATGAGGCCTGTGGTTGAGCAAGGGTTATCTTCCCGAGTTGGGGGCAGCGACACAGATATCAGAGGGGAGAGAAGGGGTCAAGAGCAGTCATGGACAAGGGGAAGGGCAAATTGCAGTTGGTGTTCTGTTTCAGCACTTAGGATGATCCTGAGAATTGGGCCTCGGACATTTTAAAGATAAAAAAATTGGAGCTGCATCAGAGGAAGTTTGGAGCAGCATCAAGGGAGCCACAAGCCTCAGACTCAGGAGCAGCACCAGAGGTAAGCCTGAATTTAAGGACCAAAGTAGCAGCATCATAGGGAGGATTCATTTCCAGGGCCCAAATAGCTTTAAGGGAGCCTGGAGTCCTAGATCTGGGAACAGAGTCAGAGGGAGGCTCCAGCCTCAGGCCCAGGAGTAAGGAGTGGTTGCCAGGTGAAATGACAGGAGCAGTTACCAGCAGTAGCTTCCAGAAAATATCTAAAAAAGTTCCTCTGGGAATTGAAAACTACCTTATATGCCATCCTAGAGTCTTCATCCAGTAGCTAATGGAAGCAGAAGCAGACACTTAGAGCTAAACATTGAGCTGGAATCCAGTAGCAGAGAGGGAAAAGTGATGAGCAAAGGCGTCAAGACCAGGCTACAGAAACCCACAGAAACAGCTGACCTGAACAAGGGGGAGCTCATGGCCCCCCCCAGACTGATAGCTGGGAAACCAGCATTGGACTGACTCAGAACCCCTGAACATGGGTCTCAGTTAGAATGCCTGGGCAGTCTAAGGGGCCTCTGACAGTGGAACCAGAATGTATCCCTGGTACACAAAAGGACTTTGGAAGCACAATCCCCATGGGGGCTTTCTCCATTAACCTAGAGGCAGAAGGGAGGGCCTAGACCCTACTCTAAATGACTTGACAGATTTTAATGATCCCTTCTGGAAGGCATCACCCTCCCTGTGGAGTGGTGTTGGGGTAATGGGATGGGAGGGCAGTTGGGAGGCAGGGGAGGATGGGAAGCAGAGGGAAGTGGGATTGATATGTAAAATAAGAAAAAAATATTAAGTAATAAGAAAAGTTCCTCTGGGAAAGAGCACCAGTGTCCCAACCAGGATCCCACTGCCATTTCCCCATTGGAGATACCCTGTTACTACATCAACCATTGGACCCCCAGCCCCACCTACACCTCCAATGGGAGGAGCATCCACCAGAGCTGTAGCCCCACCTGCAACTCAAGGAGTGACCACCTGAGCACTGAGCCCACTTCCACCAGGAGATGCATTCACCAGAATCTCTGCTCTACTTGTGGCTGGAGAAATGGTCAACAGAACCACAGTCCCCAACTATACCAATTGGAGAAAGAGAGAACCCCTGAAGCTCAAACTCCACCTATACCAATTAGTGGAAACCATGCATAGACAACAAGGTAAGAACACACTTAGCAATATAAAGAGCAATATGGCACTGATAGAAACTAGTGGTGCTACAACAGCAAGACCTAAACATCCCAACACAGACAATGTAGAAGAAAACGACCTAAAAATAACTTTATGAGGATGATTGAGGCCCTTAGAGAGGAAATGAAAAATTCCCTTAAAGAAATGGAGAAAAACAAAAAAAAATGGGAAGATATCAACAAATCCCTTGAAGAAACCTAAGAAAAAGCAAACAAGTGAAGGAAAGGATTCAAGACCTGAAATCTAAAATAGAGGTAATAAAGAAAACACAAGCTGAGTGAATTCCAGAAATGGAAAATCTGGGTAAACAATCAGGAACCACAAATGCAAGAGGAGGGAGGAGGAACTGGGATTGGAATGTAAAAAATAAATTAATTCCAAAAAATTAAAGATTAAAAGGATTAATAGAGCTGGAGAAATGACTCAGTAGTTAAGAATGCTTGCTGCTCTTTTAGAAGACTGGAGTTTGACTCTGAGCACCCACATTGGTCATCTCACAACAGGTTGTAACTCTAATTCCAGATGATTTGACACTCTCTTCTGGTCTCCATGGACACCCACACAAATATGCACAGACACACATACATATACACAAACAAAAACAAAATAAATATTTTAAAAAGATTAGAATAATATACTGTGGAAAATATTCAAGCTGCATTAATGTCAGATTAGGTAGGCTTAAAGAAGTATTTCCTTGGATAAACAGGAAAATCCATAGCCAGGAATAACAGCCATGCCTGTAAACCTGATTGACACTCAGGAGCCTGAAGCTGGATAGCCATGAGGTCAAGGTTAACCTGATCTACATAGTAAATTTCAAGCTAGCCTGGACTAGAAAGTAAGACCCAGTCTCAAAACAAAATAAAAGGGAACAATCCGTAATGATAAATGTGTCAACTCAGCATAAAAGAGGGTGCTAAATGTGAATTCACATCTAAAAACAAGCTTAATCAAGGAAAACTTGACAGTATTAAAAGTCTAGATGGATAGATCTACAGTGTTGGGCAAATTTAAACTTGTGCTTCATTAGCTTAGTGGAACAAATAGAAAAGAGGGTACAAGAAGTGTAAATGCACTAGTGAGATGCATGATCTAATTGATATTTGGAGGATACCTGTGAAACTCATAGAATGTTAGCCAAAATAGATCAATGAACCAAGTCATAAGTGAGTCCCGATGAACTGAAGACCAAAATCATACAGAGGAAATTATTTGACTAGAGTGAAGTAAATCAGGCATCAGTAACTGAAATATAATTAGAAATTACATTCAAATTACAAATATAATCAAATTTACAGTTGATGAAACATTTGGATCCCTGTTGATTCTTCCACAGACCAAAAGAGAGCTGAAAAGAATTGAATGACATGGGAGGGTTATCATTTTTCCTGTCTGCAAAATAAGAGGATTGCTGAATTGGAACACTGTAAAGGATGATGTTATCTTTGCTCCCAGGACATCCTCCAATATTAAACCTCCATCAGCAACTAACTTTTTTTTTAAATCTGTCACCACTTAAGGAAATTGAGAAAACAAATGGTGGATTTATTATCCTAAGTTAAGCATCTCCTATAACATGAAATATTTGCAAATGGAATGCAACTTGCTTCAACTTTTTATCACGCTTTCATTATTTTTCATGTATTGTAAGCTAGGGGATGCCTGTGCTATGGTGCATGAGAGGAGGTGAAGATACTTGCAGCAATCAGTTCTCTTCTTTCACCTTGTGAGTCATGATGATCAAACTCATGTTGTCAGCAATTACATTTATTCTTGAAGCCATCTTACCAGGCCAGGTTGCCAGGACTTTTTATGGGAGGGACATCTGCATGAGGATATAAGTGAAACTGGATTGGCTATGAGATTTTAATTTTGAGGCTCAATGGTTGATATGTAGGGGTTCTGTATATTATCCTTTCTGATAAATGTTTTAAATTTTTCCATAACAAAAGCTTTTTAAAGAAAAAAGGGGGAAAGCGAAGAATTGGTAACTATGGGGTTCATAAGTATCTCTTAAACTATTCTGGGCTTAAAGCCAATGAAAAGGGACAGCGAAATTTTTCCTTTTGCACATAATGAAATGTACCCCTTGAGCAGATGACTAGAAAGCCCAAGAAAGATACCACGTGGCTCAAGATGAGGATGCACAGTCACACTTATGGATGAAATTAGTTTCCAATTGGCTTCAAGATTGATTCCAGGGTCAGGAGTTTTAGAAGAAGATACATAAATAACTTGCATAGTGAAACTTTGTATAATAATCACTCATTTGACATTTTTTCCCTTCCAGTTTTTATTTTTAAATGTATATAAAATTTCTCAGCCATGAGCCTTTTTTTTTTTCTTTTCTGCATCTGGTACCCATGCTGTGCAAAAGGCCAATTCTCTATTTTTAGCTTTTGTGGATTCGAACATTACTTCTAGGTTCAATGGATTAAAAATGCTCATTGATACATGTTTAGATGACAAGGTAATTTCATAAACTGGGTGCTGAAGATCAATAGACTCATGAAGAATTATGGTGATTTTGATAAGATATAATAATGTCTTATTAACTACATAAACCACTTGAGCAGAATATAAACAGTGTTGATGCAGTAATAAAAATCAAACTAACTGAAATTTCCCCACCTGTATTTGTGAAACCAAGAGATTCATAAAGCTTAGTGGCTATATTAAAACATCTTTCTATTTATACATACCATTTATTTTTCAAATTAATGTCTTGTTTGTGAATATCTCTTATATCCTTCCTTAGAAATAGTAAGAATAATAATTTTTTACCAATAAAAAACTCTGAATATAGAATTTAACTTAGGAACAAAGCCTTTTATAATATTTGCTATCTCCTTGTCCCAAACTGACCTCCACAGTAGCTTCCCTGGGAAGGACAGATTCTAGATCATAGAAATCATGATTCAAAGTTTCTTAAACTCATAAATATAGATGACAAGGTCCTTTGGGATCTATCCCCAGTGCCTCATCTCAGTGTGACAGGAAATTCTCTTGGTGAATCATTCTGTGGGGATAGACTCCATTTGAACTTTATATAACCAACCAACCAGAGAACTGTTTCATGGCTGCTATGAAGAATTATAATGCTTCAGTCACGTTGATCATGTTATATTAATGGTGTATGAACTTGGAATGATTCCAACTGTTGCTCCACCAGGAAAAGTTTTCCTTTATACTTGTCCTTGATGACTTATGGTTGATGATGGCCCAGGTTAGTTAGAGAACCTGGCTCGCTTCATTTCTGGTTTCATACTGTCATTCTCTTATGACCATGAGTTCGGAATGATGGGTGAGTCTTCTTCAATGTTTCTTTGGACATTTTTTTTAATCGTAAGAAAATCACATAGTTTCCCCCCAAATAATTCATTGTTATTTCAATTGTTAAGATGGAAAAATTTAACCTAATTCCCCAGAAAACCCAGGAAGCTGGGAGTCTTAAATCCCAAGCTGATGGTCACCTACTTTAATGTTTACGGTAGTGAATGAACACCCAGAAGCCTGTGAGAAAGCAGAGTTCCTGGGCTAAGGGCAGGGTTGGATACTTTAAAGTAATTGGTCTGCACTGGATGCTACGAGGTGATTGGTTCATGATGCGCGGGCTTTGCTGTAACCCTATAAAAGCTGTCTCAATTCTGTGCTAGTCGTCGTCGCTAAGCCCTCTACCCTGAGTGGTGTATGGCTGATGACCCCAGTATACTGGAATATAAAGGACCTTATGCGTTTGCATCAAGACCGCTTCTCGTGAGTGATTTGGGGGGGCCGCCTTTCCTGAGTGGGAGCGCGAGGGACCACGCTCTCCCTGGTCTTACACAATATGTTGCTGAAAACACAGATTGCACTTTTTTTGTATTGGGGAAATGTATGTACTGTTAACTGGCAAAAATAACACACTCTTGGCCATACAAAAGACAATTTCTCAACCATTAAAATATCCTTAAGCCCATATATAATCATTTGTCAAGGATATGAATGTAATTGAAAATATTTAAAATACCAGCTGACTAGTTATGTACAGTGATATATTATAATGAAACAGGGTTTTTTAAATATTACCCCACATCAGATTCATCTGGAAAGTTTGCTGAAACAAGGAATTGTGAAATTCATGAATATTTCTCCTTAAATTTTTAAAATTATATTTTTGGTTATTTGTGTGTGTAGGTATACATATGTTCATGACATAGCACACATGTGTAGGTCAGAGGACTTGTGGGAACTTGTTCTCTCCTTCCACCATGTGGTTCCTACTGATTGATAATAAGCAATTAGGCTCAGTTGCAAGCACCTGTGCCCACTGAGCCGTCTCACTAACTCCAGCATTTTTTAATTCAGGAGAAGGAAACAAGAATTCACATTTATTGAATAGCCCCTAATAATGCTGACATTGTCATCCCATGACCCCAAGACAAAGACTGGGTTGCCAAGGATTCCTCTGCACCGTGGAAACATATAGATAATACATCTGGAATAAAACTTATGCATGTTGTCATTGTCAAAGTGAGGAGGAAGACCTGTATACACTCAACTTTTATTGTGTAGCAAACATAGATCTGGATGCCGGGTACACAGTGATTAACACAATAAACATGATTCTACCTTTATGGCCCCAGAAATAGTAAGCATGAAAGCATAAGAAAGAAAAACAATAAAATACTTTCTATTACAAGTGATGGATGCAAGAAAATATCAGAATGCTATTAGAGACAAAGTGATCTCAAACTATTCAATTGCTAGAACCATGAGAAATTAATGTCTGTTGTTTAAGGCAACTACTCTATGGTATGTCATGCTAGCTTGGGCTGATCAAGACATGGATGGTCATTTTGTCTGCTGCATTCTAAAAGTAGAATATATGGACTTCTTGCTTTGTTAAAATACTGGATATATTTAATGAGGTTAGTTAAGTAAAAGAAAAAAGGAAATGTATTTTTATAATATGGAGTTGGAAAAGGGAGAACGCTATCCTTCTGTATATATGTTTCTCTTATTGGTTGATGAAGAAAACAGTGTTTGGCCAAAAAAGCAGGAAGATAGGTGGGACTAGGAGATAAGGAGAATTCTGGGAAAGGTAGGTGGGGAGGACCTGCAGGAAACAGATGGCACATAGTCAACAAAGGTGATAAAAATCAGTCAGGGTTTATAGTGCACAGCTGGGTCCAGGAGGCAGGTTTAGCTGATCTTGGTAGGAGCAATCTCTAGGGGAGCAGTGTTTAGGCTGTAAATGTCCAGGAGTAGAAAGGATATGCTTGGCATTTTCTGCACACACTATCAAAGTTCAAACTTGGGTCTGATGCTTTGGGGTCTATGACATAATATATCAACAACACACATTCACTCAAGACATACTTGGAGTTTCCTCCACTCCTTACAACTTTACTATCACAAGAGGAATACATGCTGGAAAACTTTTTTTTAGTACTATGAGCTACTTCTTTACTGAATGAGACACGTTTTTAAGTACTAAAAGAGTATTTACTCAAAGGTTTGTGCTGTCCACAACATAAGTGAATGCAGATACAACACAGTTTCATGTTTTATCTTCATTATTATCCTTATCACCACAATATCTTTAAAGATATATTTATGTATATGAGTGTTTTGTCTACATAGATGCACTCAAGGGGACATTGAATCCCATGGGACTATAGTTATAGATGGTTGTGGGTGCTGGGACCTGAATTCAAGACCTCTGGAAGAGCAGTAAGTGTTCTCAGCCACTAAGCAATCTCTCCAGACCTTCATGACATTCTTTTTTGTTGTTGTTGTTTTTGTTTTTTTTGTTTGCTTGCTTGTTTGTTTGTTTTTCAAGACAGGGTTTCTCTGTGGCTTTGGAGGCTGTCCTGGAACTAGCTCTTGTAGACCAGGCTGGTCTTAAACTCACAGAGATCTGGTTGCCTCTGCCTCCCGAGTGCTGGAATTAAAGACATGCACCCACTGCCCGGCCTTTTATGACATTCTTAAGTCTAAACAATCAATAACACTGATAATGATTTGATCCATTTAAAAAAGGAATAAACAAACTCTTTGTTAATTTTAATAAATATATCTTTTTATGACCCCAACTAAGAATCTAAGCAGTAGTGGAGAGGCTGCATTTGATGCCCTTCCCCTATAATGAGATTGATGACTACCTTAATTGCCATCCTAGAGCCTTCATCCAGTAGCTGATGGAAGCAGAACCAAGCACCCACAGCTAAGTCCTGAGCCATACTCCTGGAATCCAGGGAGGAGTGATGAGCAAAGCAGTCAAGACAAGGCTGGAGAAACCTACATAAACAGCTAACCTGACCTAATGAGAGCACAGGGACCCCAGTTGTAAAGCTGGGGAACCAACATAGAACCTAACCAAGCCTTCTGAATGTGGGTGCCAGTTAGGAGGCCTGGGCAGTCTATGGGAGCTCTAACAATGGAACCAGTATTTACCTGTAGTGTACAAATGGACTTTGGGAGCCCATTCCCCATGGAGGAATACTATTTTAGCACAGTTACACAGAGGAGGGCCTAGGCCATCTCCCAAATGATGTGACAGAGTCTGATAATCCCCCATGGAAGGCCTTGTTGTCCTTGGGGAGTGGGTGAGGGCAGGTTGGGGAGTCGATAGGGGACATGAGAGGATGGGAGGGAGAGGGGGAGAAGGGAAGAGGGAAGATGGACCAGGAGGATTGATATGTAAAATAAGATTGCTTCTGAATAAAAATATATAAATATATCTTTTTAAACTTCATTATTTTGTGTATGGGTGTTTTGTCTACATGTATGTCTCTGTACTACATGTATTTCTAGTGCCCACTGAGGGCAGAAGAAGACATTGAATCCCCTAAAACTGTAGTTACACACAGTTGTGAGCCATCATTTAGGTGTTGGGACTCAAACCCAGATCCACTGAAAGAGTAGCTCATGCTCTTAACTTCTGAGGCATTTTGATCTTTAATTTTTATATCTCAAACCATACAATTTTATGTTTTAAGGGGAGAAACTGTGATAAAGATGTGCTCAGAGATCATCATGAAAGGGGGTAGAAAGACTGTAACAGAGGTTATAGAACACTACAGCAAAACAGGGTCATTGTACAATAAATTCACAATACTGCAACATTTATTCTTATTTTTCAAGATTAAACCTATGTGCAATAAGAAACTGGATCACATAAATAAGCACTTAAAATGGACATGTTTTGTTATACCAATGTGGTTCAATTTGCTGAATAGTCTCCAAATATATGCTGTTACATATTGGTATATTGGCAAAGACTTTTTATAATTGTTTCATATGCTCATTACATTTTTTCCTTTGTGTGTAAAGGTACAGGTACCATAGAATGTGTGTAAGAACAACTTTCAGGAGTTGATTCTCTCCCACCATGTAGACACCAGGGAATTGAACTCAGGTCACCAGACCTGGTTGCAGGTGCCTTTAAACACTGAGTCATATTTTTAGAATAGAATTATGGATGGTTTATTCTTTTATTTTTATTAAGTATATTCATCATATTCTCTCACCCCCAACTCCTCCCAGATCCTGCCTCCTTCCTACCCACCCAACTTTCTCTCTCTTTAAAAAAAAAAAAAAAAGAGGAAAAACAACACACAAAAAAATAAAAAAATAACTGTACGGGCTGTTGTTGTGTGTCAACTTAACATGAGCTAGAGTCATCAGAGGAAGCAGCTCCAGTTTAGAAATGCCTCCATGAGATCCAGATGTAAGGCATTTTCTCAATTAGTGATTGATCCGGGAGGGCCCAGCCCATGGTGGGTGATACCGTCCCTGGGCTATTGGTCCTGGGTTCTATAAAAAAAAAGGTGGGCTGAGCTCATAGACTGGGAAGAGATCTTCACCAACCCTAGATCTGACAGAGGGCTGATCTCCAAAATATACAAAGAACTCAAGAAAGGAGTCAACAAAACACCAAATAACACTATTAAAAATGGGGTACAGAACTGAAGAGAGAATTCTCAATAGAGGAAATCAAAAAGGCTGAAGACACTTAAGAAAGTGCTCAACATCCTTAGCTATCAGGGAAATTCAAGTCAAAACAACTCTGAGATGCCATCTTACTCCTGACACAATGGCTAAAATTAGGAACACCAATGACAACTTATGCTGGAGAGGATGTGGAGAAAGGGGGACACTGCTGGTGGGAGTGCAAACTTGTACAGCCATTTTGTAGATCAGTATGCTGGTTCCTCAAGAAAATGGGAATCAGTGTACCACAAGACCTGGCAATTCCACTCTTAGGCATATACCCAAATGATCCACATCTGTGCAACAAAGACATCTGTTCAGCCATGTTCACACCAGCATTATTTGTAATAGCAAGAACCTGGAAACAACCTAGATGCCTTTCAACTGAAGAATAGATTAAAAAAAAAGATGTGGCACATTTGCACAATGGAATACTACTCTGCTACTCTGCAGGGGAGAAAAAAACAATGGAATCTTGAAATTTGCAGGCAAATAGATGGAACTTGAAGAAACCATCCTGAATGAGGTAGCCCAGTCACAAAAAAGGGGAACATGCTATGTACTATTTTATGTTGGCTGACTACCACTGGGCCTGGAACCTTCTCTGGAGTATGGTTGATAAATCCAGTGACACTTCATTGGAGAAAATTGATTTCATTTCCAGCAGGTATCAATTATAATGACTTCTTGGTTCAGAGTGGGAATGTCTGACCGCTTTCCTGTGTCAGTTTCTCAGGTTTTAAGTTCATACACTATCCCTATGTGAGGGTTAATGGGTGATCTTGGTTGTGGTAGTATTTCTATTATGAACTTGAGTGTCCTTGTGTTTGATATATAAATGCTTAGAATTGTATTATATTTTGGTGGATTTTTCTTTTAATGAGTATGTAATGTCCTTCCCTGTCTCTTAGGATTGATTACTTTTTATTTGAAGTCTGTTTTGTTAGATGTTAAAATGGCTATACTGACTTGCTTCTTGGTTCCATTTGCTTGAAATATATGTTTCTACTATTTTACCCTGAGGTAATACCTACCCTTGATGGTGTTATGTGTTTCTTCGATGTAGTAAAAAGATGGATCTTGTTTTCTAACCCAGTCTGTTAGTCTTTGTCTTTTTATTTGGAAATAGAAACTGTTAACATCGAGACATACTGATGAGCAGTACTTGCTGATTGTGTTATTTTGTTATAGTTTTTAAAGATTATTTATTTATTATTATACAGCATTCTGCCTGCATGTATGCCTGCAGTCTAGAAACGGGCACCAGAAATCGTTACAGATGGTTGTGAGCCACCGTGTGGTTTCTGGGAATTGAAGTCAAGACCTCTGGAAGAGCAGCCAGTACTTGCAACCTCTGAGCCATCTCTCCAGTCCAATTGTTTTAATTTTTCCACCTCATTTTATTAACTGTTTCTGGAATTATTTATTCTTTTATCTTCTTGAGCACAGATTTTCTTTTATTTTGTTAAAAATATTATCTGCTTTGACCTGAGTTCCTTCTGCTTCCTCTATTCCTATTATTTGTAGATTTAGTCCTTTTTTATAGTATCCCAGATTTCTTGGATGTTTTCTGTCTAGTTTTTTTAGATTTATGATTTTTCTTTAATGAGGTATGCATTCATTCTGTCTTGTATTAAATAATCTGAGATTCTCTCTTCCATGTTTTGTTCTCTGTTGGTGAGGATTTTATTTTAATTCTTAAATTTTTTTATTCTTAATTTTATTCTAGTTTGAGTATTCCTCAGTGATTCTATTTCTTCATTAAATTTTACTTTTGTGTCTTAGATTGTTTTCAGTATTATATTCAACTGTTTGTGTTTTCAGTTGTCATTAAGGCTTTATTCATTTCCTCTTTAACATCTTTGAACATGTTTATAACTTCTATTTTGAAGTCCATGCCTTGTTCTCTGGGTAAATTGCTTTTCATAAGAGGCAGAAGTGATAGTTTACAATAGGGTCTCTGGCTTCTGGAGAAGGCACATTGTCTTGATTGTTTATGTTTGTATTTTTGCAGTGTGATCTTGAATTATGCATCTGGAGTTATGGTATTGGAGGTGTTGTTTGGTGTATATATCTGATCTCATCTTTGTTGAGTGTATGTTCCATTCTTTGGTTGCCTTGCCCAGTCTGCATCCTAGCCAAGTGTGATGGCTATGGGGTCCCTAGTAGATGGCTGTTCTGCAAGTTGGTGAGGAGTGACAAAGAAACTAAAGGAGGCTAGAAGGAAAGCTTGAGAGAAGCCATGGAGAAAGACTAGGTGAACCCTAGGTCCGCACCAAGAAGACAAGTTTCAAGAGGAGAGAAGGCTAGAAGGATGGCCTCATCAGGCAGGATGCAAAGTACTAAGGGTAAGTCTGGAGAGATTAGAATGAAAGACAGGAAGGAAGATGAAGGTCACCCATCTGAGTGTGGCACAGTGTGGCAGCTGTGGGTCCCTGGTGGAAAGAGAGACTCTTTACCACTGAGTCATCCCAATGGCCCTGACAAACAGTACTTTTAATGATGTATCAACTCTAAGCTTATAGATTTTTCAATTTTGTTGAAAATTAAGTATTAGAACTGTGTGGCTTAAGAAATAAACCTTCACCTGTTCTTTGTAACATTTATTTTCTACATTTCCAATAGTATATTAAAGGCATTGCTATATAACTACCAGTTTTACTTGTTAGACTTTCTCTCAACAGGCATTCTGTTTACCCTGATATACTGAGGAAGGTTTTCAAATTCTTTTCATTAATTATGTATCATCACAATATCATTACAACTTTTATTTCAAGCAATGTTTAAATTATGTTTTCATTTTTTAAGAAAAATAGGAACTGAGACAGGAAGTGGTGCTGCACACCTTTAATCCCAGCACTTGGCAGACAGAGCCAGGTGGATCTCTGTGAGTTTGAAGCCAGCCTCAACTATAGAGTGACTTCCAGGACAGCCAGAGATACACAGAGAAACCCTGTATCAAAAATAAACAAAACAAAATAAAGTTGGGATCTGAAGCTTTAACTCATTCAAGTTACAAAAAAATATCAGCCAAATAATCTATATAGGAAAGCCTGGCCTCAAATGCAAGATATTCTCATTTGTCTCATTGTCAAAGCTACATCACATGCACTAGAATTTCTCTATGTATCTTGGGTTTCTCAGAGCATGGCACTTTCAGGGTAGTTACTCTAAGAAGAGTGGCATTCTTTCATGATCCCAGAACCAGGAACTGCTCGCTTGACCCAGAACAAACATGGCATCACTAGTTTTATTGATGATAGCAATTTCAAGGACTACTCAGATTCAAATGGGGAAAACAAATTCTCTCTCTCAGTGAGAAGTTCCAAGATCACATTCAGAAAATGTCCAGCTTCAAAAAAAAGAACACCACTGAAAATCACTTTTGAAAAATGTAATCTTGCCACAGCCAATTTCTGAAAGTGAGGAACAAATGTGGGCAGTAGATTCTGGGTTTCACAGGTTCTTCAAATCTCTATTTATCGTCTGTCCCCATATGATTAGTGGGCCACAATAACTCCCTGGGTTATTAAGAATAAGGATTATCTTGGAGCCCGTATGCAATAATCCCCCTAAGATATATGTTTCTCCTTTCCCAGTAACCTCATTTAATGATAACCCATAGAGTCTTGCTGTAAACTCTCACTGATGAAAGTGAGAAAGACAACTGAAGAAGCGTTTGCAGGGTTGTTTCTTACACTACAGAGCCTCCCCTTCATTCACTTACTGTGAAGAATAGCATTTTCACTAAAGACAAGATTTACCTGTCAAAAAACTCCAGTAATCTAGATCTAGTATCATGGGCCTCTGGGCATAGTCCCCTATTAACACACAACTTTATGCTGCAAAGTGGCCATTCCTAGTTCAGTTATTACGTACCAGAAATATTGAAACTGCTGCTTTGACCTAATTAATTTGCTAAAACTTAGTAACAGCATATCCCAAGCTGCAAATGGAGTGGCTATGCAGCCAGTTAAAATTCATGGGTTACATAGATAATTGTAGCTACCACCCCTCATCAAAGAAGCTTTACTTTGCAGCAAATGAGGACCATCACAGACAACCACAGCTGAAAACAATACAAAAAAGATATGGGAAGCCCAGCCTCATCACCCTCACATATCCTTCATCTATGGCTCAAAGAACATGTCTGAAGAGGAAGGGGAAAGAATGTAAGAACCAGAATACCAGGAAGTCTGCTGTGAGACACTCTCCCCTAGAAATGGCTGCATAAACAAGAACAGAACAATGACAATATCAATGGACATATTAACATGGAAGAGGGGAAATGTTCAGAGTACACACCTTAGACAAAAAAATAGGCAGATATTGACTGCTGGGAGAAAGAGAATTAGCCTCTCCCAGGGAGAGTCATTAATTGGTCATTAATTGGTTGTGTGCTCAGCCTTGAAACCATATATACATACAAACAACAAAAAAAGAGACTCAGCAGAACGTGTGTGTGTGTGTGTGTGTGTGTGTGTGTGTGTGTGTGTGTATTCATATGTATGTGACAAATACAGTCAAAGAAAAAGAGACTTTAGTTTAATGGGGGCATGGAAGGGGTTTGAAAAAGAGTAACTGAGAAGGGCTAGAAGAAAGAAAAGGGAAGTGATGTAATCCTATTTCAGTTAAAACACTTCTTAAAAAGAAAAGAAAAATTCACAGGTTATAGTAGTGAATAATAAGAGGAAAATGTATCCTGTGGTACAGTTAAATCTGTTGTATTCAATATGTATTTTAAATTTATAGGTGTGAAACTACCTCCTATCTTTCCTATGGTTCCTTCTCCCCCTATACCACTGAAAATGGAAGGCACTCACCTGAAAAGCCTTGCTTTGCCGTCCTGTGACCTTGGCACTTCCCAGGGCTTCACATAACAGTCTACTCAACCACATTTCCATTGCTGATTATTTCATTTCTGAAGTCCTTTATGGCATTATTACCTCACTTGCTGTTTACACCACAGAGCCTCTCAGGCTGCCATTTGGCTCTTTTCCCACTTGCATGGATTACAGTGTTCAAGTCTTCTTGCACTTCCCTTCTTTCCATCAATGTATAAAAGGATATTTTCATATTGAACTGATACTTTGAGCTCCAAATTGTGTACAGTTTTGTAATGACTTACACAAATAAGAGTGAAGGGCAGGAGGATATTTTATTCCTAATTTCAAATCATCCTAATAGATGAAAACATGCTGCTTTTATAGGAAGGAAACATTTGTGTCTCCTCAACAGTGTGTCTAGTGACACATTCACTTAAAATAAAAACCTTCATAGCGGTTATAAGTCTGTATATTAGTTACATATACGAGCTCAAAACATTCTATAATATTATCTTTGAATGTATATGACCATAGATGATAGTCACTTCCATGATTTTATCTCTGCATTATGAAGATGAAAATGTAGTTTGGAAAACATACAAGACAGAAAAGGGCATTGGTGAAATTTGGAGATGTAGGATGTTCTGTAAAAGTTCTAGTTTTTAAAATTGCTTTCATCCTCGAAACAATTTCAAAATGGACACCTATGGGAATAAAGTCTTGAGTGTGCCATTTCCCTGGCCAGCAGGTGTTATGCCCCTCAAGAATTCTTAACAGGAAGATAGAAGGAATGATTTGCTTTGGTTTACTTCCTGAACAGAAGTGCACAAAGTGCTCCTAGTATATATTTAGCTAGTTACATCTGAGTGAAAAATGTGTTTGACTAGAATGCAATAAGAACCTTTTCAGTCCATAGTGCATAGATGTCAAATTGAGCTTTGTGGCTCCATCACAGATGATCCAGCCACAGATGACAGCTACCAACCTGTCAGCATGCGCATGGTTTGTATAAGGAGCATTCCCAGTTCTGCAGAGTGCACTTGGCCCCACATGAAAGAAAGGTGACTCTCAATCAAAGGGTTGGAGTTGGTGTGTAAACACCTTCCTTCTTGATTTCTCAGATGGACCCTTTCAAAAGCTATTGATAGAGCTGCAGGTAAAGTTGTGAGAACATCCACAGCCATTTTTAAGTGATTGTTGCTCTTTTCTGCCAGCACAGGTTCCATGAGCTGAGAGTCACCTCTGCTCTTCACTGGCCCACCCGGTGCTGAGAGCTGCTTGGCAGAGGACTGCTCCGTGCTCATTGCACTGGAGTAAAGAGCACAAATAAAGGATTAAGAACAGACTGGTGCCTGAGTCACCCCTGGGCAGTTCCAGGTCACATGTGCCTCTAAACTATGTGACATTTAGATGTCCCAGGTCACCCCAAGACAGATTATCCTCTAGTCCTCTCTTGGCTTCACGACCTGTACTTGGAAGCTCTCAGGAATCCTCCTTATCCTCCAGGAGAAAAATAGATGATGAGTGTTCAATGGTGCACAAAACAGACAGGCTTTCCTGCTCTCCTACACTGAAAAGAAGCTACTGCAGCTTGGTTAATGAGCCAAAACCCTGGCTCTAGGACCAAGTCATTCTCTCTCCTTCTCACCTTTCCCATCTCATTCTTCCTTCCCTCTTCTCCATTCCTTCCCCACATCTTTTTTCTTTTTCTTTCTTTCTCTAATACTTTCTGTCTTTAGCAGGGACTCACAGTGTAGTCCTGGCTGGACTAGAATTTATTATTTAGATAAGGCTGCCTTAGTACATAGAGCAATCTGTCTGCCTCTGCCTTCCCAATACTGAGACTACAGGCATAGCTACCACATGCAACTTGCTTTTTTCTTACTGCCTCTTTCTTCTTCAGCAAGAAAAATTCAACTTTAAAAAAGCTAGTGTTCTTTTAACATGTCATTGCTGCTGTTTCTCAGTCATTCTTCAAAGTTACTGCCTCCCTGTGACACAACTACATTGTGTCTGGACATCCATTGGTGGGGTTCCTATCGCACAAGTAATCAGAGATGGCATCAGACATCCAAAGGAAGAGTCTTCTGTCCCAAGCCTCTGGTTTCCAGAATCCTAGCTTGTGATTTTAGCTGATTCACTGGGATCAAAAGTTGGCAAATTACCATAATATCCAAGGACCAGAGACTGTTACATAATCATCCTTTGGTGGAGACAATGAGGTCATATGTTTGCCCATCTAACTGCTGATCAGGGACATGTTTGATTGCAAATAATTTGCTCACTGGCCCACAACTTAATTACTGAGTGTCTGAATCAACAAAGCTTTTAGATGTAGGTCTTGCCTAATGGTGCATTTGTTAGAGATCATTGCCTTCATTTGGCCTCTAAATGAAAGGTCTGGGGGATATGACGGACCACTGCCAACACTGTTCTCAATGACCTCATATTGGAAAATATGCCAATTCCCAGAGTTTATTCTCTAGTCAGTAATGGGCTTTATTGTTTGTATCCAGGGCCAAATATAATGAATACCTCAGAGTGTCAGATATTGGTAAAACCTCTTGTGGATGCACAATTTCTGGAGAAATTAGTGATACTCAGCCTAGAGGAAATGATTCCCATGCACAAGCTGGCAAAGAAAACATGTAAAGAAACGTCTAGCAGGCATGTGCAATCTTTGGGCATTTTTATACAATGTTGCCATCTCCAGAATTGAGAACCATATAATCAAATCATGCTCATACATAAAAAATGCTTTAAGTTTATGATTTTGTATTAGCCTGCATTCGTAGCTATCCTAGAGTACATGTGACCTGTCAGTCATGAGTTAAATATCTCTGGGAGAAAATAAACAAAAGAGGAGCTTATGGGTGGGCAACCATGCAGTAGGAGAGGACCTAGCTCTAGATCAAGGAGTCCAGTGGTCCTCCTACTTTGGGTAATTTCTTCTGGTTAAGTGTGCCCATGAAAACTCTACCCATAGACATGTAAATAGTGATAATGAGGTGCCTTCCTCCTGCACCACCGTTATCATAGCCCTAATGCCTTGTAATGAATTCAAGACTTGGAAAAACATTACTTTTATTATTAATAGTAGTAGTATCATTATTATTTTCCCTTTTCAAGACAGGGTTTCTTTGTGTAGCCCCAGCTGTCCTGGAACTTACTCTGTAGACTACGCTGGACTTGAACTAACATAGATCCTCCTGCCTCTGCCTCCTGAGTTCTGGGATCAAAGGTGTGTGCCACTACTGTCCAGAGGAAAAACATTAAGTTCGAGAGTTGAGATTTGATTTTGGTGTTCTGATTGTTCAAGGTTTAAAGATTGTTGGTATATATAGTCTTGTTATTTTATCACTAGAGACCACTATGTTATTTCCTATTTCTTCAGCTGCATCTTTAAATAAACACAGCAAGCTATATTTTAAAAATTACAATAAAGTTGAGTTCACTTATACATTTTTTAGAATACTATACAAAAGCCTCATTTCCAATAATAAGCAGAAGCTCCTAGGTCTTGCTGAGTGCCTGGCCTTCTAGAAGTTTCGATGTGTCCCTTAGCATCTTCATCTTCTGATGCTCATTACCTCCCACCCGATGCAGGAAAACACAATCTGAGCCCAAGAATCATTATGTGTGGCCAGATCCCAAACACAGCAGAAAACAAAGCAAACTAAAAAGTCAGTCCAGAGTGAAGCCTGGTTGCATTTTGCTGAGTTTCTATCTAAAGCTTGCCATTATAGATAGGTGGCTTGTATAAGAGCATGGATGGCATATTAGTGTGTTCTACAATGCTATTGAAAAGAATTTCTCAACACACTGTCCTGTCTAGAGCAGTAAAAATGAGCAAATACCTTGATAAGTCAGGGTAGAAAGACAGGGCAAATTATGGGGACCCAAAGAGAAAAACGAGCCTCTCACCCCCATGTCTAGTTTAAAGACTGTCATTAACCAAGAAGCAAGAACTATGACACCATTTGTTATGAAGGCTGCCAAGCCAGAGTCAATAGAGGTACTGTATATTGAAATAGCAGTAAACCAGGCTTAAGGTAGAAATGAATAAAATCTTGGGTACGGTCTCATTCCTTTTTCCAGACACTAAGACCTTTGTTTACTTTCATGAATCCCTGAGATCTAGATGGTTACCTTATTAATTGCAAGCCTATCAAGTGCCGATTGTAGCCATCCTAAGTTTTCGTTTAGGTTCCTTAGCAATAATTGAAGACAATTGCTTCAAATGCTCCCAACACCCTAATATGACTATTTTAAAACTGAGATGAAGTATGACTATCTTACAGAAGATCATTCCATGTTCTTGAGTATGCTTTCGCTGGCTTCCTGAGTGCCTCCTCATATGAAATCCCATGTTAAATACCTTTAAAAAGAATGCCAACTCTGTTTCATACTGGCTAGTCTTCAAATTTTTTGCTTTGTTAAAACCACAAATCCTGGTTTGGCCTGAATTGAGGTCCCTAAAAGATGAAGGGAACTCTCCACGCTGCTACATATGACAGAGTGGAGCTGTGTCTCCTTTCCTGTCTCTCTAGACAATCAGAAGCAAGAATAGCTGCCAGAGAAGTGTAGATCCTCTATATTCCTAGAGCCCATCAGCCACCCACACAACACAACTGGACAGAACCTGCCCACGCCCACCCTACCCATCTGAACTCAAGATCCTATTTGCAAAAGAGATTTCAGAGTGCAGGCCTGCAGGTGCTTGGCAGCTCATCTGCAGGCATTTGAAGCCCAAGGGGAAAGTCTCTTCCCTCTGGAATCTGCATCTTAATCCATTTTCTCAGAGCCCTTAGAGCTAGTTATAAAAAGAGCCTTATTAGCAGGTAGTGTGGTTTCTCTAGTCAGTCATGTCCAGAATTATTTTGTTCAGAAGTCAAATGTTAACAGATTGATCTTTTTCTTTTAATAAACAAGCACAGAAGTGAGGGTTGTGAGATCCAGAGCATTCCAGAGTCTGAAAACAATTGCTTAATTGAGGTGTTTTTTTTTTTTTTCTGAAGAACTCCTTTAGGTGATAATGCTGTTAAGGCTGCAATCTTACTTCATGAATGAATCCCCTGGTTTACAATCAGCATGGGATTTTTTGTGGGGATTTTTGTTTTGGTTTGGTTTGACAGTGTGATTTGCTTTCGTACAGGAGCTAAATAAATTTGGTCATTTGCTCAGAGAGAGAGAAAAAAAGAACTCTGTTCTTCAGCTCCATGGGTTTCTTAGCCTGACAACATGCTGGTGACTTGCAGTCTCCTCTACTGAATGTTCCATGTGTGCATTGCTGAATGAATACATGATTGTGTCTGAATGTTATAATATATCCCCTCCTTCAAAGGAGCACAGAAATTTCATTAATGGCATGTGAGTCAAAGAACAGCAAAGGGCCACATTGATGCATGCATTCAGCATCAGGTTAAAGTCCCAAGGGGGCACCAATTAGCAAGTTAAATGCAGTTTCTATTTCAAACTAGATTACAAAGCAATGGGATAATGCCACAGGCCTTTAAAGGGAACGCATTTTAATTGATCAACCTGTAGTCCTTGAATCCAAATGAGCCCTCTTCTCATTCCCAAAGGGGAATCCCTAATTCTAGGCCAGCTTAAGAATGTAGGAGAGTATATTTCACAGGATGGCACATTCAAATTAGTAATGTTCTTTCCATGGGCCTAATCATAATGGGAGGCTTTTTGTAAATCCTCTAACTGCTCCTGTTAAAAACAGAGGGATTCATTTGGGTAATTGTCACCCACCCCCATCCCCACCCCCATGCCCTGGGCTTTGCTACTAAAATAACACTGTCAGGTATTCAGGAAGTAACCTTGGAAACAAAGATAATTACCTTCCAGTCTTCACTCTCAAAATGTAAAGATCATACAAAATGAGTGGTGGGAACAACTTATATTTTTGCCAGTTACTGTTCCACAAAGAGAATTACCAAGTGTCCCTTGAAGTCCTGGGTTCAGTCTCAAGCACCATAGGGAGGAAAGGGGCAAGTGGGGGGGGGTGTTTGAAGCAAGGTGCTCATGTGGATGAATTTGGTTCCTGGGAACATCGTGAACAGCCAGGATGTGGGTAATGCTATATTCAGATTCAAGTGGAAATTATACCAGTGCAGACGAGTACTAACAACTGGGCATGGTGCCTCATGCATTACTGAACACAGTGCTGTTTCCAGTTTCCTTTTTCTCCTACAAAATCTTCAACTACTTGAACCTTGTTTATCTTTCATGGAAAGGGCTTAAAAATGATGTGTTTTTCTTATAAATACTTCACATGAATAGGCCTAATTCAACATGACATATAGGACTTCTGTTTTAAGATGGGGGTCTCTACGTTGTTCAGGGTAGTAATGAACTACCGGGCTCCCAGCAATCCTCCTGCCTCAGTCTCCCAAGTGGCTGAGACTACAGGTACAAGCCACCCTATCAGGTTAGTGTATAGGTGGGAGTCATGTTTGTTTGTTTTGCTAGGGCCCATGCCAATAGACAAATGCTCTACCACTGGGCCACATACACAGCTCAAGATGAATATTTAAACTACTTAGTGTGAAATATGTGAATTTTGAAAATAAAAACTTCACTGAAAGCAAAGATTCTTCTTTTCCTATATTATAGTATATTCACTGTCCAATGACTAATTCAATATGGAACTTTCCATATCATAAAGTTAGCGAATTTGAGCCTTAACAAAATAACATACATATTAAATTCAAAGCTCTCTTAAATCCATTGAGCTTGTCTCATAGCTTTACTCTGTATTATGCTGCAAATGTGCCTTGAGAGACTTATTAAAATGTGAAGACAGTTTTTATAACATCAAACTAGACCTTCATTTTGAACCGGAACATGATAATCTATATTTAAACAAAGTGAGCACTGAGGTAAATGTTATAGCCCTATCCATCCATACAGAGAGGAAGGAGTGAGACACCCTGAGAATGACAGTCCCATATTATTTAGAGCCTGTTGTGCTCACAGAATATAGGCTGGCATAGTATGATTGATGTTCCCCACCCAGAGCGTGTATCCTAGATGTAGATGAACAAGATAGACCGCAGTCTGGCAAAATACCTGGAAGCCCAAGTAGGTAGAAGCCAACTAGGTAACAAGCAATATTTCAGAAAGCAACCTCTGTGGAATGGAAATGCAAGACAGTCTTTTCTACTCATGACATTCAGAAGTACGTTGGACTTTTGACAAAGATTTCCTGTGGAGTCACTATAAAAACTGTTTAGCTCCAGAAATAATGCTAGGTCTGTTCTTACCAGGTAGGGTGCCATACTTGAGTTTCACTTATTTTTGTGTTTGATTATCTGGACCCTAACTATGAAGTTACTCACATGCTTCATGTTAGATTATAGTAGTATTAAGCATTAATTAAATTTGTCCTGTCTCTCTCTCTCAACAGGGACTTGATATGTAGCACAGGATGGCTTTGATCTAGTGATTATGCTGCCCTCAGCCAGCGTATTGACACTGCAGGTCTGTGTCTAGATGAGCCTCCATCTTGGCAGGATATATATTTTGCCTCCTTTGTACAGCTATCATTTGATAAAGCCCTCTCTTCTGATCTCATCATTCAGCGTTACTTTCCTGGGTATTAAAATGAACTCTGTTCCATCTCAACTATGAGATTTCTGAGCCTCCATGGAACTAAAATTCATTCACCATCCATGTCATCCTCAGATGGAAAGTAACAGCAATACAAAATTATTCATGCAATATTTAAGCTCATATGCCATGATCAGCCAGCCATAGTGTTTCCCATGGTACCTAATAATTCAGAAATCTCCACTTAGGCAATATGGAATTTGACTGTCTCATACATCATATTTCTCTTCACTTTAGGGAACATGTAGCTATCTGAAGGCATGAAAATTAATTTAGTCTAGATTCATATTTTACATGTACTCAAATATTTATTTGAACTCATAAAAAGTTAATTGAAGTAATTTAAAATGTGAAGAACTAAAAGACCTCTCAAATATTGACCAAAAGACTGTGGGAAGTAACTTAAAGAACTTAACATCAAAATCACTGCAGGCACATCACCATACCCCCTCCATACAATCACATCTCTCCTCAAAACCACACTCCCCAGCTGGTGAATTCATGGACTGATTTGCTCTGCAAGGTGCCAAAATGTAGCTATAGTGAGAAATATAACCAACTAGAAGGAAGAAATATAAATGTACAAACAGGATTTTTTTTTGCTAGAGTCATGGACATTCAGGAGGTTCATAATCGTCATACAAATATACGCATTTTTTAAAGGAGAATGTTTATTTTAATTCATTGTTTCTCCTTTAACTCCACTTCAGCTCTGCAAAAGAAAAAGCAAACATATCATTAGGTTCTTTCCATCCTTAATTTTATTAAGATATGACTAACAAACAGAAACTGTATATGTACAATTTGATGTGATGTTTTGATATATGCATACACCATGAAGTGATTAAATCAAATTAATTAGCATCCATAACAACTCAGGTATTTTTTCTTCATGGTTAGAACACTGACAATCTACTCTCAACAGTTTTCTAATATGTACTACATTTTTAACAGTAGTCACCATACTGGACAACATTCCTGCCATGTTACTGACATTTTGTGCCTTCTCAGCATTTTCACATTCCTTCAGCCTCCAGAAACTATTTTACTTTCTGCTTCTGCAAACTTGATATTTACATTTCACATACAAGTGAGGTCATACAGTATCTTTCTTTCTCTATCTTCATTTAATGAATGCAATGTCCTCTAATCTCATTGTTTGTGAGATTTTGTTTGTTTGTTTGTTTGTTTTTCAAGAAAGGGTTTCTCTGTATTGCTTTGGAAGTTGTCTTGAAACTTGCTCTGTAGACCAGGCTGGCCTCGAACTCACAGAGATCTGCCTGCCTTTGCTTCCCCAGTGCTGGGATTAAAGGTGTGAGCTACCAACGCCCGGCTTCTTGATATTTTATGGACTGCTTATATATCAATATGATTAGCACAAGTCAAATGAGGTTTAAGACCCCATTTTTACTTAAAATGCACCTTTTAATTCTACATATGTAATGTGAACTGTGAACTAAAGTTATAGTATAACCATCAACTTTGGTTCTAATGATTTAAGTAATTATGGAGTAAATTAGGATGGTGTCCCTCTAAAGAATTAAAAATGTATGCTGAATTTAAAAGTATGACTTGGCAAAACCTAGTCTGGTACAAATTTGCATTCATGACACTAATTCAGCCCTTTTTCTATCCATTTCTACTTCCATGTAACTATAGTTTCCCACCATTGTAGGTAGAATATAAATTCTAATGCCTGAGTTTGGACATGTGATTTTCTTTGGTCAAGGAAATGAAACACAAGTGTCTTTAAAAGTATCACATGCTCAGGAGGGAGGGAGGAAGAGAGGGAGAGGGAACTGGGATCGATATGTAAAATAAGAAAAATAAATAAATAAATAAATAAATAAATAAATAAATAAATAAATAAACAAACAGAAAATGTATCACATGCTTTTGCTTGCTTAATTGTTCTTCTGCTATTGACATGAGTATGCCCACACAAGCCTTTTGACCCCCAAGAATAAGAAACTTTTAGCAAAGAGCTAAAAGACCTGAAGACTCCTAAGTAAGTACAGCCAAGATAAGCTAAACACAAAACACATGAGCCACAATGAAAACATCTTTTGTTTTCATCATTGGATTTGGGAGCTATTCATTATGTAGCAATAGCTAATAACATGGTGCCATTTCTTTCCAAAGCTCTTCCCCAGCAAGTCTCAAACATTATTGATACATTTGTTTTCCATTGGTCTTTAGTGAAATTCTTTGTGTGTTTTACTTATGTAAAGGGAACAAATTATTTCTAAGTAGAATGAATACCTTTTTATTACCAATGACTGGATTAAAAAAATGCAGGCAAAGGTGATGTGTCTGCTGGGGCAAAAGCTGAGGCTTGGTTCTCTCCACAGCCCTTAATTTCTTCTCTACTTAAAAAGTTGGCAAGCCATACTATGTTTTCCCATCATTCTTGTAGCTAGTGGGAGTCTAAGAACCCAGATATGGCCTGTGAGCCATGAGAAGTATACAGCTGACATATTTTAGAAAGATTTGCTTCCCTGTGTGCATCTGTAGATCTCACAGAGCCCTACATGGCTCTGAACATTTGTAGTATGGCCATGATGTAGGCTGCGTTGTTCTCCTTGCTGAGATAAAATGCAGAGAGCTTCTAAGAGCAAAGTGATTTGCTCAAAGCCTCATATCTTCTAAATAGAAAAAAAAATGGATTTTAACTTAGGTGTCCTGACCCTGAGGCTCATTCCAGTCTACTAACAAGGATGATTTGGATGGTTCTTTGAACTGGAGGGGAAAGCAGGGAGCCTTAATGGTTGTAAAATGAAATGACTTCACGAATTTATGTAGAGTTTTATTTTTGTATTATAGTAAGAACACAGCACAAGATCTACTCTTAATAAACATTGAATATAAAATATGTTATTGTTGACATAGGTAAAATATAAAGTAGATTCTTACAGATAATTCATCTGGTTTAACTGAAATTTTATGTCCATTGATGTGTAATCCCTTGTTTTTCTTCCTCCCACCAGCCCCTAGCAAGAATCTTTGCTTTTATGAGTTTAGTTAGGTACATCATATAAATGAGATCATGTAGTATACATCTTTCTGTAAGAAGTATGTTTCAGTTTGCAAAATGCTGCCTGGTTCATCCATAAACTACAGTGCAGCCTTCCCTTGTATATTAAGTACATGTTATTTATCCATTTCACTGTTATATATTTAAGGGAGTTTTTTTCAAGCAATTTTCAAAAGTCTCCAAGAGGAAGTAAGATGCCTGTCCTGGGTTTCTAGATGAGATGTAGATTACTGACTGGCAGTCTCTCAGTCTCACACTGACCACCATGCCAGTCCTATGTGTAGCCATTCTCTCTCATACTTCTTCTGAGTTCACTGAGGCACATATACACTACTTCTGCAACATGGCAAGGCTTCTTTCCCTTTTCTTCCAAATTTAGACTGAAACCTCACCTCTCCATGCTTCTCTCCATGTGACCTCTGAATGGTGTATGTCTGCTTATGTGCATCATCTCCTTCCCCTTACATTGTTCACTATAACTCTCCCGCCATGGGCTATGACTTTCTGAAGGGCATGCATATGCCCGATCCATTTCCATTTCCATACTATTGCCTATCAACTGCACGTGACACAGGAACCCCAGAACTGATTAGGACCACTGGAAAAATGATAACTGAATTGGAGTTACAGATAACCTCACATTCTTCAATGTGAGCCAGCAGGAATGAGCAAGGAGTCATAGATTCAATAAACCCAGACTGATGATTTGATGTGCTATGCCCCCCCGTGCTGTCAATTCTTCTCTAGACCCCAGACAAAGTCCAATCACAACTAGAGAGTATTATATTCAATTTATTGCAGAGAGTGCTCTGCTGGGTGACATATGGCCAGCTTTTTTGGCTAAGTGAGAGGTCCATGACAAGCTGACCTTGAAGCTAAGACATTCCTTGGACTTCTCTGAACAACATAAAAGGGGTGATGATCCATAGCAAATTGTCACTGAGGCATATTCTGTGAAGTATGATTTCTCTCTGATAAATGTCCAGACAGTGAAGCACTGTCTGCAAACCAGAAATGGTACCATTTATATGACAGGCTCGATATGAACTCTGATCGCTAGGCATCTTCCCAACTAGATGAAATTGTGGCTTTCCTGAGAAATATTATTTCAGCAGCACTAGTCTTAAAGGAAGTAAGCTCCTTCCCCTCAGCCACTGCCTATGAGCCAAAGCAGTCTGCAAAATTCTGGTTAAAGAGGGGGATACTGGGTCTGTGCCACAATCCCATACTTCACATGGGAGAAGACAAAGAGCTGAAGGTGATGGTCCCAGTTTTGATTACTTATTATGGGCTAGGCTCTCTCTCTCTCTCTCTCTCTCTCTCTCTCTCTCTCTCTCTCTCTCTCTCTCTCTCTCTCTCTCTCTCTCTCTCAATATATATGTATATATATTGAGCCTGGTTGTTCCTGTAGGAGCCAGGCAGGAAGTAATAGATAGGACAGTGGAAATACCCCAGTTGTCTTATAGATCATCCTGTAGCCCACCCAGCTCCCTTTCCCACAGAATTTAAGATGGCCCAATGAGCATAGGCACAGAAGTCTGCTCATGGATAAGGTCAACATAAATTTCCCTGAACTACAAAGTCTCAGAGGAGTAGAGTCTGCATCGCTGGTCTCATGGGACTCATTGCATACTGAGAATACCTAGCTGATATAAGAATACAAAAAGTCAGGAGTCCAGAGACAAGGCTATCTTCTCTGAGTCAGGGCTCTGATTTAGAAATGTAATCAATGGGAAGCTACCCAGAGCTAAAATTGCCCATGCTGTAAAGCACACTTGTTTGTCAGGGTGTTGGAATGCAAGTGTGTTGGGCAATCACCAGGGTCACGATGCTTCGCCACCTAGAAAACAGTTGCCAGTACCTCTGCTGTGTCCTAGCCTCATGAAGGGAAGGTGAAATACCCTGCTGAAAATTCACTTGACAATTACCCAACACTTTTTTTCTCTACTGAAATTTAAAAGCCAGAAGCCCATCCTCCAATTTCCCTTTGGCCAAGGCACATTTTGACTGCTGCAAAAAATATACCAAATACCTCCCTGGTGTCCCTCTAAGTCCAGGCTGAGGATCATGTGATGTTTATGCCTCACCATGACCCATTTATAGCTGTCTTACTCATAGTCACTGTGGTCCCACATACATCATACGGGAAATGGAGTCCACTCAACACTTGTCTGCATTTGTTCCTTTAACCACACACTCTGCAGGTGGTGCAACAATTACTCCCTCCTATGTGGTGCCAAATCATACAGCTATAAACACAGTGGCACTCAAAGACAGGCAATGCCTTGTGCTCCAGTTTCATTTGCAAGGGCCAAGCGTACACTCAGAGCACACTGATGCGAGTCTTGAAGCTCATTAGGGGTTAGCAGATTAAGGCAAGGTGCTGGCATCTGTGGGGCCTTCTAGAGTTTGCAAGGCACATTCACACATATTGTCCTATGTCGTCATCATGATCACACTATGAGGTTGGCCGCACAAGCTACAACAGCATGTAAGAAAAAAATCACAGACCCACATAAAGAGAAGTCATGTGCCACTTTCAAGTAAATCTAGGCAACCCCAAACCCAGGAATTTTTTCAAATCTGAAAGACTTATAAAGTCAATTAAACAAAACTCTAAGTCAAATATTACAAGTATTTTACTAAAGTATGTGACAAAACACTTCTCTAGCAAAGCAGAGCTCAGTAGTAAGTTGAGGGGACTACTATCTCAACAAAGATTTTTCCAAAGATGAAGAAATCCTTGCATCTTGTATATGTTTTAACATCCTAGGCCTAGAGTCAAAGGTGTTTATATCAAAAATACCCAGAATGTTCCTACAGCTACCAAGCAATGATCTGTGGTAATCATGGGCTCTAGAAAAATCCAAATGGACACCCCATGTCTTGACACATAATTAATGGAAATTTTTTTTAAAAAAAAATCAGGCATCTCTGCCTTTTTTCAGTGGTGCCTGGGTAAAATCCATATTGCCCTAGAGATCACCCTAACTCGAATTGACTGCACAGTAATAATGATCAGAAGGAGCTGTCAAAATTCTCATCATTCAAATAGGAAGTATGGCTGTAAGGCAGCCAAGCTGGGGGAAATTTAAATAAAAGAATGGTTGAGTTATATCTAGTTAATAGCTGAGAGTTCTTTCCCCTACACCAAATTATTTTTCAGCCATTTGATAAAATGGGAGTAAGCAATCTGTAAAGATTGTACAGGTTGTTGTCCATTCTTCAGT
The DNA here is from genome assembly GCA_030556225.1 of Cricetiscus sungorus. Classification (NCBI taxonomy): domain Eukaryota; kingdom Metazoa; phylum Chordata; class Mammalia; order Rodentia; family Cricetidae; genus Cricetiscus; species Cricetiscus sungorus. Next base: position 3,352,023 of record JANBXA010000405.1, on the reverse strand, counting down.
GTAGCACTGAATAACAGACACAAAGACATGCATATGCATGTGTGGATAACAGATACAAAGAAATATAACCGTAGGTACCAACATATGACTAAAGGGACTGGAAAGATGGCTTAGTATTAAAAGTTCTTGCTGCCCATCCAGAGGACCTGGGCTCAGTTCTGATAACCTGAGTTGGGTTCCCAGCACCCATACCAGGAAGCCCTCAACTGCCTATTAACTATAGTTCAAGGGGAATCCAATGCCCTCCTCTGGCCTCTGCAGGCATGCGCACACACAAACACACACACACACACACACATACACAAGCAGGAATGCAAATAAATAGAAAATTTAAATCTTTTAAAATTTTGACTTAAATATTCGTGTACTTATTCTAACAAATACCAGTATTTAATGAATAAGTTTATTGCCTTCTCAAAGTTTAGCAGTGTTTTAAAACTGTACAAATAAATAGCAGGTGAATAGTTTGATGGGGCCTTTTAGTTATTTTTTTGTCATAACATCATAACACTTCATCTTTTTCTTGAGGCTAGAGGTTGAACATAGGGCCACACCCAGGATAAACATATGGTCTACCATTAAATTACACCATATCCTGCTTGATGATCCCCAAATCACAGTGATTTGGTTTAAACGTACAATGCTATAAAAATAATTGTTTGGTAAACCTTTTAGGCCTTTGAAAAACATTAAGAAATCAATCCAACAATAGGTCTATTAGGCAAACTGGTACATCCACCTGAGGAAATGTAAGAGATACCGTGATATGATGAACAATAAAAGAAAAAAAACCAATATATACAGTATTGTGAGCTTATATTTTTAACCATAGATTAAGATGTTAGTGGTTTGCTCCCTACTTGCAGGAGATGGTTATATAACCATATATTTCATGAAAAAATACCTTTATTTTTTTTCATGTTGTCATGCATCTTAGACTAACTTGAACTCAGCATGTAGCCAAGAACGGCCTTGAATTTCTGATGCTTCTGCCCAACCTCCCCAGTAAATTTGCACGCCTGGTTTATATGGTGGTGATAACTGAACCAAGGGCTCTACCATCTGTGTTCTAGTCCCCCAGCCCTTTTCTTTATTGGGTTGTCTGTTGAATGTTTTTAAGTGCAAAAATTAACTATCAAGGATTAGAAGGATGATTTGGATGGCCATCTAGAAACTTCAGTCAATGCTTTTATTCTCCACTCACCCTAAATCACTGGGCTACTATTTAAAAAGGTAATTTTTGGCATATCAGGTTGAGGCAGGATTAAACTCCTCCCCCAATGCTTTGTTGATCCCCATGGAAGGCCTTATCCCATCTGAATGGAGACAGAGGAGGAGTGGATGGAGGAGGGGTAGAAGGAAAGTTGGTGGAGAGAATGGTAGGAGAGAAGTGAGGGGAAACAACAGTTGGTATGTAACATAAATAAAAAAATAATGAATAAAAAAGAAAGAAGTTAAACGAAAAAGGTTAATTATGACCTAATCCTAACCTTTGAAGATGTCACAAAAATATTTTTTTACACAGCGTCTCTCCATTGTGTAGCTCTGACTGTCCTGGAACTGGCTATTTAGACCAGGCTGGCCTCGAATTTACAAAGCCTTGAACTCACAGAGATCCACCAGGTTTTAACTTCTGGCTGCTGGGATTAAAGCATGTGCCATTATGCCCAACATCACCAAAATGTTTTAAACTGCATAACCTTAAGAGTTAAAGGGACAAAGCTGGCCAGTGGTGGTGCATGCCTTTAATCCCAGCTCTGGGGAGGCAGAGGCAGGTATCTCTGAGTTGGAGGCCAGCCTGATCTGCAAAGCTACACAGAGAAACCCTGTCTGGAAAAAATAAAACAATAACACACACACAGAGAGAGAGAGAGAGAGAGAGAGAGAGAGAGAGAGAGAGAGAGAGAGAGAGAGAGAGAGTGTTAAAGGGTCATAAAAAGATGTTCATGGAAAGGGAAAGTATAATATCAAAAGGAAATAGGCTATTGTAAATCATTACTAAGTTGTGGGTATTTTTTAAAACTCAAAATGGGATCTCAATGTTGGCTGTACAGTAGAATCACCTGGAGATTTCTTTGTAATCCCATAGCCCAGATTGCTCCTGAGCAATTACATTAGAGTCTCTAGGGGTGCAATTGGTAATTTTCACAGTTTCCCAGGTACTCTGATGTGAAGCCAAGGTTAAGAAGCACAGGTCTAGAAGCGCTCCTCACACTTCAATGTCCAGATGCCCTTGGGATCTTATTAAATTGAAGATTCAGACTTTGTAAAGTCTGGGGATGAAGCTTGAGCCGATCTATGCCCCACCACCTTCCTAGGGGGTGCAGTTGTTCCATGGACCATATGTGGAAAACAAAGGGTCTAAAGAAGTTATTCTCACTAGGGCTTGGCACCGTAGACATATAACAATGTATGAAGACATATTTAATTATTACAACCTGGAGGAAGGGGTGCCAGAGGCATAAGCAAATATCCTTGAGCAATCCTCACAGCAGAGTTCTCTGGCCCCAAAGTTAACAGTATGGAGGAGCAGCAACCCTTATCTAGAGAGAGCTGTTTCTGGTGAAAGAAGATGCTTCTAAACTTGAGCAAGAACAGAGCATTTGGTCTCTGGTGTAATAAAAGCTTTCTTCTGGGAAGCACTGCCAATAAAACCTGGGAGATTTTCTGATAAACTTAATGAGATTAAGAGTCCCTTCAGGGAAATTAGATTTACCTGCTCTGCTAAATTTGCCTTGTAACAGAGTTTAATGATCACTTGTACCTGGGCTCACAATGTTTGCTAGCCCCATTTTTTTTCTTATTCCAAGATTTGAGCACAATTTTTGAAGCCTCTTTAGGAAACTCTGACATAAAACTTTGATTAATGCCTGTAATCAGTGAACCAGAGAAATTGATTCAACACCCTTAGCCCAACCTGCCTCCCAGCTGGGTACCAAGTGAGCTCCTGACTATAGATTTGGTCATGTTTTCTGTGTGCCTATTGTGGAGACCATAGCAAGCCTTCCAATGTGTGCACCTTGGACAAGTTACCTAACTATGTGAGCCCCAACTTTATATTGATAGAAAAATAATAGTATTGAGTTCACACAGTAGATGTAAGGATAGCACATTAAAATGTTTAGCAGACTGCTTCCTACATAGTATGAACTATTATTCCCAAAGACCCACACAACACTTAGAAATGAACATATTCTTCCTGTCTTCCAAGCAAAGCTTTCAGTCTGTGTCATCTTATCTTCAAGCTTTTAGTGGTGTTGATGGTTGGGAGAGATCTAAATGTACTGAGAGGAGATTTGAAGGGCGTTAACAAGGGTTTGACAGCCATCAAGGTGGTTTAGCTGTCATGCAAACCTGCTGTACAGAGTTTAATCTCCAGAACCCACATGGTGGAAGGAAAGTATAGACTCCTGAAAGGTATTCTTTTACCTCCACATGGATGCACATTCCATGGCAACAATAGTAGTAGTAATACATAAAATAAAAAAGAAATGAGTGGGTTAAAACTAAGTTTCAGGGACAAAGAAGGGTTTGGGGACTCAGTAGAAAACTGAATTTCTCAGAAAGACGCATTTCAATTCTAGATCTCCAGATTCCATGGAAGGCTGAAGAAAATTCATACAGGTCATAGAAACATTACTTGGAGTAGTAAATACAAGACAACTCCTGACTAGATTCTAGGACAAGCAGTTAGAATCAATACTGAGCTCTTCGCCTGTCACTTCAGAGTACTTTGTGGCAGGGGAGGGATCTAACTTTAAATAAAGTAGAAATGGACAGTTTCTTGGATGACATGGCTTAATTTTGGATGGGGGAAACAGGCCTTGTAAGGGAACCAGATCCATTTCTAATGATTCAACCGTTAATAAGACCCTGCTATAAATGGAACACGAGAGAAAAGGTAGCTTGTAAGAGGGCAAAGAAGGCAGCCCCATTAAACCTAATAGGTCAGGCAATGAGAAAGTTGTCATGTATCCTGACTAGATAAGTTGATCAAGGATGACAGGCCTTGTCATTTTTGAACTGACTAAAAAAGGGTAGAGAATATACAAAAGGTTGCTTTCTTGTTTCCTTTCTTAGAAGATATCCGTAGCAAATGGAGTCGTGGAGAGAACTGATACTTTGAGTGTTGTCCTCAAAAACCTGTGTAGATGTGGGTATGAATGTGCTTTCCAGAAAAACAATGTTGTGCTTCTTGTAGAGAGTTCTTAAGGCTGAACTATCATTTTGATTTTACTGATTTTGCTTATTGTTCTGATGTTTGCCCTCAGAAATCAAAAGAGATGGGAAGAAAATAACTGCAAAGCAAACAAGTTAAATAAGGTGAAGGAAAAGTTCAAACCTACCTCTCGTGTAAAATTTTTAATTAATTTTGCGCTCTCTCTCTCTCTCTCTCTCTTTCTCTCTCTCTCTCTCTCTCCCTCCCTCCCTCCCTCTCTCCCTCTCTCAGCTCCTGTTCCACAAAGGCTCAAATAAGAAATCATATCCCCTACTGTTCAGAGTCTGTGCTTTTTTGGATATGGTTCATAGTAGTTTCATCTGCTAGAAGCATCAGAGAACATGGCTTCATGCTTAAAAATAATCTTTTCCATCTTCATAAAAATAAACAGAATTTATTGTTTCCAATACATATATGAAATAGTAAACCAGACATAAATGACTCATGCCTCTAATCCTGGGACTTATGAGGCAGAAGAAGATGCAAAATGATCAGCACAATTTGAGACTGACCTGGTCTGCATAGCTAGTTTCAACACAAAACTCAGGACTATAGAGTGATATCCTATTGCAAAAATAGAAAGAGAGGGAGGAGGGGAGGAGCAGAGAAGGGGGAGAGGAAGAAAGAGGAGTGAGGAGGAGATAGGAAGAGAACGCAGAAGAGTGGAGATAAGGATGGAGAGATGGAAGGAAAGGATGACAAAAAGGTACAAGAGGGAGGAGGAGGAAGAGGAAGAGGGAGGAGAACAAGTAGTCCTTGGTAAAGTTGGTAGTGATTAAAGATTATAGAGATAAAAGCACAGCAAATGTATCTATATGGCTTTGGGAAAACTTCTCTGAAACTCAATTTTGTCATCTCTAAAAAGAAACATTCCCCCAAAATAGCCCCCAATGAGCCTTGCTCCTGGAATTTAGACTCCTATGTAGTTCCCTTCAACACAAAATAGGACTGACTTGTGAAAATCAATAGTGCATTACAAAAATGACAGAGTGGACAGAGCGTGCCTTGCAGCACTAGATTGCAAAAAGATATCACTTTCTTGGATCACATGCTCTGTGGCAAGTCAGCTGCCATGGCAGGAAAACAGGTCAATGGGTGAGGTCCCCAGGGAAGACACCAAAACCTACCGATAAACAGTCTTGGCCAGCTAGTTAGCAAGTGAATGAGCCACCCTGGGACTGGACCATCTGGTTTTGTCAAGACTTTGTTCCAGTTGATATCCTGATTAGAATTTGGGGAGGAGCTTGGGATGCAATCGCTTACCTCAGCCCCTTCTGAATGAGGTAGTAAGTATTGTTCTTACAAGTGTCTACATTTGTGGCTCCTTGTTGCACAGGAATAGCTAATATAGTTGCCTTAGCTGGGTCCAGTTGTTATATTTTCTGTCACTGAATAGGTATCATTGATAAGAATCATGAAAAGCTGATGCTATATCTGAAGGTCAAAAGCATAATCCTAGTTGCAGGATAGAATCATATGGCTTTGGGCACTTATTGAAGGGATGAGGAAAGAGACAGTCAAATTGTACAGAACCAGCATTCCAAGAACTGAAAAGTTTAGCCTTGGAAAACCAAGCCAAACTGAGTGGTTGACCTTGACCCAAAACTTACAGGACAATAGTTCACCACTTGGCTATTAGTCCTTAGCACATCATGTTTTGATTACTATGACAGCCAGAACTATAACTTAGAGAAACCTGCCTTGAAAAAAGAAAGAAAGAAAGGAAGGAAGGAAAGAAGGAAGGAAGGAAGATGAAACTCCAATGTGATAGGTACTTACTTTGTGTTAGAGGGAAATAAGTATGGGTAAGGCTTAAAAGTTGCCCAATTTGTGTTAAACCCAAGTGATTTTTCCAGTGTAAGAGACATGATCTGGAAATCAGAGTATAGAGAGGACCTCAGCATAACTCTGGGTCTTGGGTTTTGGTTGGAATAATTGGTACTGTTAGTCCTCTGACCTATGAGGCTGTGGCTTTACAAGCACTGCTTGGATGAACATGTGACACGGTATAGATGAAGCACAGCATAACTGTGAGAACTGGAATGAATTCAGCTCCCCTTTAAGCACAATCTGACTATTGTTTGGACTCCTATGTCAATCTGGATGGTTTAACATCTTTCTCCATGTCTTATCCCAAGAATAAGCCATGGCTCACCAATGAGTCACTGTATACAGAAGTATACATCTATACCAGGAAAGCGTGGTCGTTTTTCACATTTGGATACTTTCATCCCAACAGCCTTGATATTTAACCAAAGAAGCACTTTCCAAATTCAAAATGATTTCAGTCTGTTTGTCAAGAAAGAATGTGATAAACATCCTCTAACTTTTTCTCTTGGACAAGCATCAAAATCACCTTTTGATCACTAAATTTACTTTTCCTCAAAGAGGTAGTTGGTAACCAAGCAGACCCATAGCTCTAATGTCCAGTCAGTACCACAGATCATGGCTCCAACTGTATCAAGCATTTTTCTCTGATATAAAGAGAATTAAATTAAGAGTAAAAATAAGTGAGTCTAGCTCAGAACCCAAGCTTGAGCAACCCAATTGTTCAGAAATAAACTTCAGTTATAAAGCTGGCTATCACTCATCCAAGAAGTTGTGATCCTTTGGTACTGTCTGCCCTGGGACATAAAAAGTGTTCAAATTTAGAACCTCCTTTCTTTTTTACTTCCACTAGTTGGACATCCATAAATGGATGTTTGGATGAAGATTATCACACGCAGCTCTTTCATATTACTGTATGCCTGGGACTTGACAAAGCCTTAATTAGAAATATAGAGCTGAGGAAGGACAGCACTACAGTGTCTGTTTTACAAGCCTGGGGGCCTAAGATATCCAGTACCCATATAAAAAAAACTGGCATAGGTGTAACTCCAGCACTGAGGGCAGGAGGGAGCAGAAACAGGTAGAAACTTCCAGCTCATTATTCGAGCAGCCTGGCCTCATGAATGAGCTCTGGATTGAATGAGAAACCTTGTATCAAAGAATTAAGGTGGAGGATAATCAATGAAGGCATCCAGTGTTGATATCTGCTGTACTTGCACATACCCATACAAATACAACACATGCAAAATTAAAGAAATATCTTCACAGAGTTGAAAAATTGATTTATCTTCTCAATCATTTTATCCAGAGATTTGTCTGTATTATTTCTTACAAGTGCATATAAATCTAGAACACTCCTGAGAATTTTATAAAGAACAGTCAATGGCATACTGAGCCCTAACTTGCCTACCTCTGATCTATAACACTGTCAGCCCCTAATAAACACTGTAGAAATTAAGATTGTATCTGTGAGTCAAAGTGGCTGATAGATAAATCTAAACATTGGTAGAAGTCCTTATTATTTATGTGAGGATTGTCTTTTGTGATATAGGAAGTCTATTAAACCATATGGGGTTTTCCTATATGCCACATGGAAAACCTGCTTAGGATATGATTGAGTATGGCATAGCCTGAATCCTGGCTGCTCCACTGTCTAGTAGTGCAACATTGAGAGAAAGCATGTACCTGCTGTGTCCCTCTGTTTTCTCACTTATACAATGGCATCCTTACATACACTTTTCATTTGAGTCTCACGGATGCTTAGAACAGTGTCTGGTCATTGAAAACACTATAACAAGAATTTGTGATCACTGCTTTATGGAGTTCATCAAAGAAGCCTAGCTAACTTTCTTGATACATATTTGAATCTCGGCTATAAAACTGGGGTGGGTGGAAGGATAGGCATGTTATATGTCAACGGCTCTCAATGTATAATGCCCAAACCACCAGCAGCAGTAACAGTGGCCACCATGGAAAATTTCACAAAAGTGTATTCTGGGACCCATTCCAGACCTACAGAATCAAGAATGCCAGGGTTTAGCCTAGAAGTCTAAGGCTAAGCAATCCCCTAACCCTCTATGGTTGGCTAGTAGCAAGCTTCATTGTCTGACCCCCAGACAGGCTTTATTTGTGCAAGAAAGTTATCACCATACCTCCAGGTGATTTTTACATTAAATTTTGAGAGACTTGGGGAAAGAAGGAAACTTATGAAGAGGGGGCATATGTAACCACCATATTGCATATATATGAAAATGTCATAATGAAACCAATGATTTCATATTTAATTGAAAATTGTCATTCTCATCTAAGAGTTTTCTTCATACTCCAAGACCACTACCAAGAATGCTATCCTTGGTGCTGCCATGGCCCCTGTTCTCTTCAGTATCTCAGTTAAAAATAGGAAAAGGCTTTCTTCTTAAATTGGCAGGCCATCCATACAAAGTCAGCCAGGAAGAATAACCACACTGTTGGATTCTAGAATCTAAACCTGCAATGATCTCGGCAGGTTGAAAGTGTCTGCCAAAATTCACAGAGCTGTTTTGATTTTTAATGGAGACAGCTTTATATTTCACCTAACTCAAGTTTCTTGGCATTTTACCTCTATGTGTGCAGTAGGGCTGTCAGTAATGAGGCTGGGCTACAAGCTCTGTGGCCTTTCTTCAAACCATGATAAGGGTTGCAGAATTGCAGCAGATTGTGCAAAGTTGACCTGTGATGCAAGAGGTGAAACCCTGGCGACTATCTCTTGGTAGTTCAGAATTTGAATCCCTAGTGACAAAGAGTGCTACCCAAGAGAGAAAACTAAGTGTAACACAGCTAACAGGATGACAGGAGCAGAATATGTTAAGGGTTTCCAGCAGCATTGTGATATAGTTGCATTCGCCATCCCCATTGGCCTATAACAGTGGTTCTCAACCTGTGCATTGGCCAAGAGCCCTTTGGGGGTGGCCAAATAGCCCTTTCATGGAGGTCACCTATGACTCATCACAGCAGCAAAATTACAGTTACAAAGTATCAATGAAAATAATGTTATAGTTGGGGGTCACCACATCATGAGCAACTGTATTAAAGAGTCACAGCATTAGGAAGGTCGAGACCCACTGATCTAGAGCATTATCAGCAATTTGGACTCATTTGGGCCATAAACTCCTCTTCCTTCCCACCAGGAGCTCTAAAACCAGCTGGGCTGGAGGAGTGGCATGCTCCTGGCAGTGGAAGCAGACCTATAATTGGCTCATTATTGGATTGAATTTGGCACAAAATGATTTCCAGGCTCTCTGCTTCCTCACAGGCAATAAGAAGCAAGCTTTGTTCATGATGCTGCAGGGAATCTAAGATACCTTTCTTGTTTGCTGATGATGATGGAAAGCTTTACAGAAGAATTCTTATCAGATGGTGATTTAGGACATTTTGAAGTAAAGCTTTTCCTCAGAGCTATTGTCTTCTACATAGTACTTCTCAGACTAAGACATTCAGTCTAATTTCCATAATCCTGGATGTTCTCTCTCTCTCTCTCTCTCTCTCTCTCTCTCTCTCTCTCTCTCTCTCTCTGTCTCTCTCTCTGTTTCTGTGTGTGTGGGTTGTGATGCTTTAGTGCTTGCATGTTAATAAATATTGTACTGAACTATGACTTTTTACGTTTTCTTGTATGTATTTGTGTGACTACCATGTGCAAGGTGCTGAGTTTGATCACCAGCACTAGACACAGGAAATAAACAAACACTAATTATGGGTAGAAATTGATAGAGTTCACTTCTTTTGAAGTACATTTGTCATGATACAACGTAATTGGTTAGAAAGGATTATTACCCCTATTGCATGTGGACCTAAATAGATGTACTTCATAACCAGTCTTAAAATTCCCTTTCAATGATGGGAAATGACAACACATCCCACAGTCTTCCACCCTGTGAAGTTGGAAGTCACATAAGAATGAATTGCAAATCCAACTCCTGTCTAACTGATCTTACAGTACTGATGAGCGGCTTGAAATGGAATGAACAAGGAAATACTTTTGAATTCTCAAAATCTAGGCTGGAGGCTTGCAAATGTTATTCCTACTGCTAGATCCCAGTTAAAACTTCTAACAAACATCTTTTTCTGTATTGCCTGCTTATGATGCCTCTTTAAGCAGTCATTTTGCAAAGTCTGTAGGTTTCCATACTATTTAGCGCCTGTATTTGTTAGTGACTGCCTGCCTGTTTCCCTCTTGTTGCAAGGGAAATATAGTTTAACTGTCAAATTAAGTAATACAGAAAGAGAGAGGAAGCCATCCTGTAGGGTACTAATTGGGTATGAGTGGGGCATAAGGTTAGAGCAGGGTGTAATAGAGAAAACAATCAGGGTCTGTCTGGATGTTTAGGCTGACATGGTTCTCATTTTCTTCCCTGGACCAGACTTCAATAGTACGTAGTCTTTACATGAGAGATTACTGCAATAGGTGAGATGTCTTTTTCTGTCTACCAGGCCTATGAAAAAAAGCACAGCAAGGGGTAAATGAAACTCATCAACTTTTCTTTGACATCGGAGAAACAGCAGCTCAATGCCCAAATGTTCCTAACACCGATTCTCTTTGAAGGAAAATCAGAAATTACAAATCATTTACTCGTTGAAAACTGGGAGAAGAGGAGAAATCCCTTGCAGTCTCCAATCTAAAATGAAAGTGCTCTAGTGCAATGTCACCAATGCTGTGTGGAGAAAGCACACAGGCTTTGGAAAACTGCCATCGAGCAGGTTTTGAAAACTGGAGCTGCAATGCCTCCTCCAGGAGAAAGATGACACTTGCAGGCTGAAAAATCAACTCCCTGGCAACAGAAGCTCTGACAGAACAAAGTAGGTGGTGCCTGAGACAAAGGTCCTTCGGGATGCTTAGGAGCCTCTGGGTGAGCTCAGATTAGTCACAGATAATTAGTGCTTTTTCATTTTCAGCACACTTTCTTCCAGATCTCTACAGAAATAGGCTGAGCTACTCTTTAGAGGGTATGTTATTTAAAAGCAAAAACAATTCCCAGCTTTGGAAGCAAGGTACAGAGTTCAGGGACAGCAAAGGGAATGTATTTTTTGTTTTGTTTTGTTTTGTTTTTTCTCAATGCTTCTTTGTCTTGGGTGCTTCATCTGAAGCACTTCACTGTCCTTATCCACCATTTCTATTTCTGTTTGTTGATTCAGCTCAGAGTGGTCATGGAATCACAATACAGCACAAGTGGAAATGGAGTACAAGTATGTACCATGCGTTCCAGAACATGTAGCATCTAGTGGCTTCTGTCAGGGGGTAAAATCTGTGGCAGGTGCCTGTCCACACCATCTTGTGCCATCACAACTAACTGCTATAATCACCACACACACTCTTTGCTGACTCAGATTCAAAACCTTGTTTCTTCATTTCTCCTGAGAGCAAATGTTCCACCTTACATCAAGTTCTTGATATCTACTTCTAGTATACTCATGTCTGACAATAGGTACACACATACTTATTTTTTTCCCCCTGGTCAAGCATAGTTCATAGTGATCACATGCATTTTGAAGAAGAAATGCTAATCTAATTAGGGTAAGTTCTACCTAGTCCATGTATGGAATGATTAAGAAATGAAGACCGAGTCTGAACAAATGAATGTTTGAATGCTTGGCATTTAGTAAACCTGCTTGGCAAGTCCTCAGGAACTGTCTCTGGAACTAAAGGCCAGGCTCCTTTTGCACTATTCGGCAGTCAGGGAAGAGCTAGACAGTAAGAGGTATAGTGCTTGCCCAGGGCTAAATTGCCCATGCTGCCTGTCAGGGCAGATTTTCTGAGGTGGATGGAAGCATCACTGGTCCTCTAACAGAAGGCCTCCAGTGCCTTTCTGGCAATAGAACATGCTTGCTTTCTGCTGCTTTTCAGCAGTCAAGAGGAATTGTTCTGAGCTGCCCTGGTGCCACCTGCCTAGATGAAAGAAACTCTAATTTGTAGACTGCTTAATAGAAAATTCACTCAGTGGGAAGCCAATTGACCATCCCTGCCTGGGATTAAACCAGCTACCACCTTACCATCTGCATAAATATATAAACCAGAGCATGTGGATTGATGAGTTCCCAGGCAGGGGACACTGGAAAGGGAGCACAAGTAAATCTGCAAGTCTTGATTTGTTCCTCCTTCTCAAATGCCACAGTGTGTGCGGGGAGTTGAAACGAGCAGCGTTGTCACGATGCAGCCAAGTCTGATTAGACAGCCCGGAATTCACTTTCCTAGTTTTCTGCGTGGGCTGCACACAGCGTGAGAGGGGAATGAGAGAAAAGGCTTCATGGCTGGAAGACTGCTACACTTGAGAGCAACACAGCCCCGCCTGATAAGCCCTTGCTCATCCTGGGAGCAAAGGCATGAACCACAGAGGCCTGTTTTTTCTCCTGGGCAGCTGTGTTGAACCTAGCCAGGGCCCACACCACATCCCTGTGGTTGTAATGGCCGTAATCTTTTTCTTCTGTCTCTTCTCCTCCACCGGCACTTCTTTTTCTTCACTTCCATCCCTTCCAGTCTCCTCTCTTTCTATCACGCTTTCTCACACATTTTACAGACATTTACCATTCCCCTTTCCTAAGACATTTAAGGGAGAGCAAATTCTCTGTGCTTCCATGCAACATTTCACCTATTAACTGGTAAACAAGGCTACATGCTCTGACCCCAATACTCAAACATTTCTGAGCCCAGGGGATTCTTTACAGTTACTAAATGCTGACTGGTTGAATGAATGGGTGAACAGACTAGCAAAGAAACACACTAACACATAAGAATTGTGGCTCAGTACCCTTACTGGTGGGAGGGAGCAGTTCTTGCACTCTAGTAGCCTTTGCTTATTTCACTCAGAGCTGGCATATATTCAAAAGAACTATAGCTGACTAAAAGAACATTAGAAAGAAGGAAAGAAAGAAAGAAAGAAAGAAAGAAAGAAAGAAAGAAAGAAAGAAAGAAAGAGGTGACCATGATTCAAAGAACTGGGTGGAAAGTAGTATAAATGTCGGCGTGACTTACAAGCTGGGTGACTCTGGTGCAATTGTATAACCTTTCTTAGCTTTGACTCTGCCATAAATGAACTGGCCATTCCTTGCAGTCAAGGAATGTGAAACACAGGATGTTTCACGAGCCATTCCCAAGCATATAATAAATGGTAATGAAGAAAGCATAATAGTGCTATTGGCTACAGATATTTGTTACTATTACTTAACACTGATTTTAACTGCTGACATAAATACTATAACCCAGGTGGGTATATTACATATATTATAAATATTTAATTTATTAATGAATAAAAAGAACTGTATCTGAGTCTCTTATTTCCACAAATCTAATTATGGTAAAAAGAAAAACTATACATTTTAGGTAGTTAATTCCTATACTCTTTTTATGGGCATCTTAAAGGGAAGTTTGGTAGATGTGACACTAATCTCTCACATAAAAAATGTGTTTATTCTTTGTCAGCACTACTGACATTTGCGGCAGAATAATTCTTTGTTGTAGGGGGCTGTTTTGGACATTATGGAATGTTTAAAACATCCTTGTCTTCCTCCCCACCCTACACACCAATGTGTCCAGGTATTGCCACATGGCCTCTGAAGTACAACACACACACACACACACACACAGAGAGAGAGAGAGAGAGAGAGAGAGAGAGAGAGAGAGAGAGAGAGAGAGAGAGACATGCGTGTGTGGGTGCACACACGCACCACTCCTATATCCTAGGTTGTAAACCACTGTGTAGAGAAAAGCATTCTACAATATTGAAAGCAAAGCACATGCCAGTCGTGACTGTCCTTTGACCCAGAAAAAAAGTTATATACAAGTTTACACAGATCTGAAGAACTGGGTCCTGAGCCAAATGTTTCTATGCAAATTTTAAACAGGCCCTAGTACAAAAAGCTTTGCTAAACAACAGAACAAATGACTGAAACTGATATAGTTCAGAACCCCTGAAGAAACTCTCCTTCTCCTAAGCAAGTGAAGAGTAGCAGAAGGAGGCTTACAAATCAAAAGAGAGGTAGTTTCATTTCCGAGAGAGAGAGAGAGAGAGAGAGAGAGAGAGAGAGAGAGAGAGAGAATAGAGACCATGTAATTGGGTCAAAGCAGAAAACACATCAAAATTGAGTACAAAAAAGCACAGCAAACTACAGGAAGACATTAGGAATAGCTTTTAGGTTTGTTTGCCTTTTTTTGAAGACAATTCTACCTAAATCAATAAATCAGTCCTCTGTCTTCTGGCAGAGGGACTGGATTGTGAAATCATGGTAAGTCAGACTGTGAAAAATAAATCATGTTAGTCCTGGAGGCTGCAAAGCAACATGAAAACAAACACTCTTAGGATAAACTGTATGGTGGAAAAAGCAAGTTGCAGAAGTGTAGAAATGCTCTGAATGATGGTATGTCAGGAAAAAGAGACTAAAAGAACCAGCTTATACTATCAGAGTCATTGCCTTGCCTAGGCACTGTGATTGCATATACTTTTCTAGAAGCAGCCCCCTATGCCTCAAAGCACCTGCAAACAGTGTATGCCTTTTTCTGCTTATTATAAAATTAACAAGAGAAGCACTTAACTCAAAGTTAAAATGGTAGAAGAAAACAAGACCATGCCTTTATGACCCCAAATCTTCATATTGTTCAAAAATTGGTTATAGTGTACCCCATATTTTCATGTAGAGAGTGAGAAGAAAGAGATCAAAGTATCATACTAAGAAGCAATTATTTTCTGCATTTACCGTTTACTCCTCAGATTCTTTCTTATTTTCTTAGTTTCATTGGGGATTTTTTTTAAAAATGTGGTTGCTTGTTTTGAATTTTAAGGCAGTCGTACTCTTTAGCCCAAGGTTTAGCCCAAGGTCACAATAATTTTCCTGTCTCACAGCCTCCCAAGTGTTGATATTACAGGCGTGAGCCACCAGGCATTGTTTTAGGGTCTATATAAACAGATTTGAAACCTATTATTCTTTGTTATTTAACAAGGATGTTTCCATTCACAAATTAGTATTAATCACATTTGCCAAATACAGAGATATTGTTGATTTAGTTATTGATGTGAGATCTTCATTTTTAACCATAAATGTCTACATGGAAGCTCTCTCTATAAGCTCTGATTTCAATGCATCCCATATATTTCAGTAAGCCACAGATATTTCCCCTTAATCTAAAAATGCTTCCCATTTCTTTTGTGATATTTTTGTTGACTCCTTAGTTATTTTGGAATGTTTTTGAATTTCAGCAAGTTTGTTATTTTTTTAAACTTTCCTCTGTTATTGAGTCTTTATTTCAAACAATTTGATCTACTGTGCATGACTTCAATCCTTATTCATTTATTAACGCTTATTTTATGTCCAGCATAGGGTACATTTTAGACAATGTTCCTTGTGTACTAGAGAAGTATGTATACTCTACTTGTTCAGTAGAGTGGTCTATATGTGTCTATAAAGTCTAATTGGTTTCCTTTGCTCCTTACATCTTCTATTTCTTATTTCTTTTACTAAAAGTGGGATTTTTTTTTTTTTTGAGGCAGGGTTTTACTCTGTACCAAGGCTGGCCTGGAGCTCACTTTGTAGTCTACACTGGCCTTTAATTCATGGCAATCTCCCTTCCTCAGATTTCTTAATGCTGGGATTATAGACATGAGCCACCATACTCATCTATTACTGCACATGGGAAATTTAATTATCATTATTATTATTAAATGTCTATTTCTCAGTTCAGTTCTGTCAGTTTTGTTTCCTGCATTTTGGGGATCTGTTGTTAAGTATACTTATCAAGTATGTGGGTATCTCAATTCACCCTCCTGTCAGCACTCTCACAATTAGCACTTGAATAAACAAGAGTGACAGTGATGCATAATGTTCAAAATTTAAGAGTAATGAGTACCTTATGTTCTCCTTTTTGGGAGATGACATATCTCTGGATGACTGGTTAGCAAATATGTCTTATCTAGACATAAATGCTCTTTTAAAACTAAAGCCAACAAGTTGCTGAAAATTAAATTTTCTTTGAGTCTATATATTGCTATACATTTACATAGTAAATACACTTGTATTAGCAAAAATGAAAGTGTCTTCCTTAGTAATTACAGTGTGATTAATTTTACAAATTATTACTTCATGTATTACCAAACTCTATGAAGTGAATTACTAAGAATTTAAAAATCATTTTCAATTTTAAAAAAAAATTATTTTTATTTTATAAATGTTTTGCCTGCATGAGTATATGTACACCACATGCATGCCTGAAGAAGGGGGCTATTCTTGGAACTGGATTTACAGACCATTGAGAGCTGTCATGTGAGTACTGGGTACTAAACCAAGGTCCTAGGAAAGAGGAGCAACTACTGAGCCATCTCTTCAGCACTTAGTTTGACTGTTTAAAATAAAAAGATGTATGTAGTGAAGATTGTATATACAAAGAAAATATAACATATATGCACAGTGGAATAGTATTTGGCCATTAAAAAAAATGGAAAGTCTGTGTGATTTGAAGCAACATGGATGGAGTTGGAAGACTTTATGTTAAGTGTTTTAAAAGCAAGGACACACTGGGTGGTGGTAATGGACATTTTTAGTCACAGCACTCAGGAGGCAGAGATAGGCAGATCTCTGTGAATTTGAGGATAACCTAGTCTGCACAGTGAGTTCCAGGACAGCCAGAGCTATACAGATAAATCTTGTCTTGAAAAACAAACAAAAATGTGACAACCCACAAAAGTGTTTTGCGGTTCTCAGAGTCCCTAGTTTAGTATGTATAATAATGTACGAAGTCTGCCGGCCACAAAGCCTGTGTCCAGGCTGCCATGGTCACTACTGAGAATGCCTATGACTTCAAAATAACAGTTTCTCTCTAGAGCTGCATTAGTCCCAGGGATTTCAATTGCTGCTATCTTGCTGTTCATTTGCATAATTGTAGAATTCTTAGGTTTTACCCCTGATAATCATTTCTTTTCTTGTAATTGCTGTAGTGTTGCCACCTTAATACTTCCATTGTTCCTCTCTAATGTTTTGTTAGCCGTGAGCTCTTTTATCATGAGAAAAATAGATATTACAAACAAGTTGTAGAGTCTTGTTTTGCTCTGCCCTAAAAGATTTTGCAGTACTGTGTTAAAGGAACAGTTTGTCCTAACAAGCTAGCTTATTAACAAGGTCCTGTAGATCCCATATGGCTAGAGGCTATCCCTTCCCACTGTCCTAAAATTGTCCCTATCACTGTTTGTTTCCTGTTCCAAAGTAATACTACTGAGCATGTCTTTTGTCTCCTTAGTGATCAAAACAGCCATCAAATATCTTCAAAATAAACCAGCTAACACATGACCCTGTGATGACTTAGCTATTCTGCCACGACTTAGCTATCCTGACAGCAAGGGCCAACGTTTCTATCTGTACATCTTAGCACAGAGAGGAGAAAGTGTACAAGTTCCACAAGCTAGTTATGAGTTCTTTAGTAAAGACCTGTAGTCTTGTGACAGGAAAGTTAGGAGAGAAATGAACAGAATCTATTTGAACTCCAAACCCAAGTAACTTTTCAGATTCCCCAGACGATTGGTAGATCTGTGAGATTCCCAATAATGCAGCAACAAATGGGCATAAGGATGTCAGAAAACACATGGTTTTCACACATTTCTGCCAGTCCTGTCTCTTTATCTGTTAAATTATCAAATGCTGGGCAGTGGTGGTGCACACCTTTAATCCCAGCACTTGGGAGGCAGAGGCAGGCAGATCTCTGAGTTCAAGGTCAGCCTGATCTACAGAATGAATTCCAGGACAGCTATGGCTACACGTAGAAACCCTGTCTTGAAAAAAGCAAAACAAACAAACAAAAACAAAGTGTGTGTGTGGATACAAGTGAGTGTGCATGTGAATTTCAGGGACAGATATGTGGTGTCTTCATTAATTGCTATTCACCTGCCTGGCCAGTCAAATTGGTGAGCTCCAGGTGCAGTGAGAGACTCTATCTCAAACAAATAAATGAATGAATAAACAAAATAAGGTGAATAGCAATTAAAGAAGACACCACATATCTGTCCCTGAAATTCACATGCACACTCACTTGTATCCACACACACATATGCATATAACACACACACACACACACACACACACACACACACACACTCATGTGTATAACTAAACAGTTTTGGTTGGGTGATGATAATAAATATTACAAAAATTCATATCGCTTCTCTGGTCTTTCTCGGCAAGAAATTCCATAGTTTGACAACTCAAACAGAACTGAGCCTGATACTCAGTCATGAATTTGTTTTGTTTTATAAATAACAAGTTCATGCATTTATTGGCCAGATTAATTCCCACTCAGGTAGCTTTGTCCCCATCCAGGTCCCTGAGCTTTATTCTGTGATCATGGAATATAATTTGTTTCATTCTCACTCCTTCTGTCACTTATGTAATTGTGCTAAAAACACTACATCTTGTTATTTTACTTTAACTCAAAACAGATTCTTAAGACAAGCATAGCGGTACATTCCTCCCATCCCAGAGCTTGAGAGGATGAGGCATTAGGATAATAACTTTGAGGCCAATCTGAGCAATATAGTCAAAATCTACCTTAAAAAATGGAGGAGGGGGAATGGAGCGAGAGGAAGGCAGGGAGGGAGGGAGACCAGCCAGTTCCTCTTTTCCTCTAGGAAATCTTTTCAACTGAACTAGTTTGAAAATATCTTTAGAAGGTCTAGATAAGAACAACAAAAATGGCATCATGATAACCCACTGCTCTGTCTCACAAACATTCTGTTATTGCTATCTTATAAAGTCAATATTTAATCCCAGTGCAAGGAGGGTATTGCAATCAATTTGTATGGTGTGGTGAGATGTGGGACTTGAATCAGTCTCCCTAAGACTCATTCCAAGAATGAGGTGATAATTGAGTATTATGGAGCTTATAAGAAACCATGGATCCAAGCATACTGGCCCATGCCTCTAATCCCAGTACTAGTGAGGCTGAGGTAGGAAGATTGCCATAAGTTTGGGGCTGGCCTACATTGCAGAGAGTTCCAGCCCAGCTTCAGCTATAAAGTGGATATAATGCTCTTCACACAGTGGCAAGTGGTGCCATCCATAAATAAATATTACATGCATGGAGGGACAAATTAATAGACAAGAAATGAGATAAAAAGCCTATTGCATGTTCCTCTAGACTTCAAGACTGTGCTTGGTGGAGTTTGGTAATGCTGGTAAAAGACAACTTTGCTCCTAGTCTCCTAAGGGAAAGAGCCATGACTTGGTGAACCCATACTGTCTGTTGGCAGAATTTCTATTCCAGTTATTAGGAACTAGATCTGCAGACAGAGAGTTGGCTGAGTTCTTACCAGGAGATCATTACTGAACAATTAAAATGAAAATAAGTCTTTTAAGTACCTTGTTCCTTGTTGGAGCAACCTGCACAGTTTTAAACCTACTCTTTTTCCATTTACACCCACACCTACTCTTTTTCCATCAGACCCAAGGCTTTTTGGTCTGCCTTGTTCCTATTTTGGGGTCCTCTATTTTATTTTATTATTATTTTTTGAGGCCTAAATGCATAGAGTCCTTCCTCTTTTCACTTCCAAATCTACACAGCAACTTGTTTGTCAGATCCTGTTGCCAAAACGATTGTTCACTGTTCTTTATGGCATATGGCATCCTTCTCTGCTAGAAGAATGACCAGAAAGGGACCAATAAGCAAGGAGCCTCACCAGTTCTCCAAACACTTGAGGAATAAGATAACCCTGAAGGTGTGGCTTTCCCTGAAAACATGCTATCTAAATTGAACTTTCCTGATAAACTCCTCCTGTGGAAAGCTTCCTTTTGATGATGGTCTTTTTCAAACAAAGAGACTGCTTTTCCACTTACCTTTGTTCCCCTTTGAACTACTGTTCTGTTTTGGGAACATATTTCAGTTCGCTTTTAATGTTCTGGATCTCCAGTAGGTTGACAGCAGGTCCCGGGAGTTTCTTTGCTCCGGGAATTGGCTTCTTTTCCTCCGAAGTGGAAGGAGCTCCCTGGAAAGAAAGGGGAAGAAATTCACCTCACCATCTCTCTGGTTCATAGCATAGAGCATGAAAACAAATATCAAAGGAAGAAAGTCAAAGTACAATTCTAGCCTGATGATTTTCTCCTGTATTTATTATTCAGATAGCCCTAGAGTTTCAACAAAATTCCCTGAAATTTGTACAGGAATGTAAAATAATGTTGTAAGGGAAAAAGTCCTTTCCATATGACTTAGGACACATTAGACAACAGTTCAGGGTCTGGTAACTAAAAAGCACTGCCAACGGTTAGAAGGAGTTGTGTTTCTCATAAAAGAATATTCTAAAAGTGACTTTGACTTAATATCATACCATTACCAGATACCTGATGGCAGTTAGCCTTAATTAGTTCAGGAGTTTGCTTGAAAAAAATTTGTTCAGAGTACGGTGGCTATCAGCCTTTTGTCCTATGGCTCCTTTGGGAAACATAAACAAACTCAGAAGGACATAGGAAAGCATCTTTGAATATGAGAGGGAATGAGAGAGGCCAACCTTTGCCTGCTGCTTTGAGCAGTTTAAATTTCCTGTCATTAAAGGAATCTCAACTTTAGGGAGGGACACACAGCCTTTTCTTTTTTGTGTGGCTTCTCTAGTGCCTGATGATAGAGCCTGTATACTGGATGATTTTGTTTAACTAGCTAATCCCATAATGAACCCACACCTCTATGTGCATGCACCAAGCATGTATAGAAAAGGACCATAAAACATTAAAATCAGTTGCTGTGTACAGCTCCATCTAGTTACTAGAGAAGAAAATTACATTCTAGTCTGTTCTTCCTATTTGCCTGAAAAGGAGATATTGGAGAACATTTGATCACCCTAACAGCCAGGATATCAATCTTTGGATCAGATTACTTCAGGGGTAACTTAGTGACTGCCTAACTCCTTGTCACTAAAATCTATTTATCACCATGCAGTGGGCATGTTTACCATATGCCATGGTAGCAAATGACTTGAGTACAGCAGCATCCTCAAGGTGACCTGGTAGACAGGGACTTCTCCCATGAAGAACTTAGGCTGGAGAGTTGGGCTTAGAGCCATGCTGAGGTCTGTGTTTCTTCCACTAAGCCCCTCCCTCTTCTTCCCCTGTATTTGGGTCTCATTAACTCTTCTGTAGCTTTCTCACATCTTTTCTTACAAGTGTTTTCCCCCAATAAATGTTCTGCCCCTTAAATGTCTGTTTCTTAGAAGGCTCAAACTAACATAGTTCCCAGTGCAGAACTGTTGTAACTCCATCTGCTTAACCAAGAACTAGGTAAACGTGTGTGTGTGTGTGTGTGTGTGTGTGTGCGCGCGCGCATGTGCCTACTGTGTGCATGTATTTGTCAGGGATGAGACACTCCACATTTGCCTCCTGTGAAGGACAGTGCTAAAGCTAGTGCTGTGATTCCATGTCCGGTGCCTGCCTGCGTCTCATTCTCAAATTGGTTAGCACTTAGAGGAAGAATGTGTTCAAGTGTCTCCGAACTCTGACAAATCACTAGGTAGATGTGTCCCTTATAGAAATGTTTTTAAATTGTTTATTAGGAAGGATGAGTAAGCATAAAAGACTGAAGGGTTATTCCTCTTGTAATGGCTAATGGGACTTCCTATAGTTATTTTCTGTAAAGCTAGTACAGTGCTGATTAAATAACTAATATATTACCAAATGATAAAGTAACTTGATAAGGATGTATCTATTGCAAATCTCTGGAAGATATTGTTCACTTAGGTCCATGTATGGAGCCTGAAGCCTGACTTCTTTTCTCCATGCAAACACATTCATAATTTGTAAGCATAGATACAGAAAAGGTTGTTAAAACTGTAAAACACCCACTTGAAGAACCAGGTATTCCAGAATGTTCTTTGCTGGACTTTCAGGAAGGAATTTTTAACAAGGCTGTAAAGTGTTGCTTCTTCTTAAATATGTGTAGCAATGAAATGAAAAATGTTTCAGCACTTATAAATGCTCCCACAGCAGGAGGTGGGTAGATCTTAATAAAGAAGCATAAAGAGAAAAATGTTTCCAGATCCTTCTGCTAAGTTCCCAGGTGAGTCACCTCCATGCTGGCACATTTAACACATACAGCCAATATCTACACTGAAGAGTCTGGGCCAGATTTATAAAGTGAACTTACACAGATTAATAATGGTAGTATTTAATGCTAGACATCTTCCTATCACATTATTAAAACCTCAATGGACTGGGGTTTTTTTTCAGTTTTTAATCAAGATAAGGCTTGGCGTTTGATCTATCAAGGTGGCATATAATGGAAATTGTCACTATATGTACTAATTAAGAGTATGATATTGTTCAGGAAGCAGGACACATTTTTACACTGAAGTTCCACCACATTTTATAAACATTATGAAAATCACATTTCTCTGCTTCTGTGAATTTACTATTATAAGAATTACAGTAAACTAAAGCATAAATAAAGAGGGTTCTACTTGACTAATGGAGAGTATCCCTTTTCGCTGCTATCTCAATTCAGCAGGGTACTAAAGGCTATTTATTCTTCAGTGTACATAAAGACAGTGTGAGGGAAACCTTACTAACATCATTCCCCACTTCAGTCACAGCTCTGTGAAGGGAAATGCCTGCCTTGGGAATCACAGAGGATTTGCCAAACTCTGCAGAATGGTGAAACATTTCCAAGCTACCCCGTTCAGCATGCCCTTCTTTACTACCAAATACCCTACTGAGTTTTTCCCTAGGCTTTTACATGAGGCAATAGAGTTTGACCTACTCATTCCTGTTCAAAATTAAAAACTCACTGATATCAGCAAACATTATACTAGCTGTCCTAAGGTACATGTGATAAGATATTTCATCCTCACACCAACTCTGTACATCTGCTTTTATCCGTACCTTACCAGTTAAGCTAATGTATGGAAAAGCTAAAAAAATAAAAATTTGCCCAAAGCCTCACAACTAAGAAGTGACTGGACTAGAATTAAATAATATGTTTGTATCTTGTGAAGGGACAAGATGAAAGGAAATATTTAAGAGAAAGTCCCAATGTACTATTAAGTAGCATAGTAAGAATAATGATATTTCAGTTAAAGAGTGATTTGGAGACTTAAAAAAATGGCTCATTGGTATTCTCAGATGACTTGATATAAGCAGCTGCTTTTCTTATGCAAAAGGATTTGGATAGAAGAGCCTTATGTCCTGTACATGTGTATGTCTAACAAGCCAAGTAAGGAAGATACATTCCATGTCTGTAGGCAAAAAAAGGGACTGGTCAGACACCACAGGTGCACAAGAGACAGCCAGTGCTCACAGACCTTGTCAGAAAGTAAATGACTCAGGTTCTTTTTATCTGCTGGGATACATCCATTTGTTCCCTTCTAAGAGGATGTCAAGATCAAAATACCTTCTGAGTTTACCTGGGAGTCCAACTGGCTAGGCAGGAGGTGAGCTGTTCTGGTCAATGATGGTGTGCTACAAATCACACATTATACTATGATTCTGTTAGTATGCAGATTGGCAACACATACTAAATCTATGAATGTAAGCAATTCTTAGTTTGTAAATAGAGATTACAGTAATAAATGTGGCTATGGAAGGTTATTCTAAATTCACATTCAAGTTCCTCTTCAAACTACATCACTGAAGGTAGCTAGGGCCTCAAGCCAACCCACAAAAATTCTACTTAATGCACCTTGTAGCTAAGACAAACCACCCAACTGCTCCCCTTGTAATGTTTCTCTGGGAAATTTATTCTGAGGACCAAGCCAGCATTTGAACTACAAGGTCACTTTCTCCCTCAAACCACACAAGTCCTAAGGGTCCCTATCTGTTTGTTTGGGGTAAGGAACAGCCTTAGCTCTCTGTTCTACCCAATGAACCCCAAGAACAAGGAGTGGCACAATGCATAGAACATCTCTAGGGTCTAAGGATCCCTGTGGATATCTCATTATCTCTACCATATGAGGAATATCAATGGGCCATTTGAATACATGAGTGGTTAGAAAGTATATTGTCACGAACCTGGTGATATAGGTCCTTGTTGGTTTTATATAGTATGTTCAAATCATTAGACTAGGGACAAGAAACGAGTGATAGAAAAGTGCTTTCTTAGCCTGCTAAGCAAGATACTCATGTTGTACAGGGAAGAACCCAAGCCTGCCTGCTCCACAGAGGGAAGAGAAGTGAGCCCCACCCCACTGTTATATCAACCAATTTCACGAGAAAAGAGAACCAAACTACCTTCTATCTGCCATCTTAGTGACAGACACAACTTCAGAGGAAAAATACAATGGCAAATAAGGGGAGGTGAGGGCAGAGTTGCATGACCATCCCTTAAACTCCTCATGCCTCTTTCTTACAATCTGCAGAGCAAGATTCTGAAGAACTGCCTATTTATCAAACACCTACCAGACTATACCACAACCCTATTCCATTCATTCCTTCTTGACAGCAGCCCTCTGGGGGATGGAAAAGATTCTGCTTGGTTAACACAACTCACACAAGAATTAGTAGTTGAAATTCCAAATTTTGGTGATGCTATTCAAATACTTCACTTCCTCCTCTCCAAAAATCTTTTGGTTGGAGGCCAAAGCCAAGGAGCTAAGATCACGATCATGAAATTGCATAGATAAAAAGGTTTGGTCCAGGACTAAGGTCATTTTAGGATTTGAAGTAGTGGGTCAAATATAAAAGTCATTTAAAAAAAACTCACCTTTTAAAATGCCCTTATTTTTGTGTTAATGAAATGATCTATAAACCTTGATCCCAGCTCCCTCAGAGTCAGACTTTTCATATCTCAGCAGAGACATCACATGAAAGTAAATGCATAGAGACCCAAGGAGGGCACTTGTTTCTGTTTGTTGCATTTATTCATTTTTGTCTCTATTTTAGCAAGATATTTGAATTGGGAAAGGAGGAAAGAATAGGGAAATACAGGGAGGAAGACCAGAAAGACACCTTTGGAAAGATTTTCTTTCAAAGGAAGATCAAGATGATTGTTTGAATCTGAAAGTAATTCAATGCCCTTATTTATTGAGCTCTAATTAAGGTTAATCTCCCATCAGAAGCTGCACCAAGCACAGCCTGCTCAATTTAATCAGACCCTGCATAAAACTTACCAAACAAGTGACTAGTGTGAGCCCTAAAGCACCTGTGCACAAAATCAGTTGACAAGTGGAAGGAAGTTAAGCTTGGCATCTTCAAACAACTTTGTCAGACACTTAGCCCTGGCTGAAACGGCAGGGAGGCACAGAATTTCCCTGCTAACTGAGAAGCCTTGCCTCTAGGAAGACTCTGGAGGGAATAGGCCTTGCTTATCTCTGTTAGAATTCTTCCTCACCTCTGCCTCAGGAGTACACTCTTTTCTTCTAGGAGGCTGCCCACCTCCTGGGCGAAGGGCTCCCATTGGAATATTGATATTTGCCTGAAAGAGAAAACAGAGTAAATTTAGCTTAAGAATAGTAAGAAATTGCACTGACATTCTAAGACAGCAATCATCGTGAGGGAAATGCTTCTGAAATGTACATCTTCAAAGCTTTTGATCCAAAGAAAATTGCTATAACAACAGCACAAAAATATGCAAAGGAAAATTTCACTTCCACTTTCACACATTCCTGGCATTCATCTTTAGGTCTGTACAGTGATTTTATAATTACTGATTGGATGGAAGAATTTTGAAGACAGTTTGTTCTGACCGTTGCCCTCCTGAAGTGCATTTTATTTTCCCCTTTCAGTGACGAGGAAAGAACACATAATGATAGGAAAGGAGGAAAGAGCATCCGCAGAAGTTATATGACATTTAGTTCTCCATCAGTTTCCTTTAAATGTACAATGATGATGATGCTATCACACTTCCTAAGTGGTCACCTCTTTCCTGTAGCATCCTGGCATGGTTCTAGCTTCACCTAAGGTTTCTAAGTGGACATTCTTCTATCTTCTCCCTAACACTATCATGTGTGGGACAGTAAAGAAAAGGGACAGTGCTATAAAATCAATTTCCTTTTTAAATAAAAATTCAATCGGTATCCTTTATTAAGATGAAATACTAATCTCCTTCAGTGCCAAGCATAAAATATCTTATTGTAAACACAAAATATTTCAAACACTAAAATATGTAAGAATATGTTGACAGTAATTTGAACTTGAGAAGATAATATGTAAATTTAAATTTCACCCATATTTCTACAGACATCAAAAGGTGAAAATATTTTATACATACCAAAAATGTCTTCAAACAGTAGTACCACTCAAATAACAGTTTTAAAAACTAAAATGCATTTTTCCACTGTAGATAAAATGTTGCCTTATAAGTAATTGGATATTTGGGATTTAAAAGGTGAAATTTCATTTTGATATGAATGAAAATGATGCCTAAGTAAAAGCAGCAAAATGTTTTGTTAACTTATGATGCAGAATTGATGATTTGGGTACCATACCATTGAACTTACTAAGTCCTTTTGGAGTCACCTGGTATATGCTGTGTTGCCAGGGTAATGATTAACCCAAAACATAGGAAATAGCCGGTGTCATCATTCACAAGACATGGCAGGTCTACATTTTGCCTCCAAAGAAAGCAGACTTTAAAACTCTCCTTTATGCTAGGCTAATGCCGGTCCCACAGAAAGGAAACAAGTTTAAAAATGTTGGTGGCAAATAGAAAGAAAGATGCATCACTTTGATTCCAAGTAATATTTTTCATCAGCATATATGATAAGAGAAACATATGATTAAGAGAAAGATAGAGCTTATGTTCTGACAAATATGGAGCAAATTTTCATGAATCTCATGAGATCATGATCTAACTATGTCGCCCAGGCTGCCCTCAAACTCCTACACTCAAGTGATCCTTCCTGTTTCACCTTTCCCAATAACTGGACTTTCAGGAAGGTATCACTACTACAGGTCACCTCTTATCATTTTAATTGTCATAACTCCTTCATTTCTTAGAAGGACGTAAAATAATGCTATTCACTAGGGGTGGGTCTCGGCAACAGAATGCCCAGTTAAGATGAATGAGACTCTCAGTTAGATCCAGCCCCACAAAGAATCAAAACTAAATAAAATAGTAATAGTATTTCACATTTAACAGGATTTAAATAGAATGACATACATAGAGTCTTGAAATAAGACCAAAACAATGTAAACAGACTCAGAGAATATTATCTATATTGGACCAATAGACTACTTCCTCCACTACATTTTGGATGAGAGAAGGGGTCAAGTCAAATAGTCAAGTCAATGAGAGAAGGCTAATTAAAAGTTTATTGTTGTGCCACACAACTTAAATCTCAGCACTTGGTGGTTGAGGTAAAAGGGTTAAGAATTGAGGCTACAAAGAAAGACCCTGCCCCGACTCCTGAAAAAAAAGTTTATTTAGAGCACCACAATCAACCAATTATGAATCTATAAAAGGTGCCTTCCTAGAAGTGAATTGGGGTTAAAATGCTCTTTCTGGAAGACTCAGTATTTAAGCCATTTAATCAAGATTATGCTTTACAATCAAATGTAGTTTTCAGTAAGGAAACACACAAAAGTGATACGTAACAATATAATAGTTCATGTTATGGGGTGACAACTTTTCTTGTTTGAAGATTAATTTTGGAGGCTCTTGTAGCCTCTCCATAGATGATTTATAAGAGTGAAGTGGAGCTGGTAGTTGCTGTAGATTCGTTCTAATAGTCTTTGCAAAGAATGTGCCCCCAATTGGTTGTTTGATACCTACTGGTCAGCCCTGAAATTATACACATACAAGTAACAGTAAACTGGACTCACCATGCTATATTTAAATATTTATTGATGTATGTAACATATACATTGTAAGAGCAAGGTAAACAGAAAACACCACCATGAGAAATTCCCTGTGTAGCACAATGCTGATTCAGCTCCAGCCAAGGAACCATAAACAGTTCCAAGGAGTACCCAAATTGTGCCCATCCTGGTCAAAGTGAACCCATCCGGGTGATCAGGCAATGACTAATTTTGGCAAATAATATCTTCACACCGAAACTGTCCTTGTGGGCAACTGTTAGTAACAATTTTGAAATTCCTTTAGCCCCCACGTCAATGAATCCAAAGGTCACCAACTCTTACCCAGTCCTGAACAGCCAAGGAATATACCACCCTGCTTGCAGGTTTTTCTTGATAAACTCCTTGCAATTGAGGCCAGGCACACTTTTCCTGCAGCTGCTATGCCAGTTTGCAGGACGGGGTCCCTGCCGAGGCTTGTAATAAAAAGGAATTTTCCTTATTGCAGTTTGGGAGAGTCTTTTGTCTGGAAGGCTAAGTGGTTCTCGTGACTCAGGCATAACAACACACACACACACACACACACACACACACACACACACACACACACACACACACACACTAGGATTTCTCAAACCTTCAACAGCATGTTCACAGCCTGGCCAACTGTTCACAGACCCCAGACCCCCTCCAAAGCTTCATCAGCCATTTACAATTTGTGTGTGTGTGTGTGTGTGTGTGTGTGTGTGTGTGTGTGTGTGTGTGTGTGTGTATCAATGAAAGAAAAATAGCAATGGAGAGGGAGCAGGAAGGTTGGAGACAGGAAAGGAAAGAGAAATTATATAAAAAATTAAAACATTACTGAACAAAAAGTAAAATTCAAAGTAGGTAGTAAAGAAGGGTTTACAAACTTTTCTTCACAAAACTCACTCTGTGAAGTTAAGATCATCATCTTTGTCATACTGGTAAACAGATTAAACCTCAAGGAGTTTTGAGTTTATGGTCAAGGTCACATATACAGTACAACAAACAAAGGTGACATTTCCAAATCAAACTTTTAGAGCTAACCTTTTTGCTCTACCAATCCAGTCTCCTAGGAGTTCTTTTTGCTTGGCTAAAGTTAGCTCTAACCATCTCTAAAATTGCAGACTTTTACTTTGAGAGTGACCTTTGAAAAGAAGAACACAAAATGCATACTTCTGGAATAGATGCCAAACAAAAGCTATGGTGAAAAATGAGCCATTAACTCAATGACATGACACTTTTTCTTCTTGAAGGCATCACTCAAGAAATCAGGAACCTAAATAGGTTTTTAGAACAGCAAATATTGATGGAAACG
The DNA here is from genome assembly GCA_030556225.1 of Cricetiscus sungorus. Classification (NCBI taxonomy): domain Eukaryota; kingdom Metazoa; phylum Chordata; class Mammalia; order Rodentia; family Cricetidae; genus Cricetiscus; species Cricetiscus sungorus. The sequence goes on along the minus strand of JANBXA010000405.1, from coordinate 3,322,927 downwards.
AAAGCAGCCTGAAAACACGTTCAGTGGCCAATCATTACTGTGCATCAATAAGGCAGTATAAGAGCAGTGCTTTGTCAACTCTGTCATGCACTACACTAGTAATAAGATAATTAGAGAGGCTTCGTTATAATAATTGTAGGGCAGTGATGTTTGAGTGACAAATTATAGGCTACATTATAGCCATAGGGGGGGAAAAACTTACAACTTAAATTTGGTGAGAAAATGTAGACCTGTAGATCAGTTTTTCTTTTATCAGCCAGAAAACTGAGTCATATTCTTGCCTTATCACTGCCTTTCTCTATGTCTGAATATAAATAAAATACCTTTTCAATCACTCAGTACTTTTATCTGCAAATTGGGTGCAGTATTGTCTATTCAAATTGTGTATAATGCAAGCTATACTTTTTTGAGCTTTATTTTTTTACTTTTTTAACATAATGTTTTTATTGATTCTTTGGGGAGCTCACATCATACATTCCTATCACATTTGCTTCCCAGTACTTCCCTACTCACCACCCCCACCTTTGCGACATCCCACAAACAAAAAAAAAAAAGACCAATTTGTGGTAGCTATATACTCACTGGAGCATGGTCAAACTCTCAGTGGCCAGAATCTTAAATATTGAGTACTTCCCCTCCCACACACCTGCTGGAAGCCATCTATTGTAGAGAGCTACATGTCAGTATACTATCACAGTTTTTAAGAGTTCCCTTCCATGGCTTCCTGATTAGGCTGTTACTATTTCTTTTCAGGAGGTAGGGTGGGGTGGAGGTAGGTGTTGCCACAGAAGTCTTCCATGTCTTTCTTTCTCAACTGTGCATCTGCAATCATTCATATTACTGCCAAAGCAGCTTATTTGCTCTATGGTTCACAGAAGCATGGATCATGGCCTCCATGTGGTTTCTGGTGTCAGCACAGATCAAAAACATGGTTTGTGTTTACAGCAGGGCCACAGATCCAGACAAGGCCCTTGGGTGCAGCAAGGGACCAGGGACAATCAATATGGCTTCAGGCTGCTGTGAAGACCATGGACATTTGCTTGGCCTTCAGTGAAAATACAGGCCATAGATATAAACACAGACCCCAGCTGCAACAGGACTATGAACCCCAACAGTATTACTATGGACAGTTATGTGTTCATGTCTGTGACCCATGCTAGCACCAAAGGTCACACTGATGTCTATGGTCTGTGCTTCAGCCTGAAGCCATGCTGTCATCCATGAGCAATGCTGCCATGGAGGGGGGTGCACATTGATGTGGGTGACCTGAGCTTCCACCTGTGTCAGGGCCCATAAAAATAACTTTGTTTCATTTTGACTTAGGGTCAGAGAGTTCAAAACTATCCTTACTCTTCCAAGGTTAAAGCCATGAGACCTAAAGGCCTAATGCATGGCTACTGTAGGATATTTGATCTAAGGTGTAGATTTCCTATTTAAATATCAAGAAACTTGTTCAATGGTGTGGTTACTCTTAACATTCAAGGTCAGATGATGAGAGATTTAGTCTACTGAATGTTTGGGAAATTAAGGAAGTAAATCTATTTATTCCTTGTATCCTGATGAAGAAATATGTTGCCTTTACACTCTTTTTGGTTTAGGCATATTAGAATGTTGAAGAATAAACTTGGGGTGTTCAGTATTTGCTGGAATGCCCTCCTGACTATCCTGTGCCTCTATCTTTTCCTTGGTATCTTTACCTGCCCTTTCTCAACCCACACTCTCCCTCTCTCAAGTATGAACTGGGCAAGTGCGCTGAATATGACTGAAGTCCCCTAATGATGGGTTCCCACAGATGGCCCCTCAAAGTGGGGCACAAACAAACATAGGTTACTAGACACTTGGGACCACAATGCTGTCAGATCCATGCTGACATTGTAAGCTATACTTTTTTTTTTTTTTTTTTTTTTTTTTTGAGACAGGGTTTATCTGTGTAGCCCTGGCTGTCCTGAAACTCACTCTGTAGATGAAGCTAGCCTCAAACTCAAAGAGATCCATGAGTGCTGGAATTAAAGGCATGCACCACTACCACATGGCCAGCTATTCTTTTTATAATAGAACAAACACAGAAAAGGCTTGACATGAATGAACTAGAATTAATATTAAAATGTGAATCTATATACAATCTCTATAAATACAAAGGAAGAAGGTCCTTTGGGATTTTTGTTTCCTTTTGCAATGCAACTCTTAGTTCTTTTGTTTTTTTTGTGTTTGTTCATTTGATTGTTTTTTGTTTGTTTGTTTGTTTGGGGTTTTTGTTGTTGTTTTTTGAGACAGGGTTTCTCAGTGTAGCCTTGGCCATCCTGGAACTTACTCTGTAGACCAGGCTGGCCTCAAACTCAGAGATTCTCTGCCTCTCTCTGCCTCTCTGCCTCTCTCTGCCTCTCTCTGCCTCTCTCTGCCTCTCTCTGCCTCTCTCTGCCCCTCTGCCTCTGCCTCTGCCTCTGCCTCTGCCTCTGCCTCTGCCTCTCCTGCCTCCTGCCTCCTGCCTCCTGCCTCCTGCCTCCTGCCTCCTGCCTCTGCCTCTGCCTCTGCCTCTGCCTCTGCCTCTGCCTCTGCCTCTGCCTCTGCCTCTGCCTCTGCCTCTGCCTCTGCCTCTGCCTCTGCCTCTGCCTCTGCCTCTGCCTCTGCCTCTGCCTCTGCCTCTGCCTCTGCCTCTGCCTCCCAAGTGCTGGAACTAAATGTGTGTTCCACTACCTCCAAGCTTGCTACTCTTATTTGTTATTCCTGTTTGAAGCTTATGCATGGTAGATATCTTGAAATATGTCCCTGATGTAATAGACCTGTTTCATCACCGTCCCAAGCTATACATAATTTGTTATATTCTTTAAATTGGGAATGGAAAAAAATCTAACAGGTCATCTTTGGCTTGAGCTGGATACTGTTTCCTGATAGAAGACCTATCTGATGTGAAATTAATACTGTTCTTGATCTCACCAGGTGAAGAAAAGTAGAAAGAATTCCCTGTAAGTTAATTCCACCACTCCCGTAATTATTTGTATTGTTCTCCTTCCTTGGTTCTAGGCTTTGAGCCAGAAGGATTCTGGAAACAATATTCTTTCCTCAGTCGCTACAATATGACTTACAGTGGGATGACATCTTCTTTCCCCAATGGGTTAGATTTTGATAGCTGCTACTCACTGGGTTCCTCATTCCACAGCCACTGATCTATCCTCCCTCCTTTCTTGTCCCTACTCACTAGCTCTTTTACAAAAATGGCTGTGATTTATCTGAACATTGTGTGTTTGTTTGAGAGGACTCCCATACACACTGATTCAATCTTTGTTTTCAAATGTCCCAGCACTCCCTGCCAGTATTGATGGCCTCCTGTGTGGCATTCTACTATGGCAAATGGGGAACCCTATAAGTTTGGATGTTTCAGAATTTCTTTCTGATTTGTCCTATTCTCCGGCTTTGTCCTTCTCTTAATGAGAAGGCACTTTTAAGATTTATTGCATCTTTACTGAAGATTTGCAGAAAGAAGTGTACTTTTAGACTAGAAAATGAGATTTTTTTGATATGTTAGCCTAAAATAAGAGAAACAGAAGACACATACCTCTGCCAACTAAAAGATAGCCAATTCATGTTAAAATAAAATTCTACAGCTTTATAATGCATAACAACCTAGGAATTCTTGAAATGTAGAATCAATTTAAAACATCAAACTTCCCCACTCAACAGTTTTGAGAAAATCCCAGTCACTCTTCTTCACCAACGATGTTTCATTCTGCAAGGTCTCCCCCCCCCAAAACACTCTCTGTTCTCAACATTTTTTTTTTGTTCTCTTTAATAATTTCCTGAATGACTCAATTGTAATCTTGTCATCTATGGTAAAACAGGTTTCAGGAATGTTCTATACAGCTTTTAAGACAATGTGCATAATTGGTTAGGGGGCAGGTTATATTTCTGCAGCACTTGTAAATATCAGCAGTAAAAACATGACATCTTGTAGTCAAGGTATGATTGCTTGCTTCATGTGACAATGTTTGAGCCGCCTTCATCAAAGCATCAGAGAGCATTGGCTGGAGTAACACCAAACACACTTGAGAGTTAAACTACTATATTCAAATTCTTGCTACACTTTAATGAAACCAGATTGGACATCATAAACAGTGTGTTTGAATGGTTTATGTGAGAAAGAAACAGTAGATCTATGATCAAGGAAAAGTCTAGTGACATCACGGAGAACACCCACAACTAGGACATAAGCCTCTTTTCTAGTCAGTCATGACATTATTAGATCTCAATGGAGAGGACAAATATCAGAAAGAATGGATCAATGTCAACCCAGAGATGGATGGTTCTGATGAGCTGAGGCCTGTGGGGACTCCCAAAATTGGTGTGCTGATGAATGACATTAGATGGAACCAAGGGCTGGTATCACTTGCTCTCATTAGAGAAAGCCACTCCACAGATGGCTGATGGCATTAGATTTCTCAGCAGTTCTAACTTTCCTGCCACCTGTCATGTCACATCCCTTCAACTGAAGGGAACACACTCAGTGTGTGGGGTGTGCTGATGTTGCCTTGGTTGCAGCTCCATTATAATCAACAATGGGATTGTCAAATTGCAATCCTCAGGACAAATGCAACCCAGCACCTAAAGTTTAAATTTTAAACAAGCCATTGGGAAACAGACACATTCATCCACTTATGGCCCTGTGATGGCTTTGGGGAATGATAGCAGAGATGATCACTGAAGCAGACCTAACAATGCAAAGCCTAACATATTTACTGTCTATCTGGTTCTTTCTGGAAAATGTTTTGTCAGCCTCTGATACAGAACTTTACAAGCAGCTTAAAGAGCTCTCTCTAGTCTATGGAAAAGTCAGCTGGCTCCTTCAGAATGTTTTGATGTTGTTGGCTGAGACAATGTGATAGGGAATAATGGTAGACATACACTCCCCTTACAGTTCAAAGGCCATCTTCAACAAACATGAAAGATATCTATCTACCTTCTGTAAGGATGAGCCTAAGTCTAACCTCCCTGTTACTCTGGCATGGGGAAATGGGAGTTCCTTGCATTGCACAGGGAGAAGACTCACCTTTTGAGGGGTGTGTGTACTAGAAACCAGGGATTTGTCATAAACTAGTTTATTCATTGTAACAATTCTGTTACATATTAATGTTTGCCACAATTGTACAGAAAAATAAACTAAAGATGCTTAAAGCCACAGAGATTTGTAACTGCTTGACTTCCATATTTTCTAGCACACTCTTAAAATGCCTGCCTATGAGAAGTAGTTGAAAGTGGTTCAGTTCACTTAATCCAGACAAAATAGAGATCTAAAGCTAAGCTGTTAGAAATTTATACTACAAATCGCTATTCTGCAAGAATTTTCATTGAAAAGTCCAAAATGTTTAGAGAACACTGTCTTCATGAGAAGAATAAGATGCTGTTAAGAAGTAATGGACTCTGAAAAAGTTTCCCAAACAGTTATTGACAACTCCTTTATTATTTGGTTGATTGGTTGGTTGTTTTGTTTTTGTTTTTTGGTTTGTGTGTGTGTGTGTGTGTGTGTGTGTGTGTGTGTGTGTGTGCATATGTGTATGTGTTTGTTTGTTTGTTTTTGTTTTTATTTTTTTGATATAGGGTGTCTCTTTGTACCTGGCTGCCCTGGAACTCACTCTGTAAACCAGGCAGGCCTGGAACTCAGAGATCTACCTTGCTCTGCCTCATGAGTGCTGGAATTAAAGGGATGCACCACCACTGCCCAGCCAGTTATGGCTACTCTTAACCAAATTAACAATATCCTGTAAAAGTTAGGGTATTCTAAGGCATACACTTTGGTAATTGAGAAAAATAGATAGTGATGATGATGACTGATTGATGGGTGGTAGCAGCCATTTATTAAGTAATTCTGGCACTGGCCTAACGTCTACATGTATTAAACTCATTTCATACTTGTAGAAACACTATGAAACATGTCCTGCTGCTCATTTTATTAACAGATAAAAAATGGATTACAAAGAGGATAAACTACTTGCCCAAAGTCATGTAGTTATTAAACACAGCAAACTATGAGTTTATCAAGTACAGAGATGAGGTATTAATTCATTCTTTTGTACCCAACTCCTGGCACATACTATGCCCCCTAAAAAATGTCAGTTGAATAGAATTGCAGATAGAAATCTTAAAAATAAAAACAAGTAATTAAGGACTAGAAAAATTTGTCAGAGGTTCAGAGCAGTGACCCCTTTTTCAGAAGACCCAGGTTCTATTTCCAGGACTCACGTGATGGATCTGACTTCCTCTTCAAGCTTCTGTGGGCACTGGACACCAAGCACATGTGGTACACATACATACGTACAGGCAAAACAACCACACACATAAAAATAACTTTTAAAAATTAAAGTGACTGAAGTATGTTGATTAGACCATTTAAGAGCATCTGATGATATTTACACAATCAGAGTTTTCTCTCATCAGATTTTGAGTTTGCTCCAGAGAGCAAACTCAAAACTCATAATCCAATGAACCATTTTGTATTAATCATCACTTTCATATTTTGTTTAATGTGCCCTGTTTAAGGTTAATGTAAGGATGATCGGAAAATATCAGATGGTGCCACAACAAAAAATATTTCATCTGAAAGGCCATTAAATAGGTCTTTTGGTGAAAGATCAAATATATTGAAAGAGACAACACCACATCCATAAGGAACCACTGATTGCCCTTGTTGGTAAAGTGGATGGATTTTTTTGTAATGCAACATAATAACAGCTATTGAGAATGGTCAATAGTGGCTTTTTAAATATTGCAAGCCTTAAAATACATCAAGGTCAAATTTAGTAAATAAAATGCTAGTGAATTTTCAGTGGAGATTTGTGTGAGCCAGAGGGCACTAAGGAAGAAAAATCAATACACTTTTAGTTTTAAAAAGAAGGGATTGAAAAGAAGCTTGATAGTGTTTTGAAAAATAAAAAGGAGATTTTCTGTTTAGCACTTCAAGAGCTTGGAGTACAGCAATCACAATCTAATACAAACTACCCTTGTGGTCTTAAATAGAATAATGGCTGCTCTCCAATGATAGCTTACTATTCTATTTTGGGGATTTCATTTGCTAATTCTTAAACAGAACTACTATTACCTCCATTTCACAGGTTTGGAAATGGAGGTCCAGAGGGGTTAAACAGCAGGAAGTCCTTTTCCATGTTTCTGTACCAGCTCAAGAGGGATTCAGGACTGCAATCTGTTTCAGAGTCCATGCTACTATTTGAATACCATGTAAAAGAGAAGATTCAAAGGCTAAAGGTTCACAGGTTCAGGCAACAAAATAATGCCCACTGCCATTGTCAACATATATCAGAGACTCACCAGATAAGAGATACCAGAATACTGAATGTTGGCATGTGGAAGGGAATCCTTGCCAAACACATAGGCCCCTCCTTGAACTTGCTCAGGGACAGGTTTTCAGAGACTGGTGTCCATCTTGCCATTTAAGAACTCCATCAATTTAAGAGTATGCATTAGTCATGACAAGTAAAGATCTGTCTCTCTAGCACTCTTCCCCACTGCTATATATACTAGGAATTCTCAAACCTTCAACAGCATGTTCATAGCCTGGCCAAATGTTCACAGACCCCTTCAAAGCTCCATCAGCCATTTACAATTGTTTGGTGCATTAGAATTACAATACTTGAGAGTTACTGCATGCCTTGCAACATTCAGAAAAGTCCAGAAAGGGAAGAAATTTCTTCAGAGAAAGCACAGCTAGATTCTGTGCTGACAAAAGGAAAGAATTTGACAGTAAAGTATTGTGCCCAGAGTTCCAGGCTGGGAACTATTTGACAGTCAAACTTGGAGCCCTCAAAAAAGGAAAAAAAGAAAAAAAAGGAAAAAAAATAAATTAAGTGTTGGGTAAAAAAAATACTAAAAGTTATTTTCATATTGTATCTACATTTCAAAATGCTTGCTTCTCTGTCTCCTCTTTGTGGATGACACTTAAGTCTTTTTAAGCAACCAAAGAGATTGTTGGAATAGCATGAGGAAAATTAATAACCTATGAACTTGAACTCACAAGGCTTTGGAAAGACAGTTGATTTAAGTCATTTAAAGAGAGATTTATTTTATTTTATCAGTGCTAAGAATTGAATTCAGATCTTTACACATACTATTTGTGTGCTCTAGTACTGAGCTAAAGCTCCTGCTCAAAAAGATATATTTTAAACAAATGAGTCAAGCAAACTGTGACCTATTGCTATATCCATATATCAGTTGGTTATAAAAATTGAATGTTCTATTCTCAATCAATGGATATATAAAATCCTAAATAGACAAACATACTATATTTTAACTAACCTGTAATAGCTATATATCCTTATGGGGAACAGTATATTTTAGTAGTATATTTTAATACATGCCTACCAGATATACTGATCAAATCAGATTAAGTAGTGTTTCCTATGCACTGTTATTTTGGAGCCTTCTGGAGCCTCTCTCTGGTTCTTCATAAAGGATAGATTAGGTTCTTGTGAATCTAGTACCTTTTGTTGAATATAATTCTTATTTAAGAATTTTGATTGCCTTGTGATTCATGGCAATCAAAAGTAGCTTTGGTTTTCAGTTATACCCTATCAGTTTTAAAGCCCTTTCTCAAATCTGCCTCCTAAGTCTCATAAATAGGAACTTTCTTTTCTTCTTAAAGTTAATGATCATTTAGAGATGAACAATTACAATTGGTATGACTTACTAAGGAATCAAACTAGAAGCCAGAGTTGTTGGTAAAACAAATACACCTACTTACCTGGATGGTTCTGACGTTCGAAATTGGCTGTTTCGACATATTCACGAGGTCTTAACCCTAAAAAAACAAGACGCTGTTAAAAGTGGCAGCCTTCAGTTTCAGGGTCTTGATAAATTAGAATTTTAACTCATGATTCAACTGGGCAGTTGCCCCTTTCGCTGGCCATATATCCTTTCAGTTTCAGTTTCTGCAGTTACTTGGAGACTCTCTTTCCCAATGCCTCAGGGAGAGGGAACACTAGAACACCTCGATAAATCATTCAGGAGAAGATATACTGAGATGCCTTGCCCTGATGCAAACGATAGGTGATCAGAAACTTGAAAGGCCCTATCATCTCTTTGCCTGCCCTCTTGACCTTCTGCCAAGAGCAGCAAACTGAAGAGGTGGTGGGAATAAAACACCTTTGTTCGGCCGAGGCTCTCCGCTTGAAACTGAACTTTTAATCTGTACTCACTGTTGTCAGGGAAGCTATTCAGTTCACCAGGGGCAACTCTTCTTGGTAGAATACCGAAAGATGTCTTCAAATATCCCCGCTCGGCAGTACATACACCTCTTCTCCCGGAGACCTGGGAGACTCTGAATCCCCACCAAGCCTAAGTTCTAGAACACTGGAGACCAGAATTATGACTACATAATGGGCCCCCGACCCCGGATGTAAAAGTGCTTTCCTCCCCAGCTCTCTTTAAACACATGAGACCTAACTTTGATCAGTGGGACCAAAGCCCATCTAGGGATGTAGGCTATGGTTTGTTGGAGTTAGAGGAACAAAGAATAATAATGAACCCAGCTCTGGCCTGTTTTTTTTAGCTGTCTGTTAAAAATCAACCAGATCAAGGAAAAAGTTTTAACAAACTCATTGAATTAAGGCATTCTCTGTTTTAAACCTTAAATGAATTGACTGAAGGGAGCTGGAGAGATGGCTCAGAGGTTAAGAACACTGACTACTCTGAATTCTGGTCCCGAGTTCAATCCCCAGCAATCACATGGTGGCTCGTGGTGGCTCACAACCATCTGTATTATTTAATATTTAAATCGGGCAGTGGTGGCACATGCCTTTAATCCCAGCACTAGGGAGGCAGAGGCAGAGGCAGGCAGCCTCTGTAAGTTCGAGACCAGCCTGGTCTACAAGAGCTTCAGAGAAACCCTCTCTGTAGGATAAATAGATAGGATAGATAGGATAAATAGATAGATAGGATAAATAGATAGATAGGATAAATAGATAGATAGGATAGATAGATAATAGATAGGATAAATAGAGAGATAGGGTAGAGAGATAGGGTAGAGAGATAGGGTAGAGAGATAGGGTAGAGAGATAGGGTACAGAGATAGGGTACAGAGATAGGGTACAGAGATAGGGTACAGAGATAGGGTACAGAGATAGGGTACAGAGATAGGGTACAGAGATAGGGTACAGAGATAGGGTACAGAGATAGGGTACAGAGATAGGGTACAGAGATAGGGTACAGAGATAGGGTACAGAGATAGGGTACAGAGATAGGGTAGAGAGATAAGAGACAAATAAAATAGGATATCTAGAATTAGAAAGGATAAATTAAATAAATAGTAAATAGGATATCTAGAATTAGAAAGGATAAATTAAATAAATAGTAAATAGGATAAATATAAATAGAATTAGAAAGGACAAATTAAATAAATAGTAAATAGGATAAATAGAATTAGAAAGGGTAAATTAAATAAATAGTAAATAGGATAAATAGAATTAGAAAGGATAAATTAAATAAACAGCAAATAGGATAAATAGAACTAGAAAGGATATATTAAATAAACAGTAAATAGGATAAATAGAATCAGAAAGAAAGGATAAATTAAACAGTAAAGAGGATAAATAGAATCAGAAAGAATAAATAGGATAAATAGAATTAGAAAGAACAAAATAAAATAATAGTAAATAGGATAAATAGAATTAAAAAGAATAATTAAAATAAACCAAATTAAATTAAAATAAATTAATAGAATAAATAAAATAAATAAGAAAAAAACTGAACACTATCTACTGAGCACTATGAATATGGTTGATGTGTGCTGAATGAACACACTTGCTTCCTATGCCATTCACTATTTCTAGGCCTGTTTCCTCTCTTTAAAGACATAATGCCTGTGGCAAGGCTTTCTGAACTCTAGGGCATGATATGAATGTTTCCTGCATTATTGCCGATGGCCACAGCTAATGACTTCTGAGTGCTGTGCTCATCCACAGCCTTAAGTACAGAGAAGAACTGACACATGCTATTCAACACAGAAATGAATGACCAGAGAACTTTGCAAAAATGCAAAGTTTTTTGAGTTTAGATCTTAGCTTCTATTCTATAAAGATAAATAACTGTACATTTATTTTTTAAATATCTACAATTAATGTATCTCAATATATAATTTTGGGGGCTATGTACATGAAAATGACAGAACTTTTAAAATTTGGTCTAAATGTTTTGCTAAGATATAGCTACTGCTTCCACAATAAGGCTCCAGGAAGAACCAATTTAAACACAGTTAAAAATTAAGTAAGAACAAAAGATTGATCAATCAAAGATCATTTTCTCTATGATCAGTTTTAAGTTAAGTATTATATTCCATTCAGCATCAAAAAGACGTAAAGAACATTCTAATTTGTCATTTATTCTAGGGCATACAGCTCAAATCCAAAATGATATGCTTGGAAAGGCTTGATTTTTGACGTTTCCACTTGCTGAAAGTTAAGAAAAATAATACAAAAATAATAGTTCTTATAAGACTTTAAATACCTGACCCCAGTTTTCACTAGAGTTGAATTAACATATCTTTTGAGACAGTGTTTCTCTGTGTAGCCCTGGCTGTCCTGGAAATAGCTCTGTAGACCAGGCTGGCCTCAAACTCACAGAGATCCACCTACCTCTACACCCCGAGTGCTGGGATTAAAGGCAGGCAACACTGCGTGGCAACGTTGTTTCTTTTGTTTTTGGTTTAAGTTACTATATATTAATTTAAATCATGAGGATTAGGAAATGCCCTTATGTGATTACAGTAGCAAGTGAAATGCAAAAGCAGCAAACAATGAGTGCTTATACTACATTGAGTTTTGTCTGTGATTTATTTTTTTTCCTGACAGTTTGCACCAATCACTGAATTACAGTATTTTCTGGGACACCCTGAGCCTAACAGATGTATGGACTTTGTCTCCCCTATGTATATTGTTATATTCTCATTGGTATTTGAATCTCTTCTTAACATTTTTATCCATCTTCGATAGACATCTATAGAAAGTCAATTCACTTCCTGCTCTCATTTCTCACCATCAGGCTAGAGAATATTTGTATAAATCTGTTCAGCAGCAGTTCCTGCTGCCCTCATTATTTTCAGAGAAATCAGGGCAAAGCCCAGTGATGAATAAAAATAGACAGTGTTCCCTGGCTATTTCCCTGGTTGAGCATTTACCTCAATCAGGATATAGAGTGTAGTGTACCTTCCCTCTACATCTGAATGCTTCTTTCATGGGTGGAAACAGCAAGAGATGCTTGCTATACTCTCACCACTACCCGCTTCAGGACCACCGCTTTTTATCCAAATAGGTACTCTTTACAACACACAATTGCTACGTCTGTCTCCTGGATCTGGCTAAAATTTGAAACACTACAAGTTTGACAAGGCATATATTGATTTAATAAACTGGTGAGGCTTGCCAACTAAGCACAGGTAAGTTTTTCCTGGCAGACTGTGGGAACATTTAATGGTCTATATGCTGACTCATGGATGATATAGACCTCTATTTGCTTTTGATTGGGCAGCACCTAATATCTAGCTTCTAAATAAAAGCCTTAAACTTACTAAAACTGGTCAATATTAACATCACTAATTTCCCAAGACGAGATTAAGGGGAAAATCAATTGCTGTTTGGAAGGAAGAGCTTTGTTTTTTTCTTTTGAAAGGTCAATGAAATGAGTAAAGCTCTATCTCAAAGGGATTTATCTTCTATCCTGAAGCTAAAAATAATTCCCATGGAGGGTGTAGAATGATGTGCTGACCACTTCACTTTTCTGGGAGGAAAGAGAGAGTTTTTTCAGTTCCATACCTTGGAATATGGTGCCCACGGAGACAAGGGAAGACACTGAGTACTGCCCTCTACCCTGCTGGGTACAGGAAAACAGCGACCAAAGCAAAGCTCTCGAAAAGATGATTCTGTCTATACAAGC